>JAVUPR010000321.1:292500-2692500 GCA_036785695.1 Gentiana straminea | reverse complement strand
AAAAGACAGTCACCGGCCAAAACCATCGCCACCATGGTCGGAAATCCAACAAGGATGACTCCAGATATGCATTTATTGAAGAGGAGAGATGAGACAACAAACTACCTGAAAAGAATATCATAGATCTAAAAAGGACAACTGGCACCGGCGCCTTTTGACGTCCGACGCCGGAAAAGGGAGAACAGAGGAAGAACCGAGGGATAATTCTAAAGAGCAGTTAAGAGGAAAAGTTTAGTGAAGGGAGTGGGTTAACGAAAGTATTATTAGACCATAATTTTTTTTTACGGGGCATATTTGACAAATGTTTTTTTCTTCAATTTTTTCAAGTTTCCTCCATTTATTTGCATATCTATATTTGATTCAAGTCCTGTAAAGGGCCGATCCCTTTCGGTAAGAAGATAAAATAACGCAAGCTCCTTCCTGGAGCTGTTAGGTCCTCGATTAACCTCTCCTCGCACTCCTGTAGGATCGGGGGCGAGGGGGCCCTTACGGTTAAGGTTTAACCGTTTTTTATATTTGATTCAACATTATTGCAGCCTATTCCTATGATCCTATATCATCATTTTTATTGCCACTAAATTTCACTTTTGACCCACCTTTTTTTTGTTCTCAGATATTTCTTGTTACTTTTGATCATATCTGAAACCTAAGTTGTTTGTATTATAAATTTTCGATGATAAATGTTTTCACAATAACAAGGGAATATCAAAATCATACGAAAGTCAACAGAAACATCATCAGAGCCAGGGGAAAAAAAAGTCATTTGGTTTTGTTCAAGCAAGTCACTTTCATTGTTTCTAGAACTAGATTTTCACTTTATCAACCGTGACAATTTCATAGAGAGAAAAAGACATCTTTAGATTCCTTGCTTGATATATCTATCTATCTTTTCTATTTTTATATTTAATTGAGGATAGTTTTGTGTATCTACTAATTTTTGTTCTTAGGGTGAGTCCAACCCATGGTACTAGACCATGGGTATCAAAACCAAATTTTGATACCTTTAGACAATATTCACACAGGTATCAAATATTCATCTTCAATGGAGGTACTAAATGAAGGGTATCAAATTTTTTATTTAATATTTTATTCAATATTTTAAGGATTTATTAGGAATATAATATTTTTTAATCATATTTTTGTCCTATGTCCACCACGCGGGCCTGGTTGATGATCTAATGCTGCCTCTGATCCACGCGTGTCATCATCATCAAGGTTCACCGACTTTCATCGGTTTCTTGTGACGGGGGCTCTTGATATTTTGGCTCATCTTTTAGTATAGCCCAACATGATGTAGCTTAAAAGGTTTTTTAGCAACGTCAAAGTAATTGGATTCGGCTAAAAGTATCTAAAATAAATAAAATGTTAGAAAATAAATAAATAAATTTTAATTTTTTTCAACAATGAATGGTAGATATTTTAAGTTAATCACATTAATAATTACCTCATCCGTGTAGTTTACACCACTCCTTTGAATTTTTCTAGCCTTGGCAAGTGCATTCTTATACAACACGCATTCTTTGTTGATTTTTTTCCAACGCGCAACGCAACTTTTTTTGTCTCTTGGAATTCCCCGGACGGCCGATTCTCTTCAAAATGTTCTTGAATTCTATCCCACATTGTTGACTCTCTTTGGTTGATCCCGGTATAAGGATCGCCTCCAACTGATAGTCTAGCTCGATAAAGAGACTCATCTTCTTCGACTTTCCATCCATCGGATCTTTGTTTTGGTGCCATTGAGCGAAATAATTATTTTTAAACTTTCAAAATAAAACCAATATTTTTAATAAAAGAAGAATGAATATGAAAAAAAATAAATGTGGTGTGGTATTTATATAAATGTGGTATAGCCGTTGGTGTGGTATCAAAAAAATAAATAGCCGTTGGTGCCTGTGTGTAAATGAAATAGCCGTTGCAACAGATATATTAATTGGGTTGGGGGTAAAATAAATAGGGGGACAGTAGGGGGACAAGGGGGGACCACAAGCAAGCTTACCAATTTGGATCCACTCTCGCGCGTCCGGCGATTGAAAGGTATCAACCAAGGGATCAAATTTGATGCACTCCTCCCGAAGTGCACATATCTAATTTCGATACCTATTAATTTTTTCTATTGGAGATACTAATACCTTCCAATAGGGGTCAAAATTAGGTTTTGACCCCTACCATTGGACTCACCCTTAGGGTAAGTCCAATGGTGGGTATCAAAATCAAAATTTGATACCTAAACTAAGGTACTAATATCTCCAATGAAAAAAACGTATGGTATCAAAATTTGATGTACCAGTGGAGGTATCAAATTTGATACCACAACTAATACCTTCACACCCACAACACGCGCGCGCTTCATACTACAAATTTTAGGAAGCTGGACTGCCAAGCACCTTTTTTTGTCATGTCAGAACTTGTCTACTAACTTTATGTGGCTGAAATTGCGTCTTTAATTTTATTTTTTTCATTTAAAATGATTTACTTTTTCCTCCAAATTGTTTTAGTCTCTATACCCTGCATTGTCTTACAATTTTTTATCTTATCAATATTTTGCATTAACCATTTTTCTTGTGATCTGTACATTAATTATATTTGATTATATTTCAGTTAGATATTTTTCAACAATGAAATAAGTTTTTCATAATTATTTATAGAAAAAACTATAACTATTTAACAGAACATGAAATATATTTTTAACACAAAATTTTAATTATTTAAAACACAAACACACCAGAACTAAGTATGGAATTCAATTTAAAAAGTAGTACATAAAAGATAAAATTAGAGTTTTATATTGTGATGTGTAACAAAAAAAATTTAAGCATAATATTTGAGTAGAATATTTATTAATTAACATGATAATAATATTATATATTATAATTAATGACTATAAATCAATAAAGTTAATTAAGACTCATAAACAATTTATACTTAAAATTTAATACATACCATTGGAGATGTTGTTTACAGGTATCAAAACCAAATTTTAATACCTACGATTAGAGATAAACATTTGATACTCATGTGAATAGTAACCATTAGGTATCAAAATTTGGTTTTGATACCCATGTGCATTGGACTTGCCCTTATAACAGATTATAAAAGTTTCACTCAAGAAAAAAGGAAAAATTTAAGGGTTTATTTTGAAAAAAATGACAATTTAAACATAGAAATATGTAAAGAGGACGGTGAAATAATTTTTTTTGGTAAAAAGGATATGCTTATTCCAATTTGATTTAAATTTCTCTCGTATTCAACTACAAAAACGAATATATCTTTTGATCTGATTGTCGAAAGATGGTAATTCTTTCGTCACATTTTTCCTTTTCTCGTCCTTTTTATTTTGACATCTCATTTGATTTTTTGCTTCGTTATTTTCAAGATCGTTTTTATAAAAAACACATAAACAGTGAAATAATGAAATATTATACTTGAGTTTATTTCCACTGCATCAAACAGTGGATTTGGAGTTATAAACGATGAATTTATCCTTATCACCAATTTATATTTCACCGTCCTGATTCATATTTTCTCCTCATATTTATCCTTTTAAACGACTCCCCAAAAAGTTTAGCTAGCCTATTTGTCTAATTCAAAGTTTAAAGTGCACTATTTACCTAATTATAAATTAGATTTTGTGTCATTTTGACAGAAAATTATTGGGTGGTACATCCACATACATCTAACATACATCTATTTGACAAGTAAATAAATCTGGATCATACAGTTTAAATTCTGTTTAAAAATAAATGGTGTATATTTTGCCATATGTGTGCATTCTGCATATGACGGGTGCACCCAATAACTTCTCCATTTTGACCTCTAATATAATTCGCGCCAGATAAACACAATAAAATTAAAAATTAATTCAATATTTTTTTAATTTATTTATTTATCTAGTACGACTGCATCCATCCCCATTTCTTCAACCTAGCCGCCAACAGCTGCTTTTTGACAGGTGCCGAAAGGCCTCCGATCTGTTTTCACGGCGCATAGGAGCTCGAGATCGTATCGGAGAAAGAAAAAGGACTAGCCGAACTGCATTGCTGTATTCGTATAACGTATTCGTAAATCTGAAAGAAGCCCTATAAAAATTTGAGCTATTGCTCCCATCGGCAAAGAGATCATGGGTTTCTCGCTGGACATCACTGACAGGATGGAGTGCTCATCGTAGAAGGTAAAACGTTTCAATTCATGTTGGATTGTGTTTAAGTCCATAATATGGCACGTCTTCAGGGTACTTGTTTCGGAAATCGGTCATCAATTGGGGTATACTATGGCATGTCTGAAGAAGAAGATTAAAGGTAGAAAGGTGTACGATGGTAGAGTAGTTTATTGTTCTTTAAACAAAGTGTCACAAGGTTATTGGGTTTATTGGGTTTTCATGTGGAATTTGGAGAAGCATTTGATAGTTGGAAATCTTGTAAATCATATAAACGGATTTGAGTTTGTTGATGTTGTTGTTGGTATGGATGGGCTAGGAAAATTTACAGGAGACTTACACTCAAGAATTTCGGTTTGGTTAGAAGTGGAATTTATGCGTTTGTATAACTATGTGTTGCGCAATTGCATTTTCATAAGCTTTGCAACTAGAATTCTTGTAGTGGCATTGCGGTATTCTCGTTTGAATGCTTCAAATACATCTCTCCAGTCAGGGACTACATTAAAGTCAACCTTCTTCATCAGAAGAAGCTCAAAAGACATTAAACTTCCAGGAGCCCACTTAAACCTCTTATCCCCAACATCCCCAACAGAATCATCGAGTTTTCACTACAAAGTATATAGAGCATCTAACATGGATGTATTCACCGTCTCCTCATATTTCAGGTGTTTTTTCTTTCAAACGTTTCATTGCAGACTGACAGAGAATGCAAACATTTTAGTTGGTGAGCATCCAAATCATTGCGTGCAAAATGGGGTTGTGAACATCGCAAACAATAGAAAAGCTTGAGCAAAGCGTTGAAAAGCTTCAAAGGGAAATTGTAATATTCAGCAAAGAGTATGATGTGATAATAAGAAATTGGTGGAGAATAATGAAAGATGAAAGATTAAGAAGGCGCTCTTTCATAAGATGTGTCTTACAACTTTCATAAGATTAACATCCTAGACATACTTGCAAGAGTCCTTTTTCTTTAGCGTGAGAAGTCATATACAGAAAAAACCACTGGCGGATCCAGGAATTTATTCCAGTGGTGTCACCGGAGTCTAAAACTACATCTTTTATCCAAAAAAAATTTCAGTGGGGTCACCAGAGTCTAAAACATCAATTTTTATCGGCAAAACAACATTTTTTAACAACAAAACTACATAATTTTAATACTAAAAAAAAAAAAAAATTAAAAATTCAGTGGGGTCACGTGACCCGCCCCTTGGGGCACGTGGATCCGCCCTTGGAAAAATCCCTTGACATCTTTCATACGATTAACATCGAGTCATCAATTTCTACCTCTTTCATCGCACATACTTGCAAGAGTCCTCTCGCGTGAGAAGTCATATACAAAAACCCCTTTCATAAGATGTGTGTTGACATCTTTCATAAGATTAACATCCTAGGTCTTTCATCGCACACACTTGCAAGAGTCTCTTTCCTTTGTCATATACAAACCCAAATAGAAGCTAAAATCCAAATTACAATCCATGCCACCAAAAGTTTCCTCTACCATGTTTTTATATATTGGGTATAATTATTATGATGGATCTTGAAATTACCACTTTAGCGTGAGAAGTTATATACCAAAAAAAATCCAAATTACAATCCATGCCACCAAAAGCTTCCTCCACCATGTTTATATTGGGTATAATTATTATGATGGATCTTGAAATTACCACCTGAGATTTTTTCAAATAGTTTCTTCCATATTTGCCCTCCATCAGATAATGACTGGATCGATATTGGGGATAATTATTATGATGGATCTTGAAATTACCATCTGAGATTTTTTCACATAGTTTCTTCCATGTTGGAAAGAAAGGGCGTGTTGGAGGTCAAGTCTCTGTTGGTGATTATATCACCAATGTGATTTAGTGTAATTGGATTTAGTTTGAGGTTTGATAAGCTTGAAACAATCGATATGAGTTAGGAGATGCGGGTGCGTTTATAATTGATATTTACAAGCTTACGGAAGTGTTAGATCAAGTGTTGAACCAAAAACTGATACTGCTGCGTATCCGTACGGATAGTATTTTATCCGTACGGATGAGTTACAGGACCAAAACTGAATTTTTGGTTTTCAGCAGTTTTTTGGTGTCCCTTCGGTTTTAACTGATGTCCCTTCGGTATGAAAACATTTCTTAACTGTTTTTGAAGGGTTATGTTGTGTTTTTCATGTAGAATAACACATGATATAAATACATAACACTTGATATATTTGAGAGAAGATAGATCAACACTTGAATTAGATTTATTCATTTTCTTTGAATACTATCTTGAAACCTCAATTTCTACACACAAATAAACAAAACTCTTATAGCTATCATTCTATCTTATTGCCAAAGATCGAAAGGGACGTAGTTTTATCCCGTGATTATATTCGTGTAAATTCCCGGAGGCAATCTAAGGGAACGAATAATTTTCGCAGGAAAGAGCCTCTAACTCGACTCTGCGTTTTATATCAAGCTATCTCTTTTATTGTTTTGATACCATTGTTCTGGTCTACTCAAACTCCCCAACAATTTGCGAAAATTATTGTTTTTTGAACAATGTCGAGTATCAAGGAGATGACTTCTAATTTCAGCAAGTTGGAACAATTCAGTGGTGAGGATTTCCGAAGATGGCAAAAGAAAATGCATTTCCTTTTGACTGCATTGAAGGTTGTGTACGTGTTGAGTACGCCATGCCCTCAGATTGATGATAACAGCACCATGGAAGAGTCAAGGAAGAAAAGTAAGTGGGAAAACGCCGACTATATATGCCGTGGTCACATCCTTAACGGTATGTCTAATAGTCTTTTTGATACTTACCTTGAAATTGAGACGTCTAAGGAGTTGTGGGATACTTTGGAAGCAAAATATGTAAGTGAGGACGCGTCTAGTAAGAAGTTTCTTGTTGGTAATTGACGTCTGCCTTTCCTAGTGCTAAACCAGTCCTTAACCAACAGTGTATCGGGTCAAACTGTAGTGCTAGTGTGGTGAGTCAGAGTGTCAAATCCTCAGGGAACTTGGTAATTCTTCTAAGTGTGGTTAAACACCAAAGAGTACATTATTAACTCGATCTAAACCGCATTTTTATAACACGATGACTATTATTCTACTTAACATAAAGTAAATGCGTAATTTAAAATTTATTCTAATATAATATATATAGATATATAAATATATATAGATGTACATGGATTGTACAATATATATATATAAATACAAATATATAGATACCAATATATAGAACTAGACAGATAAGTTTATAGAACTAGCCAAAGTTTATATAATTGATTTATACGATCTTTTTCAGTAAGCGGAATGTGCTCGATCTTTCCTTTTATATTAGGTCCAATTGAGTAAATGAAACGGTGCACTCCTGAGGTTAACAATTCCTCCTCACACGAGCGTATGAAATTGTCATATGTCATTGTCATCAGTTCAATCTCCACAACTGCCCCATGCTAATCTCAGTTAGTCTGAACAGGTACCGAGTACAAATCTACCCCGGATAAAAGAGGTTATTCCGTTTGTCAGACGGCCGATGTTATTCAAAAGGCTCCGGTTGTCAGGCGGATCGATTTAACTTTCCGGTGTTAGTTTCAATTAAACCGTTGATTTTAACATTATTACGATCTTGAGCACAATTTTAATAAGATCCATCTTTCCCAAGACAAATCTGCCCCCGGGTAGGAAATAGGATTCCGTAGTCACGCTTTCGCACGGCCAATTTTACCCTCCGGTTTTTCTATCTTTTATCTCATATCCTAACTTCTCTGGTCAGTTCATCGTTAGGTTATATAGTGCGATTCATCTTGGTTAATTACGTCAATCCGAATATTATCAATACGTTGCAAAATAGAAAAAGATTCAATTAACTCAATTTTAGTCAATTTTACTTAGACAACATTCATTTACCGAAAAGATCGAAATAAAACGATTACATAACTTTGGCTAGTTATTAGATTTAGCCTAAAAACATTATAACAACGAAAAAGATAAAAACAAACATAAATACTTTAGAAATTTACCCGATTACAAATGCTGAATCAGAAATCGTATTCTTCCGGACATTACAACGACTTCATCAACACCGAATTTCTGATAATTTCCCGAGCATTACAACGATACTACGAGATTATTATTTTTGGCATAAGGCCTATTTACAAACTACGAAACTAAAAAGAAAATAAAATAAAGAGGAGAAGATATATATATAGAATATGATATATATATATATATATATATATATATATATATATATTGGTACATCCCTCTCGGTTGCAAATGAGCTCCCTTTTATAGGCAAAAGTCTTGGGGCCGGACCGGTCCGAGAGTAGGCCGGACTGGGCCGGTGTAATGATTGAAACCACCCCCCTTGATTAAAATCATGTGCGGCGTTTGATTATATATATAATTATAATTATATATAACTTATAAAATTCATATCTCGAGTTCCCGATCTCCAAACAACATGATTCAAGAGGCATCGGAAAGCTCTCGGGAAAATATACAACTTTCATGAAGGACTCTTCTTCAGATAATGTCGTTTTGATGAGCCATTCGTTTGTCGAAGACATTTCTCGATTACCACTTAATCAAATCGATTAGCCACTTGACCACTTCGATTGACCACTTGACCATTTAAGCTCGTGACACTCTCTAAATCCTTCCAGAGATATGATTATACTTCACAATGTCGATTCTCGGGGTCTTGGCTTATAAATCTGCAATAAAATACCACAAATACCCACGTAAATCTGACACGACACTCCGATTTACTAAAATCGGTACAAAATTACAACTTTTTACTATTTTTACTACTAACTACTCTAAACTATAAAGATTAACATTTCCTACTATTTATATCATAATTTCATATATTTTATATAGAATTCGTTGATAAAACATAATAATATAACGTATATTTAATCATATAAAAGTAGTATATCAACTACTCCCCACTTAGCTTTTGATCGTCATCGAGCAAAAATAAGCGGTAATAAAAGATAATATAATTGATCAGATTATAGTTTTTAATGTAATTTATATTGTCAATATTATAAATACATTACTTATGCTAATTTAAAATTGTAAGAAGACAAAAAGTATATATAACTTAAATAGCTTAAAAATCAAATATTATTTAGATGAAATTGTACATGTAATACTTAATAAGTATAAATAAAATATTAGAATTATTTTTAATCGTAACTATTATGAAATCCTGGAATCGGAAACTTGGTCAGGTAGTCGACAAAAATGGCTTATAAAGTTTAGGCTCAAGATGTTGGTTAATCGGAAAAAAAAAGGAAATCAAAAAGAGAAAGAGGCAAGTCGTACGTACCTACATCTTCATATTCTTGATCAAAAAACATAATCTCGATTAATTGCATCTCTTTTTTCAGATTTTTTTTTTTTTTCCATTTAAGAACTAAAAGCGTGAGTGTGTGTAGAAAATCAAACTTACAAGCATTGCTTCATCAAGATTGATCGGAGTACTACTCTTTCGATCGAAAATTACAAGTCCGGTTTCCTTAAACTTGTAATCATTCTTGAGATCTTATGATTCGACTTTTTCTTTTTCATTTTTGTGCCTTCATTCCCAGCAATAGGACATTTCGAGATAATACCCTAGCTGGACTACTATCATCAGGCAATCGGGAGCTTTTAACCTTCATAGTGATATAGGACATTTCGAGATAATACCCTACTGTACTCAAATCATTGGTAGCTACAACCGATATGTTCTTTTTATTTTTAATTCGTCGATCAAAGATAAGGAAGATACCTGGTATTTGATTAATTCTGTGTAAATATGGTGCTTCGTTCTTAATTCTCTTATATAATATTAATATATCCGAACTTATTGCCAAAATCGACTATCTTGCAAGTGTCATGAGGTAAGATCGAATATACTAATACTTATCTAATTTTTCCAATCTCGGCATACACCAAAACTTAGCTTTTATGTCTTCATCTCTTTTCATAAGTACATACAAACTTGCGGAATTTCAAGGAAATGTAGACCAAAATTAGCTAAAGGTCGGTTATTTCTAGTTAATTATAATAGCAATTTCGAGTGAGGTCTTGATCACTCTAATCAAGGCTGAGGTAGGGACAGAAATTGGAAATTTATTTAGGTAAGTTTATTCGCTATAGTTTATATTTTTGTGGTGCCAAAAATCGTCATCCCTAGTCCAATTCCAAACTCATAATTCATCTTGAAAAGAAAATTATTCTAAAAATTTTACTTATAAATATCAACATACCTATATAATTTCATGAAAACAATATTTAATATTAATTATTCAATTATATAACTTAAAATCTCATTAAAATCTAAATTAGACATAAAATATAATTATGATATATCTAATATACTTTACTTAATTAAAAACTTATTCTTCCAAATTATATCATTTTTTATTCATATTTATATATTAACTACTATAAAATTAAAAATAAGTAATAAAAAATTTGATAATTTTAATAATGTTCAATTATTATTTCGAAAATTTTAATGAATTTTCTAACCTAACTCTACTCCCCACTTACGAAGTGGCATCGTCTCGATGTTCAATGAGTATTAAAAAAGTAGGTTTGAAAATAAAATTAAAATTATCTATTATCGTTATTATTCTGATTTTTTACTTAACGTATACTAATATATTAATAACAAACAAACTTAAAAAACTGAAACATATATATTAAACAAGATAAACGATTACAAACTTAAAAAACACTTAACTAAACTGAACTAGAAAACTACAAACTTAACTTAAGTTAACTTATTAAAAACTTAAACATCATAAACTCACAACCAACAAACCATCTAAACTGTTGACGAACAACCCGGTGTATCAACCGGTAACAAGCCAACTCTATTATCTCTAGACGGAAAAATTTCATCCGTCTCAAGCTCTCCAACTCCATTCATTAGAATACAAAGACGCGAAATCATCCAAGCATTAGGCATAGGCTTCCCCCTACTACCTCTTGTGATTGCAAATTCCAACACTGTCCTTTGAATTAAAATACCCCAATCAACAAATTCACCAAATGTCAAAGCATATAGCAAAAGCATTTCATTCTCGGCAAGGCTTGCAAAATCCCAGGTGGGATATACTCTAGAATTAATAAAATGCTTCTACGCCTTCAGGTGTGGAAGTAAAGCACGTGTAGACATATCGTGATTTGTGTCGAAAAGTGGAAACAGACATTGGAAAGATTCATGCACTTTATTCGAATGATTAGATGGATTTTGTAGTCCCCATTTCATCTCGAAATGTGGCATCGTAACTGAAGGAATTTCAAAAAGTTGGTTGATAATAGACGAAGAGAAGGGAACAGCCACTCCTCTTACTGAAACAATCTGCGTTATTTCAATCATAGGCGTCGTCATTAGGGCAGAATAGAATTCTCGAACAATCGAGATGTTGACTCTTCCTCTCGGCGTACTTACAAATTTTTTCCAACCAAAACTTCTGATTGCAGTTTTACCCCATTGATCTATCTTATCGAAATTTAAACCCTTCTCCAACAGGATTGGAGAATTAGCAAATCGAGGGTGTAAAATTATATTCTGAGTAGAAGCTTGAGACTCCGGAGCATCCGGTGTATTAGGCTCGTATGAATTAACCGATGGCGAGGATTGGTTCGACATTTTTAAAACCAGATGAAAAGTTAAAAATAATACAAGAAGGTAAACAAATAGAAAGTGAAAAAGATGGTATGGTTCACTTCATGGCTGCCCTTCCTTTGATAGAAGTAAATAAAACATACGTGGCTGTATTAGACGGACTCTAGAATGACTCATCCCTCTTTTCTTCACGGCTCGGGCCGAGAATAGGCCGGATCGGTCCGGCCTTAATGTCCTCTCAACGAGTACAGAGGTAAAAGTCAAGTGAGGTTTTGTTTCTTTACCTCACATGTGTAACAATACATTTCTTTGAAGATATTTTATAAAGCTTCATCTAACTAACGAACTGATAAAACGACACATTATATTTTTAAAACGACTTAGTAATGATACAAAATTATTTTTGGGTTTTTATAGTTTATAAAAATTAAAACGATTTAGAATGAAAACTGTATTTCTATAAAACGATTAAAAAATGAAAATAAACGAAAACGAAAACAAACCAATATCTAAATGAAAATGTCGAATAAAATGTACAGTAAAAATGTTTAATCAAACATAGTCATGAAATTCAATCTTCTTCAAAGTCTTCCTCGAGATCAACATGAAAGCTCGAACTTGGAAACGACTGAGAAGCTGGCGGCTGAAATGTAGTCGTGGTCCTGACTGAACTATCAAGACCCATCAAACTCATGCCGGTAGTGATATGTGCAAACTCAGTGAATCCTCCCCAACTAGACATCGCTGGTCTCTGAACACCTGTAGAAAATACACCTGTACCACTCGATTGGCTTCCAAAAGGATAAGACGTTGGATGAAAGCTCGAAGGAGGTGGAATAGGTGCTACCCAGTCTGGTAAGGTATATGGATCAGACGACAAGGTGGATAGGCAGGATCATCAAAAGTAGGATTACGAAGCAACTGCTCGTTTCTCCTTAAACCTCTACGAATATCGTCACACCACTGCCTATTACTTTCAGCATACAAAGCCATGTTGGCTTGACCACGTGCAACGTCTGATACTAAAGATTGAAACATATCATATGTGATAGTGTTGGAGAAAGGAGTTTGTTGAGGCTGACTAGAAAAAGAAGGAAAAGAAGAAGATGTGAAAACTGGTGGAGCTGGTTGAGTTTGACGACTTCTAATCAAAGAGCGTATACTACCATCTGGAAGTCTAGTCAAACTCGGTCCAATCAGATTGGCATCTGCCAGAGCTAACTTGTCATTAGGCAGGACTGGTACTCCCACCCTACGACATAAATCCGAGATAAAACAAGGGAAGTACAGATGACTCCCTGGTCTGGCGATGACAATACTTTCGAAAATTCTTTTAAACATGACCTTCCCAACATCCACTTTTACATCGTTTACCATCGCCCAAGCGATACAAACATCTTCTTTTCCATAAGCAGTATGTTTACTTGAAGGATAGAGAGTATGGCTAATAAATCTTTTAATCGCCCTCAACCCTCTAAAACAATTCCCGTAATTAAACCGATTTTCAACCCACACAACGGTTGGATCAAAAGCGTGCTGAGCTTTCAAGGCAGTCTGCTCAAAACTTGCAGGATCATCTAGATTCCAAACTACCCTGTAATCTTCATGCTCAGGGAAAACTTCAACTCCTAAAATTGCATTAATAACGGCAGGGTTAAAAGGAACATTTCTAGCTCTTAAGGGTATAGTCTGCGACTGAGTAAGCTGATCTTGTGACAATGTAGATAAAACTGAATAAAATTCAGCTACTAGAGTCGTATTTATCTCCCCTTCTCTTCTGGCTGCTAGCTCTAACCACTGACGTTTGGCAAAAATATTCTTAACTTCATCACCTAAGTCATCAAGATCTAATCCTTTTTCAACCAAAACATCACATTTACTATAAATTCTATCATACGCATTCTTAGCTACTTGTGATGCCGTTTTATTGAAGCTTACGGCTTCTTCTTCAGGTGATAAAAGTATTGTGCCTACGACCGGAGTTGATATGGGAATATTTGATTTCCGCTTTTTAGAGGCTTTTCTACTCGACTCAGCCATTCTACGATATTGGTAAAGCCAATCAACAACAAAAAACAACAAAAAACAACCAAAAAATAAAAATGTCACAACACACTCAAAAATCAAAACAGTTGAAAGTAATCTAAAAAATTATGAAAATTACGAAATTGATAACTAAATAAACTAGATAATACCTTAATATGAAGAAAACGTTGAAAAAGTAGGCCGGAAAAGTTGTAAAGTCGCCGGAAAAGAATGTAGCTTGTTTTTTATCCTTTTTTATTTTTGTAACTTTTGTGGAAGAGAGGAGATAGAATGATGAAGAAATCAAGTAGTGGTGTAGTGTGAGATGAATTTTTGTGGAAGGAATTGAAAAAAATTCGAGTGGTGGGGTTTTGGTGTGGGGTGCGGCTGTGTGTAGAAAATTAGGGAAGAAGAAGAAGAAAAGAGAGTCCCCGTCTTTTTTATGTTTTTAGACCCCGGACCGGTCCGGATTAAGGGCCGGATCGGTCCGTGTATAATTTTTTCACTTTTTCCGAATTTTTTACTTTTTATGAATTTTGATTAAAACTTATAAAAATTCTAATAAAACTTAATTAAAATCTTAAAGATAAGTTTATAACACTTTTAAAAAAACTTAATAAAATCTTTATAACACTTAAAAAGCTTATAAAAATTTATATAAATTTATAACATATTAAAACTAACAAAAAAAAACTTTTTATAAAAACTTTTATAAAACTTTCATAAAAACTCCTTAATTTTATAAAGATCCAATTTCATAAAATTTTCAGAAGTTATGCGAAAATTTTATAAAATAAAACATAAAAAAAAGACTCGAAACTTAAGGGGTTCCTGATTCTTCGATTTCTAAATCTTCCAGAGTTCTGATATAACGTTCAATCAACCTAACTCCTAAAAATGAAGCATTTGAATTATCTCTTGGAATTCCATCGGGATTTTCGGATAACCACCTAATCGTTCCCTTCCTAACAATATTCAAACACTCATCCTGGGATTTGGTTGTGTTTTTCCCACAGCGTCCAACATGTTCACTTTTTCCACAGATTCTGCATCTCATTAGAAACTTTGCCCTTCTTTTTATTGCACTCCTTGATGTTCCATTACAAACTTATTTCAATCTAATCTCTCTCAACAATTTCTTGTTTTGTTCAAAAACTAAAGCTTCTATTTTAAACGCGACATCTTTATCAAGACCTAACTTCAAAAGTAAAACAAAAACTCCTAATCTATCTAAAAAAGACATCCAGTTCTTTTACGTCTATCCGGTAAAAGACGAAAAGAGTTTAAACATAAATAAAAACACAGAAAAGTAGAGTAAAGATAGATAGCACCTGGTATTCGGCTGATTTCAGTTTCTCTGCTTTTCAGTTTTTTCGGTTTTTCTGCTTTTTCAATTTATCGGGGGATCAATCAATAGCATTACTTCTTCTTTCAGTGTGATTCCTTCTCCCTCCACAAATAACTTTACTCTGTGGCCATTGGCTATAAAAGTTGCATTTCCATCAGTTAGTTCAACAGCTCCAGATTTGTAAACCCGTGTTACTTTAAATGGACCTGTCCATCTTGATTTAAGCTTACCTGGAAACAACTTTAAACGTGAATTGTACAAAAGCACTCGATCACCTACATGGAACTCACGTTTAAAGATTCTCTTATCATGGAAAGATTTCGTGCGTTCCTTGTAGATTCGAGCATTTTCATAAGAATCGAGACGAAATTCTTCTAGTTCTGTTAATTGAAGCAATCTATGATCACCGACAGCCTTAGGATCGAAATTCAGAAATCTAATAGCCCAGAAGGCTCGGTGTTCTAACTCAACTGGGAGATGACAAGACTTACCAAAGACTAGCTTATAGGGAGAACAACCAATTGGTGTTTTAAAAGCTGTTCGTAAGCCCATAATTCATCATCTAATTTAATTGCCCAGGTTTTACGATTTGAATCAACTTGTTTTCTCCACGATTCTTTTGATTTCTCTATTTGACACATCTACCTGCCCACTGGTTTGCGGATGATAGGGCGTTCCTAACTTATGCGTTACACCATATTTTTCAACTATCTTAGTAAATGGTCTATTACAAAAGTGTGAACCTCTATCACTAATGATTGCCCTCGGAATGCCATATCTGGTAAATATATTCTTTTTAAGGAATCTTATGACAACTTTGGTATCATTAGTGGGAAGAGCTTCAGCTTCTACCCATTTTGAAACATAATCTACCATTAAAAGAATAAATCTTTTTCTAAAAGATATAGGGAAAGGTCCCATGAAATCTATGCCCCAAACATCAAATAACTCACATTCTAAAATAGGTTGCATAGGCATTTCATGTTTTTTAGATACATTTCCCCATTTTTGACAAGACTCACAAGATTTAACATATTTATAAGCATCTCTATATAGTGTAGGCCAATAAAAACCACATTGTAAAACTTTAAAAGCAGTTTTCCAACCTCCATGATGACCTCCTGCCTCACGATCATGACAAAATGATAAAACACTAAAAATTTCATTATCAGGCACACATTTTCTGATTATCCCATCCAAACATTTACGGAAAAGGTCCGGTTCCTCCCAGTAATAAAATTTTAAGTCATAAAAGAATCTCTTTTTCTGTTGCCAAGTCCAATGAGACGGAATATAATCACAAAGTTAAGTAATTAATGATATCTCCAAACCAAGGTGACATTTCCTTAGAAGGAATTTTATTCTTTAATAACTGCATGGTTGAAGGAGTATCTATTCTAAATAGTTGTTCATCGGAAATGAATCTTTAATTTCATTTCCTATTTCTTCATCATTTTCCATTCTACTTAGATGATCTGCTACTACATTCTCACTTCCTTTTTTATCCTTAATTTCAATATCGAATTCTTGAAGTAAGAGAATCCATCTAAGAAGACGAGGTTTAGCGTCTTTCTTACTCAGTAAATACTTCAGTGCTGAATGGTCTATATAAATTATTACCTTAGAACCAACAATATACGATCGAAACTTATCCAAGGCAAAAATTACAGCCAACAGTTCTTTTTCTGTAGTTGCATAATTAAGTTGAGCTGCGTTCAATGTGTGAGATGCATAGTAAATAGCTTTGAGAATTTTGTTATATCTTTGACCTAAAACAGCTCCTACAGCTAAATCACTTGCATCACACATAATCTCAAACGGCAAACTCCAATCTGGTGCTACTAGCACTGGTGCACTAGTTAATCTCGCTTTTAAGGTCTGAAAAGCTTCCATACATTTACTATCAAAGTTAAAAGGTACTTCCTTTTCAAGTAAATGACTTAAAGGCTTTGCTATTTTTGAAAAATCTGCAATGAATCTTCTATAAAATCCTGCATGTCCAAGAAATCCTCTTAGGGTTCTTAAATTAACTGGTGGAGGTAACTTTTCAATTACTTCGACTTTAGCTTTATCAACTTCAATACCTTCTTCAGAGATTCTATGACCTAAAACAATTCCTTCTGATACCATTAGATGACATTTTTCCCAGTTTAGTACTAAATTGGTATCTTCACAGCGTTGTAACACTCGTTCTAAGTGTAACAAACAAACATCAAATGAATCTCCGTAAACACTAAAGTCGTCCATAAAAATTTCTAAGAATTTCTCAACCATATCAGCAAATATAGCCATCATACACCTTTGAAACGTAGGCGGTGCATTACATAAACCAAACGGCATTCTTTTATAAGCAAAAGTTCCATAAGGACAAGTGAAAGTAGTCTTTTCTCTATCTCCCGCCGCAATGAATATCGTAAATATCCTGAATAACCATCTAAGAAACAGTAATACTTATGTCCACTTAAACGTTCCAACATCTGAACTATGAATGGAAGTGGATGATGATCTTTCTTAGTATGATCATTTAGTTTTCTAAAATCGATGCACATTCGATAACCTGTAATTTCTCTTGTCGGAATCCATTCATTCTTTTCATTCTCTTTCACTGTGAAACCTCCTTTCTTTAGTACCACTTGAGTTGGACTTACCCATTCACTATCTGATATGGGAAAAATTATCCCCATTTCTAATAGCTTAATGACCTCTTTCTTAACAATTAACCGCAAATTTGGGTTGAGGCGGCGTTGCGGTTGAATACAAGGTTTAGCATCTTCCTTCGAATTATCTTATGAACGCAAATCTCGGGGCTAATACCTCGAATATCAAGAATCGTCCATCCAAAAGCTTTCTTATGCTTTTTCAACATTCTAATTAATTGATCTTCTTGTTGCTCGATTAAAAATGATGAAATAATAACCGGTAATAGATTATTAGTTTCAAGAAAAGCATACTTGATTTAAATGTAACGGTTTCGCTTCCTGCATTCTTAGGTGGATCTTCCAAAGGATGGTTTAAGAACCGGTCCTTCTAGTTCTAATTCCAAATACTTATGCCATGATGGTTTAAAAGTAAAACTTCCTTTATCTAGAGAAAGGATTATCTCTTTCATTTCGGTGTCTTTCTCATCTTCCTTATAGATAGACGTGAGTTAAGCATTCTTCTAATCCGTCTTCAAAAGTTGGTAACTGAATATCATAGACAGAATGAATATCTTCTATAAAAGAACATGATTCTGGTGATCTGTATGGATGATTCATAGCTTTGAAAATATTGAAAGAAACTTCATCTTCATTGACTCTCAGAATTAACTCTCCTTTCTGGACATCTATTAAAGTTCTTCCTGTAGCTAGAAATGGTTGACCTAAGATAAGTGGCGCCGAATATCCTTCTTCCATTTCCATAACTACAAAGTCTACTGGAAAATAGAACTTGTCTACTTTAACCAATACGTCCTCAATAATTCCTTTAGGGTATTTAATCGATCTATCTGCCATTTGCAGAGTCATTTCAGTCTTCGTAAGATTTCCTATGCCTAGCTTCTTATAATCCTCATAAGACATGAGATTTATACTAGCTCCAAGATCACATAAGACCTTCTTAAACAGAAATCCTCCAATTTCACATGGGATGGTAAAACTTCCAGGATCTTTCGGTTTAGGTGGTAACTTATCTTCGCAAAACTCATGAGAACATTCTTCATTTAGACATATATTCTCATATTCCTCTAATTTTTTCTTGTTTGACGAATATCTTTCGAAACTTTCCATAAGCGAGCATACTAATTAGAGCTTCGATAACGGGGATATTAACATGAATATGACGAAAAATATCAAGGAAACGAGCATACTTCTGATCAGTTTTAATCTTTTTAATTTGATCTTTAGATGGGTAAGGTAAAGATTCTAAATCTATAACCTTTGATCCCAAAGTCATTTTCTCTTTTCCTTTCTCCTTAAACTTTTGAATATTACTTGATCGCCAAGTATCATGATCTTGAATTTTTTCTTTTAAAACATTCCCTGAATCAATCTCTACTTCAGATTCCTTCAGTTCTTCTTGTTTTTCATCCTTATTTTCATTATCTTCTATTCCAACATGTTCCTTGAATAAAGTCCTTAAATCTTTATCCATGGGATCTTTTCAAAATCCTAGGGATTTTTACCCATTTTTCACCTTCATTCTCAGGTTCCAAACTTCTATTCCTTTTCAAGAAATTCTCTATAATTTCTTCTTCCTCATCAGTGAATTCAAGTTCATCTTTAGTTCCATCATTTTTTCCATCTAAATCATTTTCTACTTCATTATTTCCGAAGTTTTCTACTCCATTACTACCACAGAGTTTTCTACTTCTCGTAACTAACCTCTCTTGGGTTTCTTTCAGTATTGCTTGGTAATCCTTGACGGTGCCTTTTCTAATGCTAATACCAGTCCTTAACCGATAGTGTATCGGGTCAAACTGTAGTGCTAGTATGGTGAGTCAGAGTGTCGAATCCTCAGGGAACTTGGTAATTCATTTAAGTGTGGTTAAACACCTAAGAGCTGTTATTAACTCGATCTAAATCGCAATTTTATAACACAGATGACTACTATTCTAACTAACATAAAATAAATGCGTAATTTAAAAGTTATTCTAATATAATATATATAGATATATAAATATATATAGATGTACATGGATTGCACAATATATATATGAATACAAATATATAGATACCATTATAATTTTATAGAACTAGCCAAAGTTTATATAATTGATTTATACGATCTTTTCAATTAACGGAATGTGCTCGATCTTTCCTTTTATATTAGGTCCAATTGAGTAAATGAAATGGTGCACTCCTGAGGTTAACAATTCCTCCTCACACGAGCGTATGAAATTGTCATATGTCATTGTCATCAGTACAATCTCCACAACCGCCCCATGCTAATCTCGCTTAGTCCGAACAGTACCGAGTACAAATCTACCCCGGATAAAAGAGGTTATTCCGTTTGTCGACGGCCGATGTTATTCAAAAGGCTCCGGTTGTCGGGCGGATCGATTTAACTTTCCGGTTTTAGTTTCAATTAAACTTGTTGATTTTAACATTATTACGATCTCGAGCACAATTTTAATAAGATCCATCTTTCCCAAGACAAATCTGCCCCCGGGTAGGAAATAGGATTCCGTAGTCACGCTTTCGCACGACCAATTTTACCCTCCGGTTTTTTCTATCTTTTATCTCATATCCTAACTTCTCTGGTCAGTTCATCGTTAGGTTTTATGGTGCGATTCATCTTGGTTAATTACGTCAATCCGAATATTATCAATACGTTACAGAATAGAAAAAGATTCAATTAACTCAATTTTAATCAATTTTACTTAGACAGCATTCCTTTACCGAAAAGATCGAAATAAAACGATTACATAACTTTGGCTAGTTATTAGATTTAGCCTAATAACATTATAACAACGAAATAAAAAACAAACATAAATACTTTAGAAATTTACCCGATTACAAATGCTGAATCAGAAGCTGTATTCTTCCGGATATTACAACGTCTTCAACAACACCGAACTTCCGATAATTCCTCGAGCATTACAACGATACTACTATTTATTTGTGGCATAAGGCCTATATACATACATACTACTACTAATTAAGAGATTAAGAGGAGATATATTGGTACCCCCTCATGTGTCTGCAAGGCTGCTCTTCTTATAGGCAAGATTTCCAGGGCCGGATCGATCCGGGAAAGGGCCGGATCGATCCGGGAATAAAAAATCTTATCCCAGGATTATTCTCTGCAGGGCCACATGCTGTATAATCATTATGTTTCCTCGGATCGATCCGAGGTTAATCCGGATTGATCCGGGTAGCTAATTTTCACATCTTGATTTGAAACTTGATAAAATCATAACTTGAGCTCTGGATCTCCAAATGACATAATTCAAGAAGCGTTGGAAAGCTCTTGAAAAGATCTATAACTTCCATGAAGGACTCTTCTTCAGAAAATGCCTTTTTGATGGGCCATTTGTTCGTCGAAAATATACTTTAATAATGGTGTCACGAACCATTGATCCACTTGAACTTTAAATCTCGTGGCACTTCCTTACTTCCTTCAAAAGACATGATTTTACTTCAAAAAGTGTCGTCACTCGGGGTCTTGGTTTACCTAAGATCTGCAAATAAAATACCAAAAATGCCCCCGTAAATCTGACACGACACTCCGGTTATTATCCCGGTACAAAATTTATAACTTTTTATCACTTTTACTAGATTTTTATAGTATTTAGATTTATTCATAACTATTAATATTTTATAAGATTATCGTTATAATTCCTTATATTTTATATAAAAAGAGTCGATAACGTATATATAATATCGTAATTTTTATCATATAAATGCTATACATCAATCCTCCAGGGGGTCTACTGTTATTACGTTCACCTTCCCTACTCAAATGATCTTCCATATTCCTTAATGAGGCTTCTATCGTTCTCATTCTGGTATCATGTCCACTCATAGATGTTTTCATTGTACTCATATCTTTAGTGACTGTACCTATAGAAGTCATCATTGTTTCCATATTCTTAGCTTGAGTAGATACTACACCCATCATATTTTCCATTAGTTTTTCCCATTTTTCAACTCCTTCTGCAGGTTGAGTTGAACTTTGAGTTACTGGTATACTTTGAGTGGTATGCTGAGGATAGGATCTAGGTAATGATTGTAAATTCTGATTAGATGTATTTTCTTGATAAACTTGATTATTATTCATATTCCTATACGGAACTGGATATGGCGGTTGTCCTTGCTTACTAGGGTTTTCAGACCATCGAAAAGTTGGGTGATCTCTTCTAATAGCATTAAACGAGTTTGAATATGCATTGTTCAAATTCCTATGCTGCTGAAGAAAACTCACCTCCTCTCTTGAATATCCTGGTGGTTCTTCAATTCCTAATGGCATATTATCCTGATTTGAGTATTCAGTTGGTGTACTATTTTCTGAACTTTGGTTTTTGTTCGATTGTAGGCCATCAAATTTCCTACTCAAATTTTCTAAATGTGCTAGAACTTCCGTATTAGATGTACATTCTCCTGCAAAAGCTACTTTTCTGGTGCTAGAACCGGTTTCCCACATTCTGTTATTTTTGGAAATCTTTTTTATAGCATCGTAAACTATTTGAGCTTCACTCATCATTAAAGAACCACCACATGCATGATCTACATCTGCACGTGAATCTTTTCTTAATTTACGACAAAAAAGTTGAATTTGCATATCTAAGGAATAACCATGGTCGGGACAAGCTCTTAACAATTTTTTAAATCTTTCCTGCATTCCCGAGTGTTTCTTCGCATCCTTGTCTAAAGTTAGCAACCTCGACTTTTAATTCCAAATTTCGTCCCGGAGTGAAATATTGTTTCAAAAATTCGGTTTGAATATCCTCCCAACTAGTAAGTGAATGATGTGGAAGAGACATAAACCAATCTCGGGCTCGTCCTTTTAAAGAAAAAGGAAACATAGTCATCCTCGTTAGTTCCTTAGCACCTTGACTTTTGGCCGTATTGCACGAGTTCTTCAAAAAGATAGAGATGATGATGTGGATCTTCATCATCCTCTCCTAGAATTGGGCTCTTGCGTCAATTAAACCAAAAAGATGAGATTTAATTTCGAAATTATTTGCTCCTTCATTAGGTAAAAGTATGGGATTATTAGTCTGGTTTCTTCTTATGGTTTGATCACAGACAGGTCTTGGGTTTGGTAGGTTATTACGATTATTCTGGTTTCGATTCTGATTATTTCTATTATTATTATTTTGATTATCATTAGGGTTAACAGGGTTTTGTCCATGCCCTAGAGCATGTTCTAGTCCTTGTTCAGGTGTTTCAACACTGATTTCGGCCATTTTCGTATTTTTGTTTGAAGATGATTCTTGGTCAGGATTTCCCTGACTAGTATGACCACGTTTACTCTCTACTCTTAACTGCCTTTCGTAAGTGTTTATGTCAGCCTTATAAGGAGTGAGTGGGGCCTTACCGCTTCTGGTCATCAACTAACGAAAATAGAAGATAACTCGAAATTGAAAGAAGTAAAAAGATTTGTAACTCACTTATAAGGTAAGTACCAACGAAAAATAAAAAAGAAATGTGATAAGAAGAGTGTTGACTTATTCTCGAGAATTTTGAGCTAATACAAGTAGTAACCATAGACATAAAGAAAGAAATTAGCGACGTTCCCCGGCAACGGCGCCAGAAAGCTGACGTCTGCCTTTCCTAGTGCTAAACCAGTCCTTAACCGACAGTGTATCGGGTCAAACTGTAGTGCTAGTGTGGTGAGTCAGAGTGTCGAATCCTCAGGGAACTTGGTAATTCTTCTAAGTGTGGTTAAACACCAAAGAGCTGTTATTAACTCGATCTAAACCGCATTTTTATAACACAGATGACTACTATTCTACTTAACATAAAGTAAATGCGTAATTTAAAAGTTATTCTAATATAATATATATAGATATATAAATATATATAGATGTACATGGATTGTACAATATATATATAAATACAAATATATAGATACCAATATATAGAACTAGACAGATAAGTTTATAGAACTAGCCAAAGTTTATACAATTGATTTATACGATCTTTTTCAGTAAGCGGAATGTGCTCGATCTTTCCTTTTATATTAGGTCCAATTGAGTAAATGAAACGGTGCACTCCCGAGGTTAACAATTCCTCCTCACACGAGCGTATGAAATTGTCATATGTCATTGTCATCGCTTCAATCTCCACAACCGCCCCATGCTAATCTCGCTTAGTCCGAACAGTACCGAGTACAAATCTACCCCGGATAAAAGAGGTTATTCCGTTTGTCGACGGCCGATGTTATTCAAAAGGCTCCGGTTGTCGGGCGGATCGATTTAACTTTCCGGTGTTAGTTTCAATTAAACCGTTGATTTTAACATTATTACGATCTTGAGCACAATTTTAATAAGATCCATCTTTTCCAAGACAAATCTGCCCCCGGGTAGGAAATAGGATTCCGTAGTCACGCTTTCGCACGGCCAATTTTACCCTCCGGTTTTTCTATCTTTTATCTCATATCCTAACTTCTATGGTCAGTTCATCGTTAGGTTATATGGTGCGATTCATCTTGGTTAATTACGTCAATCCGAATATTATCAATACGTTGCAAAATAGAAAAAGATTCAATTAACTCAATTTTAGTCAATTTTACTTAGACAAAGATTCCTTTACCGAAAAGATCGAAATAAAACGATTACATAACTTTGGCTAGTTATTAGATTTAACCTAAAAACATTATAACAACGAAAAAGATAAAAACAAACATAAATACTTTAGAAATTTACCCGATTACAAATGCTGAATCAGAAATCGTATTCTTCCGGACATTACAACGACTTCACCAACACCGAACTTCTGATAATTTCCCGAGCATTACAACGATACTACGAGATTATTATTTTTGGCATAAGGCCTATTTACTAACTACGAAACTAAAAAGAAAATAAAATAAAGAGGAGAAGATATATATATAGAATATGGTATATATATATATTGGTACATCCCTCTCGGTTGCAAATGAGCTCCCTTTTATAGGCAAAAGTCTTGGGCCGGACCGGTCCGAGAGTAGGCCGGACTGGGTCGGTGTAATGATTGAATCCACCCCCCTTGATTAAAATCATGTGCAGCGTTTGATTATATATATAATTATAATTATATATAACTTATAAAATTCATATCTCGAGTTCCCGATCTCCAAACAACATGATTCAAGAGGCATCGGAAAGCTCTCGGGAAAATCTACAACTTTCATGAAGGACTCTTCTTCAGATAATGTCGTTTTGATGAGCCATTCGTTTGTCGAAGACATTTCTCGATTACCACTTAATCAAATCGATTAGCCACTTGACCACTTCGATTGACCACTTGACCATTTAAGCTCGTGACCATTTAAGCTCGTGACATTCTCTAAATCCTTCCGTAGATATGATTATACTTCACAATGTCGATTCTCGGGGTCTTGTCTTATAAATCTGCAATAAAATACCACAAATACCCACGTAAATCTGACACGACACTCCGATTTACTAAAATCGGTACAAAATTACAACTTTTTACTATTTTTACTACTAACTACTCTAAACTATAAAGATTAACATTTCCTACTATTTATATCATAATTTCATATATTTTATATAGAATTCGTTGATAAAACATAATAATATAACGTATATTTAATCATATAAAAGTAGTATATCAGTAATTTTATGAAGTATGTGAGGGTAGATAATCGTCCGGTTATGGATCAATACCATGAGTTGTTGCGTTTGTTTGGTCAGTTTTCAATGCATAAGATGGCTATGGATGAATCCATATGTGTGTCTAGTATTATTGAAAAGTTGCCTCCCTCTTGGAGGGATTTTAAAAACTCTTTGTAACATAAAAAGGAAGAACTCTCTTTAATTGAACTTGGTAGTCATCTAAGGATAGAAGAGAGTTTGCGTTCACAAGAAAGTGGTAAAAATGTTGTGGTTTGCGGTAAGAACATTGCAGATGGTTCAACTTCAATCAATATGGTTGAAGTTGGGGAAAGTTCTAAAAAGAATAACAACAAGAGAAAGTTTGATTCTTTCAACAACAAAAACAAAGCAAAGTTTAACAAGAAGCCTAAAGGCGCTTGTTGGTATTGCGGAAAAGATGGCCATTTCAAGGCGGATTGTTTTGCTAGAAAGCACAACAATGGTAAGGGTAAAGGCCCGGTGAATGGGGCTAAAGACCCGGATCCACCTAAACATCAAGGTACGAATGATTATAATTGTGGTTTTAATTCGGATATGAATTATGTACCACTGATTTCCGAAGCATGTTTTTTGCAGGATGATGATGTTAGTTGGTGGATAGACTCGGGAGCGACTAGACATGTATGCAAGGATAGATCCTGGTTTTCGAAGTATGAAAAAGTTGAAGATGGATCCATTGTGCATATGGGCAACGAGTCTAAAGCCATTGTTGTTGGAAGAGGAATTGTAAATTTGCAATTTAGTTCTGGAAAATTTGTAACTTTAAACAATGTTTTACATGTACCTTTGATCCGGAAAAACTTAGTTTCCGGTAGTATTTTATGTAAAGAGGGCTATAAACAAGTATATGAGTCCTCTCGTTATGTATTGACTAAACATGGTGTATTTGTAGGATTTGGTTATCTTAACAATGGTATGTTTATGCTTAATATTGTTAGTAATGGTTTGTATGAAAATGCTGCTATGAATGTTATGACTGTTAATGTTGATGATTCATACTTGTGGCATGCAAGATTAGGTCATGTGCATTTTAGAAGAATGTTGCAAATGTCTAAAAATGACTTAATTCCTATTTGTTGTACAACTATGAATAAGTGTGATACTTGTAACTTAACTAAAATTGTAAGACAACCTTTTAAAGGTGTTGAAAGGTCGTCTACAATTTTGGAACTTATTCATGATGATTGCTCTCGTTTTTGCTATGTTTACTTGCTTTATACTAAAGACGAGGCAATGGAAAAATTTAGAGTGTTTAAAAACGAAGTGGAATTGCAACTTGAAACTAAAATAAAGAAACTTCGTACGGATAGAGGTGGAGAATACTTTGATCCACCATACTTTGAATGTAACGCCCTGAATTTTAGGCCATAAAACAAAAGGGTATAGTTGTCAATATATGATTAATAATTATTATAACTATCATAATTTTTATTTATAATCGAATCAGTCGTATAATTAAAATTACTTATATTGTAATTTATGTCGGAGTTATCATAACTTTTATGTAGATATGCTAATATCAAGCCTAATTATTTTAAGTCCATATATATATTATCTTGCTATATCACGAATTTTACTATATATATTACTTTTTCTATTATTTTTTCTTTCTATGGTATAGAAATTTTTGGAATCAATATATATTTACCGAGTAAGTGCTTTAATGAGTCTTTTATTTTTCTTATTCTATGTAGCCTATATATGTGGAAGTTAAGATTCAAGTGAGATAAACAGTACTAGAATGTCTTAAATAATATTGCATGGTCATCCATTAACATGTTAACGGCAAAATGACAATGAATGATAATTAAGGTAAATACAAATAAATATTGAAGTTATTATACTCTTATTTTAAATCAAGTGAATTTATCAACCTACAATTATGTGAAAGGAGCTCAACGGATGTAGTTTTGGAATGAACAATTAAAGATAGTTAATTAGAATATTACTCATTCTTAATACACACCTCTTTAAATATATTATTTTTCTCTTGTCTTCTCAATATATATATATATATATATATATATATATATATATATATATATATATATATATATATATATGCCCTTTGATACGTGTGCACATCAGTTGAGAAGTTGAAAGCCTTTGGTCATTTCCTCTTTCCTTACCTACATTTTACTTTTAATACTTATCTCTGCTCCACCAATACATGTCTTATATATCTTTTTCCTATTGAAGAAACTGGTTATTTATTTAGTTTGTAGCAGTAACCCTCTAAACTTAGTGAAATGGTATAAGAAAAGAGAAGTTGGGGCTGAAGTAGTATAATTCAGGGGAATCAAGTAAATGAAGCGACTTTGGAAAATTTAATTATTGTCTAGCTTTGGGAAGCAACGTGAATACATTGGAATTCAAAATGGGTCGATTAAGCACGTAGCAGAAAAATAATATGATGATCGGTGTGGTTAACTATGGCCGGGAAGATTTGGGTTATGTGACTCGTAGATGGAGAGGTAAGACACAGATGGGTATATTACAAAATATTAATTAATATTACGGGTGAGTTCAAGTTTGTTTTCTATAAAAGTCAAGTATGTTATTTTTTTTTTAAAAGTATTTTCAAAGCATTTTAATTGAATGTATTATAGATATAGATATATAATATGTATCTTGTTAAAAATGATTAATGTTTTCTCTCGTTTTAATGATAATAACTTGATTAAAACAAAAATTGTACAAATGACATTGCATGTCCTATCTAGTGGCATGGTACCGTACTTCCCGCTTCGCGCGGCATGGTATATTGTACTTGTACATTTCCCGCTTCGGCGGCATGGCTAGTTCCCTCTTCGGAGGCATGGTTCTCGTTCTCGTTCTCGTTCTCGTTCTCGCTAGATGGGCCCGCTGAGGATTTCGCAGTCGGGTTAGCTGTGCATTGGGCCTGTTACCGCGGTTGTGGGGTCCGAGGCAAGTGGACTCTCCGGAAGCCCCAAGAGATTGGGTGTCGGAAGGACGGACTTCACTATAAAAATTACTCGTTGTGGATATAAGGTGGTGAACGGGGAGTCATAATGTAGAGACAATCGTATCAGCTGTATCGATGTCTAGTAAAGGAACTTGATGAATTGACGGATCTCGAATGAGCTTGCTTGACTTGAACATGATATATAAATTTTAAACAAGTATATTATTACATAAATACTCGAATAAGATTTCTAGAAAAAGTATATATTGTTACAACATTTTAAATATATATATATATATATATATATATATATATATATATATATATATATATATATATATATATATATATATATATATATATATACTCTCGCACACGCTCATACCTAAATACGGCGTTTTTGCTTGACGACTCGTTTTCTTTGTTTCTTGTGCGTTTGTTTTGTTTTGTTTTGTTTTCTTCTATAAATAAAATCGGGTAATGGTTCGAAGAAGATGTAATGAGGATGAAAGCGATGATACTGGACCGGGATTTAGAACATTCTATATAAATTATGTTAATTACAATTGTAGTATTTCATTTGTTGTAATTTTATAATTGAAACACTTAGTGAATATTTGTAAATATAATTGTAGTTTTATTGAAATATTTTTTAGAATTAAAGTCTAGTTAATGAAGTCGCGGCGAGAGCTTCGCAGCCCCTCCTAGAATGACCCCAGTGGACCTAGGGGTCGGGAGTAGGGTATTACATTGAATCTTGTGGGATTATACATGAAAGAACTTCACCTTATACACCACAACAAAATGGCATAGCTGAAAGAAAGAATCGTACTCTAAAAGAGATGAATACTATGCTTTCTTACTCGGGATTGAGTGAGGGATTTTGGGGAGAAGCTATGTTAACAACTTGTTATTTATTGAATAGGATTCCTAATAAAAAGAGTCCTATTACCCCATATGAGCTTTGGTATAAAAAGAAGCCAAACTTGCATTATTTGCGTGTTTGGGGATGTAGGGCAGTCGTAAGACTACCCAATCCCAAGATTAAAACCTTGGGGGAAAAAGGCATTGATTGCATATTTATTGGATATGCTTTGCATTCCAAGGCATATAGGTTCTATGTTATAGAACCAAATGATTCAGTTGCGGTTCATTCCGTAATTGAATCAAGAGATGCTCTCTTTGATGAAAGTCATTTTTCTTCTATATCAAGGCCTAGAGATGTTGTTCCTATGAACATTGGATTTAAAGAAAGTTGTGGAGGTGTAGAGTCACAAGATGAGCCTTTAGTGCTTCGAAGAAGCAAAAGGGCAAGGAAAGAAAAATCTTTTGGTCCCGATTTCCAAACATATTTGGTGGAGGGTACAAGAGATGAAGTAGGATTTCAATATGCATATTGTTATCATATTGATGATGATCCTAGAACTTATAAAGAGGCTATGGAGTCTCGGGATGTTGCCTTTTGGAAGGAAGCCATTAATGATGAGATGGATTCCATTTTAGGCAATGATACGTGGATATTGACGGATCTTCCACGTGGGTGTAAACCATTGGGTTGAAAATGGATCTTCAAAAGAAAAATGAAAATTGATGGATCCGTTGAAAGGTATAAAGCCCGGTTGGTGATACAAGGCTTTAGACAAAAAGAAGGCATTGATTATTTCGATACTTATGCCCCGGTTGCTAGAATCTCCACTATTAGATTGTTGATTGCCTTGGCAGCCATTAACAATCTTGTTATCCATCAAATGGATGTTAAAACAGCCTTCTTGAATGGGGATTTGGATGAGGAAATTTATATGAAACAACCGGAGGGTTTTGTGATACCCGGAAATGAGCATAAAGTATGTAAGCTTGTTAAATCATTGTATGGGCTGAAACAAGCTCCCAAACAATGGCATAATAAGTTTGATGAGGTTGTATTGTCTAATGGTTTTAAGCTTAACCAAATGGACAAGTGTTTGTATAGCAAATTTGATGAAACCGGAAATGGTGTAATCATTTGCCTATATGTTGATGACATATTGATATTTGGTACAAACCAAGATCAAGTTGACCATTGTAAATCATTTTTGTCATCAAGTTTTTCTATGAAAGATATGGGGGATGCGGATGTTATCCTTGGAATAAAAATCATAAGGAATGACAAAGGGATTACTTTGACACAATCTCACTATATCGAGAAAATGTTGAAGAAATTCAATTGTGAAAATTCTGTTCCGGCAAGAACTCCCATGGATCCTCATGAGAAATTTGAGTTGAATTCGGGTAATCCGGAGTCTCAACTTGAATATGCTCGAGTTATAGGATGTTTGATGTATGCAATGACCAGCACACGTCCGGACATTGCACATGCGGTTGGAAAACTTTGTAGATATACTAGTAATCCAAGTAGTGTTCATTGGCATGCGGTGACACGTGTGTTAAGGTATCTTAAGTTTACCAAAAATTTTGGTTTAACTTATGTTGGACATCCTTCGGTTATAGAAGGCTACTCGGATGCTAGTTGGATATCAAATGAAAATCATTCTTCTACGAGTGGTTGGGTGTTTCTACTTGGAGGTGGTGCCATTTCATGGGCTTCCAAGAAGCAAACATGTAATGCAAACTCAACAATGGAATCGGAGTTTATTGCCTTGGCTTCGGCCGGCTTAGAGGTGGAATGGCTTAAACATCTGATTTACGAGATTCCATTGTGGCCAAAACCGATATCACCGATTTCTATCAATTGTGATAGTGAAAATACATTGGCTAAATGCTATAGTCAAGTGTACAACGAAAAGTCGCGACATATTGGAGTTAGGCATAGCTCGATTCGTGAGTTGATCACTCACGGGGTGATATCAGTTGCTTTTGTGAGATCTCAAAAGAATTTAGCCGATCATTTGACCAAGGCATTGGCGAAAGACTTGTTCATCAAGTCGGTTGTCGGGATGGGTCTACAACCCATTGAAACTTTGCGTTAGGATACCCAATTCCCCCTTAATATGACATTAGGGGCTGAATTCAATGTGGGAGGCCTAATGACTTAGTTTTGGCACATATATTTTGTCCCGAAGGTTTGTGCTTGACCTGCATGCGAGGTTGATAATATATCTTAATAAGTCTTATGAAAAAGTGTCGTTGCGGTGTACACGATTGATAAGACTCACCTATATGAGTATGAAGTTTGGCCGCTTCAAGAAAGTTAGGGTTGGCTTTCTACATGCTCATGAATTGATATGGACACGAGGCCTGGATAAAGAGTGTCAAGCAAGCTATAGGAGTTGTCTTTTGATTCATTTGTGTATTATCTTTGAAGTATTCAAATGTGTAAAGGGGTTCAATGCTTAGTCACACCCCAATACTCGAATATTTTGGAATGTGTAATATACTAGATGGTAATTCAATCTGCGTGACATTATCATTGAAAAATGAATTGTAGTGTGTTGATAAGTTTTAACTAAATCAAGAGTTACACTAAATGGGGGAGGATTGTTGGTGATTATATCACCAATGTGATTTAGTGTAATTGGATTTAGTTTGAGGTTTGGTAAGCTTGAAACAATCGATATGAGTTAGGAGATGCGGGGTGCATGCTTATAATTGATATTTACAAGCTTACGAAAGTGTTAGATCAAGTGTTGAACCAAAAACTTGATACTGCTGCGTATCCGTACGGATAGATTGAACTATCCGTACGGATGAAGCCTGTTAAGTTGAAATCGGATACTGTAATCTATCCGTACGGATAGGGTATTTTATCCGTACGGATGAGTTACAGGACCAAAACTGAATTTTTGGTTTTCAGCAGTTTTTTGGTGTCCCTTCGGTTTTAACTGATGTCCCTTCGGTATGAAAACATTTCTTAACTGTTTTTGAAGGGTTATGTTGTGTTTTTCATGTAGAATAACACATGATATAAATACATAACACTTGATATATTTGAGAGAAGATAGATCAACACTTGAATTAGATTTATTCATTTTCTTTGAATACTATCTTGAAACCTAAATTTCTACACACAAATAAACAAAACTCTTATAGCTATCTTTCTATCTTATTGCCAAAGATCGAAAGGGACGTAGTTTTATCCCGTGATTATATTCGTGTAAATTCCCGGAGGCAATCTAAGGGAACGAATAATTTTCACAGGAAAGAGCCTCTAACTCGACTCTGCGTTTTATATCAAGCTATCTCTTTTATTGTTTTGATACCATTGTTCTGGTCTACTCAAACTCCCCAACAGTCTCAGGATCAAATCTCTGCGGCGAGAAGAGATATGGTTGGGAAGGAATGAGCGAGAAGAGATATGGTTGGGAAGGAAGGACTTTCAGATGAGATGGATGTTTGATGGTAACCGTACAGCCTTTCAAATGACAAAAGAGTTTGCTTTGTTCAACTCGCAAAATTATTCTTTGACAGACAAAGGCACTGGCGTATCCTATTCTAGACTCTCCCAAATGATGATAGATTGTGTCTTATATGCCTTAGCAAGACATCACCTGTCATCATACCGGTCAATGATGATAGATTGTGTCTTATATGCCTTAGCAAGATGTTTAGGGTATATTTTACTATATTTTCGGGCTTAATCCCTAAACAATTTACCTTATTTTTAAGGAAAATAAATGAGAAAAGCGTGTTTTAACCGTTAAATTCCTATAATGGTTATTGAGGGGTTATAATTTAATTGTGAGGAAATATCGGGTTTAAATGTTATATTTTGTTACACATTTTATTATTATTATTATTCGATGACTTGGTGTAACAACAATTTTGCAGAAAATTAAAAGATATGCATGGGGATATTATTAATGGAGAAGATTAATCTCATTCAATCAAGTAATTTCAAAATAAGGAAGAAAATCGGAGTATTAATTAGAAGATAAATCAAAAGGAATCAGATCAGCGTGGCAGAATGCAGTGGGGAACAAGTCAGACGAAAAAAAACACATTTAACACGTGCATTAAATGGCTCGGTCGACCGAGCCATGCCATTCGGTCGACCGAGTGACGTCATTCGGTCGGTTTTCGGATTTTTACGTGTTTATCTTCTGGATCCTTCCTTATGTCGGCGAAACTCCTATATAAGCAGCAGCATTCGAGCAGAATACAACACACCAAATACAGACGCAAAGCAGCAGCCGCAATTATTTTCCAGCCGCACCAAAGCCTAATTAGGGATGAATTTCTCCAACCCAATAATCATGGTTAACATCATGGTTGTTGGCTAAGCACATCGCGGTGGGACAACGGATGAAACCGATCAACATCAACACCAACTAGAGAGATTTTTAGCCGTACTTTTAGTGAGTAAAGTTATCGTTTTTCATCAATTAGAATTTGTTTTGTATTGTTTATGTTTTATTCGAATCGAGAGATCGATGAAACTATCGTTTGATTTGAATTTATATGAAAATATTGTTCAAAGTTGTGATCCTTTCAATTGATGCACTTAATTATAATTCGAGAGATCGTTTATAATTATTTGAGTAAGAGTATTAGAAATAATCTCGTGATCGTGTTTTGCATGTCGTTTTGTTTTACTTGAAAAAGAAAACGAAACCCTAGAATTCGCTTAGAGAAATTTAATCGAATTCGTGATTGATCGTTACTAAAAATTATATCTTTAGCTTGCCGTCTAGTTGGGGTTGGGTTGGTTGATCGGTGGATTCCCGTTGCCTTGCCGTTGTTTCAATTACTTGATAAATCGAATCATTAGTATAAATCGTTGATTGTTAAGTTTAGTTGTTTTAAAATTCTAGTTGTTTTTGCATATTTTAAGTTTCCAAGTTACTGTTCATCGTATTTACTATTCATCGTATTTACTGTTCATCGCCTTAGTTACTGTTCATTAATTCATAATTAGTATAAATCTTAGTTTTAGTTAATAGTCGTGACATAATCGATAGAATAATTGTTCCTTGATCCGATAAACATTCCACTCCCTTAGGACGACCCGTTAACATCCTATACTACGATCCTTATACTTGGGGTGTTTCGGTTATAAATTGTAAAACTCGTTTTTACCGAACACAAGACATCACCGGTCAAATAATCTCCCAGGAGTTGCAAATTGTGTATCTTTTAGAGTTGAAAAAGAATATTTGTTATAAGATGCTTAGTTGATATGTCATTATTACTTATGTCACGTGTGAGTTTTCCACGAAAAAGAATTTTGGAGAGTTAGTTTTCAACCCTGCTTATTAGCTGATGGTTTCTTCAACTTGCCGTGTAATTGATTGGCAGCACTAAGTTTTGTGGTTTGATATTTCCTCAATATGTCATTTGGAAATATTTGGTGGTTTGATATTTCCTCAACATGTCATCCGGAAAGATATGTAAAGAAAATAATGTTAGTTTTCAGGGCTGTTTCAACGACTATCGATTCAGTTGCAAATGAAATGACTTTTGTAGAATGGAAATGCTATATGCCTCGAAAAATGATCTGGGACATTTATTGGAAAAAAACACTAAAGGGTCATGATGTGCATTCGGATCGGTAATTTTTTTCGGTGATTCTAGCACATTTCTTTGTAGAAAGATTGTCAACGTAAACGTAGTTGGCTGATTGGCTTAGAGTATGGGACATTTGCGTTTATTAAATATAACTTAGGGCTGATTGGCTGAAATCGGTTTTGTTAGACCACAACCTTGTTGTGACAGTACTTGCACAGGGGCAGCAGCTATTGGTCTCCTAGACGAGCTCCATCATCTTCCTGAGGTTGAGCCATTATGGTAAGGATAGAGAAGCAGATCGATGCCTTGGTGAGTGTTGAGCACACTCTAGAAGAGTCTAATTGATATTCTAATTGATTCTCTTATTTATTGTAATTATTCTTGTACACACTATAAATACATCCTTTGTATCAATATTACAATCAATGAAAAACACAATTCATTCACATTTACATTCTTGATATGGTATCGGAGCAAATATCGATCCTGCATTTCATCCCCACATTCTTCTCCTTCTTCCTCGCATAATTCAAAAAAAAAAAAAAAAAAAAAAAAAAAAAAAAAACTAAACCTTCTTCTTCCAGCCGCCTCAGCCCTACACAAGAACCCTAGCCATGGCCACCTCCACCGCTTCATCAGATTCCACCGTCGGTTCCTCCTCCTCTCTTCCTCTTTTCAATCCTTCAAGCTCAATCCCCATCCTCAAATTAACTCGGTCAAATTATCATCTCTGGCGCTCGCAAATTGTTCCATATCTTCGTGGTCAAAAAGTTTTCGGCTACGTCGACGGTTCAATCCCTCAGCCACCCGCCACTATCCTTTCTGGCACCACAACTCAGCCAAACCCTGATTTCGAAACATGGCAGCAACAAGACAACCTCATTCTCAGCCTCATCACCTCATCGTTATCAGAAGAAGTGTTACTTCAAGTTTATCATGCTACTTCATCGGCAGCAATCTGGGAGGCTCTCAAAACCTGTTTTTCCTCCCAAAGTAGGGCACGGTTGGTGCAACTCAGAACCCAACTCGCTTCTACTCGCATAGATAATCGTACAGCAGCGGAGTATTTTTCTATAATCAAACAAATCACAGATGACCTAAGCATGGCCGGTCACCCCCTACCCACGGATGATATCATCGGTTATTTACTTGCTGGATTAGGTCGAGAGTATGACTCCTTGGTTACCATGCTTTCTGCTCGGGAGACGTTGACTTTGGAGGAGGTATACTCGCATCTCCTCACGACAGAAGCTCGCCTCAAACGGCATGATACAGCCGCTGTTGCTTCTCCACCGCCTCTCCCATCTCCACTCACTCCAGCCGCCAATTTTGCTGCCTCTTCCCAGTCTAATAGAGGTCGTTCCGGTTACAATTCCTACTATAGGGGTCGTGGTGGTCGTGGTAGTTCCAATTCTTCCCAGCAACACTCACCGCAGCAAGGCCGCAGTCGGCAAGGCCATCGCTATCCCCCAGGCCAAGTTCCAACTTGTCAAGTCTGCTATAAAAATGGGCACACGGCTCTCGAATGTTGGCATCGGTTTGAAGAACACTTTCAGCCCTCTCCTCCAACTCGTCCACAACAGCCTTCCCGCTCTCCTAATACGTTCACTGCCCAAGCGCCCAACTCCTTTCCCACTGGTTGGGTGCCCGACACCGGTGCCTCTCATCACATGACAAACGACTTTCGGAATCTCTCTCTTTCAGCCGAACCTTATGATGGCCCGGACAAAATAAATATTGGTGACGGTTCAGGTTTGACTATTACTCATATTGGCTCCTCCACTTTCTCTACGCCTACTGCTTCATTTATTTTATCGAATGTGCTTGTCTCCCCTAATCTCAAAACCAATCTTTTATCTGTCCAGCAATTTGCCCATGATAATTGTGTTTACTTCGAATTTCATGGTTCTTTTTTTGTTGTGAAGGATTACTCGGGTCGGGTCCTTCATAGAGGTTCACTCCAGGATGGTCTTTACAGCTTCACATCTCCTCAGGCCCTTGTCACAACATCCAGCTCTCCAGTTCGATGGCACCAACGTCTTGGCCACTGTTCTCATCCTGTCTTGTGTCGTGTTCTTCGTAGTCAAAATATTTCTGTTTCAAATAAAGCCTCTGAGTCTGTTTGTGAGGCGTGTCAATTGGCCAAGAGCCATAGGTCGCATTTACCTGTTTCTTCTTTTACGTCTACTGCACCTTTAGATTTGGTCTTTTCTGATGTCTGGGGTCCTTGTACCGAACCTTCAATTTATGGAAATAAATATTACGTGAGCTTTCTTGATGATTTTACCAAATTTTTGTGGATTTATCCTTTGCGTTTAAAATCTGATGTTGACATTATTTTCCCTCGGTTCAAAGCCCTTGTTGAGCGTCAGTTTAACTCCACCATTAAATCCCTCCAATCTGATTGGGGTGGTGAATTTCGCCGTTTACATTCCCACCTCACCACTCTTGGTATCCACCACCGTCAGTCATGTCCTCATACACACGAACAAATGGGTGCCATCGAACGTCGTCATCGCCAAATTGTTGAAGTCGGTCTTTCCCTCCTTGCTCAATCTAATCTACCCCTTCCTTATTGGGAAGATGCCTTCGTTACCGCCACTTATCTCATAAATAGGCTGCCTACTCCGGTTCTGTCTAACAAATCTCCGTTTGAAATGGTCCATGCCCGAACTCCAGATTATTCCTTTCTTCGGGTCTTTGGTTGTGCCTGCTGGCCTTACATCCGTCCCTACAACTCCTATAAAACTGATTATCGGTCTAAGTCGTGCATCTTTATTGGGTATAGTCCTGATCACTTTGGGTACAAATGCTTGGACCTCACCTCGGGTCGTGTTTATGTTGCTCGCCATGTCACCTTTGATGAATCCATCATTCCGTACCGCAAACCCGATCAACCCATCTCTTATTCCCAATTGACCACCTCCCTTCCTCTCTCTTTACCTACGGTCTCCTCCTCCTCCTCCAACCCACCAGCTCCGGCCGATCCTCCATCTCCCCTTCATCCCTCCCCGTCCCTCAGTCCGGCTTCTTCCTCTTCCCCACCCGAATCCCCCTTCACTTCCTCGCCATCCCCAACCGACAGCTCCCCCTCCCCCTTACCACAACCCACTCGCATGGTTACTCGCACCCAAACCAACTCCTTAAAGCCCAAAACCGATCCCAATTTCATCCGCTATCCTCTTCCTAAAGCTCTCCTGGCCACCTCTCCCCCTGCACCCACTTCCTACACCGAAGCTTCCAAACTTCCAGTGTGGCGTAATGCAAGGCAGGATGAAATAAATGCTCTTATTCATAACGACACATGGGATCTCGTTCCAGCTTCCCCCCGCATGAATATTATTGGTAATAAATGGGTTTTTCGTGTTAAACATAATGCAGATGGTTCCGTGGAGCGTCACAAAGCTCGTTTGGTTGCCAAGGGATTCCATCAGGCTGAAGGCATTGACTTCCAGGACAAATTCAGTCCTGTCGTCAAGCCTGTCACCATTCGGCTATTACTCACTCTTGCCCTCTCCCGCAGTTGGTCGATCCGTCAGGTTGATATACAAAACGCTTTCTTGCATGGCTATCTTACTGACAATGTTTTTTTTGCAGCAACCCGCAGGTTTTGTTCATCCGGACTTTCCCACTCATGTTTGCCGGCTTAAACGCAGTCGCTATGGCCTTCGTCAGGCACCTCGTGCTTGGTTTTCTCGCCTCACTGAGGTTCTTATTGCCTATGGTTTTCGTGCCTCCAAGGCTGACTCATCTTTGTATATTTATTCTCGGGGTTCTCAGGTGCTGTTCTTATTGATCTATGTGGATGACATTGTCCTTACTGGCTCCTCGGATGAGTTTATTCAGCAGGTTCTCCATCACTTGTCTACTCACTTTCCTGTCAAGGATCTTGGACCGTTATCTTATTTTCTTGGCATCGAGGTTCTCCGCGTTCCTGATGGTCTTTACATCACGCAGCGCAAGTATATTTTACAGCTCCTTGAGAAGGCTGGTATGCAAACTGCAAAGCCCTGCTCCACGCCTATGGCAGCCAACTGTCGTCTTCAGGCACAAGGCAGCCCTCTGTTCTCTGATCCATCACTCTACCGCATGATTGTCGGTGGCCTTCAGTATCTTAATTTTACGCGTCCTGACATTGCCTTTGCGGTTCACCGAGTCAGCAAATTCATGCACTCTCCCACCGATGATCACTGGGCTGCTGTTAAACGCATCCTTCGCTATCTCAAGTTCACCATATCTGATGGCCTTAGCATTCGGCCAGCTCCTTCCCTCACATTGCATGCCTTTACTGATGCAGATTGGGCGGCAGATGCTGATGATCGTCGCTCAGTTGGAGCTTACTGTGTTTTTCTTGGTCCCACACTTATTAGCTGGCGTTCTAAACAACAACAGACTGTCTCCAAAAGTAGCACCGAGGCAGAGTACAAGTCTTTATCTAACACAGCTGCTGAAGTTCAATGGATCTGCGCACTTCTTCGTGAAATGGATGTCCATCTTTCCTCTACTCCCCTTCTTTGGTGTGACAACATCGGCGCTACCTACTTGGCTGCTAACCCTGTCTTCCATGCTCGTACTAAGCACATAGAAATCGACTTTCATCATGTCCGTGAGTTAGTTGCATCTAAACGTCTTCAAGTTGGGTTTCTATCGTCTCGAGATCAACTGGCCGACATCCTTACCAAGCCCTTAGGCAATCCTCGTTTCAATCTGTTGAAGTCCAATCTCCACGTGCATTCCTTGCCCGTGGGATTGAGGGGGCGTGTTGAGCACACTCTAGAAGAGTCTAATTGATATTCTAATTGATTCTCTTATTTATTGTAATTATTCTTGTACACACTATAAATACATCCTTTGTATCAATATTACAATCAATGAAAAACACAATTCATTCACATTTACATTCTTGATAGTGAGGATAATACTAAGTATCTTAGCAGCTACCTCATTGTTGTCGAGCCTTACATCATTGGAGCTAACAAGAATCATATATATGATCTCTTTAGTTTATGCAGGAAGCAAGTGATCGATATGCTTGATTGATGTACACCACCAGAATGCGTGTAACCATATGTCTGTTACCGAGGGTAATAAGAATTTAGCAGAGACAACAAATTTTGGATGCTACCATACAGAGTACTGTCTATTGGAGTCCATCTTTATCTGTTCAAATTTTTCTAGCAATGTGGTCTACTGCTATAAGGTCCCAGTTCCAGGATTTTTCCACTTCCATTAGGACATGGAAGCTTTAAAGGGGGGAGGGTATTGTCATGTAATTAGCTATTAGCCGAGGGGGAAGGGTAGTTAATAAGGCTGTTAGTTGGTTAGAGAAACAGTTAGACAATTGTAATTAGTAGTGGAACTTAGTTGAAGCCTACTTAAGGCTCAATTGGTTGCAAACACAAAACTATTGAAGAATATACACACAATTTCAGCTCATTTGAATTCTTTCTTTGTTTTTTCCTCTTTTATTTTCTCTTCATTTTCCCAATTCATTACACTCGACCAGGTAGCCTTCTGCATTCTATATTCGTAACTACTAAGTGTTGGTGTTTGCCTCCAAGTGAAGTCAAATTTAGATGGCATCTTAGACGTATGGGAGTATCACGTCTTTATGATAAGAAAAGGTGTTACCTTTGTTTAATTGTTCATCATGTTGTTTAAACCGTCTGTTTGTGTTCTTTAATCCGTATTGTGCTGTGATTTGTATGCTCATTCTTTGTGATTGTTTCCCGTACGAGGCCATTAATTATTATTTAGACAAAGGGGCAGTGGGTGCAAACACCACATCTAAAGTATTCTTTCATAATGTATCAAATTGAAATTAGTCTACGGAAGGGCTTTTTTTTTTTTCTTTTCCATAGCAAATCTTCAGACCCTTAAAGAATAATAATATAACATCCTTCACTCTGTTTATGTTCATGTAAGTATGTCAGTATGTGCATTCTGTTTTTACATTGAGCAGGTAGCAGAAAATAATGTTGCATAACTGACGAAGAAGACAGCACTAAAACATTAAATCAATCAAATTCGTACATAGTTTTTCACACGTATTTTTAAGTTCAGAGAATGAGAATGTTTAAGAATGATTCATTTAGCAATTATTGGATCGATATCTAAGTCGAGTCCACTCCTGTAATGAAGTGAACTGTTCGAGCATGGTGACATTAGGCACTTCTTTAGCTTATTTACCTTTATATATGTGGAAATAAGCCCATGCAGGTACCCTTTGGTCTTCTACTTGGCTTCTTTCAGACACACAATCAACTACTTAAACTTTTTTCCGCCATATCACACGGGTTTAGCCTTAAATAGCTTGGGCCCGGCCTTAAACAGCTTGGACTCGTGCCTCCGTCAACTTGAGCTTAGACAACACATGCATGCTCAGACAGAATAGGCTCGTGCCTCAGACAACTCGGGCCTTAGTAGCTTATGCTCAGATATATAGAATGGGCTTGACCTTTAACAGCTCTTGCCTCGGCTGGCCTGTTGCTGCGAGTTAGTTCTTGCCTCAGCCAGCTCATTGAGCCTGACAACTACACCTAAGCACCCATCATAATTAATATCGTCGGACCAATTCTAAGCTCAACTCGATTCACTTGATCCTTGGAGGAGTTTCGTGGATAAAAATTCCATACGTTTCAAATGTTAGTCATCTTACCAGATTAGTAGAACACGCTCATTCTTCAGAACAGTTAGTGAATCCGACATCTCTTTATCGGGTCTAGAGTGCATTCTCTTTCTTCTGAATGACCTCATTCAGCACGTCTTTCTCTCGTTCCGAGCTGAATCTTTCACAAAGACGAAATCGGGCTTCGTCATGCAAGTGAATACCACACGTGAGAGACAAGCAAGTTTAGCTGGTAAGAGTTGGTCCTCAAACTACACTAATGCAACTTGTCTAATTATTTCATATTTTAGTTGCTCAAATGAATCTTCTCTTCCATGTACTAGTAGAATCACATTCGTAGTGGGCTTATAAAAACAAGGGGAAGACAACATTACTACAACTTGTCAATTTTGTCGATCATCTTTCTATATTCGATTAGCGGCCTATGATGCACCGACACTTCAATCTGATCGCCGCGTGTCATGTCCGACACAAGACACGATATGACACGTGTCGGTTGATTAAATTAATATTATTTAAAATTTAAATATCCGACACGCTTCCGACACACTGTCGACACTCCCCGACACGGCACCGATACTCCTGAATCCAATTTTTTAATTTTTTTTCTTTATTTAAGTTTTCTTCAATGGAAACGTTAAAATACACGATTTTCATTTCTATAATAATTAAATAAATAGCCGTATCAAGTTTAGATGTTTTTTTGTTGATAAACAATCATTTTTACAATTCGTAATATTTTAAAGGTCAAACACAATTTTTTTGGCACCGTATGAAGGTCGAATATCTATTCCACATATTTATAGAGTTTATGCATTACCTATCTTATTTTGTCTAGTTTTTTCAGATGTTTACGATTTTTTTTGTTGATAAATTGAATTTTATTTACATTTTATATATATATATATATATATATATATATATAATGTGTCGTGTCCTTAAATTTTGGAATTAGCTGTATCGCTGTGTCCGTGTCGTGTCGTGCGACGTGTCCGCGTCTGTGCAACATAGTCAGCGACGAATCCAGAAATTTTATTCAACGGGTCTGTAATTTTTTCTCAAAGTAATTTTTTTTTAAGGAGTCTAAAATATTTTTCTATAAGTAACTATTGAATGGAGTTTTTTATTTTTAGCATGGCCGCAGACCCTGTTTAATAACACGTGCATCTGCCTATGTATTCGAACATATGACAATGTCACAACTACTAAAATATAATGTTTGGTACATATGACGGTATTTCCTTACATTTAATTGATTGTTTAGATATATAAAAAAAAAAATGTACACTATATTCTCTGCAAATGGGCCAATATTTTCAACACAATAAGTGCTTGTGACAATGATGCCAAGAATTTGCACTCAATTTTAGTGGAATTTTTGTGACGCATGAAATTTTTATTACAAAAAAGGGCCTTTATTTGCATATCTATATTTGATTCATCATTATTGCAGTCTATTCTAATTATGGTCCTGTATCATCATTTTTGTTACCACTAAAATTCACTTTTGACCCACTTATTTTTGTTCTCACTTCTTGAAAATATAATTTCTTTTTGTTATTTGTTTTGAATTTAAGTTAGGTTTAGATAACCATCTATCATTTCTTTTATTTACTTGAATTGTATTTATCTTTGACTTCTCTTCTATAAAAAGAAAAATAGTGAAACCATTTTTCATCAATTTCAATAAAAACAGTTTCAGAGTTTTTTCGTATTCTGATTTTCTTTATGTATATATCCTTTTTTTTTCAAAGAGAAGTTGATAAAAATGTATCAAACTCCCACATCTCACTCAAAGACAATGATGTCGTTTCAACACCCCTATTTTTTTCCTGCAGAGCTATGCCCATTGGGGCTTCTCTCCATACATAGATGGATGTAGATGTATGTACATATACCTAGGGGCGGTTGCAGGATTTTATACATGGGTCATAAATTTGTCAATTTTTTCTCCGGATTATATATATATTTGGATATTCAATTCTACTAATGTAATTATGGAACAATAGATAAAAACAGATGGTCAACACATAAAATAAGGAGGTCAATTTCATATATATATATGTGTTTATAAAAAAAATTCTCTATTATTTGTACATAATATTTTTATTTTAAAGGGTCGAGCGTACTCACTTCCTTCTATGTAGAGCCGCCCATACATATACTTTTACCATATATATATATATATATATATATATATATATATATATATATATATATATATATATATATATATTTATTTTCTTTTTTCTTTACCTTAAAGCAAACCATCACTTATAAGAACTATATATATGACTAGGAGTCAACCTTAGAAGTAGGTGGGATGCACGTTCATATTCGTCTTGAATGACAAGAAAAACATGATTCACGTACTCAAATAAATATATAGTGTGTATATATTACTTTTTAACCAAATCTGGATGTCTTCATCTAGGGATTAATTAAAATTTTAAATCTGTATTGATACTTGAGGGAATCAATAATTTGGTGGTATGTATTTGCACTTATATATGTTAGTCTCGATTCTGAATACTTAAATAATAATCTATCTCCCTTAAAACAACTAATTATATATACATACAACCGGTGGCGGAGCCAGAATGTTTTTTCAGCGGGGTCCGTAAATATTTAACACACTAAATAATTTTTTTCACGGGTTCCGAAATATTTTCTATAGCTAAAATGTAGAGTATTTTTATTTTTAACGAGGTCCGTGGACCCCCTTTACCCCTTACTAGATCCGCCACCGCATACAACATATATATCATAAAATAAAGGTGTAGTAGTTTAAAAGGACAAAAAAGAGATGAAAAAATAGGAATAATGACAGTGAAAATATAAATTGGATGATAATTATAAATCCACTGTTGATAACCCCAAATCTACTGTTTGTTGCAGTGAAACTGACATCAAATTCAATATTTTACTATCCACTGTTTATGCGTTATTTACAAAAATGACCTAAAAAATAACGTTGAAAAATATCAAATGAGATCTATAAATAAAAAGGACGAAAAAAAGGGAAAATGTGATGAAAGAATTATCATGTTTCAATAATCAGATCAAAAGATATATTCGTTTTTGTAGTTGAATATGACGAAAGAATTTAAATCACGGTGGAACAAATACATGTTCTTTTAACCCCAAAAAAATATTTCACTGTTCTCTCTGCATATTTGTATGTTCAAATTGTCATTTTTAACAATAAACCCTAAAATAAATTGGCTGCACATAGTTTAGTGATAAAAGAGTATATGTAATGTAATGTAATGGCAGTATGTATTGTCGTTGAGTTGGGGCCGGTGTGAAAGTCTGATATCATGCGTCAATTTCTCTTAGTAAAAAAATTGTAGTAAATTCTTTACAAAAGCTCTAAGTCACTAGCACACATGATCATCAAGTCACTATCCACCTGAGTTTTAGTTCTCGGCTTCATCATTGTCTCGATTTATATTCTTTACGAAGCTCTAAAGGCAGGGCAGGAGACAGGGAAGTGAGAACCATTTTTTTTAATAAAATCATTTTGCTCTAGATGGTGAAAATGTTTTGACGTGAATACAGGGTGTATGTATAGTCAAGTGTGCAATAAATATAAGGGAAACTTGAAAAAATATGCTTAAAAAGTAAATAATTTGTGTGATATGCCTCAAAATAATAACATTTGAAAAATATGCCTGAAAAGCATTTCGTTACGTAATCGCTACGAATTGCTTTACAGGCATATTTTTTAAATGTTATCTTTTAAGGCATACCACACAAATAAACATCTTTTCAAGCATATTTTTTCAAGTTTCCCTAAATAATAAATAATGGTATAGAGGTAGGGGAAATGTCAAAGGATTGCGTATACGAATAGGAGCTGTTGTTTTCCTTGTTGCAGATAATGACTTGCCTCCAGTTTTGTACATTAACACATTTAATGAAAATTCGAAAATAGCAATGGTGATAAATACATTTGATTTTTTTTTACAGGATATATGAAAATTTAATGTGTATGTACCTATCATTTCTGAATCAAGAGGATTTCGCGGTTTATAATCGCATATGGTTGTAAATGAGTCGAACAGTTGAACTTGATCGGCTTTTTTTATGGTTCGATAAGATGTAAGATCGAATAACCTTGACTCGAATTTAAGTTTGAAAATGATTGCGAACAAGTTTGAGTTCGGTAGTCATGCATATTGAGTTAGTGCTCGAACTCGAGTATGCAAAATTCAAAAAAAGCTTAACTCGATAGTCTCAATGCTCGATCAGACTTAGATCGTTTACACCCATTGTTGACATGATAATCAGTGTATTTAACATATATACTATTTTGACAAAAGAAATCTATCAAACCCTAGAAGCAAGTACAATATATATATATATATATATATATATATATATATATATATATATATATATATATATTGATAACGTCTAAATTATCTCGGGTTGTCAGCGGTGGTGCTGTGCTCGATATGTGGCTATTATGATGATGTAAACGGTGGTGGCTCACGATGGAGCTATGTGTATAAGTGGTGGTGCCGTACTACTGGTGGAGAGAATGGGAGAATTTGGCTTTGCCTTCTCTTTTATTGATTAAAACTTGTCCTCTTGAATAGGTTACAGATGGCCCTATTTATAGGGATTCTACTGACATGGTGTAGGATAATTACAATAAAGGACATATATATAGGCGGATAGGCGGCGAGGGCTCGATCCGCTGGAAGAGCATGGCGACTCGGGCTGGGGGCTTGCGCCCCGCTCCTATAGGCGGCCTCGGTCGCCGTCGATCTTCATATATCGATGATGGACGATGGTTCTAGAGTGAGTCTGGCAGGCACGAGGGTGGTCCGGACTGCGGGTCCGTCGCGGAAATTGGAACCGCCCTATCAATGGCCCCCTACTCCGTACCCTTGACATTTCACGGTGTCGGGTAGGGAGTATTTGTTTTGGAAACCGTTATCCGGCCGGCTGCCCCGACGTTCGTTTGATTGGGCTTCTTGAGCTTTTATCCTCGAGCCGGCTGCGAAGCTCTAACTGGGCGAATAGCCTAAGTTTCTGAAGGTTCAGCATCTTGGGCTTTTAGCCTAGCCGATTCGAAGTCGTATTTGGGCGGATAGCCTTGACTTCATTTGATTTGGCATCTTGGGCTTTTAGCCTGGCCGATTCGAAGCTTTAATAGGGCGAGTAGCCTAAGCTTCTGAGGATTTGGCATCTTGGGCTTTTAGCCTAGCCGATTCGAAGTCGTACTTGGGTGGATAGCCTTGACTTCATTTGATTTGGCATCTTGGGCTTCTAGCCTAGCCGATTCGAAGCTTTAATAGGGCGAGCAGCCTAAGCTTCTGAGGATTTGGCATCTTGGGCTTTTAGCCTAGCCGATTCGAAGTCGTACTTGGGCGGATAGCCTTGACTTCATTTGATTTGGCATCTTGGGCTTTTAGCCTAGCCGATTCGAAGCTTTAATAGGGCGAGTAGCCTAAGCTTCTGAGGATTTGGCATCTTGGGGTCTTTTAGCCTAGCCGATCCGAAGTCGTACTTGGGCGGATAACCTTGACTTCATTTGATTTGGCATCTTGGGCTTTTAGCCTAGCCGATTCGAAGTCGTACTTGGGCGGATAGTCTTGACTTCATTTGATTTGGCATCGGCCCCCAGGCAAGCGTGTCGCTTACGGCTCTGTTTCGTCCGATTCCCACCTGTCCTAGATTGATGTGACAATCGATGCGACCGACCGCATGCTCTGATTGGCTGTGACCTTTCGGGTATTCGTGCCTAATGATGGCAATCCCAAATTTCGAAATTCCAAAGTCCCGCCTCTAATCTTGTCCATTGGATCTTCTGGCGAATGACCGTCGGATCTGTGTTTCCATGCCTATATAAAGGCAAGGGGTTCCAGCCATAAACACTTCCCGATTTCTCGTTTTGGCGATTCTATTAATAATTTCAGAGCAAAGGTTTTCCGGCGAGGCGATTTCCGGCAAGGTTTCGAGCGTTCATCCTTTATCCGCCTATATATATGTCCTTTATTGTAATTATCCTACACCATGTCAGTAGAATCCCTATAAATAGGGCCATCTGTAACATATTCAAGGGCACAAGTTTTAATCAATAAAAGATAAGGCAAAGCCAAATTCTCCCATTCTCTCCACCAGTAGTACGGCACCACCACTTATACACATAGCTCCATCGTGAGCCACCACCGTTTACATCATCATAATAGCCAGATATCTATTACAACACCATCGCCGACAACCCGAGATAATTTAGACGTTATCATATATATATATATATATATATATATATATATATATATATAACAAAAGAAAAAAACCAATGATAATCACATGGGAGCTACTATACCCACACAGCCATGAGAGGTCACATGGTTTTACAGAAAGGACTATAATAACCTATATGGCCTAAAATAAGACAATTTTTATTTTTTTTTTAAGGGAACAAAAGACAAATTTAAAAAGTACATTAATTGTCATATGTTATTACTACTTACATAAATAAAGACAACACATACTTATTTGAAAAAGAGCCAATTAATACTCATATGTTACATTGTCATATGTTAATTAAATGAACAAAGACAACACATATACTTATTAATTATAATAAAAAAGAGTGGAAATTAATTAATGCCAAAAATGTAGAGTACAATAGTGCATGCAGCTGCATTGAGTGGTCTTCACATTTTTCCTTTTGGGAATTTCCCAACCAATTACGTACCTTTCAATAGAGGAATAGGAATAGGAATAGGACTATGTACAATGATTTCATGAGAGTGATTATTCTTGTAAACTTACTTTTATTGGTTTTTAATACTCATTTCGTTCCGAAATAACTGACATAATTATAAAAAGATTCGTTCCAAAATGAATGTGTCAATTATATTTTTAATGCAGTATTTATTGTGTTTTTCCTCCATCTATCCTTATTTATTAAAGTGAAAAAATAAATACAACATTGTATTAATTATGGACTAAGAGTTTTTTTAGTCAATTTGATATTCAAATTAAACTCTTAACTCAAATCCTCAATATGCGTGTTTTTTACAACAGTTATTTCGGAATGGAGAGAGTACTTATGTTGTAATTAATTCACCGATTACGTTGTTTCATGTTTGTATATATAATGGCGGATGTCATTAATTCTGCTGTTCTTTTGCCAATCGAGTTTTTTTTTTTTTTTCCTTTCTTTTCTTTAAGGATAGGATTTTTGATATCATTTGTCCACCATTATCAAGAACATAAAATCAAGAGTGTAATATCCCGATTCTCGAAAAAGGGCATTACCGTCTTTTAACGAAAAATCGGAGTATTATATTTATTTTAATTTTGGAAATAAAAGGAAAAAAAAAAAAGAAAATTAATGATTTTGGTTAAGGAAGAAAAAAAAAAGGGGAATTAATGGGGTTTAATTGAGAGTTAAATTCCCATTATTCTCAGCAAATCAGTTTAAAAAAAAAAGAGAAGAGGGACGGTTCATCAGAGGGTTTTGAAAGAAAAGAGGGGAAGAAGAAACTTTTGTTAATCGTGGCTAATCCGTTGCTCGGTTGCGCAGACTTCTCAAGGGAAAAACGCTCCACGTGACGCAAGGATCGTGTGGATATAAGTTTTGTTGGGAAAGGTTAGGTTTTTTATCAATTTTGGATTTACGTGTTTCGAACAAGTTTGAGTGTTCAAAGTTTTTCCTTTCGTAGCTTTTGTGATTAGAATCGTAGTTTGATCAATTGGTTTGATCAATTTGTAGGTTGGTGTTAAAGGCTAGGTTTTTGGCTACCAAATCATAAGTTTGGTTGTGTTGCTCGCTATACAAAGGTAACGGAGTTTTCATATTAAATGATTGACGTTTTATAATGATTAATGTGAATTAAGGAGGTCTTCCATCAATATATATATATTTATATTAATTTTCGTTGTTCTATTTTAATTAATTTCTACTGCGTAGAGTACACCATATAGTTAGTTTGTTTGTGTATAAGTCGGTCTGTGCTTTTGATAATTCGAGTACTACCTGCTTATAGATGTCATCGTGTAAAGGTTATAAATAGCAGATGCAATATAGCTTGATAATATACTACTACTTGATGCAGTATTGGTTCGGGTGTGATTATTTGATGTGGGCTTTACCCATTGTACATGAAGAAGGAATATAATATACTATTAAGACTAAGGATAAAATTATATGATGAAAAGAGTAGTTAGCTAGTAATAACAATAGTACTATGGTAACAATGATTCTGTCTGCAGTTTTGAGTACTAGCCCAAGGATGGAAAGATACATTATTAGCTTAGTCTGGAGTTTGTGAAGAAAAATAAAAGAAACAGAATGATAAAAAAAATGGGATCAACAGCTTTTCTTTAAAAAAAAAAAAATAGAATAGCTAAGTATTTAATTAATTTGTTTGTAGTGTGGTGGTATACCAGAGTATGGTTTGGGGTCTTCCTAGTATGATCTAAATAACATTTATAAATATTTATGAACATTACAAAGCCATACGAATAGGTTTCTGATGCGTTTAGTTCTGCACCAAGTGGACTTCTTATGGATGAAACTTGGGACCGTCGGAAACTTAGGATTGGCCTTGTGCTTTGATGAACTAGGGATCATCATTGGCTGTGTAATTGCTAGATTGAGTCTAGAAGTCTAAGAAGAGGGAGTAGGGAGCTTTTGTTCTGAATGAACTTAGGTGGCCAGTTAATCATTTAGTATACGTATTTGACTAGATAAAAGATTAAACATCATGAGAGCTTGGATAGGCACGGTACAATATCGGCAATGTGTTGGTTGGCCAGATAAAGTGGTGATGGTCACTGCCGGATTCTAGACAAAGCCAGTTAAAGTAGTGATCATACCGCCGGACAACCTCACGAACGAGATAGTCATTCACCGGATAGCCTATAGAGCTAGCCGGTCAAAGTGAGGTGATTGTCTCGGGACCGCTGTAGAGATTTATCTCTATAGGGGTTGCGTCTTTTGTCTTAGTGCATTCCTCACTAAGTGTAGTGCCCTCGCAAACATGATGTAACAAAGATAAGCTAAGCTAGTAACCCTAGGGACCTCATATTATACCATGAATATAATGTGATAGTTAGATGTAAGATCATGTTCTTTTGGCCTAATAACAAGTTGTTGTTTGAATAGTTTCCGTTATAAAACGCATGATTTCAATAGCTTCTACTCGTTACTAAGTACGTATGTACTTACCCGTTATATGTTTTGGGATGAGAAGATGAACAGGTTTTTGATGAAGATGAGTATGACGAAGATGTTTGATGCTTTTGGATACGAAGTTAACTTGTGTTGAAGTTTTGAAGACTTTTATTTATTTCAAGTTTAATTATAAACTATGTTGTCATTTCTATTGAATATTGTTTTTGTTTGGCTCGTTTAGTGGCCTTTGTTGTAAGACTAGATCGTTTGGCTTCTTTTGTTTTGGATTTTAGTGCAGCATTGAATTCTGGTTTTGTTGGTCTTTGGAATTTATTTCCCCGAGTCGTTTCGTTTCCGCATTGTGTTTATGATATATGACGTAAGGCTTATGTATAATGTTGGATTATATTTAATATTATACATGCCGGGCGTTCGTTTCCGGATAAGGACTCGGGTCCGGGAACGGGGCGTCACAGTTGGTATCAGAGCCAATGTTCCTTGCTGCTTAGGATTTGATTTTCTTGAGATAAGTTTTAGAGCCTTAGTAATCTTTAAGTTCTCTCTCTTGTTCTACATAATGGTGAGTACACGCATGTTCAAATGCCAATGATAATGGTGAAGGCGAGTTCACGAAATCCGTTTGCGGCGGGAGGAAGGGGCGAGGTAGAGCGGAGGCGGAGGACCTGCGCTTAGTCGCCCGAGGTTTCGGGGTGAATGCTACTACTACCGCGCCCGACTACAACACACCTTTGTATGTGACGGTGGTTGGGGAGATACCCCCGATTCATGTGACTCCAAATTTGTTACGGTATATCCTCCTCCATCGGAGCACGGCGATCCACAACCGATCTATAGCCGTCCACCCGCACGCCTTTTTATCCGCCACCGGTTTATGACCACACACCACGGCTACGCGCTCTTCCTCCACCACCGAGCGGAGCTAATACTTTTGTGGCACCGGGTTATGCTTACCGGCGGCTTCGGCCACGAGCGGCGGTTTCCATCGGTATGGGGGGTCACTCGGGATTTCCACATCGCCAAGCATATCCACCACCCCCATACCAACAACCTCACCGGGAGATACCCTATGGATACCCTCCAAGTGTACCCTCAATCTTCGCCAGTTAGACCAGCAGTAGAGCAAGCACCACCAGTGGATTGGTACACCAGACTGAGAAGGAACAGGGTTCAGGACTTCTTCGGGAATATGGAACATTCAAAGGCCGAAGAATGGATAAGGAGTTTTGAAAAGGCCTGCAGGAATATTCATGTTCCTGAATCTGAGATGGCCCAGTTGGCAGTCAGTTTTCTCTTGGGGGCAGCTGAAGCTTGGATCGACGCCATTCAGAGTAGTAATGGAAAGGTAACTGATTGGGAAGGATTTAAGGTTATGTTCTACAACGAGTACTTTCCAATAACGACAGACGACAAGGCCGACAATTTTTAAAACACAAGCAAGGATCACAAGTATACGGTATCTCGGTACACCAACAAGTTCAATGAGTTGGGGAGGTTCTATCCCGAACTGATGAGAGTTGAAGAAAGAAAGATGGCACTATATAAGGATGGGTTGGCTTATGAAATACAGTCAGGTATGTTGGGTTTTACAGCCAGGAATATGGCTGAGCTTATGAACAAGGCTTTGGAGGTTGAGACTTTTAGGAAGAAAGCTACTGTTGTAGTTGGGAATAAGAGGCCGTTTGGATCTTTTCAGAGTAACAATCGTGGGGCACCGCAGCAGAACTTTAAGAAGACCGCAACACCGGCAACAGTTAATCAGAAAGGTGGTTCACCAGCAGTTTGTTCTAAGTGCAACAAGACGCATACAGGAGAATGCAGATCAGGAGGTAATAGTTGCTATAACTGTGGAGAAACGGGACACTTCTCCAGGAACTGTCCTAAGAACTTTAATCAGCAGAACCCAGCGGCTAGCAGAGGCAATCAGAATGCAAACCGTGGATCTTCTAGCAGACCTACTCGTGTCTTTGCTGTTGATGTGGAACCAGAAGAGCCTGATGATCTTGTTGTTACAGGTACGTTTTAAGTGTTTGTGTTTATTATGAATACTTAATATTGTATGGACGCATATGATATTATTTATTGTACTTAAATTGATCCACTTGCTAGGTACCATAATCATAGATAGCTTAGCAGTGTCAGCCTTGTTTGATACTGGAGCCTCAGGTACTTTTGTGTCTTCTAAGATAGCTAGGAAGTTGAACCTACCACTTCAGGAGTTGGAGAAACCTTTAAGTATCACTACACCTTTGGGAAGAGTTACTAAAGTTACACAGGTTTTACCTCAAGTCGACGTTAGAGTTGGAACGTATAGGTGTAAATCAGACTTGACAGTTTTGGACTTCACAGACTTTGATGTAATTCTGGGGATGGATTGGCTATCCAAGAATTTTGTTCATGTGGATTGTAGGGGTAAGAAAGTGGTCTTCAGAGTTCCAGGTAAGTCAGATAAGACCTTTCAGGGAAATGTTTATAAGCCAAGTAAGAAGAGACATCCGATAATATCAGCGGTCGAGCCATGAAAGCTTTGCGTAGGGTTGTGAAGGGTATGTTCTTTATGCTATGGACACGAGAGAAGCATACTCCTAAGTTAGAAGAAACTCCTATAGTTAAGGATTTCCCTGAAGTTTTTCCAGATGAGTTACCAGGAAATATGCCTGACAGGGACATAGAGTTTGAGATACAGTTAATCCCAGGAGCAGCACCTGTTAGTAATATCATCCGCAGCGGAAGCAATTTAAGGATCTAGATCTATAAAATACACGTAATAAGATAACTAGATCTACATCTACAAGGGGGTTGTAGAACATACCTCTTGGATCTCAAAATCCAAGTTGGAGAACCGCAATAGAAAAGAAGATGTGAAGAGCACCACGATCTTCCGTACGTGTGATCCAAGCAACTCCCGGTGGAAGGAAATCCTCGTCTCGAATCCTTCCGATATGCTACCCGGAAAAATCTCCAAGATTTTCCCCATATTCCCTTGGCCGAAAATTTGCTCCTTCTCTCTAAGAGAAGTCGAAATTTATGTGTGTTAAAAGGCTTGGGAGAACTCTCTTTATATAGGAGAGTAAAACTTAACCTCCAAAGATTAAATAATTAAGAGATAATTATTACATTAATCCTTTTCCAAATAAAAGATAAATATAATATTTATCCCAAACAAATTAGGATAAATAAATATGTTATCCAATATTCCATGATTTATCATTTAACAAATAAAAGATAAATCACACATTAAATAATTATCCAAGAAAACAAATTCCTTAATAATTAAATAATATAACATGCGCACCTTTTCCTTCAAATTCAAAGTCCACGCATATTTGACCAATTTGGGTCAAAATTGGTCAACACACCAATTCGGGCGTGTCACGAAAAATGTCTTTTCCGTGTATTTAATTATTTAGTCCAACTAAACAATTAATTCACATATCGTTTTAACAAAGTCCAACAAGAACTAAATTAATATTATTAGGATTCGACGTCCGAGAATAGCTATGCTATATTAGGAGCACGTCGGGGACCATGGACTAATAATCGGCGGCTCCGATAAATCAAATAAATAATTATAGAATAATTATATTCGATAAATCGATCACAGAATATGCCACCATAATCCCGTGATCGCACTCCTCCGATTATGAGATTATATTTATCTCCTCACGAGAATAATAATAAGCGTCCACCGATATAATCATTACATATGGATTAATCCTCCATAGATCGTTCATTCTAAATCGGGAAGTTACCGTTAACCCTTTCTAACCTCTTAGCCTTATTTACCATTAACCCCCTAGTGATCAATTAATTCATACAACTCACCGGTAGCTAATCGGTGTAATATGAACTCCATGGATCGATCGGTTTAGGATTAACAAATAAGGGAATCTGTCATCTACTTCCATAAATGGAAGGAATGGATTCCGTATCCGTGATAACACGACTACTCACTCAATCCAAGATACAATGCCAAGATGGGGTAATTCGGACCACGTACTCGGTGTAATCCTTAACCGTCAAGTCAAACTTTATACCGATTCAAGCGATTGATCGTGATCACCTCGGATTAAGATATATCCATAAATATGATCATCCATTGATTCGATAAGACTTCTCGATTACGGAATTATATCGTGAACTCTAATCAAATCGGTCCATACCCCTATATGATATATCTATCATATATAAATGCCCCATTAGGTTCTCTTAACCGAAAGTCCGGATAAGACAATCACACCTATTGTGTTATGGGCACATTAATAGCACGTTAAAGGAGAGACCCGATACTCTCGATTAACTTCACTACGGGCTAATTGTATTTTAAGTACATCTTCACTAACTCAATCCTCCCGTGTATATACCATACACTGAGTTAAGTGATTACATAAACGATATACTTTAGGGTTTTCTGTAGTGTAAATACTATTGTCACATCGGTGATTATGAGAATAATAAATATGAATAATAATATCATTTCATTTATTAAATAAAACAATTACAAAATTGTCTTTCGGGCATCACACCTAACAATCTCCCACTTGCACGAAAGCATGTGATTAATTGTTTTAGAGCACACCCTATTATTTAAAATACAACAAACTACAGCACCTACAGCTAAGGCACCTTATACGATGGCACCGGCTAAACTAAAAGAGTTAAAAGTACAAACTTAAGGACATGTTGGAAAGGAATGTGATTCAGCCAAGTACATCGCCTTGGGGAGCACCGGTTTTGTTTGTGAAGAAGAAGGATGGTAGTTTGAGGATGTCCATTGACTACAGAGCCTTGAATAACCTGACAATCAAGAATAAGTATCCTTTGCCTAGGATTGATGACTTGTTTAACCAGTTGCAAGGGAAGAAGGTGTTTTCTAAGATTGACCTTAGATCAGGTTATCACCAGTTGAAGATCAAGGTTGCAGATAGACCGAAGACAGCGTTTAGTACGAGGTATGGACATTATGAGTTCCTTGTCATGCCTTTTGGACTCACTAATGCTCCATCAGCATTTATGGATTTAATGCAAAGAGTCTTCATGCCTTATCTTGATAAATTTGTGGTAGTATTCATAGATGATATCTTGATATACTCTAAGGATGAGAAGGAGCATGAGGAGCATCTAAGGATTGTTTTGCGGACTTTAAGGGAAAAGAAATTGTATGCCAAGTTTTCTAAGTGTGAATTTTGGTTAAAACAAGTTAGTTTTCTTGGCCATGTAATTTCGGAGATGGAATTCAAGTTGATCCCGCGAAGATAGAAGCCGTTTCTAAGTGGCCTGACTACTACGGTGACGAGAGATAAGAAGTTTTCTAGGTTTAGCGGGCTACTACGGGAAGTTTGTACAAGATTTCTCGAAGATAGCAACTCCTCTCACTAGACTTACTCGAAAAACATCAAGTTTGAGTGGACAAAGGAGTGTGAGGAAGCTTTTCGACGTTGAAGGATAAGTTGACTGCAAAGACTCGTGTTAGCTTTGCCGAGGTCTTTGATAACTATGACATGTATACGGATGCTTCGAGTCAAGGTTTGGGATGTGTTCGATGCAAGCGGGAAAGGTAATAGCTTACGCCTCTAGGCGCTTAAAGGTTCATGAGAAGAACTATCCTACACATGACTTGGAGTTGGCGGCGGTGGTTTTTGCTTTGAAACAAGGAGGCACTACCTTTATGGAGTTAAGGCAAGAATATTCACGGATCATAAGAGCCTTAAGTTCTTTTTCACTCAAGAGAATTTGAATATGAGGCAAAGAAGATGGTTGGAGTTTGTGAAGGACTATGACTTGGACATTCAATACCACCCGGGTAAAGCGAATGTTGTAGCGGATGCACTCAGCCGGAGACCGGTTAATGCCATAACTACTTTGCAAGAAGTGGTCGATCAGTTAGACAGTTTGCAGATTCAAGTGGTTGAACGGGAAGGTGAAGCTCAGTGTTTTGCGCCATTGATGGCAAGGTCAGAGCTGTTAGATGATATCCGGGCAAAGCAAGATGAAGACCCAGTGTTAGTTGATTTGAAGCGCATAGCTCGAGAGAAACCTACAGTGGGTTATCAGTTGGATAAAAGTGGACATCTTTGGTATGGTAATTGTTTGTGTGTGCCTGATGTGGATGGACTAAGGCAGCAAGTCATGGATGAAGCCCATAAGATTGCCTTTGCGGTTCATCCAGGATCTAACAAGATGTATCGAGATCTCAAAGAGAGGTATTGATGGCCCGGCATGAAGTTGAATATCGCAGAGTTTGTGGCAAGGTGTGATACATGCCAGAGGGTTAAAGCAGAGCACAGAAGGCCAGAAGTTTGTTGAAACCTTTGGACGTACCGGAATGGAAATGGGAGAACATCAAAAAGATGGATTTCGTCACCGGTTTACCGCGTACGAAGAGTGGCCATGACATGATATGGGTGATTGTTGACAGACTCACGAAATCAGCCCATTTCTTGCCATGTAAGGTTGACATGCCTATTAAGAAGTTCACTCAACTGTATTTGGACAATATAGTGAGACTTTATGGTGTGCCTTTATCTATCGTATCCGACAGGGATAGTAGATTCATAATTCACTTCTGGAAAGGATTGCAAAAGGCTTTTGGAACAAAGACGGACTTGAGTACAGCCTTTCACCCGCAGACAGACGGTCAATCCGAGAGGACGATACAGACTCTCGAAGACATGCTTAGAGCTTGTGTTCTTGAAGTAGGGGGATCATGGGATGATTACCTCTCAGTGGGCGAGTTCGCTTATAATAACGGTTATCATGCTAGCTTGGGGATGCCACCATTTGAAGCATTGTATGGAAGGAAATGCCGGACTCCACTTTATTGGGATGAAGTTGGAGAAAAGCGAAGCATTACGTGGCCGGAGTTGGTTAAGCGGGCCAAGGAGAAAGTCGAGCTGATAAGGAAGAATCTTAAAGCCGCTCAAGACCGACAGAAGAGTTGGGCAGATATCAGAAGAAGACCGTTAGAGTTTGCAGTTGGGGACAGAGTGTATCTACGAGCTTCTCCGATGAAGGGTGTTAAGAGGTTTGGGCAGAAAGGGAAACTGAGTCCGAGGTATGTGGGGCCTTTTGACATCATCGAAAGGATTGGAAAGTTAGCATATAGACTTCGGTTACCGGAATCAATGTCTAGGGTACATAATGTCTTCCATGTATCCATGCTTAAGTGTCTATCTTCTACGGATGTGGAATCTCGCTTTGATCCGGAATTACTTCAAGATAATCTAGCCTACGTTGAGAAGCCGGTTAAGATTCTGGATAGAAAAGAGAAGGTAGTCAAGAGAAGGATAATCCCTTTGGTCTTGGTGCAATGGAGCAATCATTCACCAAGTGAAGCGACATGGGAAGAAGAAGATGTGTTGACGACCGAGTTCCCGTAGTTTGTCGACCTTCCAGTACGTTCAAGTTTCGAGGACGAAACTCCTCTTAAGGGGGGAGGAATGTAATATCCCGATTCTCGAAAAAGGGCATTACCGTCTTTTAACGAAAAATCGGAGTATTATATTTATTTTAATTTTGGAAATAAAAGGAAAAAAAAAGAAAATTAATGATTTTGGTTAAGGAAGAAAAAAAAAAGGGGAATTAATGGGGTTTAATTGAGAGTTAAATTCCCATTATTCTCGAAATCGCTTTAAAAAAAAAAGAGAAGAGGGACGGTTCATCAGAGGGTTTTGAAAGAAAAGAGGGGAAGAAGAAACTTTTGTTAATCGTGGCTAATCCGTTGCTCGGTTGCGCAGACTTCTCAAGGGAAAAACGCTCCACGTGACGCAAGGATCGTGTGGATATAAGTTTTGTTGGGAAAGGTTAGGTTTTTTATCAATTTTGGATTTACGTGTTTCGAACAAGTTTGAGTGTTCAAAGTTTTTCCTTTCGTAGCTTTTGTGATTAGAATCGTAGTTTGATCAATTGGTTTGATCAATTTGTAGGTTGGTGTTAAAGGCTAGGTTTTTGGCTACCAAATCATAAGTTTGGTTGTGTTGCTCGCTATACAAAGGTAACGGAGTTTTCATATTGAATGATTGACGTTTTATAATGATTAATGTGAATTAAGGAGGTCTTCCATCAATATATATATATTTATATTAATTTTCGTTGTTCTATTTTAATTAATTTCTACTGCGTAGAGTACACCATATAGTTAGTTTGTTTGTGTATAAGTCAGTCTGTGCTTTTGATAATTCGAGTACTACCTGCTTATAGATGTCATCGTGTAAAGGTTATAAATAGCAGATGCAATATAGCTTGATAATATACTACTACTTGATGCAGTATTGGTTCGGGTGTGATTATTTGATGTGGGCTTTACCCATTGTACATGAAGAAGGAATATAATATACTATTAAGACTAAGGATAAAATTATATGATGAAAAGAGTAGTTAGCTAGTAATAACAATAGTACTATGGTAACAATGATTCTGTCTGCAGTTTTGAGTACTAGCCCAAGGATGGAAATATACATTATTAGCTTAGTCTGGAGTTTGTGAAGAAAAATAAAAGAAACAGAATGATAAAAAAAATGGGATCAACAGCTTTTCTTTAAAAAAAAAAAAAAAAAATAGAATAGCTAAGTATTTAATTAATTTGTTTGTAGTGTGGTGGTATACCAGAGTATGGTTTGGGGTCTTCCTAGTATGATCTAAATAACATTTATAAATATTTATGAACATTACAAAGCCATGAATAGGTTTCTGATGCGTTTAGTTCTGCACTAAGTGGACTTCTTATGGATGAAACTTGGGACCGTCGGAAACTTAGGATTGGCCTTGTGCTTTGATGAACTAGGGATCATCATTGGTTTGTGTAATTGCTAGATTGAGTCTAGAAGTCTAAGAAGAGGGAGTAGGGAGCTTTTGTTCGAATGAACTTAGGTGGCCGCTTAATCATTTAGTATACGTATTTGACTAGATAAAAGATTAAACATCATGAGAGCTTGGATAGGCACGGTACAATATCGGCAATGTGTTGGTTGGCCGATAAAGTGGTGATGGTCACCGCCGGATTCTAGACAAAGCCGCTTAAAGTAGTGATCATACCGCCGGACAACCTCACGAACGAGATAGTCATTCACCGGATAGCCTATAGAGCTAGCCGGTCAAAGTGAGGTGATTGTCTCGGGACCGCTGAGATTTATCTCATAGGGTTGCGTCTTTTGTCTTAGTGCATTCCTCACTAAGTGTAGTGCCCTCGCAAACATGATGTAACAAAGATAAGCTAAGCTAGTAACCCTAGTAACCTGGACCTCATATTATACCATGAATATAATGTGATAGTTAGATGTAAGATCATGTTCTTTTGGCCTAATAACAAGTTGTTGTTTGAATAGTTTCCGTTATAAAACGCATGATTTCAATAGCTTTCTACTCGTTACTAAGTACGTATGTACTTACCCGTTATATGTTTTGGGATGAGAAGATGAACAGGTTTTTGATGAAGATGAGTATGACGAAGATGTTTGATGCTTTTGGATACGAAGTTAACTTGTGTTGAAGTTTTGAAGACTTTTATTTATTTCAAGTTTAATTATAAACTATGTTGTCATTTCTATTGAATATTGTTTTTGTTTGGCTCGTTTAGTGGCCTTTGTTGTAAGACTAGATCGTTTGGCTTCTTTTGTTTTGGATTTTAGTGCAGCATTGAATTCTGGTTTTGTTGGTCTTTGGAATTTATTTCCCCGAGTCGTTTCGTTTCCGCATTGTGTTTATGATATATGACGTAAGGCTTATGTATAATGTTGGATTATATTTAATATTATACATGCCGGGCGTTCGTTTCCGGATAAGGACTCGGGTCCGGGAACGGGGCGTCACAGTTGGTATCAGAGCCAATGTTCCTTGCTGCTTAGGATTTGATTTTCTTGAGATAAGTTTTAGAGCCTTAGTAATCTTTAAGTTCTCTCTCTTGTTCTACAGAATGGTGAGTACACGCAGATGTTCAAATGCCAATGATAATGGTGAAGGCAGTTCACGAAATCCGTTTGCAGGCAGAGGAAGGGGCAGAGGTAGAGGCAGAGGCAGAGGACCTACAGTTAGTCAGCCAGAGGTTTCAGGGGTGAATGCTACTACTACTGCGCCTGACTACAACACACCTTTGTATGTGACAGTGGTTGGGGAGATACCCCTGATTCATGTGACTCCAGCTGTTACGGTATATTCATGTAACACCAAACTTTACATGAGACCATCAAATTTCATGAAGAGCTTATTGGAGCTGTGTATTGAGGACAGACACAGCAGCTCATAAAACAAAACTTGCCCATTTTTTTCCGACAAGGCTTACGATAAAAAATTCACCACAAACACACATCAATTTCCATTGACAACAGATAAATTCAAAACAAGAAATCCCTTTTTAAGCCTGAACAAACTGGCTCACAATCAAATAAGTTTCTTTTCACTTTTTGAGAGGATAAAAATTTGTGAAAATGTTCTCACTTTTTCATGTCCAAGCAGCAACTTTAGCTTAAAAGATTACATTAAACAGCAAATAATCGAAAATCCAACAACATTTAACACGGAAAATCGATATCAACAAGGAAGAAAACCAATTTCAATACATTCAATTTGATTAAAAAAAACAAATACAAATTTGATTCAATTTGCCAAAAGGTCCAAATGACCTTAGCGTCAGAGTCATTGCCAAGCAAATATAAACAGCAATCCTCAATAAAGGAACTATCAATGGAGTCCTAATCAACTACCACATCAACCCAATTTGCCCTGCTATATCTCCTGCTGACCCTCTAAAATCAAACAACTCCGCCATTGCTTCTTTAGCAGAAACCTCAGCCATTTCTTTTATTAGCAGAAAAAAAAAAAAAAAAGGAATCAGAAAACAGGGGATTCTGTTTGAGCTGCTTGTTGGTATTGCAAATCGATATCAACAAGGAAGAAAACCAATTTCAATACATTCAATTTGATTAAAAAAAACAATAAAGCAGGGGATTACAAATTCCTGGGGGAGAAGCGTTAACAGACCTGAGAGCCGGCGAGGGGAGAAGGAGAACGCACGGGGGAGTGCCGGGTTCAGCTGCAAGCCTGCAAGTGAACCGGATTAATGATGAATTACTCGTGATGGAAATCCCCAAATTCATGTTGCGAAGCAAAATTCTGAAATGGCTACAAATTGATACAAAATGTGAAAATCCCATATATAAATCAACAACAAAAAGAGCTTACTTGTGTGGAAATTCTGTTGAAAAAAAAATGGAATGGCCGCTGTGATTGAGAGAAGCTGCGTCTGGTCTGTGGAAAGAGAAAAAATAGATGAGGAAAAAGAAAGAGTTCCCGCGGTTTTGACATAGAGCAGCTACAGTGTGTTCCAAATATAGCACAACACTGTTCATTTGGGCTAAATAATTTTAGGTATAAATTTCATCCGTTGTAGATCGATTTGCATAGTAGCTTTTTTGTTTCTATTTCTATTTTAGATATAGAACACATAATAGAACATCTACTACGAGTGTCCTTAGTTGATTATGATGAAATTTCCATCCATCAATTGTCCAGCTACATCATAATCAATGGTGTAAAATACGTTGTGACATTTTATTGTGTTTAATTTATTGTGGACATAGCATTACTATTTTATGGACAATAATAATAGTAGTACTAATAGTGCCAGACAAAAATAACCACACCAAATTCCACAACATATTTGGACCATTGATTATGATGATATACGATCAATTGATTCAAATATGTTTTATAAAGATCAATGGGTGTAAAAGTATATTGTGCAAATTTATAGTGGCACGAACATTTCTGTGTAAAACATGTGTTGTGATACAATCGTGAGTGACATGACTATTTTGTTGTGAAAGTGGCTGTGTCGGCCATCATGCATTTGTTGGCCGGTTAGAGCTATAGATTGATCACCGGCGTTTCAACAATTGTTGGTGGTGCCTTGATCGGGGAAGAAACACCATGGATTCGGCAACAACACCAACACTCTTGCAAGATGTATACATAGATATAGAAGCTAATCGATCAGCAAAAAAGCCTTTTGCAATCCTTGATGTTCTCAAAAATCAAAATCTGGTGATCATCATCATGAATCTCATGATCCTTGGAGCATTCCATTAATGCAGCAACAAACGGATCTTTTCTAATGCTTTCAGTGCTGTAACTTTTTCTGAAAGAAGAATTCTGGCCGCCGGCAGCTGGTGGAAGTGGGAGAAGACTGTGTGAAAAAGATTGGTTTTTTTCAGAGATTCCGTTCTTGGGAATCCCTGGAGTTTGTTCCCATGAAAATGGGATTCCGGAGAATCTTAAAGGGGTTGTTGGGCTGGGGCTAAATTCTGGAGATGCTAATGGATCATGAAAAGAGAGTGATCTTGATGAAGATGAGTTAGTTGGAGATGGTAATGAGGCGAATGATGAGTTCCGGCGATATTTTGGCCGGAATTTGGGGGTTGAATATGGTGTTTCGTGCTCGTCGTCCGGTCGGATTTTGGACTGGCTTCTGTATGCCGCGGTGGAAGCCATTGGTAGGATTTGGTTTATGTGAATTAAATTCAAGTGGTCATGTGCCTACGTATATGTACATAGAAGGTAGGATGCTCTTATCGACCCAGATACATAACTTTGTTTTGGATGGAGTTTTTTTTGGGTTTTTTTTACATTACATTACCTATTATATCTTATCATTTTCTTATCGATCATTTCTTCAATTATAAATAAAAAAATATTAAATTATCTTTCATTATTTCACTTTATCAACTTTATAACATTTTTTACCATTATTTTATTTATTATACTATTTTATTTAACCAATCAAATCATAATCTACACAAATTTCAAAAAAACATCATAACTTTCTAATCATTACTTCAATCACTTTATCTAAAAAACCCCAAAAAAAAACTCTAAAAAAAACTCCAACCCAAAACAAACGGAGCCTCATCAGTGGTTTTTTTTTGAGTAGTGATACGGACACAACCATTATGACATAACGAGTGCTACAGCGTGTTTTGTACCGTTGATTTCTAATGTAGACTCATTGATTATTATTGTGTCCATCATGATCAATGATGTATATGTACGGTGCCGCAACGGTTTTGTCTCTATCATTACTTTTTTTTTGGAGTGGAACTCAATGGTTAAAAACGAAGTTATTGTGTTATAACTAGAGCTGTAAATGAGACAAGTCGAACCGAACCGAATACTTAATGTTTGAATTCGAGCTCGTTTATCAAACGAACATGTTCGTGTTCGTTCGTTAATTAAACAAACAGATAATCATGTGTGAGTTCGGCTCGGTTATAGAAGTGTAACGTTCGAGCTCGATCGGCTCGTTTAGTAATAATTTTCCTTCTCCAATATTTGTAAACGAGTCGAGCCAAACAAAACACCTGTTGTTTGAATTCGAGCTCATGATCGTTTGTGTATTAAACAAACACAAAATCCTAATAGTAGTATTATTTTTTTCAACTTTCACATGTTAAATGTATATACATGATATATGGCTCGCGAACTTAATCGAGCGCTCGCGAGCTTGGCTCGTGTTCGTTTGTTAATAAAACGAGCTTGATTATTAGTTTGAGTTCGATTTGTTATCTCTCATAAACAAACAGTCACGAGCTTTACCGAGCCGAACACGAATTTATTCGTAAACAGCTCGGTTCGTTTTGCAGCACTAGTTATAATGTAACAACAATTCTCTTCAATTGATGTCACGTCATGTTGTAATATCTGTTGTGTTATAGTGATTCAAAGTACAATGTTATTACTCCATTTATTTAAATACATGTCTCACTACTACATCATGCGAGAACGTAATGTCGCATCATGTTGAAGTTTTTACCGTGTTCAATATTTCTCTTTCAACAACTTAATTTTTTAGAAAAGTTGGTTATTCAATATGGTATATACCGGAGCATGAATTCATTCGGTTAAATATTTTTGTCAATATTGTTTTTCTGTTTATATTGTGTATATGATGAGCCTTTGTTGGTTTTGTAATGACTTTATATACCTTTGTTCGACCTGAATTTGTTATAGGCGCACTCAATAAGGTGTGTTGAAGTCTTTAATACATTAGTTATTTATATCGTATTTACATGTCTTTATGTGTCATGTTGATCCAGATTCGTTATAGACTTATACTTAAAGGAACGTGTTGAATTCTTTCATGCATGTGTTAATTATCTATTTCCTAACAACTTAAACCGTTGAGAGAGTTGATAGTAGAACATATCGTATTATGAAATTTGCTGTATGATTGTCATAATATCATTATTCTACAAAGACATTATGGTTGTTCGGACATGTTCATTTCTTGATTCAACTTGTATTGAATAAAACAATTTTATTCTGCCTCAACAAATTCATTTTCTCTCTAGGAATATGCCCTTTCAAATTATATCACATTCTTATTCAAACCAAAGGACGTTTACTGTAAAGTTTATACACTAAACACGGAATCAACTCAGAAAATGCTGTGTTCAAACGAAGTTTATTTTTATTTTTAGATTTTTGTCCAGAAGGACAAAATTATCAAAAAATTAGGATAGAAGGACACTGTAATTTAATCGTGACAAAAGAATAATTATGTAAGAATAAATATGAAGAACAAATATGGAATAAAGAAATATGAAGTAACAATTGTGAAAACACAAAAGTAACATTAACACGCTGAAGAATAATTTTAAAGAATAATTTTGATTTTTTGTCCTTTATAATCGTGAAAATATTACTTTTCATTATTCCGTACCCATTTAATAATTTTTTTTTTTCATCCTTCTCATTTCCCCCTTTTATTTTTTTCAAAACAAAAAAAAAAAGTGCATGGTGTTTTGGTAATTTTTGGTAGGGTATAAAAAATGGCATGCCAATACATGGAGCACATAAAATAGGGGAATGAGAAGGCTTTATATAATATAAAATATAAAATGATACAATGGACACAGACATAGATATTTACACTATAACTATTACTTAATTTTCTAAGTGAAATATTTATGCATTATTTATTATTTATTTGTTACGTATAGGAAAAAAAATATACAATCAAACATGGTTGAAAACAATTGACATTGCCGACGGTATATTTATTATATGTTTTGAGACAGACTTGACGTGTCAGCTACCATATGCCAAAATAAACCTTGAAAATTTATGGTTTTTTTAACCTTTGAGATGGCTTTGCTGAACCATTTTAAGAGTAGATACTAGATCCATGTCTTTATCACTGTGTATATTTTGTCCTTTAAGTTGAATTCTACCCGAAAAAATAAATTAAAAAAAATCGAGAGATGCATTGTTATTTTTCTTCTTTGAGAATTATTTGTCTTCACAAATCACAATAAGGATATTTTTTTTTTATTTAGAAGATAATGTTTTCTTTGAAAGAAGTCAAATTCTTATGCAAAATGATTTAGTCACCGGTTGTATCCCCCGACCATCCCCCGATAGCTGTTGTTTGTGGTTCAGAATTTATGTTTTTGCTTTTTCTTTTTTCTTTTCCTCAAAGTGCATGGACAAAAGTTGATCGGTGGCTTGTTTTATGTGATTGTGTCGGTGCCTCCATCATTATTCAATTCTTATAGCTCTATAAATTTCTTTATTGGAAATTTTTTTTTTTTGGAGAGAATAACAAATGGTTTATTATTTCTCTAAAAGAGATGGATCTTTGATATATATTATTCAAAAATTGTACATGGAATGTAAAGCATCGAAAAAAAGTTATATAAGATTAAAAAGAAAGTATCTGGCATTAAAGATGTGCAACGAGTTAAAAACCAGCTAATCCACCTAGCCTAAGGCAAGAGAAGATATTGTACATGGAGCTTGATCGTTGTTCAAACTACGAACAAAACTAGTACTAGGAAGAAATCTAAGTTATCGTAAGTAAACTTATATATTTCTCCAACGTGAAACACTTAAAACACTACTTTAAAATTTAGTTTTTGGTCAATGTTAGGATTCACACCATGGATCATATGAGAAAGATTTGAGAGAGATTGCAAGGGAAAAAAAAGACGCGTTTGCCATTCTCTAAATACCAAAAAACAATATCTTAATGCATGGAGTTGTGTTTCATAACAACAAAGGCAAACAAGACACCGGGGTACCCCTCTATGTAAAGGATACACCTTGAAGACCCGTTTTGTTTTAGGGGAATGAGGAACACCAACATTTCATCAATTATAGAGAATGATAGTTTTTGAAAGATTTGCATAAATGACAAAACTATATATATATATATATATATATATATATTTTTTAAAAAATTTTTGAAGCCTTTTTTTTTTTCAAAAAAAACAACAGCATATTTTATCTCTCATCCATATTTTTTAACATTCGTATCTCTCAATCTATAACTCCAAATTTGAAAATTCTTTCACTAATTTTTTTATTTTTTCATGCTATTTATTGTGAGACCACATTCAACATATTCCAATATGATTTCAGAAAACCCACTGTCAAAATTCACTATTGTTCGAAATTCACTGTCGATATTCACTGGTTTTCGGGATTCACTGGAGAGATTCACTGATTGAATTTCGACAGTGAATCTCACGAAAAACGATGTAATTATATCGAACCAAGTCTATAATCAAAGAGCATGAAAAAATAAAAAATTCAATGAAAGTTTCTTCGCGTTTGAAGATTTTAGATCAAAAGATATGAGAGTTTGAAAATGAGAAAGAAAGAGAAGAAAAAAAAAAATCAAACCTAGGTACATGTTCAGCCGCAAATTTATTCCTTTTCTTTTTCTTGCTTTGTCCTTTAGACTATAAAAATTCTAAAAGTTGTATTTTTCCTATAAAATATATGTGGTTGTCATGTTATTTTAAAATATTTTTAACTCTGTCGTTATCCCTAATTTTCCATTTGTTTTAAGGTACATAACATCCCTCATATTTGTCTTTAAGAAGCCGCACCTAAAGAGCATGAGGGTCAACAAGCATACGCCACCCCGTCTTAGCAAGAAGTGATGAATTTACGACTTTTAGATTACGTGTAGTCCAAAACCCTCAGATCCTTAGACTGACATAACGAATTACAACTGTTGTTATGCAATTTTGATTCATTCATGTCTATTCAGAAGAATTTTCCATTGATTTTTTTTTTAAAGGTGTCTATGATTTTTATGGAACTAGCTAATATTAGTATGCTTATAATTAAACTACGCCTAACTTATCTTATCATTTATGTTTTGGATCAACAAAATCAGATTTAAACATCAAGTCCGATCAAATGATGTATATTCATTATCACATTGACAGCATTAATTGATATAAGTTACTCTTAGACCAATAATTTGATGTTTGTTGATGTATAATTATTCGTCGATGTGTATATATATACTTATGATGCTACCATTATTCTGATAAGTAACATAGAAGATAAATACAGGGACTAAAGTGTAAGTTTCAGAACAACCGGGAGTCAAACGTATTTTAACAACAATTTGAGACTTGTGTGTTATTTCAAAATCGAAGGAAGAACTTTCCAGAATTTCTTTCCCCAAGAACACGATACCAAGACCTCAAATTTTAAGAGGGAAACGAATTCAATGAAACTGCAAACGCCATAGCTTCTCTGATCACTGAATAGCAAATTTTGTCGAAAAATTGCTTGAAATCATAGCATCTAAGTGCAGGAGTAGACTTCGTTTTTCCTAATTGCTTCAAGCAGCTTGAAGAACTGTACTCGTTAATGGATAAACCGGAAACACCGAGATCAATGGAGCCTCAATGCGTTGGGAAGCTTGAAATCGTTAGTTCAAAGCCTGCTGGTTTTCTCTGTGGCTCAATTCCTGTTCCGACCGATCAAGCTTCCCATGACTTCGACCCCTCCGGCCTTATTCCGGCAGCTCGGACGTACGGTTTTACCTGATTCCCCCTTTTTTTTTCCCCCCTTTTCGTAACATGTAATATTGGATGTTTTTGCTCAACTATTGCTTTTATCACTATATTCGTCTTCATCTTTCTTTGCTACATGCTCATGTTCATGTCTTAATTTTGATTGATTGAGCTTGAATTGAGCTTTTCTAATAATTTTGATTTTAATTTTAAGCTGGGAAACGAATCCATAGTATTTGTACTTTGTTTTTGGCACATGCTTTTAAGCTTAAAATAGCTCATGGTAAAGGAATCACTTCTTCAATCCACAAGGAGAAACCTTAGGTGGTAGTTATTTTGAATAGATATGGTTTCTTCAATGCTTCCGCAAAACTTGTTAGAGCTATTAAAGTGTATAAAATGTGAATTATCTACTTCTCTATCAACTTAAGCCGGGAGATGGTAATATAGGCCCAGGGGCGTATTGAAGTATATATAAAATGTGAATTTATCTACCTCCCCATTAGATTAAGCATTTGGGAGATGAATATATCTACCTCCCCATCAGCTTAAGCTTTTGGGAGAGATGTCAATTCAACAAGAGCATCCTTTAGTGGTCACATATGCCATCAAAAGGATGTTTGAACAACCTTGAACTATATCATTGTGTTTGAATTGTTGAACGAATTTCTCGGATCAAGGCTCACATGTTTTGGTGAGCGGGACAGTTTTGGCTAGTATTATCGTTTTAATATCTACTGTAGTGCCTTTGAGTTAGGATGCGTGACTTCATGGTAACTTTTGATATTGAGAGCGTGCGATACTGTGATGTTGCTTTGGGGTCAAAATATGTCTGGTTTTCTGTTTTTCCCTCCACATTTTGATGAACTTGTGCTTGGCGTGGAATTCTCTGCATTATTCGATTATACTTTTTTAATTAGCTGTAATAACTTTTGTTTAGGGTGCAAGCTCCAAGGTATCGAATAATTCCAACAGAGACAGATCTTAACATGTTGCCAATCCCAGAGAAGGTATTCCCAGTAATACCAACACAATCAAGGACATTTGAAGGTACCGATTTTTATGCACTGTTTTTTCTCTTTCACTGTGACAAACAATAGTTGCAGAAGTTATTTTGTGGAATATAATTTGTTTCTGCTGTCTCATCATTTACTTCTTTCTGCCCTATTAGCATCTGCGAGGTAGTATATTTCAATAGCCAAGTTTTGGTACTGAGACACTCATTATTCATCATGTTGTCTGGAAATGTCATTGTAGTGCTGTCGATTTTCCCACTGTTCCCCTTCTCCCCGCCCTTCCTTGCCTGTAACGAGATTTGATATACCTTTTGCTATAATTTACCAGATATACCCATGGGGAATAGGACTATTACATCAAATCTTAGTAGGAAGGGAGAAGCTCTTGCTGTCTCTGGTTTGGCAGACGACGGAGATGAGTTAGATGTCATTGCTCCTGTTGACATCTTGAAGCAAATTTTCAAGATTCCTTATTCCAAAGCCCAAATATCAATTGCTGTGCGTCGTGTTGGGAGGACTTTGGTTCTGAATGTTGGGTAGCGTCTTTTAGTTCAACTTTTTGACTTGTTTATCTTGCGTCTTCTGAAATCGTTACTCATTCTAAAGCATTATAATTATATGATCAGGCCCGATTTTGAAGATGGCGAGAAGTTGGTTAGGAGGCATAACAAGACTGCAAAATGCGCGGATGAATCTCTATTTCTGAATTTTGCTATGCATTCAGTTAGAATGGAAGCCTGTGATTGTCCACCAAGCTATCACCCAGCGCAGAATGACAAGCCTGTTTCACGCGTTGTTCCTGGTCAGTTTGATTCAAGGGAGGAGCCTCTTGAAGCTTCTGAATTACGAGAACATGTTTCCAGTGGACAGAGTAGTTACATTGCTAAGGATGAGGGATTCAGCCATCGGCACGACTCACGTAGTAAGAAGGCTGAAGTCCTTCCTGTGAAGAAAAACAGTAAGAGAAACAAGGCCTATAATGCTTTAAATAAAGTTTCACAAGTAAAAGAGAATTCACGGAGCTCGATGCAAGAATCAGAAAAGTATAGAAGAGCAACTACGGATGGGTTCTTAAGGGTTTTATTTTGGCAGTTTCACAACTTCCGTATGCTTCTGGGCAGTGACTTGCTCATACTGAGTAATGAAAAATATGTTGCAGTCAGCTTGCATCTCTGGGATGTTTCTCGGCAGGTAGCTACTGAGTTACTATGTCTCTCGCTCAATCACTCTTACAACCCCCCCCCCTTCCCCTTCTCTTTTTGGAAGGGGACAGATTGATGGTTATTAATTTGTACTTTTGGCAGGTGACACCGTTAACTTGGCTCGAAGCGTGGCTTGATAATGTTATGGCAAGTGTGCCTGAATTGGCTATATGTTACCATCAGGATGGTGTTGTTCAAGGATATGAGCTTATGAAAACAGAGGATATATTTCTACTGAAGGGTGTAGCTGAGGATGGCACACCTGCTTTTCTCCCTCATGTCGTCCAGCAAAATGGTCACATGGTGTTAAGATTTTTACAGGAGAACTGCAAGCAAGATCCTGGTGTTTATTGGGTAGTGCAATAATTTTTGTCAATGAAAGTTAAATAGTTAATTCTTATTAGTTGATATCTTACTCATCTTCTGAAAAAATTATGCATGCAGCTATATAAAAGTGCTGGAGAGGATGTCATGCAGCTTTTTAATTTATCGGTGATGCCTAAAGCCTGTCATGGCGATGACTCTGATGACGCACAAAGTGTTCTACCGGATCTTATATATAATGGGCGAAGTGATATTTTGCTGTCACTTGGGACTCTGTTGTACCGAGTTGCTCACAGGCTATCACTTTCCATGGTACTGCATATGCCTTTTATACTGCCCCTGTCCCAAAATAATTGTCGCTTTGGAGGTTTTTACACATATTAAGAAAGTAGGCAGATGCCATAATTCTTGGACTATAAAGTCTAAAATGCCCTTTGAGTTTCTTTGACGCAATGGTTATTAAGTGTAGAAAGTTATTTGATGGATAATAAATTAGGGTAAAATGAGAAAAAAAAAAGTTAATAAACGTTCTTTTGGTACTCTAAAACTATAATTGATAATATGAAGCAATAAACTTTTGCTGAAATGACATTTATTGAGGGACGGAGGTAGTATTTGTTTTAATTGTTGCGTATTCTTTTAGTTGACTGCTTTTCTTGTTTTTACAGTCTCCTGACAGAAGAGCTAGGGGTGTGAGGTTTTTCAGACAATGTCTTGATTTTCTTGATGAGCCTGATCATCTGGTATGACCGTGTTTACAATAAAGCCGTCTCGTCCCCCCTCCCCCCCCCCCTCCCTCTTCTTTCCCCTTTCTTCTTTGTGAGGTGCTGAAGTTGTAATCACAACTTGACAAGGAATATATTGTGCTTAGGTTGTACGGGCTTTAGCCCATGAACAATTTGCAAGGCTCCTTTTACTCTCTGACAAGGAGCTGGAGCTAGTGTCTGATGCGCTACCGATAGACTCTGAAGTTCTATATGGTGGAGATTCTTCTGAAGTCTTCACAGCTATATCTGGACAAACTGAGGAAGATGTTTTCCGCTCTGCAAGTCTTGAAGTTGAGCCAGTGGGAAGCAATGACGGAATTACAAATTTAGGATTGGTTGATATTGCTGACTTGACAGAAGATAGAGAGAAGTTTTCGCCTAGAACTTCTGTTGTGTCAGGTGGGAGAGAACCTATTCCTGCAGAGAATACATCCGGTTCTAGTATACTGGACGTTTCAGTTTCAAATTCAGCAGATTCGGCAGGTCATGTAATGTGCAATATTCCAGATTCAATTTCTTCTAAGCTGGCTGCGGTACACCATGTATCTCAAGCTATTAAGTCCCTAATAAGATCAAAACGCCATTTTCAAAGCATTGAACCAGAAATCGTTGCAGACAAAGCTCCATCTTCTATGGATCTCTCGTTATGTACTTGCGGGGATGCCGACTGTGTTGAAGTTTGTAATATAAGTCAATGGCTTCCAACTTCAAAATTGGATGATAAGTCATGGAAACTTGTTCTGTTGCTTGGGGAATCTTATTTGGCACTTGGACAGGCTTATAAAGATGACGACCAGCTTTTTCAAGCTTGGTTTACGGGTCGATGCCCCAACTTGAAAACAAGAAATTTATTTCTTCCATCTCATGCAACTCATCAAGCCAGTTGGAAATCTTTGGGAGAAATGATAAGACAAGATCACTAATTGGTGATGACTGTTTAGGCAATGAACAGTTATCGACGAACAGCCTTTTTTGGGCAAGGGCTTGGACATTAGTAGGGGATTTGTATGTCAAGTTTCACTTGACGAGGGGAAAAGATAATAAACCCTTAGTATCAGAAAAGAATTCATTCTCCAATCAATTGAAAATGTCTTCTGAAGTCGTGAAGGAAGTCAAAAGGCTAAAAAGGAAGCTGGGACAACCTAGCCAGAACTGCAGCTCTTGTTCATTGGTAAACTGTAGCTGCGAAAGTGAGGGCGAAAACCGGTAGCAGTGCTAGTAGCAGTTCAGGGTCTGATCTTACTGCTCATGGTAGAAAGCACAGTAAGAAGCTCTCATCAAAAGGAAGCTCCTCTGTGAATCCTCATAAGAGTGAGGCTGCCGTGGCTGAACATCGTAAAGGTGAAACTGTGATTTCTTCAGAAAGCAGACGCCGCAATATCGATAACAGCGAAACCTCCAATGACGTTGAAAGAACAGATACTGCCAGAGAAGTAACCCGGGAAAGAAAAGGTGGTATATTCAAGTACGTTAAGAATCCAGAGATGGGTGATGGTGATGTGAATCTCGCTATTGCCTTTGACTGCTATGAAGAAGCTAGGAAAGCACTTGGGCAAAATCCGGTCTATTCAGGAGAGTATAGATCAGTTGCTAGAAAGAAAGGATGGGTTTTGTAACGAACTAGGCAGAAGCAGGTTGGAAAGAAGAGAATTGGATGAAGCTGAAATTGCTTTTGCAGATGCAATCGTTTCTTTCAAAGAAGCATGTGACTATACCAACATCGTATTGATCAACTGTAATCTGGGACATGGCAGACGAGCAGCTGCTGAAGAAATTTTATCAAAGGTTGAAGCATTAAAGAAACATGCAATCTTTCATGACGCATACACTAATGCACTTGAAAATGCTAAAACAGAATACAGCGAGGCCCTGAGGTACTATGGGGCCGCCAAGATGGAATCAAATGCCACATCATCAGATGATTCTGATTCTGATTCTGTCTCAAAGAGTTTGAGAGATGAAGTCTATACACAGTGTGCTAACACATATCTAAGGCTTGGTATACTTTTAGCAAGAGAAGATTCGACTGCTGAGGTTTACGGCAATGTAGTTGTGGAGGATAAAAGAGAATGTCAAAAGCATGAGATCTCTGCAAATGAGGCCATTAGGGAGGCTTTGTCTGTGTATGAGTCATTGGGTGATTCACGTAAACAGGAGGCTGCATATGCCCATTTTCAGCTAGCTTGTTTCCAAAGAGATCGTTGTTTGAAGCTGTTGGACTCTGATACGAGGAAGGATAACGTAACAAGAAGAATAAAGCAATATGCGGCATTGGCTGATAGGAATTGGCAGAAGTCCTTGGACTTTTATGGGCCTAATACTCATTCTGTTATGTACCTTACTATTCTGATGCAGCAATCTGACCTGACATTTAACATTTCAATCTCTCTTCACTTGACCATGGTATGTTTTTTTCCTTTCGTCTTTCCCTCTTTTATGTTCTTACTTGATGCATCTTTATTGTTTGATTTCAGTTTGAGCATTTACTGTTAATATATGCACACTCACAAAAAAAATCAAAAGTTGCAAAACTAATTTCTCAGGTTCTATTCAATTTGAAATCAGGTTTTCAATTATTATTATGAAATGAGACATGTCTGGCGCTTATACTTTGTTAATAATGATTTTATGGAGTTTACGCTATGAGGTCCCATGATTCAGATTTTTTTGGTCAACCGACATTAGAGGCCCTTAAATTATCACGATCGTAATAAAGTGGATTCTAATCATTTTTTTCCCTTCTAATCAATAAAAATAGCAGTGTTGGCCTCTACTATATGTAATAATCATTTTCTGATCACCCCCTTGTATGGCTCTTGTTTCCAGTAGTTTAATGCAATAAACGACATAGAAAACAGACTTCAAAATCATCGGCAACTTCACAATGAAAGTTGATCTCAAATTGCGGTCAAAATGAACTCCGGCTGAATATTTTGAAGCCTTTGTTTATACCGTTTGTTGCGTTGAACTCCTAGAAATAAGAGCTACGTATTGATGTGATCATAATTGATTAAAATGAGTCTTTAATACCGGAATGGTCCTGTGTTGGTCAGGGGTCAATTTGTTACCAATTTTTTTGTAAGGGAAAGTTTGTTAACAAATACATATAAGAGGCTAAAATATTATGATCACACAAAAAATGTCTTTTGCCCTTCATACTTGAATCTGATTTGAGTTTCGTGCGAATAAAAATGTTATCACTTTTACAGCAGCTGGAGACTGCGTTAACTAGACTTTTCGAAGGCCGCTATGTATCCGAAATCGAATCTTTTAGCAGCAATAACCCAGAGGTTTGTGCTAGATTTTGGGGACAACTCCAGACGCTGTTGAAGAAAATGCTGTCTTTAACATTGCCAACACAAGCACAGAAGTCAACAGCTATAAACGGGCAACAAAACCCGACAAGTAAACCTGGAGATATTGCTAAACTTAAGGAGCTCTACAAGATGTCCTTGAGGTCCACTAATTTAAGTCAATTACATGCTATGCACAGTTTGTGGATATCTTGATTGCACTAGTAAGTCTCCCTTTCTTCTACTGTATGATTACTAGTACTCTTTATTCCCGTATTGCGTGAACTTCCGGTTCTGTTCGTGTTTGAAAAATGAAAATCGTTCAGGTGGAGGAAAAGAACATGTAGTGTGAAGAGTAATTGTTTTTTTATATCATTCCCCTTGAAACAAAATGTTATGAAATAGGGATAAAGACAATTTTAGTCTCTTTTGTTTCACAATTTTCGCACTTCTAGCCCCAATGTTTTATCTTGACGCTTTTACCTCTAACCTATGCATCGCTTATATGTTTTCAGTCTAAAGTGTCACGTGTCGAGTTTCCAACATTGAATTTAGAACTTGTTCCAACCAATGAAAACTTGACATGTGCCCAGAATGAACTGAGAAGGTAAATCAATGCATAGATGAGGGGCAAAAGTGGCAAGATGAAACATTAGGGATAGAAATGCAAAAACCGTGAAACAAAAGGGATCAAATGTGTCAATTTTGGGTCTATTTTAATGAGGAAATACCACATAATGCAACGCCAAGAAATGAATTTTAGGTGAATTAAATGCTCAAATTAAATTCCCACTTAGTAAATACACTATTGAAACTGACTTCATATCCTATCCTTTTCTTTTGGCATTTATTATCAGAAACTGATTTCTAAACCATATAAAAGGAACCTATTGACATTCTAAAGTAGGCAGTAATCTATACATACATAATTCTTAATTCTTAATATAATAAATCGATCCAATGGCGCCGATAGTTTTGTTGATGTTTTTGTCGTTTTCTTTGATTGAAAACGCAGTTCTGGGATTGGATGTCCAGTCTTTAGCCGCGTCGGCTGGTGAAAAAGAATACATAATCATTACTCAGCAACCACCAAAAGGCCTTGATGAGAGGGCTTATGCTATCCAGCTTCTGACCTCCGTTCTTTCAAGGTTATATATATATATATTATTTTCCATATGTTTTAAATGTATAATTGCAATTCATTCATTAATACCGTAAAAAGAACACATTGCTTTCGGCTTAATGATTTATTTATATAATAGTTGTAGCAACGATTTTAATCGATGTATGAATATTATATTAATGCATGTGATATGCTCTCGTATAATAGAAATGTATAGAAGGGCTCCGGATCCTCTGTTGCTAGACGTGTTATTCAATAAACACATAATCATCATAGTATCATAGGATGTGTGATATTAAACTAGCATTTTATTTATTTAATTATGCTTGACTGACATTGATGGCAAATCTGAATTATTAGTAAAAAGGTAGCAGAGGAGGCACTGGGTTATGTCTATACACAAGCCACCACCGGTTTCTCCGCTAAGCTTACTCCAGGGCAAGCCTCCCAGCTTGAAGGTAATACTTTGTTGTTACTCTAAAGTTTTCAATTTTTCACGGTCACTACTAATCGTAGATCATTGATAATAGTGTGCCCCCGGTTGATGAATATGTGCAAATTTATTTATTTATTTATTTATTGGCAGGAAAACCTGGTGTGCTTCGTGTTGTAGAAAGCCGAAGGGAGCCACCACCTGATTTGAGCTGAAGGCCATTGCCAAGTTTCAAAGTAAACAACGAGATTTGGAGAAATTGAATTGTTAATTTTTAATAAGATTAAACTAAACTCTCGCTCTTCGAACATGAATATGTTTTATTTTGTCAACTGATGTGAGGCGTTAATGACATTTTTATGTGTTTGTTTGAGTTGTGCTTCTTTTTTTTCTTCATTATAACCTCCATCTTGGCAAGTTTTACTATGGAATGAAATGATGATATTAACTTCGTTTTATACTTTTGTTCTTGATGAACATTTTCTCCAACAAAAAGGAAAATGTATTGAAATTGGTTAGTTTAAAGCAAAAGGATGAAAATAATGTCATATCCTCTCAATTATACCTACGTTTTAACTAGGATATAGGACCACTCAAAATACTATAAGAATTTGAGTTTGAATATGATCGAGTAACATCAACTTGAAATGATTATGAAACTCATGTTTGATTATCAACACCTTAAACTCGAATGAAATCAAGCTAAATTCAAACTTGTTTACTGCTTAGATACAGTAACTAAGTATGTAGAATATCAAATGCAACCGCAAACCATATAATGTAATCTATACTATACATACATATATATATATATATATATATATATATATATATATATATATATATATATATATTATTTTTTTTACGATGAAAGGGAAATTCATTAACATATATTTGAATTCAACAATACATGTTTTTCTTAATTGACCCGCTCCAAATCCTTAATAATTCCCACTTACATCAAAATTTAAAATAAAAAAATCAAATTTATATGAAAACAGATCTCTTGATTCCCACATAAAAAAATTCAAAAAAAAAAAAAAGAATTTAAACGTATAACAAAACAAATCTGATCTCTTCAAAATCAAACCCGAAATCAAGTACAAAAATCAATCAAGATCCTTGATTGAGAATCAATAATTAAAAAAAATAATAATCAAGCAAGATATATTCGAATCTATACCATCTATATCAGAGGCGGAGCTATAGAGGACCCAGGAGGGTCCCGTGCCCCCCTGAAATTTTCTGAAATTACTGACCATAGCAGTTTTTAATATTTACAAAACAGTGTACATATAAATCTTTGTTTCGTAAAACAAAATTAGATTTGGTGCACCCTAGTGGTAAAGGGCTTGATTTTTTAGGCCCAGCACATGGGTTCGACTCCTACTGGCTGCCCTTTTTTAAAAAAAATTCCACAACTTTCAGCTATTCTTACATATTTTTCTCTCTCAAATACTTACCCCCACCAATCCGTTCTACTTCATTCTTCGTCCTCAGTCTTCGTCTGTGTTCTAGGTTCTGCTTTGATTCTTTAGGTCCTGCTTTGATTCTCCGTCTGTGCTCTAGGTTCTGCTTTGATTCTCTAGGTCCTGCTTTGATGCGTTTCAAAGCCAATTTCTTAGTTTTTGATTTTTTTTTTATCACAAATTTCAATTCTTCTCCTTTACTTATTTTTCTCTCAAAATTCATTAGTAGTAATTATTGTTTATAGCAACTATTTGTATCCAGCAACTCTCAAATACTTACCCCCACCAGTCCGTTCTACTTCAGTCTTCGTCTGTGCTCTAGGTCCTGCTTTGATTCTCCATCTGTGCTCTAGGTTCTGCTTTGATTCTTTAGGTCCTGCTTTGATTCTCTGTCTCTGCTCTAGGTTCTGCTTTGATGCGTTTCAAAGCCAATTTCCTGCTTTGATGCGTTTCAAAGCCAATTTCTTAGTTTTTGATTTTATTTTTTTTATCACAAATTTCAATTCTTCTCCTTTACATATTTTTCTCTCAAAATTCATTAGTAGTAATTATTGTTTATAGCAACTATTTGTAACGAGCAACTCTTTATTTTTTTTCGAACGTTGTTTCGCTCCATAATATTATATTTTGAATTGTGCCCCCCCCCCCCCCCCCCCGAAATCGTAAATCCCGCTCCGCCACCGTCTATATATATACTTATTCAACACCAACATCTCTTCTACATAGCAAATCCGTTCTCTTGATTCCCACTTACAAAAAAAATTCAAAAAAGAATCAAATGTATAACAAAACAAATCTGATCTCTTCAAACTCAAAACCGTAATCAAATACAAAAATCAATCAAGATCCTTGATTGAGAATCAATAATTTAAAAAAAAAAAATCAAGCAAGATATATTCGGAAAAAAATCAAGCAAGATATATTCGAATCTATACCATCTATATATATACATCTTCAACACCAACTCCTGTTCTACATAACAAATTCGTCAGTCGTCCTACACCACAATTTGTAATATTTGTACACATTTTTTGCACTACATATCGCCATCAACAAACGCTAGGTAATCCATTTCGTTGTTCACTTATGTGCCCTTATGGTGACTTTGTTTCCAATAATGAATGCTTTTATATATATTGGTGCAGGTGGAGAAATTGAAAACCTTGGTTGAGATTGATTACCTCAATTCAAGAGGTAATCTTCATATATAAAATCATACTAATGATGTCCTTATGACACATATTCAATAGATATATGTATCGGACTGTCATTTTTTTTTTTTTTTTTTTTTGGCACGCGTGTTCATTTTCATCCAAACAAGACTTTTCACCGACGTTAGAGAATATCTTTCAAATTTTACAATCATACTAATGATATTCTTATGACACATATTCAATGGATATATGTATCGTATGTTTACAATTTCTTTTTGTAAAGATAACACACCCGGTGCATTTCGCATAGGTTTTTAGGTCAACTTAAATTTGATTGGCCCGGTCATTGTGCAATATAATCAAATTCATTAACTGCGATCATTAACACATGCACATAACATCTTCAACACCACCAACTCTTCTACCCTAGCAGATTCGTGAAAGTGAGAGTGAAATTATTTTAGTAATGAAAGATTCACACGACCTTTAAAAAAAGCAAATTTGAACTTTGTCAGGCTACATATATGAGTTGATGGTGCTTAACCAATAGGATTTAAGGATTTATTGAAAATACTATGCTTAAGAAAATATATTGGTCACAAAATATTGAGTGGTGATCCATTTATTTGTGGCTGGACCACCATAAGATTACCTGAAAAAAAACGATTTGTAACGCCCCGTTCCCGGATACCGAGCCCTTATCCGGAAATACGACGTTCGGCACATATATAAATAAAATTTAATTCATTTATATATGTAAGCCTACAATCAATACAATCAAAGCGCGCGAATTTAATGCTCGGGTAATGAATATCCATAAAGATACTAGAATACGAAAAGGTACTAAAAGTCGAAAGTGTATCAAAACAATACAACTGAAATCCCTCGAAAGTCCAAACGAAATACTATGAAATAAGAAATAAAGATGATCACACGTCACCCCAAAGTACTATGAACAAAGTATATAAAAATAGTGCAACAATTCAAATGTAAACAAAAGTGCGAAGAATGAAATATCAAGCTCAGAGATCCTCCTCATGGACATACTCCTCGAAATACTCGTACTCCTGTTCGCCTTCTCACCCCCAAGCACATATAACAAAAACATGCACAAGGGGTAAGTATATAATACTCAGTAAGGAGGAGAAGTACGTTTAAGCTCAGAATATATATAAGATTTATTATCAAGTTTCTATTAAAAGGCAAGACAGACTCGATTCTACGCATAAAGGTTACATCTCCCAATATGCCTAAACCGTAACTACTTAGCTTATCTTTGTTACAACACGCTATCAAGGTGGAACGTGACATATTGAAATCTTCGTGATACAATAACCCCGGAACGTATTGAAATCTTCGGATACAATAACCGGTTCCGATAAGGTGAACGTACGGCGATGCCTATAGTCCGTCTGCACCGATAGAACCCTCACTTTGACCGTCCATTCACACATCACGCTATAGATCTTCGTGGATCTACCCAAGACCACATGGTGTTTAATCTTTTATCTAGCAAGTTGTGTTGTATTAGGTGATTAACTAACCATCCTAGTTCATTTAGATAACACATCCTTACTGACACCACTCATCATGATCAAGAACCAATTCTAAACTTAAATAAGCTTTAAAGGTGTTATAATATAATAGTAGTACATTTATAAAGGTTTAAGGTTGATTAAACAACCCTAAATGATATCCGAAAGCCAACTTAAACGAGCTGGAAGACCAGCTCCAGGTGGACGCCCGTCTGATGGACCAGACGCCCGTCTGAAGGCTCTGGACGCTCGTCCAAAAAAGTGGACGCCCGTCCAGACATCCCCTTTCAATCCTGTATCAAAACGCACCTCGACGCCCGTCCGAGGATTCCAGACGCTCGTCCAAGGTTGGACGCCCGTCCAGAAAACCGGACGCCCGTCCGTCCTGGGAATTTCCAGAAAACTGAAACGCGATCCTTCATCGTTTTCCTTCGGTTTTCAATCCAAAAACCCAATCTTTTTAACCAAACTCCATCTAAATAATCTACCAACCATACCCAACATCAACCATATCATAGACATCAATTTAACGCAATTTAAAAACCTCAAAAACAACAAGAAATCAACACAAATACCACATATTTCAAAACTGAAACGTAAGGGTTTCTCCTTACCTTTCTCTGCCTAAAACTCAGAAATGGCTGCTGTGCCTAGTACCGATGCAAAGCTCTCGTCACGAGGATTCTAACGGTATGCTACGATCCGAAAACGGAATAGAAACGAGGGAGATATCAAGGGTCGAAATTCGACGGATTACAAGGCAAAACGAATTTAGCTTCAAACTCGTCCGAAACACGTAAACCATAACTCCAAAACGACTAACCTTCACAGGCGAAATTGGTATCCACACGATCCTTGCGTTCCGTAGAATGTTTTTCCCTTGAGGAGTCTCGTACAGAAAAGCGACGGATTAGCTTCAATTTTGAAACCTTCTCCCAGCCCTCTTTCTTCCCCAATGCTGCGTGCTACTCTGATGAAGAAACCGTTTCCTCTTTTTGTGAAAACTGATTAATGGGAATTAAGGGAGTTAATTCCCAATTAAATCCAATCCCATTAATTTCCTTAATTCTTTATTTCACAAATTCTTTTATTTCCTTTTCTTTTAAATCCAAAGAATGATAAGTATAATTATTCCGACTTTTCGTTAAAAGACGGAAATGCCCTTTCCGAAAAATCGGGATATTACAGTCCTCCCCCCTTAAGAGGAGTTTCGTCCTCGAAACTTGAACGTACCTGGTAAATCCAAAAACTCCGGGAATTCGCTGATCATATCACCTTCAACTTCCCAAGTTGCTTCTTCAGGTGTATGGTTGCTCCACTGAACAAGAACCAACTGAACCATCTTCCTCTTAATCATCTTTTCTTTCCTGTTCAGAATCTTAATCGGCTTTTCATCATAAGCGAGGTTGTCCTGAAGTATCTCCGGATCCACTGTAGACTCAACCTCTGTCTTCGTCAAACACTTCTTCAACATCGAAACATGGAAGACGTTGTGAACTCTGGACATAGACTCGGGCAACTGAAGTCTATAGGCTAAAGGTCCAATCCTCTCCAGAATTTCAAAAGGTCCAACATACCTCGGGCTCAACTTTCCTTTCTGACCAAAACGCTTTACTCCTCTCATTGGTGATGCCTTCAAGTAAACACGATCGCCAACCTCAAACTCAAGCGGTCTCCGTCTGACATCTGCCCAACTTTTCTGCCTCGTCTTGAGCTATCTGCGCATTTTTCTTCACTAACCGAACCCTCTCTTTGGCTTGCTCAACTAACTCGGCCCGCAAGCCGTTTCTCCCCAACATCATCCCAAAACAAAGGCGTCCCGCATCTTCTACCATACAAAGCTTCAAACGGTGGCATGCCTATGCTCGCGTGATAACCGTTGTTGTAAGCAAACTCGCAACCGGCGGATAATCTACCCAAGATCCGCCTACCTCCAGGACACATGCTCTAAGCATATCCTCAAGTGTCCGGATAGTCCTCTCGGACCGACCATCCGTCCGAGGATGAAACGCCGTACTCAAATCCAACCGGGTACCAAATGCCTCCCGTAAGCTCGCCAAAACCGACCGACGAACCTCGAATCCCGATCGAAACAATGGAGACCGGAACTCCACGAAGCTTCACTATATTGTCCATATATAGTTCCGTCATCCTTGCCAAGGGCATATTCATCTTGAAAGGCAAGAAATGAGCCGACTTGGTTAATCTATCAACGATCACCCAAATAGAGTCATGTCCACCCTTCGTCTTAGGCAAACCCGAAATAAAGTCCATGGTGATCTTTTCCCATTTCCATTCTGGGATATCCAATGACTTAAGCATCCCGCCTGGCTTCCTATGTTCAGCTTTCACTCTCTGACAGACGTCACACTCAGAAACAAACTTAGCAATCTCTAGCTTCATTGAGGGCCACCAAAATCTTTCTTTCAAATCCCTGTACATCTTGGTAGAACCCGGATGCACTGCAAAAGCAATCTTGTGTGCCTCTTCCATAACTCTCTGTCTCAAATCTCCAACATTAGGCACACAGAGACGATCCTGGTACCATAGATTTCCACTCTGATCCAACACGTAGCCAACTGTAGGCTTCTCTCTTGCAACTCTCTTCAAGTCAACCAAAACTGCGTCTTCGTCCTGCTTTGCTCTGATCTCATCCATCAACTCTGATCTAGCCAACAACGGTGCTGCAAACTGACGGTCCTCAATCTGATCAAATCTGCTAAACTGCAAATCATCAACCCCCGCTGTGATAGCCTCAACACTGGGCTCCAAAACCACTGGTTTCCTACTCAAGGCATCTCGCTACTACATTTGCCTTCCCCGGATGGTACCGAATGTCTAGGTCATAATCCTTCACGAACTCTAGCCATCTCCGCCGCCTCATATTCAAACTCTCCCGGGTGAAGAAATACCTTAAACTCTTGTGGTCGGTGAAGATTCTAGCCTTGACTCCATACGATAGTGCCTCCAAATTTTCAATGCGAAAACCACCGCCGCCAACTCTAAGTCATGTGTGGGATAGTTCTTCTCATGTACTTTCAATTGCCTAGATGCATAGGCAATGACCTTTCCTCCCCGCATCAACACACAACCTAGACCACCGCCCTGAAGCGTCGGTGTAGACATCATAATCATCGAACACCTCGGGTACCGCCAATACTGGTGTTGTAGTTAACCTGTCCTTTAACAACTCAAATGCTAACTCACACTCGGGTGTCCAATCAAACTTGGTGTTCTTCTGTGTAAGTCTGGTGAGTGGAGTAGCTATCCTTGCGAAATTCTTCACGAACTTTCTGTAGTAACCAGCCAAACCCAGAAAGCTCCTGACCTCTGAAACTGTAGTCGGTGTAGGCCAACTCTTAACTGCCTCAATCTTGGCCGGATCAACCTGAATGCCATCACCTGAAATGACATGACCCAAGAAGCTCACTTGGTCCAACCAAAAGTCACACTTGGAAAACTTTGCATACAATCGCTCCTTCTTCAACGTTTCCAAAACAATCCGTAGATGTTCCTCATGCTCCGCCTCATCCCTAGAGTATACCAAAATATCGTCAATAAAGACAATCACAAACTTATCTAGGTAAGGCATGAAGACCCGCTGCATCAAATCCATAAATGCAGATGGAGCATTAGTGAGTCCAAAAGGCATAACAAGGAACTCATAATGTCCATATCTAGTACCGAATGCGTCTTCGGAATATCTCGCCACTTTAACTTTTAACCGATGGTAGCCCGACCGCAAATCAATCTTTGAAAACACTTTCCGACCCCCGCAACCGATTGAACGGATCATCTATCCTCGGTAGTGGGTACTTATTCTTGATAGTCGATTGTTCAAGGCCCCGTAGTCAATACACATCCGCATGCCGCCATCCTTCTTCTTCACAAACAAAACTCGGTGCTCCCCAAGGTGAAGTCGGGCCGAATGATGTTCCTTTCCAACATCTCCTTGAGTTGAGCCTTCAACTCCTTCAATTCAGCCGGTGCCATCCCGTATGGTGCCTTGGCAACCGGTGCCGCCCCTGGGACTAACTGTATCTCAAACTCAATGACCCTGTCTGGCATGTTTCCTGGCAACTCGTCTGGAAATACCTCTGGATAATCTCTGACCACTCTAGTATCTTCCAACTTAGGTTTTACTTGTTCCACATCTACTCGCGTACAACAAGTAGCCCTCACATCCTTTCGACATGCCCCGATGGCCTTGATCGCGGAAATGATAGGATGTCTCTTCTTGCCCGGCCTATAAACGTTCCCCGATAAGTCTTATCTCGATTTCCCCGGACTCGAAAATGACTCTCTTGGCCCCGCAATCCAAGTGAACATAATTCTTGGATAGCCGCCTATCCCAAGAATCACATCAAAGTCCGAGAAATCCATAACCGCGAGGTCACTCTTACACCGATAAGGTCCAACTCCGAACATCCACTTGTGGTATCATCCTAACCACCTTATTTACCTTGCCTAGGGGTGTAACAATCTCCATAGTATCTCTCAAAGGCTCCATAGGTAAATCTAGTTTCTTAGCAATCCTGTGAGGACACAAAGGTGGTTGAAGCTCCCGTATCAAATAAGGCCCCGACTACTAGATTGCCTACTCTTATCATACCTATCATGCATTTGTCCAGCTTAACTAAAATTACAACATGTTCCAAGCATGCTATAAATAACTCAAAACAACAAAATCAAACATAAACGGTACCTGTGATCACATCATCCTCTGGCTCAACCTCTCTGGCATCAACAGCAAACATCTGCACCTGCTTACTTGGACCTGCTCTGCTAGGCTGACCTGCCTGAGCACTGGCTACCCTGCGTGGACAACTCCTGGAGTAATGACCCTGCTCGCCACAAAAGAAACAACCCGAGGTAGCCGGTGGCCTAGCCGCCGGTGGAGCGCCAACCGGTGGTCTAGCCGCCGGTGGCCCGACCGCCGACGGGGCACCAACCGGTGGTCTAACCGCCGTCCGTGTGGGAAACCTCCCGAACCGCCGCCGCGGAGCCCCTCTCGCCACGTTCGATCGGTCCCGAAACCGCGTTTCGACCCACCGTAACTTTCTTTCTAAAGGTCTCGACCTCTAAAGCTTTATTCGGCGGCTTCGCCATGTTCCTTGCCGTAAAGCCTAGCATGCCCGCTCGAATCTCATGCGCCAAACCGTCCTTGTAACGGGCCATTTTTCGTTCTTCCACTTGCATCAACTCCGGATAAAATCTTCCTAACTCATTGAACCGATTTGTATACTGGGACACTGTCATTTGATCGCCTTGCTGAAGTTTCAGAAACTGGCTAGCCTTTTCCGCTTGTACCGTTGCTGGAAAGTACTCGTTGTAGAACATGGCTTTAAAAGCCGCCCAATCTGTTACCTTACCGCTGCTACTCTGAACCGCATCTATCCAAGCCTCGGCCGAGCCCAAAAGAAAACCGACCGCTAATCGGGCCATCTCTCGTCTCGGAACGCCCTATATTCCCGCAAGATTTCTCAAAACTTCTGATCCATTCCTCAGCCTTGGTATGTTCCACATTCCCATAAAAATCTTGCATACGGTTTCTCCTCAGCCTAGTGTGCCAATCTACTGGTGGTGCTGACTCAACAACCGGCCTAACTGGTGGGTAAACCGGAGGGTAACCATAAGGTATCTGCTGTTGCTGCTGAACCGGTGGCCTGAAAGGCCGATAGACCGGGGGATAACCAAGGGGTACCCGCGGGCCGCCGCCGATAGTAGTACGGAGCCTCGATGCTCGGCCCCGATAAGGAGGATACACCGGGTACCGCGGAGGATACGGCGGAGGGTACCGTAGCCGCCGAAAACCATACCGAGGGATAGCCCGCGCGTAGTGCTCGTGTCACCGGTGGTGGATAAACAACCGTCCTCTCGCTCGAAACCGCCCCGACCCGGGCCGATACGAAGAAGGCCGCAGTGACGCTGCATGGTTAACCACAGGTGGAGGAGGTGGTGGTGGAGCCTGATGCTGAACCTGCTCCGGCTCAGGTGACGGTGTAGCTGTGCGAGGCGGCGGTGACAAACTGCGACGACCCCTAGAGGTTTCACCCCTCTCAGACGTCTGATTACCAAGAGCCAAAGTCATCGATCTTGTGTTTCTAGTCATCCTGACAACCAAGAGAACCAGAGTGTTACTAAGGATCTAAAGATAAGATTGAGTTAAACTCAAGAATAGAAGCCTAAGGAACACGTGTCTCTGATACCAACTGTAACGCCCCGTTCCCGGATACCGAGCCCTTATCCGGAAATACGACGTTCGGCACATATATAAATAAAATTTAATTCATTTATATATGTAAGCCTACAATCAATACAATCAAAGCGCACGGAATTTAATGCTCGGGTAATGAATATCCATAAAGATACTAGAATACGAAAAGGTACTAAAAGTCGAAAGTGTATCAAAACAATACAACTGAAATCCCTCGAAAGTCCAAACGAAATACTATGAAATAAGAAATAAAGATGATCACACGTCACCCCAAAGTACTATGAACAAAGTATATAAAAATAGTGCAACAATTCAAATGTAAACAAAAGTGCGAAGAATGAAATATCAAGCTCAGAGATCCTCCTCATGGACATACTCCTCGAAATACTCGTACTCTCGTTCGCCTTCTCACCCCCAAGCACATATAACAAAAACATGCACAAGGGGTAAGTATATAATACTCAGTAAGGAGGAGAAGTACGTTTAAGCTCAGAATATATATAAGATTTATTATCAAGTTTCTATTAAAAGGCAAGACAGACTCGATTCTACGCATAAAGGTTACATCTCCCAATATGCCTAAACTGTAACTACTTAGCTTATCTTTGTTACAACACGCTATCAAGGTGGAACGTGACATATTGAAATCTTCAGGATACAATAACCCCGGAACGTATTGAAATCTTCAGGATACAATAACCGGTTCCGATAGTGTGAACGTACGGCGATGCCTATAGGTCTGCAGACCGATAGAACCCTCACTTTGACTGTCCATTCACACATCACGCTATAGATCTTCAGGATCTACCCAAGACCACATGGTGTTTAATCTTTTATCTAGCAAGTTGTGTTGTATTAGGTGATTAACTAACCATCCTAGTTCATTTAGATAACACATCCTTACTGACACCACTCATCATGATCAAGAACCAATTCTAAACTTAAATAAGCTTTAAAGGTGTTATAATATAATAGTAGTACATTTATAAAGGTTTAAGGTTGATTAAACAACCCTAAATGATATCCGAAAGCCAACTTAAACGAGCTGGAAGACCAGCTCCAGGTGGACGCCCGTCTGATGGACCAGACGCCCGTCTGAAGGCTCTGGACGCTCGTCCAAAAAAGTGGACGCCCGTCCAGACATCCCCTTTCAATCCTGTATCAAAAACTGCACCTCAGACGCCCGTCCGAGGATTCCAGACGCTCGTCCAAGGTTGGACGCCCGTCCAGAAAACCGGACGCCCGTCCGTCCTGGGAATTTCCAGAAAACTGAAACGCGATCCTTCATCGTTTTCCTTCGGTTTTCAATCCAAAAACCCAATCTTTTTAACCAAACTCCATCTAAATAATCTACCAACCATACCCAACATCAACCATATCATAGACATCAATTTAACGCAATTTAAAAACCTCAAAAACAACAAGAAATCAACACAAATACCACATATTTCAAAACCGAAACGTAAGGGTTTCTCCTTACCTTTCTCTCGCCTAAAACTCGAAATGGCTGCTGTGCCTAGTACCGATGCAAAGCTCTCGTCACGAGGATTCTAACGGTATGCTACGATCTGAAAACGGAATAGAAACGAGGGAGATATCAAGGGTCGAAATTCGACGGATTACAAGGCAAAACGAATTTAGCTTCAAACTCGTCCGAAACACGTAAACCATAACTCCAAAACGACTAACCTTCACAGGGCGAAATTGGTATCCACACGATCCTTGCGTTCCGTAGAATGTTTTTCCCTTGAGGAGTCTGTACAGAAAAGCGACGGATTAGCTTCAATTTTGAAACCTTCTCCCAGCCCTCTTTCTTCCCCAATGCTGCGTGCTACTCTGATGAAGAAACCGTTTCCTCTTTTTGTGAAAACTGATTAATGGGAATTAAGGGAGTTAATTCCCAATTAAATCCAATCTCATTAATTTCCTTAATTCTTTATTTCACAAATTCTTTTATTTCCTTTTCTTTTAAATCCAAAGAATGATAAGTATAATTATTCCGACTTTTCGTTAAAAGACGGAAATGCCCTTTCCGAAAAATCGGGATATTACACGATTCATATGATTCCTAATAGAAATTGATTTCACGTAACCGGAAATCATAGGCCAGATGTATTTTTTTTTTTTTTGATACAACGAACTGTAATTTTTTAATAAATGATTTATCACAATTTTTGTCATATTATATACATACACTTATAGCTGATTGATTTAATTTATATGTGTCATTATTATATTCAATGGTGTTTTCTTAAGATTTATTAAATATTTCAATGAACAAACACAAAAGTTTTTCACCGGAGTTTTTGATCTTTAATTTTCATTGATCTCCCTATAAAAAAAAATCATTGGTCGAGTGACATGCATGTTTACTGCCAAATACTATATAATAATTAAAACAAAAATAGACATGTTTATGTTATCGTACATGTTCATATACCAATACCATGCATGTTTACCGTCAAATTCTATATAATAAATAAAACAAAAATAGATATGTTTACGATATCATACACATTCATTATACAAGTCCCACTAAGACATCATATATTATGCGATATATTGTACTAAACCACATACACATACCCGCAAATACTGGACATTGGACGTAGCAAGTTAAAACATTAATAACTACTCTCCTCCTTTTTTTTTACTGTCTCTTCAGAATTTGTTTCTATATATTTATCTGTCATTTTATATTTCCAATACAACATTATTATTATTTTTCATTTTTACCCTTATTTTAAATTAGAATGCAATTCAAGATTCTGCTTTCCCAACGACAACAAGTCATTTCCCACGGCTGGATAAATCCAACAGCTACATTGGGCATCCTATTATACAAAAATAACACAGTTTCCTATACATGTTTTTAATAGTACTATGAGAACATACAAGTTTTTAATAGACGTTGGGTAAGTTTTATAGCAGGACTAATCCGTGAAGCATCAATGGTAATATGGGATGAAGCGCCTATGATTCACTGCCATGGTTTCGAAGCAGTGCATAAGACACTTTTAGATATATTGAAATATGAACCTGGTTTTGATGAAGAACGTCCTTTTGGTGGGAAATTATTTGTTCTTGGTTGTAACTTTAGACAAACCTTACCTGTTGTCCCTAAAGGAAGGCGAGAAGCCACTATATCAGCCACAATTACAAAGTCTGATCTTTGGAGGCATTGCCGTGTGTTACATTTAACGAGGAACATGCACGTTATCTCCAATAATTTACCGAACGTCTCACACAGCAACTCATGATTTCTCAAACTGAATTTTGTCAATTGGTGATGGTAATGCCTGTGCCACATCATTATCTGATTTAGGTGAAACAAATAGGGTTAGAATACCAAATGAGTTTCCAATTAAGAATGGGGACAACACATTACAAGATTTGATTGAGTTCACGTACCCTAAGCTTTCTGAATGTTACAACGATATAATCTACTTAAAGGATCGTGCAATACTTGCTCCAACAAATGGTGATGTCAATAAATTAAATGAAATGATGTTGAAAACCATTCCGGGAGTTGGACGCACATACATGAGTGTTGATACTATTTCTCCATATGAACAACAAGACATTGAGCACAACATAAATCCACCGGAATACCTCAACTCTTTAGATTTTTCAGGAATTCATAATCATTGTTTAGAGCTCAAGGTGGGAGCACATGTGATCCTATTACGAAATCCGAATCAAGCAACTGGCATGTGCAATAGAACACGACTTCAAATTACACGATTGGGTGATAAGGTCCTAGAAGCACGAATTCTAATAGGGTCAAATGTCAGTGAGAAAGTTCTTATTCCTCGAATCACATTGACACCTCAAACAATTCATTCACCATTTCCCATAAAAAGGAGACAGTTCCATTAAGGTTGGCGTTTTCAATGACAATCAGCAAAAGTCAACCCAGTGTTCTCACGTGGCCAACTATATGGAGATCTCCCGTGTTACTAAACCTTCTGGTTTAAAGTTACTGATGGTTAACAAAGATGACGTCCCACGAAATTACATGCGGAATATTGTTTATCGTGAAGTGTTTGAATTATAGGGCTTATTGTATTGATGTACATTTATTTCTCCTATCTTGTGGATTTTGACTCTGAATATTGTAGTTGTAATCAGTGTTCTAAAAATCGGACTACTCAGCCGCCTAGGCGCTGGGCGGCCATCATCCGACCCGACTTTACACTACTCGGCCCTGTCTAGGCGGGATGGTGTCTAGACAGGCTGAAATTCGGACTAGGCAGGTTCAAGGCGGGCAACTCGGCCAAACTCGGCCAACTCGGTCAAAGCTGGTCTTTGTATTTACTCTTTATATTTGGAAGCCGTAATTTAATTTAAAAAAAATATCATTTCCATTTCTTCCAAATTCCAAGTTGCGTTCTTTCCCCTAACCCTCATCCCTTTGCAAATCGCAAGCAGCTGCACCGCCGACCACCGGCCAGCCGGCAGCAACCACCGACGACCACCAGCCAACAACATTTTGTAACTTGAATTTTTAGACTTATGATATGTTAGTACTTAGTATACTAGAGTGGTAGTATCTTGATTTTTAGGGGTTTGTAGTAGTATTTTGTTTTTGTTTTTTTGGTCAATTTCATTATTATTAATATTATTAATAAAAAATTAAAAATTCCACATCCGACTAGTCACCCGCTAAGCCAACTACTCCCAACTCCCCACCCGGCCGCCCGTCTAGCGCCTAGCGACTTTTAGAACATTGGTTGTAATACAACAATTTATATTACTTATTACGTTGTTATAATGCTATTATACATGTATTTACATTCAATCTTCTTTGTCATCCTTTAATGATTGAAATGTCGAACGCGAGTTTACTTTAATTTTATTCTATGATTGAAAGAGCTCTTGGTCAGGTATTACGTACGAGTAGAGTCGACTACTGCGAGCGTTTACTCGGCCGAACTCCGGATTAATCGGAGCAATGAGTTTCGGATACTAGAGGCTTTAAGCAAAAAGAAAATTCTTTAAAAATTATAATTGATTTACTATTTTATTTAAATTTGTCTATTCCCGTGTATAGCACGAGTTTTTGAGTAGTAAGTATATATTTTATTTTAGTTCATACATAATTTTTTAAATGTATTTTAAATTCGAGTATGCAAATAAGATTGTAGATTCGAGTCGAGTTAATATTAAACCATATCAAATCGAACCATCCAAACTGGAACTGAACGGCTTTGAGTCGGAAATACATAGCTTCAAGTTTCCCGATTACAATCAGACAGGGAAGAAACCGTTTTCGGCGGCAATGGGGAAGCACCATAGAAAGCATGCCTCAACATCCTCCTCCTCCTCCTCCTCCTCCTCCTCCTCGTCTTCGGAATCCGACGATGAAGACGTCCGACGACCGAAACATCACCGTAGTAGCAGAAAGAGTGACAAAAGAAAGGAAAAAGACAAAAGAAAAAGCCACAAATCTCGTAGTGAAAGGTCAAAGAGAAAGAAAAGGGATTATTCATCGGAGTCAGAAGAGTCTAGTCCAAGCCCTAAAATGGACAGGAATACTAGCAGAGAAAAACCCGAGGGAGTGCTGAAGCGCATCCTTGAAGAGTTTCCTGCTGTAGCTAATGATTTGGTGCAGGTAATTGGTGCAATTCAGTTATGCTTTGGGTTTTATTTCGTCTTTTTCAGCATAATGAGCAAACTAATTGAACCAAGGAACATTTATTTTAGCTTGTTATCTTTGTTGAGATGTGATTTTGCATTGTGTAGCTAATTCCTAATCGCTAAGAGAAAATATGTTTGATGCAGAACGTGTTTTAATAGACTTCGCTTAATCACTGTTAGTGCCATTAAATTATGTTCTGCTGTATTGAATTACAGTCATTTTTGTTATGTGCAGCTGCTGCGGATGATAGATGATGGACAAGCTGTTGATATAAACGGATTATCACAGAAGTCATTAGTTAAACATTTGAGGAAGCTTTTTATATCTTTGAAACTCAAGGAGAAGGGTGACAACTGTTTTTTGTTGCCCTCCCGTGCGCGTCCGACATTGGAAATTCTTGGGGGAATCATTCAACCCAGCGTCCAATCGGAAAAGCAGCATATTGAATCAGGGGATGGTGCACGCTCAGGATCACCTGATTCCGGTGGTAAGGAGGCTACTGATGTGAGTATGTCTAGAGAAAATGCTGCTGATACTAGGAGGAGGTATGGATGCCCCCCTCCCTCTTTTTTCCCCCTCGTATCTTCATGAATTAATTCGTTCTGTCAGATTACCTTGAAAGGTGCCAATAGTTTGATTTGTTGGTAGAATCATGTATTACTGAAAATAGTCCAGTATATAGAAGGGAGCATCATTATGTTTGTGCTTTGGCATCGGCTTAAAATTTGTGATCGGTACTTACACTTTCACTAGTGTTCATTCAGCTTCCTGTTCACGGTAACGTTCTTTTTTCGAGTAAATGGAGTCAAGTCACCATAAAAAAAACACAAGTTCCTTTTTCAGTTCATATTGATGATATAGAAGGAAATACGTGCACGGATGAGCTATCCAACCAGAATACATGGTCTTACGGAGACTAGACTTTGGCTTAAGAACAAATGATGAACCCTATAAAATGGAGGCTTTTGTATTGCTTTTCTAGTTATTTTTATTCTTTTTTTAATGATATCTTAGCATTTAAATTGAATTGTTGATTATGATTGTTGCAGGATTATTGGTCCAGCCATGCCTTCAGCTGAGTTACTTGCTGCAGCAGCTAGGTTGACTGAAGCTCAAGCTGAATTGAGGTATTGATGAAGTTTTATAACTTCAATATCTGAGAATTCTCTTTCATCCTTTCTTATTCCGTCAAAATTGCAACCTTCACATTAGGTTGCGTGCTGCATATTCTTGTCCTTTAGTTATTATGGAAAGATAATACAGTTAGCACTGTAGCAGATTTTACTGTTCATGCCACTGTTCTCTTTTTATAGTCCTTGGTTTTATATTAGGATATCTTGTTTATATTCCTAGCTATTAGTTAGCTATTAGTTCCTTTTGTCTAAGGCTTAATATTAGTTTTTTAATATTCTAGCCGTTAGACTTTATAGCCGTTAGGAGTGGAGCCTAATTGGCCTTTTCTTTTCTATATATAGCTGTAATAGTATTGGAGTTTAAACATGCAATAAACTCCCTTTTAATTGCTATCTTCTCTTAAATTCTATATGGTAGCAGAGTCTAGCTCTCTTATCTCTTCTTAATATCTTCTCTCTTTCTCTCTGTTTTCAAAATTTGAAAAATGTCGGAAACTCTGTCTGGAACTCCAGCAAGTTCTGTTACATCTTCCAATCGTTCCAGTGGACTCGGATTAGAGCATCCAAGCCTACAAATCACCTCTGCTAAGTTCAATGGGTCTAACTTTAGACAATGGGCAGCAGCGGTAAAAATCTTTGTAACTGGAAGAGGCAAGATGGGGTACTTGACTGGATCAAAGAAGATGCCGAGTGAAGAAGATGCGATGCCTTCTTCACATGGGAAACAGAGAATGCCACCGTCATGTCATGGTGATTAATTCCATGGTTGATGATATAGGGAATAATCATCTCGTTTGCATCTACCGCCAAAGAAATCCGGGATTCGTGGGACATTTCTACTCAAACAAGGGTAATTTTGCCCAGCTTTTGGGGTGAAATCTACAATTAGAAACCGAAACAAGGCTCTCTCGATGTCACTAGATATTTTAGTGCCTTAACTAAACTTTGGCAAGAATATGATCGCTGACCGCCGTCAAGTGGACATGCACTACGATGCTCTAACCTTTCAAACTCTACTTGAAAAGGAAAGAGTTTTTGAATTTTTGGGATGTCTTGATCCGTCTTTTCGAGGCCGCTGTGGAAAGAGTTCTGTCCCAAGTGCCTTTACCAAATACTATGGAGGCCTTTGCCTACATCGAAATGAAGAAAGTAGGAAAGGAGTGATGGGTAGCCATCCTACTCCTCTTGGAGAACAATCGCCCTTATCATTCAAAGTTCGAAAATGCCATGTTTGGCAAGAAAAAGACCGATCAAAGGACTCGTTGGTGTGTGATCATTGTAAGAAAAAGGGGCACAATAAAGAAAATTGTTGGCGCTTACATGGTAAACCTCTTAGAGCTCACCAACAAAGAAATCCACTCCAGGGCCGATCGAAACAAGCTTATACTTCTACATCTCAACCTTTTTCTAAGGAGCAGCTGGATATTCTGAACCAACTCTTTGGAAGGAAGGAAGAGCTGATGCAGTCCCATACCTCTACTAGTGGAGTAGCTCATGAAGGTACTGTCCCTTGGATTGTGGATTCTCGGTGCATCCACCATACGACGGGGGACTACACTATTTTTTCTACTTATCACCCCTCTAATGGGCGACAAAGTTAAAATTGCCGATGGAACAGCTCTTGTTCGTTGCCGGAAAAGGAGGATCCAAATATCTAAGGATATATGGCTTGAATCGTCCTCCATGTTCCAAACCTTACTTGTAACTTGCGATCCACCAGCAAATTTACCACTGACACTAATAGCATTGCTAATTTCTACCCTACTCACTGTGAATTTCAGGAGCTGGGATCAGGAGTGAAGATTGGCAGTGCTGAACTTGATGAGGGTCTCTATTATTTCAAATGCCAACCTTCTAGTTCTGTGTATAAAGCTGTTGATACTGATAATGACACCCTTTTGTGGCACCAAAGACTAGGGCATCCTAATTTTGCTTATTTGAAGATGCTTTTTCCTAGATTATTTTGTAACAAGGATCCTAAGTTTTTTAAATGTGAAGTGTGTGAGCTCTCCAAACACACACGTTCTGTTTTTAAACCTAGGCCTTATAGGAGTTCTTCTCCTTTTTCATTAGTACATAGTGATGTTTGGGGTCCTTCAAAGGTTCCAAACCTTAGTTGTAATAGATGGTTCTTAACTTTTATTGATGACCACACAAGGTTGTGTTGGGTTTTTTTGATGAAACAAAAGTCCGACGTGCCTTCTATTTTCAAAAATTTTGTATTTATGGTTGAAAATCAATTTCAAACTTGTATAAAGATCCTAAGATCTGACAATGGCACTGAATATCTAAACTCTGTGTTAACTCCTCTGTGCTCTGAGAAAGGTATTGTGCATCAAACTTCATGCACAAATACCCCCCAACAGAATGGAGTTGCAGAGAGGAAGAACAGGCACTTGTTAGATGTTGCTAGGGCTCTTTTATTTCAAATGAATCTCCCTAAATCCTATTGGGGAGATGCTGTTTTAACTGCTGCTTTTTGATCAACAGAATGCCATCTAGAATCCTTGATTTTAAAACCCCCTTACAAATGTTCAAAGATTTGTATCCTGAATCTCAGCTGGTATCTTCTATACCACTGAAGATTTTTGGATGTGTAGCCTTTGTTCATAATCTTTCCCCAGTAAGGGGTAAGTTGGATCCTAGAGCTATAAAAATCGTTTTTATTGGCTATTCTTCAACAAAAAAGGGGTATAAATGTTTTGATCCTATAAAAAGGAAGGTCTACACTACTTTTGATGTTACCTTTTTTGAAGGAATTCCTTATTATCCTAAGGACTCTATGACCACTTGTGATTATGACTCTTTCTGGGAAGTGGAGGGCACCTTCCCTGCTGTTCCAGAACCTGAGTTAGAGCCTGTAATCACCAAGGAAGTAAGTCCAGAGCCTAATAAGGAAATCCCTAGGGAGCCTGTACAGAAGGATGTCATCATTTATACTAGGAAAGGAAGAATGCAATCTTCCAAATCAAGTTCAGTACCTGTCCCTCTCACTGATCCTACTCCTGCCCCTGTGGAAAGTGAAATGATTACTGATGAAGACAGTCTCGATTGTGATAATGAATCTTCTGAGGAGATCCCCAGTCCCCTCCAGGATGAAAGTACTAATGATCATCAAGTGCCTACTCCTATTGCCCTCAGAAAAGGGGTCAGGGAGTGCACTAAACATCCTGTAGAGAGATTTGTCTCCTATGCTGCTCTAAATGAGCCTTACAAAGCTTTTTTGACTAATTTGAATGATGTTGTTATCCCTAGGAACATCACTCAGGCTCTTGCAGATCCTAATTGGAGAGCTGCTGTTTATGATGAACTTAAGGCTCTCAGGAAGAACAACACCTGGGAGAAGGTCACTGTAACGAAAGGGACTAAAATGGTTGGATCAAAATGGGTTTTTTGTGCTAAATATAAGTCTGATGGGACTGTTGACAGGTTAAAGGCCGACTTGTTGCTGGGGTTTTACACAAACTCCCGGCATTGATTTCACGTAAACTTTTGCTCCCGTAGCAAAGTTAAATATTGTGAAGATCCTTCGTCCCTAGCCTCTCGTTAACAAGTGGCCTCTTTACCGCTTGGATGTGAGAAATGCATTCTTGAATGGTGACCTAAAAGAGGAGGTGTTTATGTATCCACCTCCCGGATTTGAACATGAGTTTGGCAAAAATCAGGCTTGCAAACTGTTAAAATCCTTATATGGATTAAAACAGTCTCCGAGAGCCTGGTTTGCTAAGTTCTCCAATATTATAAAAAGGGGTGGCTACACTCATGCTCAATCTGATCATACCCTGTTTTACAAGCATTTGAAGGGAGGGGGAGTTGTTATCCTCCCGGTTTATGTAGATGATATAATCATCACCGGGAGTGATGATAGAGAAATTGAAATTCGAAAGTTTATATTAAATCTCGCTTGATATCAAGGACCTTGGTCAACTTAGATACTTCCTTGGTATGGAAATATCTAGGTCAAATCAGGGCATCCTTGTTAATCAAAGAAAGTACACCCTAGATTTGCTAAGTGACTATGGCATGCTAGGGTGTAAACCTTCTTATACTCCTATTGACAACTCTGTTGCTCTTACCAATGCAGATGACACTGATCTGGTTGACAAAGAAGGGTACCAAAGGTTGGTGGGAAGGCTGATCTACCTTGCCCATACAAGGCCTGACATCTCCTTTGCTGTCAGTCAAATCAGCCAATTCATGCACAGACCTGGAAAAATGCATCAGAAGGCTGCTTTCAGAGTCCTACAATTTCTAAAGGAGAATCCTGGAAAGGGCATTCTTTTCAAGTCAGATTCTAAAATGACCATTGAAGGATATGTTGATGCTGATTGGGCAGGTTCAAAAGTTGATAGAAGATCTACTTCAGGATGGTGCATTTTTATTGGAGAAAATCTTGTTTCATGGAGAAGCAAGAAACAGTCTGTAGTGTCTAGAAGCAGTGCAGAATCAGAATTTCGTGCTGTTGCTCTTGCTATGTGTGAGCTTCTGTGGATTAGAAGAGTTCTAAGAGAGCTAAAACAAAATATCAATCAACCTATGAAGCTCTATAGTGACAGCAAATCTGCCATTGATATAGCTAACAATCCTGTGCAACATGACAGGACCAAGCATATAGAGATAGATAAACACTTCATCAGAGAAAAACTGGATGATGGAAGTGTCTGTCTAACCTATGTTCCAACAAAGAAGCAAGTAGCTGATGTTTTTACCAAAGGACTACCTCGGGCTGCCTTTCAGTTATGTATCAGCAAGCTTGGCCTCATTGATATCTTCCAACCAAGCTTGAGGGGGAGTATGGAAAGATAATACAGTTAGCACTGTAGCAGCTTTTACTGTTCATGCCACTGTTCTCTTTTTATAGTCCTTGGTTTTATATTAGGATATCTTTTTTATATTCCTAGCTATTAGTTAGCTATTAGTTCCTTTTGTCTAAGGCTTAATATTAGTTTTTTAATATTCTAGCCGTTAGACTTTATAGCCGTTAGGAGTGGAGCCTAATTGGCCTTTTCTTTTCTATATATAGCTGTAATAGTATTGGAGTTTAAACATGCAATAAACTCCCTTTTAATTGCTATATCTTCTCTTAAATTCTATAGTTATTTATTTTGGGTATCAAAAATAATACTTTTATATAGATTCTTGGGTGTTCTAATGCTAAGTCACTCACTGATGTTTGGTATGTGCTTCTAGAGAGGTGGAGTTGGAAGCAGACGATGGGGTATTCATAGGCCCTCCACCTCCTGAATTGGTTGTTGAAGCTGAATCATCAAATGAAGCCGAGCGCTTTGAAGAGGTTTTCCGCTCATTCTTGACACGTTATTTTACATTTATACTTCCTTTCTATTATTTAGTTTCTGTTTTTATATTGTTATCCCCGAGGACTTTTCTTGGTATCTTCTCTGTTAAGTTGGTGGCCTGTGTTGAGAAGTCTTTCGTAATCTATTATACAAGACATTTATCTGTACTTTAATCCTTCAGCTAGTCGGTCTTTCAAATCGTAATGCCTATATGAATGCTATTAGTGTCACCGTAATCACACTTACCTTTATTGATTTAACAAGTGATAAGCATATTCACAATCTTACACGTTTATAATTGTAATCATTAGTCTAATTTTCTGGTTCCTGAAACCAGCCTAGTATCGGGTAGCTGCAAGCCATGCTCATACGTTTCTCATCATTTTTTTATTTGATTCAAATCGTTTCCATTGTCTCCTCAAATTTTCTTCTCTCTTCATTATTGCTCTCTAGTCTCTATTATTGTAATTGGAACCTACGGCACTCTCATCTATCTTCTTTGGTTCTTTTAATGCACGCCAGCTTAGATTCCATCACAATAAGCAAGTAGGAGGTTGAACGCATTCTGATTTTGGAGCTCATTTTTTGTTGAAACTTAGACTCGTATCTTGCTTTCATTATGACAAAATCTGCCTGACCATTCTGCTTTGATTTGCTAGATTACTAGAATTATGGGAGCTGAGGCAGACAGTCCCTATGATGTTTTGGGTGTGAACAGAAACATGTCCGTGGACAATATGAAAAAGAGGTTTGTTTTTTTTGTTGAAAGTTGATGCTAAAACCCTTTTTTTTCTCTTTCTAATTTGGGTAGGACCTAATATTTTGGGCTGTACAATCAAATTGTGGCAATAGTAGATAAAACAAATATGTTTTTTGTATCGTTTATAGTCTTAATGTAGATAGCAGGTACTCAAAGGCACATAACACCAACTAAAATGGCTTTTTGCCGAATTTTCAATTTCTCTTCATACTTCTTTATATTGTTGCACAGATCTACTTGGTGCATTAGGTGATCAAACTTCTTGTAGAAATAGAACCTGTCTGTTTTTTTTTCTTCTCTAAACGGACCATACTGTGTACCACATTCGAATGCGCAACATATTTCGTGAGCTTCCTCCCGCTTATTAGTTGATCCCTGTCAATTAGCGTTTGTCTATTTGCTTACCTTAAAATTGCTAGATTACCACAATGGCTAATATATGAATCTGGAAATCATCTTTGCATACGGCAAACTCATTTCAGTCACACATTGGTTACTTTATCAATGTCGGAAGCTACTATAATCTTGTTTCATGCTTCCGTTTTTCATCTTTATGTTTACAATCATCTTTGTTTGTGCTATTTATCCATTGCAGATTACATTGAACCCATGACTTTTAGCGTCTAAGTCTAACTGTTATCCTGAATCGAAGCATAAATGAGGATCCTGTTAATGTTATTCTTGGTTTTACAGTTGTCTTTATTTGTCATTATTATACTATCATCATTTTGGACAGAGAGGTATATATGTTTTTGTGTGCTTATCTAATTCATCACGTCAATATTTTTTGCTCAGGTACTGGAAATTATCTCTCATGGTGCATCCTGACAAATGCTCTCATCCTCAAGCCCATCAAGCTTTTGTTAAGTTGAATAAAGCCTATAAAGAACTACAAGATCCGGATAAGGTATCTAATTGCCCCCCACCCTTCCTCCTTCTACATGTCTGCTTTCTATAAACCCTGAAATGTAGTCTTTGCTTGTGTTCTTCAGATTGAATTTTCTATAAACAGCTTTCCAGTGTTTGTAATCATTAGGAAATGCCGTTTCTTTTCTGCAATTTGGCTTGCTATAGTTTTGTTGTCGAGCATTATTTCCTTTACTTAAAATCTCATATTCTCCTGATTATTTATTTTTTTTCTTGTAAAGAAAAAAGCTTTGGATGATCAATTAAAGGCCAAAGATGAGAAAGAGGAGTTTAAGGTATAATCTTAATGAACTTTTGAATGATTGGACACCTTTGTTTCGATGGAGATACATCAAGAAATCAAACTCTTTCTTTGCAGGCAGAGTTGAAAGCAATGAGGGAAGCTGCTCAGTGGCGACGAGTGCAAGGTGTGTATTCCTTTTTCCCGTTATTTCTGTTTCTAGCATTCGGTAATATGGTTTCAAACTAAGAAAAAAACCACTAAATTGCAGGTATATCCATGGAGGGGGATGATATACTTCTGGCTGAAACGGATGTTCAAGTTCAGCCAAAGAGAGATGAATGGATGACAAAGCTGCCTCCAGAAAGGCAAGTATGGATCTTTCGCTGTTGACCAGTCTTTTTATTCTGGGTACTTGTCTTGCATAAGTTACTTGAAAAGGTTCAACCTAAAAAACGCTGTGTTTGATTACAGACAGACTCAAACACCACTTTTCGATCTCTATTCATACTAAACTGCATCAGAATCTTTACATCGCATAAATTGAATAGAGAATATGTATTCTATGTTCTATAAAAAAGTTCATAATTTAAAAGTTTTACATATCTATTTTACTCTGTTTTACAATAACTATTACAAATGTTTCTTGACAATATCTACCAAAAATGCTCTTTTATTAGTGTTTGAATGAATCTTACTCTGTTTCTCAGCCCGGTGTGACCATGCAATCAACAAGATTTAGCAAAAGCACTAAGGAGGGGCGTGGAGATACTAGCGCATGGACCGACACTCCGTCTGAGCGTGCACAAAAAGCAAAAACAAAGTACGTCGTCTTTTTTTTTGGATGCTTCATTACTTCATCACCCGAGTTATGGATATGCATATCCAAGTCATGTATCTAACTTTTTATAAAAACTGCAAATTTTGCTTCACGTGTGTATCGTATGTATCTGGTGTGTATCGTATGTATCTGGCTGCAGCTAATGCGAGTGGTAATAATGACAGTTATTTGGAAGCATACAACGAGGCAACAGCACTTGCATCAAACGAGCAAGACAAAAAACGGATGTCAACAGAAGCCGAGATGGTGGAACAATACAACAAAGCAAAGCGATCAAAGTCGTTGATAGAGAAACACAGAGAATCATCTTCAACTCAAAACCGCGGGTCAAAGAAGAAGAAATCTAGACAGGAGGAATCTGCAAAGAAAGATGAGGACTGGGAAGGAAAGCATCCATGGAAGCCGTGGGACCGGGAGAAAGATCTAACGGCTGGGAGGCTAAGTGTCAAATTAGATACAAATGATATGGCTCAGGGTTTGTCTTCTAGGTTTTCTTCAAGTTCTTTCCAAAAAAGTTTTCTTTAAAAAAAAAAGGGAAAATCATTATACAATTTTAGAAAGAGGCTTTGAATTCATATTTTTGGCTTAATTCTCATAGGAATAACGCATTAGTTTGTATTTTGTGTTGTACATGATGTGCAAAATTTGGAGATTCTGTATTTTACGGAACGGATCTGTGATTAGATATTCTAGATTTTTTTAAAATCTTTTTTTGTTATTTTTTTTAACAAGTGCCACGTGTTAAAAATCTAACGCTGAATGTACCAACATGATCTAACCAATGAATACTTGATGATATGTGATAAAAGCAGTCTGAATGTATAGATGAGGGATAAAATTAATAGTATGTGAAATTCGTTAAATGAAAAAGGACAAAAAATGTCTTTATTCAAATATTCTATCATTGCAACTAGTGGTTGGTATGCCGTGCAAGGCACGGCATGTCCTTTTCAAGGAATCTCAATTTTTTGTACATTCCATGTAGAACCTCGAAAGCATTTTCAGCCTCAAACAATTTCCCCCATGTAATCTCAGCTTCTTCTTCCATGCACATAAGTTATTGTTGATGCCTAAATTAAAACAATTCTTCTTTACGTTTTGCTTCAGTTAACTTCTTCTCAAGGTCCAATTCCCTTGCCAAAGATTTTCCTAACATTGAAAGGACATGTTTACGCGATTCTGTGGTCTGCACTTTTAACGTTGAATTCACGTCATGTAGATAACCATTCTCCTTTTCTTTGGTGACCTTGCCATCTTTTTCCTGCAAGCAAAGACAAAGTTATGGAACAAAGAATTCGTATCTGTACAAAAGATTCCCCCACTAAAAGAATGTATATTGAAGTTCACTCTCAAGAAAAATGCACAGAAGCACCTGACATGCCCAAAATTTGAAGGTCAAGTTCGTTTTCCTACAAGACACGGAGTCAGACAGATGCACTTATCCAAAACACACACACAAAAATAAACAAGAGAGAGAGAGAAGTTGTTCCGATATCAACTTTGACCATAGCCATGTTACATGGAAAAGAGGCAAAGTGAAATTTGTGATCAAGGACTCGCAACAATGCAATGAACACCCAAGATGCTTATATTTTATTAAAAAATTAAAAAAAAATAAAACAAATAAATGTCATGCATAAATGAAGATATAATTTTGCAATCTGACAAGAGAAAGGCATTGTATCCACCTAGGGGCTTAGCTATGAATAAGGAAAGTCGCAGCGGTCAAGGAAAAGTAATCAATACAACTCATATCATAATGCCACCTTATGGAGTAGCTTACTGGTTTAACATGAAAAGACTATATTGACAGTGCACCGGCATTGACAAAACGATGTCCTATATATGTAAGGTATTCTTGTAAAATATGACAACATTTCAATCTTAACATCCAACTAATCAATGATCGATAAAATTCATCACATACAAAACTTACTCTTACCAAGACATGTATTTTGAAATTGATTAGATTTTGCTACTTTACCTCCAAGATAAATCGCACCATCCGATGGAAGTTGTTTGACGGCACTCGTAAATCGATACCCGCTCCAAAGTTGTCTACAATAATGATTCTTCGCTCTCGCATAACTTGACCTAGATTTCCTTGACAAACCTTCTCCACAACACGTGCTTGAAGACATCATTTCATACGCAAGTACAATCTCTCGACCGCATTTAAGAAGTAATGTTCCAGTTCGTTCAATTCGACTCTAAAATCCCTGATAAAAGATCAAACTCAAGAGCTCCTTGGGCAAAATATTCAACTGCATGTTCCGTCTCTGAAACATAAGTCTCTAAGTGCCGGTAAAGTTTAGAGTTTTCTTTTTTGTTTCATTTTAAAAGATAAAACACTTGACAACATTTATTATCCCAATGCGAAGCACAATAACAGTACATAAATGAACAGAAGAAGGGCACATACACAAATGTAATTAAACATCAAAATGATCACAAGAATACCTGGGAGGAAGAAGCCATTGCAAGCAAATTCAAATGGAGGAGTTAGACAACCAACTATGTTGAAACCAGGAAAACCTCCAAGTAACCCTGCAAGGCAGAATAGTCACTACACAATCTACTACAAAAACCATATCATTTCACTTAAGAAAACAGAAAGAAGATAGATGAAGAAATCATACATATATGACCACATTCTTGTAAAAGGGGAAAACTAACAGAATTAAAGAGAATCTAATAACAACTAGATAAGATTAATCTTGAACCATTAGATCATAGGTGATGTGTACACCATAGATCATGCCACATCATCAATTCTTCTTAACACCCCCCCTCAAACTCAATGGTGGTGCAAACACATTGAGTTTGTCTCTAAACATCTGAAATTGAGGAACTGGCAGGGGCTTGGTTAAGCAGTCTGCAATCTGATCAGAAGACGGTATGTAACAGACTGCTAGCTTCTTATTGAGGACTTCATTTCGAACAAAATGCACATCTATTTCTATGTGCTTAGTCCTTGCATGATAAACAGGATTCTGTGCAAGAAAAGAGGCACTAGTATTGTCACACCAGATTTTAGGAATAGCTGCAAGTCTGACTTGAAGTTCTGCAAGCAAATAAGTGATCCATTTTATCTCAGCTGTGGCATTGGCAAGTGCCCTATATTCTGACTCTGTACTCGATCTTGAGACTACATTCTGTTTTTTTGAGCTCCATGAAACAAGTGATCCTCCAAGGTATACACAGTAACCCCCAACAGATTTTCTATCAATGGTGGAAACACCCCAATCTGCATTTGAAAAACCAACAAGATCAAGAGTAGATGCTGGCCTGAAATGTAGTCCATGCTTAAGAGTTCCAATAACATATCGTAATAGTCTTTTAACAGCCTTCCAATGTTCCAGGTGAGGACTCTGCATAAACTGGCTCAGATAGTTTACAGCATAAGTAAGATCAGGTCTTGTACAGGTTAAGTACTGTAGGCCCCCAATGGCACTTCTGTACAATGTTACATTCTGAAAGGGCTCCCCTGGATCTTCTTCAAGTTTTTTTCCAGGAACAATAGGAGTAGGACATCTTTTAAGGGAATCACAACCTAACCTGGTAAGCAATTGTGCATCATACTGACTTTGATTTAGATATAAGCCAGATGAATCCCTAGAAACCTGCATCCCCAGAAAGTGTGAGACAGGTCCTAGATTTTTGAGAGCAAATTTAGAGTCCAGCATATGTATGAACTTGTTAATCAAGGAAGTTGAGCTGCCTGTGACCAGAATATCATCCACATAAACTAAAACAATCAAGATATGACCGGCAGTTTTTAGTGTAAATAAGGAACTATCACAGACAGACTGTGTAAAGGACCAGGATAGCAACTGAGTTTTTAGGGCTTCAAACCAAGCCCTTGGAGCCTGCTTTAAACCATAAAGTGCCTTCTGCAATTTGCAAACATAATGAGGTCTTGTAGGGTCAACATACCCCTCAGGTTGAGTCATATACACTGGTTCCTTGAGAGGACCATTCAGAAAGGCATTGTTAATATCCACCTGATTTATAGGCCAATTGAAAGTTACAGCTAAAGATAGAACTACCCTGATTGTAGGAGCCTTGGCCACTGGACTAAAAGTCTCAGTAAAATCCACTCCATAAGTCTGACTGAACCCCTTTGCCACCAGCCTTGCTTTATGCTTCAAAACAGATCCATCAGCTTTAAGTTTGAGTTTGTATACCCATCTACTTCCAACAACTGTGTGGGTAGAGGAAGGAGGGACTAAGGTCCATGTTTCATTCTTCAGTAGGGCCTTGTATTCTTCCTCCATAGCATCTTTCCATTCAGCACTAGATAGTGCTTCTGACACACTTGCAGGTTCAATATTGGAAGCAACTGCTAACAGGGCTTTAGGTTTAAAGATACCTTTCTTAGCTCTAGTGATCATAGGATGTATATTAAGGAGTTTGGGGTCTGGAGGAGGTGAAGGTACAGGCTGTGGTGATAGAGAAGGTGTGGAAGTGGAAGGAACTGAAGGACTGGACTCAGGTAAGATCTGTTGCAACAAAGGTGAAGCAGGTGGTGGAGTGGTACTAGAGGTGTGTTCAGTGGACAATGGTGTGTGCAAGGGTGTTCTTGGTGAACATGAAGGGGAAACATTAGGACTATGAGTAGAAATAGAAGTAGCATCAGGAATACCTGTTGGAGCATCTGGAGTGGTTGTACTAAATTCTGCACCATGAGCAGTGTTATGAGAATCCTTGGACTGGGAAGGCAAGAAAAACCAACTATCAGAATTTTCAAGGACATGAATGGCCCTGTTAGGACCCTGAGAAAAATCAGTGGCAAAAGGGAAGGTGACCTCATCAAATATGACATCTCTAGTAATATAAATTCTTCCACTCCTGTCTAGACATTGATATCCCTTATGTATAGGACTGATCCCTAGGTTGACACACTTACTAGAGTGAAACTGAAACTTTGTTGTTTGGAATGGTCTAAGATGAGGATAACAGGCACAACCAAAGACCTTAAACTGTTTATAGTTGGGCTTAGTACCAAATAGAGATTCATAAGGGGACAGATTATTTAAGACAGGAGTAGGAAGACTGTTAATGATCATGGTTGCCTGTTGAAAGCTATGCCACCAGAAGGTTAATGGCATTGAGGCTTGAGCAAGAAGGGTCAGTCTTAGTTCAACAATGTGTCTATGCTTCCTTTCAGCCCTACCATGCTGTCCATGAGCATGAGGGCAAGGATGTCTGAACCTAATACCTTGATCTTTCAAATAGGATTCAATACTTCTATATTCACCCCCCCAATCTGATTGGAGACACTTAAGAGATGTAGAAAACTGATTCTCAACCATTTTTTGAAACTGTTTAATCACATTACACACTTCTGATTTTTGTTTTAAAGGAAAAAGCCATGTATACCTAGTATGATCATCCAGAAAATGAACATAGTATGTGAAACCACCAGTGGATTTAACAGGGGAAGGCCCCCAAACATCAGTATGAACAAGATCAAACATATGAGCAGCATGAGAATCAGACAAGGCATAATGTTCGGTAAAAACTAGTTTTATAATTTATAAACCGAAACACCCCAAGTATAAGGATCGTAGTATAGGGTGTTTACGGGTCGTCCTAAGGGAGTGGAATGTTTATCGGATTCAAATATAAATCTATATCAATTATGTCACAATTATCTATCTAAACTAAAGCTGAAACTAACTAAAACCTAAACCTAAGAATTGAAACTAAAACAGGAAATAAAAACAAGCTGAAAAATAAGAAAACAGAAATACGGACGAGCGTTCACTAAAGTGAACGAGCGTCCGAAAACTAAACCTAATGGACGGGCGTCGCTATTGCGGACGAGCGTCTAACTACGAACCGAAGCGTAAAATTGCGTAAAAGTTGCGGGAAATCTAAAGGTTTAAAAACTAAAACTTAAGCTAAACTTAATCTAAACGATTTTGATTAAAACAATTAAAGGAAAACACAGCGAGGCAACGAATCCACCCATCAACCAACAACCCCCAACTAGATGGTGATCTAAGATGTAGTTTTTAGTAGTGATTTTTCACGAATTCAATTAAATTTCTTCAACCAAATTCTAGGGTTTCGTTTATCTTTTCAAACAAACTAAACATGCAATCAACACGAAATCACGAGATTGTTTCCAAACTCTTACTCAACTAATCATGCATAATCTCTTAAAACACAATTAGATGCATTACTTTGAACGAAAGAAAACTCAAATAAACGGACTTTCATAAATTTATTCAAGCATAAATTAAACATAGATCGTTTCATCAAATCTCAATTCAATAAAACTTAAGCAATACAAAACAGATCCAAAGTAATGAAAAACTATGAAATAAACTCACTAAACATAAGCATCGAACTCTCTAGTTGGTTTGTGTTGTTGATAGGCTTCCTCCGTCGACTCACTGCAAGGCTTTTAGCCAACAATCATGTTGAAGATGATTGTTGGGTTGGAGAAGTTCATCTCTATGTAAAAAGGCTTGTGGCCGCAGCTTTTTGGTGTAAAATTGCGATCTCAATTATGTGGTATGAATTAGGGTTAAGAGGCTGCTGCTATATATAGAGTTTTAAGTCGGTTATGACTAAGTCGGCCTTGAACGCCCGTCCGGTCTTGTGGACGCCCGTCCGGTGGATCTTGACTTTGCTCTAGACGTCCGTCCATGCTGCGTCCAAACTCTCTCGTATGTGATTTCCTCTCCCGGACGCTCGTCCATGAAATCAAACGCCCGTCCGGTGGACGGGATGCGACGCTCGGGCCGGGATCGCTTTGAGGTCGGATTTCATCATCTTTATCCAATTTCTTTGAGCCAATTCCAACTCTATCTTGAATAATTCGACTTGAGCTTCATTTATCCACTTATAGCACTCGAAAATCAACACCTACATGATAAATAAACAATGCAAAAATGTAATAAAATCCAAATAATAATAATTCCATTAAATCAACACTTAAAATCATCAATTTTGCATACAACCCTCTTAAAATCATCTTTATTAAATAATTACACTTAAACCCTTAATTCTCATGTAAATTACGCAAATGTGGGGAAAATAATAATGAAATAACCCTTTAATAATCATATAAATATGGCCTTAACAACACCCCCACACTTAGCTTTTTGTACGTCCTCGGACAAAACAATCAAAACTATAGCTCAACTTTATAAATAATCCACATAGATCTCTAACTCACGTAACGAAAGATACAACAACTATAGCAAATGATACCAACACAGAGATAGATTCGGTGTAAGTGTGACAAGCCGTTCTCAATCTAACAAGCCTTTCAAAGAAATATCCTCTCAGAAATTCCAATGACTATCCTAGGTACAGACAATAACAGCTCCACTCAAAGCCTTCCCACGCACTCAGTAGGATAATCCCTACAGCATATCATGCGGTTCTACTGGGTATAAGATCCATGATAACAAAGACTTTACTTTATTTTTACTCATCATTTTTCAAAATTTTCAAATTTGACGCATATCAGAATGAGCTCTTACCCCTCATAGTAGAATAGGATGTTTCGTGATAACACCCTACCTTACTCAAATCATAAGGTAGCTTCTCCTGACTGTCATGAGCTTTTGGTCATCATAGTGGTATAGGACATTTCGAGATAACGCCCTACCTCACTCCAATCATCGACCAGCTTCCGACAAACGTATTTATTAATAATTGCTCACTCACTTTATTCATTCGCTTTTCAAAGTCATAAGTTACATCTCACCTATCACATTCAAACTTTATGATATTCACAGCCCACGGTCTAACTAAGGTGTTACTATACTGACCTTCCTAAGATAAATCATTAAAAATAATGAAGGGATATAATTCAAAAGTCATGCTTCAAAATCAAAGGCTTCCGTGAGTGAAAAACGAAACTATCTCCATAAAAGTAAAACATGCTATAATTATCTCACTAAGTCACATACTATCATCGTTAGAAAACTACAACTAGCAAGCATCTAGTTCCAAAAATTTTAAATTCCGCAAAAATTTAACATTCACTCATATTTCAAAGGATATAGCATAAAAACATACCCAAACACCCCCCCACACTTAAATCACATTATGTCCTCAGAATGTGCCAATATAAAAGAAAAGAAAACTTAGCTGGTTTCCACGGTGGTTGTCGGATGAAAGTTGGCAGAGGTCAGGCCGGAGCATGAACATACCGCAACAACTCGAATAGACAACACTGGACATAAAAGCTTGTGAACCTGCTCAAAAGTATCTGCCACACTCGACATACCATATAATCTCGGGGTACACGGGGTATATGAGCAACACATAACACAAAACACTCACAATGAACGTAAGAGGAATAACCATCAACACAAAATCAACAAAAGTATTATTTCTAAAACAATAAAACAAAACAACCTAAGAAAAGGAAACGAACAAAGAAAACTAGGTTGCCTCCTAGGAGCGCTCTTTTAATGTCAATAGCTTGACACAGATTCCAAAAGATCAACCCGGATCGGGCCACTTTGGTTTAACAGCCGCCACCTCAATATCAGAATCAGAAGTATTGGGGCGGAAATGATTTTCACCACAACAACAAGTCAAGTGCGCAATAAGTTCATTAAACTTTTCTCTCCAAACGACACTGACTCTCTTCTTTTTGTTCTTGCGCACGATAGGCATAGACATAGTGGTATGATCAGAAGTCTCAACAGAAGGTACCTTACGGGTGGATATAGGAACGTAATCATCATCTGACTCAAAGAAATAAGATGGAATCTCTTCACAAATCAGGACATCTGTACTCTCATCTCTTCTTTGGAAATAAAGAATCTCAGGCTTTTCCTTTGGTTGCCCAAAATATTTCTTAAGTCGATGGCCATTCACTTTAAAAGCTTGATTACCATACCCGTTCAAAGTAATTACTCCACTTGGGATTAACCTCGAGAATCTCAAACGGACCAGACCATCTAGACTTTAGCTTACCAGGAAACAAATGAAGTCTGGTATTATAGAGTAAAGCCATTTCACCAACTTTGAATTCTCGGTCCTTGATCTTAGCGTCATGGAGTACCTTAGTTCTCTCCTTGCTGAGTTTAGCATTCTCGTACGCACGGAGTCTGAATTCGTCGAGCTCGTTCAATTGTAACAATCGTTTCTCCCCACAGAGTTGGCTATCAAAATTTAAGAATTTAATTGCCCAGAAAGCTCTGTGTTCAAGTTCGACAGGTAAATGACAAGCTTTTCCATAAACCATTTGGAAGGGTGACGTACCCATCGGGGTTTTAAATGCAGTACGATAGGCCCACAATGCGTCATCCAACTTAAGACTCCAATTAGATCGATTATTGTTCACGGTCTTCTCTAAAATTCTTTTCAAGCTCTGGTTGCTTACCTCGACTTGGCCACTGGTTTGGGGATGATATGGTGTACCAATCTTATGTTTGACACCATACTTCTCAAGGATCTTGTCAAGCGGCGCATTGCAAAAGTGAGTACCTTCATCACTAATGAGTGCTCTCGGACGACCAAATCTAGTAAAGATATTCTTTTGCAAGAATTTCTTCACAACCTTGTGATCATTAGTTTGAGTAGCTATGGCCTCGACCCACTTTGAAACATAATCCACACAGACGAGGATATACTTATTACCACATGAGGATGGAAAGGGTCCCATAAAATCTATGCCCCATACATCGAAAACTTCGCATTCAAGAATGGGCTTAAGTGGCATTTCCATCCGACTACTCTGCCGTCCAGTTCTCTGGCACCTATCACAACCTTTACAAAAGGCTTCGCATCTTTAAACGAGTCGGCCGGTAGAATCCAAATTTGAAGAATCTTTGCAACCGTCTTTGGTGTTCCATAGTGACCTCCGGTAGGACCGCTATGGCATTGTTCTAAGATATCCCACTGATCATGCTCAGGAACACACCGTCGAAGCAACCCGTCTTTACAGACTCTGAACAAATAAGGATCTTCCCATACGAGATATTTGAGATCAGAAAAGAACTTTTTCTTTTTCTGATACGTCATATCCTCTAAATGACCACTCGCTAAATAGTTGACGTAGTCAGCATACCACGGCCTAACCGTTTCAAGCTTCATCAATTGCTCAGTCGGGAAATCAATGCCTATATCATTGTGATTTTTTTCTGCACCCTCATTTACTAAGCGAGATAAATGATCAGCCACAATATTCTCACTACCTTTCTTATCTTTAATCACAAGGTCAAACTCTTGTAGAATTAAAATCCATCTAAGTAACCTTGGTTTGGCATCTCGCTTTATCCATAAGGTAGCGTAAAGGCCGCATGATCTGTCCAAACAACAACTTGAGACCCTAGAAGATAGCTTCTAAACTTGTCAATGGCAAAGACGACGGCTAAGAATTCCTTCTCAGTCGTAGTATAATTGCATTGAGCCGGGTTCAAGGTACGACTCGCATAATAGATGGGCCTGAACCTTTTATCAAGTCTTTGACCTAAAACTGCGCCTACGGCGTAGTTAGAGGCATCGCACATCAACTCGAAAGGCTTGGTCCAGTCAGGTGCAACTAAAATAGAGGCACTGATAAGCTTGTCTTTCAGACAATTGAAAGCTTCTTTGCACTTCGCATCGAACAAGAAATCTACATCATCTTTCAAAAGATTTGATAAAGGCTTGGCAATCGTAGAAAAGTCTCTAATGAAACGCCGGTAGAAGCCAACATGACCTAGAAAACCTCGTACCTCCTTCACTGTCTTAGGGTACGTCATCCTTTCAATGGCTTCGACCTTAGCCTTATCAACTTGAATACCAGCATTGGACACCTTATGTCCCAAAACGATACCTTCGTCTACTAGAAAATGGCATTTCTCCCAGTTAAGCACCAGATTCTTCTCAACGCAACGTTGGAGTACCATATCTAGGTTCTCTAAAATTTCATCAAAACTATCGCCGTAGACTGAGAAGTCGTCCATGAAGACTTCCATGCATTTCTCAACAAGTCCATCAAAAATGGCCAACATACACCGTTGAAAAGTCGCGGGTGCATTGCATAGACCGAATGGCATTCTACGAAAAGCAAAAGTACCGGATGGACATGTAAACGTGGTCTTCTCTTGGTCATTGGGGTCGATGGCTATCCGGAAGTAACCGAGTATCCATCGAGAAAACAATAATACTTGTGACCACTCGCCTCTTTCAATTAGTTGGTCAATGAAGGGTAAGGGGAAGTGATCTTTTGCGGTGACTTCATTCGGTCTACGATAGTCTATACAGACTCTGTAGCCGTCACGAGACGCAAGGCAACTTCCTCCCCTTTTTCATTCTTTTCAACTGTGATTCCCCCCTTCTTTGGCACAACTTGAGTAGGGCTGACCCACTCGCTATCGGCGATTGCATAGATGATTCCCATGTCGAGCCACTTTATAACCTCCTTTTTGACAACCTCTTGCATATGCGGATTCAGCCTTCGCTGAGGTTGTCTTACCTTTTTAGCTCCTTCATCCGTTCGGATTTTATGCATGCATATGTCCGGGCGATCCCTCGGATATCACACACTTGCCAACCGAACGCGAGGATGTTTTTCTTAAGCACTTCTATCAGCTGTGCTTCTTGATCTTGGTCGAGTTTCGAAGAAATGATCAAAGGCAATTTATCTCCATCCTTAAGAAAGATATAATTAAGGTGTTTCGGAAGCGGTTTGAGCTCTAAATCAGTAGGTGGTTGCTCAATGCTAGACTTTAATGGGCCACCTTTTTCTTTATGAGCTTGGAGTGGTTGACTAAAGAATAACTCATCTTCCCGAGGCTCAACCCCAGAAAGGTACTGGATCAAATCATCCATCGGAATCCTCCGGTCAACACTTGCTTCCTTTTTCTTGTGATCGATCATTTTTCTTAACTCTTCATCTTTAAGCTCTTCTGCCAGCTCTTCCGCCACTCTTCCCAATCATCTACTTCCCAATGAGTAGCTTCTCTCCAAAACTCTACCTCGTCCCAACTACCCATCGAGCTTCTTCTTCACCGGGGATGAAGTCTTCCCGACTCGCTTCTTTGAAATCATCGTTTGTCGCTGGGCATCTCCATGCTTCTAACTCAATAACAGGCTCAGTATGAGCGAGTGAAGATGACTCGTCAATGCCTACGGCTTGAAATGAATTAGAAGATGGTCCGCAGTCAGCCGGATCCTCAATGTCCATGACTTCAAAAACACCTATCTCTGTAAGCTCCATTGCATTCTCATAATAGGCATCTCCTCCGTCCTCATATATGGCTTCGACAAATGATATTTCATCAATTACGGCTCTTTCAGGATGTGTCCCTCGTGTGAAGGTGACGGATGTGTCACCGACTCTAAGAGTAATCCGTCCTTTGCGAAGTCGATGAGAGCGTTAGAAGTGTCTAAAAAGGTTCGGCCTAGAATTAGAGGCATCTCCCCGATCGTGGATAGTCTAGAATAACCCGGTCGGTAGGGAAGACTAAATGTTCAACTTGCGGAGAACATTAGCTACACAACCGGCTGCAACCGGCTAGATTTATCTACCATCCGAAGAGAAATCGGGCGTTCCCGCATCCTTTTATCTAACCCGAGCTTCTTGCATACATTTAATGGCATCACATTGATGGAGGCCCCGAGTCGCATAAGACATTTTCGAATAAATGGCCTTCGATCTCACAGAGATTGAAGGTCCGCCGAGTGGTCACCTCGCTTAACGGCAATTTTACGTGAAACCATCGCGCAATCCTCGCGAAGCACTTCTTCGCCATCCCCGAAGCTTTCTCTTACTCCCACGAAATTCTTTAAGATACTTAGAGCATTTAGGCATTTCGATTAATACCTCGGCTAAGGGCATACTAACTTGAGTGTCTCTAAGCATCCTCCTCACTCCAGCATACTGCTTGTCGTTAGTGAGGGCTTTCTCTTTCCTTTTTGGTGGATAAGGAAGGGCTTTATCATTCCCTGTAGCTTGATTCTTTATCGCCTCATCCTCCTTATCCTTCCATCTCACAAACTTTTCTTCCTTTTTCTTAGTCAGGAGTACCGCCCCTTGACTTTCCTTTCTTTCCTCGTCATCAGAATTATTTTCATCCTCCGAAGAATTGTCACTAAGCTCCTCATCGTTGCTTTCTTCGGCATGTGGTTTCTGATTTCCCCCTCCTGAACTCATGGCGTCAGGAGGGGCTACTCGTTTCCCGACATCTTGCCGGGTCCAGCCTTCTTACCACTTCTCAGAGTTACTTCGTTCAACTCCTCTTCTTGTCCATATTCCCAATGAGGTGTAATGGCGGTGCAGACATTCACATCAGCTTTCGGATTTCTCTCGGTATAACTCGGAAGTTTACCTTGAGGTCTGCTTGCTTGCTGGTCTGCCATTTGACCAACTTGTCTCTCAATTGCTTTAACACTAGTGGACAGAGTCTTCACCATGTCCACCAGCTCATCGAATTTGTGTTGAGGGACACACGAGGTGGTATGATTATTGTTCGAGTTTGATTCCGGCCACCTTGAGGCCTTTGAGAGTTCGAACCGGCCTTTGATAGTTCGAGTTGAAAGAATTCGAATTTGAAGGGCCGGTGGTAACTTGGCTTGATTGAAGTTTTGTCTTTGAAATCTGAATAGTTCGGTTCCGGTTGAAGTTTCGGAAGGGTTGGTTCGATTATCCATTAAGTTTACCTCCTCCGTCATCTCGGTTCCTACTTGCATTCCCGGATCGAAGGTCGCGTCGAAGATTGGCCACCGCTGCTTATCAATTCCATCCGAGCAACCAACGGTTGTGTATCGGGATTGCTTGCGTACCTTCTTTCTTAACAATATTGGTCTTCTTAGGAGTCGACCACATATTGTTCTTGGCGATGGTCTCGGCCACTCGTGGCGATCTCATCACCTCCCCTAAGAAGGATCCATGAGTTTGTGGAGTCAAGATAGTCTCTATTAGGTTGAGAGACACCTCTATAGAACAGTTCCGGCCCAACTCGAACTCATGTCCGTCATATCCGTGATTGGGGCATTTCCTCATCAAGAGATTCAATCTCTCCCAAGCTTTGCCAACAGTCTCATCCTCCAACTGCTCAAACGTAGCTATTTCCCGTTTCATCTCCATAATCTTGCCTGGTGAAACCCACTTAAGAGCGAAGGCTCTTTTGACATCATTCCATGTATGGAGGGAATGATGTGCTAATGACTTAAACCATCTGCTTGCTTCACCTTTTAAAGCAAAAGGAAATAGCTTCAACTTTACGATCTCGGAATCAACACCAGGATAATGGCACTCGCTTCACGATTTGTACGAATGTGGACAAGAAGTCGTGCGGGTCTTCTTGAGCAAGGCCATGGAAAGAGCTATTTTGGACTAGTGCAACTACTCCATTTTTAAGGTCGAAGTTTACTCCCCCATATCGGGTGGACGAATAGGTCTATGTCCCTCGAGAAAATCTTGATTAAGATATGGAGTGTAGGGGTCCCGGTTCAACCGATTAAGCCGGTTTTGGCGGAATTGTTGAAGTTGTTGATTTATGCCGCCTTGCGATTCTCGCCGTCTGCCGCAGCTTGCATTTGTTGAAGGAGTAAATTTAACTGAGCTTGGGGATCAGGATTTGGAATTGGTGGATCTTGATCCGCCATTTTGTCCAAATCAGGGAGAAGCCTTCTTCTAAGGATAGATCGTTCAGGCTCAGGATCAAAGATCAGAAGTCCCTTCTTACTTCTCGTTTGCATAAACCAAAAGAAAGGAAAAGGAAGAAATCAACCCTTTGGGGTTGATTAGAACAGGTTTAGAAAAGATTAGATGGTTAAGAGGGAGAAAAGAGAAGAAAAGAGAAGAAAGAAAAGAAGTGATGATTGAACAGACTGAACTGGCGTCCAGTGTTAGTGGACGTTCGTTCAGATCTGAACGCTCGTTCAGTTGAATGAACGTTCGTTCAGAGGACAGAATTGAGGTGGACGGGCGTTCAAGTTGTTGAACGCTCGTTCAAAAGGTTTTTATTATTATTAATATTATTAGATATATATATATTTTTTTTATATTTATTAATATCTTATTTTCAAATTTAGAAAAGGATCTAGAAACAGAAACAAGAAAAGAAACCTACCTACGAAAAATTTAAAACAGAAAAGGCACTAGGACAGTAAAAAAAAAACGTGTTGAAATCTTCTAGGGCCAAAATGGAGAGGAAAACAGTGGATTTTGACCTCGAAAACGCACTGAACGGCCTACGGCCGTTCACCACGTCGTCGGCGTCGGAACGAGCTTTCCGAATTGGGGTCCTGCGTTCCAAACGGACACTCGAGCCGAAAGTTACGGCCAAAATACTACTGCGTGCCCTAACGACCCCTTTTTGACACAGAAAACTGTCCTAAGTAGAATCCGACAACCGTTACCGACTCCCCGGCAACGGCGCCAAAAACTTGTTCGGTAAAAACTAGTTTTATAATTTATAAACCGAAACACCCCAAGTATAAGGATCGTAGTATAGGGTGTTTACGGGTCGTCCTAAGGGAGTGGAATGTTTATCGGATTCAAATATAAATCTATATCAATTATGTCACAATTATCTATCTAAACTACAGCTGTGAAACTAACTAAAACCTAAACCTAAGAATTGAAACTAAAACAGGAAATAAAAACAAGCTGAAAAATAAGAAAACAGAAATACGGACGAGCGTTCACTAAAGTGAACGAGCGTCTGAAAACTAAACCTAATGGACGGGCGTCTGCTATTGCGGACGAGCGTCTAACTACGAACTGAAGCAGAAAATTGCAGAAAAGTTGCAGGAAATCTAAAGGTTTAAAAACTAAAACTTAAACTAAACTTAATCTAAACGATTTTGATTAAAACAATTAAAGGAAAACACAAGCGAGGCAACGAATCCACCCATCAACCAACAACCCCCAACTAGATGGTGATCTAAGATGTAGTTTTTAGTAGTGATTTTTCACGAATTCAATTAAATTTCTTCAACCAAATTCTAGGGTTTCGTTTATCTTTTCAAACAAACTAAACATGCAATCAACACGAAATCACGAGATTGTTTCCAAACTCTTACTCAACTAATCATGCATAATCTCTTAAAACACAATTAGATGCATTACTTTGAACGAAAGAAAACTCAAATAAACGGACTTTCATAAATTTATTCAAGCATAAATTAAACATAGATCGTTTCATCAAATCTCAATTCAATAAAACTTAAGCAATACAAAACAGATCCAAAGTAATGAAAAACTATGAAATAAACTCACTAAACATAAGCATCGAACTCTCTAGTTGGTTTGTGTTGTTGATAGGCTTCCTCCGTCGACTCACTGCAAGGCTTTTAGCCAACAATCATGTTGAAGATGATTGTTGGGTTGAAGAAGTTCATTTCTATGTAAAAAGGCTTGTGGCCGCAGCTTTTTGGTGTAAAATTGCGATCTCAATTATGTGGTATGAATTAGGGTTAAGAGGCTGCTGCTATATATAGAGTTTTAAGTCGGTTATGACTAAGTCGGCCTTGAACGCCCGTCTGGTCTTGTGGACGCCCGTCCGGTGGATCTTGACTTTGCTCTAGACGTCCGTCCATGCTGCGTCCAAACTCTCTGTATGTGATTTCCTCTCCTGGACGCTCGTCCATGAAATCAAACGCCCGTCCAGTGGACGGGATGCAGACGCTCGGCTGGACTGCTTTGAGGTCGGATTTCATCATCTTTATCCAATTTCTTTGAGCCAATTCCAACTCTATCTTGAATAATTCGACTTGAGCTTCATTTATCCACTTATAGCACTCGAAAATCAACACCTACATGATAAATAAACAATGCAAAAATGTAATAAAATCCAAATAATAATAATTCCATTAAATCAACACTTAAAATCATCAATTTTGCATACAACCCTCTTAAAATCATCTTTATTAAATAATTACACTTAAACCCTTAATTCTCATGTAAATTACGCAAATGTGGGGAAAATAATAATGAAATAACCCTTTAATAATCATATAAATATGGCCTTAACACATAAGGTAAAACATGTGACTTACCAAACTGGCAAGACTCACAAAACATAAGTTTTCCATTAAGAGAAACATTACAACTCTGGAGAATTTGACTCAAAATCCTTGGAGAAGGATGACCTAATCTCCTATGCCAGACATTAGGATCTTTATTGACATTAAGAGACTGAACCCTACTAGACTCAACTAGAAAAGAGGTCTTGGCATTGGATTGAGGGAAGCTCATAACACTCTCAGGCTGACTGTCCATCTTGTACAGACCATGCTCCAGTGTTCCTGTTAGAAGAGGCATCCCTGTTTTCTTGTCCTTCACAACACAACAAGAGTTAGTAAACTCAATAACAACATTGTTATCACAGGTAAGTTTTGAGACACTAAGCAGATTCTTAGTAATTTCTGGAACATGTAGCATAGAGTTAAGTTTTAGAGGTTGTGATGAGTGTGTAGTGGGAATTTTGGACTGACCAATATGATGAATAAGAAGTTGCTCACCATTACCTACTCCAAGAGTGTCAGAACCAGCATATCCAGAACTCAAATGCAGATTGTTGAGGTCCCCTGTGATGTGATTAGTGGCTCCACTATCCATATACCAAGCAGAATCAGAAACTGATTGTGGAGATGCAATGTAGGCAGCAGGTCTAGGAGCATTTTGATTACCAGGAGGTCTAGAATTATGACTGTTTTGTGTTGGCCCTGTGAAACTTTCATCAAATCTGTGCCAACATTCAAGAACCGTATGACCATTCTTTCCACACAATTGACAGACACTCCTATTATTGGAATTAGACTTGCCACCCCTACCACCACCTCTAGATCTTCCACCTCTGTTACTACCTCGTCCTCTATTTGACTGGAATTGAGCCCTATTGTCAGAAGCATGAGCACCTCTAGGATACATCTGTGCCAAATTCAGAGAGGTATTTGACCCAGTAGAGGATGGATTAAAACGTGCAATCAGTCTCTCATGGGTAAGGAGTTGGGACTGGACCTCTTGCCAATTCATTGACCCAACTCTAGCTGTAATGTTTACAATAGCAGATTCATAATCTTTATCTAACCCCCCAAGCACAGCCAATATCAGTTCAGATTTAGAAATAGGATACCCTGCTGCAAGCAACTTATCAGAGTAAGACTTCATAAGGGCTAAATAATCACTCATAGATCTACTGCCTTTTTCAGTTCTGGTAAGGGCAGTTTTGTACTCAAGCATTCTTGCTTCTGAATGAGAATTAAAAAGACTTTCCAAAGTGTTCCAAACCTCAGAGGAGGTAGTACAACCAATTACCTCAGATAGAGCCTGCTCAGTCATTGAACTGAGTAACCATCCCATTAGAAGCTGATCAGTGGAATCCCATTGCTCAATTGCTGATGCAAGATACAGATTCACTCCAGATGAGAGAGAAGACGGCCGTGGTACAGTTCCAAAAAGAAAGCCTTCTAACTTGTACCCTTTAACAATAGGAAGAATATTATACTTCCATAGTAGGTAGTTTTCCCGATTTAGCTTCACAGTACATGTAGACCGAAGTAACGAGGTTGAATCTGTAGCATGCATTCTAGGACTGAGTGTGGGTAAAGGACGAGAGGTTAAAGAACCATTCAAGGGTGAAATCGGAGTGAGTGGTGGAGCTCCTGCAGAAAGATAGCCGGAAATAGGTACGCCGGTGGTGAATAGAGGCGTTGGAATAGCAGAAAACGGAGAAAAAGGGGTAGAGCCCCATGAAAGTGGAGGAATAGCCATGGAGACACCGGAGGTAGAGATATTAGCCATGGATGCAGCTGGAGCGGAAACATGAGTGGTTGTTGTGGTGGTGTTTTCTGTGGTGTTTTCTGTGGTGGTGGCCATGGTGGTCATCTCAGCCATGGTCGGAGCTGTAGACGCCATTGAAACCTTGCTCTGATACCAACTTAAGAAAACAGAAAGAAGATAGATGAAGAAATCTTCATAATTGTCTTAGTAAATTCTCATACATCATAGCAGCAGCTCGCCAAATACATATATGACCACATTCTTGTAAAAGGGGAAAACTAACAGAATTAAAGAGAATCTAATAACAACTAGATAAGGTTAATCTTGAACCATTAGATCATAGGTGATGTGTACACCATAGATCATGCCACATCATCAATTCTTCTTAACAATTTCTGAAAGTGAATTCTCCATATTCAAACCAAACCACTCAGAAATGAACAACAGTATTTAACCGGAAGACACATGGTTAACGAAGCAACTGTAAAAACATTTACAATAAAAGGAAACACTATAGTAAGAAAATACAAACTATACTATAAGAACATGTATCGTAGAAAAACCCACATATTGGTATCAATCAACCACAAATAACCTTGGTACTTAATTTTTCATTAAGAGCAAAGAGGAACAAACAACTCTAAGAGGCAAATATAAAGTACAGGTCACATCTAAAATTCCTTGTTAGCACAACTATCAAATGTAGTCGGTGTATTTTTTACCAAGAGCAACAAGCAACCACACCGCCTGCTGAAAATGTTATGCAATCTCAATAACACAACAACTAAAGCCTAAGTAAACCTGTTTTATGAACATGAAAGAGACAGATCCAATAGGTCCTTTCACTCTCAAAAAAGACAATAGGAAAAGCTAAATCAACAATAACAACTCAACAACTAAAGCCTAAGTACACCTCTTTTATCAACATGAAAGAGGCTGATCTAACATGACCTTTTACTATCAGGGAAAGACAGCAAGAAAAGCTAAATCAATAATAAAAATTAACTGCAATCCGACATAAAAAATTTATGCACAACACATTGTACTTATGACTAATCCAACAGTAACAATTACTAAGTAAACCCTCGACTGAACACAGAAAAAACACACTTCACAAAAGGAAAATCTCCACATTCTTTTACACATAACCAACAATTACAGGCCGAAGTTAATAAACCCCAGCACAATTAATACATAAAACCATTTATGAGGCACAAAAAAAGCACATGCAGGACAAACACAGAAGAATAAAAGACATACCCCAAATCACCAAATCAAACCGGAGAATTAAATGCATAGATAAGGATTTTTTTTTGACAGTGAATAAAACCAATCCCAGAGGGCTATGTAATAAATTGAAATGGATGCAAAAGTTTTTTTTCTCTTGGATATTGCCAAAGGTAACCTTTACCCGCTAGGAAACTTTTTATCTTGGATATAGAGGCTTCTTTACAAACAGTTGAGCAGAAATCCGGCGGATAAAGGAGGGAGTCACTCCATATAATCTCAGACTTGGCATACACATCCAGCGCACATCATCCCTTGCTAAAATCCACTGGAATATACATCATTTCCGCCGCCTGCTGCAGGGTTCAACTGAAGGAATTTTCTTGGAATGACAGGATCAATGATCGAAAAGACTCAAAGTGTACGCGTATCCGTTTTTTTTAAATTTCCTTTACAATATTTTTTTTTGTGATTATCAAGTGATAATTTGAGTTATTCTTTAGTTAAGTTTCGGAACATATTAGACTCGATAAGCTCGATGAAAAATCCGAGCTCGGCTCGAGTACTTCATGGAACCTGGGCTCGAACTCGAGTTTGAAATACTCGTATTCAAACTCGAGTTCAAGAAGCAACGCAAAATTAGGATTTTAGTTCTCTAACTTGCTTATTTTGGATTTTAGTCATAACTCCTTTCCGTAAGGAAAATAGTCATCTAAATTGGCTTTTTTTTTTTTTGGATTTTAGTCATATCCGCCGGTTTATCTTGACCGCACCGGAATCATAAAAAAAACTTATATGGACGCCACATCGTATGCCATGTCGGATATACGTGGCGGTGGGTCCCATTTGACTAGAAAATAAGACTTTCCCTACTTTAATTACTTTCCCACTTCCACTTTTCACCGAACCATTTCCAAAGTCTGTCTGCAAATAAACCCGTTCCTCTCCATCTTCTTCTTCTTGCAAAATCAAATTCATCTTATCTCCCTAAATTCATGAACCCATTAACCCTAAAATCCATGAACCCATGAAATCCCACAATACCCGAACCCAATTGAGCCCTAATTTGCTGCTTCGATTTCGAATTTGTGCTCTTCGAATTTGCTGCTTCAATTTCGAATTCATGGGTTCAATTTCGAATTTGTGGTCTTTTTTGATGATGGGTGTTTAATGAGTTAGGCCAATTAAAGTGTCTATTGGTGACACACAAGTGGTGTTGTACCATGATATGATATATTACTTTCTCTTTTACATATCACAGTGGTGTTATTGCTTTGTGAATTTTTTTTTCATGGTGCAACAGAGGGCATTTGTACATGAATCCTAGTATTATCTTAACTTTTCTTCACTTTTTGCAGTATCCCTTGGTATATGGCTGTGAATTTGATGCATGGGCCTGAAGTTGGAAAGGAATTGTACCCCCTATGGATTTTCGGGCCGTTGATTGTTGCTGTCTACGTTAAATTGTTGCAGAGCATCTGTGCATTGTATGTTTTCAGCTTCAAGCAAAGTGTAAAAGTGCTCAGACAAGTACCCATTTTCTACCAAGCTGCTCACAATTACACTTTCAGTGGTCAACTTAAAGAGAACCTGCGAGCTTTTCTGCATCCGTTGGTTTATATTAAGAATATGGATTACATAGAAGCATCCTTAAGATTGCTGAAAAATTTGAACTCCTGGTTTGCAGAGAAATACATTGACTTTTTGGAATCAGTATGGCCTTATTATTGCAGAACAGTTAGATCTTTGAAAAGGGCACATTTTATTTAGATACAGTTTACGGTGCTCTTGTGACAGTATCAATGGGTGCTCGTTGATCTTAAAGTTACCATGAAATTACTGACCATGGCAGTATTTTGCTCCTTTCTTACTTGACTGAATACTTAGCACTTTGACTACGAATTAAATCCACTGGAGCTGAGTTATGCAATCTCTAACGCAATGGAAAAATTTATGGCATAAATTATAGGCTCTCATCCTCTGCTTTTGCTTACATTTCTTTGTTGTAATGATTTACCTGTTTGAAAGATCCTCTGTACCTTTGTGAGGCGTACAGTGTTACAATGTGGGAAACAAATGCTGTTATTTGTATGTGAGAAAACATACAACAAATATTCAAACTAAACAGAGCAAAAAGATCGGATTTTAAAGCTCATACATGACCTAAAACACATACAAATAGCTAAAAAAAAGACTGACCTGAAAAACAATTACTTAGTCCATTCAGTGCTATCAAGTAATGCAGACAGACTTTGGGAAATGGTTTGGTGAAAAGTGGAAGTGGGGAAAGTAATTAAAGTAGGGAAAGTCTTATTTTCTAGTCAATGGGGTAGAAATGGGACCCACCGCCACGTAGATCCGACATGGCATCTGACATGGCTGTTAGGAAAATATCATCGCAACGGAAGCGATTTATGGATCTAGATCTATATAATACACGTAATAAAACATTAAATCTACATCTAAAGTTGTAGAACATACCTCTTGGATCTCTAAATCCAAGTTGGAGAACCGCTATTAGGATGATCGAACAATGAAGAAAGACCGCGATCTTCCGTACGTGTGATCCAAGCGAATTCGGTGGAAGGAATCCTCGACTCGAACCCTCCGATATGCTACCCGGAAAAATCACTAAGATTTTTCTCTTGCTTATGGCCGAATTCTCCTCTTGCTTTTCAAGTGAAGAAGTCGAATTATGTGTTGTTTTTGAGGCAGGAGAAATCTCTTTATATAGGAGAGTAAAAACTTAGCTTTCCAAGGATTTTATAATTAATACCAAATCAATTATAATAATCCTATTAAATAAAAGATAATCCCAAAATATTCTAGAACAAATCAAGAATATTCATATCTTTATTATTTACCATAAATATTTATTCAATAAATATTTTATGCGCGTATTTTTTTAATACGCAAGAAAACTAATTCCTTGTTAAATCAAACATGTGTGGGGCGCCATTCAACATATTGACCTAGTCAATATTAATTTTGCCATTACACAATAATTAGGCCAAGATTATGGAAAATGTCTTTTCCACATATTTAATTATTTAGCCCAACTAATTTAATAGTCCACTAAACAATTAATTCACATATCGTTTTAATAAAGTCCAACATGAACTAAATTAATATTATTAGGATTCGACGTCCGAGAATATCTATGCTATATTAGGAGCACGTCGGGGACCATGGACTAATAATCGGCGGCTCCGATAAATCAAATAAATAATTATCGATGAACGAATAATTATATTCGATAAATCAATCACGGGAATATGCCACCATAATCCCGTGATCGCACTCCTCCGATTATAAGATTATATTTATCTCCTCACGAGAAAGTAATAAGCGTCCACCGATATAATCATTTCATATGGATTAATCCTCCATAGATCGTTCATTCTAAATCGGGAAGTTACCGTTAACCCTTTTCGAACATCTTGTCCTTACTTACCGTTAACCCCTAGTGATCAATAATTCAAATAACTCACCGGTAGCTAATCGGTGTAATATGAATCCCATGGATCGATCAATGTCTAGGATTAACTCATAAGGGAATCTGTCTATCTACTTCCATAAATGGAAGGAATGGATTCCGTATCCGTGATAACACATACTACTCACTCAATCCAAGGTACAATGCCAAGATGGGGTAATTCGGATCACGGACTCGGTGTAATCCTTAACCGTCAAGTCAAACCTCCTACCGATTCAAGCGATCGGCGTGATCACCTCGGGATTAAGATATATCCATAATATGATCATCTAATGATTCGATAAGACTTCTCAATTACGGAATTATATTGAGAACTCGGATCAAATCGGTCCAAATTTATATGATATATCTATCATATATAAATGCCCCATTAGGTTCCCTTAACCGAAAGTCCGGATAAGACGATCACACCTATCGTGTTATGGGCGCATTAATAGTACGTTAAAGGGGAGACCCGATACTCTCGATTAACTTTACTACGGACTAATTGTATTTTAAGTACATCTTCACTAACTCAATCCTCCCGTGTATATCTCATACACTGAGTTAAGTGATTACATAAACGATATACTCGGGGTTTTACGTAGTGTAAATACTATTGTCATATCGGTGATTATGAGAATAATAAATATGAATAATAACATCATTTCATTTATTAAATAAAACAATTACAAAAATTGTCTTTCGGGCATCACACCTAACAATCTCCCACTTGCACGAAAGCTTGTGATTAATTGTTTTAGAGCACACCCTATTATTTAAAACTACAAAGAAACTACATCTCCCACTTGCTCTAAAGCAATGGAGACTCATCCCGTATTTTAGTACCCACAAAACTTATCATAACCATTTCAGATTCCAAAGTACACTCCGAGTATGCCGTCGTAGGATAGGTCAGTGACTCGGGGAGCACCTATATCTGAATGTCATGGGTCTTAATGGCGTCCACATATGTTATTTTTTATGTTTCCGGTGCCCAGTCAGCATAAACCGGCATATAGGACTAAAATCCAAAAAAAAAAGCCAACTAAGAGGACCATTTGTCTTACCGGAGCTGGAGCAGGACTAAAATCCAAAATAGACCAAGTTAGAGGACTAAAATCCTAATTTTGCCCTACAGCAACTATTCTATTCTGAGTGGCGCTAATTCTCAAGTTTCAAAATGAATGAGAAACCTTCCGGCTCAACAAATCTCCGGTTGCTGGGCACTTGAGCAACAATTAATCGATTTCGTCCATATGTAGGAAGGAAAGAGAAGAATTCCCCGGAGGATCGGAGGAGGCTAGAGCACAGCGAAAGGAGGCTTTGGCTTCGGAGAGAATGGGATGTCGGGAGGGAGGCGTCGTGGATTGGGAGAAGCCCAGTTGATTACATGATATTGAGCTGTTGGATCCGGAGAAGGTAATTTGAAGGAGGAGGAGTGTGTGAAGAACATTATATATTTTGGAGGAGCAGACTGGGTATCTGGATCAAAGTCAGAGTGATCCGGTGAAGGCGGATATGGATGACATGAGATTACAAGGGTTTTGCGGGATGAGAGATTAATGGGATGTCGGGAGGGATTATAATTATACCAAATCAAAGGAGGCGTCTGCTTCTTAATTATGCTAAAGCTGTGTTTTGGAGGAGCCCTCTCCTTTTACTTTTAGTGAAATAAGACTCCTTAATTTTACTTTTGGTGGTTTTATTTGGTCGAATTTCGTAATAAGTTGTAACTCTTCTTGTTGCTGTCCTTTGTAGTTTTTTTTTTGTTTTGAAAACGATCTTTTATTTATAGCCAAAGGTGGAAATCCACAACTTACAAAGAAAAAAATGTCATTGCATCAAAAAAGATATAAAAAGATCTATAATTAATCAAAATTCCATGCTAATCTGAGATTGCGAACTCGGGCTTCACTCTTTGCAAGTAACACATGGAGTGGGGGGGTGCTCTTCTTGCACTCCATGGTGTAACTTGTTCCTCCAAAGCCAGATGCTATAAATCATATCTCTAAATCGATAAGGCCACATACCTTTATTTCCATGGCCGGTAAGGTTCTTGCCGATCCAATCATGCACAGTAGTATCTGAGAAGAACTCGTTCCATTGTCGCCTAGGCACAATGTTTTTCCAAATTTGCTTCGAAACTTTGCAGTCTCTGAGGGCATGTAGGCAAGATTCCTCTTCATTAACACACAATTTACATCTTGCTGAAGGAGAAACATGCCTTCTGAAGAGAAGGGACATTGTGGGCAAGGCATTATGGGCCGCCTGCCACAAAGTGAAGCTGAGCCGAGCCGGGCCCTTAAGATACCAAATGTCTTCCCAGAAGTGATCAGCAACGGCATGGTCACCTGAGGAGAGGAACGCATATCCCTCAGCCACTGAGTACTTCTTGTTATCCGCATATTTCCATATAATGGAATCACCCTGGACATCAAAGCCATCTTTCAGAGCTGTTGCTGCATGACAGATACTTTTCCACACCGGAGAGCTGGTAATTTTGGGTTTTTCAAACGGGCTACCGTATTTTTGCACCATAATCTTTACCCACGGAGAAAGATCATCCATCAGAGTCTGCCTGACTAATTTTCCAAGAAGTGCAATGTTCATATTTTGCAGATTTTTAAAGCCAAGGCCTCCGCATTTTTTGGGTTGACATAATAAGTCCCATGATAGAGTGTGAAGTTTAAGTTCTCCTTCATCTTCACCCCAAAAGAAACTACGACAAATCTTCTCCATTTCTGTTAAACAGCTTATAGGCAATTTCAATGACTGCATAGCGTAGAAGGGATGAGTGGCTAAGAAACTTTTGATAAGGATCATCCTTCCGGCTCTTGAGAGGGATTTTATTTTCCAACTGGCCAATTTTTTTCTCATCTTGTCCAGAATGAAATTAAATTTATTTTTTACTCATCTTGTCCTTTGTAGTTTTACTTTACCACCGTTATGCTATCTATCTTGCTGGTTTCATGTATTTCTTGTCTTCTTTTGATGATTTCTTTCATGATCGTTGATGTTGGTATTCCATTTGGGGCTAAATTACAATTTTGGTCCTCTAACTAGACACGTTTTTCGATTTTGATCCTGGTTTTTCTCCGGCGACAATTTTAGTCCTGTAAGTGGTCTTTTTTTTGTAGAAATAGTCCTGAACGCCGGAAAGACCACTTACAGGACTAAAATTGTCGCCGGAAAGACCACTTACAAGACTAAAATTGTCGCCGGAAAAGACCAATTTTAGTCCTGTAAGTGGTCTTTCCGGCGTTCAGGGCTATTTTTGCAAAAACCATTTACAGGACTAAAAAATTGTCGCCGGAGAAAAACCAGGACCAAAATCGAAAAACGTGTCTAGTTAGAAGACCAAAATAGTAATTTAGCCTTCGATTTGGTGTTCCGTTACCTTGTCTTCACAGTTCACACTGTGCACCGCTCAAAAAATTCCACTCAAAAAAAAAAAACAAACAAACAAATAAAACAACCTAACCATCCATGCTATATATAATTAGCACATGTCACGATATGCAAAAATGCAACTCCATTGTTAGAATAATATGCCCGGACCTTCGGTTATAACGTGCAAAATTTTAAAATACAACCGTTGTAAGAAGAGGGTATGATGTAGCTTTTTTTTCAAAACATCATTTTTTCACGAGATATATTCCTTAATTCATTACTTAGTATATGATTAAAAAGAAGATGACATGATTACATACATCCAAGGAGTTCTTACTCATTTTATTGTTAAAGTTAAACCATTAAACAATTTTTTTTAATATTTATGATTTTGACGGCTATCTTAACAAAATAAGAACGGGAAGTTATTGTGTGGTGAGGGATTTTGAGGTGAAGTGACGGGTGAAACGATCAGAACCACACAGTTTAAATACAGAATAAAAATGTGTGGTGTGTGGGCTGTCACACGGTGTCTCCGCAATAACCTCCCAATAAGAACGGTGCGGTGTGGATATATGTAATCATGTCATCTTCTTTTTAATCATATACTCCCTTAGTTTTTTTAATATGTCGCAGAGAGAAGATTCACACAGATTAAGAAAATAATTAATATGTCTCAAATATAGTGTTGGAAATGTATTTTTGTTATTGAATATGTAAATACTTTGTTGGTAAATGTGTTTTTACTATTGGAAATATATTTTTTTTATTGGAAATGTAAATATTTTATTGGTAAAAAAGGAAAAAATAATAAATGATGCATTGAAAATATACAATGACAGATAAATAAAAAAAGAATAAATTGTGAAATATGACAGATAAAAAAACGGAGGGAGTACTAAGTAATGAATTAAGGAATATATCTCACGAAAAAAAAAATGATGTTTTGAAAAAGAAGCTACATCATACCATTTCCCCATGATTTCCCCATTAATTAAAATGAAATATATATTCTTTACACCTACACTAATTTTAGGGTGGTCCAAGTGCAAGTTTTGGACCACATACTGTATCATCAATTTCAAAGAATATTATTTGTGATTTTTTTTATATATAGAGGTACATCTTAAAACACATCATTTCTATTGATTATACTGCACCAGATAGAATTTTCGCCACGACTAAACTAAAATTTATGATACAATTACGTCAGTCAATAGGAACGACGAAAGTACTGTATAGGATAAGCGACAGCCGTCGCACGTTTGCAAACAACTACTATAGAATATACGTTTAAAATATACTCACATCATATAATCTTAATGAATTTATTTTACAGTTTTAAATTTACGGTCTTCTATTGTATAGAGGCGAGTTATATTAATACCACCATGTTACTATTGACATTTATTTTTTATTTTTTATTTATTTTTTCACACCACCAAATTACTTTTTTGACACCACGTTACGGGTGTTAGAGCGATTGACTTTTTTTTCGCTCACAAGTCACAACGTCAGTGGGTCTGACATTTTACACCAATGACACATTTATAACTGTAAGTTCAGTGTCATTGACGTTTGGATTGAAAACTAACGTCAATTTCAGTGACGCTCGTACCGCAAACGGACGTCAGTGCCACTGATGTTATGCTCAAAATAATAAAAATATTCAATATGGTGTCAATAGTGATTTATAGGGTACCGAGAGTAATCGTGATGCCGATAGAAGCCGCCTTTATAGAATCTCATTAAATTTAGTGAAGCTGGACGGGATGAGATCACCTGTCTAATTTGTGTGTCTAATTTCGGTGTCTAAGTAAAAACTACGCCGTTTTATTTGTATTCGATTTTTATGGTTTGTTTTTTCTTATTTCTTCAAAAATTCATGTATACATAAAACGACGTAGTTTTTACTTAGACACCGAAATTAAACACACAAATTAGACAGGTGATATCGTCTCAGCTGGACGAATGGAAAAGAAAATTGTACCAAATATGTATTTCAAATATAAATAAAAAATCTTTTCTTTTAGGGCAAAAATAAAATATCTATCCTGAGTTTCAAAATGAATGACAACCCTTCCAAGTGTTGGCCGCCTCAACAAATCTCCGGTCGCCGGGCGCTATCGTCCTTATGTAGGAAGGAAAGAGAAGAATTTCCTAGAGGAGGTCGGGCGGAGGCTAGAGCACGGCGAAAGGCTTTGGAGAGGATTGATTTGGAGAAGCCGCGTTCCAATAATTTCGAGATGGATTCGGAGAAGCCCCGTGTTTTGGAGGCGCCGCTTCTTGCGGAGGGGAGAATGGGATCTCGGGATTATACCAAATCAACTCCGTCGTCGTTGAAGGCGGCTGTGGATAGGATGAGAAGGGCTAGGGAGAAGGTCGAGAAGATTGATTGGGATAAGGTTTTTCCGTCGAAGAGAATGGGATCTGGGGATTATACCAAATCAAAGTTGTTGGACTTAGTCTCTGCTATTGTTTTCTGTTAGCATAATAATAGGAGTATTTGGTTGTTTTTCTGTTTTTCGTGTCCTACTTTCTAGGTAGTTGCCTAATCTTCTGGTTTATGGAGATAATGTAGGATTTTCAGTTTTTCCTCTTGTACTTTTGGCTATTTAAAGCAAGGCTATGCCTAATAAATAAAAGGAGAAAGTTTTCGCTTCATTACTCACTTGTTAAATTGTTCAACAATTGGTAGCAGAGCTCCATCATCTGGACCTGTTAAGTAACAAACGAAAATGGTAGAAAATGGCAATGGGAATGGGAAGTTTGTGCAACCAGCAATCCCAAAGTTTGATGGCCATTATGAGCATTGGGCAAAGCTCATGGAGAATTTCCTACGATCTAAGGAATATTGGGGCTTGATTGCAGAAGGAATTCAGCAAATTCCAGTAGGCACACAAGCAACAGAAGCACAGATGAAGGAGATAGAGGATCAAAAATTGAAGGACAAGAAGATTAAGAATTATCTCTATCAAGCTATTGATAGGGAAATCATGGAAACTATCCTCAATGATGACACCTCAAAGCAGATATGGGACTCAATGGCACAGAAGTTTAAGGGTTCTACAAGGGTCAAAAGAGCTCAGTTACAATCACTCAAAACTGAATTTGAGTTATTGAGGATGAAGGAAGGAGAAACAGTAAATGCTTACTTTGGCAGAACTTTAGCCATTGCCAAAAGCATGAAGGCATGTGATGAGAAAATGCCAGAAAAGGATATTACTGCAAAGATTTTAAGATCTTTGGTTCCCAAATACAACTATGTTGTATGCTCAATTGAGGAGTCCAACAATGTGGACACACGACAAAGGATGAGCTCCAAAGTAGCCTACTCATCCATGAACTCGAATGCAATCTGGAGCAGAAGAAGAACAGGTTCTCAAAGCTTCAAGTGAGAACGAGAGGCGAGAGGAAGAGGTGGTTCTAGAGGAGGCCGTGGAAGAGGAAGGGGGAGGCAACAACCTTTTGACAAGTCCACCATTGAGTGCTACAAGTGCCACAAGCTTGGACATTTTAAGAATGAGTGTCCAACTTGGGAGCAAAAGTCAGCAAATTATACTGAAATGGATACAGAAGATGATATGCTATTGATGACCTATGTGGAGTCAAAGGATGCAAAGAAAGAAGAAATATGGTTTCTTGATTCAGGATGCTCAAACCATATGACTGGAAATAAATCATGGTTTGTGCAAGGAAGATTAGATGAGGACTTCAAGCACTCTGTCAGATTAGGAAACAATCACAAATTGCAAGTTCTAGGAAAGGGAACTATCAAGCTAGATATTGAAGGATCCACTCAATTTATCAGCAATGTTTACTATGTGCCAGATTTGAAAAATAATTTGATAAGTGTTGGCCAACTTCAAGAAAAGGGGCTGAGCATCCTGTTCAAAGATAATGCATGCAAGATTTATCATCCAATCAGAGGCTGCATTATTCAAAGCCAAATGACATCAAACAAGATGTTTTTGCTAATAGCAAAACATCAAGCATCTCAAAATCTGTCTCAAAACTGTTTCAACACAAAGACAGAAGAACTGGGGGAATTATGGCACAAAAGGCTGGGACATCTGAATCATTCAGGCATGCACAAGTTGAAGCAAAAACAATGGGTTAAGGGACTTCCTGATTTCAGCATCAACAGCAACAAGGTTTGTCAGAGTTGCATGAAAGGCAAGCAGCACAGGGCATCCATCCCAAAAAGAAGCAAATGGAGAGCTACAAAGCCACTACAATTGATTCACTCGTACATTTGTGGACCTATAAGTCCAAAGATATCTCACAAAGAATAAAAGGTACATACTGACTTTTATTGATGATTTTTCAAGAAAACTTTGGACTTATTTGCTTAACACAAAAGATGAAGCTTTTACTTTATTTAAGCAATTTAAGATTCAAGTTGAAAAAGAATGTGGTGTATCTTTATGTAGTTTGAGAACTGACAGAGGAGGGGAGTTCACTTCAAAGGAATTTCTTAAATACTGTTTAGAACATGGCATTAAGAGGCAACTGACTAGGTCATATACACCCCAACAAAATGGGGTAGCAGAACGCAAGAATAGATCCATTTTAAACATGGTCAGATGTGTGTTGGAAGAGAAACAGATGCCTAAGAAATTCTGGCCTGATGCTGTAAAATGGTCATGCCATGTGTTGAACAGAATCCCCACATCAGCTGTGAAAGATAAAACTCCCGAAGAAAGTTTGGAATGGGAGACAACCTAACATAGAATACTTTAGGGTGTTCGGATGTTTGGGAAATGTTCATGTACCAGAAGCACAGAGGGTGAAACTTGATGCCAGGAGTCAATTGTGCATCTTTATTGGCTATAGTGAAGAATCTAAAGGATACAAAATGTATGATCCAGTGTCCAGGAAGGTAATCATAAGCCAAGATGTGGTGTTTGAAGAGGATAAGTGTTGGGATTGGGGGAGGACAGCTGAAGAATGTAACTCTGATATATTAGAATGGGAAGATGAAGAACTTGAACTAGAAAATTCAAGTGATGAAGAAGGAAAAGGCAACTCAGAACATGACTCTGAGAATACAGAAATAGAAGACACTGAAAATGAAGGTCAACACATCAACAGCAATCCTCAGTCCCCTGGTCATCATGATGAGATAGTGAATCAACCACTTGAAAGAAGAAAATCAAGAGTTCCTGCATATTTACATGATTATGTAGTTGGAGAGGGACTATCTGATGAAGAAGAAGTGCAGAACTACATCATGTTCACTTCATCAGGTGATCCTATTTGCTATAAAGAAGCTGTGATCAACCAAAAATGGATACAAGCAATGGATCTGGAAATTGAAGCAATTGAGAAAAACAAGACCTGGCAGCTAGTGGATGCACCTAAAGAAGCAAAGATAATTGGTGTAAAGTGGATATACAAAACTAAGCTGAATGAAAACGGGGAAGTAGACAAATGCAAAGCAAGGCTTGTTGCTAAAGGATATGCACAAGAGAAAGGGCTAGACTACAATGAAGTATTTGCCCCAGTAGCCAGGTGGGATACCATAAGAACAATCATTGCTTTAGCTGCCAAAAATGGTTGGACATTATACCAACTGGATGTAAAGAGTGCTTTCCTCTATGGAGAACTGAAAGAAGATGTGTATGTGGCCCAACCAGAAGGATATGAAAGGAAGGGAGAAGAAATGAAGGTTTATAAGTTGAAGAAAGCCTTGTATGGATTAAAGCAAGCCCCCAGGGCTTGGTTTAGCAGAATTGAAAGCTATTTTGAAAGCCAAGGATTTGAAAAAAACAGTCATGAACATACCTTGTTCATCAAGAAAAGGGGACTCAACACTCTAATTGTAAGTCTCTATGTTGATGATCTTGTTTTTACTAGTAATAATCCTGATATGATCAATTCTTTCAAAGAGTCTATGAAGCAGGAATTTGAGATGACAGATTTGGGTGAAATGAGTTACTTTCTGGGAGTTGAAGTCCATCAAAGTGGAAAAGGAATTCACATCCGTCGAAAAGTATGCGACGATATTCTTGACAGATTTGGAATGAAGGAGTGTAATAAAGTCAAAAATCCAATGGTACCTGGGAACAAACTGACTAAAGATGAGAATGGAAAGAAAGTTGATCCAACTTTCTTTAAACAAATGATTGGCAGTCTTATGTATTTAACTGCTACCAGACCTGATTTGATGTTTAGTGTGTGTCTGTTAAGTCGTTTTATGGCTAATCCAATGGAGTCACACCTATTAGCTGCAAAGAGAATACTTAGATACTTGAAAGGTACACTAATGCTTGGTATTTTCTATCAAAAAGGGTGCACTGATGAAATTCTGGCCTACACAGACAGTGATTATGCTGGTGATACAACTGAATTCAAGAGTACATCAGGTTATGTGTTTGTTCTAAGCAAAGGGGTGGTAGCTTGGTCATCAAAGAAACAATCAGTGGTCACTCTTTCAACTACAGAAGCTGAGTACATTGCAGCAGCTGCTTGTGCTTGTCAAAGCATATGGTTACAAAATGTTTTGAAGCAAATTGGAGGAACTAAATGTAATTCAATTACTATGTTGTGTGATAATTCATCTGCTATTATGCTTGCTAAACATCCTGTTTTCCATGGTAAGAGTAAACACATTGCAGTAAGATATCACTTTCTGAGGAATCTCACTAAGGAAGAAACAATTGTTATCAAACACTGTGGAACTCAAGAGCAATTGGCCGATATAATGACCAAGCCACTGAAGCTTCAGCAATTTGAAAGGCTCATAGATGCTCTTGGAATGAAGATATTTGAAGAATAAACTAGAATTCATACTGAATTTTAGTTTAGGGGAGGATTTGTTGGACTTAGTCTCTGCATAATATTTTCTGTTAGCATAATAATAGGAGTATTTGTTTGTTTTTCTGTTTTTCGTGTCCTACTTTCTAGGTAGTTGCCTAATCTTCTAGTTTATGGAGATAATGTAGGATTTTCAGTTTTTCCTCTTGTACTTTTGATTATTTAAAGCAAGGCTGTGCCTAATAAAAAAGCAGAGAAAGTTTTCGTTTCATTACTCACTTGTTAAATTATTCAACATCATTTGCCATGGTAAACTTAATTAAACCAACTACTCTGTTGTAGGTTGGTGCTAGCTATTATCATTTTTGGTATGATCAAATAAGTCTAGTACATCTTCATGCATCTTGGCAACTGATTTTTTCTTATATGTTAGCAGCAGATTTTTAATTGTTACTTGCAGTGATTATTTCTCTGCATGAAAAAGGAGAAAAAAAGTATGGGTGAACATACAAAATTACCCTTACTCCCCGATGTCAAAATAGTCCCAAGGGCCCAAATTAATGTTACCTTTACGATCTCTATTTCTCTATTGTTTAAGTTTAAGGGCTTTTATTGTGTCTTTTGCTTAATTATGAATAATATATTAGGTTACGTTACACATGCTATTACCTAGAAGATGGTGATGAATATGCATAACATAAACCTAAAATTGCCTATCAAACATTATGTTTGTTTATATAATAATAATAATACAATCTTATTTGTATGTGTTTAATTGTATAAACATTGAGATATATAAATCATAACAATTAATATAATTAAAGTTTGAAGAAGGTAGGTTCAAGGGCATTTGTGTCTTCCATCATGAGTTTTCATGTTAGCATAGCAAGGGCAAACATCTTCATTTCCAGAAGTGCCAGGTGGTACACATGAGTTGCATCTTTCACAGCAAGTGTTACATGCCCTTATACACATTTTGTGTCTTGATGATTTGCTACATCTATATTCACATTTCCCTCCACAATCTGCCAAATTAACAAAGTGGATTAGTGGTAAGTTAAGTCAATTAATAATCATTCATTAGTGTCCTGTTTAACGAGCTTTGATCAGAAACTATAACTAAAAATACAATAAAATCTCATAGACGACGTCGTATCGTATCATAACGTTGGATGCGTATACACTCATACCGATTGTAGCTTCAGGGGTGATATTTCGAGCTTGAACTTGTAACTGCATTTTTCAAACACACAACTATATACGATTAATGACATACTTCTTATTCAGGCGGAAAAAAAAAAACATTAGAGCACTTGTATTGGAAATCGTAAAACAATGTAAATCGGTAGAATATAGATTCGAATCATTCAGATTCAGTAAAATATGTACTCATACTCATATCTGTGATATAAAGATATATTAATTGTATTTTCTTTATTCTAAACACAGTATTTTTAAATTCTATATTATCTGGACCGCATATACTGATCCAATTCATTTTGAATAAAAAGAGCAATGATACAGTCACAACGGATTGACACAACCAAATTACACAACAATCATCTACAATACCGTTAGTTTTGACGTGGAATCACAACAAAAAGAAGGAAAGAAAGGTGAGGAAAAAAAAACTAATTTTAAATGCCACTAAAGTTTTTTCTAGAGATAAATGTCACTTAAAATTATCACATGCATTAACCACTTGTCATCTTTACATTGGTAAACAAATTTCACTAATCACCCATGATTATTTTCCCATAATTAATAACAAAATTAGTAGTTATTTATCAGGAAGGGAGGGAGGGAAGAGGCCGAGTTGATTTTTTTTATAGAGTTGGATTGGTAAAAATTACTCAAACCATATGCCTCGGTACTTCATGGCACTCTCGATTTACCGGCCATCACTGGTGGCTGGGCCGGGGACTTCAGGCTGGACAGATCGGGTCTGGCGGCGATGTTGGCAGCTCCCGGTCCAGCCTCGTATTCAGTATTTTCTATGGAACTGCCTTCATGACTGCTTGGCAATCGACCAGGGCCTTATTCGACGCAACTTGGGGACAGGTACATGCTTGGCATGTGGGGAGACAGTGGAGACCCTACGTCATGTCTTGTTTGAGTGTGAGATGGTGGACATTATTATCCAAAGCAAGTTCTAAAACTTTGAGCGTCTTCTGGTTTAGAGAAAAGTTCACTTCAAGCGGCTACAGGAAACCTTAACTGTGGATTAATGCCCAAAAGTATATATGGAGGCAGAAAACATGGCATGCATCGGAAACAGTTTCCTTATAACGGACCGGATATTTATTTAGCCCTTTTGTTTTCTTTTTGTTTATGGTTATTGACACCTACACGTGCTACAATTTTTTTTTTTTTTTTCTTTTCAAAAGGATAACCAATAAGTTAGACTTTTTAATAAAAAAATATATAAGACATAAACAAAAACTTTATCACTTATCAATATATTCATTTGAATTTGATACGCATGTATCTAACTTCAATGTACAGAACTGATCTACGGGCAAAAATCTAACGGCGATGATCGCTGATAACATAAAATCCAACTCTGATATCTGCAAATACAAAAACATGTGATATTTTAACAATTGAAAATAAAAAAATCCAGTCGGCAATATGAACAATTCTGTACGTGGCCATTACAATTACAATGCACATGACATGATGAAAACTACATTGAAAAATGAGAAATATTTGTGTGGTGTCTTCATTCGTGTGGACACACCGCGTGTAGTTCAATCTGAACCACACATTGTGTCTACACGAATGGAGTGACTATGTAAATATTTCCCATGAAAAATATGTCTACAACGACCGAATTAAAGTTCGTGCACCGCATCGGGATATGAATTCAAAAAATCCAACAACGTTTGTGGTTTCAAATAAAAATGCAAATCACGTACCTATATTAACGAATACAAAACGGGAAATCACATTTATAAGCTTACTTGGAGCTTTTTCCCCTAAGATAACGGTAGTTTTAGTGTGGTCACACCATGTTAGCATTGGTCCAAGGTGTGAAAAATAGCAAGGTTTTTTTTTTTTTTTTTTTTTTTTTTGCACAATTAGGGGGGTCACAATACATTCACAGATTCTTATCGGTTCCGGACCATCAACTCATACTAGAGGCTAAGGCTATCTGCCACATAAAGCCGCCCATAAGGCCAAGGCTATCCGCCATATAGGGCCGCAAAAGACCTCCCAGTAAGGCATTCAGGCAAAGCTAACATGCGACCCGCCATTATAGCAAGCCGCCACGTGTATTTCAAGGCAATCGATCCGCGAGCATACTTTACTCCCCACCTAACATTCTAAGAGAATGCTTAAGGCACGGAATAGGGGGCCATTGATATGTCTGAACTGTAATCCAGCCCGCGGATCTCCATACGGGTCCGTCCGGCCACCAAAGTAGCGGATGAGGCCAACGGCCACTGCAATCCACAAACCCAAAAGCCTATTCGGGCCTGCGAGCCTACGGCTCCGCACCCAAGTCTTTAGCCCAACATGGCACAAGGAAAGGCTGTAGGGGCCGGCCCGCGAGCCCACAAGGCTATCAGGTCCGCTAGAGACCAAAGCCCATAACACCTTGAGGATGAAACTGCTACAGGCTTGGCAAGACAAGGATGCAAGAGATGGCGAAGTCATCGGATCCGCATCCTATCGACCCCGCCATCTGCTCGCTAGCTCTATCAGCATCTAGTTGTACCTGCTTGTCCTTAACTGTAATTGGCCAAACCTTAGTCGGTGGCTTCCCTATAAACAGGGCATAATGTAACCATTTTACGTGGAGAGACAATTAATAAAAAATTAAGGCAAACTCTTCCAAATTGTTTGCTCTCTACTCTTCATTTAGCACCACCACTTCCCACCGTGCACCACCACTTTTACACTCAAGTTACAGCCAAATATCCACCATAAATCACCGCTAAATAATCCGAGATAATTTCGACATTATCAATTAGTAACGTCATGGTCATTGATGTTATTTTTACAAAGTAACGTCGATAACAATGACAAATGTCAATGAGCTCTAACGTTAATCATGTGTGGCACCGAAAATAAATAAAAATTAATCAAAAAGTGTAAACGAAAGTAATTTCATTATGGTGATAGATAACGGGCCAAGTTGAACGGAGTATCAGTTGTTCAAACTTGTGTAACGCGTTTGTTTAGGTCACGAGTTTGTTCGTGTTCGTCAGGGGCGGCTCTACATGTATCAATGGGGGTGCGCCCGACCCATAAAATAAAAATATTATGTATAAATAGTAGAGATTTTTTTTTATAAACGCACATATATGTGAAATTGACCCCCTTATTTTTATGTATTGACCCCTTGTTTTATCTATTGCCTCATAATTACATGTATAGAACTGAATATCCAAATACATGTATGATACGGAAAAAAAAAATGACAAATTTCGACCCATATGTCAAAATTCCCGTACCGCCCCTAGTGTTCGTTAATCTAATAAATATACAACTATATATATATATATATATATATATATATATATATATATATATATATATATATATGTGTGTGTGTGTGTGTGTGTGTGTGTTCAAACTTTGTTTGTTAAGGTCACAAGTTTGTTCGCAAACATTTTGTTTAATACATGAACAAAAATTTATATTCAAGCTCAGCTCTTCTATGAAGAAAATTGGTTCGAGTTCGTGTTCGAGTTTGACTTGCTACACACATTTTTGCCTTCCAGGTCGAGCTCGGCTTAAGTTTGGCTCGTTAAAATATAAAAAATTAAGTGCAAATGAATAAATAACAAAGTAAACAATACTATTCAAACATTATTGTACCAAAAATATTTAGACAACTCTATAAATATTCTATAAAATTACTTTAGTGTATCTATTAGATTAGCATATGGTTTATCATCTTATGTGTTAGACTTTGATTATACAATGTTTATCTATATAAGAAGCTTAGGGAACATACTCGAACGTTCGCGAGTAAGCTCATATTCGTTCATTTAGGAAACGAGCTTATAATCTTGTTCAAACTTGATTTATCGAGCTAAACAAACGAACGATCACAAATGCGAACGAGTCGAACACGAGCTTGTTCGTGAGCGGTTTTGTTCGTTTAATTTTACTACTGATATATATATCTATTTTTCCATTACAAAGTGCCCTCTCTATTTCTCCATTAAATAGGGCTTTTTTGTAACCAAGTATCTCGACTCAAGTGGTAAGTTACTCGAGAATCGCTAGGAATGTTATCGGTTCAATTCTCCTACGAGGTTGAAAGACTTGGTCAGACCTTAGGAGTGAGTAAAACTCAGACTCCGCAGGCACAACTCGAACCGAATTCCCAATTAGTTGGACAGTGACCCCGATACCGGAGGCTTTAACAAAAAAAAAAAGACACGGTCCGAACCGATTTTCCTGGCGTGTTCCCAATATCGAGGGGGGGGGGGGGAAGGGAGGCCTTTTTGTATCCATTTTCTATATCTATATCTATATATGATGGGGCGGCTGCTTAAATGACCTCCTCCACAAAAGTTTTGGTTGCCTTAACCTGGCGTACCAAAGTATTGGCTTATTAGACCCAAACTTTTAATAATTGGCAAACTACCTATATTACCCTTTTGCAACTCCCCCCATCTCCAAAAACCCGGCGACATTCCGGCGAACCAAACTAGGTTTTGAAATTTTCCCCCCAAAATTACCCTCAAATTTTCCCCCCAATGATGACCCGACCCATATTGTGTATAAAGTAGGGACTGTGGGCAAAAATTGCACCATTTTCTGATCGTGTAAACCTCCAAAAAGGATTAAGCAACCAAATCCGCCATTGTAGTGACTCGATTAGAGCTCCAAAATCGATTAAGCAACCAAATCCGCCATTGTAGTGACTCGATTAGAGCTCCAAAATCGATTTTGAAGAGGTGAACAAACTGAAAATTCCTCCAAAATCTCTGTCGGGTATGTATTATTTTTCTTAGTTTCGGAGCATTTTTCAGTAACATGTTAGTATATAATGTAATGAAGTGGGGAAGAAGATGCATTGGAAGAGATTGAGATGTTGGCTTGTACAAACTTCCTACTTTTTGACTAAGTATGTTTGATGTTTTCCCCATCGGAATTGCAATTCTTCAATTATAGTCCCCCTAAGTATTTAATTGAGTTCAATTACAGTCATGTGAAAGTAGTTAACCTGCGTAATAGACAAAAACTAGTTTGTACTCGTTATCTTTTAAGTCCATTGTTGTTTGTTTTTTACCTGCCCCTGATTGTAATCATTGTATTGAATGGATTAAAGCAGGATATTGTTGATTCGTCATGGGTAGGGAACGCAAACTTTCGATATATGCATGTTATCCGGTTGAGTTTGGGAAGAATGTCGATGGTGATTGGTTTTGGAATTATGTAGGAAATGAAACGAGCATGTGACCAAGTCGTTAAACGTGAAAAAAAGCGTTTCATTTCTTGAATGGTATGAGCCGGGGTGAAAGAAGAATTGGAATTTGATACAAGGTTGAATGATTTTGAAATGAAAGTTATGGCTCCTATTAGTAAAGGTTTGCACCGATAGTAGTTGATTGTGATAAGGTTGTGACACGGTTCTTTAGTGTTTGTGATCCAAAGAAAGATTTGATATTAGTAAGTTTGAAAGCAAAGGAAAACGGAACACAATTTGAAGGGGAAGCAACTCATGTTGAACCGGAAGCATCACGTGTTGACCATGATGAACATGCTATGGAGAGTCAAGAAACACGTGAGTTGGTGTACTTGATGGGAACTCAAGCAAGTAGTGTTGAAATGGTTGTTGATGAAAACAATGAGGTAAATGAGAGTTTTGATGGAATGGGGATTGATGAAGGTTTGGATAGTAGAGAAACTGTTCAGATTTTTGAAGATTCTTTATTGATGTCGTTGGGTCAAGATGTATTTTTAGAATCTCAAGAGCCCATGAATGTGGATTATCCAAATGGTGATGGTTTGAATGTAGGGGACCCCCCAAATGTGGAATCTTTGAATGCACCGGAACCCGGAACTGGAATCGATATCGAAGGTGTAGATGTTGTGAACATTACTGAAGATGTCGACATACATGTGAAAGACAAGTTTAGATCCAAGGAGTATTTACAGTATAAGGTTGAGATGTTGGCTGTGAAGTTTAAATTTTTTTTCAAAACGTTGAAGTCCACCAAAAGCCTTTTTACAATAAAGTGTGAAGCCAACGGATGCAAATGGCGGTTGCGAGCAACGAAAAGTAGTGGATGTGAAAACTTTGAAGTGACAAGGTATGAATTTAAGCATACTTGCCGACCTTTGATTGGTACAAAAGACCACAAACATGCTTCCTACAAGCTAATTGGTAGACATTATTCTGGGAGGTTTAAAGATCCTAAGCGTGTTAATCCACCGAGGGATATCATTAATGACTTTTTCCAAGAGTTTGGATATGACATAACTTATGACAAGGCGCTTGATGCCAAGAGATATGCCGAGTCAATAATCCGGGGAAATCCAAAAACGAGTTATGGACAATTACATAAGTATTGTCATGCGTTGATGTTGGCAAACCCGGGTACTTTGACGGAGATTGAAACCAAACCAAACAACGAATTCTTATATTTTTTTATGGCACTTGGTGCAAGCATTGAGGGGTATAAGTGGATGCGGAAAGTCGTTTCTATGGACGGGACACATTTGAAAACGTCTTACGATGGTGTTCTTCTTGTGGCAACGTGCCAAGATGGAAATGGAATGATATTTCCAATCGCATGGGGTGTTGTTGATGCTGAGAAGACGGAATCTTGGGGATGGTTCTTTGAAAGGCTTAAAAAGATTACAGGTGACACCGACGATCTAGCAATACTTTCTGATCGTCATGATGCTATAAAAGCAGCATTTGAGACTGTGTTTGTGAATGCGCATCAAGGTTTTTGTACTTATCACATTCAAAAGAATCTGAGGACTCGTTATCGGGGTTGTAATGTGTCAGATATGTTTTATAGGGTTTCGCGGGCCTATACTGAAGCAGAGTTTAACAGAGAATGGGAAAGAATGACTGAAAAAGTCGGGAGGGATATCAAAACGTACTTGGATGAATCAACTTTCCCTTACTGGTCTAGATGTCACTTTCCGGGTGAACGGTACAATATAATGACAACTAACCATGCAGAGTCTTTGAACAGTGTGCTTAAGCGTCCTCGGGAATTTTCGATAATTGGGTTAATTGACTTTATCCGGGGACTTTTACAAAAGTGGTATCTTTGAAAGACTTAAACTTGCTACAAAATGTGGTGCCGTTGTCACTCCATCTGTGGACGTAGTAATAAAAAACCACTACGACAAGGTAAAGAATTATTTTGTTTTATTAATTTCTGATGTTGAAAAGAAGTATGAGGTTTTTGATACCGTAGGCCATTTGACTTACACTTTGTTTACTTGGATGTAAGGAAGTGCAGTTGTAAGTGTTTCGATTTAGATAAGTATCCATGCGTGCATGCCGTGGCAGTGGCAAATAAAATAGGGATGCATGCCAAAGATTATACCTCTCCTTATTACAGCACCGATTATTGGAGGAAAGCTTATGCTCAATGTGTGTATCCCTTGCCGAATTCTGGGGATTGTGTTTATCCTGAAGACGTGTTGAGCAAAGTGGTATTGCCACCGGTCCCGCAAAAGAGACCACCTGGACGTCCATCAAAGAAGAGAAAACCATCTGCCGGGGACGGAAAAAGGATTGTACGTTGTCGTAAGTGCAAGCAAACTGGCCATAACGTTACTACTTGTTCGCGTTTGACTACCCAAGAAACTGATACCACTACCCAAGAAGCTTATACCGATGCTGAATTTATACCACTGAATTGGTTGGTTTAGAATTTGTAATATGATGTTTAAGTTTGATGTACCTTGTGACATGTTCTATTTTTTATGTTGGATGTTATTTTGTTTAACATGATGTATAAATTTGATTTATGTAAAAAAGTAAACAAGTTCAAGTTTGACTTGGAGTGTTTGTAATTACTTAACAAGTTTGACTTAGAGTGACCATTCATTGACTGTTTAACTGCAGTTAGAGTGACCATTCATTGACTGTTTGCAATTCCCCCACTTTCTTGAACAATATGAATCACAAGAACATGTCGATAACTCCTTCAGCTTGGTGCAGAAAATAGTTGGCAATGAAAAGGAGATTGACTTGTTGGCTTGTAATAACTTTCAACTTTAATCAACTTTCCTCGTTGTTTTGAATTTCTTAATTAATTAATCAACAAACACTCCAAAACAAACTTGAACTTGTTTACTTGTTTACATACATCAAACTTATACATCATGTTAAACAATACAATAGATAAGCAAGCAACATAACAATACCTAGAAAATTCAAGTTCAACTAGAAATAAAAAACCAATACAACTCACTTCAACACAAGAATTGACACAACCAACACAAGAATAACAACTAATAACACCATCAACCACCCAATCTTGGTATCAATTTTTTCCAAACAAAGTCGCTGTATTTCTTCATCTCTACCACCATTTCCAATTGAGGAAACTTCATCATAGGCACCTCTACCAATCGGGTTGCACCATTCGGAAAAGTCACAAACGAGCACTTGAAATACAACATTCCCTTGTTTGGCTTACTCATTTCAACGATTTTCAAAGTTGCGTTCTTTTCACACTTACACTTTCTATACTCATAGAGAATGTCGCGAGTTCATCCGGTTCGTCCACGCCTACTGTTGGTGGTGGACATTGCAGCTGAAATATAAAAATGAAACGACCGGGCACTTAAAACAATATTATCCCATAAGAAGAACCGGCAAATTGGATGAATGGAGGACGAGAGAGGAGTTCCTATGCTCTAATTATTCAGCACCCTTCTTCAATTCGTTTGAAATTTGAAAGAAAATTCAAATTTTGGGGAAAAGGTATCGGGAAAATAAATTTAGGGTAATGAATTGTGGAAATTTCTGGGGAGGGAAACGGAGGAATTTGGGGTTCTTCAAGAGAGAGAGATGGGAGATGGGTGGATGTGCAGGTGAGAATGGATGAGATGTGCAGGTGGATGTCCAAGTTAATCCCCAATTTTTCAAAACAATTGAAATGAAATTTTGATTTTTTGGAGGAAGAAGATAGCGGGAATCATTCAATTTGGCGGGAAATCCGGGAAAAATCCCAAATTGGCTGCCAATTCTAATTTTTTATATTATTAGATAAATGATTTATATTTAATTAATGAATTAATTACTAATAATTTTAAGCTTTTGATATTTATCAACCCTAATCATAGTAATCGCCTTGATCGAACCTCGATCTAACATCTTTTGATATTTATCAACCCTAATCATAGTAATCGCCTTGATCGAACCTCGATCTAACATCTTATTATGCGTTATCAACCCTAATCATAGTAATCGCCTTGATCGAACCTCGATCTAACATCTTATTATGCGTTATCAACCCTAATCATAGTAATCGCCTTGATCGAACCTCGATCTAACATCTTATTATGCGTTATCAACCCTTATCATAGTAATCGCCTTGATCGAACCTCGATCTAACATCTTATTATGCGTTATCAACCCTTATCATAGTAATCGCCTTGATCGAACCTCGATCTAACATCTTATTATGCGTTATCAACCCTAATCATAGTAATCGCCTTGATCGAACCTCGATCTAACATCTTATTATGCGTTATCAACCTTAATCATAGTAATCGCCTTGATCGAACCTCGATCTAACATCTTATTATGCGTTATCAACCCTTATCATAGTAATCGCCTTGATCGAACCTCGATCTAACATCTTATTATGCGTTATCAACCCTTATCATAGTAATCGCCTTGATCGAACCTCGATCTAACATCTTATTATGCGTTATCAACCCTAATCATACTAATCGCCTTGATCGAACCTCGATCTAACATCTTATTATGCGTTATCAACCCTAATCATAGTAATCGCCTTGATCGAACCTCGATCTAACATCTTATTATGCGTTATCAACCCTAATCATAGTAATCGCCTTGATCGAACCTCGATCTAACATCTTATTATGCGTTATCAACCCTAATCATAGTAATCGCCTTGATCGAACCTCGATCTAACATCTTATTATGCGTTATCAACTCTTATCATAGTAATCGCTTGATCGAACCTCGATCTAACATCTTATTATGCGTTATCAACCCTTATCATAGTAATCGCCTTGATCGAACCTCGATCTAACATCTTATTATGCGTTATCAACCCTTATCATAGTAATCGCCTTGATCGAACCTCGATCTAACATCTTATTATGCGTTATCAACCCTAATCATAGTAATCGCCTTGATCGAACCTCGATCTAACATCTTATTATGCGTTATCAACCCTAATCATAGTAATCGCCTTGATCGAACCTCGATCTAACATCTTATTATGCGTTATCAACCCTTATCATAGTAATCGCCTTGATCGAACCTCGATCTAACATCTTATTATGCGTTATCCACCCTAATCATAGTAATCGCCTTGATCGAACCTCGATCTAACATCTTATTATGCGTTATCAACCCTAATCATAGTAATCGCCTTGATCGAACCTCGATCTAACATCTTATTATGCGTTATCCACCCTAATCATAGTAATCGCCTTGATCGAACCTCGATCTAACATCTTATTATGCGTTATCAACCCTAATCGTAGTAATCGCCTTGATCGAACCTCGATCTAACATCTTATTATGCGTTATCAACCCTAATCGTAGTAATCGCCTTGATCGAACCTCGATCTAACATCTTATTATGCGTTATCAACCCCAATCGTAGTAATCGCCTTGATCGAACCTCGATCTAACATCTTATTATGCGTTATCAACCCTAATCGTAGTAATCGCCTTGGTCGAACCTCGATCTAACATCTTATTATGCGTTATCAACCCTAATCGTAGTAATCGCCTTGATCGAACCTCGATCTAACATCTTATTATGCGTTATCAACCCTAATCGTAGTAATCGCCTTGATCGAACCTCGATCTAACATCTTATTATGCGTTATCAACCCTAATCGTAGTAATCGCCTTGATCGAACCTCGATCTAACATCTTATTATGTGTTATCTAACATCCTATATTTACGCTATATCACATCGTATTATCCCTTCATATATAAAGCAAGCAAGCATCCCCCACCCAACCCTAAATTCATTAACTCGCCGGTCGTCTACTCCCAACAGCAACGGTGCCTCTCTACTCCTCTCAACAGGGCCTCTCATTGGGCTTGAGTCAGGCGGCGTCGCACTTCGGCTTCCACCCATTTATCGGGCTTGAATCAGCGTCTTATCTATCTTGTTTCAGGTAATTTGTTCTTCTACGGCGGCGCACTTCAACATCTTTTTGTTTTCAAAGCACATTTCACAGGTTTTAGATTAATAGATTGTTATGAAAAGAGTTCCGAAATGGTAATTCAACTGTAAATAAACAGGGAAATGGGTAAAGATGAGAATGAGGAAGAAGAATAGAAGAGAAGAATTTGAGAGAGTAGAAAAGGAAGAGAAAGAAGCCTCATGGCTGTAACAAAAAAGGAAAATGAACTAATTAAATGAACCGGGCCTATATTTGTTAAGGAAAATCAGCTCGATTCATGACATAGATTTTATATTCATAGATTGATAATTTCGGTGTCATAACTGTTTGGTTTGGATTTATTTACAGGTGTGTTGAAAGATGGATAGGTGTGTTGAATGGATTGAAGCAGACGTGGATGTACATGAACTTGAAAGGGAACTAAGGGTCATCGAAGAAGAGTATGAGCGTAATAAAAGAATTTGGAATCCGTGGGGGGTTGATGAACCGATGCTTGATCCTCAAGAATTTGCAAGCGTAATGAGGGACATTGAAGCTGAAGAAGAGGAAGAACGTACAATCAATCCGTGGCTGGTCTATGACTCTGAGGACGAAGAAAAAGGCTACACATTTGAATGTGAATCTGAGGATTTCTGGGAGGATGAAGTGTGTGTGTGATACTATAAAGTGTGAGGCTTTGATCTTTAGTACTGTGCTTTGGTTGTATCACTATGTATATTATTTTGTTTTCATCTTGGTAGGGAAATGAATGCTTCTCTTGTTCAATTGTGGCAATGACTTTATAAATCATTCAAAGCAGAACATTAGATTGTCCATCCCATTGCAAAAAACAAACTTAAAACAACATAAACAAACAACAACAACAAGAAGAAGTTAAAACAACAAGTAATGTCAACAACAAGTTAAAACAAACTTAAAACAACATAAACAACCTTTGTTCCAGCAAGTTAAAACAACAACAACAAGTAATGTCATAATTAAACATATTAAAACATAAAACATGTACTGTCATAATTAATTAATCAACCCATCCAATCAGGGATCTCAGCAACAGGAAGATCATGTACAGTTGCAACGTACACTTTGTTCACCAGTTTGACAAGTTCATTGATCTTATCCAAGTAGAACTTGAACCTCGATGTCAGGATCACTATCTCAGACTCCCTTGTTTGAACATCATTAGTTAGTTGTAATATCGCCATGTCCTGTTCCTTCACCTCTGAATTCAGGTAGTCGATTCGCTTCTTCATATCTACCATTTCCGTCTGCATAGCATCGAACGCCTTCTTCAAATCTTGAATTACGGCTTATTCTTTGATTTCTGGATTCATTTTCGCGTGTTTTTTTCTTTCTTTCTTTCTAAAAGAGTGCTTCAGTGCTTCTCAATTGAAAATCATTATCATAAATTTGGGTGTTTAAATAGGGTGTTCTTGACATGCCTTTTCGTTTTTAAAAAAAACCTCTTCGTGCCTCCTCGTTAACTGCCTCCTTAAAATACAACTCCTTAAAAACCTCTACACATGCCTCTTTATAATGACATATAACCACCAACCGTTAGTTATTATCTCATTTAAAAGCCTTTGTATTTATTTTAATTATTATCTCATTTAATTATTATCTAATTTGAATTTATGTAAATTATTATCTCATTTAAAAGTCTTTTATATAATATTAAAACTCTATTATTAATTTTTTCCACAAACATCATCAATTTTTATTACTGATCTATGTAACAAGCTTAAACTTGTTTTTACAAGCCAACAAGTTATTTCATGTTTGTTTTGGAGAATAAGGTGTTATTTAATCATGATTAAATTAAATTCGAGTATATTGGTGGTTTTGAAAGTCATCTAATCATTTATATGGTGATAAGATAGTTTATTATGTTTGAATTCAAACGAGGATTATCTCTTATTTTATATTTATTTCAAGATTAGGGTTTAGGTTATTTTTTCACTATAAATATGCAGCATTAATGCATACAATCAGTTATTAATGCTTTAATTAGGTCAAAGACAATTAGGAAATCAATAAAATCAAAAAACAAAATAAGGAATACAAAAACATAATCAATTATAAACGTCCCATAACAATCTTCTTGCATACATCACCAAACCCTTGTTCACCAAACCCTTGTTCACAATCTTCTTGCATACATCACCAAACCCTTGTTCACCAAACGTCCCATAATTATGCTAACTGTTTCCCATACTAACTGTTTCCCATTACAAAACCCTCATAAATTGTTCATCATCATACACAACATCTATGGCTCAAAATGGCATGCAAATCAACTCGGCAACTAACTTTTTTCTCCACATTGGCATATGATCATTTTGAATCGTTTTAATATCCAGTCTTCCGAGCAGAAACTCCAAGAATTTAATGGTGAAAATGCCACAATCAGACCTACAATATTAACATATAAGTTAAACACCACGTAAATCATCTTAACAATCTACTAATACTCCAAATTACTATTTGCATAAATAGTAATTTACATACCCATTTTGTTGAAGAGGACATTCCACTTTCTCCACCTCAAGCTTCTTCAAGCCATATTTCTCGAAACCAACCACATGCTTCCGATCAAATGAGGGATAAGAAGTTGCAATGGCACAATCCATTTAATAAGTTGTGCTCTTTTAACATGATTCCCCAAACTCGTCATACACATAGATCTTTCTCATACCAAGATCAACTTTCACAAGAAACCAATGGCTGTTCTCGTTAACCGGAATATACAAACATTTACAACCCTCCCATGGTTTGCCGTCTGTTGGAACTACGCCATTCACATAATTAATAAACTTTTTCCCAAATACTAAGTTCTCCACTGTGGTATCATTGTCCCTCTTACTATGCATCTCTTTTAACTCACACAAAAAGTATGTATCAAGAATGCGAGCATCTTGTTCATACAACCCCCGCGTCTTTGTTTGGCGGCGACGAACTCCGACAAATGCGGCGTTTATAATCTACAACAATACATATTACAAATTATTAATTAACAACATCATAATTTATTCATTTAATTCGCCATCTATTGCACTAGTTCATCACATCGTGGGGCTTACCGGGGTTCTCAACCATCCCCCGCCACAATTGATTTCGGTTGTTTGGCTTCGACATCCTCATCAACCACCCTCACAACTTTGCTATGTTTACACAACGGTTAAAAACAATTAAATAAGACAATTCAATAAAGGAGTTGAAGTATTTACGTTTAGTGAGCCAAAACGATACCCGTCATCACACTTATCTAAAAAAATTTGAAGCTCTTGCATCAACACGGGGTCCAACTCTCCATACGGATCAAAAGCACAAACATTATCAACTTTCCTTCTCTTCACGTTCGATTATAAGGATATGGCTCACACTTGTGCTTTTTTCTTCCCCGCAACCTTTTCACCCCCACAACACCATCATCAACAACCTCCAACACATTTCCAACATCATCAACAACTTTCTTATTGCCAACCCCGACGTTGTCTTCTATGATATCCTTTCCTACACATATATAATTTCAAGAAACAAAATGTTAATCAATTAACTCTTCATTCATTCATCAAACAAAATCAACAACATATTCTACTCATTATATTACTAAACATAATATATCAACTACAAGTGTTTCGTGTTAACGTTATACCTTTGTCTTTAGGGTTTTGCTTCTCCCCAACATTATCAATAACGGGTTGCTCCTTCTCCTCACCAACATCCATCTCATGGACATGATCTTCGGGTTCATGTCCTTCAAGAATTTCAGGTTCATGATCTTCAAATTGTTCTTCAACCTTATCACCTTCCTTCTCCTCACCTTTAGATTGCTCCCCAACCTTCTCACCTTCCTTCTCCTTACCTTCAGATTCATCCTTCTCCTCACCTTGAGATTGCTTCCCAACCTTCTCACCTTCCTTCTCCATACCTTCAGATTCATCCTTCTCCTTACCTTCAGATTGCTCCCCAACCTCCTCAACTCCAACCATGTCAATATTCATTACGATTGCATTTTGAACAACATACGGCTTTTTTGGAATTAGCTTCCAACAAATCCACCTTCTTCGAAGAGCCTCCAACCGAGAATACAACTTCTTATTTTCCTCTTCAAGAACCTTTACAACCTCATCTTTCACCTTCTCATAATCTAAGCCGAGTTGATGCTTTGGGGGTGGAGTGGCGGACGATGGTTGTTCCACATTCTCGTCTTCAACGGGCTTATCGAACATTGGGATCTCAAAATCATCAATAAGTTCAATGTAGTACGGTTTTTCTTTTTCTTCATCGCTTGCCACAATCGTTGCAAACACTTGTACCTACATTGAATTCATAAATCCAAACATCAAACAACAACACAATTTAAGACAGGACTACCTAACAAGAAATACATTCAAACCTCCTTATCTTCAAAAATCGCAACGACTTTCGCTGCGCTCACCCTCCTTGTCACTTCCCACTTCATCATTCTTGGGAGAGCCGTTTCATCAACAAGCCTCCCCAATTTCTGTAAAGACGGAATGGATTCCAGTGCCCATGCCTACGTACACATCACATTTACAAAAAGCTTTCGCAACATTATATGCCTTCCAAATTAAAATAACAAAACAAAATCATAATACATACCAAGACAAGACATGCAACAATCCATAAGATGTATACTTGGATCTTATCCTCATGCTTTGTGAACAACCCACTTAAGTTCCGCCTAAACAAGTTAACCGTGCAACTATAGGATAGGTTCCCCCAAGGATACATGTTGAATGCATCCAGATCATCCACCAACTCAAACCACCACCACTCCAACGCCACATTCTCCTCTGTAGCTAACAAAACAAAAATCAAAACAACCAACAATCCCAACTTGTATTTATCGTCGGATGCATCTTTATCTCTACGATTTCCATTCTTAACTCGATCAAAAGCTGACAACAAATCCTTTCGGTTTATACGCCCTTCCCTTAAAGTATTTTTGTCCAAGCCGACAAAGTCTTCCTTCTTTTCTTTAAACATCCCACGGTAACACCTTTGCTCTCAATCCCGTAACAACTAAAAATTCATTCACTCCAAACCTCAAAGGCTTGTCCCCGATCATAAACCAAAACGATTGATCCTTTTTATCGTTCTTTAACTGCCTCATGATCAATTGATGAACAATTTGATAACAACTCATTTTATGAAGCCCAATTAAATGTCCAAAGCAACTATCTTTAAACAATTTCTTGTGCTTATTGTCTAGGTTATCATAAACATACCTAGCTTTATCATCAATGCACCTGTTAACAATCTCACAACTTTTTGCCTTTTGTGCATGTGTTAAGTTGTATTTCAGCTCCATTTACTACAAAATAAACAAAATACATAAAAAGCTCTTCCGATCACATGCTAAACTCGATTACCATAAACACACTTCAATGGATTAAGACAAACAAATCCGATAACTCTAATTCCATAAATTACTCATTAAGTACTTCGAGACGATTTGCAGCCAGAAATCAACCGAATCCACCACTGTCCGTCGGAAAACACTTGCAAAAAGAAAGCCTATAGTCTTCAGTGGATCTTCAATCACATTGGTTAAAAACAAGTTTGAGTTTGTTTTGAAGAACAGTTTTTACCGTGAAGAAGATGAAGGAGGGGTTATTCGATTGCGAGCCTTCGATTTTGGGAACTACCGGATTCTCGATCTCAGAAAAATGGATTGGTAAAGTGGGGAAAAAGAGGAGAAATAATGGGTTATAATGTAAGGGCAAATCTGGAACTTCAAGCTTTTTTAATCCGTTTTGCATTTTTCCGTTTCTTTTTTAATCCCCAAATGGTCAAAACCCTTTTAGTCCGATACTTTGTAAAAATGGGTCATATAAGCCATTCTCCCATATATGATAGTATAGTGTAGAGAATCGGAGCTCCATATAGTTCGGCTGCCGGATAAACATAAACATCCACAATTAGGGTTTTTTTTCGCTTAATTTTTTCTGTGATTGCTAAGATGAATCACTTGCCGGGGGCATCAATTGCCGCGGGGCGTGTTGCAGTGGGTGTCGCCGCCGGTATTAAGTGCAAACCTTACCTAGATTCTCCATCGATGCAGATAGTAAAATCGTTTACGGCGAGGTCGCTTGTCAATTGCAAGGTTGGTAAAAACATGAAGAAGGAAAACACCGGTCATCGTCAAACACAGAAGAACTTTCCCCCATATTTCACAAATGAAGGGAACGCACAAAAGAATACCAGTTATCATCTACAGATACAGTTTGATGATGAAGGGAATCAATTTGTAGACTTTGATGAAGATTGCAGCGTCCAAGTAATAAAGAGAGCCCTTGACTATTTGGGAACACTTGACTGGGAATCCCTGCAGGTAAGTTGATAAAAATTGACACTTGAAAGATATTGCTTACAATTTGGACATTCCAATATGCATAGTTGACGCTTATGTTACCTCACTAAACTAATATTCCTGTCCTGTTTTCTGTGGAATCAAGTTTTGTCACTGACAAAGATGATACTTTTTTATTCACCTTTTTGAGTTTTGAATTTGCTGTGTATAGTTCAACAACATTATTTCAATTTCTTGTTGATGCTCAATCTTTTTCTTCTTTTTTTTCTTGTCTAACTTTGTTTGTGAATTTTGTTGTCTGGGTATTGGCTTTTGGATACCTATTGCTTCTCCCTGAATTTTTCTGTCAATCACCAAATGCATATGAATATATCTTTCACCATAAATAGTTGCTTTTGTGTGTGGTGTGTATGTGCACGAGTGGGTGGAGGGTTCAGTGATTCTCCACATCTGATCTAAGGACTGAGGGTCTTGTATTTCTATGGAGTTTTGGTTCCATTGATCCATGTCAAGGTGATCACCTAGTACTCTTGTCTGAATGGATGCATGTATGGCTGATTTAATTTATATCATTGGGTGGTTAGGACATACTATATATGCTGGCGCATGCAAATGTTTTATTTGGCTAGAGTATACCGTGCTCACAAGGCATATTTGAATATTTGGTTGATACGAGTTGTGGCCTTCATTTGTGCTGTTACTGATCACTTCCTTAACTTTTTCCATGATCGTCTAGCTCGCCTAGGCAACCAACCCAAGCTCGCCTAGGCTTTGCCTAGCGCTTTAACAACCATGCATTGATCTATATACATGAAATCTATCTGGCTAAGGGATATTGGAACGCTTCTCACTATACCCTCTTTTTATGAATGGGAATGAGAATGGAATGTCGCTTATGAACCTACACTAACAGAATTCAATCTTTCTTTTACCTTCTATTTGTTTTGTTTTGTTTTTGTTGTTGTAGAATCACATTATATATTTTCCGAGAAAGCGGAGTGATGCTGAAGTGAGGCTCATATTTGAGAAGTGGGCAGCACACTATGACAGAAAGTATCCCTCTGCTGAATTGATGGAGATGAGATTTGCAACGTTTAAGAAAAGATTGGCCGTCATTGATAAAGGCAACTTAAAAGGCGAGTTTACATCGTTATTGAAGGCGGATTCCGACATAGAAGGTTAGCCTGTTACTTGTGGCCCACCGTCTAAAACATCCGACTTACGAAAACCCTATCATTCATTTACAGTTTTACACTCATAGAGTAATAATTATTTCTGTGGAAAGCGGCATTGGGTAGGCCCTTTTGAGAATTGTAACATACAGTAGTTTGTCTTTTGCTTCTTTTGAGGCTTGTAACATCCAGTAGGTTGTCTTTGTTTCTTTTGATACTTGTAACATAGGTCGTCTTTTCTCCTTCTCACCACTAAGTTGGATGACTAATAAAGGCAGCTATTTTTGTTGTTGTTGTTGTTAACAGTGTTAGTTTTATTAGGTCGGAACAGTGACTGGGCATCAATTCATCCCTGCTTGTGCAGGGGGCTAAGTTTGTTTCAGTCTTATTTTTCTGCTTTGAAGTAATGTCTGGTGTCTGTGCCAATGCCAGTGGTAAACATGTTCCTGCTCTCTATCACATTCTAAGTCTTGTTTTTTAGCTTTCAATTTCACGTTCGAGTCCTGTTATTTGTATCAACTACTCCTGCCATTAGAATGAATGTAACGTCCCAAGACCCCGAGCCTGGTTGCGCTAAATGAGTCATAAATGGTCCGGTCAACTGCTTAGACCGCCGTCCTCGCTTGGTTTAAAAGGGCTAACCCGAGTTGACAAGACTTTATGTCTCACACTTATATGGGGGTGAGCAGGACGGCCAAGACTTGTCCACCGACTTGTCCTATTTTCCGACGACTGCCGATTCCCGCCAGCAACCAAATCCGAAGGCTAAGTCATCAAATTCAAACCGCCATTGTTTTTCCCCCTACCGAAAGGCAGTTAAGCTCTTCTGTTTTAGTTCAATGTCCTTTTAGCTTATACATTAGCCAGCGACGAAATTGAGTTCATGATCAGAGTGTTATCTCTCTGTTTCTCCATTCATTTCTGTGTAATACTAGAACTAGAAGGATGGATAGGTATTGTAAAGGATCCGAGACGGAGTTGTATATATAAAGCTTTACTATTTGGACATTGCATATTATTTCCTTAAAAGTAGCTGCTTATAGGTTATTGTGTTGAAATTGCGATCCATATAGCCTTAAGTTTGCCTCATTAAACTCAAATTTCTGTCCTGTTTTCTGATGGGATTTATGTTTTGTCACGGACAATGACAAAGATGATACTAAACATGGACATTCTGTTGTGGTCCATGATTTCCATGGGAATATCGCATTTTGAGCCATAATTAGATAAACCGGCAGCGGTTTTTCTCTTCTTCATAGGTGAACACAGTTGTTTTGTTGGCTCATTCATCGATTTTTTTTCATCGATTGCTGATTTGGTAACTAGAATCACGTGGTTTGCTCCTGATGCGGCTTGTTACTTGTTGTTTTGCATTTATATTACGTGGGGAGGCTCATGGCTAAAAAAACATTCATTTTCATAAAAAAAAAAATGGTAAACCCTACCATTAAGGGTCCCTCACCCCGTCCGCGGGAAAGTGAGGAGAGGTTAATCGAATGCTAACAGTAACCTAGTAGAAATCCAACACGGGCGCCTTTAAAACCTCTCGCACCGAAGGGTGTTATCAATCGGAAATCAACCCCATTACGGGAATTGAACCGCCGACCTCCAAACTTGGGTTAGAGGCCGCACTACACACCCACGCCTTCACCACTAGGCCATATCCAGGGATAACATTCATTTTCATCAAGTTTATATGTTTGAATGCTAAAGAATTCAACGTTTTTTCATACCAAGGGAATGAAACACCCCGTTATCATTCTACTTGAGAAAACCAATGTAATTGTTGAATAATGGTGTTTTTAATGGTTAATTAATGTTAATTATCCTTGTTTAGAATTAGTTAGTCTTTATTTCCTAGCTGTTATATTAGCCTTTATTATTTGAACAGTTTTCACTGTTCAATAGCCGTTGCTTTTCAGCAACTTGTTTTTCTAGCCGTTATGGCCACTTTCCTATAGTGTGTAATCACACTTATCTTTACCCGATAAGGGTTTCAAACGAATAATAAATATTTCTTCTCAATCTCTCTTAGTTTCTACATGGTATTAGAGCTTTGATTCTTTCTTTTTCTTCTGAAAAAATATACTTCTTCTTAATGGCTACTGAGAACTCTTCAGAAGTAAATTCAAGGGAAGAAGGGACTCAAAATACCTCTTCCTGGAATTCTGAACCCTCACTAATGCCATTTCCCACTCACAAGCTCAATGGTGATAATTACCAACAATGGTCTAAATCCATCCATCTTCTTATAACTGGAAGAGGGAAGGAGGAGTACTAACAGGGCAAGTAAGGCACCTAATCTTGGAGAAGCCACACAAGAAATGGAGGGTGGAAAACAACCTTGTGATGTCTATCTTGCTTGGGGTCTATGACCACGGCAAATCGCTTGAAAATTTCATTCTCCTTAACACCGCCGAGGAGATCAGTCCGAAACCTCGATTTATACTCGAAGAAGGATAATACTTCGAGATGTATGAAATTGAGGAAAATCGCAAGACATGAGACAGGGAGATTTAAGTGTAACTGAATACTTTAATCTCCTGCCCAGATCTTGGCAGCAGATTGACAACTGTGAAAGTATAACTTGGCATAATGCTAATGATGCTAAGACCTACAAATCCTTGAAAGATCATAGAAGGATCTTTAAGTTCCTTATGGGTCTTAATCCCAATCTTGATGATGTGAGAGGAAGAGTCTTGAGCTCAAAACCTCTCCCATCCATCAAAATTGTCTTTGCTGAAATCAAACATGAGGAAAGTAGAAAAAGACTCATGATGAATGGGAATACTTCCAGCTCTTCCACTACTGAAAATAGTGCCCTTTTCACCAAGGCGATTACCTAATGCTTTGCTAAAAAACGAGAAGGTAACGAGACCCTTTTGTGAACACCGCAAAAGAACGGGCACACAAAAGAAACCCGTTGGAAGATCCATGGCAAACACCGCCAACCGGAAACCTACTTAGGCAAAACCGGACCTCTCGAAAGCTGCGGGAGGTTAGTCACTATTGAGGAACAAAAGTCCGAAGGGATATTTAGCAAAGATCGATTGAAGCTTTAAAGAAACTTCTATCTACTCAAAATCCACGGACAAATGCCCTCGGCTCCACCTCCATCGCTAATACATGTCCGTGTTTTAATGCCTATTCTGGTAACCATATCTTGAAAAATGTTTGGATTGTTGATTCTGAGGCTTCCAATCACATGACTGGAAACCCCAGCCTCTTCACCAATCTGACTAAATGCAAACAACCCCATAATGTCAAAATTGCTGATGGTGCTATATCTCAAGTTTCTGGGACTGGAACAATTCCCTTAAATGATAATAACACTCTGAAAGTTGTTCTTTATGTACCTAACCTTCAATGCAACTTGTTGTCTGTTAGTAGGTTCATTAAAGACTCTAATTGTTCTGTGATATTTCATGCTAATGGATGTAAATTTCAGGATTCGAACTCTACGGAAGAGATTGGCAATGCTGAAGTCATTTCTGGGTTGATTATTTTCAAGACTAATCATTCTAGCATATTTTTTGAAGACATTTCCAAGGGTCTGTCTAGTATATGTAAACCTAGTACATCTTGTAATAATATTATGCTTCTTCATTACAGATTAGGTCATCCTAATTTCTTGTATCTAAAGAAGTTGTATCCTGAAGTTTTTAAAGGAATAAATGTTGAATCTCTTCATTGTGATACTTGTGAATTATCTAAACATGTGAGATCTGTTTTTCCTAAAATTCTGCATAAACCTTCTCAGCCCTTTGCACTGTTTCACAACGACATTTGAGGCCCTTCAAAGAAGAAAACTATTACGGAAAAAAGATGGTTTGTCAGTTTTATTGATGACCATAGCAGGGTAACTTGGCTATTCCTTTTAAAGGAAAAGTCTGAAGTGGGGTCCATTTTCATGAACTTTTTTAGCATGATCAAAAATCAGTTTGGGACTGAAATTAAAGTCCTCAAAACTGATAATGGTAGAGAATATTTTGAAAAGAATCTCACCTCATTCTTTTCTGAAAAAGGGATTGTACACCTTAGCACTTGTGTGGATACACCCCAACAAACTGGGGTGGCTGAAAGAAAAAATAGACATCTTTTAGATGTTGCCAGGAGCATAATGTTTACTATGAAGGTACCTAAGTACTTATGGGGAGAGGCCGTCCTCACAACTACATATCTTATAAACAGAATGCCCTCTAAAGTTCTGAATTTCAGGACACCTATTCAAGTCCTAAAGAACTCTTATCCTAATACTCATCTTATGAGTTCTATTCCCTTCAAGGTTTTTGGGAGCATTTGCTATGTTCACATTCATTCCCATAACAGAGGGAAGCTTGATCCTAGGGCAATCAAATGTGTCTTTCTTGGGTATTCACCCTCCCAAAAAATGATACAAGTGTTTCTGTCCAACCACTAGGAAGTTTTACAATACCAAAAAGGTGACTTTCATGGAAGAAATTCCCTACATTGGTCAAGAAGTTCAGGGGGAGAACTTTCATAACTTTTATCAATCATGGGACATTGAAAACCTCAGTGATACTGTGATCAACACAGAAAACACTAGAAATGAAGGAACTACTCATAATCAGTCTGAGGGCATGAATGATGGATCCAATGATCTTTATGAATCCCCTCCTCAGATCATTGTGTATTCAAGGAAAAGAAAGGCCACTTCACAAAATCCTAACTTTGACAGTTCATAACCAAATTATAGTTCTGAAAGCCAAGATTCTGATAGCTATAAGAATGTTTCTGAAGATCACAGTCTTGATAGTCCAAATACCAGTGAAAATCAAGACTCTGGCACTTCTGAAAAATCCAAACAACTGAGTGATGACAATGATCAACCCATTGCTGTGAGAAAGGGAGTGAGGAGTTGTACCTCTCATCCTATTTACAACTTTCTGTCCTATCACAATCTTTCTCATAAGGAGACTGTTTTTATAGGGAATTTGGACTCAATCAAAATTCCTAAAAATATTCATGAAGCCATAGTCAGTCCTAAATGGAAGGAAGCTCTGGAAGAAGAAATGAGTGTCTTGCACAAGAATAACACATGGGATATCACTCAACTCCCAACTGGAAAAACTCTAGTAGGGTGTAAGTGGATATTCACCATAAAATGCAATGCTGATGGCTCAATTAATACGTACAAGGCAAGGCTAGTAGCAAAAGGTTTCACTCAATCCTATGGGATTGATTATCATGAAACCTTTGCTCCAGTTGCCAAGCTGAATACTATTAGGGTTCTGTTAAGTATTGCAGTTAATATGGACTGGAATCTAACTCAACTTGACATTAAGAATGCCTTTCTTAATGAAGATCTAGAAGAGGATGTTTACATGCACGTCCCTCCTGGGTTTGAGAACCTAGGAAACACGGGTGATGTTTGCAAACTCAAAAAATCTCTCTATGGCCTCAAACAATCCCCAGGGCTTGGTTTGGGAGATTTTCTAAGTTTATTATCAAACGGGGTTCGAGTCAAAGTCATGCGATCATACTCTTTTAACAAAATCACTAAACACAGGAATTTGACTATCTAGTAGTTTATGTGGATGATATTATTCGACGGGAATGATCTTGATGAAGTAAAAAGAATAAAGGGATCTCTTGCAAAATCAAAGATTTAGGGGATCTAAAGTACTTCCTAGGGATGGAAATTACCAGAAATACAGAGGGTATTTTTGTATCCCAAAGGAAATACACTTTCGATCTCTTAAAAGAAACAGGTATGCTTGGCTGTAAGCCAGCAAATACCCCTGTTGAACCGGGTCTGAAACTTGGGAAGGAAAAAGATAGCCCCCTCGTTGACAAAGGGAGATATCAAAGACTAGTTAGGAAACTCATATATCTATCTCATACACGACCTGATATATGTTTTGTTGTAGGGTTGGTGAGTCAGTTCATGCACAACCACACTGAGAGGCATATGCAAGTTGTGGAAAGGATACTGAGATTTCTGAAGAAAAACCCTGGTCAAGGGATTCATATAAAGAAAAACTTATCCAGAGATGTTCAAATTTTCACAGAGGCTGACTATGGTGGAGCTACTTTTGATATGAGATCAACTTCTGGTTATTGCACCTATGTTTGGGGAAATCTTGTGACATGGGGGAGCAAGAAACAACATGTTGCGTCCAGAAGCAGTGCTGAATCTGAGCTCAGAGCACTTGCCTTGGGAATCTGTGAAGGGATATGGATTAGAAGACTTATGGCTGACCTAAAGATGCCTAACTCCAGCCCTATACAACTCTTCTGTGAAACATCTCTGCTATTGCTGAAAATCCTACTCAACATGACAAAACAAAACATGTTGAGCTGGATAGGCATTTTATAAGAGAAAAGGTAGATAATGGAGAGATCTCTCTTGTTCATGTGGCCTCAAAAGATCAAAGTGCTTGACCTCGCTTACGAAGGTCAATTTGTTTCCAATCAAGTTTTTCAACACCTTCATCACAAGCTTGGCTGCAATGATATCTACAACCAACCTTGAGGGGGAGTGTTGAATAATGGTGTTTTTAATGGTTAATTAATGTTAATTATCCTTGTTTAGCATTAGTTAGTCTTTATTTCCTAGCTGTTATATTAGCCTTTATTATTTGAACAGTTATCGATGTTCAATAGCCGTTGCTTTTCAGCAACTTGTTTTTCTAGCCGCTATGGCCCTTTCCTATAAAGTGTAATCACGCTTATCTTTACCCGATAAGGGTTCCAAAGAGAATAATAAATATTTCTTCTCAATCTCTCTTAATTTCTACAGTAATGAAAGGAAGAAAAAGTACCAATTATCTCAATAGAAACAACGATCAAAGAAATATGTGGCCGCAAAAAGGGTAGTGTCTTAGGGCTTTGGGTCGGCTTAGGAAGGTTTTATTCAGTGACAGTGGCAGCCATATGGACCAGAATAGAGGAGTTAGCTATTGCGGTGCAATTGTGCAACATCTGTGGCGCGAAATGGAATGGATGACCTTTGTTGTATAGGTGGTGGTTGGGTTTCGTGATTCAAGACGACGTTGTGGCTATGTGGATCTTCTCGGATAGTGGTAGCGTGTGCCTTGGTTGCATGTTTTGACTACAGTGCCAAAGACAGAAAACGTCGTTAGAGCTTTCCAGAGTAAAGGGGATTCTTTTCCATTTTGTGGAGTAGTAATGAAAAGAGACTATTGCACACAACCTATTTCCATTCCATATGCATTCGAATAATCCAAATGAGTCCTTGAAGTTGATGTTTTTTCATTCCCATACCCTCTTCTTATGTATGAGAATGGAACTGAATTATGAACATAAGCTAACAAAATTCAATCTTCCTATTAACTTGTGTTTGTTGTTGTTGTTGTTGCTCTAGAAGCACATGATAGATTATCCAAGAAGGCGAAGCCAGAATGAAGTGAGGCTGATATCTGACAAGTGGGCAGCACATTTTGATAGGAAGTATCCCTCTGCTGAATTGAAGGAGATGAGATTTCCAAGGTTTAAGAAAAAAGTAGCCATGTTTGATAAAGTGAGCTCAAAAGGCCGCTCTGCATTAGTATTGGGTAAGAAAGACGACGTATCAGGTTACCTTGTTGCTTGTTATGCACCATCCAGTCGTGGTTATTGGGTGAAGGGCTTTGGAACACCCTATCAGTCATTTACACCACCAGATTTCTGCGAATTATCACGCACTTATGATGATGATTTCTACTTAAATCTAATTAAGAAGAGTAGGGAGCGTTGGCGTGGCCCTAATAATGAAGGTTATGTAATCCCATAGGTTGTGTTTTGCTTCTTCTTTTGAGACTTGTAACATAGGGTTGTATTTCATCTAAGTTGGATGATTGTAATAAAGGCACTTTTTTTCTTTTTCTTTTTTGAAAGGTCTGTCTATTCCCAGAATAAACATTTCCAAAGCCGATTTTCAGCTTTTCATAGGTCATTTTGGAATCCACTTTTGGAAAGTCAATTCTCTAGATGTGGAACAATGACAAAAGAAAAAGTGGATTTTGAAAGGAACCTTTTATTTTCACCCAACCCATTCTACAGGCACCACAATATAATCCTTATTTTATAGGCCATTGTTAATTATTGGCATCACATCGAATGTGATTTCGACGTCTTTAAAGTCGAATTTAAGTTCAAAATTCGACTTCGGAGAGGTCGGAAACAAACTCCGACCTCGGAAAAAATTGAATTTTGTCTGAAGTGTGGTGCCCGATAGTTTTAGTGTGGTGCCTAACAGTGTATACTTTTTCATTGCACCCCAACTGTAATTACATTTTTGCTATTCTTTTACTAATACACCACAGTGACATACTATATCCAAGCCAAACTTTCAATTGATCAGAAATAATAAAACCATGCACTGTCACTACCCGTAAACTTAAACTCAAAACCCCATGACACGTTCATATAATCAAGTAGCTTGGCTCAAGTGGTAAGTGACTTGAGAATCCCATGTTGAAAGAGCTCACCGGTTCGATTCTCCTCCGAGCGCGCGTGTTGAAAGAGCTTCTCTAACGCGCTTACCTTACACGAGTAAGAATCAGACTCTGTAGACACGACACGGGCCGAACTCCGGATTAGTCGGACCAGTGGTTCCGGATACCCGGGGCTTTAAGCGGAAAAAAAAAAAAAAAAAAAAAAAAAAAGGAGTTTTCAAAGTATGACTCACAATTATTGATTACAAGAGATATTAAAAAAATCAACCTGAATATATATTGATGTCTTTAAAGCATTGTAGATGAGAGACATATATATAAATGATCAAATGAATGAGAAACCTTAAAAGTGTTGATTTGTTTCTCTGTTAATTGTCTCGATCGATATTCGATAGTGGTCTTTGTTGAGTGAGTCTATTATTAAGGTGGTGTAATAGATCGGACCATCTGATGATACAATGCTATGTGTACATGTAGACAAACTGTATTTTGTCCTTTTGCACATTGACTGACCTGTTCTTTCTCATAGCCCTTTATGCAAAAGCCTTAAGGTGTTTTAGGCCTTTTTCTAAGGATAAATTTGTATGTGAATGGTGATGAATAATGTAAACTGACATCTTCACTAAGAGTTCTTATTTACATCTGTTCAGATTTACCATACACCACACACGCAACCTATGCACTACACCTGAAACAACTTTCTTTCTGAAAGTCGTCGAAGGTGAGGATCGACCTTCGAAAAGTCGTTTCTTGACTCACGATTCGACTTTTAAGAGATCATCGATTCAGTATGGTGCACGGGAGATGTGATTTACGGATAAAATCTTTGTGACGTAAAAAATTTCCAGCAAAAACTGAAAGTACATTAAGCATAATTCCTGATCAGCAAACATATATGTCATTTTCCTCTCAAAAAGTTTATCCTCGATCAAGAGATGCAGCACTTTGGGCCTGGAGTCATTTTTTATGGTGAGTTGGCTTTATTTCAACCTCATTGACATCACTAATTTCTTGATGGGATACTGCAGGAAGAATTACTACATCTGTAATCTCTTCAGCAGCTGCATGATGATCATTCGTCTCTTTAACCTCATCTTCATACTTGCTGCTATGTGATGTCTTGTCAGAATAAGTTTCCAATTTTTTATTGTCAGATAATTTCTTGGATTGTGCTTCAATGTACGGAATAATCTGTTGTGAAGCCACGATAAAAAGATGTGCTTAAATAGACGAATCCGAAGTTAAAACAATTAATGGGCAATTAAGAAAGTGAATTTTATTTGACAAAACCTACCTCAGAGATCACGCAATGAACATGGGCAAAAAAGTGGCATTCTTTACAGTAGTATGTTGCTTCTTTAATGTCCTGATCGAGATAATCTCCAAATAGTGAGTGAGTTAGAGTCAGGGGATCACAGTGACACTCATGTTTGATGGTTTCTGGTAACGAGGGAAAGCAGTGATCGTGTATGTAGTAGTAGCATTTTACACAATGGAAGACAAATTTATCGCACCGTTTGCGGCAAACAATGCAGCCCCCTCCTCCAATTTTAAAATCAAAGTAGGCAAGAGCGTGCTCATGAAGACTACCGAATCTACAAAGACGATTATCCCCTTAGACCATGGAATATCTAAGATGAAGCTCCTCGGCCTCGCATGAGTATCTATCTATAACTTATTGCATCACTCTTTTGACACAAAATCGGAAGTTCATGGGGTAAAGTTTGGCTCTTTGCTCGGCTTGAGAAAACGAAGAAATCAATAGGAAAAACAAGCTGCGAGAGATCGATGCGAGAAGATCGATACGAGAATACACATAGCTCAATGGAGAAAAAGGAAGCTCATGTAATTTGCCTGAGAATTTCGGATGCTCTTTTTCATTAACTCGAATTCGAAATGATCAATTCGTACATTATATATACAACAAACTAACTGTTATGTAAATTCCTTGGCTCGAGTTATCCCAACTCCATTTTATGGCTGCTGATTTGTCTTGAGAATGATGTGCTAGCTACTTGAGCTGCCATTTTTGGCCCTTTATGTGTTTGTGTTACTTAGCTCCTTCGCTGCTGCAATTGGTAGTGCTGAAAACAGTATTGTTCTTCAGTTCTGCGTCTTTGATCCCTTTATCAGCTTAAAAGATTGCATCCGGAGTAACTAAAAGCTTATTTATTTGTTTTTGTTTTTGTTTTTATTTTGGTCACTTCCTTTGCTTTCTGATTTGGGTCAGTACTTAGCGTTAAGGTGTTTCTCTTTTTTTACCTATTAAATTGCAGTTTTGTGCCCTAGACTGAAGCTGAAGGGGATGAATTTCAATTAACATTGCCACTAAGCACGTACACAGCATAAGGAAGACTCAATGCTTCTTGCAATTTCAATACTACTTGAAAATCGTCATTTACCAATGGCATCGGCACACACCTGCCATTTCTACAAAGCTGAAAAATTAAGACTAAAGTTATTTTTAACACCACAATTATGTTTAATCTAATTTACCCAACACATAATGCCCAAACAACTACTATCATTGTCCCTACCCAACAAAACAAAACAAAATGTAAACACTGTTAATAACTCCCTTTATTACACCCAATAAATAAAATAAAATTTAACTGCCATTATTAGTAAAATCATCCCCAACTTTAGAGGAAAGACAACCTACTATTGTATCTATGTTACAAGTTTCAAAAGAAGCATCCATGCTATTTCATACACTTTTATTATCACGGCCTAGTACATTCACGGCCTATCAAAGAAATACTTCTCCTCATAAATGGCTTAGACTTAGATGGTACATAACAACAACTAGATATGTCGGATCTCCTATCCAGTTCCTTTGCATCCTTGTATCCTGAATTGAATTCATCAAGGAAGCCCAATTCTGTCTTAAACGCTGCATATCTCTTCTTCTGGAATTTAGCAGAGGGATACTTCTTGCCGAAATGTGCTGCCCACTTCTCAAATATCAGCCACTTTTCATCCTTACTTCGATTCTTTCTCGGAAAACATATAAGGTGATTCTACAACAACAAAAACAAAACAAATTGAATTCTGTTTAGTGTAGGTAATTCATAGTTGACATTCCATCCCCATACATAGAAATTCCAACATCTTAGGCACATAGAATTCATGTATTTACTTCTTAAAGCCTTGCATTTCTAGACAATCATGGAAGTTAAAGATAGAGGCCAATTGACCAGAATATCAGTAAAAGTACACATAAAACATTCCAAATATGCCTTGTGAGCACAATAAGCTCTTGCCACATAAAACATTTGCATGCACCAAACATACGCATGCAGTCTGTCCTAACCACCCAATGATAACTACTCAAAGGTTTCATCATCTGCACACACGCGACCCCCCTTTTTGTACAGTATCTTGCCGAGGCGGGCCTACCTTCTATGCGCTAAAACCTCGACTCACGCTTAGGTGTGCCTAGGTGAGCACCTTGACAACTATGGATCAGTGGAAGTGAAACTCCAAAGCAATAGAAGACCAGATGTGGAGAATCATCCAACCCTCCAGTCACTCATACACACACATACACACCACACCACACCACACACAAAAGCCATTAGTTATGGTAAAAGCTATAAGTTGTATGCATTTGGTGATTGACAGCAATAGAAATCACTCCATACTATTCCCTAACCCAGCCATGTCAAACACAAGCAGAATTTAGGGAGAAGCATTATCTATCGAAAAGCCTATGACCCTCACAAAGTTAGACACGCAATACAAGAAAATGAAATAATGTTGAAGTATACACAACAAAATCAAAACTCAACAAACATCAACTTCAGGGACTCATTTGAATTATTCGAGTGCATACGGAATGAAAACGGGTTGTGGAAATCATTCCATTACTCCACGTACTAGAACAGAATCCCCTTTGCTTAAGAAAGCTCCATCGACATTGCCTGTTTTTTACACCGTTGTCAAAACATGCGACCAAGACCAATATCCGAGAAGATCCACATAGCCACAACCTCATCCTGAATCTCAAGTAGAATGATAACGGGGTGTTTCATTGCGGCCACGAGTCTTCCAAGTAATATCAATGCAAATACCATGTATCAAGGTGCATCACGGGCAAACCACATGATTAAATCAGCAATTGATAAAAAATCAAGAAGCAGCCAGCAAAACAACAGTGTTCACCTATGTGGAAATCATGGATTGAACCTATCACAATGTTTATTGCAAGTGAATTAAAAAGGTATTGTCTTTGACAGGAATACGAGTTTGGGGAGGCAAACTTAAGGCTATGGATCACAATTTAATCAAAATAGACAAATCAGCAACTTTTATGTCTGAAGAAAATCATATGATCCATTATGTATACTGTAATTATTAATGAATTATAATCAACTTACATTCAAGGATTTCCAGTCAAGTTTACCCAAATAGTCAAGGTATCTCTTTTCTACTTCCCCGGTGAATGCCGAGCCAAACCATACCCGCGGTTTGTTGTCCACCATAAGTGGGGGACACTCTATCAGTTTTTTACCAGTTGGAATATAAGTAACTTTAGGATTAATAAACGACATCGCCTGTACCGATGTTAACATCCGCGTCATCGGAGAAACCATGTAAGGTCTGCAGTCGATCCCCGCTGCTATTGAAGCCCCAGGCAATTGATTCATGTTTTTGCAATCGACGTCCAACCCTAATTTTGGATTTTTAGGTTTATTACTATGTATGTACTATGTAGCACAAGTATCCTTCTATTATATACTAATACCTAAGTCTCAAAAATATAAATTCATTTAGGTTTTTTTACACGTATTAAAAAAGTTAGTTAAATTTGTTATTTGTCGTTAATTTTGATCAAAGACTAAAATGACCTTTCATTGGTATTAATGCAAAGTAGTAAAAAGTGGTTAATTAAGTATATAATAAATGAGTGGTAGAAGGAGAAAAATGTAATAAATGCTTTATTGGTTTTCTAAATAGACTAACATTTGAGACAAAACTAAAAAGCTAAATGGACTTATATTTTAGGAAAGATGTAGTACTACTTAGAAAACACAAACCGAACCAATAATCAAATTAAATCACAATCTTTTTCTTTTTCGGTTGTAAACCAAATCAAACTTGCATGGAATAAATTATGCATGCCAAAGGATGCGGGCGGACTAGGATTCAAAAATTTGGCAGATATGAATCGCCTTTCTGGCAAAACTTCCGTGGCAATTCATGAAGGACAAGAAGACATTGTGGGTAGAAGTCCTTAAAACCAAATACGGGGAAATCCACCAACCATTAAAACAAGGGAGTTCAATAATGTGGAGGAGTATTAAAAGCGGGGCGGCAATTATAGATAGGGGAGCCGAATTGATTGCAGGTGTGCTTACTTGGAAGGATACTACCAAAGGGCGGTACACGGTAAGCTCGGGCTACCACCTCCAAGTTGCAATCAACGATACGAACAACTCGACCCCTATTTGGAAAAAGATCCGGAGCCTTAAGGGTCCTTCAGAGGCAACCATTTTCTTTGGATGCTATGTCATGATGCACTTCCGGTTAATGTACGATTATACCGGTATCAAGTGCTGGAGTCAAATATATGCGGCATTTGTGGGCAATAAGAGGAGACATCTTTACATGCCCTTCGGGATTGCTGCTGACCCAGAGAGATATGGGAAAAATTTCTAGAACCTGCTTGTAGAGAAGACTTCTTCGCTGCTGAGTCAACAAAGGACTGGATTACGTTCTCGCTCAAATCGGCCCGGACTTCCACGGAGAATCCCAAGTGCAAATACATTTGGAGGGAGATTGTCAACGGCATTTGGATTTGGCGGAACAAGCGAGTGTTTGGGGAAGAGAACTGTCACCCCCCGCCTCATATCTTCATCAGTCAAATGGTGGAAAGAGCTCGAAACATTAGACTAGCCTGGGGACTAGAAGAGCAGTGATTTGTATTTATATATGTTTCATTTTTGAACTCTTTGTAAATGCTTGGCATCCCTGATGCTTGAATAAAGAAGGTCGTTTTCACCACAAAAGAAAAACTTGTATTGGTCTCAATACTAAACCAAACCAAACCAATTCGGAAAAATATATAACCCTAATATTTAATTATATATCTTGGTTTGATTGTTTCAAACATAACACATTATCATGAAGAGGTTAAGTACATATTATCATGATTGATCTAAGCTTAATTTGTCATAAGAATTATCTAAAAATAAGTGCATTATCATTGATTATTCATTAATCAATCAATCTTTATGTATTTACTTGATCGTGTTGCGTTGCCTTAATAAGCATGTACTAATGGTCTATGTGAAGTGTAAACACTAACATGATGACAATGCTTGAAAACCGTCCAAGATTATCTTACTTGTTGATGGTGTTGAATGAGTTTCTTACGCATGCGTCAAGCTAATCCGAGTACGCAACAACGCTTGTAAAACAAAGCAATCGATAGCGGTCCTGAATTTCTACTCCGAGAAAACCCTCCGACGCTCAAGTCAGTGATTTGACTATAAGATAGAAACATGTAATCTGAAAAGAGGGTGACAGAGTATGAAGTCACGTTACCTGTCTGTAGAGGAGAGGATCCCTTTATATGGTGAGTTCTTAATGAGGTTGGGTTCTTGGTGTTGTGGTTTAGTTTGGGTTACTGTTTCTTAAAACCAAGACGAGTTATACTTGGTGAAAAAACGAACTAAAACAACTAGTTTTAAAAGAAAATAATGGAAAAAACAAAGACGACTTTATACTAGTGCTTGCACATGCGTTGGTTTTGTTCTTAATAAGTTCTGGTTTTACACGAATTATGGCTTTATTACTAGTTATTTTAACAGTTTAAGTATCATTTACTACAATCTCTAACGTTCCATTAGTATTCTAAAACACCTTATATAATGGCAGATGTTATAAGGGAGGATAATAAAAATGAACTGTTTACGACTAATTTTACGGTTTTTATCGAGTTATTTCGTAACATTATCTTCGAGTTATTTCGTAACCTTTTGTGACAAAACTCCTCTTTGTCACCAAAAATTTGTCAAAAAAAATCTTTTTTTTGTAGTGCATCTTAGGCACATAGAATTCATGTATTTACTTCTTAAAGCCTTGCATTTCTAGACAATCATGGAAGTTAAAGATAGAGGCCAATTGACCAGAATATCAGTAAAAGTACACATAAAACATTCCAAATATGCCTTGTGAGCACAATAAGCTCTTGCCACATAAAACATTTGCATGCACCAAACATACGCATGCAGTCTGTCCTAACCACCCAATGATAACTACTCAAAGGTAAAAATGTTAAAAATGACAAAATTCATTTATTAATTGGCATTTAGTCCATTTTTATTGAATATAATAGCAAAAAAAGACAAATTCTCATTCCACTGGACGATTATGCCCTTCTTAAGTTTTTTGTTTTTGCTTTTGTTTTAGTGGATTCATTCGATATTAAAAAGTTGGATTAGTTTTAATGCATTTGTTTGTGATAATGCTGAAATTATAACAGGTGGTCAGCGGTAGTTTGATGGTGGATATCTAGCGGTGATGGTGAAGTAGAAGTGGTGGCTCACGGTGGAGCTATGTGAGAATGTGGTGGTGAGTGCAGTGGCGCAATACAAGTAATAATTGAGAAGTAAAAAAGGGCAAAGTTTGCCTTGCTTTGCATATATTTCACTTAGTTCACAATGTGTACATGGAGCCCTATTTATAGGAAAGGAACCGACTAAGTTTAACGTAATTACAACTAAGGACACAAGACAAGCAAATTGGCGATGGCCGGTCGGGCCGCGATAGATTGGTGGCGGTGCGGAGCCTTGGGCTGCGCCGTATGTTCTCGGCCGACTAGTTGTGTTGTCGGTCCGTTCTCTCCCGAGCGTGGGGGCGGATAGATCTCGGTGGATCCATCACCCTTGAATCTGGGGAATTGGACATCCCTATTCCTTTCCCGTTATGGGTTCGCTTCGAAGCTCGTTATGCGGATTGGGGTGTGTTTGGCGATGGGGTTCCGCCGCATGATGGCTTTCTGACCCCGGTTCATCTGTTTCCGGAGGGTCTCTCCGGGTCAATATGCGGGTTGGTGGGCCAGACTGCGGAGCTGGCCTATCAATGGCCCCTTACTCCGTACCCGTGACATCTCGAGGTGTCGGGTAGGGAGTGACCCGCTTAGCCTTTTGAGGTGGCTCAAATGGGCGGAGAGCCTTAGCTCCATATGATTTGGCTTCTTTGGGCCTTTGTTTTCCTCGAGCCGATTCGATGTTGTAGATGGGCGGATAGCCTTAGCTCCATATGATTTGGCTTCTTTGGGCCTTTGGCCCCGAGCCGATTGAAGTCATATTTGGGGCGGATAGCCTAGACTTCGTATGATTTTGGCTCCATTGGGGGCCTTTGGCCTCGAGCCGGTTGAAGTCACCTTTGAGGAGGATAGCCTAGACTTCGTATGATTTGGCTTTTCGGGACCTTCGGTCCCTAGCCTATTCGAAGCTGTAAATGGGCGGATAGCCTCAGCTTTACATGATTTGGCTTCTTTGGGCATTTGGCCTCAAGCCGATTCGAAGCTGTAGATGGGCGGATAGCCTTAGCTCCATATGTTTTGGCTTCTTTGGCCCTTAGCTGATTGAAGTCATATTTAGGGCGGATAGCCTAGACTTCGTATGATTTGGCTTTTCGGGACCTTTGGTCCCTAGCCGTTTTGGGTGGCAGTCTCGGATTGGCCCCCTTACCTATGCGTCGTTTATTTGTCCATTCCGGGCGGTTTTTTCCCACCCCCATTGATGTGACAACGACGCGGCCGGCCACGTTCTCGATTGGTGTGGTCCTTTCGTTCTCTCGCGTCGTAATGATGACAATTTTGAAATTTGAAACTTGGAACTCCCGCCCTTAATCTCATCCGTTAGATTAGAGGCATCGTGGCCATCGAATCCGTACCCCCATCTTATATAAGAGAGGCGGATTTTTGACCTAAGTGTTTTCTGAAATTTCAAGTTTTCCGATATAGGCGGTTTGGCGGTGGGGGCTTTCCGGCGAGGCGATTTCCAGAAAAATCTCGAAAGCTCGTTCCATTTTCCTCCATATTTCCCGTGTTTTTTTGCTGATTATCAGGTAAATCGCTTTCTTTTCTCAATTTCTGAAGCTTTTGCGGGTCATTCGACATTTGTCTTGTCGTCTTTCGGCAACATGGTGTGCTTGAGTTTTTACTAGGTTTGAACTTGTGAACGCTTTCGTTGTCTTCATCTTTGTTCATGAGGTTTTCCAGAATTTGGTTGTGTGTTCCTGTTGCCGTGACCCTAAATTCTTGCCTGTATTGTTACCGTTCAGACTTGGGGGTTCTTTTGGCATCTTCTTCCCTAGTTTCTGGGGGTTTTATATGTCTGGTTGTGAAATGAAAGACGGGGTGTTGAGATGAGGTGGATCATCTCGACCTGACTTTAATTGTCATGGGTGATGGCTTATCATTCTCGTCCTTTCTTTTTGCAGGATGTCTGGTAGTGATAGATCGGAAAGTAACGATAATGACGATGTCCACGGCTATGCCTCCGAGGAGGTTGAGAAATGAGCTCTAGTTCCGGCGAGGGAGATGAGGGCGAGAGCACCGAGGACGACATGGTGCTGGCTCAATTAGCTCCGGCGCAATCTGGCCGTCCGAAAGCGGTTGTTTTTAGGGTGCCCAAGGGTCAGTCCGTTTCTTCGATTGCGGCTCCAGTAGAGTCCAAAAAGAGGTTCGGGAAGGAAGCCGCCGGTCTCAAAGGTTCCTCTTCTGACATTGCGACGTCTGAGCCCAAGAAATCGAAACGGAAGAGGAAGTCCGGCGATAAAGAGGATGAGCCCAAGGACGGTAACAAGACTTCTAAACCGCAAAATCTAGAGGCGGTCAAAGAGGATGAAGAGATTGATTCCCTCGACAAGCAAATTGAAGCGGATTGGGCAGTGGTTCGGCCCCGTCTTAGGAACCCCAAACTCTTCTCTGAGTTTAATATATCATCTGACTATCTTTTCTCCGGTTTCAAGGATGTAGCAAACCGAGCCGGCCGAAGGTTGAAGAAAGACGGCCTGGTCCTGTTTTATGATCATTTTATCGTTGGTCTTAGGCCGACCTTCGAGCCTTTCTTCGTCGAGGTGATGTGGAGTTTAGCGGCCCTCCCATGCGATTTTACCCCAGGGCCTGTCAGGGTGGTGATGGCTTTCGTCGTTCTTTGCCGAATTCTCGGCTATGAGCCCTCCTTTAAGGTTTTCCTGAAATTTTATTCCTTTAGCAAAGCGGCTACAAATAAAACGGATTCAAGCAACTTTTTGGCGACCAGGGCGAAGAAGTGTAAGCTGTTCTACTGGACTTCAAATAAAGTCCGTAGTTGGAATACAAGGGCCATGATGGTCGAGTCCGTATCGGGCTGGCCGTTTCCAAAATTCGAGGTGCGTCCGAAAGATAGGCTGAACACGATCGTCGTGTCAAAAAATCTTGATCATGTCGAATAGGAACTCCTTGACAAACTTCACGAACTTCTTGGTTGGGACAAGAAAAGTTGAGTTCAGAAGCGAACTTTCAGCTGGAGGAGCTTGCTTGATCTCAAAGCTCCATTCTGTTGCGTGGCCGGGATTCCTGGGCCGATAAATGCTCAGCCGTAGTGAAGACATCCAAACTTGGGACTTATGAGGATTGGCATGCCGAGTGTCATCACGGGAAGTGCTTTCCCACCAAGTGTCCTTTATGCTAAGGGATTGAGGCGTCGCGGCCCGCTCGTAATTTATTCTTTTGCTTTGTTTCCTTTCTCTTGACTATATTTCTGCCAACTGTTTTATATCTTATTCTGGAGCTCTGACCATATTTCTGCCAAATTGTAAAAGTGATTGTTTATCAACAAAAAAACATATAAACTTGATACGGCGTATTATTTATTTATTTATTGTAGAAATGAAAATTGTGTATTTTAACGTTTCCATCGAAGAAAATTTAAATAAAAAATTTTAAAAATTGGGTCCACGAGTGTCGGGGAGTGTCGGTGCCGTGTCGAGGAGTGTCAACAGTGTGTCGGGTATTTAAATTTTAAATAATATTAATTTAATCAGCCGACACGTGTCGGATACAGTGTCGGAACGTGTCGTCCCGTATCTTGTATCGGACACGGCGTACGGCGATCAGATTGAAATGTCGGTGCATAATAGTCGCTGACGCTTTGGGGAGTAGCCAGTACATCAAACTCCCTCATCGCCCTTATCTCCCAACTCCCCTCCACCCGGACGTCAATTGTTCATTCTCTTCCCAATTTAATTCATATGACTTGCCTGCAAATTTTCAAGCCTCTTTCCCCTCAATATTGTTCTCTTCCTCTCTTTCCTTCCGTCAAATTGGTGTCACCTACACGGGACAGTTAGCTTGTCTAGCTTAATAGCTTTTAGCGCTGCTCAGTGAGGAGTTTAGTTAGGGATGAAGATGATGGGACAGAGGATGCCATATTGTCTTCATGATTGAGGTATGGTATGTGACTGCTACTGAATGGTTTAATTTCACCTTTATATCATTCTTTCTCCTTCGATGGATGTAAGCTATAGAATTGATGTCTTTTATCGGAAGAAACGTTGACGATTAGAGGTAGGTCATGGGATAGTGAATAGATGGGAAGAACCACATCAGCCTGTGAGTGGTGCTTATGCAGAAGAGTAAGGGGAAGATTAGGAGTTGGAATATGTACGTGTAGTAATACCTTGTGTTGATTTGTAGATCTGTTAACTTTCAAGTCTTGGAGCCAATCTGCACAAATCATGGTGTGGTGGTTTTTATAACTTAAATCAGAAGCGATTTAAGGTAAGGAACTTGACTATCTCGTGGTGCAACTATTTTGAGGTAGCAGGCTGCATATGTTCAAACTGCGGTTCCTCAGGCTTTCGTCATACCTGCACAGATACAACCAGCCCCGCACATACCATATTTTACATAAATGCATTTTGGATGGAGCGGTTCCCTTGAAACGTGTTTGATTAGACAGTTTTAAAGTGAACTTGATATTAAACTAAATTGTCTTGTGATGCTTCCACTTTTAAATACATGTTAATGTATTACTTTAAATGCTTTGTTAGATGCTTCTGGCCTGAACTACTTTCTTTAAAAGAATGTTTTGATAGTGATTGATTGTACAATGTTTACAAGGTAGTTCACTACAAAGCTTGTAAAGCAGATTGTGATTTGATGCTGAATATTGAGATACGTTCAAAATAAGTTGTAATTGTATTTGAAAGAAGCCGGGACATTTGGATAGCATTCTTTATTAACGAGTTAAAACGAGGTTGTGAAACAGTTTAAAAGATTTATTGATATACACTTGGTTATATCAAGTGGCTTAAAAGTGAAGAATCTGTAAGTAGACTCGCTTTAAATATTTTAAACTGTGGCGTTGGGTACTGGTATGTGTGAGAAAAAAATGCAATGTATCCTCGAGGTTCCCCGGTTTTACATTGCCTCCAGATGGTGAGACATTGTGATATTTCTATTCCGGGCCGGTTTGTGTTGCCTCCGGAAAGGAAGGTTGGTCTCCAGATGATGAGACGCTACAAGATGATATGTCCCGGAATTGCATAGTTATGTGCCTTTCATCCACGGGCTAAGAGGTGGATGCGTAATACCCTTGTCCTACGCCATTAGATATTATGAGTATGGTGACCTTGTTATTGATTTATATCGAGTAGTGATTTTTATGAGAAAGTATTGTTAAGGCACCATAGCTCATTATTTGACATGTTTGTTTATGTGATACGAGTCTACTTTCTGTGAATGGTAAACTGCTATCCTTTTTGAATGCCTTACTTAGTTGTTATTTAAAGTGATGACTGGTTCTTAAAACAAGTTTGTTATTGCTAAAGTTACATGCATAAGTTTATGGGGCACCTGCCCGGTGGTGGCCATAAACTCATCATTTGATAGTATTGTTTCTTACTGAGCAATGTTGTATGCTCACTCCTTTCCTCTTATATTTTCCAGATGATACAGCAGGTGTTTGTCAAGTCGTTTATTTAAGAATACGTAGTGGCATATGGTGAGCCACTTGGAGCTTTAGGCTTGCTTTTGTGCATTATGGTGGGCACATATTCATAAATGGGGTCTTTGAGAACATGTATCACCAGTAATGTGAAGTTTGGGATTTAGTTTTCTTAAATGTAATGTTTTCGATAGGGTCACAATTTATGATTTAGACCTTGGCCTGTTGAAAGGCAGCTAGTATATTCCATGTGTACTTTGAGATGTTAGTTTGTTTCTCGTGAATTGATGACAACTTGTTATTGAGGTATTGATGTTAGTTTCCATGAGTAATTCCCGGGCTTTGTCTTAAGTTGACATGCTTCCGCTTATATGTGTGTTAGGTCTGAGGCTTCGTGCTCGGGTTATTTATTAATCGGGGCATGGCTGAACGACCCGTACCGGTTGTGGCTCGGGCAAATGGGTGGGGCGTTACACACCCCTTCTCCATCTCTTCTCTAGACGCAACTGGGAAAAAAAACCATAAAAAAAAGGAAGGAAAAAAAAAAAACAAACCAAAAGTAAACTTATAAAGCTCCCAAGAGACAGGAATGAACACATATTAAAATGAAGGGGTCCTGGGTTATATAGGCTCCACGTTGTAACTTCTTTTCACATCCAATGTCTATGAACCAAAAATTATACAACATGTATCAAAACTGTGAAGATTCATAAGGGAAGCTTACCAAAAACTAACTTATGAATGTTCGGCATATTGTGTGCCTTCAGGTGCATTCATGGATGCTATAAATCGTACTATGTTGCTTCTAGACATTATGCTAAGGTCGTCCACGGCTCTACCAGCGGTTTCGAGTCTTCTCAGTTGGAATTATCAAAAGATATGGGTATCCGTTTTTTTCTTCAACTTTATCTTGAGCACAAAAGAACGAATACCGACTTACTTTTGTTGTAATTCTTTTCCTACTGCATATCTCTATGTTTCTTCTGATTTTACGAGCTTTAGTGCATCAGGTCAAGGATCAAACCTACTTTTTCTCTCTTTCACAAGCTCAACTTAGACGGCTTTTGTTTCCTCTCGGATGTATTCCAAAGGTAAGGTATGAATACTCTTTTCTTGTCCGTAATTCGTAGTGTCTAAATTTCGAGCAAACTTCTGGTCATAGACGTAGTTATAGTAGTATTGATTGTCATTTGTGTCTTGGACTTTGTTTTTCTTTTACTTTTTCCCATTTACGTACATGATGAAGTTCGTAGTCTAGCCCGTAAATTTAATTTACCCAATCAAGATAGAAAGGATTCTCAAGGAATATGCTTCCTGGGGAAGGTTTGTTTTTCAATGCAGTATCTAACATCCTATGAATTTACACACACACACGAAGCACTTTATTGTCTGAAGTTTCACTTGTGGATGCCAGATAAAGTTCAGTGAATTCGTGGCGAGACATATTGGTGAGTCAGAAGGCATGATTTTAGAAGCCGAGTCGGGAGATTTTCTTGGGAAACACCGTGGCTTTTGGTTCTACACAATAGGCCAACGATAAGGCTTACGTCTTCCTAGTGGACCACGGATCGTGGTCTCTTGCAAAATAAAAATTCTATAATTTGAACTCTGTTCAAAGTTTTAATTTTCTTTATTCGTGTATATTTTGCAGGTATGTAGTGGAAAAAGATGTTAAAAACAACGTGATCTTTGCATGAAGAAAGTATTTTTCTGTTGACAAAAGAAGGCACGTATTTCGTGTTGGATCTTTAAACTGGCTGTGTGGTTCACAACCTGGTAACATATCTAATAACCCGCAATGCAAGGTTTGTTATTTTGACTAAAACACCATAATACTCTATACTTTTTTTCCGTTGTAAATACAAAATACACGTTAAAATACTGATTACTTTTACACAGGTTCGGCATGGCCCCGGTTTGGTTTCTATAACCGTACCTTGAATTTCACGAATAACGAACACAAGCAAGAAGTTGGGGTTGTCCATTTATCAGAAAACGATCAAGGTCTTGCAACACGCAAGGCAGTTTGCTGCATTCTATGATGGAACAAAATGCATTGGCTCTGGTATTACATTAGTCATGGGATGAAATGGGATTTCCTATTTGTGCTAAAGCTCTTGAGATCGCGATGATGGAAGACAAATCGAATCTTGGAAAGCCCGTCAAGATAATGGTTAAACCCTAATATATATATCCAGGAGGACCTTCCCGAGCTCACCTCCAGTACCATTGGTACTACCCTAATATATATTTATCTATACTTTAAGAAAACGCACGCGTCTTGTGCGTGTTTAAATTAATTATTAATTTTAAAATTAAAAACAATATATTTTAATATAAAGAAAGTATGTTCATTAAGAAAATAAAAATACGTCAAATAATGATAGTTGTTATACAATGATTTTATGCATGGTAGAATTTTTTTATTTCGCTTACTCATAAGCGTTCTTTTAAATAAACATTTTTTCAAAACAAAAATATCATAAACATTTTCAGTTATAAAATTATGTATTTTATTGGTATGAATAGAGGATTTGTTTTAAATATCTTTAGATACTCTCTAAGTTCCATCTATCCTAAAAAGATATCATCAAAATATAATACTTTCATATAATTGTGTGATGTTTTAATTACATATATCTTTATACTAACAATTTGATACTGCTACAAATAGTCTTTGTTAACTTATTTACTATCAGTTGAAATTATCAACAATAAAGACAGAAAATCATTAATCGAGTCACATGAATATTATTGAGTTACATTTATTATTTATATAACAATCAATCACATTTGTACGATCAACCTGATCTTTATTTCAAACACGATAATAATGATTAAAAATCCACTATATTGTTAGCAGAAACAATAAATTTATTAATATATGGTTTAATTTGATCCAAAAATAAAATGTGTTATGGAGAGTATATGTTATATTGAGAATCGGATTTCGAATTTTTATAATTATATGCTATGTTAGATACTTATGACATTGTTTTATTTTTAGTTAAAATATGGATGAATATATAAAGGGGGTTATTTGGGCCCCTATTTACTACTTCGCACCCATTTACTACTTTTGTCTACACACAAAAAATTACTTCGGGCACCACATGATTTTTTATATAGGGAAGTCGATCACGCGGTGTTCCTTGTGGAACACCAACGTCGATCTGTGGTGGCGTTCCTATATAAAAAAGTGTTAAATCTTAGAACGTCGGTCCATGACTTTTTTCATTTGGTGTTCACAGTGGCATACCAACGTCGTGTGACACGCGACGTTGGTATGCCACTAAAACACCGTGTGAGTGACGTTTTTTTCACCCGAAAAAATATTCATTAATGTGGTGAAAGTAGTAAAAAGGGGGGTCCAAATAGAACCCACCTATATAAATTGGACAAAAATATCTACCATACTCATAAAGACACTTTCACTCTTTTTGTTTCACGATTAATAATTCTCATGTGACACAATTAATCATAAAGATGGAGAATCGTTAATTCGTTAATCATAGAGACGCTTATGGTTCCACTAAAAAAAAGACACTTATGGTCTTATTTATTTCACGATTTTTACACTTCTATGTAATTTTTCATCTTGATGTTTTTACCCCTTATATATGAAAAAATTCATACATTTACGGTCCAAGATGTTTTTACCCCATATATATGAAAGAACGCATACATTTACGGTCCAAGATGTTGTGTGTCCAACGACCTATGTCGAATGTACAATATGCTCCAACAAAGTTTTTCTGACACGTGTAAAAAATGGACTGAAATATATAAAATGTAAAGAGGAGGGTAAAATTATCAACATGTTGAATAAAGTATATTTTCATTACATTTATAATTACCATGTATGTGATAACTTACTACTACTTAAGTACTTGAAAATAGGAGTTATATGAGTGAAAGTATGATTGTTACTATTGTTTTTCCTTAATGTACTTGATATGTGTTTTTTATGTTATTGTTACTACCATCATTAATATTACGTGGAATAAAATAATTATATGGACAAAAGTATGATAATGTGTACAAAATCGTCCTAAGTTATTTTTTTTACCAGAAAAACAAATGGTGTATGTTGCTTTAATTTTGAAAGGATTTTGAAAATGTCATTTAGTGATTTATGTTAAAATGTCATATCAAGACCAATTTATCAAGTACTTGTGTAGAATAAATGAATATAAAAGCAGATACAAAAGTATTTTCATAAACTTTTCATTAACGGGTGTTACTTTATAGTTTTTAGTAGTATATTTTTCAATTATAATATAGATTGACATCAATATAGAAAATAACAATTGGGAAATATAAATATTATTGATAAGGGGGGAGATCTGACATATTTGAATTCAACTAATTATATATAGAACATATTTAAAATAAAATAAAATGGGAGAAACAATTTGCGGGGAGGAAACCAAGAAAACACTCACTGCTGTAGGAAACACTTTTGGGATATCATTTTATCAAATTTTTATTTATTTTATAATAAAATATAAGTATAAGTATAGAGGTGTTTCACAGACATAAACATTTGTTTTACAAGAAATTAGGTTTTAATCCATACTTGGGGCATTTATTAGGTTTTAATCCACTTTTGTTCATTTAGTTGCAATAATGACGAAAATTAATAGTAACAGTCCATTTAGCCCTTATTTTACACGAACTTGCTTTTCTTCCTTGCTCCAACTGCTTATTCTTCCTCACTTTTTCCTCCCAAAATCTCTAACATAGAGTACCTCAACTCCTGAAGCCCCACCAACTCTTCTCCCTCTCCAAGTCCAATTCTGTCATTTTCACAGCGTCCCTTTCCATGTCACCTTCTTTTCTAGCAAAAGAAATCGAAAAGGAGTCGCTTTTCGACTTCAATTTGACCCTTCCGATCATACTACTTTGTAACGGGGCCGATAGGGTTAAGATTTCGGCTACATTGAATAAGATATATAAAGAAATTGGTGGAGGAGAGGAAGAAAGTCGAGGCTGAGTTGCAAAGGCTTTGGGTAATTTGGAAAAGAAAAAGGATGATACAATTCGAGCTATTAACTTTCAGATTGCTGCTCTAAGTGATGATATTGTTAAGAATTTCCCAAAATCCATAGCACGACTCTTGATTCTTATGTTGATTTCCATCGATATACACAAATATTTTATTTAGTGTCTATTTCTTTTCAAAAATAAATTGCTGCAATTAATTTCTCAATAATTCAGCTACAATTCATAATGTCTGAAGTGTCACTTGCATTTTAAATTGATGAATCATGTAATGCAAGTGTTGTGTGAAAAAAATAGAACTTTGGTTTATGTGAGCTTGTGTTACGTGTCTACGAAGTATCACTGTGACGTGTTACTCTTGTGAAAACTGTGAGCATGTCATTGCCAGGGTGTAACTGTGAGAGTGTCGGTGTGAGAACTGTGAGTGTGTTACTGCAAATGATGTAACAATTAATGTTAACTTACGTCAGAAGGGTATCAAACGGGATATTAAAAAAGAACAAAAAATATGAATTATGGTAAAAGATTTTTACACTTACACTCCAATTGAATCAATAGATGAAAAAGGCATGCAACTGGTACTGGCTTGACTCACAAGAAACAAAACTATCACTCCAACTGTATCTAAAGGAACCCACTGTATCTAGAACTCTTTCATCGAGGGGCCTACACCTATCGGTTTTCTTTGACATAGAAGGATATCCCTTGGTAGGTTTAGCTATGTCCTATAAAACTTGCTACAAGCGGGAAACTTACTACTTCTCTATCTCATCTTCTTATATAGTTGATGGACTTAGTTAATCGTATAAGACATGGGTCGGAATTTGTAAAACCTCTCGTATTTAGGAAATTCTTTTAGGAAGGTTGCCCAAAGATCGTTGGAAAACCTCTTTCGTACTTTCTTAGCGCTAGATGCGTCCTCTTTCCTATTTAAAGCGCTGGCTAGAGGACCCCTTCTAAATGAATCCGGGTTCTGTCACTCCTAAAGAAGTTCGATAAGGTTTCAGAATCGAAGACTTAGGATTGTCAGCTGGAGCAGAGCTGCCTATTTTTGTCTTTGGTGAATTCGTCCAACTGGAGATCGTAGTCTCGTCTCAATCGTAATACTATAGGCTTACGCTTAAGAAGTACAAACTTTTCCTTAATAGAATAATAACCTAAACACCATCGTCTTGAGTCTCTAAACCCAAGGTCTCAATTCTAAAGTCAGCCTCTTTTATTCTTTCATCCGTACAAATGAGTTGAAGAAAGAAAAGCAAGACATTAATTACATCGATCTCCTATCCTTTCAGTCGAGTGAGGCTTCATTCTTCTCCAACATACACATGTTCGATAAAGAAGGAAAAATCAAATTTTGAAAAGGAAGTCTAATTATCCATCTTTCCTCTCGGCTAAAAAACCCGGGTTTTTGGCATAGTTGAAAGGTCAATTCATAAAACGAACACAGTATACAATAGTGAGTTGGTACCCTTTAGTTGTAGATCTTGGAGCCAGTGGTGAAGAATACATTTTGCTAGTATTTTCTCATTATTTGAACTTGGATCGCTAAGATTTAAGATTTCCATTCTCCTTCAATTCTCCTGATGGTATTCCTTTTGAATTCCATGGGTGATAACACTATCCGTCGATAGAGGAAGTCTGCATTTGCTTTACCACTTGTAAATCCTCATAGACTGTTCTAACAAAAGGTTATGGTACGCGGCTTCACTTTTGGTCTCATAGGTTCTGGCCAAGCATAGCATCAATGCTTTGACCGGCTTTGGTCGAGCAACTGCTACATTTCTAGAACGGACACAACCTATATAATTTGTCTCCCTCTTAAAAGCATTAAATCCTCTTGCTCGATCGGTCCTAAAAAGAAAAATGTAGCCGTTCGTGCTTTGCTTTGATCGAGATCATATTTTCGTTAATCTTTCCCTTACGGGAAAGTTTTACTTTAAGTAACCGATTCTTTGTCTTGTCGTGAGGGGCGATGACCTCTTTGGAATCATACACCCGAAAACCTCTCTCGCCAAAGAATTGAGTGAGCCAGGAGAAAGGCATTTGTGAAAGTTTCTTCACCTCAAAGGGCATGTAAAGAGCTTTCTTTCTCTACTCATTTCGGAAGAGATAGAGAACATAAAGAGGGAGTGAGATTTGACTTTAAAAAGAAGGGCATTTATTTGCACCACAACTAATATACCCGATGTCCCCACCTACGGGTGTACCACACCATTTTCATAGAATCGACCATGTGAAAGTCGATTATGTGAGCCAACATGCGACTTCCCGCACCGTCGGATGTTGAATGTTGGCTCACAGAATCGACTTTCACAGAGTCGATTCTACTGTCGTGCACATGTAGTGTTGTACACGGTAGATCAGTTGTGGTGTGAATAAAGACCCCCCTTAAAAAAATTGTACGAGAGAAACTAATATTCAGTTTTTTTTTACCAAGTTATGGTACGAAGCTTCACTTTTGGTGTCATCGGTCTTCTGTCCAAGCATAAAATCAATTATTTGACCGGCTTTGGTCGAGCAACCGCTACATTTCTAGAACGGACACAACCTACATAATTTGTCTCCCTCATAAGAGCATTAAATCCTCTTGCTCGACCGGTCCTAAAAAGAAAAATGTAGCCGTTCGTGCTTTACTGATTGAGTTTATATTTTTGCTAATCTTTCCCATTATGGTAAAGTTTTACTTTGGGTAACTGATCCGTTGTCTTGTCTGTCAGGACGATGACCTCTTTCGAATCATACACCCGAAAACCTCTCTACCAAAGAATAGAGTAAGACATGAGAAAGGCATTTGTGAAAGTTTCTTCGCCTCAAAGGGCATGTAAAGAGCTTTCTTTCACTATTCCTTTCGGAAGAGATAGAGAACATAAAGAGGGAGAGTGAGATTCGGCTTTAAAAAATAGGGCATTTATTCGCACAACAGTTGATATACCCGATGTCCTACGGGTGTACCACACTATTCATAGAATCGACCCTGTGAAAGTCAATTATGTGAGCCAACATGCGACTTCCCGCACCGTCGAACCATGATCGACATTAGAAATGTAGAATATTGGCTCAGATTCTCAGAATCAGTTCTAATGTAGTACACATTACCGTGATACACTGTAAATCAACTGTAGTGTGAATAAAGATCCCCTTAAAAAATATTGTGTATGAGAGAAACAAATATTTAGTTTTTTTTTATGTATATTTTACTTTCGGACTAAAGTCTTTTTTGTTGTTTTTTAAAAACAGTTTTTTTTGGTATTTCAGGGTTGTTTTGTCCCACGAATTTCATTTTATCCTATTTTATATAAATTTGTGTCTTAATTTTTTTTTTTTAATAAAAAATGGATTTTTGGCTCTCTCATAATTTTTTTATAGATAGATTTTAATTACATAATTATAAGTTCATGGAAATAATTATTTTAGATAGATTTTAATTACGTAGTTATAAAGTTCACGCAAATAGTTATTATAATAGTAATATAATTGTTGGATACAAAGTCAGGTTTGGTTTACATAGAAGATTTATATTGTATAATATATAATATAATATTGTAAATATATTGATGACTATCAATATATCCATATTATTCCTCAAAAAAAAAAGAAAATCCATATTAGAATTAGATAGATAGATAGGTAAGAGTAGTTTATTGATGGACGACATATAGGTATAATAATATAATAATATAATAATATAAGAAATAAATTTTAATAAATAAAAAAGTGGGGGAAACATCAAGGGTAGGAAACACTTTTTTGGGGGAAACACCGAGTGTAGGAAACATTTTTGGGGAAAACACCTCATCGCACTTTTATTATGAAGTATGAGTATATATATAGATAGATAGTATCATTTTCAAAGCACCTTTTGATTTCCAAATTACTACTCCTTTTTAATTATTATTTGAATGCTTTTTAATTTTGACGACAAGAAAGAATATACCTCGAAGCGAGCTATTAAGCATATTAAAAATAACCGGCTTGTATCGGAATCACATAATTACTATCGATGTTTCATTCTGATAATAACATCAGTGGACATACTTTTTTCACCAATGATAAATTTATAGCTAGAATATCAGTGCCAGACGTTCTTATCGAAAGCCAGTGCCAATGACGCTCGTATAAAAAAATAACGCCCGTATCACTGACTTTTTTTGCACAAAAATAATCGCGGTACCCGCCAGAAGCAAGTGTGGTGCCAACGGAAAAAATCGTGGTGTCAATACAAGTCGTCTTAATTTAATATCATAAGTACAATATTCCATTCTTTATTAATTACTACTACGTACTAAGCAAAAAAAAAGAAAGCTTTGTACTGTTACAATTTTTTTCCGTTTTCTTTTTGTACCAAGAGACCAGTTATTCGGTCATATATATATGGTTGAAACGATAGTACTCGTATCATTGTTCTTAATAATAATCATTAAGTAAGTTTAATATATTTAACTTAATATTTTGACTTATGTATTAGTATCACTTAATTAATCCATGTATAATCCTATAAAACTTATATTAGAAAACATGATATAGAGAACACTAAATTAAAAACTCCCAGGTAAACCAACAACAATGTAATTAATACACCTTATGTCAATTTACGTATTTACTTCATTGATGAAATATGTATGACATAGCGTACCACCACCACGAGGTTGAACACTTGAACTTGCAAATTTTATTTTCTCACTATATTGTATATTTGGGCACTTATTTCAGCGGGCCCATGTGTAATGACCTGTATTTTTTTGAAGGGTATTTTGGGAACTGATCAAATAATAATAATAATAATAATGATAATGATAATAATAATACTTTATTTTATTAATTGATGTGGGGGTTACAAGTAATATTACTACTTCATTTCAATTCCTTGCATTTAAATGTCATACCTCTTAATTTACCATACAATTAAGAGATGAGAGTTACCATCTTTTAATACCTTTTATAAATGGGAAAATGATTCAATTAGAAAGAAAGAAGGAAAAAGAAATAAAAACACACACATAAAGGGGGTTTAGTTCGATCAGGGAAATGTAGAGAAGAAAGGAAGGAAAAAATAAACGGAAAAGAAGAAGGAAAAGAAGAAGAGGAAAATGGGATTTTAGGCTTCGGTTTTCATAATTTGGGTGTCAGATCAATCAGCGTGAAACAACAGTTTTTTTGGTTAACAAGGAAATTCAGAGTAAGAGATTTCGGTAGTGAATTATTGGCTTGAATTTGAGGTAAGAAAGAATGTATCAATTAGAGTAAGAGATTTCGGTAGTGAATTATTTTATTTTATTTTATATGCATGTTTTCTTTCTTTCTATTTGACAGTAGAATTGCATCAACTTTTGACAAATGGTTTCAATTGGGCGAGTATAAACATATTTTATTCTACAAAAAATATTTAAGTTCTTAATTGTTTTGATTAAAGAAATATCATTTCTATAATGATCCATTTTTGAAATCCCATCAACCTTTGTTTCTCAAAATAACATATAAAGCTTTAGAAAATTGAATCGGCGAAAGTTGCCTTGGAACTATTTTTCCCACATAGATATAGATATATATATATAGATATTTTATGTTGATTCTTGTAATATTAATATGCCATGTTGACCATTCATATATAGAAACAAGGAACTAAACAATATAAATTCTTAGTATGTTTGAGTTTGAATCTAACTTCCATAATCAGAAATGGTTTGTTTTTGCAAATTATGCATACATATTAACTGGAAACCGGTTCCATGAGTAAGATACATAAACATATGTATTTTACGTTAATTTTATGTTTGAGAATATCCAATATGTCATAAAGAATATGAGTATATATGTTATGATATAAGACTTAGATAATGTGATTGTTCATAGTTAAGTATTTAATTAGACAGAACAGTGAATCCTCGAGGGTCCCCGGCACTAATTTCCCTGCTCACGGGATATAATAGTGAGAAAAGGTCGGAGCCGGTCAATTTCCCTGTTCACGGGCGATAATAGTGAACATCCGGTCTGCTACATATTTTAGTTTCCCTTCTCATGGGCTATAATAATGAGACGTAATACTAACCGTTACATGTCAGATAAGTACGAGCCTCTCTTAGTAGGCTAAATTTTATGTCATTAAGTAAATAAGTAAATAGCCATGCTTGCTTACATCAGATTTATTTTAGCATAATATATATTTATTTTTAGCACATGGTTTTAGTAGCTTTTAAATTAAGGTAATTTTTATAAAAGTTCATATTCTTTTTAACTCAAAAGTGAACTCTGCATGTTTGCTCAGTGACTGCCTTAGTTCCTTATTGATTCATTTTTTCCTTACAGAGCTTTAGCTCACCCTTTTACATACATATGTTTTTCAGATAAAGAACAAGGTTTGCGATGTTGATATTGGATGACTAAGTATCGGTGGCGAGATTGATTTATTGCGCTTATCTTTTCGAGGTATACAATGGAGAATACAATATGAGATTGTGTGTTGTTGTAAAATACTTGTGATTAGAATGTTGTAAATATTATGAATTGGGTGTAATCTATCAACGGTGTAGTAGCTGGATTATTGGGAAATAGTAAATGATGTTGTTAGACCCGAGTTGTGTTGTTTAGCTTCCGCTATAAAATTTTAAGAGAATGTTTTAGCTAAAAAGGCTTCGTGTTACGAGACTTTATCTCGGAGCATGGCCGAACGGTCCGTATCCTGAAAATACTCGGGTTTTCGGGACGGAGCGTTACACCATGTCTGCAAAAACCAGAGCTTATACTCTTCCTGTCACCTTCTTCACAACATACAAGCACAACATGCTCTTTGGAAAATGTTACCAAAAACTTGGGGGTTTTCACATTTTTACACAGCTTTATATAAATGTTATTTGTATAAAATATGTTTAGGGCTAAATTATAGTGATTTTTATATATATTTTATATATCAATTTCCCCCATATATGGAGTATTTTCATAGATATCGAGCTTATAATTAATTAATTGAGTAAATGAGGTTTTTAATGGTTAAATATGAAAATGTAACAAATTATGTGCTTAAAGTATGATTTTATATTATTTTGGAATTGTGTTATGTTTTGGTATGTTTTTGATATTTGTAGATACCCAATTAATGTTGGAAAAGGTGATCCTAAAAAGCTAATTTCGAGATTGAAGAGGATCAATCACATTTATGGAAGATTTGAAGAGATAAGGAAAGAAATAAATCAAGATAAAGATGGAAAAATCAAGAAATCCGTTTTGCATCGAGTGAACGAGCGTCCGGCTAGCGTTCATATCAAACGGGCGTTTGAAGATGCGAACGAGTGTCCAGGGAGTCGAAACTAATACGAGAGAGTTCGGACGCTAGGTGAATCGGGCGTCCATCCTCCGTCCAAGAATCTTGGACGGGCGTCCATTATAAGCGAGACGAGCGTCCACCGCCGACTTTGAGCCGGCCGACTTAATCTTCTATTTAAACGGCCATCGCCCCAACCCTAATTCATCCATATTTTTTCTTCACATCAAAAAGAGAGCACAAACCGCATCTTGGAGAGTTGAAGGCCGGTCACCCGAGCCTTGTGCTCGGGTGAACCGAGGTTAGATTAGGAGTCGTTTCGTTTCGTTTTTCTTTTCAAGGATCAACCTTTGTACACAACCATGTGAGTTCTTTTAGATTTATTCAATCCCAGTTCTTCTTCATGATTTCAATTTATTTGTATCTTCTCTATGCGGTTTGTATGGCTATGTGAATAAATTGAGGAATTAGTTCACGATAGATGTTTATAATACGGAAGTTGCATAAACGCTAGATCACCATAGAAAGATAGGATTTTTAATCGTTAATGATGACAAGTTAATCGATTAATTATCTAGGTTGTTAGATTCTAAAATACGAGAGTTAACCTGAATCTACACCGAGTTTTGTATTGAAAATCAGTTTCAACTTACGAGAGAGTAGAGATTGATGAATTGGATTTACTAAGGAATTAGGAATCCGTAGCTTGAGAATAAATTCACTAAGGAATTAGGGGTTTATGTCTCGTGAAAAGGTGAAACCACAAATCGAATTAGAATCATGAGATTAACTAGGATTGAGATCACATAGGTTTGTATATTGGTTGTTTGATCCCATGTCTTTAGATTAGATTGTTTATTTCATTCCTTAGGTTAGATTATTTGAATTATTTTCTCGTTTTTACGTTTTGTCTTCCGTTTCTTGAGTAGCAATTGAGAGAATTAGTGAGATTAGATCCTTCATCCCTTTTCCCCGTGGATCGACCCCGTACTTACCCTACTATGCTATCAACTACCCGATATTTGGTCGGTTAGGAGTTAGTTTGCATGTTAAGTATAGGTTTATAAATTTTCTTTTGTTTTTATGATGCAAAATCCTCCCAACAAAAGTGGCGCCGTTGCCGGGGAATAGGTGTCATGTTGAATCTGATCTTGTTATTTTTCGATTTTGTTACAATCTATTTTTTTTCCAATAAAAGTAGCGTTTAATAGGTTGAGAGTTTTTATTTTGCCGTGTTTCGATGACCGTTAGGTTAAGAATGTGCAAAAGTTTTTTACTCAACTTGTTTTACGTGAAGTTTATATGTTTATGTGTTACCTAGTCTGACCCCTGTGCTTAATTTGATAAGGCTGCTGTGCTGTGATCTGTGTTGCTGTGTTGTGTTCATAAGTATTTAGGGTTTTGCTATGTTTTTCCTGCTGTCTGTGCATATTTGTTGTGTGGACGAGCGTCCATGGTACGTGAACGCCCGTCCAGTACCTAACGTGCAGGTAAACGAGCGTTTGGAATTGTTGGACGTTCGTCCGTTCCAGAATTTTCAATCCTGATCTGATTTTGAGGAATCAGACGGGCGTCTGATATTCTGAACGCCCGTCCAGGTGTTTTCAAGGGCAAACGAGCGTTTGTTTTGATGAACGCTCGTCCGGGGCTGAATTGCAGGTGAACGCCCGACTGTTTTGCTAAACGTCAGTTCATGGTCCAGGTTCTTCTTGATCTTGTTTTAATGCTTTTATTTAACTTGGATTGCTTTCATTCGAGCTTCTGTGGCTAAGTAATATTACATAGATGTCCTGAACCTACATATTTTATATTTTTCCATCTATGAATCCATGTTAGATAATTGATCTATATATTTTTTTTTTTATATATATGATTCATCTAGGCATGTTATAGTGACTGTCGGTTCTCGTAAGCTATAACTGTTCTTATGGTTAATTAGTAGCTAATGTCGGTTCCCGTATGCTACATCCCGCTGTGATGAATCTTTTAAGCTTTTAAGACTTACGTGCTTCCTTTGTTTTTTATAGTTCATATGGGTAGCTACTGTCGGTTTTCCGTATGCTACATCCGGTCCTTATGAGTTATACCTGTTTAGATAGATGACTGTTGGTTTCCATAAGTCTATCACTTTCGATAAGTCTTAAGGCGCGTCGGCACTAGTGACAAAGACTGCTTGTCGTTTATCGTAACCTGTCATTATGTGGTAGACGTTTATATATATGTCGTGTTGCACATGAGTGGGCTAGTTTTCTTTCTTTTATTTTCTTTTATTTTTGCATATCATTTAGATGCATATCATTTAGTTGCATGTCATCTAGTTGCATTGTTTTTCTATTTTTCATTTATTTTTCTTGAGCGTAGTTAACTGTCGGTTTCCGTAATACTACCTCGTTTTTTTTTTAGTATGGCTACTGTTGGTTTTCCATATGCCATAATTATTTTATTTTCTTTATTTTATTTTATTTTTCGTGTAGTAACTGTCGGCTTGCCGTACGCTACCGCTTTTATTTTATTTCCCTTATTTTCTTTATTTTATTTTTGTTCTGTACTAGCCGTAGTCACTGTAGGGTTGTTTCAGACCGACCTGCGCACACTGAGCCGGTCAGAAATTTTTTTTTAGGATTGTCATGTCATGTAATTTGCATTTTCATATAGTTGCACCTAGCCTACGAGTTTGTGATATTTTCATGTATATGTATTCCATCTTTATATGAGCTTAAATTTGAATATCTCTATAAATTCTTTTCCTTATGTGCTTTATTTGTATAAGTCTAATCTTTTCCCCGTAGACTCTTTTTGCACTGATCAAGTCTGCAGGATACTTTTTGATAGCTATTGTGCACTTTCACGATGAATTCAGTTTACCTGTGATGCTCCACAGTTTACTGAGCTATGCAGCAGTTTTGGGTTTCTACGGGTCTTTCCGGAATTGCCAGCATCCAATCAGCTAAGTTCTCTAATTTATTATTTCTGTATAACTTGAGGACAAGTTGCAATCTAAGTGTGGGGGAGGGGATAGATGATTTATGTGTATCTACTTTCGTTTGTTCATATTTTTAGTATTTCTATGAAAAGTGTTTCAATTTTCAATTTTTTTTTTTTTTTTTTTGTTTTGTCCCGAGTAGACAAAGGCATATCTTTGCTTGAGTTTATATCATTTTTGCTATATTCTGTATATTTAGTAATTTTAGTTGTTTCACCCGACACTCTTTTTCACATGCCATAGTAAATGATGAACTAAATGTTAAGAGCCTATCCCATTTTAGTTGGAGATTTGTGATTATTATAGCATGTTTCTTTGCTTATGTACAATTCTTGAAAAGTTTAGTAGTTTGTATTCTAGAATTAAAGTATGACATACTGTGAATATCTGTAAGTTTGAATGTGATAAGTGAAACGTGATTAAGTCTTTGCAATAGTAATAAATTGTTTACTTGGAGGTGTTATGCTCGGTGGTGCCGTGCTACTAGAAAATAATCTTTACCACTGCCACCGAAATCTCTAAGTAAACATAATTGTAATTGTGTGTGTCGGAAGTGGTTTATGATTTGGGTGAGGTAGGGTGTACCACGTATGTCCTATTCCACTATGATGACCAAAAGCTCACGACGATCGGTTTATAGTCGCCTTATGATTTGAGTAAGGTAGGGGATTATCTTGAAATGTCCTATTCTGCTATGAGGGCAAAAGCTTATTCTGATGTGTGTTAGAAAAATGTGAAAAAAAGTGAAAATATTGGAATATATTATTATGAATAAGTAAGGACTTGGTTATCGTTAATCTTATCCCCAGTATAAACTGAAGGATATGTTGTAGGGATTATCCTCTGAGTTTGTCAGAAATGTTTTAGATATTCTCTACTATTTCTTTTTGGGATATGTATGTTTTGTAAAGTGCCTGTTATAGTTTTTGAATATTTCGAACTTAGATGGGAAACCGGGCTAGTTTTGGTTTGAATAACTTTCAAATTGTGGAACTTAGTGGAAGTTTATTATGGCTATGCACACACTCACTTGGGTGAACTTCTAAGTTAATAAATATGCTTCATATTTGCATGAATGTTTATTTATCTCGAGCTTGGTTTTGTTTTGCTTTGCTCGGGGACGAGCAAAAAGATAAGTGTGGGGGTGTTGTTTAGGGCTAAATTATAGTGATTTTTATATATATTTTATATATCAATTTCCCCCATATATGGAGTATTTTCATAGATATCGAGCTTATAATTAATTAATTGAGTAAATGAGGTTTTTAATGGTTAAATATGAAAATGTAACAAATTATGTGCTTAAAGTATGATTTTATATTATTTTGGAATTGTGTTATGTTTTGGTATGTTTTTGATATTTGTAGATACCCAATTAATGTTGGAAAAGGTGATCCTAAAAAGCTAATTTCGAGATTGAAGAGGATCAATCACATTTATGGAAGATTTGAAGAGATAAGGAAAGAAATAAATCAAGATAAAGATGGAAAAATCAAGAAATCCGTTTTGCATCAGGCTGAACGAGCGTCCGGCTAGCGTTCATATCAAACGGGCGTTTGAAGATGCGAACGAGTGTCCAGGGAGTCGAAACTAATACAGAGAGTTCAGACGCTAGGTGAACTGGCGTCCATCCTCCGTCCAAGAATCTTGGACGGGCGTCCATTATAAGCAGACGAGCGTCCACCGCCGACTTTGAGCCAGCCGACTTAATCTTCTATTTAAACAGCCATCGCCCCAACCCTAATTCATCCATATTTTTTCTTCACATCAAAAAGAGAGCACAGCCGCATCTTGGAGAGTTGAAGGCCGGTCACCCGAGCCTTGTGCTCGGGTGAACCGAGGTTAGATTAGGAGTCGTTTCGTTTCGTTTTTCTTTTCAAGGATCAACCTTTGTACACAACCATGTGAGTTCTTTTAGATTTATTCAATCCCAGTTCTTCTTCATGATTTCAATTTATTTGTATCTTCTCTATGCGGTTTGTATGGCTATGTGAATAAATTGAGGAATTAGTTCACGATAGATGTTTATAATACGGAAGTTGCATAAACGCTAGATCACCATAGAAAGATAGGATTTTTAATCGTTAATGATGACAAGTTAATCGATTAATTATCTAGGTTGTTAGATTCTAAAATACGAGAGTTAACCCGAATCTACACCGAGTTTTGTATTGAAAATCAGTTTCAACTTACGAGAGAGTAGAGATTGATGAATTGGATTTACTAAGGAATTAGGAATCCGTAGCTTGAGAATAAATTCACTAAGGAATTAGGGGTTTATGTCTCGTGAAAAGGTGAAACCACAAATCGAATTAGAATCATGAGATTAACTAGGATTGAGATCACATAGGTTTGTATATTGGTTGTTTGATCCCATGTCTTTAGATTAGATTGTTTATTTTATTCCTTAGGTTAGATTATTTGAATTATTTTCTGTTTTTACGTTTTGTCTTCCGTTTCTTGAGTAGCAATTGAGAGAATTAGTGAGATTAGATCCTTCATCCCTTTTCCCTGTGGATCGACCCTGTACTTACCCTACTATGCTATCAACTACCCGATATTTGGTCGGTTAGGAGTTAGTTTGCATGTTAAGTATAGGTTTATAAATTTTCTTTTGTTTTTATGATGCAAAATCCTCCCAACAAAATACATAAAGTATTATGTATTTATCATTACTGTATAGATCATAACAAATTTAAATTAATGTATCATGTAATAAATAAATTGATATTATTATTAAATTATAAATTTACTATAACATATTAATACTATAAATAAAAAATATAAAGTTTTAACGAGAAAATACACTTTCAAGTCGTTTTAACACTTCTTATTTCATGTCGGGTCGGGTCGGACCTGACATTTTTTTTTAAGTTTCCCGTTGAAAAATTCAACTTCGTCCCATTGAATTTTCCCCCAGCCCGTTGCATTTCACCCTCGCCATGTTGAATTTTTACCTCAGCCTGTTGAATTTTCAACGGGCTGGGGGAAATTTTTTCAACAGAGACTTAAAAAAAATGTCAGAACTGACTCGACCTGACATGAAATAAGGAATGTTAAAATGACCTGAAAATGTATTTTCTTATAATGGAAATCACCAAAACCGACGTGGCCCACAACGGTAAAACCTCTCTCTTGCACATGCAAATGCAAAAAAAAAAAAAAAAAAAAGAAACAGCCTCTGTGTTGAAGAAAAAAAAAACCAACTATTCATTTTAATGCAACCTCAAAATTCAAATCACGCTTTTTTCCATTCTGCAGGTTTTGTTTGCCGATAAACATCCACACAACGTCTGTTTACAGTTTACACCATATTGATTATGTATCATTCATCATTAATCATGATGTATGTCCATTATAACCAACAATGTAATACATGTTATGTTACTCTTTTATTTACTTATTTGCCCCTCTTTTAATTTTATTGATCAAATAGGTATGAAATAATGATTAAGGATAATTATAATACTAAAAATTATAATACAAAGTGTGAAATTTCAAAGTGTTATTTATGTGAAATTTAGTAATTTTACTAGATAGTTACCGTACAAAACGTTAAGTTTAGAATTACTTAATTATTTAGTCATTCTCTCTTGGCGACAACAAATCGTAAACATTTAAGTGTCGAAAATTCGATATTCATCTCTAGAGCGATTCTATATTATACTTTTATTCGATCGATGAAAAGTCGATTAAGAATCAATTGTTACTCCCATTAGCGGATCCAGAAACTTTTTTAGTGGGATCACCAGACTGTAAAACTACCTTTTTTAATCCAAAAAATTTGTTTAAGTGGGATCACTAAATCCCAAAACTACATTTTTAACAACAAAACTCATCACAGAAAAGCACTTGACTTTGCCCCGACGAAACGGATTACTCTCAGAGAACAAGATCGGGGCGTGGTCAGAGCGAGAACAAAACAAGTGGTATACATGATGGTTCGGATAAAGAGCCTGCCACTCAATGTTGATCACACCCCTATCCAGACGAACCCAAGTTGGCTGTGTCTCTCGCCTATTACACCAAGTAAAAAGGGCTCCAAAATAACCAAGGTCAATCAGTGCACAATCCGACAAGGCACCCTGAAGCAACCATATGAGAAATAGGCATCATCCGCGGCCCTTCATGTTCGGACTAACGGAGTATCTCATTAAAGTCTCTCGCCACTAACCAAGGCAATTGGTGAGAATCATGCGGCCGACGGAGCAACGTCCACGAGTGAATTAGCTCCTCGACCACCGGATTGCCATAAAAACCTATAAACCTCCACACCCTACCATCATCATTTGTTACAAGGGCATCAATGTGCCCACGACCATAAGTAGAAATCATAAGATTAATATTTGATGTCAAAGCAGAGCCAGATCCCCACTAGCCCCCAAACTACCAACTACAAGAGCATTACGAAAACCCAAAGTACAACGAACAATTTAAAACCTACTTCTAAAGAGTTTCGTTTCAGACAAAAAAACTAAAGACGGCGAAAAAGAAAGTACAAGAGCCTTAAGAGCCTTCACTGCACGAAGCTGGCCTAAGCCCCGACAGTTCCAACATAAAATACTCATGGCGCCGGGTGGGCCTGCTCCACGGCAGACTCCACCCATGGCAAATCAAAAATAGGCGTCCTCTCAGCTGACTTAAGCCTTTTCACCGCAATCTTCCCATCAAACTCCTCAACAGCCTCGCGTTTCCCCATAACCGTCGGCCCCAAAGTCGAACCCCTAGCGTGTGCGAGACGACAATACGTGGACACCCTCATCCGATGAACCACTTGCTCCTCCCACGACATCGGCATCTCTCCCCGAAAAGTTAGCTCCGACATCACCACAAACCCACCACCTTGAGAGACAGCCGCCCCTACATCCTCCCCCATCTCCATATCAGGTTCACCCTTGTCAAAAGCATGGTTAACTGCAGCCACAAAAGGAACAATGGCATGGGACGCCACATCCCCACCAGGCCCCTCAAGATGCAAAACTCATTGCGTATTTTCTCCTCCAGTCCCACCACCTTCCTGTTAGGAAATCACTAGTTTAACGCAGCGGAATTTAAAATTTGATTTCCTTTTCTAGATCGTTCTTCGTTTAATGCAATAAACACGTTAAGTAGTTTGATGGTTATACCTCAGATGATCTATAAGATCATCGCTTTGACCGTCAACGGAGAGTAGTTCAGTGCGCAAGCCGTCCACGCGTCCGGCCTCTATCGCTAATCCACACGAACCCCTTGCCGGAATCCTCCTTGGATTGCTATCGGAAAAACTCCGGTTGCTAGACCGGCCTTTTCCTCCCTCACAAACTCATTATAGGTTGCTCTCCTTTTTTACACAAGAACTATGAGCTCTTGCAATTGTGATGTACAAAAGAGCTTGACACCCACCTCTTATTTATATTAGAAGGTGGCGCCCTTATGGTGTGCAGAAGAAGAAAACCTTTTCCCAATAAAATAAGGAAAATCTTCTAGATTGATTTATCTCTTTTATTATAATTAATTTTGCCAATATCTTATATTGAATATAAATATCTTATTACCATAAATCTATTTTTCCAAAATCAATTAATATCTTATATTAATATTATGGCAATCTTATTAATTAAAGTGCACAATCCAAGTGTACCTCATACACTTAAATGTGGCGCCCCATGTGCCAATTAATTGGCTTCCGGAATATTCTTTAATTAATATAATTTGTATATAATTAATATCTTGTATTTTATTTATTCATAATAAATAAATACCACCATATTAATTTACCACTATAACATTTATGGTCTAGAGATAAACTTTCCTTATTTGGTTATCAACCACAACCGCATTTTAATCCGACTCGATGTTCATATGTGTGTGACCCGAAAGGCTTCCGAATATGTTGGCCGTATTGTTAGGTGTAGTGCCCGAAAGACAATTTGTGTAATTGTTTTTAATGGATGACGAAATTTATCTCACCTTATTACTTGCTTTGTGCTTGTAAATAATACAACTGCTAAACCAAACCACTAAGTATATCGGTATGTAACCGCTTAACTCGGTGTATGGCATGCACGTGAGGATTGAGTTAGTGGTGATATACTTAAAGCTGTAGTCCGTGGTGAACTTAATCGAGTTTAGGGTCTCTTGATTAAAACACCAATAATGCGCCCGAACACCTTAGGGTGTGATAGTCTTATCCGGACTTTGTCGGTAGAGGGTACTACGTGGGGCATTTATATATGATGGCATTCATATAGGGCTTGGACCGATTTAATCGAATTTCTCGGTATAATTCCGTAATCGAGGAATCTTATTAAATCATTAGATGATCATATATGGATCAACCTTAATCTGAGGTGATCACGGGGTCTTTGCTTGTCCCGGGGTAGTGTTTGATGTGTTAGTTACGGTTCACTTAAATATGTGTTCCAAGCCACTTCTCATTGGCACTATCTCCGGATGAGTGAGTAGTTCGATTTTCACGGACATGGAATCCATTCCTTCTGCGGGAAGTAGAGAGACGATCCCTTATTTGTTAGCCCTAAGAAAGTGATCGATCCCGGGAGTTTCGCATTTGACTAATTAGCTACTAGTCAGATATGTGTACTAATTGATCATCAGGGGGTTGATGGTAAATAAGGATAAGATATTCTGAGTCGGGTTCACGGAGACTTCCCGCTCAGAATGGACGATCTATGGAGGGTTAATCCGTATGTAGTGATTATATCAATGGACGCTTATTCACTCATGGGTTGAGTATAAGTATACATCTATAATCGGTAGAGTTCGGTTTCGGGTTTATGGTGGCGTAATCCCGGAATTAATAATTAATGTACTTATTACGTTCGATGAATAATTAATTATTGGAGCTACGGTTATAGGTCCATGGTCCCCGATGTGGCTTACGTAATTCGGACAAATAATCTTGATATTTGGGCCTCGAAATAATTAATTGGTGGGCTAATTAATTGATATGCATGGATATTATTTAGTTGGGCTAAATAATATTATACACATAAAAGACATTTTATGTGGGCTTTTATACCCTAAAAGTGGCGCCTCTAGGTATTAATTTATCACAAGAATTAATTTTTTGTGATGTGGAAAATAAAAGATATTCTTGTTATATGATTGGTTGGATGACTTGTTATTTGATTTTCTATTGGTCAATACATGTCACAATTAGTCATTAAGGAAAATATCTTTTTATTTTGTTTAATTAATTATTTATTTAATTAATTAAAACTTTGGAGGCCAAGGATTTACTCTCCTATAAAAGGAGAGTTATTCCAAGGGAAATTGGACAAGCAATTTTCGACCACCACTTGTAAAAGGAGAGAAAAATTAGTTTTTTCTTGCCTAGGGTTTTAGAGGAAGAAAAACTTGGAGTTTTTCTTGTTGTTGCATATCAAGGAGGTGCTTTTATCAAGAAGGGTGTCCACCAACCGCCGTTTGGAGAACACATCGGAAGATCAAGGCGACTCTTCCCGTTATTGGTAACACGTTCTTAACCCCCTTGTAGTTGTTTAAGTCCTTTAATTATGAATTGTGTCATATAAATCGTGATCCATCCGCTGCGCGTAGATCTAATTCGTTTAGATCTAAGAACCTGCATCCTTCATGTGGTAGCAGAGCCAGGTTCCACGATTTATATAGTCATAATCGTAATTAAACGATTTAAAGGAGTGGAATTGCATGTAGGTGATATTTTACTTATTATTATGCATTAATAATTTTTAAATTGCTATGGTTGAAGAGATGGATTGGGGTTGGCACCGTTTTCCCGTTAGATCTATTGTAAACTCATATAAACGATGAAAATTCGTTCATATGAGTATAGGAAATTATGTAATTTATTTATTATTGCAAGTTTAATTTCCTGTAAATAGATCTGTTTAGTAGCTGTATAGTGTTTTCGTTTTTTCCGTTGTTTGAGCCGTTAAAACGAAGATCCCTCCGGTCAGAATCAAGATTGGAAGTTGATGAACAATCCCACAAAATTTGGCGTCGATCAGAGTCCGTTTGGGTTTCCGTTCGTTGCTGCGAAGTGGCTGCTGTAACAGAAAAACGCAGGATTCACAGAAACCCTAACTGTGACTTCTTCGATTTTCTGGGAACAATTGGACCGTTCAAATTAAAATCCGACCGGTCAGATCGATAATCATGGAGTTTTGGACGTGAGATAAAATTTTCAGGACGATCGGGATTCATCTTGATCCCCGATCGGCCTCGGGAAGTATATGATGCGCTGCTGTAAGAGTCTGTTTCAGCAGCAAGTTGGGCGGCTCACTGAGGAAGATTGACAAGTCAAAGCTCCGATCCGACCGTCCATCTTGAAGTCCGAAGAATGAAGATCAGATCTGGAAATTTTCGTCCCGATCCAAGTTCGTTTGATATGCCGATCGTCGAAGATTCTTAACAGCTGCAGATTAGGGTTTTAATTTATTTTCGAATAGATTAGTTACGGGGGTGCCAACGGTCCATCTCGGTGTTTATTTTCCGCACTAGTATACATGTGTAGATTGTATGAGTAGAACCGGAAAATTGCCATGACATGCATCATATCATGAATTCCACTCCATATGCATACATGTAGAAATTAATTCGAGGAATTAGTTAGGCATGTATAAAACACACGATTAGTTTTAATTAATTGTTTGATATTAATTAGAAACTAATTAGGGTAAAAACCGAGGAACACGGGTTTTTTCAATCGTCGAGGTTGGGTGATGGATTCTCGGTGAATCCCACTCTGCGAAAGCATAAGGAGTAAAATCCCGAAACCTCGTGGTTAAGGTGTTGGATTCTCGGTGAATTCCACCTTACCTAAGACGAGATTACGTTTTTGTTCCGTAGTGTCTACGTGAAAGTTTGATGTTTAAGGATTGGATAATCACGGGCAAACGGGTTCGAAAGTGGTTTAACCACGGTTGGGTGGTCAACGGTAGCTACGGCTCAATCGACTTCACCCTCCACGTGTGGCGTTTGCACGGGGGTCGCAATGCGAGCCATCCGAAGAGCCACTACGGCTCAACGGAGCTCTCCTAGCCTTGACCCGTCCGACGGCCACATATGTTCTAACGAATAGGTCGGGTGGGCTAGCCCACATAACCGACAACATTCGGGCCTATGATTTATTGTTCCTTAATGTAACATCAAGTCCAAAAACGTGATCAGTAAACCCACCACTTTTTCAAAATATTGAGTGGGAGCGGGAGAGGCGACAGCCGACCCCACGGCCTCTACTGTTGACACAAGCAACGTGAGAGAATGGTGACGCCTCGTGCCGGCCTGGGACCGGCCTCCCTAGGAAGGCCTTCACCGCTATCAAAATTCAAGGCTTGGTCTCCGAAAGGATAGGATTTTGGGTACTCGTCGGGTCAGCGACCGACCACTAAGGCGGCACACTCGGGGTCTACCTAAAAATGCGAGACGAGTAGGTCACACTCATAAAGGGTATTTTTGGTAGTACCTTGGCTGAAAAAGGAAAGGTGATTGACGATCACAAATGAGATGTTCGATTCTCAATCGATCTTCAATATTAATCGAAACCTCTTTGACCTACCCTAAGGCGGCAACGAGGCATTAGATTAAATCCTTGGAACGGTAGGATAGACTATAAGTACTTAGTTTATGTTCTAAAATTTTAGTAGTGTATGATTTGGATTTATTTTACGTCAATTTTATTTACAAGCTATTATATATATCTCTCTACAGGTGCTAGGCTTGCTAGTGTAAAATTGACTAGTAATGACTTCGTTAAAAAGTGGTAAGTAACTAGAACGTTGTATTTATTAATCTCACATGCGATTAATTTTTCGGAAGAGATATTTCTCTTGAAGCCTTCAAAACTTAAGTGACGTAAATAGGCATGTCACTTCTTTGTCACTCGTGCGAACGAGAGACAACCGTAGTTAGTTTGAAAGATGATTGGGACGATAAAATTCTTCTAGTGAATTGTGTAGTGTCTACACGAGAAATTTTCGATAGAAAAATTGGAGAATCATAAATTAAAGTGTCGCTAGTTAGACGGTATTTGGAACCGATAAACTAGTGGGAGCTTTTATATTATGTTTTTCTAATTTATTAGAAAATTAGTCCCACTTTGGGTAACACTTTCATTAGACATCCCACGGTTCACGAGTAGTGTCTACTCAAATGAGCTTGCTAGTTCAAGACTATTTCCTTTTAAGGAAAGTTAAGAATGGGAAAGAATGTCTATAAGTGTTAATCATCTTAACTAACTAAAGTTTTGAGGCTAAACCGAAACATTAATTAAAGAAAGTATAGGATAAGGAAAGTGATTTCGGATCACTAACCAATGAATCCTTAGCGACTTTCTTAACCGAGTAACTTGACTCGGTAGCTTAGTTCTTTGGAAGAACAAGGAAGGCATGCATTAACGATTAATAGAGTAACAACGGGCGGTAATTTCGGCTATAATAGTGGGAGTGATATAAGGAAATGAATTTCGGATTCTATCCTTGAATATCACGAAAAAATTTATTTTTACGTTTACGGATTCGTTGAAACAAATGGATTCACTTTCATCTCGATATTACGTTGCCTTAAACAAAGTGAAGATGACATTTGTAGTACGAATCCGTGACTCGGACTTTTGTTTGATAAAGACGAACCACTAAGAAAAGGCTGAATAGGTATGTGTAACACGTCTAAAACTATTAAAGGTAAAAGGTTTCCGTATTAAGATAAACGACCCTTCAATATCTATTAATTAGTGCATATATCCTAGAGATAAGACACGACGGCGGCTAAGGGTGATTCCTATCTCCCAGTCTAGGAACACTATCTCAAAGGAACAATGACTAAGTTTCCTTTCAATCGGGAGAGGGTAATAGATTTGAAGGGGTAACATAGCTTGTTCATCATGACCTTCGGGGTCTAGTGAGAGACACAAGCTAGTGGGAGTTTTTGAGTGGTGACATTTTGTCGATAACTACTCGAAACGCGATTTAGTTTATCAAAAGAATACGAGGAGGAGTCTACGATTTTAGCGAGAGAATAGAGTATTCCATGCTCGAAATAGGCTATAGCATAGTCTTGGGACGATGCTCGGCACCGCCTCTAGTGGAATGTTTCTCACGAAAAGAAACCATAGACTTGCCCTATATAGTTATTGATGTACTACAATACAACTTTGCTAAACTCGATTAAGATAATTGGTTGCAAAATAACGGTTAACATTATTATGTAAACCGAGAAGTCTACCTAGAAGATGCTAGTGAATTTATGGATAAGGAGTGAATTCGGTTCACACCACTTCCGTAAATGTAGGCATTTAGCATTTAATGCTTGAAGGTAGAATTTGGAGATTTTGCGCATACGTTCGATTTTATTTGTTCGTGAAATGCCTTAATGAGACGAGTGAAGGTTGGTTGTAAGATTCTTGAGATCGAGAAAGTGACGGTTGAACTTGTCACAATTCTTCGATAGAATCATAAGTAACGACCTTAGACCTTGGAGTACGGTTACCCAAAGGAAGTTACTATCGATTTAATCGGACCACGTCCAACATTAGTTGTTGGTGATTACAACGATAAATACTACTAGATCGAATGTCAATCCACCCAAGACACGGTGGGAGTATGGTTTAACCGTTGACCCATTGTGATTTTGTGGACTTTATAATCTGTTTGGGGTGATTGATAACCTATGGCTCTTGGTGGGGTACGTATAGGATTCGATTATAGAGGTTGGTTTGAAAACCTTAACCCTGTGAATGGAGTTTTGGTACTCCGGTTACGTTTCGACCTCTTGTAGAACCACACGAGTGTCTCGGGCCCGGTGGGAGCAATTGGATCTACACGGAAAAGAGTCGAATGAATAGGAAAGTTTAAACTTTCGGCGCAAAGTTGAGTGGTATAGGGGTGATTCCACGACAACTAGAGAGTTAACCGGACCTTGAACTCTCTCACCACTCGATCTTGCTAGATTTCGTTAGAAAGCGAGAAAATAGGGGTGATTCCACGAGACTTTCTTGCCGAACAACGGAATCGAATTCATTCGAACGAAGGGTTTTAGCTAAGAATGAATAACGGATTCGTTACAAAGCGAGAAGATAGGGGTGATTCCCTAAGACCTTTTTTGCGAGACTAACGATATCTTAATTCATTCGAAAGAACCTTTGGTAGGAGGCACTGCCATGGCTTATATCCTTTGTGGATTTAAGAGAACCTCTCGGTCATTTAAAAGTCACATGTTTTAAAATATGTGGACTTGACCAAAATATTGATAAGTCTTTCGTATTTGATATCAATATTGGTAAAGTAGTAGTATTAGTGTTCATGAATGATAACAACTAAAACGGTTGGAAACAACATGTGTGTGCTATCTCGAAGTCGAAAGCGACACGCCAAAATTCTCTGGATGAGAGAATTGGACTATATTCTAAGAATTTGATTCGGTCAAATTCACGAGAATGAGTCATTGGCTATCCCACCGATCTTATTGAATAAGATGATTATGCATATACGGTTGCGGCATTCAACGAGAGTAGTCCTACCTTACCTCTCGGGAATGATTCTCCAAATCTTCGGATAAAGAGAAAATGGGATAGAGTCTCTCTTGGATAACGGCAAGTCGGGTTGTCACGAGTCAATTGCGGTTGAATCTTGGATTCGAGCAATAAAATAGCGGTTTAGTACGTCCTCAAGTATCGTTAGAGAACGAGGAATCATATGCTTGTATATTCGGGTGCAAACTTGAATATGGTTGACTACAACGATTCGACTTGTAGTCAGATTAAGGATGATCATTACGTTGATCTCGGGCTCAGTGTTTACTCATAGTGCTTAGAATTTCCTTTTTTTGGTCTGGGAGTAATTCCAGGTCTGATAAGCCGATATCACTTCATTGTGAAAATAGTGAAGAGATAGCTTAGAAGGATCTTCTCGGTCACCAGAGGTCAAAAGCATATTGAGAGAGAGTACCGCCTGATTGGAAGGACCGGCAACGTTTCAATCCTAAAGATCGTCTCGAGTCGACAACTAATCGGTGTACCAAGTCGAGTGCTTGGAGGGTACGGCATTGAGGATATGTCTCTCTACTTTTAGAGCAAGTGGGAGAGTGTTGTGAATAAGATGAGAAAGGGTGTGCTCTAAAAACAATCGTTGCTTGTCATTTCGTGCAAGTGGGAGATTGTTAGGTGTAGTGCCCGAAAGACAATTTGTGTAATTGTTTTTAATGGATGACGAAATTTATCTCACCTTATTACTTGCTTTGTGCTTGTAAATAATACACTGCTTGCAAACCACTAAGTATATCGGTATGTAACCGCTTAACTCGGTGTATGGCATGCACGTGAGGATTGAGTTAGTGGTGATATACTTAAGCTGTTAGTCCGTGGTGAACTTAATCGAGTTTAGGGTCTCTTGATTAAAACACCAATAATGCGCCCGAACACCTTAGGGTGTGATAGTCTTATCCGGTTTGTCGGTAGAGGGTACTACGTGGGGCATTTATATATGATGGCATTCATATAGGGTTTGGACCGATTTAATCGAATTTCTCGGTATAATTCCGTAATCGAGGAATCTTATTAAATCATTAGATGATCATATATGGATCAACCTTAATCTGAGGTGATCACGGGGTCTTTGCTTGTCCCGGGGTAGTGTTTGATGTGTTAGTTACGGTTCACTTAAATATGTGTTCCAAGCCACTTCTCATTGGCACTATCTCCGGATGAGTGAGTAGTTCGATTTTCACGGACATGGAATCCATTCCTTCTGCGGGAAGTAGAGAGACGATCCCTTATTTGTTAGCCCTAAGAAAGTGATCGATCCCGGGAGTTTCGCATTTGACTAATTAGCTACTAGTCAGATATGTGTACTAATTGATCATCAGGGGGTTGATGGTAAATAAGGATAAGATATTCTGAGTCGGGTTCACGGAGACTTCCCGCTCAGAATGGACAGTCTATGGAGGGTTAATCCGTATGTAGTGATTATATCAATGGACGCTTATTCACTCTATGGGTTGAGTATAAGTATACATCTATAATCGGTAGAGTTCAGTTTCGGGTTTATGGTGGCGTAATCCCGGAATTAATAATTAATGTACTTATTCTGTTCGACGAATAATTAATTATTGGAGCTACTGGTTATAGGTCCATGGTCCCCGATGTGGCTTCTGTAATTCGGACAAATAATCTTGATATTTGGGCCTCAGAAATAATTAATTGGCTGGGCTAATTAATTGATATGCATGGATATTATTTAGTTGGACTAAATAATATTATACACATAAAAGACATTTTATGTGGGCTTTTATACCCTAAAAGTGGCGCCTCTAGGTATTTATTTATCACAAGAATTAATTTTTTGTGATGTGGAAAATAAAAGATATTCTTGTTATATGATTGGTTGGATGACTTGTTATTTGATTTCCTATTGGTCAATACATGTCACAATTAGTCATTAAGGAAAATATCTTTTTATTTTGTTTAATTAATTATTTATTTAATTAATTAAAACTTGGAGGCCAAGGATTTACTCTCCTATAAAAGGAGAGTTATTCCAAGGGAAATTGGACAAGCAATTTTCGACCACCACTTGTAAAAGGAGAGAAAAATTAGTTTTTTCTTGCCTAGGGTTTTAGAGGAAGAAAAACTTGGAGTTTTTCTTGTTGTTGCATATCAAGGAGGTGCTTTTATCAAGAAGGGTGTCCACCAACCGCCGTTTGGAGAACACATCGGAAGATCAAGGCGACTCTTCCCGTTATTGGTAACACGTTCTTAACCCCCTTGTAGTTGTTTAAGTCCTTTAATTATGAATTGTGTCATATAAATCGTGATCCATCCGGCGCGCGTAGATCTAACTCGTTTAGATCTAAGAACCTGCATCCTTCACGTTCTATCCCTATCTTCTAAAAGATAGAGGACATCCAATACGTGCTAGTCGATTATACTATCAATGTCCCATTTGATAACATGTAAGACTAGAGACATTTAAGCACCAATCTTATTATAGTGATTAGAGATCTCATCAACCATAATCACTATCATGGTTTCTCAATCACAGATTGATACTAAGGACGTTATTATATATATATACAACAAAATGAAGACAAACAATATATAATAACATAAGTGCTTTTATTAATCATAATAAAGTTATTACATGAACTGAATAGACTGTAAATGACCCGACCCGGTCGGATCCGGTCCAACCCGATTGGGTTTAGGACACCTTTCCAACAATCTCCCACTTGGCCTAAAGCCAATCACCCATATGCCTAAGCCCGTGCAAGTGAACATGTTTCTCATGCTTAGCTTGAGACAATGCCTTGGTTAACGGATCAACTATGTTATCATCCGTGTGGACTTTCTCTATCTTTACATCTCCTCTATCTACTATCTCTCTAATCAAGTGATAGCGCCGTAGCACATGTTTGGACTTCTGATGAGACCTTGGTTCCTTCGACTGACATACCGCTCCATTATTATCACAGTACAGAGGCACTGGACCTTCTATGGAGGGAACCACACCAATTTCAGTAATGAACTTCTTCATCCAAACTGATTCCTTTGCAGCCTCCGAGGCTGCTATGTATTCGGCTTCCGTCGTAGAGTCTGCAGTAGTCTCCTGCTTGGAACTCTTCCAGCTCACTGCTCCGCCGTTAAGCGTGAAAACAAATCCAGATTGTGACTTAAAATCATCCTTGTTAGTTTTGAAACTGGCATCTGTATAACCTCGTAATACTAAATCATCATTCCCGAAAACCAGGAACATATCCCTAGTACGTATCAAGTACTTCAGGATATTCTTGACGGCAATCCAGTGACCATCACCTGGATTGGACTGGTACCTACTAGTCATACTAAGAGGGTACGAGACATCTGGTCTTGTGCATAACATGGCATACATGATAGACCCGATTGCCGAAGCATAAGGGATCTTACTCATTTGTGCCCTTTCCTCCTCTGTCTTGGGACTCATTCCCATCGACAGGTAGACCCCATGTGACATGGGCGCAATCCTCTCTTGGATCGCTCCATGCTTGAATCTCTTGACATCTTGTCTTGTTGGACTTATTTTTATGTTTTAGTGATGAGTGCCAGACTAGCTGTTATAGTGCAAAGGCAAAAAGATGTCTAGATCAAATGTATAGGATTATTAGAGTTTGATCTTTGTATAGGTTTGATCAAACAAACACTGTAAAGGTCAGCTGACTTTATGTCAGCAGACTGGTCTAGATCAGTAAGGTACTTAAGTCAGTAGACTAGTCAGGAACCTGCTGAAGACTGAAGGCTGAGGGCTCAAACTCAGTAAATGAAGGCTAAGGGATCAAACTTAGTGATTAAAGTCAAGGATATGGAATCAGAATTTAGGGAAGTCTGTGATGACCTAAAGCGATTACATATACCTTGTGTACAAGGTCTAAGTTCCATAAGTTGGATGGTGATTGGAATTTAGTTATATGCAAAAAGGTGTAATCTAACTTCATAAATAAAAGTTAGATAAAAGAAGTAAGCTGCATTGTGTTTTAAACACAGCAAATTATGGTTCAGCTTACTGATATGTATTTCAGCAGACTCATGAACCTGCTGATACATATACCTCGATTTATTCAAGATTACATTGGAAGAAAACAAGGATAAGGACATCTAACAACCTCTGATTTATCAAACAAATCAATGGTTGAGATTAAAAGAACGTTGGGATGATTCAGGACTTTATCCAATGGTTACAAGTCAAAGGGTGGACAGACTGCATTCTGTCAAAAAGCAGTCTGACTGTGTCAGTACTATGAACAGTGACAGAAGGCAAGTCAAATGGGACAAAATCTGGAACGGCTACATTTGAATTTCAAGTACAAGTCACAAGGATTCCTACCTATAAATAGAGGACTCCTAATTCAGATACAAGTGATGAATTTTAAGAGAAAAATATAGATTATCCTGAGCTGCAAATTCTGAGTCAAGAAAAACACCTGTTTGAACCTGCGAGCATAAAGCTACGATCCGAGAGAAAATCTTCAAGTGTAATCGCATTCAAGCTACATCAAGTTTACACACTTGAAGGCTGCAAGCTGCTGATCATATCATCCTAATCAAGCTGCTGCAACTGAATCATTTACTTGATTCAATCTTTCTTTCATAAGAACCTACTGAAGACAGTGAAGCATTGTTCTCGGTGAATTTTATGGTTTATATCGCAATATTTCATAACAATAATCCCCGTGTTTTAGTAATTTTTATAGAAAATTGCGTATTAAATGGATAAATTGAAGAAATGGTTTTAAAGTTATAAAAAGTGTAAAACGTGCCAATTACGTGCTTAAAATGATGATTTTATGTTGGGTTGAGTTGTGTTACACTTTGGTATGTTTTCAATGACTTGCAGGTGTTAAATGCGACTGGAAAAAGATGATTTAAAGTGTTTAATCGTGTTTTGAAGAGTGGGAGGCGAAGAATAAAGAGATAAAGATGAAAAGTCGAATTTGAAGGTGCGGACTAGCGTCCGAAGCATGAACCAGCGTCCGGCAAGGCGAACGAGCGTTTGATGTTCCGTCTACGGGACGGGCGTCCGGAATTTTGGACCGGCGTCCCTTTGGAAGAATTTTGATTCAGGATGTTCAGATTTTCAGTGAACTGGCGTCTGCTTTTGCCCAATTTTGCATAGGACGTGCGTCCAATCCCAGCTCGGCCCGACTCAAATAAGTTTTGCACTCTGGACGGACGTTCACCATACTTAGACGGGCGTCCACCGCCGATTTTAACCCTAGCCGACTTACTTTTCTATAAATAGGCGTGTTGTCTCAACCCTAAAGGAGACATGAAACATAGCCGCACAATACATCCTTGGAGGAGCCGCACCAAAGCCCTAGAATTATGAGTTTCTTTCCTTCTTCCGTGTTTTGGATCATCGCAAGGATGCAAGGCTAAGCGCATAGCGGTGGAATAGCTGGAGGATATCACATCAACATCACCACAACCATGAATTGTTAGGTTATCTTTTGTTTATGGATTCGAATACTGAATTTTATTTATCGATTGTTATTTGGATTAATTGTTAAGAGTTTTGTTAGATAGGAATATCAATGAAACCACGTGTTGATTCGAATTTGTATGGGAATATAATTCAATAATAGAACCTTTTCAATCGATACAATTAATAATACTTTGAGGAATCATTTGTTGTTAATTGGGTTATCTAATTTGGGAACAAATTTATGATCTTGTGCTTTATGTTAAATTGTTTTGCTTGGAAAAGAAAACGAAACCCTAGGAATTGAGTTAAAGGAATTTAATCAATTTCGAGATTGATCATACCAATAAAAATCATATTCGAAGCATAAAATGGTTGTGTGATTGTTGTGTGGTTGATTCTAGTTATTCTACTGTTCTTTTAATTATTTGTTAAATCAATTCGTTCGTGTTAATTATACGATTAGTTATTCTCAGAGCTTTAGTTATTGTTTTCTGCATATTTCTGCATATTTCCGTTCCCAGCACGATATTAGACGCTCGTCCAGTATCGAATTTCTGTTTCCTGTTTTAGTTTAGTCATTATTCATCGTTTTTATTTTATAGTTAATATATACCTTAGTTTTAGATAATATTTAGTGACATAATCCGATAAACATTCGACTCCCTTAGGACGACCCGTAAACACCCTATACTACGAGCCTTATACTTGGGGTGTTTCGGTTTATAAATTTTAGAACTAGTTTTTACCGAACAAGTTTTTGGCGCCGTTGCCGGGGAGTCGGTAACGGTTGTCGGATTCTTATAGGTGTTAATCTATAGGGTACATTTATTTTAATTTATCATAGTTAGATTTGCCTTAGATTTTCCTGAAGTTGTTTCGTTTTTCTGCTTCCAAACGGGCGTCTAGACCAGTGGACGCCCGTCTGTTCTTAACTTCTCGATTCTGAATCGTTTTTTCGCTTGTCGGACGCGCGTCCATCCAATTTGGACGTCCGTCCCGTTCTTCAGCTGATCAGACGAGCGTCCAGACTCTGAACGCCCGTCTGCCCCCAGTTTTCTTCTGAACGCCAGTTCAGTCACCTGAACGAGCGTTCATCTCCAGAACCCCCCTGAACCAGCGTTCACTCATACTGGACGCCGGTTCACTCTCTACTCTCTACTCTCTTCTCTCTTTCTAAACCTCCAAACATCTCTACATTCCTTTCTCATCAACCCTAAGGTTGATTTCTTCCTGTTCTGCTTTTCTGGTTTATGCAAACCAGGAGTAAGAAGGGAAATCTTATCTTTAACCCCGAACCCGAGCGAGACATTATCAGAAGAAGACTTTTCCCAAATCCTGACAACATGAGCGAACACGGTTCTAGCGAAGACGAACAGGAGAACCAAGGGAATAATAACCAAGATCCCGCTCAATTAAACCAAATTCTGATGCAAATGTTGCAGAACCAGCAACAGCAGCAAGCCTGGATAAACCAGCAGATGCAACAACAACCTCAGATAGCTGTTCAAAATCAACAACCCCAGGCGGCTGTAGCTGTTGTGCAGCAAGACCCTTATGCGCCATATCTTGATCAAGATTTCTTGGAAGGGCATAGACCAATTCGACCTCCGGAGATGGAAGGAATGCATTTTGATCTAAAGAATGGAGTTGTGGGGATGGTCCAAAATAGTTCATTCCATGGTACTGCTTCAGAAGACCCACATGACTTCTTGTCTACCTTTGTGCAAATATGTGAAGCAGGTCATTACCCTGGCGTTCCCTCAGAAGTTGTTAAATTGAAACTTTCCCCGTTCGCTTTGAAGGGTGAAACAAATCGGTGGTTTAAGTCCTTACCCCATCACTCTCTTCATAACTGGGCTGATGTTAAAAGAGCCTTTGCTCTGAAATTCGTTTCACCTGGAACGATAATGGACCGTAAACGAGATATAGCTACTTTCGAGCAATTAGAAGGGGAGAGTGTGGGAAAGGCCTGGGAGAGGTTGAATTTGTTAATGAGGAAATGTCCTAACCATGGATACACTCGACATGAACTTCTAGAATTATTCTATCAGGGTGTCACTCAACCCAATATAGATTACTTAGACTCCACAGCTCATGGATCGTTTTTAGGAGGAGGAGATGATGCTGCCTACAGGGTAGCAGAAACAATAGCTAAGAACAACATGTGGGCTACTCAAAAGAAGACCCATGTTAGTGGAAGCAAAAAGGAGGCTGCTGCAAGTGACTCGGAGACAAAAATGCTAGTTTCTCAAATGGAACTAATGAACAAGCAACTAGCCAACCTACAAATGAAGCAGCAGGAAGGGCCAGCAGATGTTAATTACTTGGGGATGCAGGCCGGAAATATGATGAATGAGGAAGTGCATGCCATAGAGAACCAGAATCAACCTTTCAGAGGCTTCAGTCAAAATTCTGGTCAATCGAGTCAAACTCAAAACCGTAACTATTCGGGAAATCCGCGAAATAGTTATTATACTCCGCCTGGTGCATCTAATAACCAAAGACCCCAAGGTAACTGGGCTCAAACGCAAAATCAACAGCCCACCTATGTCTCTCAGAAGAAATTTGATGAGCTAGTAGACATGGTGAAAACACTAGCCACCGGTCAAAAGACGATGGAGAGACGATTGGTCGGATGGTGATCAACAAGCGAGCAGACCTCAAGGAAGGCTTGCCTAGTTATACAGATAAAAACCCTAAGGCAGATATCAATGCTTGCACTGCCATCACACCTCAATGGGAATATGGAGAAGAAGAGCTGAATGCAGTCACCCTCAGAAGCGGTAAGAAAGTTGGACCCGAAAAGTTATCGGGAAACGAGTAGCCCCTCCTGACAGCATAAGTTCAGGAGGGGAAATCAGAAATTAAATGCCAAAGAAAGCAATAGTGAGGAGGAGCTTAATGATGATGATTCTTCGGGGGATAGTGAGGATGCTGAGAAGAGAAGTCAGGTAGCTGAACCCCTGACTAAAAAGAAGACTGAGAAGTTTGTCAGATGGAAGGATAAGGAGGATGAAGCCATTAAAAGTCAAACTATAATCAATCATTCGAAAACCCTTCCTTATCCAGCCAAGAAAAGAGAGAATATCTTGAATTCTGACAAACAATATGACGGAGTGAGAAAGATGCTTAGAGATACTATGGTGACTATATCACTTGCTGAGGTATTAACTGAGATGCCTAAATGTTCTAAGTATCTTAAGGATGCCTGTGGAAGTCAGAAGAAGCTAAAGGGAATGGCAGAAGAGGTGCTAAGAGAAGAATGTTCAACGGTTTCACGGAGCGTTGCAATCAAGCTAGGTGACCCCGGGCGACCTTCAATCTCTTGCATGATTGAAGGCCACATGTTCCACAATGTCTTATGCGACTCAGGGGCCTCTGTCAATGTGATGCCATTGAACGTCTGCAAGAGTCTCGGGTTGGACAAAAGGCTAAGGGAGCGTCCCGTCTCTCTTCAGTTGGTGGACCGATCTAGCCGTTTAGCAGCTGGTTGTGTTAACAACGTCCTTATCCATGTTAAACATTTAGTTTTTCCAATGACTGGGTCATACTGGATTACCAGTCTGACAAGGAGATGCCCCTGATTTTGGGCCGGCCTTTCTTAAATACTTCTGCCTCCACAATTGACTTTCAAACTGGCCAAATCACTCTGAGAGTAGAGGACACCTCCGTTACCCTCGAGCAAGGAAAAATTTCTGTGGAAGCCCCAACCCAGGAGATTTCATTCATTGAAGCAATCTATGGAGATGAATCCGACCCTGATGAAGAGCTCACGGAGATAGGAGCCCTGGATGTTATAATTCACGAAGAAGGAAATAACTGTTCACAGTCCGTAATCACTGTAGAGTTGTCTGAACAACTTGCGCACACTAAGCCTATGAGTGAACGGAAAATCTGGGACACTCCAGGGATGAGCAGCAATGATTTGAAGGAGCTCAACCAGGCAGAATTTAACCTTGCAGAGGAGGAAGTTTTAATGGGTAGTTGGGACGAAATAGAATTCTGGAGAGAAACTACCAATTGGGAGTTGGATGATTGGGAGCAGCTTGCAGAAGAGCTTGAAGAAGAAGAACTTAAGAAGATGGTTAAGCATAAGAAAGAAAAAACGGAAGCTGAAGATTCCTCTAGATGATGTCATTCAATACCTTTCTGGGGTTACACCTCAGGAGGATGAGGTGTTTTTCAGTCAACCGGTTCAAGCCCATAAGGAAAAAGGTGGCCCCTTAAAATCTAGTATCGAGCAACCACCTGCTGACTTAGAGTTGAAACCACTTCCGCAGCACCTAAAATACATCTTCCTTAAAGACGGTGATAAGTTGCCCTTGATCATCTCGTCTAAACTCGAGCCGGAGCAAGAAGCATAATTAATCAAAGTGCTTGAGAAACATATCCTCGCGTTCGGATGGCAGGTGGGCGATATCAGAGGAATCAGCCCAGACGTGTGCATGCATAAGATTCGAACGGAGGAAGGAGCGAAAAAGGTCAGACAACCTCAAAGGAGGATAAATCCGCACATGCAGGAGGTTGTCAAGAAAGAGATAATCAAATGGCTCGATATGGGTATTATCTACGCCATCGCCGATAGTGAGTGGGTCAGTCCTACTCAAGTTGTGCCAAAGAAGGGAGGCATTACTGTGGAAAAGAACGAAAAAGGGGAGGAAGTTGCCTTACGCCTTGTGACGGCTATAGAGTCCGCATTGATTATCGCATTGAATGAAGTCACCGCAAAGGATCATTTCCCCCTTACTTCATTGACCGACTTCTTGAAAGGCGAGTGGTCATAAGTATTATTGTTTCCTCGATGGATATTCTGGGTACTTCCAGATAGCTATCGACCCTAATGACCAGGAGAAGACTACGTTTACGTGTCCATCGGGCACTTTTGCGTTCCGCAGAATGCCTTTCGGTTTGTGTAATGCACCAGCTACATTTCAACGATGTATGCTGGCTATTTTTGATGGACTAGTGGAGAAGTGTATGGAAGTCTTCATGGATGACTTCTCAGTCTATGGCGACAGCTTTGATGAAATCTTAAAGAATCTAGATATGGTGCTCCAACGTTGTGTTGAGAAAAATCTGGTGCTTAACTGGGAGAAGTGTCATTTTCTAGTCGAAGAAGGGATTGTTTTGGGACACAAGGTGTCCAATGATGGTATTCAGGTGGATAAGGCTAAAGTAGAAGCCATTGAGAGAATGTCGTACCCGAAGACAGTGAAGGAGGTACGAGGCTTTCTGGGACATGTGGGTTTCTATCGACGTTTCATTAAAGATTTTTCGACGATAGCAAAGCCGTTATCCAACCTGCTGAAAGAGGAAGTGGAGTTCTTGTTTGATGATGGGTGTAAGAAAGCTTTTAATAGCTTAAAGGATAAGCTAACCAGTGCCCCCATTTTAATCGCGCCCGACTGGACTAAACCTTTTGAATTAATGTGCGATGCCTCTAACTACGCAGTGGGCGCGGTTCCGGGCGGAGAATTGACAAAAAGTTCAGGCCAATTTACTATGCCAGCCGCACTTTGAACCCAGCTCAATGCAACTACGCTACCACCGAGAAGGAATTCTTGGCAGTCGTTTTTGCTATTGACCAATTCAGAAGTTATCTTTTAGGGTCCAAAGTGGTGGTGTGGACAGATCACGCAGCACTACGCTACCTTATGGGAAAAGCAGACGCTAAACCAAGGTTACTCAGATGGATTCTGATACTACAGGAATTTGACCTTGAAATTAAGGACAAGAAGGGTAGTGATAATGTTGTAGGCGACCACTTATCTCGCCTAGTGAACGAGGGTGGCGAAATCCCTAAGGAGATAGGCATTGACTTTCCGACTGAGCAATTAATGAAGCTAGAGACTTTGAGACCGTGGTATGCTGATTACGTTAACTACTTAGCAAGTGGGCATTTAGAAGAGATGACATATCAGGAAAAGAAGAAATTCTTCAGCGACTTACAGTATCTCGTATGGGAGGATCCATATCTGTTTAAAGTCTGCAAGGACGGCTTGCTTAGAAGGTGCGTTCAGGAGCATGAACAAGTGGATATCTTGGAGCAATGTCATAGTGGTCCCGCTGGTGGACACTACGGAGCACCTAAGACAGTCACAAAAATCCTTCAAGCTGGTTTTTACTTGGCCTACTCGTTTAAAGATCTTTGAAGCCTTTTGCAAAGGCCGTGATAGATGCCAAAGAGTAGGGAGACTCGGTAATAGGATGGAGATGCCTTTGAGGCCTATCTTGGAATGTGAAGTTTTTGACGTACGGGGCATTGATTTTATGGGACCGTTCCCATCATCATGCTCTAACAAATATATTAAAGTGCAGTGTGGACTATGTTTCCAAGTGGGTAGAGGCCATAGCCACCCAAACCAATGATCACAAAGTTGTAAAGAAATTCTTGCAAAAGAATATCTTCACTAGATTTGGCTGTCCTAGAGCCCTTATCAGTGATGAAGGTTCGCATTTCTGTAATGCGCCACTGGATAAAATTCTTGAGAAATATGGTGTCAAGCATAGAATTGGTACACCATACCACCCCCAAACCAGTGGCCAAGTCGAAGTGAGCAACAGAAGTCTAAAGCGGATTTTGGAGAAAACGGTAAATTCAAATAGATCCAACTGGAGACTAAAGTTGGATGACGCGCTTTGGGCTTATCGCACTGCGTTTAAGACCCCTATGGGTACGTCACCATTTCAAATGGTTTATGGCAAGGCTTGCCATCTACCAGTCGAGCTGGAGCACAGAGCCTACTGGGCTATTAAATTCTTAAACTTCGATAGCCAACTCTGTGGGGAGAAAAGATTACTGCAACTACACGAGCTCGATGAATTCAGACTCAGGGCCTACGAGAACGCCAAGCTGAGCAAGGAGAGAACGAAGGCGCTCCACGATGCAAAGATAAAAGATAGAGATTTCAAGGTAGGAGATATGGCTTTGCTTTACAACACCAGATTACATCTGTTTGCTAGCAAGCTTAAGTCCAGATGGTCCGGACCCTTTGAAATTGTCGAAGTTCATCCGGGTGGAGCGATTTCCTTGAAAGGGTACAGCGGTCAACCTTTTAAAGTGAACAGTCATAGATTGAAAAAGTATTTCGGACTGCCTTATGAAGCACCTGAAGTCCTATACTTTCAAAAGTCGGTTGACATGACTGATGTGCTGACATGTGATGAGATTCCATCCGACTTCTTTGGTTCTGATGATGACATTTTTACCCCTCCCTGTGAAGACCCTACTAACAGTACTCTTAAAACTGTCGGTATATCTAAGCCAAATCTGAGAGGAGGCAAGAAGAGGAAGAAAGTCAATGCTGTCTGGAAGGCTAAGTTCCATAACTTAGTCGCGCATTTGACTTGTTGTTGTGGCCACACCGTTATTCATCATGCAGATTCTGATGACGAAGTGGCAGGAAGTAAGCCAAAGTGGCCCGACCCGGATTAACTTTGAAATCTGTGTCAAGCTAATGACATAAAAGAAGCGCTCCTAGGAGGCAGCCTAGTCTTTTAAGTTACTTTTTAGTTAGGTTTTTAGGGCATTAAGAATAAAACTGTGGTGATTTGTGTGTTGGTTATCCCTGTCCTACTTGTGAATGCTTTATGTGCTTACATGTTTACTCATATACCCCTTGTCCCCCGAGATTATATGCTACGTCGAGTGTTGCAGATACTTTTGAGCGGTTTTTGCCAGCTATTCCTTCGGTGTTGTCTGTTCTTGCTACGAGTTGCAGCGGTCCGTTCATGCTACGGCCTGACCTCTGCCAACCTCTAACCCGACAATCACTTTGAAACCAGCTAAGTATTCTTTTCTTTCATTTGCACATTCTGAGGACATAATGTGATTTAAGTGTGGGGGGGTGTCTACATCGGGAGTTATCATGCTATATCTTCTGAAAATGAGTAAATGTGATTTTCTCGAAAATTTTAAAATTTTTCAAAGTAAACTTGGATAATTGTAAATCTTGAGCATATGATTGAAACAAAAAGGCTCGCTAGTTGTAGTTTCCTGACAATGATTGTCTGTAACTTCTGTGAGATAGTTATAGCATGTTTTTACTGATATGAGATAGTATTCATTTCAAATTCACGCAAGCCTTTGAAATTGAAGCGACATTTTTAAACTTGATCCATTCACTATCCTAGTGGTTTATCCTAGAGAGACTTGTGCTTAATAGTAACAGTAAACGTAACACCTAAATTCTGAACGTGTACTGTGAATATCTGAAGGTTTGAATGTGATAGAAGGGATATATCTTAAGGTTTTTATACCAATCTAAGATGAAAAGAATATGAATAAAATATGTATATGTCGGATGTAGCTGCCGATGACTTGAGTGCGGTAGGGCATTATCACGAAATGTCCTATTCCACTATGAGGTTTAATAGCTCCCGACTGCCTGATGATAGTAGTCCAGCTAGGGTGTTATCACGAAACATCCTATTGCTGGGAATGAGGGCATATGCTATACATATGGTATTAAGAGACCTTTTTAAAAAAAATTTTAGCAAATGGCAACGTGGAAAGTTAGTAAAGTTGGTAGAAACCGTAGTTATCTCCTGACTATCCCCAGTATAAACTGAATGATATGCTTTAGGGATTATCCTAATGAGTACACGGGAAGACTTTTTGTGGAACGATTACTGCCTATACCTAGGAAAGTCATTAGGATTGTTTGAACGGATTTTGTGCGAAAGAATAGTGGAGATTGAAAAGTGCTTCTCACACACACACTGAATCTATCTCTACGTTGGTATTACTTGCTATATTTGTCGTATCTGTTGTTGCGTGAGCTAGGAATCTATGTGGATTACATGTGCAGTGAGCTAGTTTTGATTGTTTTGTTCGGGACGAACAAAAGTCTAAGTGTGGGGGAGTTGTTCTCGGTGAATTTTATGGTTTATATCGTAATATTTCATAACAATAATCCCCGTGTTTTAGTAATTTTTATAGAAAATTGCGTATTAAATGGATAAATTGAAGAAATGGTTTTAAAGTTATAAAAAGTGTAAAACGTGCCAATTACGTGCTTAAAATGATGATTTTATGTTGGGTTGAGTTGTGTTACACTTTGGTATGTTTTCAATGACTTGCAGGTGTTAAATGCGACTGGAAAAAGATGATTTAAAGTGTTTAATCGTGTTTTGAAGAGTGGGAGCTGAAGAATAAAGAGATAAAGATGAAAAGTCGAATTTGAAGGTACTGGACTAGCGTCCAGAAGCATGAACTGGTGTCCAGCAAGCTGAACGAGCGTTTGATGTTCCGTCTACTAGACGGGCGTCCGGAATTTTGGACTGGCGTCCACTGGAAGAATTTTGATTCAGGATGTTCAGATTTTCAGTGAACTGGCGTCTGCTTTTGCCCAATTTTGCATAGGACGTGCGTCCAATCCCAGCTCGGCCCGACTCAAATAAGTTTTAAACTCTGGACGGACGTTCACCATACTTAGACGGGCGTCCACCGCCGATTTTAACCCTAGCCGACTTACTTTTCTATAAATAGGCGTGTTGTCTCAACCCTAAAAGAGACATGAAACATAGCCGCACAATACATCCTTGGAGGAGCCGCACCAAAGCCCTAGAATTATGAGTTTCTTTCCTTCTTCCGTGTTTTGGATCATCGCAAGGATGCAAGGCTAAGCGCATAGTGGTGGAATAGCTGGAGGATATCACATCAACATCACCACAACCATGAATTGTTAGGTTATCTTTTGTTTATGAATTCGAATACTGAATTTTATTTATCGATTGTTATTTGGATTAATTGTTAAGAGTTTTGTTAGATAGGAATATCAATGAAACCACGTGTTGATTCGAATTTGTATGGGAATATAATTCAATAATAGAACCTTTTCAATCGATACAATTAATAATACTTTGAGGAATCATTTGTTGTTAATTGGGTTATCTAATTTGGGAACAAATTTATGATCTTGTGCTTTATGTTAAATTGTTTTGCTTGGAAAAGAAAACGAAACCCTAGGAATTGAGTTAAAGGAATTTAATCAATTTCGAGATTGATCATACCAATAAAAATCATATTCGAAGCATAAAATGGTTGTGTGATTGTTGTGTGGTTGATTCTAGTTATTCTACTGTTCTTTTAATTATTTGTTAAATCAATTCGTTCGTGTTAATTATACGATTAGTTATTCTCAGAGCTTTAGTTATTGTTTTCTGCATATTTCTGCATATTTCCGTTCCCAGCACGATATTAGACGCTCGTCCACTTGCAGTGAACGCCCGTCCAGTATCAAATTTCTGTTTCCTGTTTTAGTTTAGTCATTATTCATCGTTTTTATTTTATAGTTAATATATACCTTAGTTTTAGATAATATTTAGTGACATAATCCGATAAACATTCGACTCCCTTAGGACGACCCGTAAACACCCTATACTACGAGCCTTATACTTGGGGTGTTTCGGTTTATAAATTTTAGAACTAGTTTTTACCGAACAAGCATCTGTTGGGTGTGAAAGAATGTTGTCTGTGGTGGAGCTGGTGAAGAGGCAATCCTACCCTTCAAGGACCAATGGAAGACTTTGGAGCAGCAATCCTACCTGTTCCAAGTGTTCAGTTTGTGAAGCCATAGTTATTGGTGAAGGACAAGCAACCTAGGGATTTTTGTAACAGCTAACTCAAAGATCACTAGTGAATTACCTCCAACATCACAGGAGAAGAGTGGACTGACAGGATTACACCACCTGGAACCACTATAAAATCTGCCTACTTACTTTCTGCACTTACTTTCTGCATTTAGTTATCTAGCACATCAATCTACTGAATCTAGCAACTGATCTCACACACATACACTACTGAGTATCTAATACTTGGTATCATATTTTAACAACAAGTAATAAGGCTTTATTTTTGATATATTCCGCTGCACAAATTCAGCAAGTTCAATAGTCGACGGACTGCGAAGGTCGAGCGGACTATCGAGGCATCGACGGACTCAGCGAAGTTCTTGAGTTTGTTAACTCCAAAAAGTTTTAAGTGTTAAGTTTATTCACCCCCCTCTAAACTTAACCAAAGCCTTTTCAAGGGACCAACAATTGGTATCAGTGCAGTGCTTCTGTTCTGAAGTAATCCTACTTGTTGTACTTGTGAAAATACTTTGAAAACGTTTTCAAGTTACTGATTTTCAAAGCTTTGCATCATGGATAACAACCAGTATGCTAGAACAATGTTGATGTGTTCTGTGGATCGTTTTGTTGAATATAAACGTCGTATGCAGGCTTATCTAGCTGCAACCTGATTATCTTTGTTTCAACTGTAAGAAGCCTGGACATTTCAGACCTGACTGTCCAGACCTACTGAAGACCAAAAGTCAACAAAGAAGACATGGCAAGAAGGCTATGGTTGCTGAAGATGAATCAGGGTATGAAGTGGAATCAGAAAAGGGAAATGAATCTGATGACACTGCTCTTGTTGCTGATATGGATGACTATGCATTGATGGTAAATATGGATGAAACAGAGGAGGTATACAATTCTGTATCTATTAACACTCCTGCTGGAAGTGATTGTGAATCAACATGTGGTTCAAATCCTAGTAATTCTGACAATGAAGAAACTTTGGATGCCATCCTTAATCAACTGAGGATAATACAATCTGGTTATGAGATTGTGAAGGCTGAAAAAGAGGCTCTTCAACTGGAAGTTGAAAGATTAAATGCTGAATTAAGAATTCTCAAAGGAAAGGAAAAGGAAGTTGGACAGAATCAGCATAAGCCTACTGAACATTCAGTAGCTGCTGAGTCTGCTGACCCATCCTGTTCCAATACTGCATTCAAATCTGGAAGGCCTTATGGTGATAGAACAGGCCTTGGATTTGAAACTCAACAATCCAATAAGGGTGGATCCAGTAAGGTCACTGAACCTAGTGCCAGAATTGGTCCTAAGTTTGTGCCTGCAAAAGATCCAACTCCCAGTAAGGTTGTTGAGGCAGTGAAACCTACTGAGAATGCTTCAAAGAAGCAAAATCAGAAGTCAAAAAGGACAGAAGTACCTAACAAAAAGGGTAAATCCAAAGGTAGGACTGCTGGACCTTCTAGACCTGCGATAGCGGACACCGCTACCAAGTCTGCTGGACCACAAAAAGGGAAAAACCAGAAATATTCCAAGGATAAGAATCCTAATCCTAAAAATGTCAATCATTTAAGGGATACTTATCTCAGAGGGAAAGGTAGACTGTTCCCTACTGATGATGACTGGAATATTCCTGCCCCCAATGCTAGAAACAGTAAGTATAACCATGCTGCTAGGGTAAAACCTAAGCAATGGAATCGACGAGAGGACTCGGCGGAGAGGACTTATACAAGACCTCGGCGGGGACCTCGGCGGACTCCATACTACGGGGTACATTCCTAACGACGGCAATCCAATGGTTATACTAATGCTTCTAACAACAGGAATCACTCCAAACAGCATTACAAATCAAAAGGCCAGAAAACATATATGAATTCTACATAACCAACTGTTAGACCTTATGGAAATGTAGAATACATATATGAAGCAAAGTATGACACTTTCAGGAGAAGACCTTATGGAAATTTTCCAAAGGTCATGCTTACCACTGACCATTATGGACCCAAACAGGTTTGGGTACCTAAAATCCATTAACTTTGTTTTGTAGGGTGTCTGGTACTTTGACAGTGGATGTTCCAGACATATGACAAAGAATAAACATTGTTTATCAAGCTAGCAAAGGATGGACCTAGAGTGAATTTTGGCAACAAGAACACACCTGGATACACAAGAGGATATGGCACACTTGTGAGAAATGGACTAACAATCAGGAATGTTGCATATGTGGAAGGACTGGACTACAACTTGGCGAGGACTTGGACAATTCTGTGACATGGGATACAAGGTCACTTTTGACAAAAACACATGTATTGTCATTAGTGAAAGAGGTGATCAAGTTGTGTTGGCTGGAAGAAGACAACAAAACATGTATGTTGTGGATTGGTCTACTGCAGTTCCAGAAACATGCCTGATTGTGCACACCAAGTCAGAACTCAATTGGTTATGGCATAAGAAGTTGAATCATCTAAATTTTGATGATATCAATCAGTTAGTAAAGAAGAAGTTGGTGATTGGTTTACCTGAGATTACATTCAAGAAATATGCAGTCTGTGATGCCTGTCAGCAAGGTAAACAGACAAAATCAAGCTTCAAGTCAAAGACTAAGCAATCAACTAAAAGAGTTTTGGAGCTGATGCATATGGATCTATTTGGACCTATAACACCAACAAGTGTTACAGGAAAGAAATACACCTTAGTGGTTGTGGATGACTATTCAAGGTACACTTGGGTGGTATTTATGAACAAGAAAAGTGAAACACTTCAAAAGATGCCTGAACTTTTGAAGAGATTGCAAAATGAGAAAAGTTTGACAGTAGTGAAGATAAGATCAGACAAGGGTACTGAATTTCTCAATAACGTTATAAGAGAGTATTGTGAACAGAATGGTGTACTACATCAACTTGCTGCTACTGGTACACCTCAGCAAAATGGGGTTGCTGAAAGAAGAAACAGGACCTTAAAAGAAGCAGGAAGGACAATGATTTGTGAAGCATTACTACCTGAAAGATATTGGGCTGAAGCAGTTATTACAGCATGCTATACACAAAATAGAACCTCAGTGAACAAGAAGCTGCTGAAGACACCTTATGAGATATGGAATGGAAGAAAACCCAATATATCCTATTTCCATCCATTTGGAAGCAAGTGTTTTATCTTAAATCATAAGGAGCAATTGAAGGTATTCCAACCAAAATCAGATGAAGGAATCTTTTTGGGATATTCTTCGATCGACAAGGCATTCGAGTGCGAACAAAAGGTCAACGAAACATGAAGAAACTATACATGTTGTGTTTGATGAACCTAAATTCACGGGTATGGAAGATGAAGCTTGTGACCTGGCGAGAATCTACAAGTCACTGATCCAGATTGTATTGAAGTTTTGGAAAGGTTTAATGACTTAAAGGTCTCGATTCGCCCTACTTGAACACCTGCCGGTGATACTACGATGCAACAAGCGAAGCAATTCAAGGATCTGCTGAACCCTCTGTTGAAGAAACAACGACCACTACGAAGATGATGTTCCTGAAAATCAATCTAACTAAAATCCACAATGGTTAAAGGATCACCCTGCTGAACAAGTCATTGGCAACATACAGCAAGGTGTGAGGACTAGAAGACAGTTAGAAGCTATGTTTACATGTTTTCTATCTCAAATGGAACCTAAAGTGTTTGAAGAAGCAATTTCAGATCCGGATTGGATAATTGCTATGCAAGAAGAATTGAATGAATTTGAAAGAAATCAAGTTTGGACACTAGTGGAAAGGCCTAGTCATGCAAATATCATTGGTACAAAATGGGTATACAGAAACAAACTTGATGAATCTGGTACCATTGTAAGGAATAAGGCCAGACTAGTAGCAAAAGGCTATTCTCAAGCAGAAGGAATAGATTTTGATGAGACATATGCACCTGTTGCAAGATTGGAAGCTATCAGGTTATTTTTGGCATATGCAGCTTATAAAAACTTCAAAGTATATCAAATAGATGTCAAAAGTGCTTTTTTAAATGGCATTCTGGAAGAGGAGGTGTATGTTCAGCAACCTCCTGGATTTGAAGTTAAAGAACAAGAAGATAAAGTGTATAAACTCAACAAAGCACTTTATGGTTTGAAACAAGCACCAAGAGCATGGTATGAGACTCTATCTCAATTCTTGATGGACAATGGTTTTACAAAAGGCACCATTGATAAGACCCTTTTCAGAATCAATGAAGGAGACAGCACCCTGCTGGTACAAATTTATGTTGATGACATAATTTTTGGTTCTGAAAATGAATTGCTATGTGAGAAGTTTGCAAATCTAATGAAGAGCAAATTCCAAATGAGTATGATGGGAGAAATGAACTACTTTTTTGGGATTGCAAGTCAAGCAAATGAAAGATGGAATCTTCATTCATCAAACCAAGTATACCAAGGAGCTATTGAAGAAATTTGGTATGGAAAGCAGCACCAAAGTATCAACTCCTATGAGTACAAACATCAGATTGGATGAAGATAAAGAAGGCAAAGATGTTGATCAGACCTTATACAGAAGGATGATAGGCGATCTGCTGTGCCTTCTTGCCGGACTGATATATCCTTTCTTTGTAGGTGTTTGTGCAAGATTTCAATCAAAACCTAAAGAAAGTCACTTAGCTGCAGTGAAAAGGATACACATGTATCTAAAAGAGACTTTGGGAGTAGGGATATGGTATTCAAAAGATGGAAGCTTCAAAGTTATATCCTACTCAGATTTTGATTATGCTGGATGCAAGATTGATAGAAAAAGCGCCACGGGAACTGTCGGTTAATGGGAAATAGGCGTTTCTTGGTTTAGCAAGAAACGAAATTCTATATCAACTTCCACTTCTTGAACAATTTGAATACATTCTTCTTTGGAAGTTCTTGTGCACAAGTACTATGGTTAAGACAACAGTTAAGGGATTATGGAATTGAAGAAATAGAAATTCCAATTATGTGTGAAAACACAAGTGCAATTGCTATCACAGAAAATCCTGTTTTGCACTCAAGAACCAAGCATATTGATGTGAGACATCATTTTATAAGAGATAATGTTGAAAAGAAAGATGTGGTGGTTTTTTTATATCCCTACTGAAGACCAACTTGCTGATATTTTCACTAAACCACTTGATAGTGAAAGATTTGCTAAATTAAGAACTGAACTTGGAATTATCAAAGTTGACTGATAATCAGCAGTGTACTGGAATTCACCAAGGGGATTAGTCTTTGCTATGTTGGGTGAGCTCACTTAGCAGATTAGTCATTGGTATCAACAATTCCATGTACTTAAGTTTGGACAATTGAGCAAATGAGGTTGCCAAGGGGATTGGTCTTTGTCATGTTGGGTGAGCTCACTTGACAGATCAATCATTGGTGTTAAACTTCATCTTGTATTATCAATTGGACAAAACAATGGGAATTAAACATCAGCAGAGTTATTCTATCGGCAGAGTTTCTTGAGACATTTTGTCGACGAAATTTCTTGGCGAGACAGCTCCACTGATGACAAGGCTGCTGAAGGAAACGTTACAGTCAAACTTTATTAAAGTCAAAAAGCAAATGGCGGGATATTAATCTTATCTTTATAACTACGGTTACTTGATCGAACGGTTACAAACATTTATGGATAAGTAATGGGCCACATGTCAAGATCCCATTTATTCCAACTTTAATCATGGTTATTACACAGTACGTGGTCTGACAGTTTCAACCACCTCTGTCTATATATACACAGAGCTACACACAGAGGCTACTTACAAACTCATATCGATTTTCTTTGAGTACACACTGTGTGAACACAGATTTACAAGTCATCTTCTTTATCTCTTTCTTAAAACAATGGCAGAAAAGGATGATGTTCAAATCGGAACAAGCCAAAGTGTAAGAGGCTTTGTTGTTGATGCTAACAAAACAGATTTAGCTATCAATATTGGTCGAAGGATAAGAAGATATGCAGGTCTGGAAAATGTACTCAACATAAGATTGGAAACTATATCATACACAAATGTTGTTAGTTTTTGGAAGAATATTGTGATAAGAGAAGGAAGAGAGGCATTCACCACAACTGTAAATGCCCAGGAGATTGTAGTTTCCCCAAACTTGCTGAGGGAAGCTTTTGGTTTTGAAGAAGTAATAGATGCTCCAACAAATCCTGAAGAAATAGGACTGTCAAAAATGAATTTTGTTGACAAAATCAAGACCAATAATGCCACCAAATCAATTCCAGGCATTAATGTAAAACACATTGGTTATGAATACAACCTGCTGAGCAAAATTATTGCAAAGAATATCTTGGGACTCATTGGAAGTATGGATACTTTATCAGGACCCAAAATAGAGCTGCTGATGATTATTTGCAGGAGCATGAAGTTTGATTGGGCTGGATACTTTATCCATTACATGAAGAAGATAGCAAAAGAGGAAAAAGAAGGGACAAGGAAATCCAAGGCTTGGCATTTGGGATTGATGGTTCAGGCCCTGCTGAATCATTTGGAAATTGCAGATGTTGCACCTGAAAAGATAAACAAATCCAGGTACAAGAAAGAGATTGACTACCCTATCCCTGGTCTTGATGATGATGAAGATGTGATTGATGAGGCCACTGAGAGTGATGGAGATGATGGAGGAGATGGTGATGCTGGTGGTGAACAGGTCAAGAAAGTTGTTAAACCTGCTGCACCAAAGAAGACTACTGAAAAGAGAAAGGCTACTGATACTAGGAAGATTATAGAAATGTTAAAGCCTAGAAAAACAAAGAAGCAAGCGGCAGAGTCTACTGAGTCCACTGAGGGACCAGTAGAGGTTGAGGTTACTGAACCTGTTGTAGTTGCAAAGAAAAAGATCCGTTCTTTGAAGTTTTGAAGGAGCAACAGAAGGAAGCCAGTAGAAAGAGGAAGTCTACTGTGATTGAGATTGAAGATGAGCCACTTTCCAAGAGAATGAAAGAAATTATCAAGAAAAAGAAACATGGAAAGGGGAAGCAACTGAAAATTTTGGAGGCTCAAAGGCAACAAGAAGAAGAAGAAGTAGAAGAAGAAGCTATTGAGGCTGAACCTTTAACTATCATCAAGCCTACTGAGGATGTAGAGTTTGTTTCGAGCAACCTGCTGGAGAGTCACAGCAGTCTACTGTACCTGAACCTGCTGTTGAAGTTACAAAATCCTCACTTGCAAAGGCTGCTGAGCCTACTGAAAGTGTTCAAGTTGTTGTTGAGCAACTTGTTGAAGAACCACGACGGTGCGAGTCTACACCTGCTGTGGAAGTGGAGAAGTTGGTACAAGACCCTGCACATCCTGCAATAGTTTAGGGGGAAGAGCGATCTGCTGCTAACCTGGCGATGAGCATACAAGTCATGAGGAACCAAGTGTGGTACGGATGGAGGTAGTAGGCACAAATTTACAATCGAGCAACCTGCGACCTACGTGCATCTGTGGAAGAAACCTTAAGTTTGCTTGTTGGGACCTTTGAAGGTCAGCAAGCTACTGAAACAGCTCCCAGGAAGCCAACCATGCCTTTTGAGAGGCATGAGAAAAAGAAGAAGGATGATTTTGTTGATCCCAAGCTTCAGCAGGTGGCTGATTATTTCCAATGGAAGTTTGGATACTACAAAAGACAAAAGCCAGCTGCTGAACCCATGACAAACTTTGAAGAATGGGCTTTTGAGAAGTTGGGAGTGGAGAATTTGTTGGATCTGATTGATACCTCCTTATTACAATCAAGGCTGATGGACATTTTTGATGAACAACAGAAGGAGGAGGGTATCAAATTTGGAGATCCCAGAGATGACAGGGATGATTCATCATCATCTGATTCTGGTGATGATTATCCCTCTGGACCAGGAGGAACCAGTGGGACTGCAATGTTAAATGAACCAACTGTACAACAGTCCACTGATACTGGTAGGTCTACTGAGGGCTGATGACGGTCAAAATATACCCGTAAAAGTCATCAACATTATCCTTAAATTGGGCCGAATAATATTTATTTTATATTAAATCATATGGTTATATTTATTATTTAAGGTTATGTGATTTATAAAATTTAATTTGGTATTTATCCATTTTTTATTATTTAAATATGATTTATTTCGGGATAATGATTTATTTTGTAGATTGAGATATTTTATGGAAGACAATTATAAATGGAAGAATTAAACTACAAGATAAATCCAAGCAAATACGGATACATTGAAGATAAAGATCGGATAAACACGGAAAAGAGGAGTAAGACAAGACAAAAGCCGGCAAGCCAATCCAATAAGGATTGGCGCCGACAATGGGGACGCATGCATGCATGGAGGCGCAATTTTTGTGCCCTTTTTCCTTAGATCAGCTGGGAATTATCCTAGTTTATTTTCAACTCCTTTTGAATTTAGGAAAACTATTTCAGATTGGTTTAGGTTTATCCTATGTAAATTTTCCCCTATATAAATGTACATACACACGCCATATAGCACACACCACAAATACACACAATTCATAATAAAATCTTTAGTTTTACTTGGAGCAGTTTTTTACAAGTTCTTCAATTATGTAAGTTCTTGTATTTATTTTCTCTTAGTTATTTTATAATTAATTTTCCCCAATTATTATTCATCGTTTGAGATTATTATTTCTTAGTTAAATGATGTAGATCTAGGATTACGACGTGAGGTGGTGGGGATACCTTGTCTATGAGGATCCACACGCCCACGTCTATGTTTTATGTTCTATGTGTGATTTTATTTTGATTTAATAATCGTGTTTCTAGTAGGTATATATAATTACTTTATGAGCTTCTATTTTATCCGATAAGTATAGGGAAACGCTAAGATTTAGGTTTTCGCCGCGTCAATCTAGCCACGTCTTTATGGTGTGATTGTCCATTTAGAATTTCTTATCTTAGTAGGTATGGCTACGACTACGTTGCTCGTCTGTTTTAATTAAAACGTGTAGTGAGGAAATACCAGTATAATACTCCTAGGTCGGCTCATGAATTGATCTTCCGGGACTTTCAGCGAGATCTAGATCTGTGTTATATTAAGGAATTGCGCGCACCTGATTATACGTAAATCGTAGAGTAACATGATACCTAAAAAGTTAGTGTTAATGGGACGGAGACTGATGCGATCGCTTAGGAAGTACGCCTGAACAAAGGAATGTTGCCTAGGTGAGGAATACGGTTAATATCGGCATCCCTAGTTTTGTAAGCGTGCAAGTCATATGAGATGGAGGCCGAAAAAGCGAAGTCACGTGATGTAGCATAGTGATCTGGATGGCCTACCCGGAGCTAGATCTAGTTTAGGGGATGACTCCCGTAGCCACTAAAAAGAAATACGAACCGGATTGATAGTTAGTGAGTCTAGTTTAATTATATATAATCTCTAGATCCAGACAATAATGTAATGATTGGGGAGATTAATTATGTTGTACTTATTTGAGTTGTGTCAAGTAGTGTCAATTTACCTTTTCTTGTTCTTTGTTGGTCTTAGACCGTTTTATGTGCTTGCCATGCTTAAATAGTTATTTATAGAATGACCCACAATTTGGTTCCCTGTGGGATCGACCTTGATTCACTATAGCTATACTATGATGGACCTAGTCCTCTTGCTAGTATTGGTTTTGGTGGTCAAGTATTTTAATTTCACTTGATCTACGTCATCAAGGGCCAGTAGACTGGAGAAATGGATGAGGATCTGCAGGATCTCACCATGGATGATCTGGAGGCATTGATCAATGATGGAATAAGTATTGGTGCAAATAGGTTGGTTGGTGAGTCCTCTACTTTATTTGTTGAAGAGCCTATTGCACAATCTGAAGATCAACAGAGTGCTGATTTGGATGAAGAAAGGATTGCTGATCATAATGAATCTGATGTCAGTTCAGAGGATTCATGTCAATATCAAGACTGGATTGACACTGAGGGGACTTTATCCAAAACTGCCAGTATCCTAAGAAAGATTGGTCATGCTGAAGGATTTCAAGTGGATAATGAGGCTGTATTCAATCCTCAAAGGGTGGAATAGGAGGTTCAGGTTGCTGAGGTTCAAACAGCACCTGAACAAAGGTTGGAACATGAGGTGTTGGTCCCTTGAAAAGGCTTTGGTTAAGTTTAGAGGGGGGGGGGTGAATAAACTTAACACTTAAAAACTTTTGGAGTTAACAAACTCAGCAACTTCGACGGTTGCGATACCTCGAGATAACTGTCGACACCTCGGTAGCTGGCGATACACGGTAGTCTGCGACGGTTGAGTTTACTTGAATTTGTCTTTGCGGAATTATATCAAAAATTAAGCCTTATTACTTGTTGTTAAATATGATACCAAGTATTAGATACTCAGTAGTGAATGTGTGTGAGTTCAGTTGCTAGATTCAGTAGGTTGATGTGTATAATAAACTAAATGCAGAATGTGAGTGTAGAAAGTAAGTAGGCGGATTTTACGGTGGTTCCGGGTGGTGTAATCCTCGTCGGTCCACTCTTCTCTGTGATGTTGGAGGTAATTCACTAGAGATCTTTGATGTAGGCTGTTACAAAGATTCCTAAGGTTGCTTGTCCTTCACCAATGACTATGGCTTCACAAACTGAAAACTGGGAACATGTAGGATTGCTGCTCCTAAGTCTTCCACTAGTCCTTGAAGGGTAGGATTGCCTCTTCACCAGCTCCACCACAAACAACAGTTTTTCACACAAAGGTGCTTCACTGTCTTCAGCAGGTTCTTTATAAAATAAAGAGTGAATCAAGTAAATGATTCAGTTGCAGCAGCTTGATTAGGATGATATAATCAGCAGCTTGCAGTTTTCAAGTGTGTAAACTTGATGTAGCTTGAATACAGAATACACTTGAAGATTTTCTCTGGATCAGTAGCCTTAAGCTCAGTAAGTTCAGCAGGGTGTTTTGCAGCTCAGAATTATCTCTTATAATTTTCTCTTAGAAATTCATCATCTTTTTCTGAGTTGGTAGTCCTCTATTTATAGGTAGGAATGCATGTGACTTGTATTTGAAATTCAAATATAGCCGTTCCTGGTTTTGTCCCATTTGACATGCTTTCTGTCACTATTCATAGGACTGACAGTGTCAGAATCCTTTTTGACAGTGCAGTCTGTCCACCCTTTGACTTGTAACCATCGGATAAAGTCCTGAATCATCCCAACGTCCTTTTAATCTTAGCCATTGATTTATTTGATAAATCAGAGTTAGTTGGCTGTCCTTATCCATGTAATCTTCCAATGTAATCTTGAATTAACCGAGGTATACATATCAGCAGGTTCATCAGTCTGCTGAGATACCTATTAGTCTGCTGAATAATTATTTGCTGTATTTAAAACACAATGCAGCAGACTTCTTTTATCTAACTTTTATTTGTGAAGTTAGATTACACCTTTTTTGCAAATAACTAAGTTCCAATCACCATCCAACTTAAGGAACTTAGACCTTGTACACAAGGTATATGTAATCAGTTTAGGTCATCACAGACTTGCCTAAATTCTGATTCCATATCCTTGACTTTAATTACTAAGTTTGATCCCTTAGCCTTCATTTACTAAGTTTGAGCCCTCAGCCTTCAGTCTTCAGCAGGTTCTAGACTAGTCTACTGACCTATCTACCCTTCTGATAAAGACCAGTCTGCTGATATGAATCAGCTGACCATTACAGTGCTTGTTTGATCAAACCCATTCATAAATCAAACTCTAATAAACTTATACATTTGATCTAGACATCTTTTTGCCTTTGCACTATAACAACTAGTCTGACACTCATCATCAAAACATAGAAATAAGTCCAACAATTTCCCCCTTTTTGGTGATGATGCCAATACCCTCACCTAACAGCAAAGCAAAAAGATTGAAAACAAAAACAAAACATATTTGGTCATCTTTCATTATAAACAATTGTTCAAAATTATTACAGTCTAGCATCAGCAAAGATAAAACAGATAAGTATGCTGATCTACTGTCTTCTTTCTCTTTCTTCTCTTGCTTTTTCAATTTGCTCTTGATAGGCTCTGATTTCAATAATCATCTCTCTCATCCAGTCATTTTCAATCAGAGTGAAGTTGATATGGGTGTTCAGTTGTTTCCACCAGTGCCATGCTTCAGGAAGTGTAAGATTTATCTGATTAACCCTGAAGACCAACCTCATATAAACTTCTTTAAACTCCTTCAGAGATTCCTTTGCATCTGTGGTAGGCAAACTCCTTTCACCTCTACCACCTCTTCCATTTCTTCCACCTCTTCCACCTCTCTTGGATGCCCTCATGGCTTTCACTCTAGCTTCCCAAAATTTCAAACTCAAAAATGAGTTTAGACCTTCATGAAATCCCTTGTCATGATAGGGTCTCCTTCTGTTATTGTACACATTCTTGTACTGTTTGAGAAGATCATCTGTAAGTGGAAGTCGCAGTCTTGTGGTACCCTATATGCATTAGTATCAGCTTCCCATCTCTTCTTTGCAAAAATTCTGGCAGCTTCTTTTGCTTCTGCTGTTTGCTCTTCCCCCTTATTGACATCATCAACAAAATGGGACAGCAGGCCATGCACACTCTCCCGAGTCAACACTAGATTATTCAGTTGTCCTTCCATAATCTCAGTCCTAGTGTCAATTGCTGTGATCCTTCCTTCCATTGTTTGCTTCAGCAGGGTTATCCTCTCAGTAAGTTTAGGATCAAGTACATCGGTTTGTTGTGCGGCGAGCGAGCTCGGCTCAAGAGTCTAGGAGTTTCAGCAAGTTTGTCAAGTTTTTGATGAATAGATGTAAGTTGTTCTTTCAAAAACTTTTCCTTCAGTGTATTTCCTTGCTTGATTCCCCTCACATCTAGCATCATGTCAGTAACAGCATTTTGAGTAGATGTGAAATTTGAAGCAACTGTGTCAGTAGATTGTCTATTTTCATTTACCAGCTTCATCAGTTCTTCAAATCTTTGTTCTTGTCTATCTAGTTGAGTTCTTAACTGTTGCATGTCATTCCTGAGAGTCCTCAACTCATTCAACACTTCTACTGGCACTCCACCAGTCATTCTTCCATCAGTACCATCAGCAGGCTCTTCAACATTATATTGTTGCCTCTGATTGCTAATCACCACAGCATAACTCATATCCCTTCCAGTAGGGTGTGGTCCTTGGTACTCTTCCAAAATAGGATCAATAGCAGGGTCTTCATTAACTGTTCATCATCAGTAGACCCTTCAATTTGAAATTCCTCACCACTGTAATCATAGTCCAGCAGTTGTTCTTCCTCATTAACAACAGCAGCCTGCTGACTATCTTTCCCTACAGTGACCTTGTCTCCAACAGGCTCTACTACAGCAGCCTGTTCTATTACAACATTAGGGGTTTCCTCCAAACCCAAATCTGGTTCCAACTTTGTGTCCGAGTCTTGTTTGTATCCCGCAACTTTGTACCTCTTGTTCCAACCTTTGTTCGAGTCTTTGTTTGAACCTCAGCAACCTGAACCTCCTGTTCCACTCTTTGAGGAATGAATATAGCCTCATTATCCACTTGAAATCCCTCAGCATGACCAATCTTTGTTAGAATAATGGCAATTTTGGATAAAGTCCCCTCAGTGTCAATCCAGTCTTGATATAGACAGGAATCCTCTGAACTGACACTAGGTTCAATGTGATCAGTAACCCTTTCATGATCCAAAATCTCATTCTGCTGATCTTCAGCAGACTTACTAGCATAAGCAGGTTCAGCTTCCGCATCATCAGTGGATCCTTGACCAGTGGCTTCATCAGTTGTTCCTCTAGCCACTCCACTGGTCTCCCCAGGGAATATAGGGGGGTCATCATCAGAATCAGATGAATCACTGTCAGGTGTGTATTTTGGATCTCTGAACATAATTGCTCCACTTTTCTTTCCTTCATCCAATAGATCCATCAGCCTAGATTGCAACATTGTTGTATCTATTAAGTCCAGTAGGCTGTCCACACCCAGCTGATCAAAAGCCCATTCTTCAAATCCACTCATTGGATCAGCAGCTGGTTTTAGTCTCTTATAGAATCCAAACTTCCATTGGAAATATTTTTTCACTTTTCTGAAGTTAGGATCTACTTTATCCTTCTTAGATGCCTTCTCATATGGCATAGTTGGCTTTCTGGGGGCAGATTCAGTGGCTTGCTGACCTCCAAAGGTCCCAACAAGCAAACTTAAAGTTTCTTCAACAGATGCCTCAAGGTCAGTAGGTTTCTGAGGTTGTATATTAGTACCTACTACTTCCATCTGTACAATACTTGGTTCCCCCTGACTTACATGCTCATCAGCGGGGTTAGCGATGGCTTGCTCTTCCCTCTGACTTCTTGCAACACTTGCAGGGTCTTCAACCAATTCTTCAACTTCCACGGCGAGGGGCGGGTTCGGTGGTTTCTTGTGGTTCTTCTACAAGTTGCTCAATAACAACTTGTGCGGCTCCGATAGATCTAACGGTTTCTACGGCGAGGCTACGGTGCGACGAGACTGTGTGTTTCTCCAACAGATTGCTCAACAACAACCTGTTCACTTACAGTAGGCTCAACAGCCTTAGCAGGTGAGGATTCAATAATGTCAACAGCAGGTTCAGTCTCTGTAGTTTGCTGTGACTCTCCAGCAGGTTGCTCAATAACAACCTCTGCATCCTCACTAGGCTTGATAATAGTCAATGGCTCAGCATCAATAGCCTCTCCTTCTTCTTCAACTTGTTTCCTTTGAGCCTCCAAAAGCTTCAACTGTTTCCCCTTTCCATGTTTCTTTTTGTGGACAATCTCTTTCATCCTTTTGGAAAGTGGCTCATCATCAATTTCAATCACAATAGACTTTCTCTTTCTACTGGCTTCTTTCTGTTGTTCCTTCAAAATCTCAACAACAGTTTTTCTAGAAGCTACAGCAGGGTCAATTATCTCAACTTCAGCTGGACCCTCAGCAGACTCAGCAGTCTGTGCTTTGTTTGCTTCCTTGTTCTTTTAGGCTTTAATAACTCTGTTATCTTCCTTGTATCTGTAGCCTTTCTTTTCTCAGTAACTTTCTTTGGTGCAGCAGGTTTGACAGATTGCTTAACCTGCTCACCACCAGCATCACCATCATCTCCTCCATTATCATCACTATCAACAGCCTCATCAGCAACTTCTTCATCATCATCTAGACCAGGAATAGCATAATCAATTTCCTTCTTGTATCTGGATTGATTTATCTTCTCAGGTGCAACATCTGGAATCTCTAAATGATTCAGTAGGGCCTGAACCATTAATCCTAAGGGTAAGGCCTTGGATTTTCTCTTTCCTTCTCTTTCTTCCTTTGCAACCTTCTTCATGTAATGAATAAAGTATCCAGCCCAATCAAATCTTATACTTCTGCAAATAATCATCAGCAGCTCTATCTTGGGTCCTGATAGAGTATCCATACTTCCAACGAGCCCTAATATGTTCTTTGCAATGATTTTGCTCAACAGGTTGTACTCAAATCCAATATTCTTCACATTGATGCCTGGAATTGATTTTATGGCATCACTGGTCTTGATTCTGTCAATAAAATCCATCTTGGACAGTCCCATTGCTTCAGGATTTACTGGACCATCTACTACTTCTTCAAAACCAAAAACTTCCCTCAGTAAACTTGGAGAAACTTCAATCTCCTGAGCATTTACAGTTGTTTTAAATGCTTCTTGTCCTTCTTTACAACAATGTTTCTCCAAAAACTGACAACATTTGTATATGAAATTGTTTCCAATCTTATATTGAATACATTCTCCAATCCTGCATACCTCCTTATTCTTCGACCAATGTTGATTGCTAGTTCAGTTTGGTTAGCATCAACAACAAAGCCTCTAAAACTTTGTCTTGTTCCGATCTGAACATCAACCTTTTCCGCCATTGTTGTAAGAAGAAGATGAAGAAGATAGATTGTAAATCTGTGTTCACACAGTGTAAAAACAGAGCATATAAATCTGAGATTTTGCAAGTAGAGAATATCTGCTGTGTAACAGGTCTGTATATATAGACAGAGGGTGGTTGTAACTGTCAGTGCATGTACATCCACATTAACCACGATTAATCTGAGTGAATGCTGTCTTGACACGTGTTCCATTACTTCTCTATAACGTTTGTAACCGTTGGATCGTGTTAACTGCGGTTATAAGGGATAGAATAAATATCCCGCCAATCTGCTTTTTGACTTTAATAAAGTTTGACTGAGTAACGTTCCTTTCAGCAGCCTTCTCATCAGCAGGGTTGGCTCAGCAGCCTGCTGATAAATATTCTTCAGCAGTCTGGTGACAAAGTTACTTTGCTGATCTTTGATTCCTTCTTGTTTTGTTCAATTGATAATACAAGATGAAGTTTAATACCAATGACTGATCTGTCAAGTGAGCTCACCCAACATGACAAAGACCAATCCCCTTGGGAACCTCATTTGCTCAATTGTCCAATCATAAGTACATGGAATTGTTGATACCAATGACTAATCTGCTAAGTGAGCTCACCCAACATAGCAAAGACTAATCCCCGTGGTGAATTCCAGTACATTGCTGATCATCAGTCAACTTTAATAATTCCAAGTTCAGTCCTTAATTTAGCAAATCTTTCACTGTCCAGTGGCTTAGTGAATATATCAGCAAGTTGATCTTCAGTAGGGATGTATAGAACCACCACATCTTTCTTTTCAACATGATCTCTTATAAAATGATGTCTCACATCAATGTGCTTGGTTCTTGAGTGCAAAACAGGATTTTCTGTGATGGCAATTGCACTTGTGTTGTCACACATGATTGGAATTTCTCTTTCTTCAATTCCATAATCCCTTAACTGTTGTCTTAGCCAAAGTACTTGTGCACAGCAACTTCCAGCAGCAATATATTCAGCTTCAGCAGTGGAAGTTGATATAGAATTCTGTTTCTTGCTAAACCAGGAGACCAGTCTATTTCCCATTAACGACGGAGTTCTGTGGTGCTTTTTCTATCAATCTTGCATCCAGCATAATCAGAATCTGAGTAGGATATAACTTTGAAACTTCCATCCTTGGAATACCATATCCCTACTCCCAAAGTCTCTTTTAGGTACTTGAGAACTCTTTTGACTGTACCTAGATGACTTTCTTTAGGTTTAGATTGAAATCTTGCACAAACACCTACATCAAAGGATATATCGAGTCTCGGGTTGTAAGTACATGGTACAGATGGACGCCTATCATCCTTACGTATAAGGTCCGATCAACATCTTTGCCTTCTTTATCTTCATCCAATCGATATTTGTACTCATTGGAGTTGATATTTTGCTGCTGTTTTCCATACCAAACTTCTTCAGCAACTCCCTGGTATATTTGGTTTGATGAATGAAGATTCCATCTTTCATCTGTTTCACTTGCAATCCCAAGAAGTAGTTCATTTCTCCCATCATACTCATTTGGAACTTGCTCTTCATTAGATTTGCAAACTTTTCACATAGCAACTCATTTTCAGAACCACAAATTATGTCATCCACATAAATCTATACCAGCAGGGTGCTGTCCCCTTCATTGATTCTGAAAAGTGTCTTATCAATGGTGCCTTTTGTAAAACCATTGTCCACCAAGAATTGAGATAAAGTCTCATACCATGCTCTTGGTGTTTGTTTCAATCCATAAAGTGCTTTGTTGAGTCTATACACTTTATCTTCTTGATCTTTAACTTCAAATCCGGAGGTTCTTGAACATACACTTCCTCCTCTAGAATGCCATTCAAGAATGCACTTTTGACATCCATTTGATATACCTTGAAGTTTTTATATGCGGCATGTGCCAAGAATAATCGATAGCTTCCAATCTTGCAACAGGTGCATATGTTTCATCAAAATCTATTCCTTCTGCTTGAGAATAGCCTTTTGCAACTAGTCTGGCCTTATTCCTTACAATGGTACCAGATTCATCAAGTTTGTTTCTGTATACCCATTTAGTACCAATGATATTTGCATGACTAGGCCTTTCCACTAGTGTCCATACTTGATTTCTTTCAAATTCATTTAACTCTTCTTGCATAGCAATTATCCAATCTGGATCTGAAATGCTTCTTCAACAACTTTAGGTTCCATTTGGGATAGAAAACATGTAAACATAGCTTCTAACTGTCTTCTGGTCCTTACACCTTGCTGTATGTTTCCAATAACTTGTTCAGCAGGGTGATCCCTTAACCATTGTGGATTCTGGTTAGATTGATTTTCAGGAACCTCATATTCAGTAGGGTCTGCTGTATCTTCAACAGGGGGTTCAGCAGATCCTTGAACTGCTTCAGTTGTTGCATCAGTAGCATTACCAGTAGGTTCAGCAGGGGCAGAATCAGAAATCTTTAAGTCATTGAATCTTTCCAAAACTTCAACACAACCTGGATCAGTGACTTGTATATTCTCAGCAGGGTCACAAACTTCATCTTCCATACCAGTGAACTTAGGTTCATCAAACACAACATGGATTGTTTCTTCATGTTTCAATGACCTTTTGTTCAGCACCCTGAATGCCTTGCTGACTGAAGAATATCCTAAGAAAATTCCTTCATCTGATTTTGGTTGGAATGTTTTCAGATGTACCTTGTGATTTAGGATAAAACATTTACTTCCAAATGGATGGAATAGGATATATTTGGTTTTCTTCCATTCCATATCTCATAAGGTGTCTTCAGCAGTTTCTTGTTCACTGAGGTTCTTTTTTGTGTATAGCATGCTGTATTAACTGCTTCAGCCCAATATCTTTCAGGTAGCAATGCTTCACAAATCATAGTTCTTCCTGCTTCCTTTAGAGTCCTGTTTCTTCTTTCAGCAACCCCATTTTGCTGAGGTGTACCAGCAGCAGCAAGTTGATGTAGTACACCATTCTGTTCACAGTATTCTCTTATCACTTTGTTGAGAAATTCAGTACCCTGATCTGATCTTATTTTTACTACTGTCACACTTTTCTCATTTTGTAATCTCTTCAAAAGTTCAGGCATCTTTTGAAGTGTTTCACTTTTCTTGTTCATAAATATCACCCAAGTATATCTTATATGATCATCCACAACCACTAAAGTGTATTTCTTTCCAGTAACACTTGTTGGTGTAATTGGTCCAAATAGATCCATATGCATCAGCTCCAACACTCTGTTAGTTGACTGCTTTGTTTTTGACTTGAAGCTTGATTTTGTCTGTTTACCTTGCTGACAGGCATCATAAGCTGCATCCTTTTTGAATGTGATTTCAGGTAAACCAATCACCAATTTCTTCTTCACCAACTGATTGATATCATCAAAGTTTAGATGATTCAACTTCTTGTGCCATAACCAATTTAATTCTGACTTGGTGTGTACAATCAGGCAGGTTCTGGAACTGCAGTAGACCAATCTACAACATACATGTTTTGTTGTCTTCGCCAACCAATACAACTTGATCACCTCTTTCACTAATGACAATACCAGTTGTTTTTGTCAAAAGTGACCTTGTATCCCATGTCACAGAATTGTCCAGTGCTCAGCAAGTTGTAGTCCAGTCCTTCCACATATGCAACATTCATGATTGTAAGTCCATTCCTCACAAGTGTGCCATATCCTCTTGTATATCCATGTGTATTCTTGTTGCCAAAATTCACCCTTGGACCATCCTTTTCCACAAAGTTTGACAAACAGTGCTTATTCTTTGTCATATGTCTGGAACATCCACTGTCAAAGTACCAGACACCCTACGAAACAAAGTTAATGCATTTTAGGTACCCAAACTTTGTTTGGGTCCATAATGGTCGGTGGTAAGCATGACCCCAGGGATGTTTCCATAAGGTCTTCTCCTAAAAGTGTCATACTTTGGTTCATACATGTATTCCACACATCCATAGGTTCTAACAGTTGGTTGTGTAGGATTCACATATGTTTTCTGGCCTTTAGGTTTGTAATGATGTTTGAAGTGATTCCTGTTGTTAAAAACATAAGCATAACCATTAGGTTGCTGTTAAGGGTGATTTTATACGTTTTATAAGGATATATTTTATATCAATATTCCCCATATATGGATGTTTTTCGTAGAATTCGAGCTTATAATCGATTAATTGAGTAAATGGTGTTTTTAATAGGTTAATTGCAAAATGTAACGATTTATGTGCTTAAATTGTGATTTTATGTTATTTTGGGATTGTGTTACGCTTTGGTATATTTTTCTATATTGTAGATACATATTTTGGCATGCAAGAGGATTAAATGATGAGGTTTTGCATGGAAGAGAAGTGAAATGGAAGGAAGATGGAGATAAAGCTAGCTTGGAATGAAGCTTTCAAGCAGCCGAACTTCCGATGCAGTTCTTGATATGATATACACTGATTTGACTCTCGACCTCAAGAGAAGATTTATAGGTCTTGAAGAGAGGATTCTACAGGATTTTGAATCACTTCATTCCGACTTATGAGGCCCGAGATATGAGCGTTACAAGTTTGGATGCTGTTGCTGAAACTATTGGGAAAATCCCGAAAACGACTCGTAATACGACGGGCTAGTCAAAAAGGCGTTTTATGAAGAAGAGTCCTTAATGAAAGTTGTAGAGTTTTCCGAGAGATTTTTTATGACATTCGGATCATAATTTTTGGAGGTCTACAACTCAAGATATGAATTTTAGAAGTTTTATTCCAATAAATATCTCCAGGCCGACATACGCAATTTACAAGCAGCCGACCTATTCTTCTATTTAAGCAGCGTAGCCCCCAAATCCTAATTATGATTATTATTCTCATACTACAAATACATCACAGCAGCGGCAATTCTGAGGAGTCCCAAGGCCGGTCACCCGAGCCTTGTGCTCGGGTGATCCGGGTTAGATTAGGATGTCGTTTTTCTTCCGTTTTCGATTCATGGATTCAATCATGTACCAAACTACGTGAGTTTATTTATTTAATTTATTCAGTCCTTATTCGTTTTTATGATCTTTAATTTATTTTGTATCGTTCTATGATTTTAATGCTATGATGTGAATTAGATCGAGAGATCAGTTTGCTATTGATACGTTTACAACATACGGAAGTTGCGTAGACTAGATCACCATAGAAAGATAGGATCTTTAATCATTAATTATGTGACAAATTAATTGGTTAATTATCTAGGTTGTTAGATTCTAAAATACGAGAGTTAACTGAATCTACACCGAGTTTTGTTTGGTAAATCGATCTCAACATTCGGAAGATGAGAGATTGATAAATTGGACTCACTAAGGAATTAGGGATCCATAGCTTGAGATTAAATTCACTAAGGAATTAGGGATTTGTATCTCGTGTAAAGGTGAAACCACAATTTGAATTAAAATCATGAGATGAACTAGGATTGAAATCACTTGGTTTGTGCACTGTTTGATCCCATGTATCTTTAGTTTAGTTTAGGTTGTGTTATTTTATTTCGTAGGTTAGATTTATTTTAATTGCTCTTTCGTTTATTTTATTTGTTCTTTCGTTTATTCGTTTTTCCTAAGTAACAATTGAAAGGAATTAGTGAAATTAGATTCAACATCCCAATTCCCTGTGGATCGACCCTGTACTTACGCTACTATGCTATCAACTACCCGATATTTGGTCGGTTAGGAGTTAGTTTGCATGTTAAGTATAGGTTTATAAATTTTCTTTTGTTTTTACGATGCAAAATCCTCCCAACAGTTGCTGTCTGTTAGGAACAACCCTGTAGTATGGAGTCTGCTGAAGTCCCTGCTGAGGTCTTATATAAGTCCTCTGCTGAGTCCTTTGCTGATTCCATTGCTTAGGTTTTACCCTCGAGCATGGTTATACTTACTGTTTCTAGCAATGGGGGCAGGAATATTCTAGTCATCATCAGTAGGGAACAATCTGCCTTTCCCCCTGAGATAAGTATCCCTAGAATGATTTACATTTTTGGATTTGGGATTCTTATCCTTGGAATATTTGTGACCTTTCCCTTTTTGTGGTCCAGCAGACTTAGTAGCTGGTCTGCTATCAGTAGGTCTAGAAGGCACAGCAGTCCTATTTTTAGATTTATTCTTTTTATTAGGAGCTGTTGACTTCTTTGACTTCTGATTTTGCTTCCTTGAAGCATTCTCAGTAGGCTTCACTGCTTCAGCAACCTTACTTGGAGTTGGATCTTGTGCAGGCACAAACTTATGACCAATTCTGGTACTAGGTTCAGTGGCCTTACTGGATCCACTCTTGTTAGATTGTTGAGTTCCAAATCCAATCCATGTTCTATCTCCATAAGGCCTTCCAGATTTGAATGCAGTGTTGGAACAAGATGGTTCAGCATATTCAGGGGCTACTGAATGTACAGCAGGCTTATGCTGATTCTGTCCAACCTCCTTTCCTTGCCTTTAAGAATTCTTAATTCAGCTTTCAATCTTTCAACTTCTACTTGAAGAGCTTCTTTTTCAGCCTTCACAATCTCATAACCAGATTTTATTATCCTCAGTTGATTAAGGATGGCATCCAAAGTGTCTTCATTGTTGGAGTTTCTAGGATTTGAACCACATGTTGATTCACAATCACTTCCAACAGGAGTGTTTATAGATACAGAATTGTATACTTCCTCTGTTTCATCCATATTAGCCATCAATGCATAATCTTCCATCTCAGCAACCAATGTTGTGTCATCTGATTCATTTCCCTTTTCAGATTCCACTTCATACCCCGATTCATCTTCAGCAACCATAGCCTTCTTTCCATGTCTTCTTTGTTGGCTCTTGGTCTTCAGTAGGTCTGGACAATCTGGTCTAAAGTGTCCAGCTTCTTGCAATTGAAACAAAGATAATCAGGCTCCTGACTTTGTTTTAACTCAGGACATTCAGGTTTGAAGTGTCCTGGTTTCTTGCAATGAAAGCACAGATAGTCATTATCTTTCTTTGAATCTTCTTTCTTCTTTTCAGTAGGCCTCTTTGTGAAATTTCTTGAAGGGGCCTTTCCAGTCTTCATCATCCTGATTTTCTTGCTCAGTAAGGCAATCTGCTCTTGCATTTCATCCAGCAGATCATCTTGAGCTCCAGATGTCTCTTCATGATGCTTAGCAGCCAATGCAGTTGTTTTTGGTTCTTCCTTTTCAGTGGTAGGAAACAATCTCTTGCTGAACTCATAAGCTTTAAGATCTGAGAACAATTTGAAAGTATCTTCTTCATGTAACTTTCTCATTTCTTCTATGGCTGTCACCTTCATCTTCCAAACATCTTTGTCAGGTAATGCTTCCAAGATTTTTGAATTTATTTCTTCTTTTGAATAACTTACACTCAGCAGGGTAAGTTTATCCAGGATGGCATTAAATCTTGACTCCATTTTTTCGATGGATTCATTGGGCAGCATCTTGAACTTTTGAAATTTCTTTTTGACCACACTGATCTTGTTTTTCTTGATTGCATCAGTGCCTTCACAAATAAGCTGTATCTTGTCCCAAAGTTCTTTTGCAGTCTTGCAATCTTTCACCTTCATGTACATATTGCTATCCAAGGTTCTATAAATGATATCAATAGCAATATTGTTGAGGTTTGCTCTCTTTCTATCTTCAGCATTCCATTCTTTCTTTGGCTTTGGAATGTATTCTGTCACATCACCCACTGTTACTGCCTTGGTAATCTCCAGTGGTCCATCAGTCAGCACATCCATCATTTCATCATGAGTTGCAGCAAGGTAAGCCTGCATTCGACGTTTATATTCATAAAATTTATCTAGAGAACACATCAGCATAGTTCTAGCATACTGTTTGTTATCCATGATGCAAGTCTTTGAAAATCAGTGATTTGAAAAGGTTTTCAAAGTATTTTCACAAGCACAACTAGTAGGATTACTTCAGAACAGAAGCACTGCTCTGATACCAATTGTTGGTCCCTTGAAAAGGCTTTGGTTAAGTTTAGAGGGGGGGTGAATAAACTTAACACTTAAAAACTTTTAGAGTTAACAAACTCAGCAACTTCGACGGTTGCGATACCTCGATAACTGCGACACCTCGGTAGCTGGCCGATACACGATAGTCTACCGACGCTTGAGTTTACTGAATTTGTGCAGCGGAATTATATCAAAAATTAAGCCGTATTACTTGTTGTTAAATATGATACCAAGTATTAGATACTCAGTAGTGAATGTGTGTGAGTTCGGTTGCTAGATTCGGTAGGTTGATGTGTATAATAAACTAAATGCGAGAATGTAAGTGCGAGAAAGTAAGTAGGCGATTTTATAGTGGTTCCGGGTGGTGTAATCCCAATCGGTCCACTCTTCTCCTGTGATGTTGGAGGTAATTCACTAGAGATCTTTGATGTAGCTGTTACAAAGATTCCTAAGGTTGCTTGTCCTTCACCAATGACTATGGCTTCACAAACTGAAAACTGGGAACATGTAGGATTGCTGCTCCTAAGTTTTCCACTGGTCCTTGAAGGGTAGGATTGCCTCTTCACCGGCTCCACCACAAACAACGAGCTTTCACACAAAGGTGCTTCACTTGTCTTCGGCGGGTTCTTTATAAAATAAAGAGTGAATCAAGTAAATGATTCGGTTGCGACGGCTTGATTAGGATGATATAATCGGCAGCTTGCAGTTTTCAAGTGTGTAAACTTGATATAGCTTGAATACAGAATACACTTGAAGATTTTCTCTGGATCAGTAGCCTTAAGCTCAGTAAGTTCAGCAGGGTGTTTTGCAGCTCAGAATTATCTCTTATAATTTTCTCTTAGAAATTCATCATCTTTTTCTGAGTTGGTAGTCCTCTATTTATAGGTAGGAATGCATGTGACTTGTATTTGAAATTCAAATATAGCCGTTCCTGGTTTTGTCCTATTTGACATGCTTTCTGTCACTATTCATAGGACTGACGGTGTCAGAATCCTTTTTGACAATGCAGTCTGTCCACCCTTTGACTTGTAACCATTGGATAAAGTCCTGAATCATCCCAACGTCCTTTTAATCTTAGCCATTGATTTATTTGATAAATCAGAGTTAGTTGGTTGTCCTTATCCATGTAATCTTCCAATGTAATCTTGAATTAACCGAGGTATACATATCAGCAGGTTCATCAGTCTGCTGAGATACCTATTAGTCTGTTGAATAATTATTTGCTGTATTTAAAACACAATGCAGCAGACTTCTTTTATCTAACTTTTATTTGTGAAGTTATATTACACCTTTTTTTTGCAAATAACTAAGTTCCAATCACCATCCAACTTAAGGAACTTAGACCTTGTACACAAGGTATATGTAATCAGTTTAGGTCATCACAGACTTGCCTAAATTCTGATTCCATATCCTTGACTTTAATTACTAAGTTTGATCCCTTAGTCTTCATTTACTGAGTTTGAGCCCTCAGCCTTCAGTCTTCAGTCTTCAGCAGGTTCCAGACTAGTCTACTGACCTATCTACTACCCTACGATAAAGACCGATCTCGCGATATGAATCGGTGACCATTACGATGCTTGTTTGATCAAACCTATTCATAAATCAAACTCTAATAAACCTATACATTTGATCTAGACATCTTTTTGCCTTTGCACTATAACAGCTAGTCGGCACTCATCATCAAAACATAGAAATAAGTCCAACAGGAGGTACATGTTGCTGGGTTACAAACAGCACCTGGACACAGGTTGGAACAAACTTTGGGTTTGGAGGAAACCCCTGTTATTGTTGTTGAAGAGGCTGTTGTAGTGGAGCCTACTGAAATCAAGGCCACTGTAGGGAAAGATAGTCAGCAGACTGCTGTTATTGATGAAGATGAGCAGCTGGTGGACTAGGACTACAGTGATGAAGAGTTTCAAGTGCCTGAGGAAGAAGGTGTTGATGATGAACCTCAATAGGCATTTGTACCAGTTTTTTAGCAACCTGCACAAGATCCAATAATTGAGGACATTCTTGGTGCTATGGTTGAGAAAGGACCTGCCCCTGCTGGGAGAGATATGAGTAGAGCAATGGTCATCAGCAGACAAAGGGCACAATATAATGTAGAAGAGCCTGCTGATGGAGTTGCTGAAAATGACTGATGGAGTACCAGCAGAGGTTATAAATGAGTTGAGGACTGTCAGGAATGACATTGCAAACTTAAGAACTCAACTTGACAGGCAAGAGCAACGATTTGAAGATTTAATGAATTTGGTGGAGAATAAAGGGAGGACCACTGATACTGTTGCCTCCAATATTACTTCCACACAATATGCTCTAGCTGACCTTGCTATGGATGTTAAGGGGATTAAGCAAGGGAATACACTGAAGGACAAGTTTCTGAAAGAACAATTTGAATCCATTCATAAGAAACTTGACAAACTTGTTGAATCACCTAAGCCTGCTGAGGCTGATGTTGCACCTCACCCTGCTGTACCTGATCCTAAGATCACTGAGAGGATAACTCTGCTGGAGCAAACCATGCAAGAAAGGATCACAGCTGTTGACACTAGGACTGAAATCATGGAGGGTCAATTAAACAACCTAGTGATCACACAGGAAAGTGTACCTGGCCTGCTGTCCCATTTTGTTGATGATGTCAATAAGGGGGAAGAGCAAACAGCAGAAGCAAAAGAAGCTGCAAGGATTTTTGCAAAGAAGAGATGGGAAGATTGTTGGTCCATTGGAAAGGCTAACACAAGTTTAGAGGGGGGGGGGGTGAATAAACTTGTCCCTAAAACTGGATTTTAAACAACTTATGATTCAGTTAAAACTTGTGTGGAGTTAAGCTGACAAAGCTGAGATTAAGTCAAACTGACTTAAGCTAAAACTGAGTCAACCGGCAGCGGATATGATTCTAGCCTTTTCCTTGATCTTGTTATTATGTTATGAAAACTGAGTGTTGTGAACTGAATTCTGGTGAATGTCAGTTGTGACTGTGAGATGTATAACAATCAAATATCACAATGCTGTGAGTAAATGCTGAATAAGTAAGTAAATGCATAAAGTAAATAAGACGGATATTATAGAGGTTCCAGGTGGTGTAATCCTGTCAGTCCTCTCTTCCCCTGTGGTGCGGAGGAAAATTCCACTAGAACTTCTTGAGGTGTACGGTTACAAAAAGTCCTATACAATAGTCCTTGGCTAATCCCTAGCGTCACTATCTAAACAGTTGTAGAACAGGTAGAATTGCTGCTCTTCAAATGCTTGAACACTGGTCCTTGAAGGGTACTCGTATGCCTCTTCACCAGCTACCCCCACAAACACAGTCTACCCGACTTGCTTGTCACAACTGTCCTTGGCGAAACCTTCCTGGTTTGCTTCACAGTCTAACACCTTTGATGTAGAATCAAAGTTGGGCTAAGAATCAAAAAGTTGATTCTTGTTTGTGGTTCTTCAAAGTGTTGGATTCTTGATAAATTCTTTGTAGCTTGAACACTTGAAGAAATACTAGATATGATCTTGTTAAAGTTCAGAGATGATAGCAATTCGAATAAGATGACTAATGCACAAACTTGCTTGTAATTTTCTTGTTAATCTCTTGTTGTTGTTTTTGGGTGCAAAGTCCTCTATTTATAGTGTAAGGTCCAATGTTCATTTAATTCGAATTGTATCAGTGTCTTTTTCTGCAACGGATATATTTTCTGACCGTTCTGCAGTGTCAGTGACTCATCCAATGAAATTGTTTCCTTTTCAACGTTCAACTGTACTTTCAGTTTGTTGGATGGCTGACTTATAAACCTGAGTTTCCTTATCAGTTTTATACTGAATTTTCACATGTCAGTTTTCTAACTGACTTGGAGCATTAACTGAGATTTTACTCTTCTTCAAATATCAGTACTCCAGTTTTCATCTGATTATAATTGACTTAATCAGAGTACACCATGACTCATTATCATCTAAAAATTCATTGTCCTTATGATTCTTAGGTCTTCATACAAGATCTATGAAGTCAGTTCAGGTCACCACAATCTTGCCTGAAGTCTAACTTTACAGTCTCGACTTATAATCTTCATAACTGAGTTTGTGACCCTCGGTTCTTCAATCTTCTAGATAAGCCAACCGAGTCTCGTAACTCTCGGTGAACTTACCTTCTTCGGTTCCATGTAGGTGTATTCGAGTCGGTTGCTTGTATTGGTAGTTTCCGGTTTTCTAAATGATTTCCGAGTTTTCGGTTTACGACACACTAACTATTACGGTGCTTGTCGATGTAACCTATACAATTATCAGACTCTAGTAAAACTTATACATTCAGTTCTAGACATCTTTTAGCTTTTCACTATAACAGCTGGCTTCAGCACTTCATCAATGGGGTTAAGATTATACTTTGAACAAATAAGATGAATTATCATCAAAACATAAATTTTATTTCCAACAAAGATGATACTAATGCATTTAGAGAACATGCACCTGGCAGACTTCCACTTACTGATGATCTTCTCAAATCTTATAAGAATGTATATAACAACAGAAGAAGACCTTATCATGACAAGGGCTTTCATGAAGGTCTAAACTCATTCTTGTGCTTGAAATTTTGGGAAGCAAGAGTTAAAGCAATGAGCGCTTCAAGGAGAGGTGGTAGAGGAAGTTTACCTACCACAAATGCAAAGGAGTCACTGAATGAGTTCAAGGAAGTTTATATGAGGTTAGGCTTCAGGGTACATCAGATAAATCTAACTCTACCTGAAGCATGGCATTGGTGGAAACAAGTAAACCCTCACATTAACTTTGATCTCATTGAAAATGATTGGATGAGAGAGATGATCATGGAAATCAGAACCTATCAAGAACAAGTGGAAAAAGCAAGACAAGAAAGAGAAATAAGACAGTAGATCAGCATACTTAATCTGTTTTATCTTTGCTGATGCTAGACTGTAATAATTTTGAACAAATGATTATAATGAGAAATGACTGATATTTGTTATGTTTTTGTTTTAATCTTTTTGCTTTGCTGTTAGGAGAGGGTATTGGCATCATCACCAAAAAGGGGGAAATTGTTGGGCTTATTTTTATGTTTTAGTGATGAGTGCCAGACTAGCTGTTATCGTGCAAAGGCAAAAAGATGTCTAGATCAAATGTATAGGATTATTAGAGTTTGATCTTTGTATAGGTTTGATCAAACAAGCACTGTAAAGGTCAGCTGACTTTATGTCAGCAGACTGGTCTAGATCGGTAAGGTACTTAGGTCAGTAGACTAGTCAGGAACCTGCTGAAGACTGAAGGCTGAGGGCTCAAACTCCGTAAATGAAGGTTAAGGGATCAAACTTAGTGATTACAGTCAAGGATATGGAATCAAAATTTAGGGAAGTCTGTGATGACCTAAACTGATTACATATACCTTGTGTACAAGGTCTAAGTTCCATAAGTTGGATGGTGATTGGAACTTAGTTATATGCAAAAAGGTGTAATCTAACTTCATAAATAAAAGTTAGATAAAAGAAGTAAGCTGCATTGTGTTTTAAACACAGCAAATTATGGTTCAGCTTACTGATATGTATTTCAGCAGACTCGTGAACCTGCTGATACATATACCTCGATTTATTCAAGATTACATTGGAAGAAAACAAGGATAAGGACATCTAACAACCTCTGATTTATCAAACAAATCAATGGTTGAGATTAAAAGAACGTTGGGATGATTCAGGATTTTATCCAATGGTTACAAGTCAAAGAGTGGACAGACTGCATTCTGTCAAAAAGCAGTCTGACTGTGTTAGTACTATGAACAGTGACAGAAGGCAAGTCAAATGGGACAAAATCTGGAACGGCTACATTTGAATTTCAAATACAAGTCACAAGGATTCCTACCTATAAATAGAGGACTCCTAATTCAGATACAAGTGATGAATTTTAAGAGAAATATAGATTATCCTTAGCTGCAAATTCTGAGTCAAGAAAAACACCCTGCTGAACCTACTGAGCATAAAGCTACTGATCCAGAGAAAATCTTCAAGTGTAATCTGCATTCAAGCTACATCAAGTTTACACACTTGAAGACTGCAAGCTGCTGATCATATTATCCTGATCAAGCTACTGCAACTGAATCATTTACTTGATTCAATCTTTCTTTCATAAGAACCTACTGAAGACAGTGAAGCATCTGTTGGGTGTGAAAGACTGTTGTCTGTGGTGGAGCTGGTGAAGAGGCAATCCTACCCTTCAAGGACCAGTGGAAGACTTTGGAGCAGCAATCCTACCCGTTCCAAGTGTTCAGTTTGTGAAGCCATAGTTATTGGTGAAGGACAAGCAACCTAGGGATTTTTGTAACAGCTAACTCCAAGATCACTAGTGAATTACCTCCAACATCACAGGAGAAGAGTGGACTGACAGGATTACACCACCTGGAACCACTATAAAATCTGCCTACTTACTTTCTGCATTTAGTTATCTAGCACATCAATCTACTGAATCTAGCAACTGATCTCACACACATACACTACTGAGTATCTAATACTTGGTATCATATTTTAACAACAAGTAATAAGGCTTTATTTTTGATATATTCCGCTGCACAAATTCAGCAAGTTCAATAGTCAGCCGACTACTGAAGGTCAGCAGACTACTAAGGCATCAACAGACTGCTGAAGTTGCTGAGTTTGTTAACTCCAAAAAGTTTTAAGTGTTAAGTTTATTCACCCCCCCTCTAAACTTAACCAAAGCCTTTTCAAGGGACCAACATGTCTATATAGGTGGACTGCGACAGACCAAGCAACCTTTTAGATCTATCTCTATAGATCTTTATTCCTAGAATATAGGCCGCCTCACCCAAGTCCTTCATTGAGAAGTTCTTGGATAAAAAAGCTTTGACTGATTGTAACATAGGCACATCATTCCCTATGAGCTATATGTCTACATAAAGCACTAGGAACACAATGGCACTCCCACTAACCTTCTTGTAAACACAGGGCTCATCTTCGTTCTAGATGAAATCAAACTGTTTGTGTTGGAAATATTATTTATGTTTTGATGATGATTCGTCACACAATAAGACAAATCACTTACAACCCATGATGATGAAGTCGTAACTAACTGTTATAGTGCATAATGAAAGAAGAAGCAAGAAATGGTCTAGAGATAAATGTATAAGCTCTATCTAGAGTCTGAACCTTGTATAGGTTGTTTCAGACAAGCACTGTAATAGAATAGGAACTAGGCGAACAGCTAAGTCATTACAAGAAAACTGAGTTAGTAAAGGAACTGAATATGTACTTGAAGAACTGAGGGTTCAAACTCAGTTATGCTAGAACTGAAGAAGGTAAGTTCGCTGAGGGACACAGACTCAGTTGGCTTATCTAGAAGACTGAAGAACTGAGGGACACAGACTCAGTTGTTGAAGATTGAAGAACTGAGGTGGCAAACTCAGTTAGAAGCTGATTAAGCCGTGACTATAAGTCAGGATTCAGGCAAGTCTGTGGTGACCTGAAAACTGAGTTATAGATCATGTATAACTGAATAATCTCAAGGACAAAGATTATCAGTTACCAAGTAAGAAGAAACTCGATTGGTGTACTCGACTTAGTCAATTGAAGTCGGATAGTAAGTATACAAGGTACTCGCTTTTGAAGAAGAGTAGAAAACTGAGTTAAGGCCTTGTTAAATTCAAACTGAGAATACGACAAAAGATCGTACATGTAAACGTTGGCAAGACGACAAGTGTAACGGCTACAAGAGCTAGTGATCGTTACATCACCCCTATAAATATATAAGAGATTCACTTAGAAAAGAGACAGAGAGGAGGATCAGAAAAAGAGCTTTACAAGCATATATTCAAAGATCCAAATCCAGATCCATAAAATCAGATCAGATATATCCAGATCAAGGGGAAGCCAACGAAATTGCCTTGAAGACTTCAAAGAAAGATCTAGTAACCCACAAAGGGGGAAAGAAGGCATCTTGGAGCTACAACGTTAAATCCAGAAGAATCAGACAGCTCACTGAATTAATCTTGTGATTAATTCTAAACCTAACCTTTGTGAAAAAGGGTTGGCTGTGCATAGTTTGAGAAGAGCAATTCTACCTTTTCTCTTACGGTGTTGCTACGGCAATTGGTGCGGTACTGCGGGCTGTGTGTATGTGTTAGTGGTGAGCTGGTGAAGGAGCAATTCCACCTCCGAAGGATCAGTGTGCAGAATGAAGGGAGCAATCTCACCTTACTTCATTTTGTGTAGACAGTGAAACTAGGGTGTCGTGAAGGACTGTCATAGTGCTAGGATTTTGTAACGGTTATCTCATTATTCTAGTGATACCTCCTACGCCACAGGAGAAGGGGAGACGTACGGGATTACACCACCTGGAACTTCCTTAAACAAATCTTGTGTTGATTTACTTTATGCATTCGTGTTTGTTTTATTTACTGCATTATCTCTCAGCACACCGGACAACGATTCATCGAAAAGCGATACATAGAAGGTCTAGATTTCTGCTTACACATCTATTGCACTAAAGGCTTCTATCCGCTGCCAGTTAACAAGACTGAATATAAGTCAGTATTGACTTACACTCAGTTGAGCTAACTGAACTCCGCACAAGTTAAGGGATAGGAACAAAACTGAGTTGCAGATCAGTTTGAGTTTCAGAGAAACTCAGTTCCTGGGACTTTTCCAAATTAGGATTAGTTTTTGGTGACAAGTTTATTCACCCCCCCTCTAAACTTGTGTTAGCCTTTCCAAGGGACCAACTGTTTGATTATCTCATCAAAGCGAAGATTCCAACTCCGAGAAGCTTGCTTTAATCCGTAAATGGATCTTTGCAGTTTACACACCATCCTGGCGTCATTGGTTGTGAAACCCTCAGGCTGTGTCATATACACTTCCTCAGACAGATTCCCATTAAGGAAAGTTGTTTTCACATCCATCTGCCAGATCTCGTAATCATGGTATGCTGCAATAGCGAGCAAAATTCTAATGGATTTTAACCTGGCAACAGGCGAAAAGGTTTCGTCATAGTCAACTCCTTGTCTTTGCTTATAACCTTTTGCCACTAACCTAGCCTTGTAGGTAGTCATGTTACCGTCCACGTCGGTCTTTCTCTTAAAGACCCATTTACACCCTATGGGAACTATTCCCTTAGGTGGATCAACTAAGTTCCAAACTTGGTTGTCTTTCATGGATTCCATTTCAGAATTCATGGCTTCCAGCCATTTCTCTTTGTCATGCCTTAATAGCACTTCCTCATAAGTTCTAGGGTCCTCATCTTCCATGAGATACACGCCAGTATACCTTTCGGGTTCACGGCGTTCCCTGGTGGATCTTCGAGGTGCTAGTGTGTCCACGGTTGAGGCTGGCGTCACATCACTGTGCGGAAAGTCCTCTACTTCCATCAACTGACTGTTATCCGTAAGTGGTTCTCAAATTTCTTCAAGATCAATTTTACTCCCACTGACCCTATCGAGAATAAACTCTTTCTCTAGAAAGTGGCCAGTCCTAGCAACAAACACCTTTTGTTCCTCAGGATGGTAAAATTGGTATCCTCTAGTTTCTCTAGGATAGCCCACAAATAGACATTTGTCAGATCTAGCTTCTAATTTGTCAGGCATCATCCGCTTCACGTAAGTGGGACAACCCCAAGGTTTAAGATATGCTAGACTCGGTTTCCTCTTATGCCATACCTCGTATTGTGTGGAATCAACCGTCTTTGATGGAACTCGGTTCAGTGTATAGGATGCGGTTTCTAGAGCATACCCCCAAAACGATTTTGGAAGAACTGCGTAGCTCATCATGGATCGCACCATGTCTAACAAGGTGCGGTTCCTCTTCTCAGACACGCCATTCATTTGTGGCGTCCCGGGAGGGGTCCATTCAGGTAGAATCCCATTCTCCCTCAAATAGTCTTGAAACTCTCTATCTAGGTATTCTCCACCTCGATCGGATCGAGGTGTTTTGATTTCTTTACCCAGTTGTTTCTCCACTTCACTTCTGAATTCCTTGAACCTTTCAAGGGCTTCAAACTTATACTTCATTAAGTATATATAACCATAGCGAGAATGGTCATCAGTGAAAGTGATAAAATAAGAGTATCCTCCTTTGGCTTGAATCGACATTGGGCCACACACATCAGTATGTATGAGCTCAAGCAATTCATTGGATCTTATCCCTTTGCCACTAAAAGGTGACTTTGTCATCTTGCCAAGTAAACAAGCTTCACATGTATCAAACGATTCGTAATCGAATTGATCCAACATTCCATCTTTATGGAGTTTGGAAATGCGATTCTTATTTATATGGCCAAGTCTACAATGCCATAAGTAGGATTCATTCATGTCATTTGTTTTGGCTTTCTTGTTATTTATATTAAGTACGTCAACATTCATATCTAATATGTAGAGACCATTGCTAAGTATGCCAGTACCATAAAAGATTCCATCACGTGAAAAAGAACAACATTTATTCTCAAACGTAAATGAAAAACCATCAACATCTAATGCGGAAATGGAAATAATACTCTTCGTAAGAGCAGGAACAAAATAACAGTTACTAAGTTCAAGTACTAGCCCACTGGCAATGAAAGAAAATAAACTCCTACGGCCAGCTCAGCAACACTTGCTCCATTTCCAACGCGTAGGTCCACCTCTCCTTTCTTCAGATCTCTAGATCTTCTTAGTGCCTGCATATTCGTTCAAATATGAGAACCACAACCAGTATCTAATACCCAGTGGTTAGACTTAGAAGAAGTAATGTTGATCTCAATCATAAATATACCTGAAGTCGAAGCATCAGAATGCTTCTTCTTGGTACTCAAGAAGCCTTTGCAGTTTCTCCTCCAATGTCCGGTCTCACCGCAATGGAAGCAAGCATCCTTGGATTTGTTTTTTACTATCTTAGGCGTTGGCTTAGGTGCAGCCTTCGCCTTCTTGGACTTTTTCTGGGCTTTTGCCTTGACCTTGCTCGAAGTGACCAGCAACACTTGCTTTCCCTTCCTCACAGTGCCCTCAGCAGTCTTCAACATGTTCAATAACTCCGCTAGGGAGCAATCTATCTTGTTCATGTGATAGTTCATCACGAACTGCGAGAATGAATCAGGTAGAGATTGCAGAATCAAGTCAATACTCAACTCTCGTTCCAACTTGTGGCCCAGCATCCCAAGCCTCTCTATGTACCCGATCATTTTAAGCACGTGTGACCCACATCAGTCCCAGATGCCATCTTACAACCAAACAGGGCCTTCGAGACCTCGTACCTCTCAGTGCGAGACTGAGAAGCATAGAGTTCCTTTAGGCGGACCATGATTGTGCAGGCGTCCATAGACTCATGCTGTTTCGCGAGCTTCGTGTGTCATGGAAGCAAGCATGATACATGTAGCATCAGTACTGTCAGAACAGTGCTTGTTGTACTTCTCGACAACATCTGCAGCCGAACCCTCAGCGGGCTTTTCCGGTAGGGTCTCGTCCAAGACATAGCCAATCTTCTCATGCCTCAAAACGATTTTGAGGTTTCTTTCCCAATCAAGAAAATTAGTTTCGTCAAGCTTGTTTTCGATGATATAACGAAGGTTCAATTTGTTTGACATTTTCTACAACATTAAATAAAGACAGAATAAGTAAAAGCTCATGTATAGAAAACCCTAAATTTGCACTTATAAATTTCCTAAGGTTTTACTCCCACTAGCCAACTATTCCCAATTGGCTTTCAAGAATTTAAATAATTCTTTAGTGGCTGGGATCCTATCTAGTTACTTCGATTCCCGATGAGGGCCGATCAACCGAGATAATTTCGACAGGTAGGTACTCCTACCAATCGCATCGTATGCGACTCCCAGTGGTTGACTAGTCAACTCTTTGACGCTTCACATCACTATGTGATAGTCAACCCCTTGTCTCTAAAATCATACGGTCCTGACGAGGGCCAATCACCGCAAGATTCTAGTCGAGTCGTAACCCAATATTCATGAGATCTCGTAACGATCATATCTCAATAATAACGATATACCCGTGGTAGGTCAACTCCCGACGAGGGCCTATCAGTTGGATCCGAACAAGGGCTCTTCACCGTCATTATAATATTGGGAGACAATATTGGCTCGAGTTTTTGGCATGGGAATAATTTTAAAATTAATTCACTTAATTCATTTGGTTTAATTTTTGGTCTCATCTACTATGTGCATATTACTACTATATCATATAAAGTAAAACATACACAACATTCCGCGCACAAAATAACCGGTATGATCATGGACTTTTCCTAGGTGCGGTTTCGAATACAAACTGATGAAACCGCGGGTCACAAACTAAGGGTATCTGCAACCGCCAATAGGATCTTTATTCTTTGTACGCCAATGGGTTCTTTGTCTCTCCTTGGTCTTCAACTTCTTGCTCCATTCTTGTTACATAATAATTTATCTAATAATTACACCCGCCGCACACGGGGGGGGGGGGGGGGGGGGGGGGGGGGGGGGGGGGGGGGGGGGGCGGGATTGGGATAAATGTAAAAAGTAAACTTGGTCACGTTCTTCATAACGGCCTAGGACAATTTTTCAAAAACCAACATAAAGGAAACATTCCCATCTATCCTATTGGTCGAGTCCATGATCAATCGGGGTCCATATAATCACATTATATCTACACATCTAATCCATACAATTTTATCTTATGAAAAAGATTAAATTCTAATTTTAACTACTTATACGTCCTTATTTTATCACGTCAAATAATTAAATAACATTTAATTAATTATATGACTTAATTGAAAATTAAAATTAACATTTAATTTTAAATCGATTTTAATTTTAATTAAATTTGAACTTTTAAAGTGAAATTAAAATTATAAAGTCTCCTATTTGCTTTGATTTTGGAAAGTGGCCTAGGCCTAGGTATTTTACAAATCAAATATTTGAAAAGAGTGCTGGCTAAACCTATTCCAAATCAAATATTTGGAAAGGCCAAATAATTTTGGTTTAGGCCAGCCACTTTCCAAAATCAAAATTTTGGAAGTGGCCTAGCCTAGGCCTTTTACAAATCAAATATTTGAAAAGGGCCTAAGCTTATTCCAAATCAAAATTTGGAAAGGCCAACATGCCATATGGTTTCCCAATGACCCAAACTATTTGAACCATTGGTTGGCCATATGACACAACTAAACAAACGAGATATCTATGCACAATAAGTATCACAAAACGAAAATGGTCGATCACCCCCATTGGAAGAAGACAGCCGACGGACGGCAGCCCTAAGGCCACCGCCGCCGCCGCCGAGGGAGGGAGCCGCCGCCAGTCGGCCGAGCCCCCCATAAACCCTATTTTTTTTTTGTTTTTGTTTTAACGTTTCGTAATTTAAATCTTGCATCTATCGATTAAATACTACGCAATTAATTTATGCTTATTGCTTAAGCTCGAAGTCTGGCTCCGATACCACTATTAGGAAATCACTAGTTTAACGCAGCGGAATTTAAAATTTGATTTCTTTTTCTAGATCGTTCTTCGTTTAATGCAATAAACACGTTAAGTAGTTTGACGGTTATACCTCAGATGATCTATAAGATCGTCGCTTTGACCGTCAACGGAGAGTAGTTCAGTGCGCAAGCCGTCCACGCGTCTGGCCTCTATCGCTAATCCACACGAACCCCTTGCCGGAATCCTCCTTCGATTGCTATCGGAAAAACTCCGGTTGCTAGACCGGCCTTTTCCTCCCTCACAAACTCACTATAGGTTGCTCTCTTTTTTTACACAAGAACTATGAGCTCTTGCAATTGTGATGTACAAAAGAGCTTGACACCCACCTCTTATTTATAGTAGAAGGTGGCGCCCCTATGGTGTGTAGAAGAAGAAAACCTTTTCCCAATAAAATAAGGAAAATCTTCTAGATTGATTTATCTCTTTTATTATAATTAATTTTGCCAATATCTTATATTGAATATAATTATCTTATTACCATAAATCTATTTTTCCAAAATCAATTAATATCTTATATTAATATTATGGCAATCTTATTAATTAAAGTGCACAATCCAAGTGTACCTCATACACTTAAATGTGGCGCCCATATGTGCCAATTAATTGGCTTCCGGAATATTTTTTAATTAATATAATTTGTATATAATTAATATCTTGTATTTTATTTATTCATAATAAATAAATACCACCATATTAATTTACCACTATAACATTTATAGTCTAGAGATAAACTTTCCTTATTTGGTTATCAACCATAACCGCATTTTAATCCGACTCGATGTTCATATGTGTGTGACCCGATAGGCTTCCGAATATGTTGGCCGTAGACACAAAGTGCAATATACTAAAATGCCCTTCATACCTAACGATCACGGGATAGCGTCTAGCAACACACCGTGACCCCCAATCATCGGAAGAGTCAAAAGCAATGACTATTACCTTTCATGTAAAGCAGTTACCGTGTAACTTACAATCCTATCGCTGAATTAATATCCATACGATCGTATCTCGAGTGTCAATACATTGACGATCGTATCTTATAATCTGGATATCATGCTCTCTCGGAATAACACATTTACTCCCACTTTGCAAAGATTCTCGAGAGCTAGACATTCCTTATAAGAAGGCCATTTCGGATATTCGATCCCAATCATAGGATACGCGATTCCCGGATGACCAATCATGTATACTCCGCATGCTTCAATATTATACCCAATCACTACCGCATGATCGCCCCGTGGTTAGGAGAAATCTCAATAGTGTCAAAGCATAACAATCCACACCGTGATGCCATGACGACTCCGGTCAAAAGGATAATTACACAACCGCCACATAGTGTGACACTTAATGTAAGTGGGTCAGTCTAACGTACGCATTCTCTAATACACGTCCACGTAAAGTCCAAGTGTCCCTACACTTCGATATACGAGATCTATCCTTATCTTCTAAAAGATAGAGGACATCCAATACGTGCTAGTCTGATTATACTATCAATGTCCCATTTGATAACATGTAAGACTAGAGACATTTAAGCACCAATCTAATTATAGTGATTAGAGATCTCATCAACCATAATCACTATCATGGTTTCTCTATCACAGATTGATACTAGGACGTTACTATATATATATACAACAAAATGAAGACAAACAATATATAATAACATAAGTGCTTTTATTAATCATAATAAAGTTATTACATGAACTGAATAGACTGTAAATGACCCGACCCGGTCGGATCCGGTCCAACCTGATTGGGTTTAGGACACCTTTTCAACACTTCCTCCGTATTTTCAGCTCCACCCCCCAAAACTTCAAGCAACTGCGTACGCCCGACAAATATAAGCCAAGGCCGGTAAGGGAGCCGGCACTGCTGTTCCACCGTCAACTCATGGTCAAGCCCGGGACAGGATCGAATAGTGTGGTCCAACAGCCCACAATTATAACAAAGATAAGGCAGACGTTCATAGAGGAGCAGCCCCCGCACCTCCTCTCCCCGATCACTCGACACACAAACACACCGGCGGATAGGCCGATCAACATGCACTTCAACGCGAAATCGAAAATAGCGTTTGCATGTGCTTTGGGTCACACACAATTGACCTTCCATGCAGCCCTCTAAAAAAGTACGTCATGAGGTGATCCACAATCTCCTTCGTATAAAAGGGAAGGGGCAACCTGTCTACATTGACCCAAAAAAATTGTCCCGGAAAAGATCCGTTTTCGACTCTCATCCATCCATCCATGGCTCCACCGCCAACAAATATCCATCAGAACTCAACTTCATATATAACATTGTATTACGCAGCCCTCCCACAAACGACGTGATCAGAAGTCGATCATCTGCATCCTTGACTTGCATGGCTTCAAGATTAAACCTCTTCAAATAGTTTATCATAGTTTCATCCACAGGCGGAACCAGGCAAGGGTGGGGTGGTCTCAAGACCACCCCAAAAAAAAACTAGTGAGAATATGTTTGTAGTACCCCATAATAAAGACCAAACTGATAACCAAGACCACCCCATAATAAATTCCTGGTTCCGCCACTGGTTTCATCTTTTTTGCTGCTTCATATTCATGAGGTGCATAGCGCTTAAATGGAACTTTTTATTCACGATAAACGCATCTCGAAATTTGCGAGCTAACATAGCAAAACTAGAGATTGAACCTGGTCGTAGTTTGGTGAACCATTCTCTGGCTCGACCGACGAGCAACGTCTCGAAGGCCCGACACCGCATTGCATCATGTGCGCCGTCCAACCTCATCTGAGACAGATACCTATGTAGATGGTCTTCTGGATAGGTGGTGCCATCATACGGTTCTATCTTTGGTATCTTAAACCCCTTGGGTTTTGGAAAATCTTCAATTTCCTTTGTGAAGGGCGACTCCAACCACAGTGAGACCGTATTTTTGCCTAAAATAGCGTCCAGCTCCTGCCTAGTGCTATCATCATCAAACCTTTGATGTTTCTGATGAATCTCACGTCTCTTCTTCTCTACAGAGCTGGATGATCCACTGATTCCTTCCCCAAAGACTTTCTTGGCGTCTTCTGCAGCATGTTTCTTGCCGCTATTCTCATGTCCATGAGCCATAAAAGCCTCCCCTATGATTCTGGCCATCAATTCGCGATCAGCTGCTGCCAATTGATCTACGATAACCTGATGTTCCGGAGCAAGGCCTTGTTTCTCCTTTGGGGGATTTTCATGGATAGGATCCAACAATGGATCCCTTATCTCTTTCGGATCCAGATCCACTTGCTCGTTGATCTGCGAACCTTGTTGATCTGTGGTTTTGGAATTAGCTTTTTTGGCGTTCTTGTCCTTAGGAGGCATCGTGATCTTGGTGTATTCAACAGTAAAAGGCCCTCCTTTTAGCGCCAATGATGATGACAAATTATGTCACCTGGTTAAACCGGGTTTGAATGGATCTAATGATGAACACCCAAAACCCTAATGCCTTAAGAACGTGTTTGTAGATTGTATGATTTGCGGCTGAGTCTAAGAGCTTGTCTTAGATTGCCTACGTATCCTATCTTTGTCCAGGAATCAAGCCTTACGTAGTTCCTGGAACGTGGTATATATAATGATAATGCATGCCTAACCCTAATATTAGGTCGGTTTAGGCTATTGTCATATTTAACCTTCATGGGCCATGCCCCTCGCCCAAGTTATCACGCTGATAATGGGCCTTCGTAACTGGTGCGGACTCTGTCCCCTAAACCGACTTAACCGACTTACGGTTGTCGAGATTTTCGTCTCTCGTCCCACACTGCTTGGATGTCGATAGTCGTAGCCCCGAGTCCGGGCATCGACATGCAGACCTTGATTCTTATTCATACCGTGGAGACCAACTGGAAGACGACACGTAGAGGGGTGAAACCCTGTATCGTCAAGTGTCATGGTGGAGAATCCCAAAATAGTCAGCATAAGTCTAATTCTATCTTTCGCACTCTCCTCGTAAAGACACAGTGAAGCCAGTTATCTATCTGAGTTTGAGAGGCCGATGTCAAATCAAAACATACCCTAAATTCCTCTATCTAATTCATCATGGCTTTGGTGTAATTGCAGGACCCAGCTGGTCACCCGTAATCATTACAGCTACTTCTGGAGCATAAAAAACAAGCTGTCTGATGTCCCTCCACACATTTTGCCGGGAAATTCTTAGGTGAGGACTCCCAATGGTGAATACCCCGTTAGATTTGCGCCATGTGTGCGCTTTTTTTTGTCCTCTTGTACACATGGCACAAATCTAGCGGAATTTTCACCGTAGGGAGTCCTCACCTAAGATTTCCCCATTTTGCCACCTTGCTGATAGGACACTAGAAGTCTCTCTTTAAGTGTAAGCAAAGAGAGTCCACTCCAAAACACAAAAAAAAAAAAAAAAAAAAAAAAAAAAAAAAAAAAAAAAAAGAGAGGATCGAAACCAGAATATCATCTGGAAGCTCAATGATTCATCATTCCAGGGGCGGACCCACGTGCCCTAGGGGAGGGGCACGTGACCCCACTGAATTTTAAAAAAAAATAATTTTTTTTTAGTATTAAAACTATGTAGTTTTGTTGTTAAAAAGTGTCATTTTGTCGATAAAAATTGATGTTTTAGACTCCGGTGACCCCACTTGAATTTTTTTTGGATAAAAGATGTAGTTTTAGACTCCGGTGACCCCACTGGAATTTATTCCTGGATCCGCCACTGACATCTTCAATCATCAAACACTACAGAAAGAAGCAAACATCAGCAATTCAGCATGGTTTGAATCATTAGACTGCCTTCGGAAAAAATATAGAATATGCATGAAGCATAAGGTGATCATATATAACCAATCCTCCTAGTGTGATTCTACTTGATAAATTAAGCATTATTTTTTCTACAAGACATTTGGTGGTGGCATGAAATATCTCATGCAAAACATATCATCCACATCTAATATTCTAATTACAACAAATAGATAACAGAAAAGGCGAGTGTATGTGAATTAACTAGAGATCGAAGAAAATCGACAAGAAACACAAAAACAAAATCAGAGATCACCTGCACCTTACTCAGTTTACAGGCAATTATTGACATTATTATCCAAAGCAAGTTCTAAAACTTTGAGCGTCTTCTGGTTTAGAGAAAAGTTCACTTCAAGCGGCTACAGGAAACCTTAACTGTGGATTAATGCCCAAAAGTATATATGGAGGCAGAAAACATGGCATGCATCGGAAACAGTTTCCTTATAACGGACCGGATATTTATTTAGCCCGAGTAATAATACGATCATGCAACGGTTGTCTGCAACGAGCTCGACACAACGACAATCTGTCTTGTTGATCATTTAGATTTACATCGATCAATTTAGACACATTATTATCAACGGTACGGATCGTCGTTGTGTATTACGTTGCGCAGACAACCGTCGCGCTTTGTATCATTATTTAGCCCTGTTGTTTTTCTTTTTGTTTATGGTTATTGACGCCTACACGTGCTACAAAATTTATTTTATTTTTTTTCTTTCAAAAGGATAACTATTGCGGATTATAATATATTTAAAATAATAATGACTATAATTACATAGGAGAAAGGCATAGTTGGTATTTTATGGTTTTAGGGTATCATCCTATGGTGTATAAATACTTGATGTTTGGATGAATGAAAGGAGAAGATTATGATCGTTTATTAAATTTGTCATGGTATCGGAGCCAGGTTCCTCACGGCAATAAAATAAAATTAAAAAAAAAAAAAAAAAAAAAAAAGAAGAAGATCGTCTTCCCTAATTCCCCCGCTATAGTCTGAATCCATGGTTTCTTATCAGAGAGGTTTATTCTGAAATCTGAATCCATAATTCCCTCGCAATACTGCAATTTATCAACAGATTTTCTCAAAAAAAAAAAAAAAAAAAAAAAAAAACAAAACAAAACAAAACAAAACCAAAAAGGATTGTCCGAACATCAGCCATGGAGTCATTGTTTGCTGATTGTGCTTCTTCAGACGAAGAAGTTAAAGACTTGAAAGCCCAAAATTTACCATCAAATCCAACACAATTGATAGTTGGGCATCGTTCTTATGGCGATCAGGAAGAGTCGAAGCTTGCAAACACCGAAACTCCGACGGACGATGGGCACCGGGAAGCCTGCCTGCGTGGGGGCAGCTTCTGTCCAAGTCATGATGAACGAGACGCGATGATGGCGTTCGAAATTCATCGGGATGATGAACAGACCTGTTTCAAAATTCAGGCCGACGTTCAATCGAAATCAAAAGCTGAAAACGCAGAATATTTTTGCAATTCAGCTCCAAGGGGTCATACAGCAGGAAATTCAGCTCCTTCGGGCCGGCCTGATCATAGCTCGGTTCGGGCAAACACGGCAATTGTGGGCTCGCCGAATCGCAATTCCGACGGACGGAATTTGTACGGAACAGCCGAGCAGAGTGGATTTTCCAATTTAACATTGACACAGTGGCAAGGCATACTCGACCTCTTGAATCTTGCCAAAACTACAGATCGTTTAACAGGTGATTGTTCGTGGATAATTGATACCGGGGCTACTCATCACGTGAACGGTACGTTGGATAATTTAGTGAATGTACGGGTGATTGAAAAGTGCCGGGTGGGACTTCCGGATGGTCGAACCTCCCATGCCACACATGAAGGGACTATTATACTCCCTGGCGGATTGAAACTGGAAAATGTTCTTTATGTACCAAATTTGGAATGTAATTTATTATCTGTAACACAGTTATTAGATGCATTTGATTGTCAGATTCAACTCACTTCCACATTGTGTGTTATGCAGGACCGAACGACGAGGAGGCTGATTGGAGTGGGTGAGCGCAAAGATGGACTTTTCTTTTTCCGAGGAGTTCCACACATAAAGGTTATGACTATTGGTGGGAGAGATTCCATAGATCTGTGGCATAAGCGGTTGGGTCATCCTTCAGAAAATGTACTGAAACAACTTCCCATGGTAAGTGAGTCTAGTTCGTTGAATAAAGATGGGTGTGACGTATGTTTTCGGGCTAAACAACATCGGGAAAGTTTCCCGCGTAGTGATAGTCGGGCTAGTAGAATTTTTGAACTTGTGCATTGTGACTTGTGGGGACCGTATGGGACGTCTTCTACATGCGGGGCCTCTTATTTTTTTGACGATTGTGGACGATTACTCTCGTTCTGTGTGGGTTTATTTACTATACAATAAATGGGAAGTTGAGACTATTTTTTTGAATTTTATGGCGTTGATTGATCGTCAATTTAATGGAAAAATTCTACGTGTTCGGAGTGACAATGGAACGGAATTTAAACGATTGCTTCCGCATTTTAAAAAAGTAGGAATAATTTTTGAATCATCCTATGTGGGAACCCCTCAACAAAATGGTAGAGTCGAGAGAAAACATCAACATATTTTGAATGTCGCTAGAGCGTTGAGGTTTGAGGGACATCTTCCGCCGAAGTTTTGGGGAGAATGTGTTATGACCGCATGCTACCTAATTAATCGGACTCCGTCACGTGTCTTGAATTATAAAACACCTTATGAATTGCTTGTTTAGTAAACCCCCTAATCTTGATGTCCTACGAGTCTTTGGATGCTTGTGTTATGCCCATAACTTAGGGCATAAGGGAGATAAGTTTGAAAGTCGAAGTCGAAAGTGTGTTTTTTTAGTATACCCCTTTGCGAAGAAAGGTTGGACCCTTTTTGATTTAGAAACAGAAGAAATTTTTGTGTCTAGGGACGTGAAATTTTTTGAACATGTTTTTCCTTTCAAAGAGTCATGTTCTACTACCCCTTCCCCGATAGTGTTTCCGGCAACTGATAGTGGGGAGGTTTATGCGGATGTTGGTGATCTTGTTGTGGGGCCGACCCCGTCTAGTGCAGTTGTGAACGACAGTGACGCAGGGGGGTTGTGGAGACTGATGAGGTAGTTGCAGACTCGCCGACAGAATCGGCAGCGGAAACAGTGGAGTTGGGAAGAGGGAAACGGGCAAAAATTCCCAATTCTCGCTATCAGGATTTTGTGACACATTTAGCAGTGGATAAGAAAAGTCCTTCGGCGTGCTCCTCTGCTCCATTAGACTCCTCAGGTAGTTTATATCCGCTTACACATTATGTTGATTATGCTTGTTTTTCTGATACACATAGACGGTTTCTAGCAAATGTAAGTGCAAGGAAGCCACCAAAATATTTTAAGGAATTGGTCAAATTTGAAGGATGGCGGCGCGCTATGGCTGCAGAAATAAGTGCCCTGCAGGAGCAAGGCACTTGGGTCCTGCAAGAATTGCCTCCGGGAAAGAAGGCACTGGGAAGCAAATGGGTTTTTACAGAAAAATATGATGAATTAGGGAACCTGCAGCGGTTAAAGGCTTGCTTGGTTGCGTTCGGTAATCACCAGGTCGAGGTGATTGACTATCATGAGACTTTTGCTCCTGTGGCAAAAATGGTCACAGTACGGGCTTTTCTGGCTGTAGCTTCTGTTAAGAAATGGGAACTTCACCAAATGGACGTACACAATGCCTTCCTCCATGGCGACCTGGATGAGGAAATATATATGCGGGTTCCTCCTGGGTTTGAGCATTCCAACCGTAATATGGTCTGTCGGATGCGAAAATCTTTATATGGCTTGAAGCAGGCACCTCGGTGCTGGTTCGCTAAACTGGCATCGACTTTGAAACAGTATGGATTTCGTCAATCCTACTCTGATTACTCACTATTTACTCTTGTTCGTGGGGATGTTCGGATTAGTGTGTTGGTTTACGTCGACGATATGATACTTGCCGGCAATAATGCTACGGCACTGCAGGTGTTCAAGAATTATTTGAGTAGCTGTTTTAAAATGAAGGATTTGGGATGATTGAAGTATTTCCTTGGTTTGGAGGTTGCCAGAAATTCACAGGGCATTTTTCTCTCCCAACGGAAGTACGCTTTGGACATTATTGAAGAGACCGGTCTATTGGGGGCCCGACCGGCCGACTTTCCCATAGAGCAAAATCACCGTTTGGCGATTGATGCGAGTGACCTGTTGGATGATCCGAGTAAATACCCGCGATTGGTTGGGCGTCTGATTTACCTTGGAGTTACGCGCCCGGATCTGGCATATGCGGTTCATGTTCTTTCCCAGTTTATGCAAGAGCCGCGAATTGCACATTGGGAAGCCGCATTACGGGTGGTCCGTTATTTGAAGAAGAACCCCGGACAGGGGATATTGTTGCGTGCTGATAGTCCGTTGTCCCTGGAAGGATGGTGTGATTCGGATTGGGCAAGTTGCCCTGTTACTCGTCGTTCATTGAGTGGGTGGTTTGTGGTGCTTGGTACGTCAACGGTGTCGGGGAAGACCAAGAAACAACAGACGGTGTCGCGGTCTTCGGCTGAGGTGGAATATCGGTCAATGGCTGCTATTACCTGTGAATTGAAATGGCTCAAACAACTGCTAAGTGACTTGGGTGTTCGTGTACTGCCTGGCATTCCTCTTCATTGCGATAGTCAGGCGGCACTCCATATCGCGTAGAATCCAGTATTCCATGAGAGGACTAAGCATATTGAGGCAGATTGTCATTTTGTTCGTGACGCGATTACTGAGGGTTTACTTGCTCCTGACTATGTCTCTACTCATGCTCAACTTGCTGATATTTTCACCAAGGCGTTGGGTAAACAACAGTTCGAGTTCTTGCTTAGCAAGTTGGGCGTGCGTGATCTCCACGCTCCAACTTGAGGGGGGGTATTGCGGATTATAATATATTTAGAATAATAATGACTATAATTTACATAGGAGAATGGCATAGTTGGTATTTTATGGTTTTAGGGTATCATCCTATGGTGTATAAATACTTGATGTTTGGATGAATGAAAGGAGAAGATTATGATCGTTTATTAAATTTGTCAATAACCAATAAGTTAGACTTTTTAATAAAAAAAATATATAAGACATAAACAAAAACTTTATCACTTATCAATATATTAATGAGAGATCGAGGGAAAAGTCTTTTTTTATTACAAAATGAATAAATAGGACACACTTTTTTTTTTAGTTGTAAAAAGGACAAACATTTTCAGACGGACAAAACTAACCCTTTTTAAAAGGGACGCGCGCGTATAAACATTTGCTTCACTTACAAAATGAATAAACATTTGCTTCAGGTTTGTTTTTTTTGTTTTTTTTCACACATCCGTAACTTTTGATTTATAACTCCGATCATCAAAAAAAATTCACCAAAATTCATTTTTTTTTGCTCTTTAATTTGAGCCCAAATACGATACCCTTCCGACGTATATTTTGAAAGACGAAAAAATATTTGTATTAACCGGAGCGCTTTTTCTTATAAACGGCCGTAACTTTTGATTTAGAACACCGATCAACAAAATTGTTTCACCAAAGTTCATATTTTTTTTTAATCTTCATTTTGAGACCACATTTGATACCCTTTCGACGTAGTATTTGAAAGCCGAATTTTATCGAAGCGTTTACATTAACACAGTATCAGTATCAGTATCAGTAAACAGCTGCATATGAGGTAATCAGTATCATTTAAGGCTTAATTCAAGTGACTACTTCAAGGCACACATATAAGGCTCATTTAAGGCTTAATTCAAGGGACACAATATCATATCTGGCTCATATAAGGCTCATATAAGGCAAAAAAAACCCTTCAACAAAATGCTTCTTGCATATTTTCCTCATATTTGCAGTGAAGTAAAGCTCTAATCTTTGCATATCTCTCTTAAATTATCAGCAATAATTGGCAAAAATTAAGGCCCAAATAAACATCAAAAATGGCAAACCATAATAGAAGAAAGAACAGTCCAAAAAACAGCAACAATGGCACAAGAGATCGGTTCAAAGCCGAATTTAATCGCAGCATTTACACTAACACGGTATCAGTATCAGTATCAGTATCAGTATCAGTATCAGTCTCATTTAAGGCTTAATTCAAGTGACTACTTCAAGACACACATATCTGGCTCATATAAGGCTCATTTAAGGCTTAATTCAAGTGATTAACTCTTAAGCCTATGTCAAGTTTATGTGGTTTTGATTGATAAAAGGAATATCATAGATTAACTTGATTAAGGTGTGGTGTTTATAACATGCAGGTTCAGTAGTTAATCACTTGAATTAAGCCTAAAATGTACATCAGACCAAAAGGTAATACATAGAAGATCAATACAAAAGACTATAGATTTAGTACAATAGGTACATCAGACTAAAATGTAATACATAGAAGATCAATACAAGTCTAAAACAGTCTGAACTATCAGCCAAATTATAAGAAGGATATTCAGGTTCAAAGAACTAAATTATCATGCCCGGAATTCACAAGGTGTTGAATTACAAGTTCAGTAAGCTTATGAACTAGGCCTATCTATTACATGATGATACAATGTAGATCAAAAACCTCAGCACGCCAAGCACACAGTACGCCTATGAACTAGGCCTATCTATTGCATTAAGACACACAATATCAGTATCAGTATCAGTATCAGTACAGAGTATCAGGCTCAAAAGGACTCTCCTTTCGGTTTTTTGTTGCAAGGTCTATGTCACCCAAGTCCTTGATATGAACTGAATGTCTTCTTACAGTTCAAGCACTCATATTTACTTCTTTTCGGAGCATGTTTCGATACTACTTTTTCTTTAGGATCATTTCTTTTAGGCCTCTTCTTGTTCATGGGTTCAATCACATTAGGCCACCATGCCAATCGGCTTTCTCCTGTAGCAGACATAAGCCTTAAACAATCGTTCCCATGCTTCTTTCATCATCCGAACCGAAAAGGCATGTCTATTACCGTTTTCGTTCGGTGAATTACCTCCGTCGTGAGGCTCAGGTTCCTTTAACAAGGTATCTAGACTCGACAATTTCGCCGCTGCCTTTGAATTCCATAATCTGCGCAGCTACCTTTGTTTCTTCTTCTTTGTAGTAGTTGTAGTAGGCTTATGAAGGCTTGTATAACTTCAGCACCATCTTCTTGTATTCTGTAATCGAAAAAGTTGCACACCAAAAAACAGATCAAAATCCAGGTTTACACACACATTTGAGTCCAACAAAATGAAGACATAATCTGTTCATTTCAAACATAATACCTTTTTGATTCTCCCATAGCACTGCAGCTTGTGTGTTCAAAGGCGAACTTGTATTCGGTTCTAAACGAAACACAGCAACGAAATCAGTCACAAAGTATTTGATTTGATAAATAATAAGAAAATAAGGAAAATACAGAGAAGTAATACTTATAACATTCATAATATTTTACTGAGACTGCACGATAATTACTTCAAAGAGGCGCAATTCTGAATATAAAAAGAAAAAAACATAGCAAGAGAAAGATTGAATATCACACTATCCTCCTAATGATGCAGATCTATTCGATCTTGGTTGAGTTTTTGATTATTCAAGTTTAATATTTTTGCACTTGAGGGAAAAAATGCCAACCAATGCTTATTAATCACAAATCAATCCCAACTTAGCTGGCATCAACTGTCCCTTCTCACAAAACATGTGGTGCATAAAAAATTAAATTAGCTGAGATCAACATTAAACATTAAATTAGCTGAGAAATATGAAAGAGGAGCAGGAGCTCAAGAATCTTCCCTCGTGTCGCTAGCAGCTCAAGTCTGTATCGTTCACAATCATCATTCATGCTCGCCGGAAAGTCGGAAATTGCATTCGCACCAGAAATCTTAGCACTCGCTCATCCCCACTCTCTCGTTTGATTTCGGACAATAGAATGTGTGGGATTCAGAAAGTACCGAAGAAGATGACATGAATGGGCAATTTGGTTTATGATCCCAATCTGTGTGAATTTGTGTCGGATAGAGAACATGGGTATATTTGTCCGATGGAATTATTTGTCCTTAATGCAACTAAAAAATTGAGGCTGAATTAGCACTTAATTAAGGGGGGGGGGGGGGGGGGGGGGGGGGGGTGGGACTATAAACTAATTTTTCCTATATTAATTTGATACGCATGTATCTAACTTCAATGTTGATGTATAACATTTCTATGATAAAAATTACGATATTTTATATATTTTATCAACTCTTTTTATATAAAATATAATAAATTATAACGATAATCTTATGAAATATTAATAGTTATGAATAAATCTAATTAATATAAAAATCTAGTAAAAGTAATAAAAAGTTATAAATCTGGTACCGGTTTAGTAACCGGAGTGTCGTGTCAAATTTACGTGGGTATTTTTGGTATTTTATTGCAGAATTTTAGGTAAACCAAGCCCCCGAGTGACGACACTTTTTGAAGTGAAAACATGTCTTTTGAAGGAAGTAAGGAAGTGCCAAGAGAAAAAGAATTCAAGTGCATCATTAATTCACAGTATTATTATCGAATTATATTTTCGACACAAATGGCCCATCAAAAAGGTATTTTCTGAAGAAGAGTCCTTCATGAAAGTTATAGATCTTTTCAAGAGCTTTCCAACGCTTCTTGAATTATGACATTTGGAGATTCAGAGCTTAAGTTATGATTTTATCAAGTTTCAGATCAAGATGTGAAAAATGCTACCCGGATCAATCCGGATTAACCCCGGATCGATCCGACCTTTCAGTTAGGAAACATAATGATGATTAGCATGTGATTCTGCAGAGGATAAGCCGGTGGATAATATTTTTTATTCCCGGATCGATCCGGCTTCACCTCGGATCGATCCGGCCTTGGAAAATCTCGCCTATAAATACGAAGGGATTGCGGGCGGAATGAGTGTACCAATATATATATACTAGCTTATATATATCTTCTAAATCTTCTAAATTAGTAGTAGTAATGTATATATTAGTAGGCATTATGCCATAAATAATGTAGAAGCTATAGTATCGTTGTAATGCTTGGACGGTTATCGGGAATTCGATGTTGAAGAAGTTGTTGTAATTTCCGGAAAATACGGCCTCTAAATCATAGCGAGTTGTAACCTGGTAATATTCTCAAGTTTATGTTTGTTGTTTTTATGTTTTTCTTTATAATGTTAGTAGGCTAAATCTATAACTAGCCAAGATATGTAATTGAAATATTTCGATCTTTTTGGTAAAATGGATGATGACTATAACTAAAATTGATTAAAATTGAATTTGATGAATCTTTTTCTACTTGAAATGTATTGAAAATATTCGTATTGACGTAATTAACCAATATGAATCGCACCATAACCTAATGACGAACTAAACGGTGAAGTTAGGATATGAGAAAAAGGTAGAAAAACCGGAGGGTAAAAATAGCCGAGTGAAAACGTGACAACGGAATCCTATTTCCTACCCGGGGGTAGAATTGTTTTATCTTTTGAAAAGAGAAACACTTCTTGAAATTATATGTACTCGAGATCTAATTACGTTAATTCACCTGTTCTGATCAAGATCCTTAACATTGACCGTATGACAAAACGGAGTCCCCAATCTTTTGGATGACATTGGACAGTTGATGAGACATATGACAGTTTCGTACGCTCGTGTGAGAGGGAACTGTTGGGCTGAGGAGTGCACCGTTTCGCATATTCAATTGGACCTAATAAAAAGGAAGAACGAGCACATCCATTAAGCTAAAAAGATTGAATAATCCAATTACATATATCTTGGCTAGTTCTATAATAATTATTAGTATTTAATATATTGGTATCTATATATTTATATATAAATATATATATTTTACTATTTATGTATTACTATATATATTTATGTATTTATATATATTATGTTAGTTTAGTTTTAATTTATGCATTTATTTTCTGTTTATTAGTATAATAGTGACTCGTATGATAAACCTGCGATTTAGATCGAGTTAATAATAGTTGTTTGGTGTTTAACCACACTTAAAAGAATTACCACGTTTCCCTGAGGATTCGACACCTGACTCACCATACTAGCACTATAATTTGACCCGGTACACTGCCGGTAAGGATTATAATAGTCTAGAAATAGTCCGTCAGCTTTCTGGCGCCGTTGCCGGGGATACGTCGCTAATTTTTCTTTGTGTCTATGGTTACTACTTGTATCAGCTCAAAATTCTCGAGAATAAGTCAACTCTTTTTCTTATCTCATTTCTATTTTATTTTTCGTTGGTATCTACTTTCTTTTAGTTACCAATTTTCTTCTTCTACCAAAGTCGAGTATTTTCTATTTTCGTTAGTTGATGACCAGAAGCGGTAAGGCCCCACTCACTCCTTATAATCCTGCCATAAACACTTACGAAAGGCAGTTAAGAGTAGAGAGTAAACGAGGTCATACTAGTCAGGGAAATCCTGACCAAGAATCATCTTCAAACCGAGAAACGAGAATGGACGAAATCAGTGATGAAACACCTGAACAAGGGCTAGAACATGCTCAAGGGCATGGACAACACCCTATTAACCCTAATAATAATCAAAATCCTAACAACAGGAATAATCAGAATCGGAACCAGAATAATCGTAATAACCCACCAAACCCGAGACCTATCTGTGATCAGACCGTAAGAAGGAACCAGACTAATAATCCCATTCTTTTACCAAATGAAGGAGCGAACAATTTCGAAATTAAATCTCATATTTTTTGTTTAATTGACACAAGATTCCAATTTCTAGGAGAGGATGATGAAGATCCACATCATCATCTCTATCTTTTCGAAGAATTGTGCAATACAGCCAAAAGTCAAGGTGCTCATCATGAATTAACGAGGATGTCTACGTTTCCTTTTTCTTTAAAAGGACGAGCACGAGATTGGTTTATGTCTCTTCCACATCACTCACTGACTAGTTGGGAGGATATTCAAACCGAATTTTTGAAACAATATTTCACTCCTGGACGAAATTTGGAATTAAAAGTCGAGGTTGCTAACTTTAGACAAGGATCTGAAGAAACGGTTGGGAATGCCTGGGAGAGATTTAAAAAACTATTAAGAGCTTGTCCCGACCATGGTTATTCCTTAGATATGCAGATCCAACTTTTCTGTCGTAAATTACGAAAAGACTAACGTGCGGATGTAGATCATGCATGTGGTGGTTCTTTAATGATGAGTGAAGCACAAACAGTTTACGATGCTATAGAAAAGATTTCCAAAAATAACAGAATGTGGGAAACCGGCTCTAGCACCAGAAAAGTAGTTTTTGCAGGAGAATGTACATCTAATACAGAAGTTCTAGCACATTTGGAAAATTTGAGTAGGAAATTTGATGGCCTACAATCTAACAAAAACCTAAGTTCAGAAAATAGTACACCTACTGAATACTCAAATCAGGATAATATGCCATTAGGGATTGAAGAACCAACAGGATATTCGAGAGAGGAGGCAAGTTTTCTTCAGCAGCATAGGAATTTGAACACGCATACTCAAACTCGTTTAATGCTATTAGAAGAGACCACCCAACTTTTCGATGGTCTGAAAACCCTAGTAAGCAAGGACAACCGCCATATCCAGTTCCATATAGGAATTCGTCTAATAATCTAGTTTATCAAGGAGATACCTCTAATCAGAATTTACAATCATTACCCAGATCCTATCCTCAACACACCACTCAAAGTATACCGGTAACTCAAAGTTCAACTCAGCCTGCAGAAGGAGTTGAACAATGGGAGAAACTAACAGAAAATATGATGGGTGTGGTGTCTACTCAAGCTAAAAATATGGAAACAATGATGACTTCTATAGGTACAGTCACTAAAGATATGAGTACAATAAAAATATCTATGAGTGGCCATGATACCAGAATGAGAACGATAGAAGCCTCATTAAGAAATATGGAAGATCATTTGAGTAGGGAAAGTGAACGTAAAAATAGTAGACCACCAGGAGGATTACCAAGTAACACTGAAAGAAATCCGAGAGAGGTAAACGCTGTAATTACCAGAAGTAGGAAACTCTGTGGTAGTAATGAAGTAGAAAACTTCGGAAATAATGAAGTAGAAGATGATTTAGACGGTAAGAATGATGAAACTAAAGATGAACATGAATTCACTGAGAAGGAAGAAGAAATTATAGAAAATTTCTTGAAAGGAAATAGAAGTATGGAACCTGAGAATAAAGGTGAGAAATGGGTAAAAATCCCGAGAATTTTGAAAGATCCCATGGATGAAGATTTAAGAAGTTTATTCAAGGAACATGCTAGAGTAAATGATACTGAAAACAAGGATGAAAAACAGGAAGAGTTGAAAAAATCGGAAGTAGAGATTGATTCAGGGAGCGTTTTAAAGAAAAAATTTCAAGATCATGATACATGGCAAACAAGTAACACTCCAAGATTTAAGGAGAAAGTAAAGGAGAAAATGACTTCGGGATCAAAGGTTATAGATTTAGAATCTTTACCTTACCCACCTAAAGATCAAATTAAAAAATTAAAAACTGATAAGAAGTATGCTCGTTTCCTTGATACTTTTCGTCATCTGCATGTTAATATCCCTGTTATCGAAGCTCTAGTTAATATGCCTGCCTATGGAAAGTTTCTGAAAGATATTCTCTCAAACAAGAAAAAGTTAGAAGAATATGAGAATATTTGCCTAAATGAAGAATGTTCTGCAATTTTACAGCATAAATTACCACCTAAAATGAAAGATCCTGGTAGTTTTACAATTCCTTGTGAAATTGGAGGATTTTTGTTTAAAAAAGTACTATGTGATCTTGGAGCAAGTATTAATCTCATGTCTTACGAGGATTATAAGAAACTAGGCATAGGAAAACTTACAAATACTGAAATGACTCTTCAAATGGCAGATAGATCAGTCAAATACCCTAAAGGAATTATCGAGGATGTATTGGTTAAGATAGATAAATTCTACTTCCCAGTAGATTTTGTAGTTATGGAAATGGAAGAAGGATATTCAGCGCCACTTATTCTAGGTCGTCCATTCCTAGCTACAGGAAGAACATTAATCGATGTCCAAAAGGGAGAATTAATACTGAGAGTTAACGAAGATACAGTTGTTTTCAATATATTTAGAGCTATGAAACATCCATACAGATCACCAGAATCATGTTCTTTTATAGAGGATATTCACAATGTCTATGATATTCAATTACCAGCTTATGAAGACAGATTAGAAGAATGCCTAGCATTGTCTATCTATAAAGAGAATAAGAAGGACACTGAAATGAAAGAGATAATCCTTTATCTGAATAAAGGAAGTTTTAGTCCTAAACCACCATGGCATCGCATTCGGAATTAGAACTGGAAGGCCCAGTTCTAAAACCTTCAGTAGAAGATCCACCAAGTAATCTAGAGTTGAAACCACTTCCTTTAAATCTTAAGTATGCTTTTCTTGAAACTAATAATCTGTTACCGGTTATTATTTCGTCAACCTTAACTGAGCTACAAGAAGACAATTTACTTAGAATGTTGAAAAAGCATAAGAAAGCATTTGGTTGGACAGTAGCTGATATTCAAGGAATTAGCCCTGAGATTTGCGTTCATAAAATTATTCTAAAGGAGGACGCTAAACCCTGTATTCAGCCACAACGCCGCTTCAATCCGAATTTGCGGCTAATTGTTAAGAAAGAGGTTATTAAACTATTAGAAATGGGGATAATCTTTCCTATATCGATAGTGAATGGGTAAGTCCAACTCAAGTGGTACCAAAGAAAGGAGGTTTCACGAAAGGAAAATGATAAAAATGAATGGATTCCGACAAGAGAAATTACCGGATATCGAATGTGCATTGATTTTCGGAAACTTAACGATCATACTAAGAAAGATCATCATCCACTTCCATTCATAGTACAAATGTTGGAACGCTTAAGTGGACATAAGTATTACTGTTTCTTAGATGGTTATTCAGGATATTTACAAATATTCATTGCAGCAGGAGATAGAGAAAAGACTACTTTCACTTGTCCGTATGGAACCTTCGCTTACAAAAGAATTCCGTTTGGTTTATGTAATGCACCAGCTACATTTCAGAGATGTATGATGGCTATATTTTCTGACATGGTCGAGAAGTTTTTAGAAATTTTTATGGATGACTTTAGTGTATACGGAGATTCCTTCGATGAATGTTTATCGCACTTAGAACGAGTGTTACAACGCTGTAAAGATACCAATTTAGTTTTAAACTGGGAAAAATGTCACTTAATGGTATCAGAAGGGATTGTTCTAGGTCATAGAATCTCGAAGTAGGTATCGAAGTTGATAAAGCTAAAGTCGAGGTAATCGAAAAGTTACCTCCACCGCTTAATTTAAGAACTCTAAGAGGATTTCTTGGACATGCAGGTTTTTATAGAAGATTCATTGCAGATTTCTCAAAAATAGCAAAGCCTCTAAGTCATTTGCTTGAAAAGGAAGTACCATTTAACTTTGATAGTAGATGTATGGAAGCCTTTCAGACCCTAAAAGCGAGGTTAACTACTGCACCAGTGCTAGTAGCACCAGATTGGAGTTTGCCGTTTGAAATTATGTGTGATGCGAGTGATTTAGCTGTAGGAGTGATGAGCTAAAATCTACCCCTTCAAAAATACAATTTATAAAGGACACGTAACCCGTGGGTAAACTAACTCTCTAACCAGCAGAGTACCGGGTCAGATTGTTAGGATAGCTACAGGAGAACGAGGTCGATCCCACAGGGACAAGTGGTTGTGAGTACCAAAGCGAACGTGTGTCTTAGTCTAGGCGATCAAAGTTTTTGGATTGTTTTTTATATTATAACGACACTTAAAGATAGAAAAGAGAGAAAGAAGATTAAATTACTAGATTTTAACGATAGATTAAAAGACATAGCCGAATCATGATTAAAGTGACTAATTTCAACCCCCAAGGATAGACAAAACCGGGAGTGTGCATTATAACAAACGAACTCTCACATTCAATCTCACGGGTGCGTGCTCCTAATTCTGATGTTAAGATCTGAACAACTCTCCTTTAACATCCTATGTGAGGTTAATTAATTCTCTTTTTAGAAAACCGATTATCCTAACATGATTAAGTGCCGTGAGACGCTTGATATAACCCTCGTTACGGAAACAAGTCCAAAATTACTCGATCGAAGTTACTACCGATTCATACTCACCAACGTACTACACCAAACATCTCAACAAGAATGTGTCAAAGAAGAAAACCGAAGCTTTACCTAATCCATGGTCTACCCGAAAGATTCCGTGAAACAACTTGTCATCGTTGGCTCAAGAACCACCCGGCACTTCATAGTTCAACCCCGGGGTCTAACACTAAACTACACTAATCTAGACTACCACATTCAAGTTACTATGTTGATAATAAAACACCGATGAGCGCGGGCCTGAATTCACGACCTAAAACCCCGGTATGTTTTACCTCCCGATCTTAGAACCCTTTTTCCCACACCATTCTCTCTGAACACTCTCAAGAATGATGTGTGTGACTTTTGACCTAGGTAGCTAATTTAGTCCAAATCCGTTATAACAAGTTCTAAGACGTGAAATATGTGAGATATAACAATAAAAAGCACAACACACTCCCAATTTTATCTTCCAAAGGTTGATTTCACCAAATTTTACATGATTCGGCTATGATACGTTTAGTTACTCATAACAACGGAAAAGAAAAATATACTATATATATACATATACATAGATATATATAAGTGCATAAAAGTAAATATATATATATATATATATATATATATATATATATAAGTGCGTAAGTAAATGCGTAAGTAAATGCGTAAGTAAATATATATATATATATATATATATATATATATATATATATATATATATATATATATATATATATATATATATATATATAAGTGCGTAAAAGTAAAGGCGTAAGTAAATGCGTAAGTATATATATATATATATATATATATATATATATATATATATATATATATATATATATATATATATATATATATAAGTGCGTAAAAGTAAATAAAAGCTCGAAACCAACAATCTATTGATAATTATCCCATTACAACGATATTTTAACTAATTTATATAAAACATATACATATATATATATATACATACATAGACATATATATATATCTATATATATATAAAGCCCCAAAAGAGATGGTGATGAAGATGATGATGATGAAGAAATAAAAAGATGGAGAAGATCAAAAGAAGAAGAACTACGAATAGATATATATATATAAGGATATATATATATATATCTATATAGATCTAATCACAACAAAGAGAAAAAAAATAAAAAGAAAAGAAAGAGGATCATGGACGATGGAGAGGAGGGGAGGGGGAAGAAGATGATCAAGATGAAGAGAGGTTGGAGAAGAGTGGTGAATTAGCACCCTTTTGTGTTGATTTTGGGGGAGTATATATAGGAAATATGTGTATGTATGTATATGTATGTGTAGGGATGATCATGGCTGATGAAGATGATGAACAGCACGTTCATTTTCATCATTATAACAGCCGGATCGATCCGGGAACATCTAGGATCGATCCGGGTCAAAAATCTTGATCCGTATTGTTAAAATTCGTCTATACGGTATTGCAGTTCAGTAAAATGGCCATATCTTGAGTTGTAGACATCCGATTGACGTGATTCAAAGTGCGTTGGAAAGCTCTTTCAAAGATCTACAACTTTCATGAAGGACAATTCTTCAGAAAATGCCGTTTTGATGAGCCATTTGTTCGTTGAAGATATAATTCTTTAGTGGTACCACGAACCACTGATCCACTTGACCTTTTAAGCTTGTGGCACACTCTTATATCCCTAAAAACACCTCTTTTAGGCCTCAAAACGTGTCGTTACTCGGGATTTTGGTCAACCTATAATTCTGCAATAAACCACCAAAATACCAAACGTAAATCCGACACGACACTCCGGTTACTAAACCGGTACAAAAACTAATAAAAACTTCTAAAAACACGATATTTTACATAATAGTTACTACTTATATATTGTTATGAAACTTAGGAATTAAAGACTCGAAATGATACAAAAGTGCTCAAAATGATATCAGAAACGGCGTGAAAAGTTATAAAAATAACTGTGAATTTTTCCGTTATCAAGGAGCAGTTTTAGGTCAAAGATATAACAAAGTACTCAAAGCAATTTACTATGCATCTCACACATTAAACGCAGCTCAACTTAATTACGCAACTACAGAAAAAGAACTGTTGGCTGTAATTTTTGCCTTAGATAAGTTTAGATCGTATATTGTTGGATCTAAGGTTATTATCTATACAGACCATTCAGCCCTGAAGTACTTACTAAGTAAGAAAGATGCTAAACCAAATATACTATTGTGGTAGCCGAAACGGCGGATTCCCCTGCTACATTACAATATCTTGCTCCTTATACGGGGGCGGCTACGGCTGAATATTTTATGTACCGTGAACGACACACTTCAATCATTTATGATGATCCCTCCAAACAAGCACAAGCTTATCGCCAAATGTCTCTTCTATTACGAAGACCGCCCGGGCGTGAGGCTTTTCTTAGATGGATTCTCTTACTTCAAGAATTTGATATTGAAATTAAAGATAAAAAGGGAAGTGAAAATGTAGTAGCAGATCATCTAAGTAGAATGGAAAATGAAGGAAGGGGAATTGAAATACAAGATTCATTTCCTGATGAACAACTGTTTAGAATCGATACTCCTTCAGCCATGCAATTATTAAAGAATAGAATTCCTTCTAAGGAAATGTCACCTTGGTTTGGAGATATCGTTAATTACTTTACCTGTGATTATATTCCGTCTCATTGGACTTGGCAACAGAAAAAGAAATTCTTTTACGACTTAAAATTTTATTACTGGGAAGAACCAGACCTTTTCCGTAAATGTTCGGATGGGATAATCAGAAAATGTGTGCCTGATAATGAGATTTTAAGTATTTTATCGTTTTGCCATGATCGTGAGGCGAGGTCACCATGGAGGATGGAAAAGCTCGCTTTTAAAGTTTTACAATGTGGTTTTTATTGGCCTACATCGTATAGAGATGCATATAAATATGCGAAATCTTGTGAATCATGCCAAAAATGGGGAAATATATCGAAAAAACATGAAATGCCTCTTCAACCGATTTTAGAGTGTGAATTGTTTGATGTTTGGGGTATAGAATTCATGGGACCTTTCCCTATATCTTTTGGAAAAAGATTTATTCTTGTAATGGTAGATTATGTTTCAAAATGGGTAGAAGCTGAAGCTCTTCCAACTAATGATACCAAAGTTGTCATAAGGTTCCTTAAAAAGAATATATTTACTAGGTATGGCATTCCGAGAGCTATCATTAGTGATAGAGGGTCGCACTTTTGCAATAGACCATTTACCAAAATAATCGAAAAATATGGTGTAACACATAAGTTAGGCACACCCTATCATCCGCAGACCAGTGGTCAGGTAGAGGTGTCTAATAGAGAAATTAAAAGAATTGTAGAAAAGACAGTGGACTCAAATCGTAAAAACTGGGCAGAGAAACTGGATGATGCATTATGGGCATACAGAACATCCTTTAAAACACCAATTGGTTGTTCCCCCTACAAACTAGTTTTTGGTAAATCTTGTCATCTCCCAGTTGAATTAGAACACCGGGCCTTTTGGGCTATTAGATTTTTGAATTTCGATCCTAAGGTTGTCGGTGATCATAGATTACTTCAGTTAACAGAACTAGAAGAATTTCGTCTTGATGCTTATGAAAATGCTCGAATCTACAAGGAACGCACGAAATCTTTTCACGATAAGAGAATCTATAGTCGTGAGTTCCATGTAGGTGATCGAGTGTTATTGTACAATTCACGTTTAAAGTTATTTCCAGGAAAACTTAAATCAAGATGGACAGGTCCATTTAGAGTAACAAGGGTTTACAAATCTGGAGCTGTTGAACTAACTAATGGAAATACAACATTTATAGCCAATGGCCACAGGGTGAAACTGTTTGTGGAAGGTGAAGGGATCTCATTGAAAAAGGAAGTAATGTTGCTAAGCGATCCTCCGCAAAACTAAAAGCAGGAAAACTAAGTTCAGCTGAATCCCAGGTGCTATCTTTCTTTACTTTACTCTTCTGTGTTTTATATGTTTAAACTAGTTTCGTCTTTTACCGGACAGACGTAAAAGAACTGGATGCCTTTTTTAGATAGATTAGGAGTTTTTTATTTTGCTTTTGAAGTTAGGCCTTGATAAAGATGTCGCGTTTACAATAGAAGCTTTGGTTTTTGAGAAAAACAAGCAATTGTTGAGAGAGATCAGATTGAAAGAAGTATGTAATGGAAAATCAAGAAATTCGATAAAGAGAAGGGCAAAGTTTTTAATGCGATGCAGAATCTGTGGAAAAAGTGAGCATAATGGGAAATGTGGAGAAAGCACAACCAAATCTCAGGATGAGTGTTTGAATGTTGTTAAGAAGGGAACGATTAGGTGGTTATCCGAAAATCCCGATGGATGTCAAAGAGAAAATTCGAACGCCTCATTTCTCAAGGTTAGGTTGATAGAACGTTATATCAGAACTCTGGAAGATTTAGAAATAGCGGAATTAGGACCCCTATAAATTTTAATATATTTATAAATTTTTTTTTTTTTGAAAATTTTATATATAGGATCTTTATGAAATTATTTAAAGTTTTATAAAAAATTTTATAAAAGGTTTTATTTAAAATTAGTAAAAGTATTATTAAGGTTTTATAAAGATTTTATTAAGTTTTATTAAGTGTTAGTAAGTTTTATAAAGTTTTATGTTTAAATATATATATATATATATATATATATATATATATATATATATATATATATATATATTGTCGGATCGATCCGACATAACCCCGGATCGATCCGGGACTCAAAAACCTAAATAGACGGGTTCTCCCTTTCTTCTTCCTCTTCCAATTTTTTCTGAATAAACAGCCGCCCCTCACCCCTTTCCCCTCGAATTTTTTTCTTCAAAATCATCACATAAAATTACTCTCACACTACCCCACTTCTTATTTCTTCTCATTTTCCTCTCTTCTCTTCAATCTTACATTCAAATTTGAAAAAAAATTTCAAGAAAAAGCTTCAACTTTCACTCCGGCGACATTCATCTTTTCCGGCCAACTCTTCAACCTTTTTAGCAGTATAAGGTAACATTGTAGTAATTTATTTTGTTAATTTCGTTTTTTATGCAACTTTTTATTTATTTTCAACTGTTTTGTTACTCATTTGTGTAATGTTGTTTTGTTTGTTTTGTTTTGTTTTGTTGTTTTTAAATTATTGTGTCACTATCGTAGAATGGACGAATCATCAAAAGCCGCTAAAAACGTAAGCCAAATATCCCTACCCAAATCCCGGTCATAGAGACAAGGCCTTTAACAGATGAAGAATTGGCCGTTAGTTTTGATAGAACCGCATCTAGAGCAGCTAAAAGTGCGTTAAAGAATAAGTTTGGAAAATGTTTAGTTGCGATAGAGAGGGGTTTAGATTTTAAGGATTTGGGGCAGGAGGTGAAAGCGATTTTTGAAAGGAGGCATTGGATGGAGTTAGCCGCTTTAAGAGAAGGTGAAGTTAACACGACCTTAGTTTCTGAGTTTTATTCTCTGTTAGCAACTCATAATGCAACAGAAGATGGTGAGTTAACTTCTGTAACCTTAAGAACAAGGACAGTGCCGTTTACTCCTCATATTATAAATGCTATGGTATTCCTGATGTACCAGAAGATGAGGATTATTACACGGTGTGGAATCTTGATGAACCGGTAGATTTTGACCATATAGTCTCAACAGCCCAGAACGAGTTAGATCCCACAGCTATATGGCATGAAAATAGATTTTCATATGGAAAGTGTATAAGGGATATGAGAGCCATTAAGCGTTTTATCAGTTCGACTCTTTACCCTACTCGTCATTTGACATCTTTTGGTAAAGAGGATCTTTGTATTGCATGGGCTATGGTCAATGATGTACCTGTGGATGTAGGCAAGGTTATGTATAGACGGGCCAAGGAATTTGTCACAACTGCTAAACCAGGCAGCCATATGCCTTTTCCTTGTTTTATTTCTTCATTATGTCGCCAGATAGGTGTTCCTGAGCTACCTAATGATAATCTGGTTATGGCTGATGAAACACTGATAGGCCCTAGTTTGCCAGCTCAACCGGCGGGAAAAATAGATTTTCTGAACCCAAACCGCCACCGACCTCAGCCTATTCCACCCGTTTCTCATCCCACCACTGTTCCTCCATCATCCAGTCAAACACAATCTCAGCTTCAAAATACAATCACATATGACATGTTTCAATCTTTATCCTATGATGTTCATCGTGCCAATGCCAATATGGCTGTCTATGCGGAAAGGAATAGACAATGGTCTGAAGATTTAAGGCAAGGCATGCGCGGTATATATCAGATGAATATACTTTCGAACCCTGCCTACGCCGAAATGAACATTCCGCAATGCCAATCTGAGCCATATACCTTGCCTGAAATAATTCCACCGATGCCACCTCAATCAAACTTCCAACCAATGCCACATTCTTTTGGAAATCAAACTAGTGGTGTAGGTGATTTTTCGACAGGTACCACAGCGGCGGCTACATCTAGTTGGGAAGGATTTGGAGCATTTGCCCACACCACGACAAGCTGGGGAAGCACTTTTGTTGATATCACGACAGGGATGAGTTCTATGGGATTCGATGGTTCGGTTAGGATGTCGACGCATTTTCAAGAACCATTGTTTGAGTCGACTCATGATCCGGCTAGTTCTCAATCCATGCCGAGTTCAAGCTTTGTCGAGATGGGAGATGATGATGAGTGATTTGGAAAATTTTATGTTATGTTGAACTTAAACAATTTCTTTTCGAACAAATAGTTTTTGGATCTTTAATTTCGTATGATTTTATTTTACGTACCGTGTAGTAAATTTTGTCGTTATTAATATTCTACAAAAATAAAATACTAAGAAACAAAAGTTTTTAAGATAAACTATCACAACCTAGAAAATTCTGGGCATTTTCAGGCTGAAAACCAACTCTGTTAATGAATAGTACTTCCCGGATCGATCCGACCTGATCCCGGATCGATCCGGTGTGAGAATACCGACCTGACATGGAATTTTAGCTGATAGTCCGGATCAATCCGGCCCTTTCCCGGATCGATCCGGGAAGCCCAGTAAAACGCCAAAACAAATATTTTTTTCTACTTTTGCATGATGAGTAAGTTTCTATAAAAGGAATAACAAGTTAGCTTTACACTTGCTCATTCCTTTCTTATTTCTATCTGCATAAGCTTCTTTATCTGTAATAAATTATGTCGAACCACTCATCGCCCTCTATTAATAGCTATGAACCACATACTCCTGACAGTGTGGTTCCCGAGAGTCAAGCCTCTTGTTTTCATAACAATTTTCCGAGACGTCTGAATTTTGTTCAATCTCCTATTCTGTTGGAGAAAGGTTTAAACACGGAGAAAATCGATCAATGGGGTCGAAATTTAATCCGAGGCTGTGGATGGAAAAAATTGGTTAGGCATCCCAGAGGTAGAATTAACATATCTGTTGTTCGAGATTTTTACGCGTCTCTATCTGACATCACGACGGTAGCCTCATCTCATCTTATCACTGTTCGGGGTATCGTTATAACCTTTTCTCCAGTCATTATTAATCAAAATTTTGAAATCCCGCCATGTACCTTTGATCCAAACCCACATTTCGAGTTTCAATGGGAGCTCGGAAATGCGTATAATGTTGTCAATCGTACTGCCGAAGCATTCCAGTATGTGTTTCCACTTTTTGACCATGACTATGATTCATCCACTTTGGCTTTACCCCCTCATCTGAGGGCATGGAAACACTTCATTAATTCACGAATCTATCCCACTAGTGACTTTTTTGGGGTCACTGATGACGAGATGCTTCTGTTGTATGCACTCACTGTTGGGGCATATATTGACTGTGGGATATTGATGTACAAGACGGCGATTAATTTCACGGTGGAGAGACGTAATAGAGGAAGGCCACTCCCGTTTGCTTGGCTTATATCTCAACTTTGTGTTCATCTGAATAGAGTTCCTGAGTTTAATACGGATGAGATTTTTCCATCTCGTGGTTCTCAGTTGGGACTGCTTCCGGTTGATACTGCCGGATGTTCATCAACAGTTTGATAGGTTGTTTAAATTGTCAGAAGTCAGTTGGAAGTTCTTAGTAGTAAGTTGTTTAAGTTGGTAGTTATTTAATTAAGTAGATTAATATCTTGTTTAATTAATTTTCTTTACGTTTGTAATAGTTTTTATAATGTTTAATATATATGTTGTTTTCTTTAATTTTATTATTTTAGTTCACTCATAATATATGTTAGTAATATCATTTAAAAAAAACTTAAAAACGAAAAAATAATAAAAATCATATAAAATTTTAATTTTTTCTTTCGAACCTACTTTTTTATTACTCACTGAACATCGGGACGATGCCACTTCGTAAGTGGGGAGTAGAGTTAGGTTAGTAAATAAAAAATTAAAATTTCTCATATAAATTTATACTTAATTGCTTAATACTTAGTTTAATTTTTCTTGAATAAACTTAAGTAGATAATATATAATTAATATGAATAAAAATAATATAAATTGGTAAGAATAGATTTTAATTAAGTAAAGCAAATTAGATATATTATAAGTATATTATATATGTCAGCTTTTAGATTTTTATAAGATTTTAAGTATATGTAACTATACATAAATATTATCAAGTAATTTTCTTATGAAATTTAGCAAATATACTTATATTTATAATGAAATGTTAGAATAATTTTCTTTTCAAAAACGAAATATGAATATGGAATCGGACTAGGGATGACGATTTTTGGCATAACTTTGATCAGCTATAGCCAAATAGCCTACCTGAATAAAATTTCCAATTTTTGTCCCCACCTCAGCCAAATAGAGTGGCCAGACCTCACTCGAAATAGTCATTTTGATTAACTAGAAATGATCGACCCTTAGCCTATTTTGGTCTACATTTCCTAAAAGTCCCACGTGTTTGTACGTACTTATGAAAGGAGATGATGACATAAAAGCTAAGTATGGATGCAAAAGAATGGTATATGCTGAGATTGGAAAAATTAGATAGGTATTAATATATTCGATCTCACCTCATGACGCTTGCAAGATAGTCGATTTTGGCAATGAGTTCGGGTATGTTAGTATTCTATAAAATAAAAAAAAAATAAAAAAAAAGTGAAATAATATTAGGATGTTATTAATCGAGATATTCTTGATCAAAAATATGAAGGTGTAAGTACGTACGACTTGCTTCTTTCTCTTTTGATTTCCTTTTTTATCATTTCGATTAACCAACACCCTGAGCCTAAAACGTTATAAGTCATTTTGCCAACTACTTGACTTAGTCCTAGATTCCAAATATTTCATATAAGTTGAGATAGGAGAATGATTCTAGAATTCTAATTATATTTATTAAGTAGATTATGTAGAATTTCATTTGAATGATATTTGATAAATAATTTATCTAAGTTATATACACTTTTTATCTTGTTAATTTCTAAGAAAGATATAATTAATATATTTATAATATTGAAATGATATTTTACTGACTTGAAATTTAATCTACCAAGTATATCATTTTTATTGTAATTTTTATATATTACCGCTTATTTTGCTTTCGAGGACGATCAAAGAGCTAAGTGGGGAGTAGTTGATGTATAACATTTATATGATAAAAATTACGATATTTTATATATTTTATCAACTCTTTTTATATAAAATATAAGAAATTATAACGATAATCTTATGAAATATTAATAGTTATGAATAAATCTAATTAATATAAAAATCTAGTAAAAGTAATAAAAAGTTATAAATTTTGTACCGGTTTAGTAACCGGAGTGTCGTGTCAAATTTACGTGGGTATTTTTGGTATTTTATTGCAGAATTTTAGGTAAACCAAGACCCCGAGTGATGACACTTTTTGAAGTGAAAACATGTCTTTTGAAGGAAGTAAGGAAGTGCCAAGAGATAAAGAATTCAAGTGGATCATTAATTCGCAGTATTATTATCGAATTATATTTTCGACGAACAAATGGCCCATCAAAAAGGCATTTTCTGAAGAAGAGTCCTTCATAAAAGTTATAGATCTTTTCAAGAGCTTTCCAACGCTTCTTGAATTATGACATTTGGAGATTCAGAGCTTAAGTTATGATTTTATCAAGTTTCAGATCAAGATGTGAAAAATGCTACCCGGATCAATCCGGATTAACCCCGGATCGATCCGACCTTTCAGTTAGGAAACATAATGATGATTAGCATGTGATTCTGCAGAGGATAAGCCGGTGGATAATATTTTTTATTCCCGGATCGATCCGGCTTCACCTCGGATCGATCCGGCCTTGGAAAATCTGCCTATAAATACAGCAGGATTGCAGACTGAATGAGTGTACCAATATATATATACTAGCTTATATATATCTTCTAAATCTTCTAAATTAGTAGTAGTAATGTATATATTAGTAGGCATTATGCCATAAATAATGTAGAAGCTATAGTATCGTTGTAATGCTTGGACGGTTATCGGGAGTTCGATGTTGAAGAAGTTGTTGTAATTTCCGGAAAATACGGCCTCTAAATCAGCAGTTGTAACCTGGTAATATTCTCAAGTTTATGTTTGTTGTTTTTATGTTTTTCTTTATAATGTTAGTAGGCTAAATCTATAACTAGCCAAGATATGTAATTGAAATATTTCGATCTTTTTGGTAAAATGGATGATGACTATAACTAAAATTGATTAAAATTGAATTTGATGAATCTTTTTCTACTTGAAATGTATTGAAAATATTCGTATTGACGTAATTAACCAATATGAATCGCACCATAACCTAATGACGAACTAAACGGTGAAGTTAGGATATGAGAAAAAGGTAGAAAAACCGGAGGGTAAAAATGGCCGAGTGAAAACGTGACAACGGAATCCTATTTCCTACCCGGGGGTAGAATTGTTTTATCTTTTGAAAAGAGAAACACTTCTTGAAATTATCTGTACTCGAGATCTAATTACGTTAATTCACCTGTTCTGATCAAGATCCTTAACATTGACCGTATGACAAAACGGAGTCCCCAATCTTTTGGATGACATTGGACAGCTTGATGAGACATATGACGCTTCGTACGCTCGTGTGAGAGGAACTCGTTGGGGGTGAGGAGTGCACCGTTTCGCATATTCAATTGGACCTAATAAAAAGGAAGAACGAGCACATCCATTAAGCTAAAAAGATTGAATAATCCAATTACATATATCTTGGCTAGTTCTATAATAATTATTAGTATTTAATATATTGGTATCTATATATTTATATACTAGTGTCTAACACCGTGCAAGGCACGGTGAATGCCCACTGCAGTATTAATGAAGATGGTATATTAATTAAATTGTATAGCTTAATTTTAAAGTGAAAAAACGAATGATATCATTACATAGTTAAAAAAATATCATTTTAAACCCGGTGAACGGATGAATCATCGTTAAAAAGAATAATAAGAAAACAAGGGGGGAAAATGAATATAATGGAAAAAAAAGCGAAGACCAAAGAAAAAAACCGACACACGCACACAATATATAGAAGTAAAAAAACGAAGATGAGAATGAGACCGAAAAAAGGAAACTAAGAAAACGAAGACGAGAATGAGACCGAAAGTAAAAAAGCGAAGATGAAAAAGAATAAAATATTATTCATTAACTAAAAAACAAAGACGAGAATGAGACCGAAAAAAGGAAACTAACAAAACGAAGACGAGAATGAGACCGAAAAAAAGGGGCAAAATTCGAAAAAAAAAAAAAAAACCATTGACCAAAGAAAAAAACCGACACACACACTATATAGAAGTAAAAAAACGAAGACGAAAAAAATAATCAATAGGTAGCACCCAAAAAACCGATGCCCTATTATTCATTAACTAAAAAAACAAAGACGAGAATGAGACCGAAAAAAGGAAACTAACAACAAGAAGACGAAAATGAGACCGAAAAAAGGAGAAAAATTTGAAAAAAAAACCATTGACCAAAGAAAAAAACCGACACACATACTATATAGAAGTAAAAAAACGAAGACGAAAAAAAATAATCAATACGTAGCACTCAAAAAACCGATGCCCCTAAAAAAAAACCGGCATAGATACACAATATAAAATATATATGCACAAAAAAGGAAAAGAACACACACAAACAAACTCTACAGTATCGTTGAAATATCATGGTCGTATCGTATTAGAATATATATATATATATATATATATATATATATATATATATATATATATATATATATATATATAGTAAAATGGGAAGAAAAAAAAAGGCAAAAAAAAAAAAAGCAAAAAAAAAAAAAAAAAAAAAAAAAAACGCCACGTGTCGGCAAGGGGGGAAGTGCCCCTTGTCTTTGTATTAGATATTAGGATAAATATATATATTTTACTATTTCTGTATTACTATATATATTTACTACCTCCGTCCCACAAAAAGTGTCTACTTTTTGTGGGACACGGAGATTAAGGAAATAATTAATGTGTTGTATTTTAAGAATGAATAGACAAATATACCCTTAACTAATCATAAATGCTTGTTTTGGAATATGAAAGGATTATGGAAAATTAAATGTTAAAATAGGGGTATGATTGTAAAAAATGTATTTAATGATGTATTGGAAATTTAAATGGACACTTTTTATGGGACAATTCATTTTTCCGTTATAGACACTTTTTGTGGGACGGAGGTAGTATGTGTTTATATATATATTATGTTAGTTTAGTTTTAATTTATGCATTTATTTTCTGTTTATTAGTATAATAGTGACTCGTATGATAAACCCGCGATTTAGATCGAGTTAATAATAGCTGTTTGGTGTTTAACCACACTTAAAAGAATTACCACGTTTCCCTGAGGATTCGACACCGGACTCACCATACTAGCACTATAATTTGACCCGGTACACTGCCGGTAAGGATTATAATAGTCTAGAAATAGTCCGTCAAATGTACAGAACTGATCTACGGGCAAAAATCTAACGGCGATGATCGCTGATAACATAAAATCCAACTCTGATATCTGCAAATACAAAAACATGTGATATTTTAACAATTGAAAATAAAAAATCCAGTCAGCAATATGAACAATTCTGTACGTGGCCATTACAATTATGCACATGACATGATGAAAACTACATTGAAAAATGAGAAATATTTATGTGGTGTCTTCATTCGTGTGGACACACCATGTAGTTCAATCTGAACCACACATTGTGTCTACACGAATGGAGTGACTATGTAAATATTTCCCATAAAAAATATGTCTGCAACGACCGCATTAAAGTTCGTGCACCGCATCGGGATATGAATTCAAAAAATCCAACAACGTTTGTGGTTTCAAATAAAAATGCAAATCACGTACTACCTCCGTCCCAAAATATAAGTCCTTTTAGACTTTTTCACACATATTAAGAAAAATTAGTTAAATTTGTTGTTTGTCATTAATTTTGATTAAAAAGACTAAAATGACCTTTCATTGGTATTAATGCAAAGTAGTAAAAAGTGGTTTATTATATAATAAATGAAGGGTAGAAGAAAAAGATGTAATAAATGCTTTATTGGTTTTGTAAATAGACTTACATTTTGGGACAAAACTAAAAAGCTAAAAGAACTTACATTTTGGGACGGAGGTAGTACCTATATTAACGAATACAAAACGGGAAATCACATTTATAAGCTTACTTGGAGCTTTTTCCCCTAAGATAAGTTTTTCAACGGTAGTTTTAGTGTGGCCACACCATGTTAGCATTGGTCCAAGGTGTGAAAAATAGCAAGTTTTTTTTTTTTTTTTTTTTTTTTTTTTTTTTTAGGGGGGTCACAATACATTCACAGATTCTTATCGGTTCCGACCATCAACTCATACTAGAGGCTAAGGCTATCTGCCACATAAAGCCGCCCATAAGGCCAAGGCTATCCGCCATATAGGGCCGCAAAAGACCTCCCAGTAAGGCATTCAGACAAAGCTAACAGGCGACCCGCCATTATAGCAAGCCGCCACGGTATTTCAAGGCAATCGATCCGCGAGCATACTTTACTCCCCACCTAACACTCTAAGAGAATGCTTAAGGCACGGAGTAGGGGGCCATTGATATGTCTGAACTGTAATCCAGCCCGCAGATCTCCATACGGGTCCGTCCGGCCACCAAAGTAGCGGATGAGGCCAACGGCCACTGCAATCCACAAACCCACAAGCCTATTCGGGCCTGCGAGCCCACGGCTCCTCTCCCAAGTCTTTAACCCAACATGGCACCAGGAAAGGCAATAGGGGCCGGCCCGCAAGCCCACAAGGCTATCAGGTCCGCTAGAGACCAAAGCCCATAACACCTTGAGGATGAAACTGCTACAGGCTTGGCAAGACAAGGACGCAAGAGATGGCGAAGTCATCGGATCCGCATCCTATCAACCCCGCCTTCTGCTCGCTACCTGCTTGTCCTTAACTGTAATTGGCCAAACCTTAGTCGGTGGCTTCCCTGTAAACAGGGCATAATGTAATTAACCATTTTACGTGGAGAGACAATTAATAAAAAAATTAAGGCAAACTCTTCCAAATTGTTTGCTCTTTACTCTTCATTTAGCACCACCACTTCCCACCGTGCACCACCACTTCCCACCGTGCACCACCACTTTTACACTCAAGTTACAGCCAAATATCCACCATAAATCACCGCTAAATAATCCGAGATAATTTCGACATTATCAATTAGTAACGTCACGGTCATTGATGTTATTTTTACAAAGTAACGTCGATAACAATGACAAATGTCAATGAGCTCTAACGTTAATCATGTGTGGTACCCGAAAATAAATAAAAATTAATCAAAAAGTGTAAACGAAAGTAATTTCATTATGGTGATAGATAACGGGCCAAGTTGAACCGAGTATCAGTTGTTCAAACTTGTGTAACGCGTTTGTTTAGGTCACGAGTTTGTTCGTGTTCGTCAGGGGCGGCTCTACATGTATCAATGGGGGTGCGCCCGACCCCCTAAAATAAAAATATTATGTATAAATAGTATATTTTTTTTTATAAACACACATATATGTGAAATTGACCCTCTTATTTTTATGTATTGACCCCTTGTTTTATCTATTGCCTCATAATTACATGTATAGAACTGAATATCCAAATACATGTATGATACGGAAAAAAATTTGATAAATTTCTGACCCCTATGTCAAAATTCATGCAGCCGCCCCTAGTGTTCGTTAATCTAATAAATATACAACTATATATATATATATATATATATATATATATATATATATATATATATATATATATATATATATATATATATGTGTGTGTGTGTGTGTGTTCAAACTTTGTTTGTTAAGGTCACAAGTTTGTTCGCAAACATTTTGTTTAATACATGAACAAAAAATTATATTCAAGCTCACTTTCTTCTATGAAGAAAATTGGTTCGAGTTCGTGTTCGAGTTTGACTTGCTACACACATTTTTGCCTTCCAGGTCGAGCTCGGCTTAAGTTTGGCTCGTTAAAATATAAAATTAAGTGCAAATGAATAAATAACAAAGTAAACAATACTATTCAAACATTATTGTACCAAAAATATTTAGACAACTCTATAAATATTCTATAAAATTACTTTAGTGTATCTATTAGATTAGCATATGGTTTATCATCTTATGTGTTAGACTTTCATTATACAATGTTTATCTATATAAGAAGCTTAGGGAACATACTCGAACGTTCGCGAGTAAGCTCGTATTCGATCATTTAGGAAACGAGCTTATAATCTTGTTCAAACTTGATTTATCGAGCCTAAACAAACGAACGATCACAAATGCGAACGAGTCGAACACGAAATTGTTCGTGAAATGCGGTTTTGTTCGTTTAATTTTACTACTGATATATATATCTATTTTTCCATTACAAAGTGCCCTCTCTATTTCTCCATTAAATAGGGCTCTTTTGTAACCAAATATCTCGACTCAAGTGGTAAGCTTACTCGAGAATCGCGTAACGTTATCGGTTCAATTCTCCTACGAGGTTGAAAGACTTGGTCGACCTCCAGGAGTGAGTAAAACTCGTACTCCGTTGCGCACAACTCGAACCGAATTCCCAATTAGTTGGACAGTGACCCCGATACCGGAGGCTTTAACAAAAAAAAAAAGACACGGTCCGAACCGATTTTCCTGGCGTGTTCCCAATATCGAGGGGAGGAAAAAAAAAAAAAAAAGGGAGGCCTTTTTGTATCCATTTTCTTTATCTATCATCATTCCTTATAAGAAAAGAGTGGGGAAAGCAAGAGGAGGTGTCCACGTGGCTCTATCTAGGCCTGCCGTGAGTTGTTTAATTTTTTTTTTTCGTGTTTAATTTTTTTTCCCAGCCACATTGCTTTAATAGTTTTCTGCCCAATTAACTCTTCATCAATGTCGTAAAAAAAAAAAAACCCCTTCAACTTCAATGAATCGTTCCCCACTCTCTGCAATAATCCTTCGTCTCTCTAGATCAGATATTAACCAGAATGGCCGTCCATCTTCTTCCATTCCAATTGCTTCTTATACCTCTTTCAATTTCAATAACGTAAAAACAAAACCGTCCGTTATTACTCTGCTGATTAATTCTTTCAATCAGTTAATGATCCATGAAATTGAAAGGTCAAGATGTGATGTTGTTTCTTATTCTCAGTTATTATATAAAGCTTTTAGATTCAGAAACATGCTATCATAGTGCCAGGTATGTACCCTCCTTTTCTATCTTTTTTTTTTTTTTTTTTTGCATTTTTGATTTTTTAATGTATTTATATATATATTATAAATTACTGGAAGGTAGAAATATAATTGGTACTGTGGAGTTTGTGAATCCTAGGAACAATTGTCTGGTATTATATGTTTAATGTACTGAGGCTTGTTAAGTTCATACATGATAGTTTTTTTGTAATCCAGCCGAGGGGTTAGAATGGAGGATTAGGAATCCATTTCTTTGTTATGTACCAATGCCTTTTAGTTGACGTCCTTTTAGATGACATTCAGATTAAATGATTTAGAAGCATGGGCTATTTCGAAGTTAACTTGGTGTGGTGACTTGTGCAAATTTGATAAGAATAAGGAATTAGTCATCTCTTGGTGCTTTTATTTTAAAATACATGCTTTCAGTACTCTGTGAAATGCACTTTACTTTTCTGTGGTAATGCTCACAAGATACTTTTTCGGCCAACTAAGCTCATCAAACATAACGGTATTTATAATGTTAAAATTGAACAAAGACATATCAAGAAGAACATGGACAAATTCAAAACAAGCTGATCTTTTAGTTTTTGTACTGTTGGCCATTGGTTTGTAATGTATTTCGTTTTGGCTATCGTATCATGCCGCCTTGCATACCCACACTTGTAATGGTAGATAATGTTATTGTCATTCTCTTGTAGTGTATTTCCTTTATCCATTACATGCTTGTAATGGTTGATAATAATATGGCTTGTAGTTGAATATGCTTACTGATTTTGCAAAAGAGTTTAGATCCACTTTAGATATGTATCGAAAAGTAATTTGGAGATTGGGTTGTAGAGAATTGAAAGTCATGAAAGCTTCAGCCATTTCTTCTTGACAATATTTTATTTGCAGCCAAAAATGAGAAAAAACAGGTGTTATAGATATGAGGATTTAAGCTTCACTTCTCTATTTGATGTCTTAACGGTTTAGGATAAGGGAAAATTGGTGTCCACCCTCCTTTGTGTCTTGTTATCGGTTAGAGTCCTCGTACGGAAAGGTTCGATTAATAATGCTGAACCAAGGACAACAAAAAATATTGTATATAAAGAAGTTTTAAGTAATTAAACCAAAGAAAAACTGGGCCATGATCCAGTCATTTTTCCCTCATTTTCTTGGTATCTTAACATTTAAACAAACAATCAAGGCTTCTTCCAAGCTTTGTTTACATTGTCTGTGAAATGCATCATTTCTCACTTGTTCAATTACCTTTTTGTTGTTCGTATTGCTAGCACAATTCTTTTGTTTTGCATAACCGATATTCTGTATTGTGTAGATTTCCCATGACGTTTATCTTTTGTTTTCAATGACTATTGTTTAGCTTAATTTCTTTATTTAGTTGTTGAAAACTATCAGCTTATAATCATTATCTTCGTAACAGCTATGGCAATGACATTGGCAAGGAAGATCTACCCCATTTCTGAAGTGAAAAGAGAGACCGGAGAATGGACTTGCCTTGTTCAAGTCGTTGAGCGACATCGTTCACAGGTGTCCTCTGGTAAACATGGCACTCAGAAAATCTTTCGTCGCTATGTGCTTGCTGATGAACATGTTAGTACCTAATTTATGTTGGATTTCCTCACATTCGTATTTTTAAATTTTTTTTAAACCATGACTCATTAATTTTTTGCTTTGCTTAGGGAACTAAAGTGTCTGGTGTGGTGTATGAGAATGACATCCGTTACTTTTCAGCAACACTCATGCCTTTCAAACGTTATCTTATTTCAAATGCTAACTTGATTCCTGCAATTTCGTTCTTCAAACTGGGTAAGTATGGGTACACATGGGTGATTAACAATAAGGTACCAGTAGAACCATACGAAGAACCTATTCCACCTCCGTTGTCATTCACATACCATGTGGCTGACTTTGCTGATCTATTCAAGCATGCCGATGCAGATGTGTACTTCAGTAAGCACTTAGAAATTAATTCTTAGCCTCACCATTTATTCCCTCTATGAAATTATCTGATATGATTTTTTTAGACATCAAGGCTTTGGCCATTCATGCGTTTCCAATAAAACAAATTAATGAAGATTCAAGTCACAGGGAGCTTGTCATCATTGATGAATCGTGAGTATCTCTATGAAAATAACTTAAATTCCTTGGTAGTTTGTTTGTATTCTGTCTTGTTCTAACTACATTTTCAAAAATCACAGCAAACACCCAATGATTTTGACATTATGGGACTCATTTGGCGACGATGAAGGATCCGTAATAGCCAAAAAACTGCCTGAGGTGTCTGTTATTATCGCAACAAATGTCAAGGCCACGACGTTCCACGGTTAGTTTTAATAATCGATAATAATCGTCCATCTATGGCTATTATTTATTTCTACTTAACTATTATTGTTTTGTGTATACGTGCTGCGTGCAGGCTTATCTTTGACATCACGCATGTATTCTTACTTCTTGATCAACCCACCACTGGCCGACACTCATACTATAAAAGCATGGTAGCATGTTTAATCGAGTTTCGTATTTTTCAATGTCATGACACTTACAATGCAATTGAACTAAAACAAAATTACTTACTACCAAACATATTATATAAATAATAGTTGTTCTTTCATCATGTTAGGTACAATGACCACAAAGCTGAGATTGACAAACTAATGAAAGACAAGGTCTACAGGGACCCAAACTTTCACTATCCACCACCTACTGTCAATGATGTCATTTCTGTTTCTGAAGCTATTGTTGTACTTCCAGTGGTAAGTGCATCATTGTCCACCCCCTCAATGCATCGAGATTGCATTGTTTACATCTGCATCTACCCCTCCTATTGACTTGTTAAATAAAATGATACTATGTGTAGAAAAAAACAGCATGGGTTTCTGGACAACCAATTTTTGTTCCAAGAAACAAAAATTATTGGTATAACGCGTGTATGAATTGCCACAAAGAACTATATGCAAGTGTCGAATGGGTTCTTAAATGTGGATCTTGTTTGGAAAGCGCTGGAATTGAGCTGAGGTATACATATGCTAACATTTCTTATCCATGTTTTAGTTATTGAAAAAATCACAAATACTACACAATTAAAGTATTTTCTTTTTATCCGGTATATATACAGGAGCCGTGTACCAATTGAACTAACTGAGGGAGAAAATGTCTTACATGTGACGCTTGAATCCCCCGACTTTGAAAACTTAACCGCGATGACTGCTCAAATGTTGAAAGATGCCAATGAATTTGTAAGTTTCCTGACTTTTTAGTTACGTCTCATCACTTAATGTACCGAGTACATACCTGTTCTCATTTGGCTCTGGTTTAAATGGAATTCATCTATGAAATTGCACAAATGAATCAATGTTGAATAGTGTTTATTTCTAAGTTTTGTCGAGCACGAACATCATGCATGCATGAGTTTTTAATTCATATGTTTGTTTATCACTAACTACATACTGGAATCGAAGCTTATTGTATTGTTTGACTTGAGATATGAGTCAAAGTTATGACAATGGCGGTAACAAAATTACGTAATTTCATCACACTTTTTAGGGTAACTAAATATTTGTTATTATGGAGTATAATTACCTTCATAGCAAAGTATATACTAGCCTTTCTTAAGTTTCTTATTTGCTTAGTTTTATTTCATGTTCAGTTGGTTGCTTGATATTACCTAGATATATTAGCCTTCCAATTTATCGATCTCTCTAAAAGTGTGTTGTGGCTGTGCCATCTGATGTCTGTATATTTGCAAAATTTGCAGGGGTTTCCAATTGAAAATGATCTGAAAGAGGTTTTCAATAAGATACAGATTGTGTGCTTTCTAAAGCGTCATGACAAGACCAAACTAGGCAGCCCATGCAATCCAGGTTCACAGTATAGTGCTGTGAAATCATACATTGCAACTGAGATCAAGGCAGCATCAGGTTCAAATGTAGCTGTGACTTCTGCACAAACCTCCACAGTTCATCATAAAGAGTTTTTCACTCCAAAGACAACCAAGATGCTGGCTGAACTGAGGGAAATTCAAGTTGAAGGAGCCATTGAATCAGATACGGGTGCAAAAAGAACACTTCAGTTTCTGCAATCACCTGTGAAGATTGACGAGAAGGGCGTGTCGGTTTCAGATCCAGAAGCAAACACAGGTCAACCGTCAAGTGAAAATGAGGAAAGCCCTACAAAGAAAACCAAGAACAAAATTAAACAAAACTAAGTTTCTGCCTACTGCCATATGAGTTTCACTTTGTTTGCTACTACGTATGTTTTCTAATAAAAAACTTCTACTTACATGTTATATGCCACTACATGGTTCAACTCTGTAATGGTTATTAATATGCCTTTTGCTTGGATGTTGGAGTACTAACCAAACTATCGGAAGCTACATTTTGCAATGGTTCTTAATTTGTCTTTTGTTTGCATGTTGGAATACCAACAAAACTATCATCAACTACTTTCAAAACTTATGCTTTTTCTGACTATGTGCATGTTTCAATGTCAATAGACAAATATGTGTATCATTTTTTTAATCTTGCTACAATACCCCTAATATTATCCTTTATTCGCACATATATGAATGAAATTCCTCCTACTTAAGGTTTACAAAATTTGAGCGATCGTCATTTTTAAAGTAGATTTACATATACACGATGCATGTTCAACGGGCCGTGCAATGCACGGCCTTTAGCCACTAGTATCTATATATGATAGTATAGTGAGAATCGGAGCTCCATATAGTTCGGCTGCCGGATAAACATAAACATCCACAATTAGGGTTTTTTTTCGCTTAATTTTTTCTGTGATTGCGAAGATGAATCACTTGCCGGGGGCATCAATTGCCGCGGGGCGTGTTGCAGTGGGTGTCGCCGCCGGTATTAAGTGCAAACCTTACCTAGATTCTCCATCGATGCAGATAGTAAAATCGTTTACGGCGAGGTCGCTTGTCAATTGCAAGGTTGGTAAAAACATGAAGAAGGAAAACACCGGTCATCGTCAAACACAGAAGAACTTTCCCCCATATTTCACAAATGAAGGGAACGCACAAAAGAATACCAGTTATCATCTACAGATACAGTTTGATGATAAAGGGAATCAATTTGTAGACTTTGATGAAGATTGCAGCGTCCAAGTAATAAAGAGAGCCCTTGACTATTTGGGAACACTTGACTGGGAATCCCTGCAGGTAAGTTGATAAAAATTGACACTTGAAGGATATTGCTTACAATTTGGACATTCCAATATGCATAGTTGACGCTTATGTTACCTCACTAAACTAATATTCCTGTCCTGTTTTCTGTGGAATCAAGTTTTGTCGCTGACAAAGATATACTTTTTTATTCACCTTTTTGAGTTTTGAATTTGCTGTGTATAGTTCAACAACATTATTTCAATTTCTTGTTGATGCTCAATCTTTTTCTTCTTTTTTTTCTTGTCTAACTTTGTTTGTGAATTTTGTTGTCTGGGTATTGGCTTTTGGATACCTATTGCTTCTCCCTGAATTTTTCTGTCAATCACCAAATGCATATGAATATATCTTTCACCATAAATAGTTGCTTTTGTGTGTGGTGTGTATGTGCACGAGTGGGTGGAGGGTTCAGTGATTCTCCACATCTGATCTAAGGACTGAGGGTCTTGTATTTCTATGGATTTTTGGTTCCATTGATCCATGTCAAGGTGATCACCTAGTAATCTTGTCTGAATGGATGCATGTATGGCTGATTTAATTTATATCATTGGGTGGTTAGGACATACTATATATGCTGGCGCATGCAAATGTTTTATTTGGCTAGAGTATACCGTGCTCACAAGGCATATTTGAATATTTGGTTGATACGAGTTGTGGCCTTCATTTGTGCTGTTACTGATCACTTCCTTAACTTTTTCCATGATCGTCTAGCTCGCCTAGGCAACCAACCCAAGCTCGCCTAGGCTTTGCCTAGCGCTTTAACAACCATGCATTGATCTATATACATGAAATCTATCTGGCTAAGGGATATTGGAACGCTTCTCACTATACCCTCTTTTTATGAATGGGAATGAGAATGGAATGTCGCTTATGAACCTACACTAACAGAATTCAATCTTTCTTTTACCTTCTATTTGTTTTGTTTTGTTTTGTTTTTGTTGTTGTAGAATCACATTATATATTTTCCGAGAAAGCGGAGTGATGCTGAAGTGAGGCTCATATTTGAGAAGTGGGCAGCACACTATGACAGAAAGTATCCCTCTGCTGAATTGAAGGAGATGAGATTTGCAACGTTTAAGAAAAGATTGGCCGTCATTGATAAAGGCAACTTAAAAGGCGAGTTTACATCGTTATTGAAGGCGGATTCCGACATAGAAGGTTAGCCTGTTACTTGTGGCCCACCGTCTAAAACATCCGACTTACGAAAACCCTATCATTCATTTACAGTTTTACACTCATAGAGTAATAATTATTTCTGTGGAAAGCGGCATTGGGTAGGCCCTTTTGAGAATTGTAACACACAGTAGTTTGTCTTTTGCTTCTTTTGAGGCTTGTAACATCCAGTAGGTTGTCTTTGTTTCTTTTGATACTTGTAACATAGGTCGTCTTTTCTCCTTCTCACCACTAAGTTGGATGACAAATAAAGGCAGCTATTTTTTTTGTTGTTGTTGTTAACAGTGTTAGTTTTATTAGGTCGGAACAGTGACTGGGCATCAATTCATCCCTGCTTGTGCAGGGGGCTAAGTTTGTTTCAGTCTTATTTTTCTGCTTTGAAGTAATGTCTGGTGTCTGTGCCAATGCCAGTGGTAAACATGTTCCTGCTCTCTCTCACATTCTAAGTCTTGTTTTTTAGCTTTCAATTTCATGTTCGAGTCCTGTTATTTGTATCAACTACTCCTGCCATTAGAATGAATGTAACGCCCCAAGACCCCGAGCCCTGGTTGCGCTAAATGAGTCATAAATGGTCCATTCAACCGCTGACCGCCGTCCTCGCTTGGTTTTAAAAGGGCTAACCCGAGTGACAAGACCTTTATGTCTCACACTTATATGGGGGTGACGGGACGGCCAAGACTTGTCCTAGTGGACTTGTCCCGCTCGTCCCTAACGAGAGATTTTTAGAGGTGGCCCCCACTGACACAAAGCAAAGTGTGGCACTTAGGTCCGTCTGATAGTCGGCCCTGAATACCATTTTGTAACGCCCCTAGACTCCGGGTCTGGTTGCGCTAAATGAGTCATAATGGGTCCGGTCAACTGCTTAGACCGTCGTCCTCGCTTTGTCTAAAATGGCTAACTCGAGTTGACAAGACCTTTGTTTGTCACACTTATATGGGGGTGAAGCATTGACGACTTTATTTTACCGACGTAGACTTACAATGCGTGCCTACATTAATAAAATGTAAATCTGTATGTCACGAATTCTAACTATTGAAATTATGACTCTCTTTTTTGAATCCACTTTGAAACTTTGCTTTCCCACTTTTTCTTTTAATAATCAAATGGAAAACGCCGTTTGTCTCGAGAAAATCGTCATTGATCCCCGTTCGCCACTACTTATCGAGAACCCTTGCTATTCTGAGTCTGTGTGGGACCAAGAAGCTAGAAGTTTTGCATTGAAGCATCTTAAAGCTCTCGGAATCGGAAAATCTGAATTTGTACCGCCGCATGTTCATGTACTTATCCGTTAGAACAAGAGTCTTGAAGTTTGGCATAGAAACAGTTGAAAGGCTCTCAGAAAATCTAAATCTATACCATCACATGTTCATGCATTTATGCGTTAGAACGTGGTCGTGTTTAGATACGGGTTCGTGTGACACCGTCAAAGTGCTTTAGACCCCACATATATTGATTAAATCATTCCATAGTGAAATATTATCGTACAAAAATATGGTAACCTAAGTAAATTTAACGTCTAACGCACTTTGTTGGTGTCAAGAGAGCTAACCTATTTAGATTTGAGTATTTAACCCTTGTTTTAGCTTAGTCTTAAACAAGAGTCGGACCCAAGTGAAGTAGAGTGGAGCTAGTACTCTATTGAGATCCGAAAAACGAAGTAGTTTTATTGGTAAAAATATAAAAACACTGCTAGTATTCCACGAACGTTTATGTAATGACTCGTTCTAAATGTCACTACCACGCACATATATGTCAAAAGGGAGCCAAGATCATATCAAGTACTTGAGGAATTGTTCTCTAAAGTAGAAGAGATCTAACCACACCCAAAATGTAGAAACATCTAGCCGTAGATTTCTTTTTTCAAAATTACGTCGTTATGGTGATAATGTGTAAAAATAAATGTACTTGACTCATAATTACTTGAGAGGATCCTTGCGCAAAGTCATTACGTATGACATTTCATATCCAAAAAAATATATATAAATCATGATTTTTTTTAATATATATATATATATATATATATATATATATATATATATATATATATATATATATATATATATATATATATATATATATATATATATGTGTGTTGAGCATTCGTAAAAACCTAAATAAAAAACCGATGCCAATAGAAGCCAACGTATTTGTTGAAAAAAAAAAAAGACAAAACATTTTTTTTTTTTGAGAAACCAAACATTTTATTAATCAAGATCCGCCAAACAGACGGTCAAAACGTCACCCGGGGGTGAAGATCCCCAAAGTGTCCGAGAAAACACAAACAAACCATGACGAGCTAAAAGATGCGCTGGGACATTCCCCACACGCCGAATAAAAGAGAAGGAAACATGCGTAAAACTAGATAAACGTGTCAAACAATCCTAGACGAGGCAACCATGAGCAGTAAAATCCTCCCCAGGTCGTTGAAGACGCACAACACATGCCAAACAATCACTTTCCACCTCTAACCTTTGAATCCCTAGGTGCAACGCCTCATCTAGCGCCAAAGAGATGGCCTTAAGCTCCAAATATTCCACCGAGTCCCCAGGATCAAAATGATACGCAAAGGAGTGTAAAACTGAGCCATGTGAGTCACGGAAGATCACCCCAATACCTGCACCTGTCTCTGTGACTGATGCGTCAACATTGCTCTTCACTACCCCAGGCTGCGGTTTCGACCATCGATCTGGCAAAGGTGGGCCTGAGCCTTGGGTTCGATAACTCGCCTGTACATACTCAGCCGAAGCTGTCAAAGATCGCCCACAAACCGGGGAGACATAAACCTGCTGACTATCAAAAACTGCCGAACAACGAGCCTTCCAGATCCCCCACATTAGCCAGACAAACCTAGCCGTGTCCTGAAATCCCTGCTCCGCTATCAGTCGCATAAAGAACTCCGCGAAGGTGGCGGACCGAAGATGCTGTAAAATGTGGCTGTACGGCGACACTTGCCAAACTCTAGCGGCCAACTCACAGTCAAAGAGAATATGCCGCAGTGTTTCTAATGTTTCCCCACATGCTAGGCAAAGACCATCCCCCAAGTTCCGCCTCTGCAGACCTTGGCCAATAGCTAGACAGTCATGTAAGCATCTCCACAAAAAATGCCGAATACGCGGCCGAACAGAAGTCGCCAACGCTTTCTCCGTAGCCGACCTTGGCCCCCCGAAGTAGACGGTCCCGCCACAGACAACGGTCGATAGAGTGATAAAGCCAGAAAGTAACCGGACCGGACGGTGTATACCCCCCTCTGATCATAGTGCCACATGCGTCGATCTGGGTGACCATCCGGGGCGACGGTAGTTGATGAGCGAAAAATTCACCCACTAAAAAATACATTTATAAAGACTCGCAACTGTGGGTAAACTAACTCTCTAACTGGCAGAGTACCAGGTCGATTGCTAGGATAGCTACAGGAGTACGAGGTCGTCCCAAGAGAAATGTGGTTGTGAATACCAAAGTGAACGTAAAACTTAGTCTAGGCGGTCAAAGTTTAGGTGGAGTGTTATACTAAAAATAGAAAAGAAAGAAAATTAAACTACTTGGTTTTAAAAGACATAGCCGAACCATGATCAAAATAGTTAATTTCAACCCCACGGATAGACAAAGCCGGAAGTGTGCAAATGAACTCTCACACTCAATCTCACGGGTGCGTGCTCCTAATTCGATGCTAAAATCGAACAACTCTCCTTCAACATCCTATGTGAGGTTAACTAATTCTCCCTTTAGAAAACCGATTAATCTAACATGATTAAGTGCTGTGAGACGCTCTGTTTCCACAGAAAAACCTCGTTAAGGAAACAAGTTCGAAATTACTCGGTCGACGTTTACTACCCCGATACTCATCAACGTACTACACCAAACATCTTAACGAGAATGTGTCAAAGCAGTAAAACCGAAGCTTTACCTAATCCATGGTCTACCCGAAATACTCCGTGAAACAACTTGTCATCGTTGGCTCAAGAACCACCCGGCACTTCATAGTTCAACCCCGGGGTCTAACACTAAACTACACTAATCTAAACTACCACATTCGAATTATTATGTTGATAATAATACATCGATGAGCGCGGGCTCGAATTCACGACCTAAAACACGGTATGTTTTACCTCCCGATTTTAGAACCCTTTTTCCCACACCACTCTATCCGAACAACTCTTCAAGAGTGATGTGTGTGATATTTGACCTAGGTTGTCAATCTAGCCCAAATCGTTATAACAAGTTCTAAGACGTGAAATATGTGAGATATAACAATAAAAAGCACTACACACTCCCTATTTCATTTTCCAAGGGTTGATTTCACCAAATTTTACATGATTCGACTATGTGACTTACTTTAGCTATTCATAACAACGGAAATAACAACGAAATAAAAATATATATATCTAAATACATACATATATATATAAATACTAGTATATAGATATATATGCGTATATATAGATATATATAAATATATAAATAAAAAGAAACAAAACGAAAGAAAACAAAACGAAATAAAATAACTACAAATATATAGATATACGTATAGATATATATATAGATATATATAGATATAGATATATATATAGTATACGTATATATATATATATATATATATATATATATATATATATATATATATATATATATATATATATATATATATATATATATATATATATATATATATATATATATATTTATACTAATTGCATAAAAGTAAAAGAAAGCAATAAAAACGGAAATGAAATTATATTAAAATGATAACTAGTCGGATTATTACACCGACATTATAACGACATATATATCTAATTTAGGCCCCCAAAACATAATTAAAAAGAAAGGAAAAGAAGAAGAGGGATGGGGAAGAAGGGGGCAACGTTGCTGCTGCGATGCTCGCTATATATAGGCAAAGTGTGAGGTCGGACCGGTCCCGAAATGGAGCCGGACCGGTCCGGTGTAATCATTACTCATCATTACCTCTAACTAACTGCATGTGCTCGTATGTATATATAATTATATAATTATATATTAAACTTCTAAAATTCATATCTCGAGTTGTAGACCTCCAAATGACGTGATCCAAATGTCATAATTAAGCACCCGGAAAACTCTACAACTTTCATGAAGGACTCTTCTTCGAAAAATGTCGTTTTGATGAGCCATTCCCATTACGTGTCGTTTTGCGACATTTTCCTTAATACAAGTCAATTAGCCACTTGACCACCATTTGAGTTGTAGAAGTCCGATTGACTTGATTCAAAGTGCGTTGGAAAGCTTATGTGAAGATCTACAACTTTCATTAAGAAGTCATCCCCTGAAAATGCCTCTAAGCCGGGTCAAATCTCCGTCGAAACAGGTTTTGGTTTTAAGTATGTAAGATGATTTGATCCATTTGAACTCGTAAGCTTGTGGCATCTTCTTCTAATCCTCTAAACACATCTTTTAGACTCAAAACATGTCGTTACGTGGAATCTTGGTCAATGTATAATCCCGCAATGAACCACCAAAATACCAAACGTAAATCCGACACGACACACCGGTTACTAAACCGGTACAAAAACTATAAAAACACGCTAAAAATACGATATTTTATATAATAACTACTACTAACATATTTAGATGAAACATAGGAATTAATGACTCGAACGATATAAAAATACTCGAAATGATATCAGAAACGGGTTGAAAAGTTATAAAAATAACGGTGAATTTTTCTGTTATCACAACCCCCCACTTAGCTTTTGGTCGTCCTCGAACAAAACAAGCGATAAAATAAAATGAATGAGGAAAAATTCATGAAGATGTAAAATATAAAGGCCAACCGGATGATGTAACCAATCGAATGATAACCACACGTTAACTTTAATATAAATGTATAACAGAGTGTGTGTGTGACAAGCCTTTTCAATTTCCACTATCCTCTCTTGAATAATTCAAGCAAACGCACAAATATCCATTCGACACGGTCTAATGACTTTCCTAGGTATAGACAGAACAATTCCACACAAAGTCCTCCCGTGTACTTATTAGGATAATCCCTAAGGCATATCATTCAGTTTATACTGGGGATAGTTAGAAGATAACTTCTCTCTTTTTTTTTTTTTTTCCATAGAATACTAACATATCCGAACTCATTGCCAAAATCGACTATCTTTCAAGCGTCATGAGGTGAGATTGAATACATTAATACCTATCTAACTCTTTTTTTTTTATTTTTATTTTTTATTTTTTTTATGTGTAGCATATGCCCTCATTCCCAGCAATAGGATGTTTCGTGATAACACCCTAGCTGGACTACTATCATCAGGCAGTCGGGAGTTTTTAAACCTCATAGTGGTATAGGACGTTTCGTGATAACGCCCTACCGCACTCAAATCATTGGTAGCTACAACCGACATATAGATAGCTCACTTATTTTGATATTCTTTCTATCACATTCAAACCTTCGTATATTCACGGTACACGTTTAGAAGTTAGGTACTAAGTTACTACTATCTCTAGGATAAACCACTAGAATACTGAATGGATACAGTTTAAAATTTTCGCTTCAATATCAAAGGCTTACGTGAAGGAATTCATGTTATACAAATAGATTTCCGGTTAAAATACACTTGCAGTTCACATTGGTTATACATATCTAAATTGATCATTACATCTTTAAATTCATGAAATATATACCTTATACAGATTATTTTAATCAACTAAATAATGCTCGAAAAAGATAAAAAAAAAACTAAGGGTTTAAACACTTACTGCCATTTCTAAACCAACCTCGACTCTACCCCCCACTTAAGATTTTGCATTATTCTCAGAGTGTAAATGAGATAGAGAGGAAAACTTAGGGCGATAAATCGGCGCGAAAGGTGCTATCGAATCCCGTAACGTACCATGAGAAAGCACGATCCGAATCCCTGTAACAAAACAAACAAAACAAAGCCAACACGGGACATGGTCCTCGTGCCAAAGTATGCAATAGGGATATGGGAATAATAAGATAATGGCCCTGTCACGTCAGAAAATTCGATAAGCAATATAATAGCTTTAGATGGAAAAAATAACCATAAGGCTATCGAATCTCGTGTGGGTTATTTTTAGCATTTACTATAAAGCATACGTATCATAGAGAGTATCAATTCAGAGTCAGCTATTCCTAGATTCATTTTTTTTTTTATTACACACAGTTTTATTAAGGTGGGAATACTCACCACTATACTACAACGACCAGAAATTTGAAACAGACTAGATCATAAAATGAAATGTGTGAAAAAGTATTGAGTCTTTTATACCCAGATCCTCAAGGGTTCAATAACCTAAGTCCAAGAAATGATACATTTGAATTTTTATCTTTTTCTCCATCGGGATTTTCGGATAACCACCTAATCATTCCCTCTTAATGAAATTCAAACATTCATCCTGAGACTTGTTTGTGCTTTGTGTTCATCTTTCATACAGATTCTACATTTCATTAAGACTAGTCTTATTCAAATTATTATTATTATTATTATCGGGCTGCCTCCCGGTAGCGCTTTTGTTTAACGTCGTTGGCTCGACAGGGTGACTCTATACAGACTCAATCAACCAAAATCCGAACTTAAGAAGATCAACAGCTTTAGAAAAATTAACAATGCGAGAACCATTGAAATTAAATTGTCTAGAAACGTACCTCGTTTGGCCCTCGATGTTATATCCTCCCAGCCAGAGAATCTTCTTTTATCAGACTGTCGAACCATCTTCTTTGCTATTCCATAAAGTTCATCCATTGGGGAGTACACAAAGTGGACCGCAGAAAATTCATCCTCACAGAGTGGACGAATGTAGTAATCCGGGACCGATATATTAACTATTACCAACTCTCCCGGTGGTGCTTTACTAAAGATGGCCAATCAATCTCTCGCTCCTCTAACTCTGTCATCTCTAAATCTTGCACTTTTTCTTCGCAAACTGAATTATCAACCTCATTCTCACCCTGAACTTTTTCAGTGATAACATTTTCATCCCTAACCACCTCTATTGCACTTGTCTCTGCCTCTTTCACATACCTCACTAATTCCATCATTTGCCCCACCTTGTCTTGAAGATTTCTTATAGCGGAGTCAATACTTACCTTGAACTCCTGCATGTCCAACAGTCGATCTTCCAGGCTCTGGTTCAATCGTTCTAGTTGCTCTATTTGACTGTCGGTGAATTCTTCTTGTGGCATGGGGAAAACCGATCATATTGACTTTGATTCATCGGAGGTGAGTAGCGCCTTCTTGCCATTCCGGACAACGATCGTGTGGTGAATCGGTTGAAGCTATCAACGCATTGAGCATGAATACCGTAATCCCGATAAGCACCGGGGTTAGGACAACCCTCGTAATATTGTGGCTCATAACTCGAATAACCATAATTACGGTCCCGGTATGCATTAGGGCACCGATAATCCCATGAACCTTGGTTATTCTGTCATTTGATATTGAGGCTCGGACACGAACTGTTGTTGATAAGGTTGGTAGGGGTATTGTTGTTCAGCTGAGTAGTTTTGATTGAAAAATCTATCAATTTAAACTCAATCTGCAAGATCTCAGAAACAACAGGAAAACAATAAAATTCTTTTTTTTTTCTTTTTCGTTTTTTTTTTATTTTTATAAAACCTAGGCCCAAGCCTTCGGTTCACTTACAAGATATCACAACAATATCACACATTTCCCCGGCAACGGCGCCAATTTTTTTGATGAGCGAAAAATTCACCCACTAAAAAATACATTTATAAAGACTCGCAACTGTGGGTAAACTAACTCTCTAACTGGCAGAGTACCAGGTCGATTGCTAGGATAGCTACGGAGTACGAGGTCGTCCCAAGAGAAATGTGGTTGTGAATACCAAAGTGAACGTAAAACTTAGTCTAGGCGGTCAAAGTTTAGGTGGAGTGTTATACTAAAAATAGAAAAGAAAGAAAATTAAACTACTTGGTTTTAAAAGACATAGCCGAACCATGATCAAAATAGTTATTTCAACCCCACGGATAGACAAAACTGGAAGTGTGCAAATGAACTCTCACACTCAATCTCACGGGTGCGTGCTCCTAATTCTGATGCTAAAATCGAACAACTCTCCTTCAACATCCTATGTGAGGTTAACTAATTCTCCCTTTAGAAAACCGATTAATCTAACATGATTAAGTGTTTGTGAGACGCTCTGTTTCCACAGAAAAACCTCGTTAAGGAAACAAGTCCGAAATTACTCGGTCGACGTTACTACCCCCGATACTCATCAACGTACTACACCAAACATCTTAACGAGAATGTGTCAAAGCAAGAAAAACCGAAGCTTTACCTAATCCATGGTCTACCCGAAATACTCCGTGAAACAACTTGTCATCGTTGGCTCAAGAACCACCCGGCACTTCATAGTTCAACCCCGGGGTCTAACACTAAACTACACTAATCTAAACTACCACATTCGAATTATTATGTTGATAATAATACATCGATGAGCGCGGGCCTGAATTCACGACCTAAAACACGGTATGTTTTACCTCCCGATTTTAGAACCCTTTTTCCCACACCACTCTATCTGAACAACTCTTCAAGAGTGATGTGTGTGATATTTGACCTAGGTTGTCAATCTAGCCCAAATCGTTATAACAAGTTCTAAGACGTGAAATATGTGAGATATAACAATAAAAAGCACTACACACTCCCTATTTCATTTTCCAAGGGTTGATTTCACCAAATTTTACATGATTCGACTATGTGACTTACTTTAGCTATTCATAACAACGGAAATAACAACGAAATAAAAATATATATATCTAAATACATACATATATATATAAATACTAGTATATAGATATATATGCGTATATATAGATATATATAAATATATAAATAAAAAGAAACAAAACGAAAGAAAACAAAACGAAATAAAATAACTACAATTATATAGATATACGTATAGATATATATATAGATATATATATATATATATATATATATATATATATATATATATATATATATATATATATATATATATATATATATATATATATATTTATACTAATTGCATAAAAGTAAAAGAAAGCAATAAAAACGGAAATGAAATTATATTAAAATGATAACTAGTCGGATTATTACACCGACATTATAACGACATATATATCTAATTTAGGCCCCCAAAACATAATTAAAAAGAAAGGAAAAGAAGAAGAGGGATGGGGAAGAAGGGGGCAACGTTGCTGCTGCTGATGCTCTGCTATATATAGGCAAAGTGTGAGGTCGGACCGGTCCTGAAATGGAGCCGGACCGGTCCGGTGTAATCATTACTCATCATTACCTCTAACTAACTGCATGTGCTCGTATGTATATATAATTATATAATTATATATTAAACTTCTAAAATTCATATCTCGAGTTGTAGACCTCCAAATGACGTGATCCAAATGTCATAATTAAGCACCCGGAAAACTCTACAACTTTCATGAAGGACTCTTCTTCAGAAAATGTCGTTTTGATGAGCCATTCCCATTACGTGTCGTTTTGCGACATTTTCCTTAATACAAGTCAATTAGCCACTTGACCACCATTTGAGTTGTAGAAGTCCGATTGACTTGATTCAAAGTGCATTGGAAAGCTTATGTGAAGATCTACAACTTTCATTAAGAAGTCATCCCCTGAAAATGCCTCTAAGCTGGGTCAAATCTCCGTCGAAACAGGTTTTGGTTTTAAGTATGTAAGATGATTTGATCCATTTGAACTCGTAAGCTTGTGGCATCTTCTTCTAATCCTCTAAACACATCTTTTAGACTCAAAACATGTCGTTACGTGGAATCTTGGTCAATGTATAATCCTGCAATGAACCACCAAAATACCAAACGTAAATCCGACACGACACACCGGTTACTAAACCGGTACAAAAACTATAAAAACACGCTAAAAATACGATATTTTATATAATAACTACTACTAACATATTTAGATGAAACATAGGAATTAATGACTCGAACTGATATAAAAATACTCGAAATGATATCAGAAACGGGTTGAAAAGTTATAAAAATAACGGTGAATTTTTCTGTTATCACAACCCCCCACTTAGCTTTTGGTCGTCCTCGAACAAAACAAGCGATAAAATAAAATGAATGAGGAAAAATTCATGAAGATGTAAAATATAAAGGCCAACCGGATGATGTAACCAATCGAATGATAACCACACGTTAACTTTAATATAAATGTATAACAGAGTGTGTGTGTGACAAGCCTTTTCAATTTCCACTATCCTCTCTTGAATAATTCAAGCAAACGCACAAATATCCATTCAGACAGTCCTAATGACTTTCCTAGGTATAGACGAAACAATTCCACACAAAGTCCTCCCGTGTACTTATTAGGATAATCCCTAAGGCATATCATTCAGTTTATACTGGGGATAGTTAGAAGATAACTTCTCTCTTTTTTTTTTTTTTTTTTTTTTTTTCATAGAATACTAACATATCCGAACTCATTGCCAAAATCGACTATCTTTCAAGCGTCATGAGGTGAGATTGAATACATTAATACCTATCTAACTCTTTTTTTTTTTTTTTTATTTTTTATTTTTTTTATGTGTAGCATATGCCCTCATTCCCAGCAATAGGATGTTTCGTGATAACACCCTAGCTGGACTACTATCATCAGGCAGTCGGGAGTTTTTAAACCTCATAGTGGTATAGGACGTTTCGTGATAACGCCCTACCGCACTCAAATCATTGGTAGCTACAACCGACATATAGATAGCTCACTTATTTTGATATTCTTTCTATCACATTCAAACCTTCAGATATTCACAGTACACGTTTAGAAGTTAGGTACTAAGTTACTACTATCTCTAGGATAAACCACTAGAATACTGAATGGATACAGTTTAAAATTTTCGCTTCAATATCAAAGGCTTACGTGAAGGAATTCATGTTATACAAATAGATTTCCGGTTAAAATACACTTGCAGTTCACATTGGTTATACATATCTAAATTGATCATTACATCTTTAAATTCATGAAATATATACCTTATACAGATTATTTTAATCAACTAAATAATGCTCGAAAAAGATAAAAAAAAAACTAAGGGTTTAAACACTTACTGCCATTTCTAAACCAACCTCGACTCTACCCCCCACTTAAGATTTTGCATTATTCTCAGAGTGTAAATGAGATAGAGAGGAAAACTTAGCTGATAAATCAGGCAGAAAGGTGCTATCGAATCCCGTAACAGCCATGAGAAAGCACGATCCGAATCCCTGTAACAAAACAAACAAAACAAAGCCAACACGGGACATGGTCCTCGTGCCAAAGTATGCAATAGGGATATGGGAATAATAAGATAATGGCCCTGTCACGTCAGAAAATTCGATAAGCAATATAATAGCTTTAGATGGAAAAAATAACCATAAGGCTATCGAATCTCGTGTGGGTTATTTTTAGCATTTACTATAAAGCATACGTATCATAGAGAGTATCAATTCGAGTCACTATTCCTAGATTCATTTTTTTTTTTTATTACACACGCTTTTATTAAGGTGGGAATACTCACCACTATACTACAACGACCGAAATTTGAAACGAGACTAGATCATAAAATGAAATGTGTGAAAAAGTATTGAGTCTTTTATACCCGTATCCTCAAGGGTTCAATAACCTAAGTCCAAGAAATGATACATTTGAATTTTTATCTTTTTCTCCATCGGGATTTTCGGATAACCACCTAATCATTCCCTCTTAATGAAATTCAAACATTCATCCCGAGACTTGTTTGTGCTTTGTGTTCATCTTTCATACGATTCTACATTTCATTAAGACTAGTCTTATTCAAATTATTATTATTATTATTATCGGGCTGCCTCCCGGTAGCGCTTTTGTTTAACGTCGTTGGCTCGACAGGGGTGACTCTATACAGACTCAATCAACCAAAATCCGAACTTAAGAAGATCAACAGCTTTAGAAAAATTAACAATGCGAGAACCATTGAAATTAAATTGTCTAGAAACGTACCTCGTTTGGCCCTCGATGTTATATCCTCCCAGCCAGAGAATCTTCTTTTATCAGACTGTCGAACCATCTTCTTTGCTATTCCATAAAGTTCATCCATTGGGGAGTACACAAAGTGGACCGCAGAAAATTCATCCTCACAGAGTGGACGAATGTAGTAATCCGGGACCGATATATTAACTATTACCAACTCTCCCAGTGGCTTTACTAAAGATGGCCAATCAATCTCTCGCTCCTCTAACTCTGTCATCTCTAAATCTTGCACTTTTTCTTCGCAAACTGAATTATCAACCTCATTCTCACCCTGAACTTTTTCAGTGATAACATTTTCATCCCTAACCACCTCTATTGCACTTGTCTCTCGCCTCTTTCACATACCTCACTAATTCCATCAATTGCCCCACCTTGTCTTGAAGATTTCTTATAGCGGAGTCGGTACTTACCTTGAACTCCGCATGTCCAACGCCGATCTTCCGGGCTCGGTTCAATCGTTCTAGTTGCTCTATTTGACTGTCGGTGAATTCTTCTTGTGGCATGGGGGAAAACCGATCATATTGACTTTGATTCATCGGAGGTGAGTAGCGATCTTCTTGCCATTCCGGACACGATCGGGTGGTGAATCAGTTGAAGCTATCAACGCATTGAGCATGAATACCGTAATCCCGATAAGCACCGTGGTTAGGACAACCCTCGTAATATTGTGGCTCATAACTCGAATAACCATAATTCTGGTCCTGGTATGCATTAGGGCACTGATAATCCCATGAACCTTGGTTATTCTGCTGTTGATATTGAGGCTCAGACACGAACTGTTGTTGATAAGGTTGGTAGGGGTATTGTTGTTCAGCTGAGTAGTTTTGATTGAAAAATCTATCAATTTAAACTCAATCTGCAAGATCTCAGAAACAACAGGAAAACAATAAAATTCTTTTTTTTTTCTTTTTCATTTTTTTTTTATTTTATAAAACCTAGGCCCAAGCCTTCGGTTCACTTACAAGATATCACAACAATATCACACATTTCCCCGGCAACGGCGCCAATTTTTTTGATGAGCGAAAAATTCACCCACTAAAAAATACATTTATAAAGACTCGCAACTGTGGGTAAACTAACTCTCTAATTGGCAGAGTACCAGGTCGATTGCTAGGATAGCTACAGGAGTACGAGGTCGTCCCAAGAGAAATGTGGTTGTGAATACCAAAGTGAACGTAAAACTTAGTCTAGGCAGTCAAAGTTTAGGTGGAGTGTTATACTAAAAATAGAAAAGAAAGAAAATTAAACTACTTGGTTTTAAAAGACATAGCCGAACCATGATCAAAATAGTTAATTTCAACCCCACGGATAGACAAAACTGGAAGTGTGCAAATGAACTCTCACACTCAATCTCACAGGTGCGTGCTCCTAATTCTGATGCTAAAATCTCGAACAACTCTCCTTCAACATCCTATGTGAGGTTAACTAATTCTCCCTTTAGAAAACCGATTAATCTAACATGATTAAGTGTCAGTGAGACGCTCTGTTTCCACGTAAAAACCTCGTTAAGGAAACAAGTCCGAAATTACTCGGTCGACGTTACTACCCCCGATACTCATCAACGTACTACACCAAACATCTTAACGAGAATGTGTCAAAGCAAGAAACCGAAGCTTTACCTAATCCATGGTCTACCCGAAATACTCCGTGAAACAACTTGTCATCGTTGGCTCAAGAACCACCCGGCACTTCATAGTTCAACCCCGGGGTCTAACACTAAACTACACTAATCTAAACTACCACATTCGAATTATTATGTTGATAATAATACATCGATGAGCGCGGGCCTCGAATTCACGACCTAAAACACGGTATGTTTTACCTCCCGATTTTAGAACCCTTTTTCCCACACCACTCTATCTCGAACAACTCTTCAAGAGTGATGTGTGTGATATTTGACCTAGGTTGTCAATCTAGCCCAAATCTGTTATAACAAGTTCTAAGACGTGAAATATGTGAGATATAACAATAAAAAGCACTACACACTCCCTATTTCATTTTCCAAGGGTTGATTTCACCAAATTTTACATGATTCGACTATGTGACTTACTTTAGCTATTCATAACAACGGAAATAACAACGAAATAAAATATATATATCTAAATACATACATATATATATAAATACTAGTATATAGATATATATGCGTATATATAGATATATATAAATATATAAATAAAAAGAAACAAAACGAAAGAAAACAAAACAGAAATAAAATAACTACAAATATATAGATATACGTATAGATATATATATAGATATATATAGATATAGATATATATATAGTATACGTATATATATATATATATATATTTATACTAATTGCATAAAAGTAAAAGAAAGCAATAAAAACGGAAATGAAATTATATTAAAATGATAACTAGTCGGATTATTACACCGACATTATAACGACATATATATCTAATTTAGGCCCCCAAAACATAATTAAAAAGAAAGGAAAAGAAGAAGAGGGATGGGGAAGAAGGGGGCAACGTTGTCGCTCGCCGATGCTCGCTATATATAGGCAAAGTGTGAGGTCGGACCGGTCCCGAAATGGAGCCGGACCGGTCCGGTGTAATCATTACTCATCATTACCTCTAACTAACTGCATGTGCTCGTATGTATATATAATTATATAATTATATATTAAACTTCTAAAATTCATATCTCGAGTTGTAGACCTCCAAATGACGTGATCCAAATGTCATAATTAAGCACCCGGAAAACTCTACAACTTTCATGAAGGACTCTTCTTCGAAAATGTCGTTTTGATGAGCCATTCCCATTACGTGTCGTTTTGCGACATTTTCCTTAATACAAGTCAATTAGCCACTTGACCACCATTTGAGTTGTAGAAGTCCGATTGACTTGATTCAAAGTGCGTTGGAAAGCTTATGTGAAGATCTACAACTTTCATTAAGAAGTCATCCCCTGAAAATGCCTCTAAGCTGGGTCAAATCTCCGTCGAAACAGGTTTTGGTTTTAAGTATGTAAGATGATTTGATCCATTTGAACTCGTAAGCTTGTGGCATCTTCTTCTAATCCTCTAAACACATCTTTTAGACTCAAAACATGTCGTTACGTGGAATCTTGGTCAATGTATAATCCTGCAATGAACCACCAAAATACCAAACGTAAATCCGACACGACACACCGGTTACTAAACCGGTACAAAAACTATAAAAACACGCTAAAAATACGATATTTTATATAATAACTACTACTAACATATTTAGATGAAACATAGGAATTAATGACTCGAACTGATATAAAAATACTCGAAATGATATCGAAACGGGTTGAAAAGTTATAAAAATAACGGTTAGGTGTAGTGCCCGAAAGACAATTTGTGTAATTGTTTTTAATGGATGACGGAATTTATCTCACCTTATTACTTGCTTTGTGCTTGTAAATAATACACCGCCGCAAACCCTAAGTATATCGATGTAACCGCTTAACTCGGTGTATGGCATGCACGTGAGGATTGAGTTAGTGGTGATATACTTAAATCGTTAGTCCGTGGTGAACTTAATCGAGTTTAGGGTCTCTTGATTAAAACACCAATAATGCGCCCGTAACACCTTAGGGTGTGATAGTCTTATCCGGACCGTCGGTAGAGGGTACCTACGTGGGGCATTTATATATGATGGCATTCATATAGACCGGACCGATTTAATCCGAATTTCTCGGTATAATTCCGTAATCGAGGAATCTTATTAAATCATTAGATGATCATATATGGATCAACCTTAATCCCGAGGTGATCACAGTGGTGCCGCTTGTCCCGGGGTAGTGTTTGATGTGTTAGTTACGGTTCACTTTAATATGTGTTCCAAGCCACTTCTCATTGGCACTATCTCCGTATGAGTGAGTAGTTCGATTTTCACGTACATGGAATCCATTCCTTCCCGCGGGAAGTAGAGAGACAATCCCCTTATTTGTTAGCCCTAAGAAAGTGATCGATCCCGGGAGTTCACATTTGACTAATTAGCTACTAGTCGATATGTGTACTAATTGATCATCGTGGGGTTGATGGTAAATAAGGATAAGATATTCGAGTCGGGTTCACGGAGACTTCCCACTCGTAATGGACAATCCTATGGAGGGTTAATCCGTATGTAGTGATTATATCAATGGACGCTTATTCACTCTATGGGTTGAGTATAAGTATACATCTATAATCGGTAGAGTTCGCTTTCGGGTTTATGGTGGCGTAATCCCGGAATTAATAATTAATGTACTTATTCGTTCGATGAATAATTAATTATTGGAGCTACCGGTTATAGGTCCATGGTCCCCGATGTGGCTTCGTAATTCGGACTAATAATCTTGTTATTTGGGCCTCGTGATAATTAATTGGCCGGGCTAATTAATTGATATGCATGGATATTATTTAGTTGGACTAAATAATATAATACACATAAAAGACATTTTATGTGGGCTTTTTATACCCTAATGTGGCGCCATTTTTAAGTTCTTTTTAGCACAAGAATTAATTTTCTTGTGTTATGGAAAATAAAAGATATTCTTGTTATATGATTGGTTGGATGACTTGTTATTTGATTTCCTATTGGTCAATACATGTCACAATTAGTCATTAAGGAAAATATCTTTTTATTTTGTTTAATTAATTATTTGTTTAATTAATTAATACTTGGAGACCAAGGAGTTACTCTCCTATAAAAGGAGAGTTATTCCAAGGGTAAATTGCATTGGAAATTTCGACTTCACCACATCAAAAGAGAGAAAAATTAGTTTTTTCTTGTCTAGGGTTTTAGTAGAAGAAAAACTCTAAGTTTTTCTTGGTGTTGCATATCAAGGAGGTTCATGTATCAAGAAGGGTGTCCACCAACCGCCGTTTGGAGAACACATCGGAAGATCAAGGCGTCTCTTCCCGTTATTGGTAACATGATCTTAAACCCCTTGTAGTAGTTTAAGTCCTTTAATTATGTATTGTGATATATAATCGTGATCCATCCGCCGCGCGTAGATCTAATTCGTTTAGATCCTAAGAACCTGCATCCTTCATGTGGTATCAGAGAAAGGTTCCACGATTTATATAGTCATAATCGTAATTAAACGATTTAAAGGAGTGGAATTGTATGTAGGTGAAATTTTACTTATTATTATGCATTAATAATTTTTAAATTGCTATGGTTGAAGAGATGGATTGGGGTTGGCACCGTTTTCCCGTTAGATCTATTGTAAACTCATATAAACGATGAAAATTCGTTCATATGAGTATAGGAAATTATGTAATTTATTTATTATTGCAAGTTTAATTTCCTGTAAATAGATCTGTTTAGTAGCTGTATAGTGTTTTCGTTTTTTCCGTTGTTTGAGCCGTTAAAACGAAGATCCCTCCGGTCAGAATTAAGATAAGAAGTTGATGAACAATCCCACAAATTTTGGTGTCGATCAGAGTCCGTTTGGGTTTCCGTTCGTTGCTGCGAAGTGGCTGCTGTAACAGAAAAACGCAGGATTCACAGAAACCCTAACTGTGACTTCTTCGATTTTCTGGGAACAATTGGACCGTTCAAATTAAAATCCGACCGTCAGATCGCATATCATTGAGTTTTTGACGTAAGATAAAATTTTCAGGACGATCGGGATTTATCTAGATCCCCAATCGGCCTCGGGAAGTCAATGAGGCGGTGCTGTAAGAGTCTGTTTCAGCAGCAAGTTGGGCGGCTCACTGAGGAAGATTGACAAGTCAAAGCTCCGATCCGACCGTCCATCTTGAAGTCCGAAGAATGAAGATCAGATCTGGAAAGTTTCGTCCCGATCCAAGTTCGTTTGATATGCCGATCGTCGAAGATTCTAAACAGCTGCAGATTAGGGTTTTTTAATTTATTTTCGAATAGATTAGTTACGGGGGTGCCAACGGTCCATCTCGGTGTTTATTTTCCGCACTAGTATACATGTGTAGATTGTATGAGTAGAACCGGAAAATTGCCATGACATGCATCATATCATGAATTCCACTCCATATGCATACATGTAGAAATTAATTCGAGGAATTAGTTAGGCATGTATAAAACACACGATTAGTTTTAATTAATTGTTTGATATTAATTAGAAACTAATTAGGGTAAAAACCGAGGAACACGGGTTTTTTCAATCGTCGAGGTTGGGTGATGGATTCTCGGTGAATCCCACTCGCGAAAGCATAAGGAGTAAAATCCCGAAACCTCGTGGTTAAGGTGTTGGATTCTCGGTGAATTCCACCTTACCTAAGACGAGATTACGTTTTTGTTCCGTAGTGTCTACGTGAAAGTTTGATGTTTAAGGATTGGATAATCACGGGCAAACAGTTCGAAAGTGGTTTAACCACGGTTGGGTGGTCAACCGTAGCTACGGCTCAATCGACTTCACCCTCCACGTGTGGCGTTTGCACGGGGGTCTGGCAATACTGAGCCATCCGAAGAGCCACTACGGCTCAACGGACCTCTCCTAGCCTTGACCCGTCCGACGGCCACATATGTTCTAACGAATAGGTCGGGTGGGCTAGCCCACATAACCGACAACATTCGGGCCTATGATTTATTGTTCCTTAATGTAACATCAAGTCCAAAAACGTGATCGCAAACCCACCACTTTTTCAAAATATTGAGTGGGAGCGGGAGAGGCGACAACCGACCCCACGGCCTCTACCGTTGACACAAGCAACGTGAGAGAATGGTGACGCCTCGTGCCGGCTCGGGACCGGCCTCCCTAAGGAAGGCCTTCACCGCTATCAAAATTCAAGGCTTGGTCTCCGAAAGGATAGGATTTTGGGTACTCGTCGGGTCACCGACCGACCCTAAGGCGGCACACTCGGGGTCTACCTAAAAATCCGAGACAAGAGGTCACACTCATAAAGGGTATTTTTGGTAGTACCTTGGCTGAAAAAGGAAAGGTGATTGACGATCACAAATGAGATGTTCGATTCTCAATCCGATCTTCAATATTAATCGAAACCTCTTTGACCTACCCTAAGGCGGCACCGAGGCATTAGATTAAATCCTTGGAACGGTAGGATAGACTATAAGTACTTAGTTTATGTTCCTAAAATTTTAGTAGTGTATGATTTGGATTTATTTTCTCGTCAATTTTATTTACAACCGTTATATATATCTCTCTAAGGTGCTAGACTCGCTAGTGTAAAATTGACTAGTAATGACTTCGTTAAAAAGTGGTAAGTAACTAGAACGTTGTATTTATTAATCTCACATGCGATTAATTTTTCGGAAGAGATATTTCTCTTGAAGCCTTCAAAACTTAAGTGACGTAAATAGACATGTCACCGCTCGTCACTCGTGCGTAACGAGAGACAACCGTAGTTAGTTTGAAAGATGATTGGGACGATAAAATTCTTCTAGTGAATTGTGTAGTGTCTACACGAGAAATTTTCTCGATAGAAAAATTGGAGAATCATAAATTAAAGTGTCGCTAGTTAGACGGTATTTGGAACCGATAAACTAGTGGGAGCTTTTATATTATGTTTTTCTAATTTATTAGAAAATCAGTCCCACTGGGTAACACTTTCATTAGACATCCCACGCTCACGAGTAGTGTCTACTCAAACGAACTCGCTAGTTCAAGACTATTTCCTTTTAAGGAAAGTTAAGAATGGGAAAGAATGTCTATAAGTGTTACTCATCTTAACTAAAGTTTTGAGGCTAAACCGAAACATTAATTAAAGAAAGTATAGGATAAGGAAAGTGATTTCGGATCACTAACCAATGAATCCTTAGCGACTTTCTTAACCGAGTAACTTGACTCGGGGCTTAGTTCTTTGGAAGAACAATGAAGCCGTGCATTAATAAAGTAACAACGGCGTAATTTCAGCTAGAATAGTGGGAGTGATATAAGGAAATGAATTTCGGATTCTATCCTTGAATATCACGTAAAAAAATTTATTTTTCTCGTTTACGTATTCGTTGAAACAATTGGATTCACTTTCAACTCGATATATTGTTGCCTCATAGAAAGTGAATATGACATTTGTAGTACGAATCCGAGACTCGGACTTTTGTTTGATAAAGTCGAACCACTTAGAACAAGTTGAATAAGTATGTGTAACACATCTAAAACTATTAAAGGTAAAAGGTTTCCGTATTAAGATAAACGACCTTTCAATATCTATTAATTAGTGCATATATCCTAGAGACAAGACCCGCCGATCGGCTAAGGGTGATTCCTATCTCCCGCCTTGGAACACTATCTCAAAGGAACAATGACTAAGTTTCCTTTCAATCGGGAAAGGGTAATAGTTTTGAAGGGGTAACATAGCTTGTTCACCATGACCTTCGGGGTCTAGTGAGAGATACAAGCTAGTGGGAGATTTTGAGTGGTGACATTCTCGTTCGATAACTACTCAAAACACTCGGTTGGTTTATCGAAAGAATACGAGGAGGTGTCTCTCGATTTTAGCAGAGAAATAGAGTATTCCATGCTCGTAAATAGGCTATCGCATAGTCTCGGGACCGATGCTCGGCCCGCTCCTAGTGGAATGTTTCTCACTGAGGAAGAAACCATAGACTTGCCCTATATAGTTATTAATGTGCTACAATACACTGTTAAACTCGATTAAGATAATTGGTTGCAAAATAACGGTTAACATTATTATGTAAACCGAGAAGTCTACCTAGAAGATGCTAGAATTTATGGATAATGAGTGAATTCGGTTCACACCACATCCGTAAATGTAGGCATTTAGCATTTAATGCTTGAAGGTAGGACTGGAGATTTTGCGCATACGTTCGCATTGTGACCGTTCGTGAAATATCTTAATGAGACGAGTGAAGGTTGATTATAAGATTCTTGAGATCGAAAGTGACGGTTGAACTGTCACAAGCCTTCGATAGAATCTATAAGTAACAACCTTAAACCTTGGAGTACGGTTACCCAAAGGTAGTTACTATCCGATTTAATCGTACCACGTCCAACATCGGTTGTTGGTGATTACACCGATAAATACTACTAGATCGTAATGTCAATCCACCCACGCAAAGGGGAGTATGGTTTAACCATTGACCCATTGTGGTTTTGTGGACTTTACGGTCTCGTCGGGGTGATTGATAACCTATGGCTCTTAGTGGGTCATAGGATTCTCGATCATAGAGGTTGGTTTGAAAACCTTAACCCCGTGAATGGAGTTTTGGTACTCCAGCTTTGTTCGGCCTTTGTAGAACCACCCGAGTGTCTCAGCCCAAAGGGAGCAATTGGATCTACACGGAAAAGAGTCGAATGAATAGGAAAGTTTAAACTTTCGCCGCAAAGTTGAGTGGTATAGGGGTGATTCCCCGACAACTAGAGAGTTAACCGTACCTTGAACTCTCTCACCACTCGCCTTGCTAGATTTCGTTAGAAAGCGTAAAAATAGGGGTGATTCCCCGAGACTTTCTTGCCGAACAACGGAATCTCGAATTCATTCGTAATGTAAGGGTTTTAGCTAAGAATGAATAACGGATTCGTTACAAAGCGAAGATAGGGGGTGATTCCCTAAGACCTTTTTTGCGAGACTAACGATATCTTAATTCATTCGTAAAGAACCTTTGGTAGGAGGCTCGCCATGGCTTATATCCTTTGTGGATTTAAGAGAACCTCTCGGTCATTTAAAAGTCACATGTTTTAAAATATGTGGACTTGACCAAAATATTGATAAGTTTTTCGTAGACGGATATCAATATTGGTAAAGTAGTAGTATTAGTGTTCATAAATGATAACACTAAAACGGTTGGAAACAACATGTGTGTGCTATCCGAAGTCGGAAATCGACACGCCAAGATTCTCTCGGATGAGAGAATTGGACTATATTCTAAGAATTTGATTCGGTCAAATTCACGAGAATGAGTCATTGGCTATCCCACCGATCTTATTGAATAAGATGATTATGCATATACGGTTGCAACATTCATCGAGAGTAGTCCTACCTTACCTCTCGTGAATGATTCTCTAAATCTCCGGATAAAGAGAAAATGGGATATAGTCTCTCTTGGATAACGGCAAGTCGTTGTCACAAGTCAATAGTAGTCGAATCTCGGATTCGAGCATAAAATAGCGGTTTAGTACGTCCTCAAGTATCGTTAGAGAACGAGGAATCATATGCTTGTATATTCAGGTGCAAACTTGAATATGGTTGACTACACTGATTCTGACTTGTAGTCAGATTAAGGATGATCATTAAGTTGATCTCGGGCTCAGTGTTTACTCATAGTGCTTAGAATTTCCTTTTTTTTGGTCTGGGAGTAATTCCAGGTCTGATAAGCCGATATCACTTCATTGTGAAAACAGTGAAGTGATAGCTTAGAAGGATCTTCTCGGTCACCGCAGGTCAAAAGCATATTGAGAGAGAGTACCGCCCGATTGGAAGGACCGGCAACGTTTCAATCCTAAAGATCGTCTCGAGTCGACAACCTAGCTAATCGGTGTACCAAGTCGAGTGCTTGGAGGGTACGGCATTGATGGATATGTCTCATCTCGCTTTTAGAGCAAGTGGGAGAGTGTTGTGAATAAGATGAGAAAGGGTGTGCTCTAAAAACAATCGTTGCTTGTCATTTCGTGCAAGTGGGAGATTGTTAGGTGTAGTGCCTGAAAGACAATTTGTGTAATTGTTTTTAATGGATGACGGAATTTATCTCACCTTATTACTTGCTTTGTGCTTGTAAATAATACACTGCCGCAAACCCTAAGTATATCGCATGTAACCGCTTAACTCGTGTATGGCATGCACGTGAGGATTGAGTTAGTGGTGATATACTTAAATCGTTAGTCCGTGGTGAACTTAATCGTAGTTTAGGGTCTCTTGATTAAAACACCAATAATGCGCCCGTAACACCTTAGGGTGTGATAGTCTTATCCGGACTATCGGTAGAGGGTACCTACGTGGGGCATTTATATATGATGGCATTCATATAGACCGGACCGATTTAATCCGAATTTCTCGGTATAATTCCGTAATCGAGGAATCTTATTAAATCATTAGATGATCATATATGGATCAACCTTAATCCCGAGGTGATCACAGGTGGTGCCGCTTGTCCCGGGGTAGTGTTTGATGTGTTAGTTACGGTTCACTTTAATATGTGTTCCAAGCCACTTCTCATTGGCACTATCTCCGGATGAGTGAGTAGTTCGATTTTCACGTACATGGAATCCATTCCTTCCTCGCGGGAAGTAGAGAGACAGCCCCCCCTTATTTGTTAGCCCTAAGAAAGTGATCGATCCCGGGAGTTCACATTTGACTAATTAGCTACTAGTCGATATGTGTACTAATTGATCATCGGGGGTTGATGGTAAATAAGGATAAGATATTCCGAGTCGGGTTCACGGAGACTTCCCACTCGTAATGGACAACCTATGAGGGTTAATCCGTATGTAGTGATTATATCAATGGACGCTTATTCACTCTATGGGTTGAGTATAAGTATACATCTATAATCGGTAGAGTTCGCTTTCGGGTTTATGGTGGCGTAATCCCGGAATTAATAATTAATGTACTTATTCTCGTTTGATGAATAATTAATTATTGGAGCTACCGGTTATAGGTCCATGGTCCCCGATGTGGCTTCGTAATTCGGACTAATAATCTTGTTATTTGGGCCTCGTTGATAATTAATTGGTCGGGCTAATTAATTGATATGCATGGATATTATTTAGTTGGACTAAATAATATTATACACATAAAAGACATTTTATGTGGGCTTTTTATACCCTAATGTGGCGCCATTTTTAAGTTCTTTTTAGCACAAGAATTAATTTTCTTGTGTTATGGAAAATAAAAGATATTCTTGTTATATGATTGGTTGGATGACTTGTTATTTGATTTCCTATTGGTCAATACATGTCACAATTAGTCATTAAGGAAAATATCTTTTTATTTTGTTTAATTAATTATTTATTTAATTAATTAATACTTGGAGACCAAGGATTTACTCTCCTATAAAAGGAGAGTTATTCCAAGGGTAAATGGCATTGGAAATTTCGACTTCACCACATCAAAAGAGAGAAAAATTAGTTTTTTCTTGTCTAGGGTTTTAGTAGAAGAAAAACTCTAAGTTTTTCTTGGTGTTGCATATCAAGGAGGTTCATGTATCAAGTAGGGTGTCCACCAACCGCCGTTTGGAGAACACATCGGAAGATCAAGGCGTCTCTTCCCGTTATTGGTAACATGATCTTAAACCCCCTTGTAGTAGTTTAAGTCCTTTAATTATGTATTGTGATATATGAATCGTGATCCATCCGCCGCGCGTAGATCTAACTCGTTTAGATCCTAAGAACCCGCATCCTTCCTTCTCTATCTCCCGTACCAATGTGGTGGGTATCTTAAAACATTGCATGATGTACGTTGGTATAGCCTGGAGAGATGACTTTATGAACACTTCCTTCCCTGCCGGCGAGAGTAATTTGCCCTTCCACCCAGCTACCTTTTTACGTATTCTGTCTCTCAAGAAGGAAAACACCTGGCGCCTATTCCGCCCGATCATGTATGGCTACCCCAAATACTTGCCCGAGCCGTCCCCTAAGGGAATGTGGAGCAGATCAGAAACCATTTCCCGCTCCTCCTCCTGTACTCCAGCCGAAAAGTAAAGACTAGACTTGTGATAATTGATCGCTTGGCCCGAGAGATCCCCATACCTATCAAACAACTCTGCCAAAGTCTCCACTGCCCCATCCAAGAGTTCAAAGAAAACCATACAATCATCCGCAAAAAGCAAATGGGAGACAGTGACCACATCCTCCCTGCCAAACCGTATACCCCGCAAGGCTCCCCGGGTAACATAGTCATTGAGCAAAGCCGTAAAGCCCTCGGCACAAATGATAAAAGGAAGGGCGACAACGGATCCCCTTGTCGAATCCCTCGTGATGTGATTCCGGTTGAATCAGATCCGATGTTTTGCCCAGGAAGTAACTAAGGGGAACAATGAAGAGCTAATGATCCTAGACCTAGTAATCCAACTAAATCGTAGGAAGAGAACGCCCAACAATCGCTCACAGTGCTGGTAAATTCTCGAAGGGGTTGAATCCTCTACTACGAAGAGAACTCTCACACGCATGTGATTTTTGTGATTCCCTACAACGAAGAGAACACTCACTCGCAAGTGATAAATCAAAGTCAGGAAGACTTTAATAAAAGCTAAGAAGCCAAATTTATATCATCATAATTGTCTACCAAATAAAAAGCTAGTGTTTGCCTTATATAGGCTTACAACCAAAAAAACTAGAAGCTAAAAAGCAATGTGGGATAAATGCCCACTATGAAAAATGCGCCTACTTCCTATTGGCCAGAAACGAAATGTTCCTATTGGCTAATAAAAGAATAAATAAATAAAGTGCTGAAAATCCAATATAAAATAAAACAAACTCCTAATTAATTAAATAATATTCATAAATAGCACGAATGATGGTATCCTCCGAGCATGAACCGGATCACATCATTCCCTCCCGGTTCGAAAGGATTCGTCCTCGAATCCACCTGGATCGAATAGTAAGCGTGGCCGAACATATGTGAGTAGGCCCTCATAGTGAAGTACATCCAGGAAAAGTAAAGAGGTGAACACCTTAGGAACCAACCTCGCGTACAAACGGACGGGGCCAACATAATAATCAGCAACCACGAAATGACGACAATGCACCAAAAATAGATCACGATAAATATGTGCTACGCGTATATCTTTTAAGTGCACAAGCGGCCCAGCCGACGTGGCAACATCGTCAACGCCTCCAACAAAAGGAGCATGTACCTGCAAAGAAAATGATGGGGCAACACAATTCAAAAGTGGCTCAATGGTGAGCACGGTTGCCTCCGCATTCTCAACAGTGATCTCAACCTCTTTACCATCATGAACAGCACATACAACCTCAGAAGTGACAACACACTCACTATGCTCATCAGGAACATCAACCAACGCATCTACCCGTGTAATTACCTCAGCCTTAATGAGAGAAGGCAACTCCTCAGAACTAATGTGCTCATGCGTAATAACGGCACAAGGGTCCACCTGGAGTGTGTCCTCAACCAAAATCAACTCCTCGTGTTCTTCCTCAACAATAGACTCCTCCGATATCTCTACTTTCTCACCCACTAAGTCAGGTTCATTCACCTCCACCACACTCTCACTTTCCTCTTTTTTCATCTCCTCCTCTCGAATGTTAACAACCTCATCGTTTTTTTGTTCCACCAATTCTTTTGCTTTTTCAGTTTCAAGTTTCAAACGAGTATTTTCCTCCATTACATGCCCCTCAAAGTTTTTAGCGAACCGAACCTTATCTTTGTGAGCCTCTTCAGGGGATAACGCAAGGAGCTTAAAGTTTTTACCTTTATGGCGCAAAGTGTAGCTATTTGCATACCCATCATAAGTAACTCTTCTATCAAACTGCCAAGGTCGTCCAAGTAATATATGGCTGACGTGCATGGGGACTACATCACATAAAACTACACCATCGAGTTTACCAAGATTGAAGGAGATTAAGGCCTGTTGGGTAACCCGCATTTCACCAACATCATTCAGCCCACTTTGCACTTATACGGTTGAGGATGGGGTATAGTAGGAATGGATAATTTATCGATCACATACGTACTAACTAAGTTAGCACAACAATCAGGTTCAATAATCATAGAGCATAGCCTTTCACCAATCCAACAACGTGTACGAAAAAAATCACATTCAACATAACCTTGCACACTATTATCTCTTTCTGTCATCGTCTCAAAAGAAATGACCTCAAAAACTCTCGTGTTTCTCTCACCCTTATGCACAATCGAATAAAAGTTTCTTCTCAAACAAATCACAATAATGAGCAAACCCGTAAGATGACGCTGTCAGGATTTCCAGAATTTAGGCAGTGAAGTCTCGTGAATATTGTGAACAAACTATTGCGAATCTGGAAAAACTCAAAAGACGAAAGTTTCAGATCAGAGAGTTTTCTAAAGGATGTAAAATTTTCAGATTTTTTTGGGTTATAGAAGTCGCTCAAACAATTGTTTTTTGGAAACTGGTGCAAACTGTCAAAGAATTTCAGATTGATAGCAGTGACTTAAGTTGCCAATTACGACCGAACTACAGAGAATTTGGAAAAACTCAAAAGATAAAAGTTGTAGATATGAGAATTTCCTATAATTTCACCAATTTTCAGGTAATTTCGATTCGTTTAACCCACGGAAAGCGAATTCAAACGATTATTTACTGCTGCAGTTTTTCTGGACAGATTGTTTGGATTAATCGGTTGTTTTAGGCCAGAGACGCGTTGAATTTGGAATGGGTGTAAAGACGAAAATTGTAGATCGAGATGTGTTTGAGATGTGGTAAAAAATTCAGTATTTTTGGAGGTTTTTTTGGTTAGGTAATGGCCTGAGACAAAAACGGGTCTGGAAAAAAAATTAGGGTTCTTGGATGAAGGTTTTAAGATACAAGGGAATTTCCGGGTTGGTGGATGAAGATTTCTTGTGTTCTTGGGGGGGAAGGGGCTGGGCGACTAAAAATATAATAACAAGAACAACGATTTTTTTTTTGGAATAATACGGAATAAAGGAAAACAAAAAAAAAAAGAAAAAAAAAGGGATATTTGCTCATCGAAGTTGCTGAGCTCTGATACCAACTGATGTGATTTTGGTTGAATTCAGATCCGATGTTTTGCCCAGGAAGTAACTAAGGGGAACAATGACGAGCTAATGATCCTAGACCTAGTAATCCAACTAAATCGTAGGAAGAGAACGTCCAACAATCGCTCACAGTGCTGGTAAATTCTCGAAGGGGTTGAATCCTCTACTACGAAGAGAACTCTCACACGCATGTGATTTTTGTGATTCCCTACAACGAAGAGAACACTCACTCGCAAGTGATAAATCAAAGTCAGGAAGACATTAATAAAAGCTAAGAAGCCAAATTTATATCATCATAATTGTCTACCAAATAAAAAGCTAGTGTTTGCCTTATATAGGCTTACAACCAAAAGAACTAGAAGCTAAAAAGCAATGTGGGATAAATGCCCACTATGAAAAATGCGCCTACTTCCTATTGGCCAGAAACGAAATGTTCCTATTGGCTAATAAAAGAACAAATAAATAAAGTGCTGAAAATCCAATATAAAATAAAACAAACTCCTAATTAATTAAATAATATTCATAAATAGCACGAATGATGGTATCCTCCGAGCATGAACCGGATCACATCACCTCGGGTCGGGACAATTCTTCTACTTGGTTTCCCGTTGATCAGCACACGGTAGGATACCGTCGTGACGCACCGTCGTACCACATTAATAAAGGATGTCAGAAACCGCATACGCTCCATAATTCGCCAAAGGTATTGCCATTCCACCCGATCAAAGGCCTTGGCCATGTTCAGTTTCAGAGCCGCATGAATGTCACACCCCTGCCCCCTGCCTGCAGCGAATGAAAAGCCTCAAAAGCAATAATTGCATTGTCAGTTATGAGACGGCCAGACACAAATGCACTTTGATTCACCGAAATGACATCACCAATCACCCCTTTTAGACGATTAATCAACACGCGAGAAATAAGCTTGTAGATTGAATTGCACAACGCAATTGGCCGAAACTCAGCCATGAGTGTAGGAGTGGTAACCTTCGGAAGCAATGAGATATACGTTTCATTGATCTTCCCCAGGGAGGCACTATGATTCAGGACATCCAACACAACCTTCAGAACATCATCACCCACTATACTCCAAAATTTTTGCAAAAAGACAACATGCATACCATCAGGCCCTGGCGACTTCCTTCCGGGGAGCTGTTTCAACGCAGTGCAGACTTCCTCACGTGTAAATTCCACAGCTAAAAGTTGATGCTGCCCAGCATCTAACTCCACAAACTGCAACCCAGCCAGGTCAACAACAGTTTCATTAGATGAATAAATTGCCTGAAAATAATCCACAGCTACATGCTCCATGTCGTCGGGCTCATCACATACTGCTCCTTGAGGATCATGTAGCAAAAGGATGGTGTTTCGCTTGCAACGCGCCGCTGCTTTGTGGTGAAAGTAGCTGGTGTTCCTGTCAGTCTGCACTAACCACTCTGCCCTACCCCTCTGCCGCCAATATTCCTCCTCTATAGTCTGCCACTGGTCATCTGTTGCATAATAAAACGTTCCTGTTGCACCGAGTAAGCAGATGATTCACGTAATTGCCGCAACTCTTCCTCTTTTTCCGTAATACGCCTCCTCAAATTCCCATGCCTATGAGAGCTCCAGTGCCTCAGATCACGCCGAACATGCGTCACTTTCTCAATGAGAGATGAGGGGACAGAAACATTACCATGCTGCCACGATGTTGCAATGTATTCTTTGAACTCCGGATCCCGAATCCAAAAAGGGTCGTAACGTGGTATCGGGGTCCATTTGACCAAGCCCCTATCAAAAGGGTTGACAGCCGAAATCAAAGTAGGAACATGGTCAGACCTAGAACTGGATAATTGATAAACCGTATGCCTTGGGAAAAGGGTCCTCCACCCAATGTTAGCTACTCCCCTATCCAAGCGTACACGAGTCGCTAAAGCATCAGCCCGCTTATACCAAGTGAACGGAGCTCCAACATAGCCAATGTCAGCAAGGTCACAATCATAAAGAGCATTCTGGAAGGCGGCAATCTGTGGATAGGGCCGAATATTCGGGCCGTTCTGCTCCATCCTCGATAAAACTTCATTAAAATCCCCCACAACAAGCCAAGGTAATGACATCCTCTCATGCAAGCGGCTCAACAAAGCCCAAGAATGCTCGCGCTCCCGCACAACCGGATTGCCATAGAATCCCGTAAAACGCCAAAAAGGAAAAGTGGCACTACGAACAACTGCATCTATACATCCAGAATTGTATGTTGCTATCAAAACGTCAGTATCATTATTCCATAAGAGAGCTAAACCACCACTTGCACCATTACTACCCACTACAAGCGCACTAGAATAACCCAACAAACTCCGAACATACTCAAACCGATTTTCACTTAATTTAGTTTCAGACAAAAATAATATAGCCGGTGAATAAATTTTTACAAGAGCCTTAAGTGCAGCAACTGTCCGCGGGTGGCCCAACCCACGGAAGTTCCAACATAGGAGATTCATGGTGCCGGGTGGGCCTGCGACTCCGCAGACTCCACCAATGGCAACTGAACCAAAGCTTTCTTAATGACCACCTCCCTATCAACTTCCATATCCACTTTCCTTTTATCCCCTGCATGCTCAAAAGTGATCATGGCGTCATCCTTGACCTTCCCTTTCTATCTGGCCAGACGTTTAAAAGTAGAAACCCGAATTCTACGACCTCGATCCATCAACTTGTTAGGTGTAGTGCCCGAAAGACAATTATATGATTGTTTTAGGACAGAATAATAATTCATCTTATTATATGCATGTATGCTTATAATTAAGACACTATTGAAAACCCTAAGTACCTCGTTTATGTAATCACATAACTCAGTGTATGGCTATACACAAGAGGATTGAGTTAGTGAGATGTACTTAAAATTAACTTAGTCCGTAACGTTGATTAACCTGAGTATGGGTCTCATGATTAATATGCTAATAATGCGCCCAGAACACTTTAGGTGTGACAGTCTTATCCAGGCTGTCGGTAATAGGGTACCTAATGGGGCATTTACATATGATGATAATCATATAGGGCTGGACCGATTTGATTTGAGTTCTCGATATAATTCCGTAATCAAGAAGTCTTATCGAATCACAAGATGATCATATATGGATTAATCTCAATCCTGAGGTGATCACAGACCACTGCTTAGACTAGGGTAGAGTTTGATGTGTTAGTAAGGATCACTTCGTAGTATGTGGTCCAACACTTCTCGTTGGCTCTATTCTGGAATGAGTGAGTAGTCTGTGCTATCACAGATATGGAATCCATTCCTTCCCTCGAGAAGTAGACAGACATTTCCCTTGTTTGTTAATCCTAGAAACTGATCGATCCCGGGAGTTCATATTATATTTGTTATGAACTAATTGATCACTAGGGGGTTAATGGTAAATAATGATAAGAGGTTTCGAGAAGGGTTTACGGAGATATCCCGAATCGAAACGAACAGTCTATGGAGGATTTATCCGTATGTAATGATTATATCAGTGGACGCTTATCAACTCATGGTTGAGTGTAAGTTATCTATATTCGGTAGAGTTCAGTTTCGGGTTTATGGTGGTGTAATCCCGGAATTAATAGATTGAATATTATTGTTCGGTCTGACGGATAATATTATTTAATTTATTGTAGCTACTGAATATGGGTCCATGGTCCCCGACGTGGCTCCTAACATAGCATATGTTTTCTCGTCGTTTCGCCTCAATTATAATTAAATAGTTGGATTGGACTATTTAATTGATATGTGGATTAATTGTTTAGTTGGACTAAATAATTAAATACACGGAAAAGACATTTTTCGTGGACTCGGCCCAAATTGGTGTGTTGACTTTTTGACCTAATTGGTCAAATATAAAAGTGGCGTGTATTACTTGTTTGGTTATCAAGAAATTTGTTTTCTTGGATAATCATAGTACAAGTATTTAATTATTTATCTGTTGAATAATTAATTAAGGAAAAAAATATTATATTGATCCTTAAATAATCTAGATTTATTCTAGATTATTCTAGGAGTTTCTTTTATTTAATAAGGATTATTATAATTGATTTTGTATTAATTATTAAATCCTTGGAGGACAAGGATTACTCTCCTATATAAAGAGAGTTCTCCCAAGCCTTTTGACACACATAATTTTCGACATATTGGAAGTATTGAGCTTAGATTTTTCGGCTCATATACTTGGGTTCGAGTTTTAGAAAAACTTCGGGTTTTTCTAAGGTAGCATATCGAGGAGGTCAAGCGGCTTGAAACACCATCCACCTGGTGGTGCTTGGAGATACACGTCGGAAGACTGTGGCTTCTCATCTAGCTTGGATCTTGGATCTCGGATTGTTCTTGACGTTTATTCACAATAAACAGGTAAGCAATCTAAACCCCCTCGTAGGTTTAGATCTATTGTATTTATGTATTTTGGTTGTTAGATCTAGATCTTGTACTTTCCACTGCGTAATCGGGTGGATCTTGATCCATCCGGTGATATTACATCCTACACAACTGAGGTGGGATGTCCATATAGCGCAACATATTTCCCAGAATCACGAACTGAGCCGATGAAGCATCTTGAGAAATACCCGACATTGCTCTCTGCTTGAATTCCATAACCTCTAATGGTAAATCCTCTCCTGCATGATAGGGGACCAAAGCAAGGGCATTAGGATTTTCCGCCCTCCCCTCCCCATACGAATACGGAACCCCCCTCGAACCCAGTTCCAACAACGAGCCATCGACAAGACGCCAACCCCCTTGCTCCCCCATATCCCCACGTCCCCTAGCTGCCTCCCCTCCTTTCGTCAAAGAGGCTAAGAGCTGCGTTCGACACACATAATTCATCTATGGGCAGTAAGGAAGCTGATCGTACTGTTCCAATGGCACCTCCTTGTCGAGGTTGGGGCATAAACGGATCGTATGATCCAATAGGCCGAAATTAAAGCATAAATTGGGTAGCCGTTCATATAAAACCATCCCCCGTACGTAAGCCCCATGTTCATCAGGCAAACATACACAGCGACGAAGTGGCTGATCAACCGAGACCATCACCCGATACCGGAAACTCCTAACACCAGTTCTCTGTGCATTGTCCCTCCCGACACCCATCAAAAAATCCCATCAGGCAGCCCCCAATCTCCCTCGTATAGTATTGTAATGGTAGCTTCTCCACACACACCCAGAACTCCTGCCGTTTAAAGAACCCCTCCATGGCCTCCCAGCCATCCCTCCAAGCCTCCACAGCAAGGAGATAATCATCAAATGCCCAGGGGCCAGATGTCAACACAAAGTTCCGATCCTGTTCCCGGTCAAAACGCAATGGAACACATTCCGGCGTACTCTTACCTCAGTAAAGGCATTAGTTTTTCATGATTTGGATGTGGCTGTTGATTGGGGGTGACCCGAATCTGTCCACGTGTCAAGTGTATACTGAACGGACCAGCAGAACAGGATAGGGCTATATCCGATCTAGAAGTCAGTACGACCACATAGACCATGCGATTAGAAAAGATCCCTGGTCAGGACAACCTTCTGGAGGTTCCTCAACCAGGAACCGGTTTAGATCGAGATCAGACCAGGGTAGGCCCCTGGTCAGAGGAAGCAGACGGATCAGACCAGGGCAGGTCCCTGGCTAGAAGAAGCAGATCAGAGACATGCGCACCTGGGAGAAAGAGCAGTTATATGCAAACATGAGACGTGGGTGGATTACATAACCACCCATTAACTCCACTATGATGGATAACCGCTTGAACTACAGTTGGACTTGATTCCAAATATATATTTGGATACGTAGGCAGCTTATTTTTCCTAAGTTCAGTCCATAACAAAAACTACTCTATCTTTGATCCTAGAGCAGAAAGAACCATTTCCAGTATTTTCATTTCAAGTTCGATCATTGGCGCTAGAATGAGGGTTTTAGCGTTTTGTTTCTAAAGGTGGATTAGCGGAGTAGTCGAGATGAAATCTAAAAAAAATCAACAAGGAAAAGATCTGGCTGGTTCCTCACACGATCCAGACAGTTTGAATCAAGATCAAGAACGTAATCTTGAAAAACAACCAGAAAATCAGCCAAATACTCAGGATGTGGCGAAACAACTCTTGGTAGATGCTTTAAAAACAATGGGGATGCAGATTTCCAGATCCTATTTGAAAGTGTAAGAAAGGGAAAGGAGAAAGTAGGAAATTCTGGAGAAGAAGAACGACCATCCCCAGAAGGAAAAGATGGTCATAAGGAGGTCACGGAATCCAGTTGTCGAATTATTAAGAGTAAAACTCGTCAAGCAGAAGAGGCTGCAAGGGCCGAGTTGGACGCTATGTTAGAAGATCAAGAAGATGAGTTCATCTGGCTTCACCTTTTGCAGAGCATATCGAAGCATATCCATGTCCAAAGGGTTCAAAATACCCAAAATTAGTCCGTATGATGGAACAAAAGACCCTTATGGTCATATGCATCAGTACATATATGCAGTTATACAATGCTCCAGACGAAATGAAGTGCAAAGCATTCCCCGCACTTTTATCTGGGAGGGCCAGAGACTGGTTTAACAAGTTGCCACCCAGATTTGTAACTAGTTTTACAGTTTTAACCAAGAAGTTTATGAGCATGTTTATTGCTGCAAGACCGTTTCAACGAAATAGTACTCATTTGCTTACTATCAAGCAAAAGTCTGATGAGACTGTATTACAATTCATCAAAAGGTTCAATGCTGAGTCAACCCAGGTGGCTGATGTAGATGATCGATTTTTGGTAGCCTCATTCGTGGCAGGACTACGAGAAGGGGGGTTACATGCAAAACTAAATGGAAAAAATCCCAGGACCATGGAAGAGTGCTTGGCAATTGCCTTCAAGCACTGTCAGGGTGAGGAAGCTAATCGTGCCAAGCGCGAGTTGGAAAAAGGAGATCACAGAAAGGAAAGGCAGATGAGAGATCTGACAAGAAGCGTAAATCGGTTTGGGATAGGGTTCAGGCACCTATAACCGACAGACTGGGAAAAAGAGGTGCTCTGAAGGACAGAGACCTAATACCATTGAATAGATCACGGGAGCAGGTTCTGGCTATTATGGAACGCAAAGGCATAGCGAGAACACCATTCCCTATGAAATGACCCAGGGAAAAAAGAGATCAGACCAAATTCTGCAAATTTCACCAAGATGTTGGTCATGATACGGAGGCGTGCAGAGAGCTGATCAGGGACATCGATGCAGCAGTTATGGAAGGAAGACTTGATGAGGTAGTTGATAGATCTCGTAACGAGGAGCCTAGAGGGCGCAGAGAATTCAGGAGAGGAACTCATCAGAATGAAAGGAATAGGAATAACGAACAGAGAAGACCCAGAAATCCATCTCCAGATCAAGACGGTCAGATCGATAACCGTCCAGTAAACACTATCAACACGATCTTTGGAGGTCCCAGAAGGACAGATCAGGAAAATGAGGTGAAGACGGCAGATCCCGTAAATCAGGATCAGACTCCTGGTAAATGACAAAAGGTCTCAGGGGAGGTAAAGTACGGACCAGAGGACCCCCTACCACTTGTCATTAACAATGAAGGGTTGGTCATCGAGGCAGTCATCAATAAAAATTGGGTGAAAAGGATTTGTGTAGACACAGGGAGTGCTGTCAATATCCTATACTACAGGGCATTCCAAGACATGAAGTTGAAGGATTCAAGCTTAACTCCAGTATCCACCCCTCTATTTGGATTTGCAGGCCCACCTATCCATCCCATGGGCATGATTACATTGCCTACAACCTATGGTAAGTTGCCTAAGGGCAGGACCCTGATGGTGAACTACATCGTTGTTAAGGCACCGTCAGCTTATAATGTCATCATGGGAAGACCAGCAATCATTGACCTAAGGGCAGTTATCTCTCCAGCACACAATAGCATGAAGTTCCTAGTCAATTCCGGATCGGTTGAAGTTAAGGGAGATGTGGAAATATCCAGGAGTTGTTACGCATCGGTAGTTGGTGATAAACAATTTGTTCAACAGGTAACCTTGGAGGAATTACTACCAGAGGAGGACAAGACCTGGATCTCGGTAGACCAGCCTGAGGCAGTTCAGGTCGGTGAGCAAGGGTCAGATTCAGTGGTTAATATAGGATCTTGGATTCCAGATCCGTACAAAAGGGCTTTAACATGTTTACTTAGAGAGTACACGGATGTTTTTGCATGGAAGACAGATGATATGCCAGGATTATCACCAGAATTGATAGTCCATAGCTTAAACGTGGATCCGAACAGGCCCTCACTTCGTCAAAAGAAGCGACATTTCGCACCAGAACGGATCTCAGTTATAGAACAAGAGGTTGCAAAACTCAAACACGCAGGAATTGTCAAAGAGGAGGTCTATCCAGAGTGGTTGACTAATCCAGTACTAGTGAAGAAATCAGATGGATCCTGGAGGATGTGTGTGGATTTTACGGATCTGAACAAAGCACATACTAAGGACGCTTACACCTCACCTAGAATTGACAGGCTAGTGGATTCAACTGTGGGATTTGAAATCTTTGGATTCCTGGACGCATATAAAGGGTATCATCAAATATTCATGGACCCTAAAGATGCAGAAAAAACGGCCTTCATAACCGAGTTTGGTACATATTATTATGTGACCATTCCATTTGGACTGAAAAATGCAGGTGCCACCTACCAAAGGGCAGTCAATCAAATTTTCCGTGCTCAGATCGGCAGATCCATGAAAGTTTATGTGGATGACTTACTGATCAAAAGCAGGTCTTTAGATCAATATTTACAAGATGTAAAAGAATTTTGCGATGTACTTCGAAGTACTAAGATGAAACTGAATCCAAAGAAGTGCACATTCGGTGTTAGATCTGGAAAGTTCCTGGGTTATATGATTTCTAAAGACGGAATCAGAGCCAATCCGGATAAGCTAGACGCTCTGAGAATGATGCCGCCACCTACTAACGTCAGAGAAGTACAGAGGTTAACGGGGAGATTAGCCGCATTGAACAGATTCCTTTCACGATCAGCACAACGTGCATTACCTTTCTTTAAGATCTTAAGGAAAGCTACCCCGTTTCAGTGGGGAACGGACTCTGAAGAAGCTTTTGAGGAATTAAAGAAGTATCTGTTGGAGTTGCCAACCTTGAAATCTCCCCAAGAAGGAGAGGTTTTGTACCTTTATTTATCAGTTTGTGATGAATCCATCGGTCGTTTTGGTCGTGCAACAGGGGACACTTCAGAAGCCGGTTTATTACACGAGCAAGGCCTTACACGGACCTGAAGTGAGGTATTCAGATGCGGAGAAATTGGTCCTAACACTAGTCCATGCCTCCAAGAAATTAAGATCTTTGTTGGTGTAATGCCCGAAAGACAATTTTGTAATTGTTTTATTTAATAAATGAAATGATATTATTATTCGTATTTATTATTCTCATATTCACCGATGTGACAATAGTATTTACACTACAGAAAACCCTAAAGTATATCGTTTATGTAATCACTTAACTCGGTGTATGGGATATACACGGGAGGATTGAGTTAGTGAAGATGTACTTAAAATACAATTAGCCCGTAGTGAAGTTAATCGAGAGTATCGGGTCTCTCCTTTAACGTGCTATTAATGCGCCCAGAACACAATAGGTGTGATTGTCTTATCCGGACTTTCGGTTAAGTGAACCTAGTGGGGCATTTATATATGATAGATATATCGTATAGGGCTGGACCGATTTGATTAGAGTTCACGATATAATTCCGTATTCGAGAAGTCTTATCGAATCAATCGATGATCATATTTATGGATATATTTTTAATCCTGAGGTGATCACAGTCAACTGCTTGAATCAGTATGAGGTTTGACTTGACGGTTAAGGATTACACTGAGTCTGTGATCTGAATTACCCCATCTTGGCATTGTACTTGGATTGAGTGAGTAGTCTCGTGTTATCACGTATACGGAATCCATTCCTTCCATTTATGGAAGTAGATAGACGCTTCCTTTATTTGTTAATCCTAGAAACTGATCGATCTTACGAGTTCATATTACACTGATTAGCTACCTGTGAGTTGTATGAATTAATTGATCACTAGGGGGTTAATGGTAAATAAGGATAAGAGGTTCTAAAAAAGGTTAACGGTAACTTCCCGATTTAGAATGAACAGTCTATGGAGGGTTAATCCATATGTAATGATTATATCAATGGACGCTTATTATCATTCTCGTGAGGAGATAAATATAATCTCATAATCGGAGGAGTGCAGTCACGGGATTAGAGCATCTCCAAGGGATTACACACCAAATCATCAATTTGGTGTAATTTTTACACCAAATATTATCTATCAACTCCAAAGGTTCACATAAAAAAAGAATATTCTTGGAATATTCTATTTTTTAGTTGGAAAATAGGATGAATAGTGTTTGCCGGTGAAATGTTCCACGGCAAATTTGCTGGAAGATTTCTCCAAAACAACAAATAGGTGTAAACTTTGCTATACCATTGGAGAAGATTTCTCACCAAATAGGTGATTTGATGTCTCCCGTTGGAGATGCTCTTATGGTTGCATATTCCTGTGATTGATTTATCGAATATAATTATTCTGTTCGTAAGATAATTATTTATTTGATTTATCGGAGCCGCTGATTATTAGTCCATGGTCCCCGACGTGCCTCCAATATAGCATAGCTATTCTCGGACGTCGAATCATAATAATATTAATTTAGTTCTTATTAGAACTTAATTAAAACAATATGTGAATTAATTATTTAGTGGACTATTAAATTAGTTGGGCTAAATAATTAAATATGTGAAAAAGACATTTTTCATAATCTTGGCCCAATTTGGTGTGTATGGCCGAAAATCATAGTGACTAGGTCACAATGATAATTTTCGGCCAAGAGGTGTCTTAGGGAACAAGAAATTAGTTTTCTTGTGGATTAATAAGACATGTGCACAAAATATTTATTGGATAAATATTTTATGGTAAAAAATAAAGATAAAGATTATTCTAGATTTGTTCTGGAATATTCTAGGATTATCTTTTATTTATTGGATTTATTTATTTGTAAAATAAAATCCTTGGAGGACAAGAAAAGCTCTCATATATAAAGAGGCTTTTCCCAATGACAGGAGCTTTACTAGTGCTATTACAATCCTTAACCGGCAGTGTACCGGGTCAAATTGTAGCGTAATATGGTGAGTCAGGTGTCGAATCCTCAGGGAAAACGTGTGGTAATTCAGAGTGTGGTTAAACACCAAGAAGCTGTTATTAACTCAATCTAAGTCGCAGTTTTTTTCTTTTTCCTTTTTAGTAACCGTCAAACAGTAAATAAATGCATAAAACTAAAACAGATATATATAGATACATAAATATATATATAAATATATAGAATACATATATATATATATGGATATAAATATATATAGGTACCAATACAATATATAGGGTATAAATACTAGTAATATTATTAGAGACTAGCCAAGAATATGTCACTGAATCAGTATCTCTTTTTAGTAGAAATAGATGTGATTGATCTTTCCTTATTTTAAGGTTAATCAATTATATATAAACCGGTGTACTCTTAAGCTAGACAACTCCTCCTCACACGAGCGTATGAAATTGTCATATGTCAAAAGTCCTCTGTTCAATGTCATCCTCAAGCTCGGGAACTCCGTTTTGTCATACGGCCGGTATTTTGAGTATTGCTCAATTAAACATGTGATTTTAACGTGATAATATCTTGAGTCCAATTTTCAATAAGATTTGTTCTTTTAGGACAAATCTGCCCCCGGGTAGGAAATAGGATTCCGTTTGTCGGGCGGCCATTTTTACCCTCCGGTCTTTCTATTCATGATCGCGTATCCTAACTTCTCTGGTCAGTTCATCATTAGGTTACGATTCTTGTTAAATCGAGTAGCTAATTCAATCTTAACTTTTCATTAAGCGCAAATAGAAAGAGATTCATTATAATCGATTTTAATTCAATTTTAACATAGTCATCATCTATTTCCCTAAAAAGATAAAACTAATTCAATTTCATATATTGGCTAGATATAGAGTTAGCCTAATATCATTATAACTAATATATAGATACTAATAATAACAAACAAACATAAATACATTAGAAAGTTACCAGATTACAATTGTAGCGTCAGAGCCGTATTCTCCGGAAATAGCAACTCTTCTAACAACAACGAGCCTTGATAAGTATTCTAAGTATTACAACGATACTTATACTACATTATTATTTCGGCAGAGTGCCGTTTACGGTATTTACAGAACTAGAAACTAACTAAAGATAAGATATATATATATATATATATATATATATATATATATATATATATATATATATATATATATATATATATATATATATATATATATATATATATATATATATATAAGTATATAGTAAGATATATATATATATATTGGTACACTTTACACACCGCAAATGAGCCGTATTTATAGGCCGAGGCGCAGAGCCGGCGCGGGCCGGGTCGCACCGGCGCGGGCCGGTGCTACGATGGATATTCTCTTGTGTCGGACCCCATGTGCTCGTTTGCGAGAGAGATTCCGGCTCGGGCCGGTCTTCTTCGGTTCGGGCCGGACTTTGAAAAATATCCGTCTTCGGTTTTCTATCGTTTCGATCTTAATTCTTCGCTTTTTCATCACACGTACCCTAAAACAAATCAAAAACACGAGCCACGGAATTCGACCACAAAAATTATAAGTTTTACTAAAATTATAACGATAATATCTATTTATAACGATTTAGATTTTTATGAGTTTTTAGATATATTTTTATAGAATTTATATGATATTATCGTAAATACGATATAAAAAGTCATATAATATAGTTATATTTTTATCATACATCAACTACTCCCCACTTAGCTTATGATCGTCCTCGAGCAAAATAAGCGATAATATATAAAATGTTATAATGCAAATAATATAGTTCTTCTAGACTAAATTTCTAACTTAGTAACGTATGCTGTCAATATTATAATTATATTAATTTTATCTATCTAAGATTATTAAAAAGATAAAAAGTGTGTATTACTTAATAAACTAGTTATAAAATATTATCTAAATGAAATTCTACATGAATTACTTAACAAATATAAAATAAAATACTTAGAATAACTTTGTAATCGCCACTATATGAAATTCCGGAATCAAAGACTAAGTCAAGTAGTTGGCAAAATGGCTTATAACGTTCAGGCTCAGGGTGTTTGGCTAATCGAAAGGATAACAAAGGAAAATCAAAAGAAATAGAAGCAAGCCGTACGTACTTACACCTTCAACTTTTGATCAAAAATATCTTGATCAGTAACATCCTGACACTGTTTTCAAAATTTAATTCTAATAACCATATATTTTTTTCATTTTTTTCCCTCTTTTTTTATTTATTTTTTATTTATAGAATACTAACATATCCGAACTCATTGCCAGAATCGATTATCTTTCAAGCGTCATGAGGTGAGAACGAATACATCAGCACCTAACTATTCCAACTTTTTCTTTTTCTAGAGAATAACAATATTTGATAAAAGATTGCCTTCCGAATAATATTTATTCCAATCTCAGCATATACCACTATTGAATTTCGATGTCGTCACCGCTATCCATAGGCACATACTAAACTTGCGGGATTTCAAGGAAATGTAGACCATTTTAAGTTAAGGGTCGGTTATATCTAGTTAATCATAATGGCTAATTTCGAGTGAGGTCTTGATCACTCTACAATGCTGAGGTGGGGACAAAAATTGGAAATTACGTTCGGGTAGGCTTATTTGGCCATAGTTAGTCAAAGTAATGCCAAAAATCTCATCATTCCTAATCCGATTCCAAATTCATACTTGTCTTGAAAAGAAAATCATTCTAAAATTTTATTATAATTATAAGTAACTTTTGTCTAATTTCCAAAAAATAATATTTCATAATATTTATCTAGATATACATACTTAAAATCTTGATAAAAATCTAAAATAGATATAAATAATATAGAAATAATATATCAAGATTACTTTACTTAATTAAAAATTTATTCTATCAAAATATATATCATTTTTATTATAATAATTATATATTATTTCGTTTATTTCCTTAAGAATAATTAAACTAAGTGCATCAGTAATTGATATATTAAATTCATTTTATTTACTAACCAATCTCTACTCCCCACTTATGAATTGGCATCGTCTCGATGTGTAATGAGTAGTAAAAAGTTGGTTTAGGAAATAAAATAATTTTTATAACGGTTGAATCATTTTATGTGTCAAACAGACGAGCGTTTATATAATATAGCATAAAGGCAAAACATAGTAAATTAAAAATAGACAAATATATTACAATATTAAAAGAAAGTACAAGTTAACTACTAAAATACTACTTTAAACTAGAAAAACTGAAACTAAGTTAATTTATTCTTTCTTAAACTAACTTACTCTTACTTAACTCAACTTACTTCTTTGTCATAAAACATCTAATTTTCTTCACTAGATGAACCTCCTGGGATACCGACTGGTAATATCCCAACCTGAGGAAGGCGAGCAGGGAAGATTTCATCTGTCGCTCTTTCTCGGACCCTAGCCAAATGAGTACAAATTCGGGATATCAACCATGCAAAAGGCATTGGCTGACGGTTTGGTCGTCTCCCAAAGGCAAAACTCACAGCCACCTTTTGAATTAAGACTCCCCAATCTATAACAGCTCCACAAGCGATGGCATATAACAACAACATTTCATCATCACTGATCTCTGAAAAATCAGCAGTGGGGTATACTCGGGAATTGATGAAACGTTTCCACGTTCTAAGATGGTGAAGTAAGGCAGCGGTGGAAATATCTTGATTATTATTATACTGTGAGAATATGACTTGGTAAGATTCCTCCCGTTTGTTAATGAATCCAGCAGCAGTATCAAGTCTCCATTGATACTCAAAATGACTAGTAGGTGCGTTTGGACTGGTGGTATATGAAAAACGTTATTTATGATAATAGATGTGAAAGGAACAACAACACCTCTAACTGTAACAGCCTGTGTTGCTCCGACCGTGGTAGCTTCTGACAACATAGAATAAAATTCTCTAACCAACGTAACGTTAATTCTACCTCTGGGCATACGACAAAAATACTCCCACCCATCTGCTTCCATCCTTATGAATGCCCAATTATCCACTTTTCGAAAATTTGGACCTTTTTCAATCAGCACCGGTGACTGGTTGAAATTGCTTATAAAAGGGTTGTGAACCGAGGCATACATGGAATTGTAAGAAACGGGGTGGAAAAACGGATAATGTGGATTAGGAAGTACGGAATTTGGGGTATGTGGAGGAGAATAGCTGTTAACTGACGAATGATCGGACATTTTATACGGTCTTTATAAGAAAACAAGAAGCTTTATGTAGTGAATTAGCAATTGAGGAATGATGCATCTGTTTCCTTTTATAGAAATAACAGAATCAGATAGGAAACAACCTGAAGAAGGTTGGCAGTACACCAGACCGGCTCGGGCCGGGTCAGTACCGGCGCGGGCCGGTGCTACAGTGCCCGATCAGAGATTTTTTCATTTCAGGATGTTCCAACAGGTTCTTTCAGTGTGTAGATATGCATTTATATCTAAAACGTGGGGGAAAAAGTCTAATAAAATAGAAACAACGGAGAAAACGTAAAACTACGAAGTGCACTAACCACAGAGTGCATCAAACAGTCTAAAAACAAAAATAAATGTAAAAAGTACAATATCAAACCATCGTAGACAGTCATACACCAAAACACATGAAAAGTTTATTTAAATCACTCATCTTCATCGTAATCCTCATCTACGTCATAAGATGAGTCGAAATGAGCTGAAAACGATCCAAACAGATTAGAACTAAATTCAGCTCCTAGAGACTGAGTCGAACTGAAATCATAGTTGAACTGTTGTGGATCTGCTGAAGCAGTCGTGACTGCCTGGTTTAGCAGTCGTGACAAATTCCATGGCCCTTTTATACATAACCTTGCCGACATCTACAGGTATATCATTGACCATGGCCCAAGCAATACACAGATCTTCTTTACCAAAAGATGTCAAATGACGAGTAGGGTAAAGAGTGTGACTAATAAAACGTTTAATAGCCTTCATATCCCTTATACATTTTCCATAGGAAAACCTTGTTTTCATGCCGGACGGCCGTGGGATCTAACTCATTCGGGGTCGTCGAGACAATATGGTCAAAATCGGGCTCATCTAAATTCCATACCGTATAATAATCCTCACTCTCTCCGGTATATCGTGAATACCATAAATAGCGTTTATAATCCGAGGACTAAACGGCACCGTCCCGGTTCTTAGGTTGACAAGTTAACTCACCATCTTCTCGTAGCATTATGAGTTGCTACCGTGAGAATAAAATTCAGCTACTAAGGTTGTGTTAACTTCACCTGCCCTTAAACTGGCTAACTCCAATCAATTTCTATTCTCAAAAATCATTTTTACCTCCGGCCCCAAATCCTTGAAATCTAATCCCCTCTCTATTGCAACTAAACATTTCCCAAATTTATTTCTCAATGCATTCTTAGCTGCAGTAGACGCGGTTCTATCAAAACTAACGGCCAATTCTTCTTCTGTTAAAGGCCTTGTCTCTATGACCGGGATTTGGGTAGGGATATGCGGCTTACGTTTTTTAGTGGCTTTCGACGATTCGGCCATTCTACGATAGTGACACAACAACAAAACAACAAAAAACAACAAAACAAACAAAACAATACAACACAAATGAGTAACAAAATAGTTGAAATTAAATAAAAAGTTGCATAAAAATGAAATTAACAAAATACATTACTACAATGTTACCTTATAGTGCTTAAAAGGTTGAAAAGTTGGCCGGAAAAGATGGAAATTCGCCGGAATGAAAGTGAAGCTTTTCTTTGAAAATTTCTCCAATTTAAATGAAATTTTGAAGAGAAGAGAAGGAAATGAGAAGAGTATAAGGATTGGGGTAGTTTAATAGTAATGTTATGTGATGATTTGAAGAAAAAATTTCGAGAGGGAAAGGGGGAGGGGCGGTTTGTTTTTCGAAAAAATGAAAGAGGAAGAAGAAGAAGAGACCCCGTTCTTTTTTTAGGTTTTTTAGTCTCCGGATCGATCCGGGGTTAGGTCGGATCGATCCGTCCAAAGATCAATTTTTATTATTATTATTATTTTTTTTTTTTAAAAACATAAAACTTGAAGTAAAACTTTTAAAACTTTTTATAAACTTTTAATAAAACATTTATAAATTTTATAAAGATCCAATTTATAAAATTTTCAAAGGTTATGCAAAAGTTTTTGATAAAAAGCTGTTGAAATAAAAAGTAAAAAATAGTCGAGACTTATAGGGGTCCTAATTCCTCTATTTCTAAATCTTCCAGAGTTCTGATATAACGTTCTATCAACATAACCTTGAGAAATGAGGCATTTGAATTTTCTCTTTGATCTCCATCGGGATTTTCGGATAACCACCTAATCGTTCCCTTCTTAACAACATTCAAACACTCATTCTGAGATTTGGTTGTGCTTTCTCCACATTTCCCACCATGCTCACTTTTTCCACAGATTCTGCATCTCATCAGAAACTTTGCCCTTCTTTTTATCGAACTTCTCGATTTTCCATTACATACTTCTTTTAATCTGATCTCTCTCAACAATTGCTTGTTTTTCTCAAAAACTGAAGCTTCTATTTTAAACGCGACATCTTTATCAAGGCCTAACTTCAAAAGTAAAATAAAAACTCCTATTCTATCTAAAAAAGACATCCAGTTCTTTTACGTCTATCCGGTAAAAGACGAAAAGAGTTTAAACATGAATAAAAACACAGAAAAGTAGAGTAAAGATAGATAGCACCTAGTATTCGGCTGATTTCAGTTTGTCTGTTTTTCTGCTTTTCTGTTTTTCTGTTTTTATGCTTTTTCAATTTGTCGGGGGATCAATCAGTAGCATTACTTCTTCTTTCAGTATGATTCCTTCTCCCTCCACAAATAACTTTACTCGTGGCCATTGGCTATAAAAGTCGTATTTCCATCGCTTAGTTCAACACTCCGCATTTGTAAACCCGTGTTACGTTAAATGGACCTCGTCCATCTTGATTTAAGCTTACCTGGAAACAACTTTAAACGTGAATTGTACAAGAGCACTCGATCACCTACATGGAACTCACGACTATAGATTATCTTATCGTGAAAAGATTTCGTGCGTTCTTTGTAGATTCGAGCATTTTCATAAGAATCGAGATGAAATTCTTCTAGTTCTGTTAATTGAAGCAATCTATGATCACCGACAGCCTTAGGATCGAAATTCAGAAATCTAATAGCCCAAAAGGCTCGGTGTTCTAACTCAACTGGGAGATGACAAGACTTACCAAAGACTAGCTTATAGGGAGAACAACCAATTGGTGTTTTAAAAGCTGTTCTGTACGCCCATAATGCATCATCTAATTTAATTGCCCGCTTTTACGATTTGAATCCACTATTTTCTCCACGATTCTTTTGATTTCTCTATTTGACACCTCTACCGTCCACCGGTTTGCGGATGATAGGGCGTTCCTAACTTATGCGTTACACCATATTTTTCAACTATCTTAGTAAATGGTCTATTACAAAAGTGTGACCCTCTATCACTAATGATAGCCCTCGGAATGCCATATCTCGGTAAATATATTCTTTTTAAGGAATCGTATGACAACTTTGGTATCATTAGTGGGAAGAGCTTCAGCTTCTACCCATTTTGAAACATAATCTACCATTACAAGAATAAATCTTTTTCCAAAAGATATAGGGAAGGGTCCCATGAAATCTATACCCCAAACATCAAATAACTCACATTCTAAAATAGGTTGCATAGGCATTTCATGTTTTTTAGATACATTTCCCCATTTTTGACAAGATTCACAAGATTTAACATACTTATAAGCATCTATATATAGTGTAGGCCAATAAAAACCACATTGTAAAACTTTAAAAGCAGTTTTCCAACCTCCATGATGACCTCCTGCCTCACGATCATGACAAAATGATAAAACACTTAAAATTTCATTATCGGACACACATTTTCTCGATTATCCCATCCGAACATTTACGGAAAAGGTCCGGTTCCTCCCGAATAAAATTTTAAGTCATAAAAGAACTTCTTTTCTCGCGCCAAGTCCAATGAGACGGAATATAATCACAGGTTAAGTAATTAATGATATCTCCAAACCAAGGTGACATTTCCTTAGAAGGAATTCTATTCTTTAATAATTGCATGGTTGAAGGAGTGTCTATTCTAAATAGTTGTTCATCAGGAAATGAATCTTTAATTTCATTTCCTATTTCTTCATCATTTTCCATTCTACTTAGATGATCTGCTACTACATTCTCACTTCCTTTTTTATCTTTAATTTCAATATCAAATTCTTGAAGTAAGAGAATCCATCTAAGAAGATGGGGTTTAGCGTCTTTCTTACTCAGTAAATACTTCAGTGCTGAATGGTCTGTATAAATTATTACCTTAGAACCAACAATATACGATCTAAACTTATCTAAGGCAAAAATTACAGCCAACAGTTCTTTTTCTGTAGTTGCATAGTTTAATTGAGCAGTGTTTAATGTGTGAGATGCATAGTATATAGCTTTGAGAATTTTGTTATATCTTTGACCTAAAACAGCTCCTACAGCTAAATCGCTTGCATCACACATAATCTCAAATGGCAAACTCCAATCTGGTGCTACTAACACTGGTGCGTATTAATCTCGCTTTTAGGGTCCGAAAAGCTTCCATACATTTACTATCAAAGTTAAAAGGTACTTCTTTTTCAAGTAAATGACTTAGAGGCTTTGCTATTTTCGAAAAATCGGCAATGAATCTTCTATAAAATCCTGCATGTCCGAGAAATCCTCTTAGAGTTCTTAAATTAACTCGGTGGAGGTAACTTTTCAATTACTTCGACTTTAGCTTTATCAACTTCAATACCCTCTTCAGAGATTCTATGACCTAAAACAATCCCTTCTGAACCATTAGATGACATTTTTCCCAGGTTTAGTACTAAATTGGTATCTTCACAGCGTTGTAACACTCGTTCTAAGTGTAACAAACAAACATCAAACGAATCTCCGTAAACACTAAAGTCGTCAATAAAAATTTCTAAGAATTTCTCAACCATATCAGCAAATATAGCCATCATACACCTTTGAAATGTAGCTGGTGCATTACATAAACCAAACGGCATTCTTTTATAAGCAAAAGTTCCATAAGGACAAGTGAAAGTAGTTTTTTCTCTATCTCCCCGCCGCAATGAATATCTCAAATATCCCGAATAACCATCTAAGAAACAAGTAATACTTATGTCCACTTAAACGTTCCAACATCCGAACTATGAATGGAAGTGGATGATGATCTTTCTTAGTATGATCATTTAGTTTTCTAAAATCAATGCACATTCGATAACCTGTAATCTCTCTTGTCGGAATCCATTCATTCCTTTCATTCTCTTTCACTGTGAAACCTCCTTTCTTTGGTACCACTTGAGTTGGACTTACCCATTCACTATCTGATATGGGAAAAATTATCCCCATTTCTAATAGCTTAATGACCTCTTTCTTAACAATTAACTGTAAATTAGGGTTGAGGCGGCGTTGCGGTTGAATACAAGGTTTAGCATCCTCCTTCAGAATTATCTTATGAACGCAAATTTCAGGGCTAATACCTCGAATATCGGCAACTGTCCATCCAAAAGATTTCTTATGCTTTTTCAACATTCTAAGTAATTGATCTTCTTGTTGCTCAGTTAAAAATTATGAAATAATAACCGGTAATAGATTATTAGTTTCGAGAAAAGCATACTTCAGATTTAAAGGTAACGGTTTCAATTCCAGATTCTTAGGTGGATCTTCCAGTGATGGTTTAAGAACTGGTCCTTCTAGTTCTAATTCCAAATACTTATGCCATGATGGTTTAAAAGTAAAACTTCCTTTATCTAGAGAAAGGATTATCTCTTTCATTTCGGTGTCTTTCTCATCTTCCTTATAGATAGACAGAGTTAAACATTCTTCTAATCTGTCTTCAAAAGTTGGTAACTGAATATCATAGACAGAATGAATATCTTCTATAAAAGAACATGATTCTGGTGATCTGTATGGATGGTTCATAGCTTTGAAAATATTGAAAGAAACTTCCTATTCATTGACTCTCAGAATTAATTCTCCTTTCTGGACATCTATTAAGGTTCTTCCTGTAGCTAGAAATGGTCGACCTAAGATAAGTGGTGCTGAATATCCTTCTTCCATTTCCATAACTACAAAGTCTACTGGGAAGTAGAACTTGTCTATTTTAACCAATACGTCCTCAATAATTCCTTTAGGGTATTTAATCGATCTATCTGCCATTTGCAGAGTCATTTCAGTCTTCATAAGCTTTCCTATGCCTAGCTTTCTATAATCCTCATAAGACATGAGATTTATACTAGCTCCAAGATCACATAAGACCTTCTTAAACAGAAATCCTCCAATTTCACATGGAATGGTAAAACTTCCGGGATCTTTCGCCTTAGGTGGTAACTTATGCTTTGCAAAACTATGAGAACATTCTTCATTTAGGCATATATTCTCATATTCCTCTAATTTTTTCTTGTTTGACGAATATCTTTCGAAACTTTCCATAAGCAGGCATACTAATTAGAGCTTCGATAACAGGGATATTAACATGAATATGACGAAAATTATCAAGGAAATGAGCATACTTCTGATCAGTCTTAATCTTTTTAATTTGATCTTTAGGTGGGTAAGGCAAGGATTCTAAATCTATAACCTTTGATCCCAAAGTCATTTTCTCTTTTCCTTTCTCCTTAAACTTTTGAGTATTACTTGATCGCCAAGTATCGTTATCTTGAGTTTTTTCTTTTAACATATTCCCTGAATCAATCTCTATTTCAGATTCCTTCAGTTCTTCTTGTTTTTCATCCTTGTTTTCATTATCTTCTATTCCAACATGTTCCTTGAATAAAGTCCTTAAATCTTTATCCATGGGATCCTTCAAAATCCTAGGGATTTTTACCCATTTTTCACCTTCATTCTCAGGTTCCAAACTTCTATTCCTTTTCAAGAAATTCTCTATAATTTCTTCTTCCTCATCAGTAAATTCAAGTTCGTCTTTAGTTTCATCATTCTTACCATCTAAATCATTTTCTACTTCATTATTTCCGAAGTTTTCTCCTTCACAGAGTTTTCTACTTCTCGTAACTACAACATTTACCTCTCTTGGGTTTCTTTCAGTATTACTTGGTAATCCTCCAGGAGGTCTACTGTTATTACGTTCACCTTCCCTACTCAAATGATCTTCCATATTCCTTAATGAGGCTTCTATCGTTCTCATTCTGGTATCGTGTCCACTCATAGATGTTTTCATCGAACTCATATCTTTAGTGACTGAACCTATAGAAGTCATCATTGTTTCCATATTCTTAGCTTGAGTAGATACTACACTCATCATATTTTCCATTAGTTTCTCCCATTTTTCAACTCCTTCTGCAGGCTGAGTTGAACTTTGAGTTACTGGTATACTTTGAGTGGTATGTTGAGGATAGGATCTAGGTAATGATTGTAAATTCTGATTAGATGTGTTTTCTTGATAAAATTGATTATTATTCATATTCCTATACGGAACTGGATATGGCGGTTGTCCTTGCTTACTAGGGTTTTCAGACCATCGAAAAGTAGGGTGATCTCTTCTAATAGCATTAAACGAGTTTGAGTAAGCATTGTTCAAATTCCTATGCTGCTGAAGAAAACTCACCTCCTCTCTTGAATATCCTGGTGGTTCTTCAATCCCTAATGGCATATTATCCTGATTTGAGTATTCAGTTGGTGTACTATTTTCTGAACTTTGGTTTTTATTCGATTGTAGGCCATCAAATTTCCTACTCAAATTTTCTAAATGTGCTAGAACTTCCGTATTAGATGTACATTCTCCCGCAAAAGCTACTTTTCGGTGCTAGAACCGGTTTCCCACATTCTCGTTATTTTTGGAAATCTTTTCTATAGCATCGTAAACTATTTGAGCTTCACTCATCATTAAAGAACCACCACATGCATGATCTACATCTCGCACGTGAATCTTTTCTTAATTTACGACGTAAAAGTTGAATTTGCATATCTAAGGAATAACCATGGTCGGGACAGGCTCTTAACAATTTTTTAAATCTTTCCCGTGCATTCCCAAGCGTTTCTTCGCATCCTTGTCTAAAGTTAGCAACCTCGACTTTTAATTCCAAATTTCGTCCTGGAGTGAAATATTGTTTCGTAAATTCGGTTTGAATATCCTCCCAACTAGTAAGTGAATGATGTGGAAGAGACATAAACCAATCTCGGGCTCGTCCTTTTAAAGAAAAAGGAAACATAGTCATCCTCGTTAGTTCCTTATGAGCACCTTGACTTTTGGTCGTATTGCACGAGTTCTTCAAAAGATAGAGATGATGATGTGGATCTTCATCATCCTCTCCTAGGAATTGGGCTCTTGCGTCAATTAAACCAAAAAGATGAGATTTAATTTCGAAATTGTTCACTCCTTCATTGGGTAAAAGTATGGAATTATTAGTCCGGTTTCTTCTTATGGTCGATCACGTATAGGTCTCGGGTTTGGTGGGTTATTATGATTATTCGGTTCCGATTCGATTATTTCTATTATTTTGATTTTGATTATTAGGATTAACGGGGTGTTGTCCATGCCCTTGAGCATGTTCCACCCCTTGTTCGGTGTTTCATCACCGATTTCGGCCATTTTCGTATTTCGTTTGATGATGATTCTTGGTCGATTTCACGACTAGTATGACCACGTTTACTCTCTACTCTTAATCGCCTTTCGTAAGTGTTTATGTCGCTTATAAGGAGTGAGTGGGGCCTTACCGCTTCTGGTCATCAACTAACGAAAAGAGAAAATAACTCGAAATAGATAAAAGTAAAAAGATTGGTAACTTACTTATAAGGTAAGTACCAACGAAAAATAAAAAGAAATGTGATAAGAAGAGTGTTGACTTATTCTCGAGAATTTTGAGATAATACAAGTAGTAACCATAGACACAAAGAAAAATTAGCGACGTAGTCCCCGGCAACGGCGCCAGAAAGCTGACAGGACCTTTTCTAGTGCTATATAATCCTTAACCGGCAGTGTACCGGGTCAAACTGTAGTGCTAGTATGGTGAGTCAGAGTGTCGAATCCTCAGGGAAAACGTGGTAATTCTTCTAAGTGTGGTTAAACGCCAAAGAGCTGTTATTAACTCGATCTAAACCGCAATTTTATAACACAGATGACTACTATTCTACTTAACATAAATTAAATGCGTAATTTAAAATTTATTCTAATATAATATATATAGATATATAAATATATATATATATGTACATTAATTGCAAAATATATATATAGATACCAATATAATTTTATAGAACTAGCCAAAGTTTATATAATTGATTTATACGATCTTTTTCAGTAAGCGGAATGTGCTCGATCTTTCCTTTTATATTAGGTCCAATTGAGTAAATGAAACGGTGCACTCCTGAGGTTAACAATTCCTCCTCACACGAGCGTATGAAATTGTCATATGTCATTGTCATCAGTTCAATCTCCACAACTGCCCCATGCTAATCTCAGTTAGTCTGAACAGGTACCGAGTACAAATCTACCCCGGATAAAAGAGGTTATTCCGTTTGTCAGACGGCCGATGTTATTCAAAAGGCTCCGGTTGTCAGGCGGATCGATTTAACTTTCCGGTGTTAGTTTCAATTAAACCGTTGATTTTAACATTATTACGATCTTGAGCACAAGTTTAATAAGACTCATCTTTCCCAAGACAAATCTGCCCCCGGGTAGGAAATAGGATTCCGTAGTCACGCTTTCGCACGGCCAATTTTACCCTCCGGTTTTTCTATCTTTTATCTCATATCCTAACTTCTCTGGTCAGTTCATCGTTAGGTTATATGTTACGATTCATCTTGGTTAATTACGTCAATCCGAATATTATCAATACGTTGCAAAATAGAAAAAGATTCAATTAACTCAATTTTAGTAAATTTTACTTAGACATCATTCCTTTACCGGAAAGATCGAAATAAAACGATTACATAACTTTGGCTAGTTATTAGATTTAGCCTAACAACATTAAAACAACGAAAAAGATAAAAACAAACATAACAAACATAAATACTTTAGAAATTTACCCGATTACAACTGCTGAATCAGAGGTCGTATTCTTCCGGACATTACAACGACTTCATCAACACCGAACTTCCGATAATTTCCCGAGCATTACAACGATACTACGGATTCTACATTATTTATGGCATAAGGCCTATATACATAACTACTACTAAGAAGATTAGAAGATATATATAAGATGATATATATATATATATATTGGTACACTGTAAGCTGCCTGCAATCAGCCTATTTATAAGCAGATTTTTCCAAGCCGGATCGATCCGGGATCAAGGTCGGATCGATCCGGGAATAAAAAACATTATAATGCACTTATTTTCTGCAGATCCATGTGCTAATCATCATTACTTCGCATTATTGCTAATCCGGATCGATCCGGGGTGATGTCGGATTGATCCGGGTGTAATTATTTCCATTTTTTAGCTGAAACTTGATAAAATCATATCTTGAGTTGTAGACCTCCGATTGACATGATTCAAGAAGCGTTGGAAATCTCTTTGAAAGATCTAAAAATTCCATGAAGGACTCTTCTTCAGAAAATGCCTTTTTGATGGGCCATTTGTTCGTCGAAAATATAATTCGATAATAATACTACGAACCGTTGATCCACTTGAACTTTTAAGCTTGTGGCACATTCTTACACCCTTCAAAAGATATGATTTGACTTCAAAAAGTGTCGTTTACTTGGGGTCTTGGTTTACCTAAAAATCTGCAATAAAATACCAAAAATACCACGTAAATCTGACACGACACTCCGGTTACTTAAACCGGTACAAAATTTATAACTTTTTATTACTTTTACTATATTTTTTTATAGTTTTTAGATTTATTTATTACTGTTAATATTTTATACGATTATCGTTATAGTTTCTTATATTTTATATATAAAGAGTTGATAAAGTATATATAATATCGTAATTTTTATCATATAAATGTTATACATCAACTACTCCCCACTTAGCTCTTTGATCGTCCTCGAGCAAAATAAGCGGTAATATATAAAAATTACAATAAAAATGATATACTTTGTAGATTAATTTTCAAGTTAGTAAAATATCATTTCAATATTATAAATATATTAACTATATCTTTCTTAGAAATTAACAAGATAAAAAGTGTATATAACTTAGATAAATTATTTATCAAATATTATCCAAATGAAATTCTACATAATCTACTTAGTAAATATAATTAAATTTCTAGAATTATTCTCTCATCTCAACTTATATGAAATATTTGGAATCAAAGACTAAGTCAAGTAGTTGACAAAATGGCTTATAACGTTTTAGGCTCAGGGTGTTGGTTAATCGAAAGGATAGAAAAGGAAATCAAAAGAGAAAGAAGCAAGTCGTACGTACTTACTCCTTCATATTTTTTGATCAAAAATATCTCGATTAATAACATTCTGATATTATTTCACCTTTTTTCCAGATTTTCTATTTTTTTTTTTTTCATAGAATACTAACATACCCGAACTCATTACCAAAATCGACTATCTTGCAAGCGTCATGAGGTGAGATCGAATATCTTAATATCTATCTATTTTTTCCAATCTCAGCATATACCATTCTTTTGCATCTTTTGTGTCATCATCTTCTTTCATAAGTACGCACAAACTCGTAGGATTTTTAAGAAATGTAGACCAAAATAGGCTAAGGGTCGGTTATAATTAGTTTAATCAAAATGGCTATTTCGAGTGAGGTCTGGCCACTCTACAAGGCTGAGGTGGGGACAAAAATTGGAAATTTACGTTCAGGTAGGCTATTTGGCTATAGCTGATCAAAGTAGTGCCAAAAATCTCATCATTCCTAATCCGATTCCATATTCATATTTCGTTTTGAAAAGAAAATTATTCTAACATTTCATTATAAATATAAGTATATTTGTTAAATTTCATAAGAAAATTACTTGATAATATTTATGTATAGTTACATATACTTAAAATCTTATAAAAATCTAAAACTGACATATATAATATAATTATAATATATCTAATTTGGAAGCTAAAAGGTCCGTCTCGATCCAACTTTTTCCTCTGGATGCTAAAACATAAAGCACTGCCTACGTTCGACTTCTTGGCTAAGAGACACATCATCCCTTCTCCCACCTGTCTAATTTGCGGTATTGAAGATGAAACACCCCCGCATGCTCTTCGTGATTGTCCTTGGACTACCCAAGTGTGGATGTTATTGATGCCTAGAGATCAATGGAGTCACTTTTTTGGCACAAGAAGTACAGATATATGGATAGCAGAGAATCTGGCCACTAAAGGTTCTAACGAGTGGAACTATACTTGGAGGGAAGCGGTAAATGGCATCTGGATCTGGCGGAATAAATTAATTCACGACTCAGCAGTGGCAAGGCCCCCAGCTACTGTGTTTGTATCCCAAGCTGTGGAAAGAGCGAAGAACTTACGATTAGCCTGGCAAGATTATAATTGATTGTTGGGCTGCTTTAGATGTTTATATGTCGAATTGTTTTAGTCTTTGACTGTGGTGCACAGTTCTGTAATCTTGGTTTGGTGCTAAGTTTAAGCACCAGTTTTTTTTTTTCGTTGAATAAATAAAGGCTCGTTTCCACACCAAAAAAAAAAAAAAAAAAAAAAAAAAAAAAAAAAAAAAATCTATTCTTACCAATTTATATTATTTTTATTTATATTAATTATTTATTATCTAGTTATTTTTATTCAAGAAAAATTAAACTAAGTATTAAGTAATTAAGTATACATTTATATGCTAAATTTTAATTTTTTATTTACCAACCTAACTCTACTCCCCACTTACGAAGTGGCATCGTCCCGATGTTCAGTGAGTACGAAAAAGTAGGTTCGAAAATAAAATTAAAATTTTATACGATCGGTATTATTTTAGCGATATTACTTGCATGTATTATTACTATAACCAACATAAAGAAAACAAAACATATATATATTAAACAAGATTATTAAAAACATGATAATCAAAGAAAAACATAATTAAACAGATAATTAATCTACGAACTTAAAAAAACAAATAACTTACACATACTAACTTCTTCAACTAACAATTCTCCAACCGTCACAACCCTCCAACTATCACAACCAGACTGACTTAAAAACAACTTTCGTTCAGGTAAATATCTCAAACTGTTGAAGAACATCCGGGAGTTTCAACCGGAAGTAGTCCAACTTGAGAACCACGAGATGGAAAAATGTCATCGTGATCACACTCAGGTACTCCATGTAAATGAACACAAAGTCACGAAATAAGCCAAGCAAATGGCATGGGCCTCCCCCTACTACGTCGCTCTACTGCGAAATTAACCGCCATCTTATGAATCAAGATCCCCCAATAAACATAAGCTCCAATAGTGATTGCGTACATCAGAAGCAATTCACAATCAGTAATTCCCGAGAAATCATTTGTGGGATAGACTCGTGAATTAATAAAATGTTTCCACGCCCTCAGGTGAGGGGATAACGCAAGAGTGGAAAAATCAAAATTATGATCGAAAAGAGGAAATAAGTACTGGATTGCTTCTGCGGTTCTATCGACAATATTAGAAGGATTTTCTAGTTCCCACTGGAACTCAAAATGCGTACTGGGAAAAAAACCACAAGGCGGAATTTCATAAATTTGATTAATAACGAAGGACGAAAAGGGAATAACAATGCCTCGGACAGTAATGAGTTGAGTTGCTGCTATCGTAGTTTCTTCAGATAGAGATGAATAAAAATCTCGGACTACAGAAATATTTATTCTACCTCTCGGATGTTTAACAAATTTCTTCCAACCAAAGCCTCGTATCAGATTCCTACCCCACTGATCAATTTTTTCAGTGTTCAAACCTTTCTCCATCAGAATAGGAGATTGAACAAAGTTTAGATGTCTCGGAATGTCGTTATGAAAACAGGAGGCTTGACTTTCGGGAACCACACCATCAGGCGTATGTGGTTCATAACTGTTAACCGAGGGAGATGAGTGGTTCGACATTTTTATCAGATAAAAAACTAAGCTTATACAGATAGAAGTAAAAGAAGGAATGAGCAAAGTTGAAGGCTTCTGCTATTTCCTTTTATAGAAATATTCCTATCATGTAAAAGTAGAAAAGATCTCCTTTTTGGCGTTTTTGCACTTACCGGATCGATCCTGGAAAGGGCCGGATCGATCCGGCCTAGCAGCTAGAAATGTTGTCAGGTCGGTACACTCACACCGGATCGATCCGGGGTTAGGTCGGATCGATCCGGGAACTCACTATTCACGGACAGAGTTGTTTTGGCTTGAAATATGCCCAGATTTTTTCTAGTTTGATATGTTTTCTTCGGTTTCTTAATTCATTATGTTATTTTTATAGATAACGACACACTTTTACTACAAAGTTCGTAAAATAAAATCACACGAAAATAAAATAAAATCAAAATAACATAAAATCATACGGAAAATAAAATCCAAAAGTAGTTTATACGAAAAGAAATTGTTTGAAGTGTCAATAATCCAGAAAATGGTTTAAATTACTCCTCATCATCACTCATCTCGACAAAGCTCGAGCTTGGCATGGCTTGAGAACTGGCCGGATCAAAAGTCGATTCCTGGAATGGATCTTGAAAATGTGTCGACATCCTAACCGAGCCATCGAATCCCATCGAGCTCATCCCTGCCGTAACATCAGTATAAGCGCTTTCCCATCCTGTCCTGGTATGGCTAAATGCTCCGAATCCTCCCCAACCAGATGTCTGTGCTGCCGTAGTACCTGTCGAAAAATCCCCTACACCACTAGTTTGATAACCAAAGGAATGTGGCATTTGTTGGAAGTTTGATCGAGGTGGCATCGGTGGAATAAAGTCGGGCAAGGTATATGGCTGGGATTGGCATTGCGGAATGTCCATTTCGGCATAGGAAGGGTTCTGAAGTATATTCATCTGATAAATACCGCGAATGCCTTGTCTTAAATCATCAGACCACTCCCTATTCCTTTCCGCATAAACAGCCATATTAGCATTGGCACGATGAACATCATAGGCTAAAGATTGGAACATGTCGTATGTGATGGTGTTAGGAAGCTGAGTTTGTGATTGACTAGATGATGGAGGAACAGTGGTGGATTGAGAAGTAGGTGGAATAGGCTGAGGTCGGCGGCGGTTTGGGTTCATAAAATCAATTCTTCCCGCCGGCCTAAGTGGTAAACTAGGGCCTATAAGTGTTTCGTCAACCATAATCAGATTATCATTTGGAAGTTCAGGAACACCTAGCTGGCGACACAAGGAAGAAATAAAACACGGAAAAGGCACATGACTGCCTGGTTTAGCAGTCGTGACAAATTCCATGGCCCTTTTATACATAACCTTGCCGACATCTACAGGTATATCATTGACCATGGCCCAAGCAATACACAGATCTTCTTTACCAAAAGATGTCAAATGACGAGTAGGGTAAAGAGTGTGACTAATAAAACGTTTAATAGCCTTCATATCCCTTATACATTTTCCATAGGAAAACCTGTTTTCATGCCAGACGGCTGTGGGATCTAACTCATTCTGGGCTGTCGAGACAATATGGTCAAAATCTGCAGGCTCATCTAAATTCCATACCGTATAATAATCCTCACTCTCTGGTATATCAGGAATACCATAAATAGCGTTTATAATCTGAGGACTAAACGGCACTGTCCTGGTTCTTAGGTTGACAGAAGTTAACTCACCATCTTCTGTAGCATTATGAGTTGCTACCAGAGAATAAAATTCAGCTACTAAGGTTGTGTTAACTTCACCTGCCCTTAAACTGGCTAACTCCAACCAATTTCTATTCTCAAAAATCGTTTTTACCTCCGGCCCCAAATCCTTGAAATCTAATCCCCTCTCTATTGCAACTAAACATTTCCCAAATTTATTTCTCAATGCATTCTTAGCTGCAGTAGACGCGGTTCTATCAAAACTAACGGCCAATTCTTCTTCTGTTAAAGGCCTTGTCTCTATGACCGGGATTTGGGTAGGGATATGCGGCTTACGTTTTTTAGTGGCTTTCGACGATTCGGCCATTCTACGATAGTGACACAACAACAAAACAACAAAAAACAACAAAACAAACAAAACAATACAACACAAATGAGTAACAAAATAGTTGAAATTAAATAAAAAGTTGCATAAAAATGAAATTAACAAAATACATTACTACAATGTTACCTTATAGTGCTTAAAAGGTTGAAAAGTTGGCCGGAAAAGATGGAAATTCGCCGGAATGAAAGTGAAGCTTTTCTTTGAAAATTTCTCCAATTTAAATGAAATTTTGAAGAGAAGAGAAGGAAATGAGAAGAGTATAAGGATTGGGGTAGTTTAATAGTAATGTTATGTGATGATTTGAAGAAAAAATTTCGAGAGGGAAAGGGGGAGGGGCGGCTGTTTTTCAGAAAAAATGAAAGAGGAAGAAGAAGAAGAGACCCCGTTCTTTTTTTAGGTTTTTTAGTCTCCGGATCGATCCGGGGTTAGGTCGGATCGATCCGTCCAAAGATCAATTTTTATTATTATTATTATTATTTTTTTTTTTAAAAACATAAAACTTGAAGTAAAACTTTTAATACTTTTTATAAACTTTTAATAAAACATTTATAAATTTTATAAAGATCCAATTTATAAAATTTTCAAAGGTTATGCAAAAGTTTTTGATAAAAAGCTGTTGAAATAAAAAGTAAAAAATAGTCGAGACTTATGGGGGTCCTAATTCCTCTATTTCTAAATCTTCCGAGTTCGATATAACGTTCTATCAACATAACCTTGAGAAATGAGGCATTTGAATTTTCTCTTTGATCTCCATCGGGATTTTCGGATAACCACCTAATCGTTCCCTTCTTAACAACATTCAAACACTCATTCGAGATTTGGTTGTGCTTTCTCCACATTTCCCACCATGCTCACTTTTTCCACGGATTCGCATCTCATCGAAACTTTGCCCTTCTTTTTATCGAACTTCTCGATTTTCCATTACATACTTCTTTTAATCGATCTCTCTCAACAATTGCTTGTTTTTCTCAAAAGCGAAGCTTCTATTTTAAACGCGACATCTTTATCAAGGCCTAACTTCAAAAGTAAAATAAAAACTCCTATTCTATCTAAAAAAGACATCCAGCTTCTTTTACGTCTATCCGGTAAAAGACGAAAAGAGTTTAAACATGAATAAAAACACAGAAAAGTAGAGTAAAGATAGATAGCACCTAGTATTCGGCTGATTTCAGTTTCTCTGCTTTTCAGTTTGTCTGTTTTTCTGCTTTTCTGTTTTTCTATTTTTCTGCTTTTTCAATTTGTCGGGGGATCAATCAGTAGCATTACTTCTTCTTTCAGTATGATTCCTTCTCCCTCCACAAATAACTTTACTCTGTGGCCATTGGCTATAAAAGTCGTATTTCCATCAGTTAGTTCAACAGCTCCAGATTTGTAAACCCGTGTTACGTTAAATGGACCTGTCCATCTTGATTTAAGCTTACCTGGAAACAACTTTAAACGTGAATTGTACAAGAGCACTCGATCACCTACATGGAACTCACGACTATAGATTCTCTTATCGTGAAAAGATTTCGTGCGTTCTTTGTAGATTCGAGCATTTTCATAAGAATCGAGATGAAATTCTTCTAGTTCTGTTAATTGAAGCAATCTATGATCACCGACAGCCTTAGGATCGAAATTCAGAAATCTAATAGCCCAGAAGGCTCGGTGTTCTAACTCAACTGGGAGATGAAAAGACTTACCAAAGACTAGCTTATAGGGAGAACAACCAATTGGTGTTTTAAAAGCTGTTCTGTACGCCCATAATGCATCATCTAATTTAATTGCCCAGTTTTTACGATTTGAATCCACTATTTTCTCCACGATTCTTTTGATTTCTCTATTTGACACCTCTACCTGTCCACTGGTTTGCGGATGATAGGGCGTTCCTAACTTATGCGTTACACCATATTTTTCAACTATCTTAGTAAATGGTCTATTACAAAAGTGTGACCCTCTATCACTAATGATAGCCCTCGGAATGCCATATCTGGTAAATATATTCTTTTTAAGGAATCGTATGACAACTTTGGTATCATTAGTGGGAAGAGCTTCAGCTTCTAACCATTTTGAAACATAATCTACCATTACAAGAATAAATCTTTTTCCAAAAGATATAGGGAAGGGTCCCATGAAATCTATACCCCAAACATCAAATAACTCACATTCTAAAATAGGTTGCATAGGCATTTCATGTTTTTTAGATACATTTCCCCATTTTTGACAAGATTCACAAGATTTAACATACTTATAAGCATCTCTATATAGTGTAGGCCAATAAAAACCACATTGTAAAACTTTAAAAGCGCTTTTTCCAACCTCCATGATGACCTCCTGCCTCACGATCATGAAAAAATGATAAAACACTTAAAATTTCATTATCAGGCACACATTTTCTGATTATCCCATCTGAACATTTACGGAAAAGGTCTGGTTCCTCCCAGTAATAAAATTTAAGTCATAAAAGAACTTCTTTTTCAGCTGCCAAGTCCAATGAGACGGAATATAATCACAGGTTAAGTAATTAATGATATCTCCAAACCAAGGTGACATTTCCTTAGAAGGAATTCTATTCTTTAATAATTGCATGGTTGAAGGAGTGTCTATTCTAAATAGTTGTTCATCAGGAAATGAATCTTTAATTTCATTTCCTATTTCTTCATCATTTTCCATTCTACTTAGATGATCTGCTACTACATTCTCACTTCCTTTTTTTATCTTTAATTTCAATATCGAATTCTTGAAGTAAGAGAATCCATCTAAGAAGATGGGGTTTAGCGTCTTTCTTACTCAGTAAATACTTCAGTGCTGAATGGTCTGTATAAATTATTACCTTAGAACCAACAATATACGATCTAAACTTATCTAAGGCAAAAATTACAGCCAACAGTTCTTTTTCTGTAGTTGCATAGTTTAATTGAGCAGTGTTTAATGTGTGAGATGCATAGTATATAGCTTTGAGAATTTTGTTATATCTTTGACCTAAAACAGCTCCTACAGCTAAATCGCTTGCATCACACATAATCTCAAATGGCAAACTCCAATCTGGTGCTACTAACACTGGTGCAGTAGTTAATCTCGCTTTTAGGGTCTGAAAAGCTTCCATACATTTACTATCAAAGTTAAAAGGTACTTCTTTTTCAAGTAAATGACTTAGAGGCTTTGCTATTTTCGAAAAATCGGCAATGAATCTTCTATAAAATCCTGCATGTCCGAGAAATCCTCTTAGAGTTCTTAAATTAACTGGTGGAGGTAACTTTTCAATTACTTCGACTTTAGCTTTATCAACTTCAATACCCTCTTCAGAGATTCTATGACCTAAAACAATCCCTTCTGATACCATTAGATGACATTTTTCCCAGTTTAGTACTAAATTGGTATCTTCACAGCGTTGTAACACTCGTTCTAAGTGTAACAAACAAACATCAAACGAATCTCCGTAAACACTAAAGTCGTCAATAAAAATTTCTAAGAATTTCTCAACCATATCGGCAAATATAGCCATCATACACCTTTGAAATGTAGTCGGTGCATTACATAAACCAAACGGCATTCTTTTATAAGCAAAAGTTCCATAAGGACAAGTGAAAGTAGTTTTTTCTCTATCTCCCGCCGCAATGAATATCGTAAATATCCCGAATAACCATCTAAGAAACAAGTAATACTTATGTCCACTTAAACGTTCCAACATCCGAACTATGAATGGAAGTGGATGATGATCTTTCTTAGTATGATCATTTAGTTTTCTAAAATCAATGCACATTCGATAACTCCGTAATCTCTCTTGTCGGAATCCATTCATTCCTTTCATTCTCTTTCACCGTGAAACCTCCTTTCTTTGGTACCACTTGAGTTGGACTTACCCATTCACTATCGATATGGGAAAAATTATCCCCATTTCTAATAGCTTAATGACCTCTTTCTTAACAATTAACTGTAAATTAGGGTTGAGGCGGCGTTGCGGTTGAATACAAGGTTTAGCATCCTCCTTCGAATTATCTTATGAACGCAAATTTCGTGGGCTAATACCTCGAATATCGGCAATCGTCCATCCAAAAGATTTCTTATGCTTTTTCAACATTCTAAGTAATTGATCTTCTTGTTGCTCAGTTAAAAATTATGAAATAATAACCGGTAATAGATTATTAGTTTCGAGAAAAGCATACTTCAGATTTAAAGGTAACGGTTTCAATTCCGGATTCTTAGGTGGATCTTCCAAAGGTGATGGTTTAAGAACTCGGTCCTTCTAGTTCTAATTCCAAATACTTATGCCATGATGGTTTAAAAGTAAAACTTCCTTTATCTAGAGAAAGGATTATCTCTTTCATTTCGGTGTCTTTCTCATCTTCCTTATAGATAGACAGAGTTAAACATTCTTCTAATCTTTGTCTTCAAAAGTTGGTAACTGAATATCATAGACAGAATGAATATCTTCTATAAAAGAACATGATTCTGGTGATCTGTATGGATGGTTCATAGCTTTGAAAATATTGAAAGAAACTTCCTCTTCATTGACTCTCAGAATTAATTCTCCTTTCTGGACATCTATTAAGGTTCTTCCTGTAGTTAGAAATGGTCGACCTAAGATAAGTGGCGCTGAATATCCTTCTTCCATTTCCATAACTACAAAGTCTATTGGGAAGTAGAACTTGTCTATTTTAACCAATACGTCCTCAATAATTCCTTTAGGGTATTTAATCGATCTATCTGCCATTTGCAGAGTCATTTCAGTCTTCGTAAGCTTTCCTATGCCTAGCTTTCTATAATCCTCATAAGACATGAGATTTATACTAGCTCCAAGATCACATAAGACCTTCTTAAACAAATCCTCCAATTTCACATGGAATGGTAAAACTTCCAGGATCTTTCGCTTTAGGTGGTAACTTATCTTTGCAAAACCGCTATGAGAACATTCTTCATTTAGGCATATATTCTCATATTCCTCTAATTTTTTCTTGTTTGACGAATATCTTTCAGAAACTTTCCATAAGCAGGCATACTAATTAGAGCTTCGATAACAGGGATATTAACATGAATATGACGAAAATTATCAAGGAAATGAGCATACTTCTGATCAGTCTTAATCTTTTTCATTTGATCTTTAGGTGGGTAAGGCAAGGATTCTAAATCTATAACCTTTGATCCCAAAGTCATTTTCTCTTTTCCTTTCTCCTTAAACTTTTGAGTATTACTTGATCGCCAAGTATCGTTATCTTGAGTTTTTTCTTTTAAAATATTCCCTGAATCAATCTCTATTTCAGATTCCTTCAGTTCTTCTTGTTTTTCATCCTTGTTTTCATTATCTTCTATTCCAACATGTTCCTTGAATAAAGTCCTTAAATCTTTATCCATAGGATCCTTCAAAATCCTAGGGATTTTTACCCATTTTTCACCTTCATTCTCAGGTTCCAAACTTCTATTCCTTTTCAAGAAATTCTCTATAATTTCTTCTTCCTCATCAGTAAATTCAAGTTCGTCTTTAGTTTCATCATTCTTACCATCTAAATCATTTTCTACTTCATTATTTCCGAAGTTTTCTCCTTCACAGAGTTTTCTACTTCTCGTAACTACAACATTTACCTCTCTTGGGTTTCTTTTAGTATTACTTGGTAATCCTCCAGGAGGTCTACTGTTATTACGTTCACCTTCCCTACTCAAATGATCTTCCATATTCCTTAATGAGGCTTCTATCGTTCTCATTCTGGTATCGTGACCACTCATAGATGTTTTCATCGAACTCATATCTTTAGTGATCGAACCTATAGAAGTCATCATTGTTTCCATATTCTTAGCTTGAGTAGATACTACACTCATCATATTTTCCATTAGTTTCTCCCATTTTTCAACTCCTTCTCAGTGAGTTGAACTTTGAGTTACCGGTATACTTTGAGTGGTATGTTGAGGATAGGATCTAGGTAATGATTGTAAATTCGATTAGATGTGTTTTCTTGATAAAGCGATTATTATTCATATTCCTATACGGAACTCTGGATATGGCGGTTGTCCTTGCTTACTAGGGTTTTCAGACCATCGAAAAGTAGGGTGATCTCTTCTAATAGCATTAAACGAGTTTGAGTAAGCATTGTTCAAATTCCTATGCTGCTGAAGAAAACTCACCTCCTCTCTTGAATATCCTGGTGGTTCTTCAATCCCTAATGGCATATTATCCTGATTTGAGTATTCAGTTGGTGTACTATTTTCTGAACTTTGGTTTTTATTCGATTGTAGGCCATCAAATTTCCTACTCAAATTTTCTAAATGTGCTAGAACTTCCGTATTAGATGTACATTCTCCTGCAAAAGCTACTTTTCTGGTGCTAGAACCGGTTTCCCACATTCTGTTATTTTTGGAAATCTTTTCTATAGCATCGTAAACTATTTGAGCTTCACTCATCATTAAAGAACCACCACATGCATGATCTACATCCGCACGTGAATCTTTTCTTAATTTACGACAGAAAAGTTGAATTTGCATATCTAAGGAATAACCATGGTCGGGACAGGCTCTTAACAATTTTTTAAATCTTTCCCAGGCATTCCCAAGCGTTTCTTCAGATCCTTGTCTAAAGTTAGCAACCTCGACTTTTAATTCCAAATTTCGTCCAGGAGTGAAATATTGTTTCAGAAATTCGGTTTGAATATCCTCCCAACTAGTAAGTGAATGATGTGGAAGAGACATAAACCAATCTCGGGCTCGTCCTTTTAAAGAAAAAGGAAACATAGTCATCCTCGTTAGTTCCTTATAAGCACCTTGACTTTTGGCTGTATTGCACAGTTCTTCAAAAAGATAGAGATGATGATGTGGATCTTCATCATCCTCTCCTAGGAATTGGGCTCTTGCGTCAATTAAACCAAAAAGATGAGATTTAATTTCGAAATTGTTCACTCCTTCATTGGGTAAAAGTATGGAATTATTAGTCTGGTTTCTTCTTATGGTCTTATCACAGATAGGTCTCGGGTTTGGTGGGTTATTATGATTATTCTGGTTCCGATTCTGATTATTTCTATTATTTTGATTTTGATTATTAGGATTAACAGGGTGTTGTCCATGCCCTTGAGCATGTTCCAACCCTTGTTCAGGTGTTTCATCACTGATTTCGGCCATTTTCGTATTTCTGTTTGATGATGATTCTTGGTCAGGATTTCCCTGACTAGTATGACCACGTTTACTCTCTACTCTTAACTGCCTTTCGTAAGTGTTTATGTCAGGCTTATAAGGAGTGAGTGGGGCCTTACCGCTTCTGGTCATCAACTAACGAAAAGAGAAAATAACTCGAAATAGATAAAAGTAAAAAGATTGGTAACTTACTTATAAGGTAAGTACCAACGAAAAATAAAAAGAAATGTGATAAGAAGAGTGTTGACTTATTCTCGAGAATTTTGAGATAATACAAGTAGTAACCATAGACACAAAGAAAAATTAGCGACGTAGTCCCCGGCAACGGCGTCAGAAAGCTGACAGGACCTTTTCTAGTGCTATATAATCCTTAACCGGCAGTGTACCGGGTCAAACTGTAGTGCTAGTATGGTGAGTCAGAGTGTCGAATCCTCAGGGAAAACGTGGTAATTCTTCTAAGTGTGGTTAAACGCCAAAGAGCTGTTATTAACTCGATCTAAACCGCAATTTTATAACACAGATGACTACTATTCTACTTAACATAAAATAAATGCGTAATTTAAAAGTTATTCTAATATAATATATATAGATATATAAATATATATAGATGTACATTAATTGCAAAATATATATATAGATATAAATATATATAGATACCAATATAATTTTATAGAACTAGTCAAAGTTTATATAATTGATTTATACGATCTTTTTCAGTAAGCGGAATGTGCTCGATCTTTCCTTTTATATTAGGTCCAATTGAGTAAATGAAACGGTGCACTCCTGAGGTTAACAATTCCTCCTCACACGAGCGTATGAAATTGTCATATGTCATTGTCATCGGTTCAATCTCCACAACTGCCCCATGCCAATCTCAGTTAGTAGTCGAATAGGTACCGAGTACAAATCTACCCCGGATAAAAGAGGTTATTCCGTTTGTCAGACGGCCGATGTTATTCAAAAGGCTCCGGTTGTCAGGCGGATCGATTTAACTTTCCGGTGTTAGTTTCAATTAAACCGTTGATTTTAACATTATTACGATCTTGAGCACAAGTTTAATAAGACTCATCTTTCCCAAGACAAATCTGCCCCCGGGTAGGAAATAGGATTCCGTAGTCACGCTTTCGCACGGCCAATTTTACCCTCCGGTTTTTCTATCTTTTATCTCATATCCTAACTTCTCTGGTCAGTTCATCGTTAGGTTATATGTTATGATTCATCTTGGTTAATTACGTCAATCCGAATATTATCAATACGTTGCAAAATAGAAAAAGATTCAATTAACTCAATTTTAGTAAATTTTACTTAGACATCATTCCTTTACCGGAAAGATCGAAATAAAACGATTACATAACTTTGGCTAGTTATTAGATTTAGCCTAACAACATTAAAACAACGAAAAAGATAAAAACAAACATAACAAACATAAATACTTTAGAAATTTACCCGATTACAACCTGCTTTGAATCGAGAGGTCGTATTCTTCCGGACATTACAACGACTTCATCAACACCGAACTTCCGATAATTTCCCGAGCATTACAACGATACTACGGATTCTACATTATTTATGGCATAAGGCCTATATACATAACTACTACTAAGAAGATTAGAAGATATATATAAGATGATATATATATATTGGTACACTGTAAGCTGCCTGCAATCTGCCTATTTATAAGCAGATTTTTCCAAGCCGGATCGATCCGGGATCAAGGTCGGATCGATCCGGGAATAAAAAACATTATAATGCACTTATTTTCTGCAGATCCATGTGCTAATCATCATTACTTCGCATTATTGCTAATCCGGATCGATCCGGGGTGATGTCGGATTGATCCGGGTGTAATTATTTCCATTTTTTAGCTGAAACTTGATAAAATCATATCTTGAGTTGTAGACCTCCGATTGACATGATTCAAGAAGTGTTGGAAAGCTCTTTGAAAGATCTAAAACTTCCATGAAGGACACTTCTTCAGAAAATGCCTTTTTGATGGGCCATTTGTTCGTCGAAAATATAATTCGATAATAATACTACGAACCGTTGATCCACTTGAACTTTTAAGCTTGTGGCACATTCTTACACCCTTCAAAAGATATGATTTGACTTCAAAAAGTGTCGTTTACTCGGGGTCTTGGTTTACCTAAAAATCTGCAATAAAATACCAAAAATACCCACGTAAATCTGACACGACACTCCGGTTACTTAAACCGGTACAAAATTTATAACTTTTTATTACTTTTACTAGATTTTTTATAGTTTTTAGATTTATTTATTACTGTTAATATTTTATACGATTATCGTTATAATTTCTTATATTTTATATATAAAGAGTTGATAAAGTATATATAATATCGTAATTTTTATCATATAAATGTTATACATCAGCTTTTGCTTTAGGAAAAATGAAGAAGATGAAGATGATAGAATTGTGATTTTTTTAGGTTATAAAGCTAACGAATCGAACCGAACTCTTATCGACTCGAATCGTTAGTAATTACTCGATTTTCTCTTCTTCTTTTTTGTGTAATAATTTAAATTATATCATAGAAATATTTTTATAAAACTCATAAAATAAATTATTACATTTTTTTATAAAAGCTTTAAAAATAGTTTTGGTATGATAATCCTTAATTATATCATATAAATCATATATATGATATAAAAATAAGTTTATCATAAATTTTTTATGAAATCTTTGAAAATTATATATATATATATATATATATATATATATATATATATATATATATAAACATAAAACTTAATCTAATTCTACTCCTATCATCCTTAAATCTTCAAGATTTCTATAATAACGGTCCATCAACCTAATTCCTAGAAATGATGCGTTTGAATTCTCTCTTTGTTGTCCATCGGGATTTTCGGATAACCACCTAGTCGTTCCCATCTTAATTACCTTCAAACATTCATCCCGAGATTTGGTTGTCTTTGTCTCCACATTTTCCATTATGTTCACTTTTTCCACAGATTCTACATCTCATTAGAAATCTTGCCCTTCTCTTTATAGCACTTCTCGATTTTCCATTACAAAGATCTCTTTCTCTGATTTCGCTTATCAGCTCCTTGTTTAAATTAAAAACTAAGGCTTCTATTCTAAAGGCAACATCCTTATCTAAACCTAATTTTAACAAGTAAAATAAAAACTTCTATTCTATCTATAAAAGGCATTCCAGTTCTTTAACGTCTATCCGGTAAAAGACGAAACTAATTAAATTGCATATTAAAAAGTGAATTAAAAAGATAGTACCCGTAATCGGCTGAGTTTAGAATTCCTGCTTCCTTAATCCGTTGGAGGGTCGTTAAGCAATAATATTTCTTCTGTTTTCGGTACCCCTTCAGTTTCCACAAAAAGCTTTACCCTGTGACCATTGGCTATGAAAGTTGTTTTTCCATCAATTAGTTCAACAGCTCCAGACTTATAGACTTTAGTTACATCGTATGGACCTGTCCATCTAGATTTAAGCTTTCCTGGAAACAACTTTAAACGTGAATTGTATAAAAGTACTCGATCACCTACATGGAACTCACGACGATAGATTTTCTTGTCATGGAAAGCTTTCGTGCGTTCTTTGTAGATTCGAGCATTTTCATAAGAATCGAGTCGAAACTCTTCCAGTTCTGTTAACTGAAGTAATCTATGATCACCAACAGCTTTAGGATCAAAATTTAGGAATTTAATAGCCCATAAAGCTCGGTGTTCTAATTCAACTGGGAGATGACAAGATTTACCAAAAACTAATTTATAAGGAGAACAACCAATTGGTGTTTTAAAGGCTATTCTATATGCCCATAATGCGTCATCTAGTCTTTACGCCGCTTTCTACGATTTGAGTCCACTCGTTTTCTCCACGATTCTTTTAATTTCTCTCGTTAGACACCTCTACTGCGTCCACTAGTTTGCGGATGATAGGGTGTTCCTAGTTTATGAGTTACACCATATTTCTCAATTATTTTAGTAAATTGTCGGTTGCAAAAATGTGAACCTCTATCACTAATGATAGCCCTCGGAGTGCCATATCTTGTAAATATATTCTTTTTAAGGAACCTTAGCACAACCTTGGTATCATTAGTGGGAAGAGCTTCAGCTTCTACCCATTTCGAGACATAATCAATCATTACAAGAATAAATCTTTTTCCAAACGATATAGGGAAAGGTCCCATGAAATCTATACCCCATACATCAAATAATTCACATTCTAAAATCGGTTCCATAGGCATTTCATGTTTTTTCGATATATTCCCCCACTTTTGACAAGATTTACAAGATTTTACATATTTATACGCATCTTTATATAGTGTAGGCCAATAAAAACCACATTGTAAAACTTTAAAAGCAGTTTTCCATCCTCCATGATGACCTCCTGCCTCACGATCATGACAAAACGATAAAACACTTAAAATCTCATTATCAGGGATACATTTTCTGATTATTCCATCCGAGCATCTTCGGAAAAGATCTGGTTTCTCCCAATAGTTAAACTTTAAGTCATAAAAGAATTTCTTTTTCTCCTGCCAGGTCCAGTGAGACGGGATGTAATTACAGGTGAGATAGTTAACGATATTCCCAAACCATGGTGAATTCTCCTTTAATGGTATTCTATCTTTTAATAATTGCATGGTTGAAGGAGTATCGATCCTAAAAAGTTGTTCATCTGGAAATGAATCTCGTATTTCATTTCCTTTCCCTTCATCATTTTCCATTCTACTTAGATGATCTGCTACTACATTTTCACTTCCTTTTTTATCCTTAATTTCAATATCAAATTCTTGAAGTAACAGAATCCATCTAAGAAGAAGTGGTTTAGCATCTTTCTTACTTAACAGATACTTCAGGGCTGAATGGTCTGTATAGATAATAACCTTAGATCCAACAATATATGATCTAAACTTATCTAAGGCAAAGATTACAGCCAACAGTTCTTTCTCTGTAGTTGCATAATTGAGTTGAGCTGCATTTAGAGTGTGAGATGCATAGTAGATTGCCTTGAGTACTTTGTTATATCGTTGACCTAAGACAGCTCCTACAGCTAAATCACTTGCATCACACATAATTTCAAATGGTAAATCCCAGTCTGGTGCTACCAGCACTGGTGCAGTAGTCAACTTCGCTTTTAGGGTCTGAAATGCTTCCATACATTTATCTTCAAAGTTAAATAGTACCTCTTTTTCTAGCAAATGACTTAGAGGCTTTGCTATTTTCGAGAAATCTGCAATAAATCTCCTATAAAATCCAGCATGTCCAAGAAATCCTCTCAAAGTTTTTAAATTCACTGGTGGAGGTAACTTTTCAATTACTTCGACTTTAGCTTTATCAACTTCGATACCTACTTCAGAGATTCTATGACCTAGAACAATTCCTTCTGATACCATCAGATGACATTTTTCCCAGTTTAGTACTAAGTTGGTATCTTCACAGCGTTGCAATACTCGTTCTAAATGCGATAAGCATTCATCGAAAGAATCTCCATAAACACTAAAGTCATCCATAAAGATTTCTAAGAATTTCTCGACCATGTCAGAAAATATTGCCATCATACATCGCTGAAATGTGGCTGGTGCATTACATAAACCAAATGGCATTCGTTTATAAGCAAAAGTTCCATACGGACAAGTGAAAGTAGTTTTTTCTCTATCTCCTGCTGCAATGAATATCTGTAAGTAGCCTGAATAGCCATCTAAGAAACAATAATATTTATGTCCACTTAAGCGTTCCAACATCTGTACGATGAATGGAAGTGGATGATGATCTTTCTTAGTATGATCATTCAGTTTTCTAAAATCAATACACATTCGATATCCTGTAATTTCCCTTGTCGGAATCCATTCATTTTTATCATTTTCTTTTACCGTGAAACCTCCTTTCTTTGGAACTACTTGAGTTGGACTTACCCATTCACTATCAGATATGGGAAAGATTATCCCCATTTCTAATAGCTTAATAACCTCTTTCTTAACAATGGTTTGTAAATTTGGGTTGAGGCGGCGTTGTGGCTGAATACAAGGTTTAGCTCCTTCATTCAGAATGATCTTATGAACACAAATCTCATGGCTAATTCCTTGAATATCTGCCACTGTCCATCCAAATGCCTTCTTATGATTTCTTAACATTCTAAGTAATTGATCTTCCTGTTCATTAGTTAAGGTTGATGAAATAATAATCGGTAGTAGATTATCAGTTTCAAGAAAAGCATATTTCAGATTTGAAGGAAGTGGTTTCAACTTCAGATTCCTTGGTGGATCTTCTACTGAAGGTTTTAGAACTGGTCCTTCTAGTTCTAATTCCAAATATTTATGCCATGGGTGTTTAAAAAATATTCCTTTATTCAGATAACGGATTATTTCTCTCATCTTAGCATCATTTTCATCTTCTTTATAGATAGACAATGCTAGGCATTCTTCTAATCTGTCTTCATAATCTTGTAATTGGTCATCACAGAATGTAGATATCTCATCTATAAAAGAACATGATTCTGGTGATTTGTATGGATGGTTCATAGCTTTGAAGATATTGAAAGAAACTTCATCTTCATTAACTCTTAGTATCAGTTCACCTTTTTGAACATCGATTAACGTTCTTCCTGTAGCTAGAAATGGACGACCTAGAATAATTGGCGCTGAATATCCTTCTTCCATTTCCATTATTACAAAATCCACTGGGAAGTAAAATTTGTCTATTTTAACCAATACGTCCTCGATGACTCCTTTAGGATGTTTAATCGATCTATCTGCCATTTGCAGAGTCATTTCAGTATTTGTAAGCTCTCCTATACCCAGTTTCCTATAATCCTCATAAGACATGAGATTTATACTTGCTCCGAGATCACATAGTACTATTTTAAACAAAAATCCTCCAATTTAACATGGAATTGTAAAACTACCAGGATCTTTAAGTTTAGGAGGTAACCTATGTTGTAGTATTGCAGAGCATTCTTCATTAAGGCATATATTCTCATATTCTTCTAACCGTTTTTTGTTTGATATGATATCTTTAAGAAACTTTCCATAGGTAGGCATGTTGATTAGGGCTTCGATAACAGGGATATTGACATGAATATGACGAAAAGTATCAAGGAAACGAGCATACTTCTTATCAGTTTTTATCTTTTTAATTTGATCATTTGGTGGGTAAGGTAAAGATTCCAAATCTATAACCTTTGGTTCTGAAGTTATACTCTCTTTTACTTTTTCCTTGAATCTTTGAACATTACTTGGTCGCCATGTTTCATTATCATACGATCTTTTCTTTGAAACATCTTCTGTATCAAATTTTCCTTTTACTTGTAATTCTTCCTTCTTCTCTTCCTTGTTTTTAGTATTGTTTTCTCTAACATGTTCCTTAAATAAGGTTCTTAGGTCTTTATCCATTGGATCTTTCAGAAGTCTAGGAACTTTGACCCATTCCTCATTCTCACTTTCAGGTTCAACATTACTATTTTGTCTTAAGAAATCTTCAATAATTTCTTCTTCTTCATCAGTGAATTCAAGTTCATCTGAGGTTTCTATATTCGTCTTAATTTCACCATCTAAATCATTCTCTACTTCATTATCTCCTGAGTTTTCTGTTCCAGTATTTCCACAGAGTTTTCTACTCCTAGTAATAACATCATTTACCTCTCTCGGGTTTCTTTCGGTATTACTTGGTAATCCTCCTGGAGGTCTACTGTTTTTACGTTCTCCTTCTCTACTCAAATGATCTTCCATATTCCTTATTGATGCTTCTATAGTTCTCTTTCGGTATCATGTCCACTCATGGATGTTTTCAACGTACTCATATCCTTAGTGACTGTTCCTATAGAAGTTATCATAGTTTCTACATTTTTAGCTTGAGTAGATACTACACCCATCATGTTCTCCATTAATTTCTCCCATTTATCAACTCCTTCAGGTTGATTTGAACTTTGGGTGACTGGTATACTTTGAGTAGTATGTTGTGGATATGATCTAGGTAATGATTGCAGGTTCTGATCCGCGGTATCTCCTTGATAGACTTGATTACTATATGAATTCTTGTATTGAATCGGATACGGTGGTTGTCCTTGCTTACTAGGGTTTTCGGACCAACGAAAAGTAGGGTGATCTCTTCTAATAGCATTAAACGAGTTTGAATACGCGTTGTTCAAATTCTTATGCTGTTGTAAAAAACTCACCTCCTCCCTTGAATATCCTTCTGGTTCTTCTTTCCCTAATGACACATTATCATGATTTGAGTAGTCATTCGTCAAATTTTTTTCCGAGTTAATATTCTTACTGGCTTGTAAGCCGTCAAATTTCCTACTCAAATTCTCCAAGTGTGCTAGAACTTCCGTATTCGATGTACATTCTCCTGCAAATGCTACTTTTCTTGTGCTAGAACCGGTTTCCCACATTCGGTTATTTTTGGAAATCTTTTCAATAGCATCGTAAACTAATTGGGCTTCACTCATCATTAAAGAACCACCACATGCATGATCAACGTCTGCACGTGAGTCTTTCCTTAGTTTACGACAGAAAAGTTGGATTTGCATATCTAAGGAATAACCATGATCGGGACAGGCTCTTAATAGTTTTTTAAATCTTTCCCAAGCATTCCCAAGTGTTTCTTCAGATCCTTGTCTAAAGTTAGCAACTTCGACCTTTAATTCCAAATTCCTCCCAGGAGTAAAATATTGTTTTAAGAACTCGGTTTGAATCTCCTCCCAACTTGTCAACGAATGATGTGGGAGTGACATAAACCAATCTCGTGCTCTTCCTTTTAAAGAAAAAGGAAATATAGACATCCTCGTTAATTCACGATGAGCACCTTGACTTTTGGCTGTATTACACAATTCTTCGAAAAGATAGAGATGATGATGCGGATCTTCATCATCTTCTCCTAGAAATTGGGCTCTTGTGTCAATTAAACCAAAAAGATGAGATTTTATTTCGAAATTGTTCGCTCCTTCATTAGGTAAAAGAATTGGATTATTAGTCTGGTTTCTTCTTACGGTTTGATCACATATAGGTCTCGGGTTTGGTAGGTTAGGATTATTATGATTATTCTGGTTCCGATTCTGATTATTTCTATTATTAGGATTCTGGTTATTAGGGTTATTAGGGTTTTGTCCATGCCCTTGAGCATGTTCTAGCCCTTGTTCAGGTGTTTCATCACTGGTTTCGGCCATTCTCGTTTCTCGATTTGATGATGATTTGTCAGGATTTCCCTGACTAGTATGACCACGTTTACTCTCTACTCTTAACTGGCCTTTCGTAAGTATTTATGTCGGGCTTATAAGGAGTGAGTGGGGCCTTACCGCTTCAGGTCATCAACTATCGAAAAGAGAAAATAACTCGAAATTGATAAAAATAAAAATTGGTAACTTACCTATAAGGTAGGTACCAACGAAAAATAAAAAAAGAAATGTGATAAGAAGAGTGTTGACTTATCCTCGAGAATTTTGAGCTAATACAAGTAGTAACCATAGACACAATGAATTAGCGTCGTTATCCCCGGCAACGGCGCCAGAAAGCTGACAGGACCTTTACTAGTGCTATTACAATCCTTAACCGGCAGTGTACCGGGTCAAATTGTAGCGTAATATGGTGAGTCAGGTGTCGAATCCTCAGGGAAAACGTGTGGTAATTCAGAGTGTGGTTAAACACCAAGAAGCTGTTATTAACTCAATCTAAGTCGCAGTTTTTTTCTTTTTCCTTTTTAGTAACCGTCAAACAGTAAATAAATGCATAAAACTAAAACAGATATATATAGATACATAAATATATATATATATATATATATATATAGAAATACATATATATATATATATGGATATAAATATATATAGGTACCAATACAATATATAGGATATAAATACTAGTAATATTATTAGAGACTAGCCAAGAATATGTCACTGAATCAGTATCTCTTTTTAGTAGAAATAGATGTGCTTGATCTTTCCTTATTTTAAGGTTAATCAATTATATATAAACCGGTGTACTCCTAAGCTAGACAACTCCTCCTCACACGAGCGTATGAAATTGTCATATGTCAAAAGTCCTCTCGTCCAATGTCATCCTCAAGCTCGGGAACTCCGTTTTGTCATACGGCCGGTATTTTGAGTATTGCTCAATTAAACAGGTGATTTTAACGTGATAATATCTTGAGTCCAATTTTAAATAAGATTTGTTTTTATAGGACAAATCTGCCCCCCGGTAGGAAATAGGATTCCGTTTGTCGGGCGGCCATTTTTACCCTCCGGTCTTTCTATCCTAACTTCTCTGGTCAGTTCATCATTAGGTTACGATTCTTGTTAAATCGAGTAGCTAATTCAATCTTAACTTTTCATTAAGCGCAAATAGAAAGAGATTCATTATAATCGATTTTAATTCAATTTTAACATAGTCATCATCTATTTCCCTAAAAAGATAAAACTAATTCAATTTCATATCTTGGCTAGATATAGAGTTAGCCTAATATCATTATAACTAATATATAGATACTAATAATAACAAACAAACATAAATACATTAGAAAGTTACCATATTACAATTGTAGCGTCAGAGCCGTATTCTCCGGAAATAGCAACTCTTCTAACAACAACGAGCCTTGATAAGTATTCTAAGTATTACAACGATACTTATACTACATTATTATTTCGCCAGAGTGCCGTTTACGGTATTTACAGAACTAGAAACTAACTAAAGATAAGATATATATATATATATATAAGTGATATATATATATTGGTACACTTTACACAGCCTGCAAATGAGCTGTATTTATAGGCTGAGGCAGTAGGCCGGCGCGGGCCGGGTCAGTACCGGCGCGGGCCGGTGCTACAGTGGATATTCTCTTGTGTCAGACCCCATGTGCTGTTTGCAGAGAGATTCCGGCTCGGGCCGGTCTTCTTCGGTTCGGGCCGGACTTTGAAAAATATCCGTCTTCGGTTTTCTACTGTTTCGATCTTAATTCTTCAGTTTTTCATCACACGTACCCTAAAACAGTCAAAAACACGAGCCACAGTAATTCTGACCACAAAAATTATAAGTTTTACTAAAATTATAACGATAATATATATTTATAACGATTTAGATTTTTATGAGTTTTTAGATATATTTTTATAGAATTTATACGATATTATCGTAAATACGATATAAAAAGTCATATAATATAGTTATATTTTTATCATACATCACCCAACTCATACACTACACTACAATTTTCGACTTCTATCTCTTAGAGAGAAGAAGATAAAATTCGGCCAAGGGGAAGTGAAGGAAAATCTTGGAGGTTTTCCGGGTTGCATATCGGGAGGATTCGAGACGAGGATTTCCTTCCACCGGGAGTTGCTCGGATCACACGTGCGGAAGATCGTGGTGCTCTTCACACCATCCTTTGTTCTTTCTAATTGCGGTTCTTCTACTTGGATTTTGAGATCCAAGAGGTATGTTCTACAACCCCCTTGTAGAGTAGATCTAGTTATTTTATTATGTGTAAATTATAGATCTAGATCCTTAAATCGCTTCCGTTGCGGATGATATTACTAACAGTGGTATCAGTCGCCTGGTGATCTATATTTATACGTATAAAATATTAGATCTAGGAGTGGAAAACATGTAGTTTTTGTGTCCCAATTTTTTTTGGGCCGATGCATAATTTAATTTTTTTTTATGTTGCTATTGTTGTGGTTTGAAGAGATGGATTGGGGTTGGTACTGTTTACTCTTTAGATCTATTGTAAGCTCTCTCGATTTATATCGTTTGAGCATAAGATTGATGTAAAAGTTGTTTTTTTTATTCCCTTTTTCGGCTATTTTTATTTTTTTTGTAATTCCAGAAAAACGACAAAGAACGATGATGAACACGAGATGAAGACGGAACTCGAGGTATGAATAGGAGTCGGGGCTGAAAATTTTTTGTTCATAATTTTCCTAACTCGGTTAGGTTTTGGATTTTATTAAAAATCAGTTTTTTTTATAATCGGCTGTTTAAAAAAAATTATTTTTCTGGAATAAAAATACAGCAGGATTTTAATAAAAAAAAAATATTTTATTTTATAAAATAAAGGCCCCTTCTCCTTTCGGGTTCGCGGTTCGTGGTTCAAGGCTCAAATATCGAAGACACGATGACAACAAGTTGTAATTTACTGCTTTCCTAGGATAGATTAGATACGGGGGTACCAACAATCCATCTCGGTGTTTAAATTTTCCGCAATTTATTTTTTTATGTGTTTGATCATAAAATAGATATAAAATCGGAATTGCCATGACATGCATCATATCATAAATCCACTCCATGCATACATGTAGAATTTTAATTTTGGTAATTAAAATAGGCATGTATACAAACTCACGTAATTAGTTGAAATTTAATTAATATGTGGTAATTAATTAATTTAGTAACTAATTAAAGATCCGAGGACGGGTTATGAAATCGTTAAGCCTTTCGGTGTGTGTTCTCGGTTAACCGCCTTAAAAGCCCAAACGAGATCACGTTTTCGATTCGTAGTGTCTACGAGATTGAATGATGGTAAAAGAACAATAAATCTTGGATAAAAACGGTTCGCCTATAGGTTGGGTGGTCAACTGAGCTTCGCTCGACCGACTTAACCCTCCTAGTGTGATGTATGCACGGGGGTCCGGAAAGACTAAGCTACACCGGCGAGCGGATGGGTGATTCCTTCTTATCTCAATGGGGCTCTCTTGACCCGATTTCGTCCGACTGTCACATATGTTCCAACAAATACGACGGGTAGGCTTGCCTACGTTACCGACACCATTCGGAATCCTTGATTTGATGTGCTTTTATGTTAACATCAAAAAGACGTGGTTAGTTAACCTACCACCACTTCCAAAATATTGAGTGGGAGCGGGGAGGCGACAGCCAACCCCACGGCCTCTACTATAGATACAAGTAAGTGAGAGAAGGGTGACGCCTCGCGGCGCTTTGATTTTGTCCCCCTACGGATGGTGTTCACCCCTATCAACATTCATGGCTTGGTCTCCGAAAGGATAGGATTTCCGGGTACTCGTCGGGTCACTGACCTATCCTACGACGGCACACTCGGGGCGTACCTAAGAGATCCGATATAGTAGGTCACACTCATCAAGGGTATTCTTGATAATATCTAGGCTAAAAAAGGAAGGTAGTCAATGAATAAAGGGATGTTCGATTCTCGTGGGATGTTCGATTCTCACAAGTTATTCATTGATGAGATTGTCTCGATTTAACCGTCATCTCTTTGACCTACCCTAGGCGGCACTGAGATGCGAGGTTAAAACCTTGGAATGGTAGAGTAGACATAATTTTAGTTTACAATTCCTAAAATAAACTTATATAGTAGTGTTAAACTTGAATTAATATATGTCATTTTATTTTCAGCAAAAATGTCTGCTCAAATTTATGCTTTACTGTCTGAAAAATTATCGGGAAACAACTTTAAGAAATGGAAGAGTAATCTAAACGTGGTACTCACATACGAGAATGTGCAATATGTACTCACTTCTGAATGCCCTACGGTGGCGATCCAAAAACCCGGAAAAGGCGAGATCGAGCGGCGTAATCGCCGGATCGAGTCGGATAACCGGGCTCGTGGGATCATCCCGGCGGCGGTGTCGGAGGTTATTAGGACCCGGATTGAAGAGTTTGAGACCGCACGAGAAATCATGCGAAAACTTACTTCGATGTTTGGATCACCTAGCAACCAAGCAAGACACGATGCCATCAGGATGGCTGTTAACACGAAATTGAAGAAAGGTCAAGCAGTGAATGGTCATGTTCTAAATATGTCAGTTACTTCAATGATGCCGGTATTCATGGATCGATGTTCAATGAAGAAACTCAAGTGTCGATGATTTTGGAATTGTTGACTCCTGAGTTTATCCCGTTCAAAACTCGCATATCGATGGGCAAACATGAGTTGACCATGACACAGATGCTTAATGAACTGACTATCTACGAGGGCCTACTATCGAAAGATAAGGTCCAAGTAGGGGATAAGAAAGCTGAAGCCAATATGGCCGAAGCTAAGCCATAAAACAAGCCTAAGGCCAAACCAAAGAAGAAGAGTAGTGTTGCACCTGTGCCCAAGCAAATGAAGAAAAAGAAAGCCAAGAAAGTTGACGAGGCCAAGCCCAAGGGCAAGTGCTTTTACTGTAAGGAGGTAGGACATTGGAAACGCCATTGTCCGGAATATCTTCGTGATGTAAAGGATGGCAAAGTCAAGGCTGTCACTGGGAAAGATAAGAAAGGTAATTCGGAATTACTATTCTTGGAATCTTTTAATGTAGCTAAAGATGTGTCCACTTGGATACTTGATATTGGAGCTACTAACCATGTATGTTCTTCATTGCGGATTCTTAGTTCGTACGAGGAGGCGGAAGAGGGTTCTCAAGTGATGCGAGTAGGCACTTTGGGCGCTCATTTCGGCTAAAGCGATGGGGAGCTGTGGACTTACACTTTAATAATAGAATTTTACTTTTAGAGAATGTTTATTTTATTCCGAATTTCAGGAGAAATTTAATTTCTCATTCTGCCTTAGTTGAACAATCATTTTCTGTTTCAAATTTGAATGGTGAATTTGTTATTTCAAAGAATGGCTTTGAATTGTGTTCAACTACGAATGAAAACGGTTTATATTTCCTAAGACCACATAAAGCTCCCCTACTTGATACTGAAATGTTTAAAACTGCTCATCAAAGATATGCTAAAAGGCAGAAAGTTTCTCAAGTAAAAGAAGATAAAACATACTTGTGGCATCTGAGGCTCGGCCATATTTCCTTGGAAAGACTCAAAAGACTAGAAAAGGTTCATGCCTTAGGTGAGTCATCTGTTGACACACTACCTGTCTGCGAGTGTTGCCTGGAGGGAAAAATGACCAAGCGTCCCTTCTCGTCAAAGGGTAATAGGGCCACGGGGACTCTAGACTTAGTGCATTCAAACCTTTATGGTCTGATGAACGTACAAGCTAGAGGCGGATACGAGTACTTTGTGACTTTCATTGATGACTACTCGAGATTCGGTTATGTTTATCTGTTGCATAGGAAGTCCGAGGCTTTTGGTAAGTTCAAGGAGTTCCAAGCAGAAGCCGAAAGGCAACTAGGCAAGTCATTGAAATGCCTTCGCTTGGATCGTGGAGGTGAGTATTTAGATACTGAGTTCATTGACTACTTGGCTGAAAAAGGAATTGGTTTCCAACGTTCAGCGCCTAGGACACCTCAGCAAAACGGAGTTGCTGAGAGGAGAAACAGGACATTGATTAACATGGTTAGATCAATGATGAGATACGCCTCACTACCTATATCCTTTTGGGGTTATTCTTTAGAAGCAGCGGTCTACATTTTGAATGCAGTACCGTCAAAGTATGTCGAAAAGACACCCGTAGAGATGTGGTCCGGACGTCGCAAAAGCTTTCGTCACTTCCGCATATGGGGTTGTCCTGCACATGTACTGATGGACAAAATAACCAAACTACAATCACGTACGAAAGTATGTTTGTTTGTAGGCTATCCAAAAGGTACACGTGGTGGTCTATTTTACGATCCGGAAGATAACAAAGTGCTAGTCTCGACTAACACTGCGTTTTTGGAGGAAAGTTATATGAAAGACCACAGACCTCGAAGTAAAATTGTACTAGAGGAATTACTCTCCGATGACGTCGGGCCTATTGTGGTCGTTGATGTTCCTGTAAACAACACTACTAATACAACGATCACTTTCGACATTCTGTTCCACCTAGACGTCTTGTGAGAGTGGTTCGGCCACCGGCTCGGTACGGCATGGATTTAGAGACGAACGTAGTCGCCTCTGATGGGGTGGAAGATGATCCTCCGACCTATAAGAAGGCCATATTGGATCACGATAATGATAAATGGATTGACGCAATGAATCAAGATGGAGTCTATGTACTCTAACTCAGTCTGGAAACTTGTAGAACTTCCTCAGGGTGAAAGGCCCATTGGATGTAAATGGCTCTACAAGCGAAAGAGAGGAATAGATGGGAAGGTCGAAACCTTCAAAGCACGGCTGGTAGCCAAAGGTTACACACAGCGAGAGGGTATAGACTACGAGGAAACCTTCTCACCTATGGCCATGATGAAAACCATCCGCATCCTCCTTTCGATTGCTGCATGTCTGGATTATGAAATCTGGCAAATGGATGTTAAGACAGCGTTTCTTAACGGCTTTCTTGACGAGGAAATCTATATGTAGCAACCAGAGGGATTCATTGAAGTAGGTCGAGAGCACATGGTGTGCAAGTTTCTCAGATCCATTTATGGGTTGAAGCAAGCATCTCGTTCCTGGTATCATAGATTCGATCACACGATCAAGTCTTATGATTTCGAACAACACTTTGCTGAATCTTGTGTGTACAAGAAGGTTATCAAAGATAGTGTTGTATTTCTAGTGTTGTACGTTGATGACATACTCCTAATTGGCAACGATAAGGGGATGATGTCCGACGTGAAAAGTTGGTTGACCACGCATTTCCAAATGAAGGATTTGGGAGAAGCGAGTTATGTTCTAGGGATCCAAATTATAAGGGATCGCAAGAACAGGATGTTAGCTCTGTCCCAAGCAACTTATATAGATAAGGTGCTGGCACGCTTCAGTATGCAGAACGCCAAGAAGGGTTTTCTACCAACCCGTCCCGGCGTTTACATCTCTAAGACTCAGAGGCCTCAAACTCCTGAAGAGCCTGAAGCCATGGGAAGAGTGCCATATGCCTCGGTACATTGGTAGTCTTATGTATGCTATGAGGTGTACGAGACACGATATTTGTTACGGCGTTGGATTAGTCAGCCGTTTTTAGTCAAATCCAGGGCAACCGCACTGGACAGCAGTAAAGAATCTCATCAAATATTTGAAGAGAACCAGAAATTATATGCTCGTTTATTCGAGTGGGAGTTTGGAGTTAGCGGGGTACACCGATTCTGACTTTCAGTCAGACAGAGATGATTCTAAATCAACCTCGGGTCCGTGTTTACGCTTGGTGGCGGTGCAATAGAATGGAGAAGCCAAAAGCAATCCAGCACAGCCGATTCAACAATGGAAGCTGAGTTCATAGCGGCCTCCGAGGCAGCTAAGGAAGCGGTTTGGTTAAGAAAGTTCATCAGCGGATTAGGCGTTGTCCCGAATGCTGAAGATCCTATTACTCTCTATTGTGATAACAATGGGGCCATTGCCAACTCTAGGGAACCTTGAAAGCACAGTAAGTCGAAGCATATAGAGAGGAAATACTGGGTGATCAACGATTTTGTCGATAGAGAGGACGTTTCCGTCCGAAGAATCGCCTCCGCCGATAATCCTGCTGATCCATTCACCAAGACACTGTCGATTGAAGCTTTTAGTCGACACTTGGAGACTATAGGTATTAGAGACATGTCTCATTTGCTTTAGAGCAAGTGGGAGTGATAGTTTGCTGTATTTTAAATAATAGGGTGTGCTCTAAAACAATTAATCACATGCTTTCGTGCAAGTGGGAGATTGTTGGGTGTAATGCCCGAAAGACAATTTTGTAATTGTTTTATTTAATAAATGAAATGATATTATTATTCATATTTATTATTCTCATATTCACCGATGTGACAATAGTATTTACACTACAGAAAACCCTAAAGTATATCGTTTATGTAATCATTTAACTCAGTGTATGGGATATACACAGGAGGATTGAGTTAGTGAAGATGTACTTAAAATACAATTGGCCCATAGTGAAGTTAATCGAGAGTATCGGTTCTCTCCTTTAACGTGCTATTAATGCGCCCAGAACACAATAGGTGTGATTGTCTTATCCGGACTTTCGGTTAAGAGAACCTAGTGGGGCATTTATATATGATAGATATATCATATAGGGCTGGCCCGATTTGATTAGAGTTCACGATATAATTCCATAATCGAGAAGTCTTATCGAATCAATCGATGATCATATTTATGGATATATTTTTAATCCTGAGGTGATCGCAGTCAACTGCTTGAATCAGTATGAGGTTTGACTTGACGGTTAAGGATTACACTGAGTCTGTGATCTGAATTACCCCATCTTGGCATTGTACTGGATTGAGTGAGTAGTCTGTGTTACCACAGATACGGAATCCATTCCTTCCATTTATGGAAGTAGATAGACAGTTCCCTTATTTGTTAATCCTAGAAACTGATCGATCGTACGAGTTCATATTACACTGATTAGCTACCAGTGAGTTGTATGAATTAATTGATCACTAGGGGGTTAATGGTAAATAAGGATAAGAGGTTCTAAAAAGGGTTAACGGTAACTTCCCGATTTAGAATGAACAGTCTATGGAGGGTTAATCCATATGTAATGATTATATCAATGGACACTTATTATAGGAGATAAATATAATCTCATAATCGGAGGAGTGCAGTCACGGGATTATGGTGGTATATTCCTATGATTGATTTATCGAATATAATTATTCTGTTCGTAAGATAATTATTTATTTGATTTATCGGAGCCGCTGATTATTAGTCCATGGTCCCCGACGTGCCTCCAATATAGCATAGCTATTCTCGGACTTCGAATCCTAATAATATTAATTTAGTTCTTATTAGAATTTAATTAAAACGATATGTGAATTAATTGTTTAGTGGACTATTAAATTAGTTGGGCTAAATAATTAAATATGTGAAAAAGATATTTTTCATAATCTTGGCCCAATTTGGTGTGTATGGCCGAAAATCATAGTGACTAGGTCACAATGATAATTTTCGGCCAAGAGGTGTCTTAGGGAACAAGAAATTAGTTTTCTTGTGGATTAATAAGACATGTGCACAAAATATTTATTGATAAATATTTTATGGTAAAAAATAAAGATAAAGATTATTCTAGATTTGTTCTGGAATATTCTAGGATTATCTTTTATTTATTGGATTTATTTATTTGTAAAATAAAATCCTTGGAGGACAAGAAAAGCTCTCCTATATAAAGAGGCTTTTCCCAACTCATACACTACACTACAATTTTCGACTTCTATCTCTTAGAGAGAAGAAGATAAAATTCGGCCAAGGGGAAGTGAAGGAAAATCTTGGAGGTTTTCCGGGTTGCATATCGGGAAGATTCGAGACAAGGATTTCCTTCCACCGGGAGTTGCTCGGATCACACGTGCGGAAGATCGTGGTGCTCTTCACACCATCCTTTGTTCTTTCTAATTGCGGTTCTTATACTTGGATTTTGAGATCCAAGAGGTATGTTCTACAACCCCCTTGTAGAGTAGATCTAGTTATTTTATTATGTGTAAATTATAGATCTAGATCCTTAAATCGCTTCCGTTGCGGATGATATTACTAAAAATCTTATTTTCAAATTCATCCGGTCGTCGTCCTAACTGATCAACCTTTAAAGCAGATACTGAGTAGGCCAGATACTTCAGGTTGTCTAGCCAAATGGGTTGTCGAGTTGGCAGGTTATGATTTAGAGTACAGGCCACGAATTGCTATAAAAGCTCAAGCTATGGCAGATTTTTTAGCAGAAGAGAAGTCCATCTCTATTGATCAGCAGATGTGTCCAAAAGTATCAGGCCAATGGAAGCTGTTCGTTGATGGAGCATCTAGTAAAAATTGATCAGGAGCAGGTCTCCTCCTTATCAGTCCAAGGGGTGAAGAATTTCCTTATGCTTTGCACTTTAACTTTCATGCAACCAACAACGAAGCAGAATATGAAGCATTGATCACAGGCTTAAATTTAGCTCTAAAATTGGGAGTTCAGCAGCTTAAGGTCTACAGTGACTCTCAACTAGTAGTAAACCACATCAGAGGAGAGTATGAAGCAAAGGAGGAACCCATGAAGAAATACTTGTCTCTGGCCCAGTCGAAAATAAATCGATTTCAAGAAGTTCAGATGGAGCAGGTCTCCAGATCGCAGAACACTCGAGCAGATGCCCTGTCCAAATTAGCTTCGAATTTTTTGTCAGATAAGAAGGTTCTGATCGAACAATTGAATCAGCACAGCTATGAAGTATCTGAAGTACAACTGATGTATAACATTTATATGATAAAAATTACGATATTTTATATATTTTATCAACTCTTTCTATATAAAATATAAGAAATTATAACGATAATCTTATGTAATATCAATAGTTATGAATAAGTCTAAAATAATATAAAAATCTAGTAAAAGTAATAAAAAGTTATAAATTTTGTACCGGTTTAGTAACCGGAGTGTCGTGTCAGATTTACGTGGGTATTTTTGGTGTTTTATTGCAGATTTTTAGATAAACCAAAACCCCGAGTGACGACACTTTTTGAAGACTAAACATGTCTTTTGAAGGAAGTAAGGAAGTGCCAAGAGATTAAGAATTCAAGTGGATCATCAATTCGTAGTATTATTATCAAATTATATTTTCAACGAACAAATGGCCCATCAAAAAGGCATTTTCTGAAGAAGAGTCCTTCATGAAAGTTATAGATCTTTTAAAGAGCTTTCCAAAGCTTCTTGAATTATGACATTTGGAGATCCAGAGCTCAAGTTATGATTTTATCAAGTTTCAGATCAAGATTTGGAAAAATGCTACCCGGATCAATCCGGATTAACCCCGGATCGATCCGGCTTATCTGATAAGGAAACATAATGATGATTAATATGTGGTTATGCAGAGGATAAGCCTGGAAGATAATATTTTTTATTCCCGGATCGATCCGACCTAACCCCGGATCGATCCGGCCTATAAAAATTGCTCCTATAAATACAGCATTCATGCAGACAGCCAGAGGGTACCAATATATATATACTAGCTTATATATATCTTCTAATCTCTTAAATTAGTAGTAGTAATGTATATATTAGTAGGCATTATGCCATAAATAATGTAGAAGACGTAGTATCGTTGTAATGCTTGGACGGTTATCGGGAGTTCGATGTTGAAGAAGTTGTTGTAATTTCCGGAGAATACGGCCTCTAAATCAGCAGTTGTAACCTGGTAATATTCTAAAGTTATGTTTGTTGTTTTTATGTTTTTCTTTATAATGTTAATAGGCTAAATCTATAACTAGCCAAGATATGTAATTGAAATATTTCGATCTTTTTGGTAAAATGGATGATGACTATAACTAAAATTGATTAAAAATTGAATTTGATGAATCTTTTTCTACTTGAAATGTATTGAAAATATTCGTATTGACGTAATTAACCAATATGAATCGCACCATAACCTAATGACGAACTAAACGGTGAAGTTAGGATATGAGAAAAAGGTAGAAAAACCGGAGGGTAAAAATGACCGAGTGAAAACGTGACAACGGAATCCTATTTCCTACCCGGGGGTAGAATTGTTTTATCTTTTGAAAAGAGAAACACTTCTTGAAATTATCTGTACTCGAGATCTAATTACGTTAATTCACCCGTTCTGATCAAGATCCTTAACATTGACCGTATGACAAAACGGAGTACCCAATCTTTTGGATGACATTGGACGATTGATGAGACATATGACAGCTTTCGTACGCTCGTGTGAGAGGGAACTGTTGAGCCGAGAGTGCACCGTTTCACATATTCAATTGGACCTAATAAAAAGGAAGAACGAGCACATCCATTAAACTAAAAAAATTGAATAATTCAATTACATATATCTTGGCTAGTTCTATAATAATTATTAGTATTTAATATATTGGTATCTATATATTTATATATATATATATATAGTTTATTATTTATGTATTACTATATATATTTATGTATTTATATATATTATATTAGTTTAGTTTTAATTTATGCATTTATTTTCTGTTTATTAGTATAGTAGTGACTCGTATGATAAACCTGCGATTTAGATCGAGTTAATAATAGCTGTTTGGTGTTTAACCACACTTAAAAGAATTACCACGTTCCCTGAGGATTCGACACCTGACTCACCATACTAGCACTACAATTTGACCCGATACACTGCCGGTAAGGATTATAATAGTCTAGAAATAGTCCGTCAACAACCAATCACACAAAGGGAAACGTGGATGGATCCTATTGTAGCATATCTGAAAGACGGTCAGTTACCAGAAGACAAGGGGCAAGCTCGTAAAACCCAACGTTTATCTGATAGGTATGCCTTATTTAATGAAATATTATATAGAAAATCCTTTATATCCCCTTGGTTACGTTGTGTCACCGTGGTAGAAGGAAACTACTTATTGAGAGAAATCCATTTGGGGATCTGTGGAAACCATATGGGATCAAGGGCTTTAGCTCGAAAATGCAGGTTGTTTGGCTACTATTGGCCTAAGATGCAGCAGGATGCAGAGGAGTTAGTCTTGGCATGTAGGTCATGTCAGGTTCATGGTAATTTATCCCATCAGCCACCTGAAAATTTAACCCCAGTTATCTCAGCCTGGCCCTTTGATCAATGGGGTGTAGATTTGGTGGGACCACTGCCTATAGCACCAGGAAGTTACAAGTTCCTAGTCGTAGCTGTTGATTATTTCACTAAATGGGTAGAGGCTGAACCGTTAACTACCATCACAGCCAAACAAATCCAAAAATTCTTGTGGAAGAATCTGATATGCAGATATGGGATACCAAAGACCATAATTTCAGACAATGGTACTCGGTTTGAGGACAAATGGAGTTAAGGAGTGGTGTACTTGATTTGGGCATAACGCAAAGATTTCACTTCGTTGGTCACCCACAAGCCAACGGACAAGTGGAACAAACTAACAGACAGATCAAAGTTGGTTTGAAAAAGATGCTAGAACAAGAAGGAAAGCATTGGGTAGAACACCTACCAAATATCCTATGGGCATACAGGACTACCCCAAATACATCAACACGTGAAACTCCATTTTCCTTAGCATATGGGTGTGAAGCTGTTATACCAGCAGAAATTGGGCTGCCATCTCCCAGAACGACACTGCACAATGATCAGATCCAGGAAGAAGAAATGAGGCGTGCTAAAGATGAGTTGGAGGAAAAGAGGGATGTTGCTTTGATCCGGATGGCTAGATATAAGCAGCAAGTATCCCAATACTATAACTCTAGGGTCAAACAGTGTTATTTTAAGGTTGGTGATCTGGTCTTGCGCAAAAACGAAGTCAGCAGGCAAGAACCAAGTGGAAAGTTGAGTCCTAACTGGGAAGGACCTTACCAGGTCATCAAGGTACATGGAAAGGGAGCATACCAATTGGCTGACGGTACAGGAAAAACCATCAAGTTTGTTATGCATTGTAAGACTATGTTAAGCTTTTTTGAACTATGTTGTGTGGCTGTAATACATTATGTTGTATTACTTTAAGACCTCACGTCAGGTCGATAACTCTTAAAAGAGAAAAATCGTTAAGCCTGAAAAATCAGACCACTTAAGACCTCAGGTCAGGTCGATAACTCTTAAAAGAGAAAAATCGTTAAGTCTGAAAAATCAGACCACTTAAGACCTCAGGTCAGGTCGATAACTCTTAAAAGAGAAAAATCGTTAAGTCTGAAAAATCAGACCACTTAAGACCTCAGGTCAGGTCGATAACTCTTAAAAGAGAAAAATCGTTAAGTCTGAAAAATCAGACCGCTTTAAGACCTCAGGTCAGGTCGATAACATCAGACCTCAGGTCAGGTCGATAACTCTTAAAAGAGAAAAATCGTTAAGTCTGAAAAATCAGTCCGCTTTAAGACCTCAGGTCAGGTCGATAACCATCAGACCTCAGGTCAGGTCGATAACTCTTAAAAGAGAAAAATCGTTAGGTTTGCAAAATCAGACCGCTTTAAGACCTCAGGTCAGGTCGAGAACCTTTAAAAACGAAAAAATTCACTAAGTCTGAAAAATCAAACCACATTAAGACTTCAGGTCAGGTCTTAACCCATCAGACCTCAAGTTAGGTCGATAATTTGTTCAAAGTATGACATGTGCTTCACACACAAATCACATGTCATACTGGGGGTGCAGAGGATAAAGGAAAAACACAATATAAGGCACAAAGGCAAACACATGTTATAGAAATTATGCAAATGGTGCCACAGAGGCACTAAAATCCCAAAAACCCCATATGGAAACGGCAAAACAACAAGTTTTGAGAACAATGATTAAAGTCGGAATGGAAAGAAAAAACAAGTTAAGTATCTTCAATTTGAACTGGGGAGAGCTCGAGATTGAGACGATGAGCCAGTTTGAGCAGTTGGAGGCTTTTTGCCATATTTGGAAACCAAGTCCACTCCATCTCTAAACTCTTTGAATCTGGCCTCATAAGTCTGGGCCCCATCTTCCCTGTTCCAACCCGAATGAGGAAGTTTGGCAGCATCTACATCAAGACCTACTCCCCTCACATCTTCAATAGCTGAGGAGTATCCAAACCAAATAATCGGAGCAAATAACATCTTGATACTATCGGCCAGCTCGTCGGATTTTCTGTAATCAGCAAGGGCTTTAGCAATCTGCTCAGGGAGTTTGCTCTTCAAATTGTCTCTTTCCACTTCAAGATCGGCTACCATCTTTTCCAGCTTGGATTTGATTTGATTAGCAGTAGCAACATGAGTTTGGAACTCAGCATCCTTGGTCTTCAGCTCACCATCTTTAGCCAACAATTCATCAGACAAGGCAAGTTTCTCAGCGGTAGAAGTGTTCAACAAATCTTCATACTTGGCTTTCCATTCAGATAAAGAGCTGGACAGGTCCTCTTCAACTTTTCCAGAATTCTTCAGTCTGGACAGGATCTCCCTACCCAGTTTGGCACCCTAAAAAGGAGTACAGGGAGTAAAATCAGCATATATTATCCAAAAAAGACAGATTACTACCTTTGAGTGAGGATCCTTACAAATTTTGACAAGTCTTGATTGGACCACTCTTTCCAATCATATCTTTCCCCTTGAGCTCGCTCAGAGGCCTCAGCATCTCCATTAGCTTGATTGTGAGATCTGATACGTTTTGAGGGACGTCTAGTCTCAGCAGTGGTTTCCACCGGAGTAGTGCGTGGGACCATCTGGTATTCATTGGTATTCTCAGAATCATCGTCAGCATGATCGGTTTCGATTGAAGGCTCATTTAAATGAACGTCACCAGAGTGAGCAGTCTGATCAGGCACGTCTGGGTTGATAACGGGATCAGATGCATCCTGGGCCCTGGGAGGTGAGGCATCATCAGCTATTTGAATGATGTGAAACTCGCCACTGCAAATATCAACAAGTAAAAGCATGTCTCAGAGGAGAAACATAAACATTCAAAATAAGAAATCCTACTTATATTGTATCTCTCCTCCGATAGCTCAACATAAGGTTCTGGACCAGCGGTTTCCAGACGGGCAGCATCGATTAAATTGGAACTGTAGTTTTTCAGACCCAGATATATGGGGGATCCTCTGATATCATTTAACAACTTCTTATCCAGCTTGCTCTCTAACACATCACTATTTTTAGTGGAAGTGTTCCACTTGCCTATATCCCTGGCAGTTTGAGGCATAATATAGAAGAAATGTCCAGTTTTCTTAATCAACCGTATGCTGCTCAGACTATCGGTTCTCCTACAAAAGCAGTACCATCCAGGACTTTTCTTAACATGTTTACACTGATAAAAAGTCCTAAAGAGTAACAGCGTGAAAGGGGTGACAAAACACCTACACCAAATCAAGAAACCGGTAATGGCTCGTATACTATTCGGGACTATCTGACCAATCCCTAAATCGTAATATCAAAGTATTTCCAAATATGCTGGAGGAAGGGAAATCTGAGACCGCAATCAAACTGCTCCTTATAAACAGCGCAATATCCGGCAGGAGGAGCAGCGGCACTTTTCCCGGACTCAGGTCGAATGGGGGCATAAACATTCTTGTTTATCCCATACTTATCACAGATGTTTGTGATATCAAAATCCTTCAATTTGGAGTCGATTGCGTGACAAGCCATCATCTTTTTAGTCTCGTAGGTCCTCCTCAATGCTCTTATGGGCGCAGATAACCCGGAAATGTTACACTCAGTTGGAGGCGATTCAATAAGTGCAGGAACAATAGAAGCAATCAAATGAGGAGGGAGAAAAGAGAAAAGTGGATTTTCGCCAGGATTAGATACTTCAGGCTGGTCTGGATTCATAAGGAATAAAAGAAGATCACACAGAAAGAAGAAAGACTTACTTGATAATTGAGGGAGCAAATCCGGCAGATCTGACGCCTGTGTCTATAAATAATGATGGGCGCTTGCAGGGTTTAGTAGATTTAATAGCCTTTGGCCAAAAGATGGGACGTTTTGACTATGCACCGATTGAAAAGACAACCGCGTGCAATTATGGTGGCGTTTGAGATAACCGAGGCAACAGTGGATATGCTACCTGTTTGATACATGTGGAAAACCCTTGAACTTCAGATCTTAAGCCATTTAAAAGGCCAGACCACATCGATTAAGATCTGGGGGGCTTTGATTGGGGGTGACCCGAATCTGTCCACGTGTCAAGTGTATACTGAACGGACCAGCAGAACAGGATAGGGCTATATCCGATCTGGAAGTCGGTACGACCACATAGACCAGGCGATTAGAAAAGATCCCTGGTCAGGACAACCTTCAGGAGGTTCCTCAACCAGGAACCGGTTCAGATCGAGATCAGACCAGGGCAGGCTCCTGGTCGGAGGAAGCAGACGGATCAGACCAGGGCAGGTCCCTGGCCATAAGAAGCAGATCAGAGACATGCGCACCTGGGAGAAAGAGCAGTTATATGCAAACATGAGGCGTGGGTGGATTACATAACCACCCATTAACTCCACTATGACGGATAACCGCTTGAACTACGGTTGGACTTGATTCCAAATATATATTTGGATACGTAGGCAGCTTATTTTTCCTAAGTTCAGTCCATAACAAAAACTACTCTATCTTTGATCCTAGAGCAGAAAGAACCATTTCCAGTATTTTCATTTCAAGTTCGATCAGCTGTCTTCAAGCTTGGAGCCGCAACATCTCGTGGGGAAAAGGATTTGCAGAGAATGCTCCTTTGTCGAGTCTGTAACGCCGGTTGAAGCATGGTCGCCGGCAAAGCGCACTGGACCGATTCGGATTCCGTCAAAGTGATGGCGTGCAATCTCGCAGCAAGGGCTTCCTGATCCATCGAGCGTTCTGTGAAATCAATAGAGAAACCGGCCTGAAAAAAGAAGAAGAAAGAGACCACAAGCCAAGGTACGTGCTCCGGTGGAGATCTCCGGCGGCAAAAAGACGATGTCGGCTTCAACGAAGAAGAAGCGCTCCAGAGGAGAAAATAATATTTTCCCCGTAAAACAATAAAATATTCTTTTAATAGGAAAAGGTTGTAAAGGACCATTTTACATCTTATTTATGTAAAAAGGACAACAAAAAATGCAATAGTTGTAAAGGACAAAAAGTAATGTCAATCCAAAAATACCCTTTATAACTAGTCTCATTCCTCCATTATGTGCATCATTCCTCCGTTATCCTAAACTCTAGAAACCCTAGCCTCCTTCATTATGCGCCTCCTTCTTCTGCAACAAATTGAATCCTTCATTGTGCGCCTCCTTCATTTTCTTCTGCATTGAATCTTGAAAGCTGATGTCTTTCCAATCCTCTTCTGATTCGGCGGCGGCATCATCAGATTTCCATGAGGCGGCGGCATCATCAGAGAAGTTAAGCGGCGGCACATTGCTGCATCATCAGCGGCGGTGGCGGAGAATCCATTGTGATAGGAAGAACATTGCAGCATCATCAGCGGCGGAGGAGAATCCATTGCGGATCATCGGCGGCGGATTAAAGCTCGGATTAGAGCTCGGATTTTGGGGACCGAAATCGCTCGGATTAGAGCGGCGGATTTTTGGGGACTGAAATCAGGTTTTTTTAGGTTTTGCTGATGATGGGAAGGAGCAGGTGTAATGGAGCAGATTTCATAACTGCCATTACAGTTTCCCATTATGGAGCAGATTTCATAACTGATTCGAGCAGATTAGTAAGAAGGTAAACCTGATTTCCGGCGTCGATTCGAGCAGATTTCCATTCGATTCGAGCGGCGGAGCAGATTTTTGTTCCATTTTTTTAGGTTTTGCTGCATTTCGGTTTTGATCAATTGTTGTTGTATGAATCCTACTGTCTTTATTTTTGTTCTTGAAGAATTGTTGTTGAAGAATTATCAATTGTTTGTTTTTGAGGAATTATCAATGCATTTTTTGTAATGTTACAACATTTTTGTAATGTTACTACATTTTTGTATGAATGTGCACGATCTTAAGGTACACAAATCCCCTATTGGGGTTCCCCTTTCCAAGTAGGGTATAGAAAGAGTAACGTTTTGGCATTTTTTCTATGAATGTGCACGATCTTAAGGTACACAAATCCCCTATTGGGGTTCCCCTTCCCCAGTAGGGTATAGAAAGCAATGGAAACACCCTCAAACATAGTAACACATAATGTAGTAACTCGTAGTAACACCAACACGTAGTAACACCAGCACGACTTTAATGTGAAAAGAAAAAAAAAATATTATCATTAAGGGTATTTTTGTACATGTCTTTTTTTTGTCCTTCTCAACCAAATATTATTTTGTTTGTCCTATTCTTCATTTAAGATGTAAAGTTGTCCTTTAGGACCACCACCCGTTCTTTTAAAACAAAACAAAACTGAAGCCAATGTATATAAATGAGTCATAACATCCACCGACTTGTCCTATTTTCCGACGACTGCCAATTCCCGCCAGCAACCAAATCCGAAGGCTAAGTCATCAAATTCAAACCGCCATTGTTTTTCCCCTACCGAAAGGCAGTTAAGCTCTTCCATTTTAGTTCAATGTCCTTTTAGCTTATACATTAGCCAGCGACGAAAATTGAGTTCATGATCAGAGTGTTATCTCTCTGTTTCTCCATTCATTTCTGTGTAATACTAGAACTAGAAGGATAGGTGTAAAGGATCGGAGACGGAGTTGTATATATATAGCTTTACTATTTGGACATTGCATATTATTTCCTTAAAAGTAGCTGCTTATTGGTTATTGTGTTGAAATTGCGATCCATATAGCCTTAAGTTTGCCTCATTAAACTCAAATTTCTGTCCTGTTTTCTGATGGGATTTATGTTTTGTCACGGACAATGACAAAGATGAAACTAAACATGGACATTCTGTTGTGGTCCATGATTTCCATGGGAATATCGCATTTTGAGCCATAATTAGATAAACAGGCAGCGGTTTTTCTCTTCTTCATAGGTGAACACGGTTGTTTTGTTGGCTCATTCATCGATTTTTTTTATCGATTGCTGATTTGGTAACTAGAATCACGTGGTTTGCTCCTGATGCGGCTTGTTACCTGTTGTTTTGCATTTATATTACGTGGGGAGGCTCATGGCTAAAAAAAACATTCATTTTCATCAAGTTTATATGTTTGAATGCTAAAGAATTCAACGTTTTTTCATACCAAGGGAATGAAACACCCCGTTATCATTCTACTTGAGAAAACCAATGCAATTGTTGAATAATGGTGTTTTTAACGGTCAATTAATGTTAATTATCCTTGTTTAGCATTAGTTGGTCTTTATTTCCTAGCTGTTATAGTAGCCTTTATTATTTGAACAGTTTTCACTGTTCAATAGCCGTTGCTTTTCAGCAACTTGTTTTTCTATCCGTTATGGCTCTTTCCTATAGTGTGTAATCACACTTATCTTTATCCGATAAGGGTTTCAAACAGAATAATAAATATTTCTTCTCAATCTCTCTTAGTTTCTACATGGTATCAGAGCTTTGATTCTTTCTTTTTCTTCTGAAAAAATATACTTATTCTTAATGGCCACTGAGAACTCTTCAGAAGTAAATCCAAGGGAAGAAGGGACTCAAAATACCTCTTCCTGGAATTCTGAACCCTCACTAATGCCATTTCCCACTCACAAGCTCAATGGTGATAATTACCTACAGTGGTCTAAATCCATCCATCTTCTTATAACTGGAAGAGGGAAGGAGGAGTACCTAACTGGGGCAAGTAAGGCACCTAATGCTGGAGAAGCCACCTACAAGAAATGGAGGGTGGAAAACAGCCTTTTGATGTCTATCTTGCTTGGGTCTATGACCACAACAACTGCTGAAAATTTCATTCTCCATAACACTGCTGAGGAGATCTGGTCTGAAGCCTCTGATTTATACTCAAAGAAGGATAATACTTCCGACATGTATGAAATTGAGGCAAATCTGCAAGACATGAGACAGGGAGATTTAAGTGTAACTGAATACTTTAATCTCCTGCCCAGATCTTGGCAGCAGATTGACAACTGTGAAAGTATAACTTGGCATAATGCTAATGATGCTAAGACCTACAAATCCTTGAAAGATCAGAGAAGGATTTTTAAGTTCCTTATGGGTCTTAATCCCAATCTTGATGATGTGAGAGGAAGAGTCTTGAGCTCAAAACCTCTCCCATCCATCAAAATTGTCTTTGCTGAAATCAAACATGAGGAAAGTAGAAAAATACTCATGATGAATGGGAATACTTCCAGCTCTTCCACTACGAAAATAGTGCCTTTTTCACCAAGGCGATTACTAATCTTTGCTAAAAAACAGAAGGGTAACAGACCCTTTTGTGAACACTGCAAAAGAACTGGGCACACAAAAGAAACCTGTTGGAAGATCCATGGCAAACCTGCCAACTGGAAACCTACTAGGCAAAACCAGACCTCTGAAAGCTCTGGGAGGTTAGTCACTATTGAGGAACAAAAGTCTGAAGGGATATTTAGCAAAGAGCAGATTGAAGCTTTAAAGAAACTTCTATCTACTCAAAATCCACAGACAAATGCCCCTCAAGGCTCCACCTCCATTGCTAATATAGGTCTGTGTTTTAATGCCTATTCTGGTAACCATATCTTGAAAAAGGTTTGGATTGTTGATTCTGGGGCTTCCAATCACATGACTGGAAACCCCAGCCTCTTCACCAATATGACTAAAAGCAAACAAACCCATAATGTCAAAATTGCTGATGGTACTATATCTCAAGTTTCTGGGACTGGAACAATTCCCTTAAATGATAATAACACTCTGAAAGATGTTCTTTATGTACCTAACCTTCAATGCAACTTGTTGTCTGTTAGTAGGTTCATTAAAGACTCTAATTGTTCTGTGATATTTCATGCTAATGGATGTAAATTTCAGGATTCAAACTCTACGGAAGAGATTGGTAATGTTGAAGTCATTTTTGGGTTGTTTATTTTCAAGACTAATCATTCTAGCATATTTTTTGAAGACATTTCCAAGGGTCTGTCTAGTATATATAAACCTAGTACATCCTGTAATAATATTATGCTTTTTCATTACAGATTAGGTCATCCTAATTTCTTGTATCTAAAGAAGTTGTATCCTGAAGTTTTTAAAGGAATAAATGTTGAATCTCTTCATTGTGATACTTGTGAATTATCTAAACATGTGAGATCTGTTTTTCCCAAAATTCTGCATAAACCTTCTCAGCCCTTTGCACTGTTTCACAACGACATTTGCGGGCCTTCAAAAAAGAAAACTATTACTGAAAAAAGATGGTTTGTCAGTTTTATTGATGACCATAGCAGGGTAACTTGGCTATTCCATTTAGAGGAAAAGTCTGAAGTAGGATCCATTTTCATGAACTTTTTTACCATGATCAAAAATCAGTTTGGGACTGAAATTAAAGTCCTCAAAACTGATAATGGTAGAGAATATTTTGAAAAGAATCTCACCTCATTCTTTTCTGGAAAAAAAAAGGATTGTACACCTTACCACTTGTGTGGATACACCCCAACAAAATGGGGTGGCTGAAAGAAAAAATAGACATCTTTTAGATGTTGCCAGGAGCATAATGTTTACTATGAAGGTACCTAAGTACTTATGGGGAGAGGCCGTCCTCACAGCTACATATCTTATAAATGCCCTCTAAAGTTCTGAATTTCAGGACATCTATTCAAGTCCTAAAGAACTCTTATCCTAATACTCATCTTATGAGTTCTATTCCCTTCAAGGTTTTTGGGAGCACTTGCTATGTTCACATTCATTCCCATAACAGAGGGAAGCTTGATCGTAGGGCAATCAAATGTGTCTTTGTTGGGTATTCACCCTCCTAAAAAGGATACAAGTGTTGGGTATAGATCATAACAAATTTAAATTAATGTATCATGTAATAAACAAATTGATATTATTATTAAATTATAAATTTACTATAACATATTAATACTATAAATAAAAAAATATAAAGTTTTAACTAGAAAATACACTTTCAAGTCGTTTTAACACTTCTTATTTCATGTCGGGTCGGGTCGGACCACATTTTTTTTTTTTTTAAGTTTCCCGTTGAAAAATTCAACTTCGTCCCATTGAATTTTCCCCGTTCGTTGCATTTCACCCTCGCCATGTTGAATTTTTACCTCGGCTGTTTGAATTTTCAACGGGTTGGGGGAAATTTTTTCAACAGAGACTTAAAAAAAATATCATATCTGACTCGACCTGACATGAAATAAGGAATGTTAAAACGACCAGAAAATGTATTTTCTCATAATGGAAATCACCAAAACCGACGTGGCCCACAACGGTAAAACCTCTCTCTTGCACATGCAAATGCAAAAAAAAAAAAAAAAAAAAAAGAAACAGCCTCTGTGTTGAAGAAAAAAAACCAGCTATTCATTTTAATGCAACCTCAAAATTCAAAAAAGGCTTTTTTCCATTCTGCAGGTTTTGTTTGCCGATAAACATCCACACAACGTCTGTTTACAGTTTACACCATATTGATTATGTATCATTCATCATTAATCATGATGTATCTCCATTATAACCAACAATGTAATACATGTTATGTTACTCTTTTATTTACTTATTTACCCCTCTTTTAATTTTATTGATCAAATAGGTATGAAATAATGATTAAGGATAATTATAATACTAAAAATTATAATACAAAGTGTGAAATTTCAAAGTGTTATTTATGTGAAATTTAGTAATTTTACTAGATAGTTACCGTACAAAACGTTAAGTTTAGAATTACTTAATTATTTAGTCATTCTCTCTTGGCGACAACAAATCGTAAACATTTAAGTGTCGAAAATTCGATATTCATCTCTAGAGCGATTCTATATTATACTTTTATACGATCGATGAAAAGTCGATTAAGAATCAATTGTTACTCCCATTAGCGGATCCAGGAACTTTTTTAGTGGGGTCACCAGACTGTAAAACTACCTTTTTTAATCCAAAAAATTTGTTTCAGTGGGATCACTAAAACCCAGAACTACATTTTTAACAACAAAACTCATCACAGAAAACCACTTGACTTTGCCCCGACGAACGAATTACTCTCAGAGAACAGGATCGGGGCGTGGTCAGAGCGACAACAGGACAAGTGGTATACATGATGGTTCGGATATAGAGCCTGCCACTCAATGTTGATCACACCCCTATCCAGACGAACCCAAGTTGGCTGTGTCTCTCGCCTATTACACCAAGTAAAAAGGGCTCCAAAATAACCAAGGTCAATCAATGCACAATCCGACAAGGCACCCTGAAAAGCAACCATCTGAGAAATATGCCTCATTCGCGGCCCTTCATGTTCGGACTAACGGAGTATCTCATTAAAGTCTCTCGCCACCAACCAAGGCAATTGGTGAGAATCATGCGGCCGACGGAGCAACGTCCACGAGTGAATTCGCTCCTCGACCACCGGATTGCCATAAAAACCTGTAAACCTCCACACCCTACCATCAGCATTTGTTACAAGGGCATCAATGTGCCCATGACCATAAGTAGAAATCATAAGATTAATATTTGACTGTCAAAGCAGAGCCAGACCCCCACTAGCCCCCAAACTACCAACTACAAGAGCATTACGAAAACCCAAAGTACAACGAACAATTTAAAACCTACTTCTAAAGAGTTTCGTTTCAGACAAAAAAACTAAAGACGGCGAAAAAGAAAGTACAAGAGCCTTAAGAGCCTTCACTGCATGAGGCTGGCCTAAGCCCCGGCACTTCCAACATAAAATACTCATGGCGCCGGGTGGGCCTGCTCCACGGCAGACTCCACCAATGGCAAATCAAAAATAGTTGTCCTCTCAACTGAACTAAGCCTTTTCACCGCAATCTTCCCATCAACCTCCTCAACAGCCTCGCGTTTCCCCATAACCGTCGGCCCCAAAGTCGAACCCCTAGCACGTGCGAGACGACAATACGTGGACACCCTCATCCAATGAACCACTTGCTCCTCCCGCGACATCGGCATCTCTCCCCGAAAAGCTAGCCCCGACATCACCACAAACCCACCACCTTGAGAGACAGCCGCCCCTACATCCTCCCCCATCTCCATATCAGGTTCACCCCTGTCAAAAGCATGGTTAACTGCAGCCACAAAAGGAACAATGGCATGGGACGCCACATCCCCACCAGGCCCCTCAAGATGCAAAACTCATTGCGTATTTTCTCCTCCAGTCCCACCACCTTCCTGCGTACTTTCTCCTCCAGTCCCACCACCTTCCTGCGGCCTTTTGAGCGAAAAGCTTCAACAGAATCGACCAAACCCATTTGAGTTGACCAAAATGTCTTCCTCAAATCAAATTCAGTTACGCTTCCTCCCAATCCACCAACAAATATCCTAATTTTGCTGTCTTCAGCCCTTCCATTTGCTGATATAACTCCACCATCATCTTCTGCTTCTATGTTTCTTCTTATGCTACAAAAATGAAACATTACAAAGCTCCTGAAGCAAAGAATTCTACAGTTGATAGTGTTTCATACTTAAACGTTCAATATCATGGTCATGGTCCAGCTACCTACGGTAGCTAAATCAAAAAATTATATATCGTGCAACACAAAACCAACAGACTCTCTACAGACATTAGCATTAATTATTTATTTAGCCCTTTTATTTTTTTTGTTTAAGGTTATTGACATCTACACGTGCTACATTTCACAAAGAGATTATGCAGAAAAATAAAAGAAAGTCAATAAGAAATTGACAGGTGAAAAACTTTGTTCATATTTCATTCCTTTCAGATATAGCTATTACAACTAGGAAATGAAATCCGCAAAAACTTCATGAACAACATCAGCATTACAACAGTCTTCTTGGTGTTTGATTTCTTCTCCTCTGAACTTCCTTCACATAATTCACATTCTGAAGATCACCAGGAAACACATCAAAATACAACCACCTCCAGAATGCTTGATATGCAGCTTTAGTGAAATCCAAATGAAAACCATGTAGATTTTGGACACTTTCAGCTTCTTGCATCACATCATCCTGAGTTCCTTGGCCCCTCTTATAAACACCCAGATTCTCTCTCAGCTTAATCTGTTTCAGAGCCAGCTTTCCAAAAGAATTCTCTTCTAAGTGTTTTATGAAAGCATCCAGCCTTTCCATACCAGCAAACAGATTACCATTATTGAACTTTAACCTGAATTCAGCCACTTGTTCACCAGAAAGAACATCCATCTTCCTACTTTCAGCCTCCATCAGCTCAGCATGCTTCTTTTGTTCTTCAGCATACTTCTTTTGTTCTTCAGCATCTTTCTTTGCTTTGGCTTTGTTAGCAGCCCAATCATCAAGAAATTTCTTTCTGTACTCTTCCCCCTTTAAGGCTTCTTCACAGACTTGGCCAAAGATGGCATCAAGCAAATTCTGATGATCTGTATACTGATTCATCCTGCAATTATACTCATCCTTCATAGAGTTAACAGAATTCTGAAAAGCTTTAGTCACATTTCTTTCAGAAATTTCAATACACTCTTTAACTTCAGTAATCCTTGTATTGACCGCAGCATCAATAGTCTGAGTAGCTTTTCTAAGCATCTCCTCAGTTCTATCCATAGAAGTCTTCAAAGTGTCAACCTGATTCTTGTGCCTTTCGTCTGTATCTCTGATCAGATTAGATGCCTCCTTAAGCTTTCTTCTAATCATTGATCTCTCCTCCTTCATAGAATCATAGACATCCTTCAACACTTTTGAATGATCAGATTGAACAGTGGCAACATTCTTCAAGCTTTCAGCAGCTTCCTTCAACACAGCCATCATCTCAGAATTATCTTGAAAAACAAAAGGTGGTCTATACACCATCACATCTCTGCACTGATTAGATTTGTCTTCAACACCAGCATTAAGATCACCAAAAAGTTCTTCATCAGAACCTTCTTCCACAGTGACTTGATCATAATTAATAGCTCTTTCTGAATGAGGGGTAGGCAAAGCCTCAGGGGTCCTCATTGCAGAATCTTCTTCAACAACTTCAGAATCATGAACAAAAGGTTGAGTCTCAACAAACTCAATATTCTCACGCAAACCTTCAGATTCTTTCATCTGAACCTCTGTTTCAACAGCAACATCAGCTTGAACACCTTCATCCTGATTTGCATACACTTGATTCTGAACATACTCCTCATCAAAAACAGGATCAACATCCTGACCAGCTACAGCATTCACTTGAGTATCTTCCATCTGAATGTCAAGGACAACATTCTGAACATTTTCTTCAACATTTTCATTCTGAATGTGAGAATCAACATTCTGACCATCCACAGCAAAAACAAAAGGTGGTCTATACACCATCACATCTCTGCACTGATTAGATTTGTCTTCAACACCAGCATTAAGATCACCAAAAAGTTCTTCATCAGAACCTTCTTCCACAGTGACTTGATCATAATTAATAGCAGATTGAGATCTTTCAGCAAACAAAGCAGCTTTAGCACTTTCTGAATGAGGGGTAGGCAAAGCCTCAGGGGTCCTCATTGCAGAATCTTCTTCAACAACTTCAGAATATGGAACAAAAGGTTGAGTCTCAACAAACTCAATATTCTCATGCAAACCGTCAGATTCTTTCATCTGAACCTCTGTTTCAAGAGCAACATCAGCTTGAACACCTTCATCCTGATTTGCATACACTTGATTCTGAACATACTCCTCATCAAAAACAGGATCAACATCCTGACCAGCTACAGCATTCACTTGAGTATCTTCCATCTGAATGTCAAGGACAACATTCTGAACATTTTCTTCAACATTTTCATTCTGAATGTGAGAATCAACATTCTGACCATCCACAGCAACATCTTGAACATCCTCATGTTCAACAATATCTTCTTGAGGCAACCCTCTAACAGAACTTGTATCACCAAGGCCTTCCATCATAATAGACACATGTCTAACACCACTGGTATCTCTTTCCATATAATCGTCAGATTCACAAACAGGTTCCTTTTCAACTTCAACCTCCAAAACAGTTTGTTTACCACTGGACTTCTCAAGTATTCTGGCTTCCCTCACACCTTCTTTGAACATATCCGATAAAGCATCAAAACACACAAAGGGAGTAATAACAGATACCTTTGCAGTCTTGAGAATCCATTCTTCCAGCTCATGGATCTGAGAGATAGTGCCTTCTTGAGATTTGGATCCATCTGTCTTCCAAGACATCCACCTGGAAAACTCTTTCAGCTCCTCTGAATCATCCAGCTCATCAAATTTCTCAACTGAAACCACATTTTCAGAACTTCTTAGAACAGATTCCACACACATTGGGTCCTGAGTGTCCAACACCTGCTCCAATGATACCTCTGTTCTATCAATCAAACATAAATCAGGTACAACTGCAGTCTTTTCAGGAATATCTTGAAACACAGCAACTCCAGTAGATTGTGATTCAGTGCTAGTTTGGACTTGGGCACTAGAATCAACAGTAGCATCACCTGATTTCTGAATTGGCTCAGACACCACACTGGCTTCAGAATTCTCAATTTGTTCAGAAACAGAAGCATCAACAGAATTCTGACTCTGTTCAGAAACATCTCCAACATTCTGAACTTCAACAGCAGCAGCCACATTCAGATCAGCATCAGAAACTCTAGCATCTGGAGCCTCTTGCACAATCTGAGTAACAACCTTAGTTGCTTCAACAACAGCTTTTGAAGCTTTCTTCTTCTTGGCAGGTCTATCAACAAAATCTGAACTCTCAGCAGTTCTTTTCCCTTTCTTTCCAGCCGTATTCTCAGCAAATGCAGCAGTGGAGAATAACCAACTCTCTTTTGAATAAACCCCTTTAGTTGTAACTTGGATCTCCAACTTTTTCAACAAATGGCTAATGTGCAGCCCATATGTCTTAGTGTAACGGAACACTATACCTGCCTGCAAGGGTCCTTTCTTCTGTTCCTTCTGTTCCTTCTGAACTTGTTCAATTAGCCTGGTGTACATTAAGGCAGACCAATTGATAGGTTCTCCTTTCATTATCCTTTGCATTAGAAATGCTCTGTTGTTGGTAAGAGCATCATGAGCTCCAGCTTTGCCTTCCAATGTCTTACTCATCATTTCAGAAAGTAGTTCAAATTCTTTCTTCAGATTACCTCTTAATTTGCATGAGAAATTAACAACAGAATTTTCATTAGATGCAATCGTCTTCCAAAACCCTTCGGTTGGTTTATCCTTGGAATTAAGTGCATCGAGTCCTTTATCTGATAACATCAAATGCTCATGCAGCATGCTCCTCTTAAGATCAATGACCTTTCCAGAAACCGTAGTCTTCAAAATTTTAACCTTGACGGCTTCTCCATCTTCATGAATCGTCTTCTCAGAGATTTCAGCATTTTTGAAGAATTCAACAACTTGGTCTGGGTAGTACTCATCAATATCCATACATAGGAAATCATATGCTTCTGATTTCTTGAGTTGTTGGATAATTTCCTTTGCTAGGGCAGAGTTTTTACATTTTGACAAGTACCCATCGAAATTTACCAGCTCCCCAGTCTGAACAGCTTCCAAAGCAGTCTCGATAAGCATTTTGAGATAGTATATGAATAGATTTTTGGAAAAAAGATTGAATCTTTAAAGAAACAGGAAGTTTGTGGGACTTATTAGGAGATTTTGAAAACTTTCTGCTTTTGAGATCGTAAGAAGTGGAAGTTTTAGGGGAAATTCTATGCCGAAGAGTCCGTGGTGCACCTGCCAATGTAATATGTTTGGAAAATCAACTTTCAAAACCAAAAATTTAACCAAAAACCTGGGGATTCTTACCGATTACCACGAAGAAGACTGTCTGAGGTCCGGCCACCGATCTGCTCTTCCGTTAGCCGTCACGTGGATGTGGGGAGGGAGTTTAACTCGAGATGTTCTTTTTTTCGTTAGATCATAGGCTGAAATGAAAATTAGGTTTAACGGACAAGGTCTCTATCAAGCTGTGGTGCACCTGCCAATGTAATATGTTTGGAAAATCAACTTTCAAAACCAAAAATTTAACCAAAAACCTGGGGATTCTTACCGGTTACCACGAAGAAGACTGTCTGAGGTCCGGCCACCGATCTGCTCTTCCGTTAGCCGTCACGTGGATGTGGGGAGGGAGTTTAACTCGAGATGTTCTTTTTTTCGTTAGATCATACGCTGAAATGAAAATTAGGTTTAATGGACAAGGTCTCTATCAAGCTCGAGTACGATTTAACTAAGCTTGGATTCAAAACTCAATTCAATCGAGAACAAAATCAAACTCGACTCGTTAAGTATTCAATAGTATTATTGTACATTTCAACTCGACTTGTGAGCTTGATTATTGTTTGAAATTTCATTTATTTTTTAAAGAATATGAGAAGATCGAATTCGATTTGTCTAATACTCGACTCTACTATTAATTAACGAATATATAAAATGGGAGATTGAGGCAAAAGGACAAAAAAAAAAAACAAAAAAAAAAGATTACAAAATGAATAAATATGACACTCTCATTTTTTTTAGTTGTAAAAATGACAAACAATTTCAGACGGACAAAAATACACAATTTCATAAAAGGAACGCGCATACCTTTCATCCGCTTCCGCTTCCAGCTTCAGGTTTGTTTGTTTTTTTTTTTTTTTTTCAAACACCCGTAACTTTTGATTTATAATTCCCATAATCGAAATTTTTTTCATAAAAATTCATTTTTTTTTGCTCTTTAATTTAAGCCTAAATACGATACCCTTCCGACGTAAATTTTGAAAGCGAAAAAATATTTGCGTTAACCAGAGCGTTTTTAGCTTATAAGCTAAAGTAACTTTTGATTTAGAACCGATCGTCAAAATTGTTTCACCAAAGTTCATATTTTTTTTTATCTTCGTTTTGAGGCATAATTTGATACGCTTTTCGACGTAGTATTCTGGGTTCAATTGTATTAGACATATCATGCTCTAAAGTATTTATTTTTAAACCTTTAAATTTTTCTTCAATTAATTTCTCCAAATCTTTTTTAGGTTTTAAAATAAAATCTTTAATTTCAGGAGGAGGTTGAAGATGTGATTGAATCACAATTTTATCTATTAAGCATTTACAGAAGGTGATAACGCATTTTCAAAAAAAAAAGGAAGGTGATAACGCAGTTGTCCCCTTACTATAGGGTCCAACACAAGAAAATATGCAGACTAAAAGTTTCCCAAAAAAAAAAAAAATAAAGGCGAGCACATTGGGAACGCGTTTTTACTTTCCGCGGACGCTATTCTAACGATGCGCGAAAATTACTTCGCGTAACGCGTTTATTATTTTGAATATAATTTTTACTTTACGGACCGCAAAATTACTCATCGAACGCATACTTTTACAAACTACAATTACATCCCTAATTAAAAAAAAACCACAAACTAATCCACTGTTAGAGTATAAAATATATTATGTATATATTTTATTCAATCGTAATATTCTCATAGTTATGTACATTCATTATATAGAGTAGTCAAACATTTGTATTTGTTATACCCAGATTTGTAGCCTAGAATTCATCCTTGTAATTGTATATTACTGTAAGACATCAATGAGAATGACAGGGAAATTTCCAAACTTTCATGGTATCAGAGCAAATTCCCAAAATTGTGCTCCTTTTTCTGCTTGCCGTTTTCCATCTTCACCTCTCACGTCTCTCTTCCTCCTCTCCCATGGCTGAATCCAAATTTCACCCTGCTATCACTGTCAACAACATTAAAAACTTTATCCCTATTACTCTTGAAATGGAAAATGGTCAATACTCCCCTTGGGCAGATTTGTTTAAAATCCACTGCCGGGTCTACAACGTAATTGACCACATTCTTCCCTCAAAATCAACAGACAAATCTAAAGAGAAAGTCGTTGATGATGAACTATGGAAAAGATTAGACGCGGTCGTTCTACAGTGGATTTATGGCACAATTTCTAACGATTTGTTGCACACGATCATCACTCCGGATACAACTGCTAAACAAGCGTGGGATCGTTTGGAAGGCATTTTTCGCGATAATAAAAATCAGAGAGCATTGTACCTTGAAAATCAGTTCAATGCAGTCAAGCAGGAGAATCATCCCAATGTTTCAGCCTACTGCCAAGAGCTGAAAATGCTTGCGGATCAATTGGCTAATGTCGGTGCTCCAGTCTCCAATCAACGCCTCGTTCTCCAATTAATTGCCGGTCTCAGCGAAAATTATGAAGGTGTGGCTACTGTTAAGGGCTAAATTGTAGTGTTTTTACATATATTTTCTATATCAATTTCCCCCATATTCGTATGATTTTCATAGAATTCGAGCGTTATAGTTAAATATTGAGTAAATGAGGCTTTTCATAGGTAATTTGCAAAACGTATCAATTTGTACGATTATTTGATTGTTTTATATGGTTTTGGATATTGTTACGTTTTTGTGGTGTTTGGATGCAATGTAGATACATGTTTTTGACTTGGAAGAGGATAAAGATGGAGATAAAGCTTGGAATGAAGCTTTCAAGCAGCCGAACTTCCGATGCAGTTCTTGATATGATATACACTGATTTGACTCTCGACCTCAAGAGAAGAGTTGTAGGTCTTGAAGAGAGGATTCTACAGGATTTTGAATCACTCCATTCCGACTTACGAGGCCCGAGATATGAGCGTTACAAGTTTGGATGCTTTGTTGCTGAAAATAATGGACGAGCGTCCGGATATTCAAACGAGCGTCCGGAGCACGGTTCTTGTAGGCGCCGACTTAATTTTCCTATTTAAACAGCTGCGATTTTAACCCTAATCACATCATATTTTCTCTATACAAAAATACGAAGAAGCGGCCGCACTTAGGTGGTTTGAGGCCGGTCACCCGAGCCTTGTGCTCGGGTGATCCGGGGTTAGATTAGATGTAGTCTTCTTCCGTTATTTTCGTTTGTGATTCATGAAGATCATCATTGTATGAACAAAGTGAGTTTATCTTTTTAATTAATTCAGTCCCTGTTTATGTTCATGATGTTTAATTTATATTGTCTCTTTCTATGATTCATGCTATGTGAACTTATATCGGAAGATTGTTTGCTATTGATATGTTTACAAAATACGGAAGTTGCGTAAACTAGATCACCGTAGAAAGAATAGATCTTTTATCTAAACAAACGGAAGTTGATAGATATAATCTAGGTTGCTTGAATTTATAAATTTAAACTGCGGAAGCTACTTAGATTTGTGAATTCATAAGCCTTTGTTTTGTATTGAAAATCGATCTCAACATTCGAGAGAGGAGAGATTGATAATTGAATTCACTAAGGAATTAGGAATTCATAGCTGAGAAATAAATTCTCTAAGGGATTAGGAATTTGTATCTCGTGTAAAGGTGAAACCACAATTTGAATTAAAATCATGAGAATAAACTAGGATTGGAATCACTTAGTTTGTATGATGTTTGATCCCATGTATCTTAGTTTAGATTTTTATTATTCGTTCTAGCTTAGATTTATTTTAGTTGCTTTATTTGTTTTATGCGTTTTTATATTTGTTCTTTCGTTTATGCGTTTTCTTGAGTAACAATTGAGAGAGTTAGTTAGATTAGATTTAACATCCCTTTTCCCTGTGGATCGACCCCTTACTCACTTCGCTCTACTATCAATTACCCGGTATTCGGCCGGTTAGGAGTTAGTTTTGCATGGTAGTATAGGTTTATAAATTTTCTTTTGTTTTAATGATGCAAAATCTCCCCAACAAAAGTGGCGCCGTTGCCGGGGAATCGGTGTTTTGTTGAATTTAATTGAGTTAATTCTTCGATTTTGTTACGTTTTATTTTTGTTTTTAATAAAAGTAGCGTCGAATAGATTGAGAGTTTTTATTTTGCCGTGTTTCGATGACCATAAGGTTAAGAATGTGCAAAAGTTTTTTACTCAATCTGTTTTACGTGAAGTTTGTGTTATGTGTAACCTAATCTAATCCCCTGTGCTTAATTTGATAAGGCTGCTGTGCTGTGATCTGTGTTGCTGTGTTGTGTTCATAAGTATTTAGGGTTTTGCTGTGTTTTTCCTGCTGTCTGTGCATATTTGTTGTGTGGACGAGCGTCCATGGTACGTGAACGCCCGTCCAGTACCTAACGTGCAGGTAAACGAGCGTTTGGAATTGTTGGACGTTCGTCCGTTCCAGAATTTTCAATCCTGATCTGATTTTGAGGAATCAGACGGGCGTCTGATATTCTGAACGCCCGTCCAGGTGTTTTCAAGGGCAAACGAGCGTTTGTTTGTTGAACGCTCGTCCAGGGCTACAATTTCCATTGAACGCCCGTCTTTGTCTTTGAACGCCAGTTCAGGTTCCCAGGTTTTTCTTGATCTTGTTTTTAATGCTTTTATTTAGTATGGATTCTTGTCATTAGAGCTTCGTGGCATTTTATGTTTACATAGATGTCCTGCACTTATAAGTTTTTACCTTTCCATCTATGAATCCATGTTAAATAAGCGATTAATTTTTATATGCATGATTCATCTAGGCATGTTATAGTATTTGTCGGTTCTCGTAAGCTATAAGCTGTTTTTATAGTTAATTAGTAGCTAATGTCGGTTCCCGTATGCTACATACCTCTGTGATGAATCTTGTGAGCTTTTAAGACTTACGTGCTTCCTTTGTTTTTATAATTTATATGGGTAGCTACTGTCGGTTTTCCGTATGCTACGAATGGGCCATATGAGTTATATCAGTTTAGTATAGCTAACTGTTGGTTTCCATAATGCTATCACTTTTTACGAGTCTTAAAGCGCGTCTACATTGCATGTAATGAACAGAACTGTCGTTTATCGTAACCTGTCATTATTTGGTAGACGTTTATTATATATGTCATGTTGCAAATGAGTGGGCTAGTTTTCTTTCTTTTATTTTATTTTCTTTTTGCATATCATATAAATGCATTTCATTTAGTTGCATTTCATTTAGTTGCATTTCATCTAGTTGCATTGTTTTTCTATTTTTTCTTTTAGTTTTCTTAAGTGTGGTCACTGTCGGTTTCCGTAACACCACATCGTTTATTTTTTTTTTCTTTTATTTTTTCTTTTTGAGTGTAGTTAACTATCGGTTTCCGTAATACTACCTCGTTTTTTTTAGTATGGCTACTGTTGGTTTTCCATATGCCATAATTATTTTATTTTCTTTATTTTATTTTATTTTTCGTGTAGTAACTGTCGGCTTGCCGTACGCTACCGCTTTTATTTTATTTCCCTTATTTTCTTTATTTTATTTTTGTTCTGTACTAGCCGTAGTCACTGTAGGGTTGTTTCAGACCGACCTGCGCACACTGAGCCAGTCAGAAAGTTTTTTTTAGGATTGTCATGTCATGTAATTTGCATTTTCATGTAGTTGCACCTAGCCCACGAGTTTGTGATATTTTCATGTATATGTATTCCATCTTTATATGAGCAAAATTTGAATATCTCTATAAATTCTTTTCCTTATGTGCTTTATATATGTAGTCTAATCTTTTCCCCGTAGACTCTTTTTGCACTGATCAAGTCTGCAGGATATTTTTGATAGCTATTGTGCACTTTCACGATGTATTCAGTTGTCTGTGATGCTCCACGATCTCGAGCTATGCAAGCAATCCTGGTTCTTGTTGGTTCCTCCAGAATTGCCAGCATCCAATCAGCTAAGTTCTCTAATTTATTATTTCTGTATAACTTGAGGACAAGTTGCAATCTAAGTGTGGGGGAGGGGATAGATGATTTATGTATCTACTTTCATTTGCTCATGTTAGTTATAATATGAAAAGTGCTTAATTTTTTTCAAAATTTTTGTTTAGTCCCGAGTAACATTTCACTTGCATACTAGTTTTATAATCTGGCACCCTTTAGTTGTTATCAGTAGTCATATCATGTTCCAAGAATAGGTTTGGTCGATTCGATACTCACTTGAACTTCATTTCACGAACCTATTAGATGAAGAGCCAAATATAGAATAGTTTCCGGTTAGTTAAAGGAAAGTTAATTCTTGATACAGATAACACTTATTTAGCATTAATGAAAGTTAAGAACTAGTGCTATACTCACAGTTAGAATCTCAGTACCTTAGTGTTCTTGAGAACTTTGAGAGTCTTGAATGTGTTAGAAATATATTTGACCGAGAGTTTCCAAAGAGTTTGAAAGAGATAAAAATATATATATCTATAAATAGAAATAAATGAATAGAATTTCTTTGCGGGAATTTTGTTTGTAACTATCACCTCGAGTCCATTTGGATACTGCCCCAAATGGGGAGTGTGGTTTACCTTGGACAGTAAGAGATTGAGTGATCTCAGGGTGACTGCCTCTAATGTAGGGGAGTGTGTTATACTTTTGAGACGCGACGATAGGAAATATAAAATATACGTTTTTTTTTGGAATTCTAAGTCAAGTTGATCTAAACCCAGTAGAGACCCGAAAGGTATTTTCTTGGTACTAAGTAAAGGAATTTAGTTGTGAGTTAGTTACTATGTTCTTGGTAATTAGTTTTTGTTAGGTAAGTGCTGTAGATAGAATGAAGTTTTCGTTTAGTTGACCGGATAACTGTTAGTTGCTTGATGTAATAAGTCAAGAGAGGATCGGTGGAAGTTTAGTAGGTTCTGCACACACATCACCGGTGAGGTCGATTTGCTGAATACTATCTTGTCATGATTTTTACTATATCTCGTGTCAGGTTATGTGGATTCATGATGGTATGTTCTTGTTTTGTCTTGCTCGGGACGAGCAAAAGTTTAAGTGTGGGGGTGTTGTTAAGGGCTAAATTGTAGTGTTTTTACATATATTTTCTATATCAATTTCCCCCATATTCGTATGATTTTCATAGAATTCGAGCGTTATAGTTAAATATTGAGTAAATGAGGCTTTTCATAGGTAATTTGCAAAACGTATCAATTTGTACGATTATTTGATTGTTTTATATGGTTTTGGATATTGTTACGTTTTTGTGGTGTTTGGATGCAATGTAGATACATGTTTTTGACTTGGAAGAGGATAAAGATGGAGATAAAGCTTGGAATGAAGCTTTCAAGCAGCCGAACTTCCGATGCAGTTCTTGATATGATATACACTGATTTGACTCTCGACCTCAAGAGAAGAGTTGTAGGTCTTGAAGAGAGGATTCTACAGGATTTTGAATCACTCCATTCCGACTTACGAGGCCCGAGATATGAGCGTTACAAGTTTGGATGCTGTTGCTGAAAATAATGGACGAGCGTCCGGATATTCAAACGAGCGTCCGGAACGGTTCTTGTAGTTGCCGCCGACTTAATTTTCCTATTTAAACGGCTGCGATTTTAACCCTAATCACATCATATTTTCTCTATACAAAAATACGGAGAAGCGGCCGCACTTAGGTGGTTTCAAGGCCGGTCACCCGAGCCTTGTGCTCGGGTGATCCGGGGTTAGATTAGATGTAGTCTTCTTCCGTTATTTTCGTTTGTGATTCATGAAGATCATCATTGTATGAACAAAGTGAGTTTATCTTTTTAATTAATTCGGTCCACTGTTTATGTTCATGATGTTTAATTTATATTGTCTCTTTCTATGATTCATGCTATGTGAACTTATATCGGAAGATTGTTTGCTATTGATATGTTTACAAAATACGGAAGTTGCGTAAACTAGATCACCGTAGAAAGAATAGATCTTTTATCTAAACAAACGGAAGTTGATAGATATAATCTAGGTTGCTTGAATTTATAAATTTAAGCTGCGGAAGCTACTTAGATTTGTGAATTCATAAGCCTTTGTTTTGTATTGAAAATCGATCTCAACATTCGAGAGAGGAGAGATTGATAATTGAATTCACTAAGGAATTAGGAATTCATAGCTGAGAAATAAATTCTCTAAGGGATTAGGAATTTGTATCTCGTGTAAAGGTGAAACCACAATTTGAATTAAAATCATGAGAATAAACTAGGATTGGAATCACTTAGTTTGTATGATGTTTGATCCCATGTATCTTAGTTTAGATTTTTATTATTCGTTCTAGCTTAGATTTATTTTAGTTGCTTTATTTGTTTTATGCGTTTTTATATTTGTTCTTTCGTTTATGCGTTTTCTTGAGTAACAATTGAGAGAGTTAGTTAGATTAGATTTAACATCCCTTTTCCCTGTGGATCGACCCCTTACTCACTTCGCTCTACTATCAATTACCCGGTATTCGGCCGGTTAGGAGTTAGTTTTGCATGGTAGTATAGGTTTATAAATTTTCTTTTGTTTTAATGATGCAAAATCTCCCCAACAGCTACCATACTCCAACAAAGCGACCCGTTACCGGAATTCTATGAGGCTCGTTCGAAGCTCATTCTCGAAGAGACCCGCAAGGCAAAACGGATTTCTGCTTCCTCCGGCACCGGCGAAACAGCCCTGCTCTCCAATGGTGGTTCCGATCCACAGTCCAGAGAGCAAAACCCACGGTCACAAGGTGGACACAGACGCGGGCAAAGCTCTCGTGGTGGAAATCGGGGCAGGAACTCCGGAAGAGGCCGTGGAAACTATGGTGGAGGAAATTCCGGTGGTCGTGGAGGCAACTCTGGCGGTGGCTCTGGCGGTGGAAATCAGCAGCATCAATCCTCCCCTACCGGTAATCAACAGCAGCGACCATGGCAATGGTCATACCCACCTTGGATTAATTGGGGACAACCGTGGGTGTCCCCCTTGTCCTTACCCAACTTCAAATTGGACTCGGCCCACTCTGCAACCTGGTATTTTAGGTGCTCGTCCTCCACAGGCCTATCACACACAGACAACACCTGTCTCAAATTTCTCCCCCACAGATATCGAAGCGGCTATGCACACTATGTCTCTGAATGTGCCGGATGAAAATTGGTATTTCGATACCGGTGCAACCTCTCACATGTCGGGCTCTAACGGTAATCTCTCGTCCTATTTTAATTTGAGCAAATTAAATAATCATATTATTGTCGGTAGTGGTCAACAAATTCCAATTCACGGTTATGGACACGTATCCCTTCCACCACCCCACCCACCACTTCGTTTAAATAATGTCCTCCATGCCCCGAAACTTATTAAAAATTTAATATACGTACGGCGTTTAACCTCGATAATCGTGTTTACGTTGAATTTGACCCTTTTGGCTTTTACGTGAAGGATGCGATGACGGGGATGCCTCTCGTGCGATGTAACGGCACCGGGGCTTTGTATCCCCTCACTTCCACCCTAAGCACTCCTGCCAACCCCCTCCGCATTTGCGGTTTGTTTCGTCTAACTTGTGGCATGATCGTTTAGGTCATCCGGGCGCACCCGTTTTTACGCTCTCTCATTAGAAATAAATTTATTGATTTGCACTCATTCCTCTCCCTCTTCTGTTTGTGCATCTTGTGTGTTGGGAAAACATATTAAACTACCTTTTTTCCGCTTCAGTTACTAGTACGTTGATGCCTTTTGATATTATACACAGTGATTTATGGACATCTCCAATTTTGAGTTCTGCTTGGCATAGGTATTATCTTATTTTTCTCGACGATCATTCAAGTTATTTATGGACTTTCCCTATTGGCCAAAAATCTCAAGTTTTTCCTATTTTCTCAACGTTTAGTGCGTATGTTAAAACACAATTTGCGGTAAATATTAAATGTTTTCAATGTGACAATGGTAAAGAATTCGATAACGACTCCTTCAAATCGTTTTGCACCCACTCCGGCCTTACCTTTCGCTTCTCATGCCCCCACACCTCTCCACAAAATGGCAAAGCCGAACAAAAACTACGCACCATAAATAATTTAATACGTTGCCTTCTTGCCCATGCCTCCGTCCCTCCCTCTTTTTGGCATCACGCTCTTGAAATGGCCACCTACCTCCTAAATATTCTCCCACAAAAATCCCTCGACTATAAGTCCCCCACTCAAATTTTATTTCACCGTGATCCTTCTTATGCACACTTACGCGTTTTTGGGTGTCTTTGTTATCCTCTTCATCCGTCCACCACTATTCACAAACTTCACTCTCGTTCCACCCCGTGTGTATTTTTGGGTACCCTTCCAATCATCGTGGATATAAATGTTATGATTTCTCTAGCCGCAAAATAATTATATCGCGTCATGTTATTTTTGACGAGTCACAATTCCCTTTTACAAAACTCCACTCCCTAGCCCCAGCAAATTATGACTTCCTCGATCATAGCCTGCATCCTCTTATCCTTCAAAATCTCCAGCCTATGGACCAGGCCCATCATGACAATTCTTCAGCCCAACCCGTTGACATACAGCAAACCCAACCCACAACTTCTCCTTCACACACTTCCAGCCAAGCTACTCCTTCACCGACCTCACCCAGGCCCAACACGCCTCCCCAGACCCAACACGCCTCCCCCAGGCCCAATACGCCTCCTCAGCCAATTGCTGACCCACCAGCCCCTTCCCGGACCATTACTACGCGAGCCATGCGTGGGATATTTAAGCCCAAACAACAATATAATTTATCCGCCTCCGTCGTCCCATCTCCTCTTCCTCGTAACCCACATGCAGCCATGTCTGACCCGAATTGGAAAGCAGCCATGACCGACGAATTTAATGCTCTTATTAAAAATGGGACATGGGATCTCGTGCCTCGTCCACCCAATGTTAATATTATTCGCTCTATGTGGATATTTCGAATTAAAAAACGCTCTGATGGTTCTTTTGAGCGGCACAAAGCTCGTCTTGTAGGTGATGGCAGATCTCAACAGGTTGGCGTGGATTGTGATGAAACGTTCAGTCCGGTGGTCAAACCCGTAACAATCCGGATTGTTCTTAGCCTGGCACTATCTAAATCATGGTCCATCCATCAACTGAATGTCAAAAATGCGTTCTTACATGGACACCTTAATGAAACCGTGTATATGCACCAACCAATGGGTTTTCGGGATCCCCGACATCCAGATTATATGTGTCGGCTAAAGAAATCTCTCTATGGCCTAAAACAGGCACCTCGTGCTTGGTATCAACGGTTTGCTGAATATGTCTTTTCCATCGGGTTCTCACATAGCAAGTCTGATCATTCCTTGTTCATCTATCGCAACGGCAATGACATGGCTTACATTCTCTTATATGTCGATGATATTATCCTCACTTGCATCTTCGACGGACTACGTCAATCTATTATGGCACTTCTTGCCTCCGAATTCGCTATGAAGGATCTCGGGCCTCTAAGCTATTTTCTGGGTATTTCCGTTATACGTCATTCCGGGGGTTTATTTCTTAGTCAGAGAAAATATGCCAAAGAAATTCTTGAGCGTGCCGGCATGCAATCTTGTAAACCTGTTTCCACACCCGTGGACACTCAATCCAAACTCTCTACATCTGGGCCTTCCTATGCTGATCCTAGCCATTATCGTAGCCTCGGCGGTGCATTGCAATATCTTACATTTACTAGGCCGGACATTTCTTACGCCGTCCAACAAATTTGTACGCATATGCATGACCCTAAAGATAACCACATGCATGCTCTTAAGCGCATTTTACGTTACCTCCAAGGCACACCGGATTTCGGTTTACACCTTTACAAATCTTCGGTTTCGGCATTTGTCTCTTACACGATGCCGATTGGGGTGGTTGCCCCACCACTCGTCGCTCTACCTCCGGATCTTGTGTATTTCTCGGTGACAACCTCATCTCTTGGTCCTCCAAGCGTCAACCCACTTTATCACGATCCAGTGCTGAAGCCGAATACCGTGGCGTCGCTAATGTAGTGTCAGAATCATGTTGGCTTCGAAATCTTCTTCTTGAACTCCACCATCCGATTCAAAAGGCTACATTGGTCTACTGTGATAATGTAAGTGCAATATACCTATCCGGTAGCCCTGTTCAACATCAGCGAACCAAACACATTGAAATGGACATTCACTTTGTACGTGAAAAGGTTGCTCGTGGCCAAGTTCGTGTCCTTCATGTCCCCTCTCGCTACCAAATTGCGGACATCTTTACCAAAGGGCTTCCAAGAATTTTATTTGAAGACTTCCGAGCCAGTCTCAGCGTGCGGGAACCTCCCGTTTCGACTGCGGGGGTGTGTTAGAGTATAAAATATATTATGTATATATTTTATTCAATCGTAATATTCTCATAGTTATGTACATTCATTATATAGAGTAGTCAAACATTTGTATTTATTATACCCAGATTTGTAGCCTAGAATTCATCCTTGTAATTGTATATTACTGTAAGACATCAATGAGAATGACAGGGAAATTTCCAAACTTTCATCCACACATTTTTTCATTCAAATATCAAAATACATTCATCCATTCATCTTCATTTTCATCATTTACACCTGTCTTCTTCATCCATGCTTCTTCTCCATCACTCTCTTCCTAAATTCATCAAACTAATTGCTACCATAATCGAAAAGGATGAATCTTTCATCAACTTCACCTTCAAAACAACATTGTAGTGAAGAAATTCGTGGAGACTCCATTGACAAAGCTTCAAGTTCAAGCCATAATGAATAACACAAAATGATACTTTTTTTTGAAGCTTTTAAATCACTAATGTCATGTTTAATACTTGAAAACTATGAATAGGTAACCATTTTATGCTTTGGACACACATAAGCCGAAAAAATGTGAATATTTGCGTTTTCCGATCACAATTTCCGTACCGGCGTTCATTGACGTTGGAAAACGCTGCTACCTACCATTTATACAAACACGTCAGTGACAGTGACGTGAAGAAAGCACTATTAACTCCGGGATGGCTGGCGTTTAAACATGCAGAGGCTTTGTTAAGCAAAACGCTATCAAAGTTGACGTTACAATTGCACTATTAACGCCGGCATGACTGTCGTTCACACATACAGTGACTTTGTTTAGGTTTCAGCGGTAACGTTGATCTGTTTGACGTTAAAGAGGCATTTGTAACGTCATTCTGGACGACGTTAATGGCACAGTAAAGACATGCTTCTGTTTTAGGGATAACGTTGATCCTTGTGACGTTAGTTTTGCATATGTAACGCCGTCTTGGTTGACGTTGATTATTTTTTTTCTTAGATAGTTTTTGTTTAGGTTTTAGGGTTTAGGGTTTAAGTAAACCTCATTTAAGGGTTTAGGGTTTAAGTAAATGTCATTTAGGGTTTAAGTAAACCTCATTTACTTTAGGGTTTAGGTTTTTTTAGTTTAAGTAAACCTCATTTAAAGTGCATTTCCCTCAAATTGTGATATTTTTCCATGTTGGTTTTTTCCTTAGGAACCAATTGTTTATGATCCCCAGCGTGCACAGGATATAGAGTATATGGAGGTAAGTAGTATTTAGTTGAACACATTTTTTTTATTTAATACTTTCATTTGTTTAATAATGCCAGCTTTTTAATAATATTAATTTGCATTTTGAACAGAAATTAATTAATGTAATGATTGAAGAGGATCAAGCTTCTTTGGTAGGTTCTCATGAGAACACGCTTGAGTCTACGATAGAACCTGAACAACTTTCAATCGACATGACTTCACTATTTATAACCGACAAGGTATGTACTTTGACGTACCTTTATTACAAATATTGAATTTTAGATTGAACTTTTTTTCATTACATTATGTAAATATTACAGATTTTCGATACGCATTAAGATGTTGCCAAATATCTTAAGGAGCTTGCACGAACAAATGGCGTAGTGTTGATAAAGAAGAACTCGGATTTTTCTGGCAAGCGGACTCCTTCATACTATACCAATGTGAGAGGGAAGGAGCACAAAAAGACCATTACAAAGGGGGGACGTATGAGAAAAAAGAGGGCGGTGTTGGAAAAAACAAGGCAAGGGCGTCATCGACAAAAAAATGCGGTTGTCCTTTCAAGATAAAAACTACTCGGGATAGAGTGAAAGGTGTATGGTCGTACATGTATTAAATGGGATTCATAATCACGTAACTTGTGAAGTACGATGAGGGTCATGCATACCTTGGAAGATTAGAAAAAGATCAAATTGACGAAGTTAGACGAATGACTGAGAATGGTATTTTACCCAAAAACATAGCAAGGGAGTTGAGATCTAAATATAGCCAAAATTGTACATCAATGAAAACATTGTACAACATTCGTTCGAGGCTAAAAAAGGAAGTACGGGAGGGCGGTACGTGATGCAACAAGTATACAAGTTGGCGGATGAAAGAAAATCGTTTGTTCATTGTAGACAAGCCGATGATGTCGTGACGAGATATTTTTTGGGCACATACCCATAGTTTGTCTCTTGCTCGATGTTTCCCCTCCGTAATGCTTGATGGATTCTACGTACAAGACGAATAGGTACAAGATGTCGTTGTTACGATTGTCGGTGTTACTTCTACGAACATGTCCTTTTCAATTGGATTTGCACTTTTGAGTGAAGAAAAGAAAGACACTTACACATGGGCTCTTAATATTCTTCGACAAGCAATAGGCGATCAAAGTGAGCGTACTTATTGTATAGTGACGGATAGAGAAGAGGCATTAATGAATGCAGTACGTGTTGTTTTTCCAAATGCAAAGAGTATTGACGATACCGAATATCGCACCTCCACGTGGCGTCACGAGATAGTCCTCCTGAAACGAGAATAAGTGATAGCCCAAGGGTCGAGTTACGAGTTGAGACATCGACAACCGACATGATCAGAGAACCGAGACGATAGGCCTCACAGTTTGTCCCCGCAATACGAACAAGCGATAAGGCATGCAGGTCGGTTCCCTGACTCGGGAATACGACGATCGACTCTAAGCAGTGTAGGATAAGGGTCCCGAGCTCGACTAACGCAAGTCGATTAAGTCGACCTCGAGGACAGAGTCCGCATCGGCTGAAGAGGCCCATTATCCACAAGATAACTTGGGCAGTGGGCAAAGCCCATATAAGCTGGTAAAAGCCCAAAGGGCTAATACCGTATTTTTACCCAAACCGACATGGTTTAGGGTTAGGGTAACGAACTCCCTATAAATATACGCTTCCAGGAACTACGTGTGACTTGATTCCTGGAGCATAACAGGATACGTAGGCAATCTGAGAGAGACTCTCAGGCTCAGTCTAAAATCACCCCCAAAATCATCCCTAGATTAAACGACCCGGATTTATTCATAGATGAAACCCAACATCGTCATTGGCGCTAGAAGGAGGGTCTTCTATCGGTGATGGATCAAGGAGTGATGGTGGTCAAGTTAATGGCAGAAACATGCCAGAAACGCAGTCAGATCCGAGCATATTTCCGGAGTTTCAACCGTTGGAATAAGAATTCCACCGGTCAGATTGAAGAAGAAGGAGGGCCGAACAAACCATCCAAACTTCGTGCCGATCGGAGTCTGTTTAGATACCCGATCGTTGCCGGAAAGATGCTGCTGTATCACCAAAAACGCAGCGCGATCGGCGGCTAGTTTATGGAGTTTCAACCGTTGGAACAAAAATTCCACCGGTCAGAAGGAAGAAGAAGGGGGTTAAAAGAAGCCCTCAAAATTTTAGGCCGATCAGAGTTCGTTTAATCGCCCGATCGTTGCAAAGAAGTTGCTGCTGTATCAAAAACGCAGCAGAACCCTAATCAGCAGTTTCAGGTCGGCGGCCTGTTACCAGCAATTCAACCGTTGAAATGAAAATTACTCCGGTCATATTAAATAATACAGAGAGAAGAACAATCTGTAAAAATTTCATGCCGATCGGAGTAGGTTTCGATTCCAGATCATCGCCTAAAAGTTGCAGTTACGTACAAAAAAGCAGAAAAACCCTAATCTGCAGGTTCCAAGTCGGCTGAATATTCCCGACAATTGAACCGTCGGAACAAGATTTCCACCGGTCAGATTCGAGAATTATCAGGACCGAACAACCCCTCAAAATTTTAGGCCGATCGGAGTTCGTTTGATTTCTCGATCGTGGCAAAGAAGTTACTGCAGGCACCAAAAACGCAGCAGGATTCTGGACAGCAGCTGCCAATTCGGCGGCTTATTCCCGGAGATTGAACCGTCGAAAGAACAATTCCACCGGTCACATCGAAGAAAAGTGAGGGAAGAACGATCCCTCCAAATTTCGTGCCGATCGGAATCCGTTTCGAGGTCTGATTGCCACCGGAAAGACACTGCTGTGGTACCCGAGAAAGCAACGAATTATCTACCGTATCTAGCTATCCACGAAGCGAGTTCTCGAGCTCCAAGGATCAAGCCGAGCTCTTTAGCTCTCCAGGTTCTTACAATCGTTATTTGAAATTCTTATACACTTCGTAAGCCTTTATTATATGTGTAATGTTTTTTATCACAATTACATTGCACCACAAAGACTCGAGATATCGAGCACCGGCATTCGAGCTCTACGGACTCGTCTTGCCCTAAGTCCGAGATCGACTCGGCATCATATTTTGGAACTCTCCTAGCCGAGCGTGGCCGGATGAGCCATCTTCTTTTTGAACTCACCCTACCGAACTGGCGGGTCGAGCTATCTTATTTTGGAACTCACCCTACCGAACCTGGGCGGAGGGTCGAGCTATATTATTTTGGAACTCACCCTACCCGGGCGGAGGGTCGAGCTATATTATTTTGGAACTCACCCTACCGGGCGGCGGGTCGAGCTATCTTATTCTTGAACTCAACCTACCGAACAGAGCGGGTCGAGCGGAGACCGAGCTCGACTCGGCATCATATTTGGAGCTCTCTCGAGCAAATCTTTAATAAGACCGAGCTCGGCTTGGCATCATATTATATAAGACCGAGCTCGGCTCGGCATCATATTTGGAGCTCTCTCGAGCAAATCTTTAATAAGACCGAGCTCGGCTCGGCATCATATTATATAAGACCGAGCTCGGCTCGGCATCATATTTGGAGCTCTCTCGAGCAAATCCTTAATAAGACCGAGCTCGGCTCGGCATCATATTATATAAGACCGAGCTCGGCTCGGCATCATATTCGGAGTTCGAAGGCAATCTTATGTAAGTCCGCTTGCCATCTAAGCATGGTACCAACAGACTACGCCAAATAAGATAAGCTCTATCTCGATTAATTTCTGTTGTCACATTTTTATGCTTTGTAATAAGTCGATACGACAATTGGTTTTGATGCATTTTTTTGGAGTGGTTTTCTTTTCAGATTATGTCTTACTTATAAGTCCATATGATTGAAAGATAAAAGAGGCAAAAGTCAACCACAACAACGAATCCCCGATATGATGGAGTTAAAATAAAATAGTGAATAAAGTCAAGTCAATGACAGTGCTTATATCAATCCCAACCAGCAAATAAGCCACAATGCGAGGCAGTTGGAAGATCCCACGATGGATACCTTATTCGACCAGTTCATAAGCACCACGAAGTGCGACAGTCGAATAAGGAGTTATTTAATTCGACCAGTTCATAAGCCTGACGAGGCACGACCCTCGAATCGAGCTCCGACCCGATAGCCAAGTCAAGCCCGTGAGGCGGTACAACGCTAAGTCAACTCATATTCAAGTGTACCATGAGTCATGCACTCATATTACACTTGGAGGGGCATAAGGGAATTAAATCCAAAGGACTACACCCTATAAAGCAACGACGCAAGGGAATTAAGTCCAAAGGACTAAACCACTAGGCAAATATTCATCAAACACAAACGGCATTCGGTTGCTCTCGTAGTAGGTCGGATGTCGAAGCGGGGGTGGAAGATCGAACGGGAGTCTTTTGACACCCGAGAGATTATTGTACCGGACACGTGTTTCTTCGACCCGACACCCACCGGTTCTTGAATTTTGCATATCTCGAGGGTCCACACCATAAAGGATCTACTCGACGGTCTACGAGGATCCGCAGGTCGGACCCCTCAATACTGCCAAAAGCAAAGTTAGCCTAATGGGCAACAAATGCAAAGACATAAGGACGGTTCGCATGGTCGGGCCAAATGTCCCAGTCGAAAGCCGAACGAGCCCAAGAGGCGAACGAGGCTAAAGCAAAGGACGGTTCGCATGGTCGGGCCAAATGTCCCAGTCGAAAGCCGAATGAGCCTAAGAGGCGAAAAAGGCCTGGACAAAGGACGGTTCGCATAGTCGGGCCACCTGTCCCAGTCGAAAGCCGAATGAGCCTAAGAGGCGAAAAGGCCCGGACAAAGGACGGTTCGCATAGTCGGGCCACCTGCCCCAGTCGATAGCCGAACGAGCCTACGTGGCAAAGAAGGCCAAGACCAGGGACAGTTCGCATAGTCGGATTAAAACGCTCAGCCTAAGACCAAATAAGCCTAGGAGGCAAAAAGGTTAAGGCAAGAAAGTCGATCACAGTCGATCTCAAGTGCAATAAGAACCAGAGGTTCATAATACACTTGGGGGGAAACACGACATCGATAAGCAGCAAACAGAGCCAGAGGCTCGACAATCGAATAGCTAAAAGACATCGACACGTGAAAGATTAGACAACAAAAAGAAGAGGAGATAAAATACCGCAAAAATTAAAGCAAAATAAATCTAGGCATCATATTTGGAGCTCACCGATGAGCGAATCTTTAATAAGTCTGAGTTCGACTCGGCATCTCATCTTGGAACTATCTTATTTTGGAACTCTCCCAGCCGAGCGGGGCGGGATAAGCCTTCTTATTTTGGGAACTCTCCCCATGCCGGGATCGATCTATCTTATCTTGGAACTCTCCTAGCCGAGCATGGCGGGACGAGCCTTCTTATTTCGGGAACTATCCCCATGGTTATTGCAACTTTTTGGCTAGCATCTTGCGTATCTCGAGAATCCACTCCACAAAGGATCTACTCAACGGTCTATGAGGATCCGTAAGTCGGACGCCATCAGTCAACGGCCAACGTGGATGAGTCCTAATGGGACGAAAACGCAATGATCGAAGTCCGAATCGACAACGACGTAATTTGACTCCTAAGGGAGAGTATATACTAGGGCATCGAGGTCGGACAACATGATCATTTCGATCGACAGCCAGTAAAGCTAAAAGTTTCATGGAATCAAAAAGCTAAGGCATCGAGTTCAAATCATGTCCAAATCTCTCAGCAGTCATGTGTCAGGAGTCATGAACGACAAAGAAACACCACGACACCGAGATCCGGAGCGACAATTACGTATTACCAGTCTTTCTAGGCAGTAATTACTAGGACATCGTAGCCGGAAATATATATCGACAGCCGAAAGGGCATCTATTTCGACAAACGAAAGGAGACGGCCAGGGGCATCTCTTCTACTACGCGACAACAAAGAAAAGTCCAAGGGACAAATAATGCTAAGGCAAAAAGTCTGCAAAGCAGACATGGAAAGTCTGTATGTCGGAATCCACGGGAAGTAAGTCCGCAGGGCAGATTTAAGTTCAGAGCATTGGATGACAGTGACCGAGATACACCTTTGACAGATCAGACCTGACCTCAAGAGCTCGGATAGATGCGGGGGCTTGTGACGATACCGAATATCGCACCTCCACGTGGCGTCACGAGATAGTCCTCTGAAACGAGAATAAGTGATAGCCCAGGGTCGAGTTACGAGTTGAGACATCGACAACCGACATGATCGAGAGAACCGAGACGATAGGCCTCACGGTTGGTCCCCGCAATACGAACAAGCGATAAGGCATGCAGGTCGGTTCCCTGACTCGGGAATACGACGATCGACTCTAAGCAGTGTAGGATAAGGGTCCCGAGCTCGACTAACGCAAGTCGATTAAGTCGACCTCGAGGACAGAGTCCGCATCGGCTGAAGAGGTCCATTATCCACAAGATAACTTGGGCAGTGGGCAAAGCCCATATAAGCTAGTAAAAGCCCAAAGGGCTAATACCGTATTTTTACCCAAACCGACATGGTTTAGGGTTAGGGTAACGAACTCCCTATAAATATACACTTCCAGGAACTACGTGTGACTTGATTCCTGGAGCATAACAGGATACGTAGGCAACCTGAGAGAGACTCTCAGGCTCAGTCTAAAATCACCCCCAAAATCATCCCTAGATTAAACGACCCGGATTTATTCATAGAAGAAACCCAGCATCGTCAAGTATCTTATGTAAGTGGCACATTCAGAAAGGTCTTGTTGCGAACTTGAAGAAAAAAGATACCACGGCTGAGGAATGGAATAATATCATGAATTTATGGAGTGTTGTTGTTCAATCAACCACAGAGAAAGAGTACAATGACCGGTTGAAGGAATGTGAAGAGGCTTTTGGTGAAAGAGGAATGAGTTACATCATAAGTACATGGTTGGATCCACACAAAGAGTTATTTTTTTCTGCGTGGACAGACTCTGTGTTTCACTTAGGCAAGCCTTGGTGACTTAGTGACGGGTTGGGAAGCCGGAGTTAAAATGGTAGAGCAGGAGATTAAGAACATAAAAAAATCTTTTGAATTATCTCTATTCATGGATCCCAAATTATTCAGAGACGAGCCAATGTTGAAAGAGCTTAGACATCATTTATCCATATACGCATTGGAGTTGTTAGTTGATGAGTTGAAGAAAAAAGATGGCGAAGGTGATTCGAAAAGGGATTGTGGTTGTTATATTCGAAAGACACACGAGTTAGCACGGTTTAAAAAGAAACCAGGATTCATTCCTCTCTCATCCGTTGATGTTCATTGGAAGACGCTTGATATCGAGGGTCCACCGCCAAACGATTCAGAGTTAGACCACGTGCCTGTCTTGAATGCATTGACAGAGAAAAGCTTAACGGCCACCCCATGAGAGAAGCATAGGTTGCTTATGAAGATACGTGAAATATGTCAACCGGTAACTACTTCGGCAGATGAAACTAAGACCAAACGTACCAATCGAGGACGGCCTAAAGGATCCTGCAACAAGAGAAAGATTAATGAAGATATTTCTACAAAAGGGATTTAAGTCTACACGAGCATATTGAAGAAGAGTTAATGCGAGTTGAAAAAGAAGCGATTCCTTCGGCAAAAAAGAAAAAAGCCAATGTAAGTACGAGGTCGAGTTCCAGAAGAAGCACCAAAGCGGATTTAAAATGGTATATCGGACACGTTCCGGGGTCGGTCCGTTCTCACATTTCTAATGTCGTTGATGTTCATACGGATGGAAATTGTGGTTTTAGAGCAATAGCATACGCAATGGGTCTTCAAGAAACGAATTGGAGTCGGGTGAGAAAAGAGGTGAAAGATGAAATGGTATTGAACAAGGATCACTACATGGATTTATGTAAGGGGCACGATTATGTGTATGAGAAATGCTTAACTTCAATAGATCATCAGGAAGGATCGTGTAGAGAAGAGAAATACTTTCAAAGCTTCTTAGGATGGGCTATTTGCAATGTCTATGATTGTGTATTGAGCATTTTGTCTCTTACGTTTGGAAATCAAACATTTCTTCCAAGCTTGAAAAAACCTTCTGTATGGCCCCCAAAACATATATGGTTGGTTCAAGTTGACGGGATTCATTTTGTGTATGCGGAGATGAAAGACAGTTGTCCGGTGCCTAAGGTTCCTAAGGTTTGGCATGATGTTCGTTCGGCGGAAGCAAGTTCTTGGCACGATAAATTACGCCATCGGCTTGGTCTATGGGTGGAATCAAGTTCATGTCCGGATGATTCAACGAAAGACCATCCCGTACTTCTAGATTGATTATGATGTAGTTGACCTACTTTTTTGGTGTTCCGATTAGTGTTTACTATTTTGGTGTTCCAAAGTCGGAACAAATTGGTATATAGATTACCAATATTTTTGTTTTACCGCTTCAGGTTTATTTTGTTGAAAGCGGACAAAAATGGTTTAGATTACATGACTACTGAATTTGTGGTACTTAGTGCTCTTTCATAAAGGGATGGGGTGATCCATTAGCCTTATCTTTCATGGTGTATCTATTTGCTCTGTTTTGCTCTTTCACTTGTTGCTCTTTCATAGAGTTGATTATTCTCGTGCTCTCTATTTTGCTCTTATTTTGCTATTGTCTATTTTGCTCAATTTGTATTGGTGATGCAATGTGTTACTGTTCTAATGGTTGTATGGAGAATTTGTATTGCTGGTGCTTTTGAGTCTCTCAGTGTGGCTGACGTTACGAAGAACAGAGATCTTAAGTCTCTGGACCTAATAACGTTAGCCCTGGTGACGTTAATAGTGCCATAAAAACGCCAAGATTGCTGACGTTACGAAGAACAGAGATCTTAAGTCTATGGACTCCATAACGCCATCATGGTTGACGTTAATAATGCCATAACAACGCCAGGTGTGCTGACGTTACAAAGAACATACATGTTAAGTCTCTGGACTCCATAACGTCAGCCCGGATGACGTTAATAGTGCCATAACGACGCCAATATTGCTGACGTTACGAAGAACAGAGATCTTAAGTCTCTGGACTCCATAACGCCATCATGGTTGACGTTAATAGTGCCATAACAACGCCAGGTGTGCTGACGTTACAAAGAACAAAGATGTAAAGTCTCTGGACTCCATAACGTCAGCCCGGATGACGTTAATAGAGCCATAACGACGCCAATATTGCTGACGTTACGGAGAACAGAGATCTTAAGTCTCTGGACTCCATAACGCCAGCACGGGTGACGTTAATAGTGCCAAGAAAACGTCAGGGGTGCTGACGTTACGAAGAAAACCAATAAAACCATCACTTGTTCAATTGTTCATCCAACATAAAACAACATAATTCAACATAACAAAATAGCACCAACAAGTCGAAGTTTAAGGATAGAAATAATAGAAATTCAAGTCACAAGTCAAAATAACACCAACATTCACTTCTTCTTCTTGGATGTCTTGGATGTCCATGGGCGTTTATTGGATGTCCGTGGTCGTTTAGATCGTCTTTCTGCAACTTCATCTTCGACCTCTACACTATCGGGGGCATCTACACGAGAAGATCCGGGGGCATCCACACGAGAAGATCCGGGGGCATCCAACAATTGGCTCTAAAGCCATTTCTCCTTCAACAATTTCCTCCGTGTTTCTTTTCTTCTCACGTTTCCGGTTTCTTTTATACCTCAGAACACTACTGACTTCACTTTGATCATGTGCATCACTTGTGTTTTCCGAGGCTCCAGATCGTGTCCTAACCATAATTACCTTCAAAACAAAATACATATGAAATATTAAAATTCCTTGTTTCTTTTTTAGTAAGTCATTATGACAATTAACAGTTTTCAAGTTCCCCAATCACAAGATAACTCATTTCTCCATGGAAGCTAATCCTTGCATCACAGTATAATATAATAAAATTACAAACACAAGCAAATGAAGAATGCAGTTGAATCAATCCAAAAGAAAAAAACTCACATCCAAATAAATTACAGTGAGTTTTCTCTAGTGAAAATTCCTAAGAGTTTCTCTATGATTTGTTTGAGCTCTTTCCATATTGAGCTCTCTATGATATGCTAATAGCGGTCAAATAAGAACATAAAAATTTTGGAAACCATCAAAACCAATACAAGCATCTTATGATATCAATTATAGTTCAAATCCACATTCACTTCCAAATAAGCAAAAATCCCCTCAAAACCAATACAAGCATCTTATGAATATTCTAAAGCCTAGTGAGCCAAAAACACAACTTTTAGACTGAAGATCAAACAAGCATCTTATGAATCTTCACAATTTTAATGTTCAAAAGATTTATCAATGTGAGTTTTTTATCACATGAAATTCAACACAATGCATTCAAAAGTTTAATCACATTCAGACATTTGTGTATCGAAATGGAAAACATAGGAAAGAAAGTATATGGCAGTGACAGAGTATGAGATGGAGGAAGCTGAAGTAGATTAGAATAAAGCCAAACTACATGAAGAAAGATATACATAAATACATACACACACACCAATCCAAAAATTAGAGGGCCACATAACAAGTTTCCTAAACTTGGCGGCCCAACTGGCCCAACTTATGTGTATGTGCCCCCAGTTTTAGTCTTTAGAGCTCTGAATCACGGGTAATTGTCATGTAGACAAGCCAAAAAATGAAATATACACGCCCAAATATCCTAATTCTGCTGTCTTCAGCCCTTCCATTCGCTGATAGAACTCCGCCATCATCTTCTGCTTCCATGTTTCTTCTTCTTATTATTTTTCCCCCTAAGCAAACAAAGAAATAATTTTAGAAGTGATTTTCGTTGTTTTCGGAAGATTGAGTGGTAAGGGAAGATTTGGATCGGTCTTAGATTCTCCTTTCTGATGTTAGGAGATAATTTATGATAACCATTCCTCAGAACTCAAAACCCTAGCACTGAATACACCAATACCCCTTTAACCCTAGCACCTAAATACCCTTTTTTTATATCCTTATTGATACCACACCAGTGGACATCTAGATAAGGGACACAACACCTGCCACTGCGGATCTATTGAAGCACCATGATAACTTTTACTAAGTTTAGAATTTTTATCACGGCATCACATATGAAAAAGTCAATTTTCTTTATGGATCTTTTGCTAGTTCTCCTTTTAGCCTAGACGACTCCAAACCACTTTCCTTAGGTTCCTCACCTTTGTTTAATTCAGGGTGTTCTGAAAATGCATGGTCGTTTAGTTATAGTTAGTAGAGAGATGAATGAATGCATCAGCAGATAAAACATGGACAAAAAATAGGGGAAATTTCTAATGTTTCCTATCTGCTTTCATTCAATCAAAACCGACACATGGAATCAAACATGCTAAAAACAGCTTGTTAACCAAGAAGGCAACTACCAAACAACAAAAAAAACTAATTACGTGCCATATGCTACAAAATGCAACATAACAAAGCTCCTGAAGCAAAGGATTCTACAGCTGATAGTGATTCATACTTAAACTTTCGGTAATCGAATATCATGGTCAGCTACAGTAGCCAATTCAAAAAAATGTATATAGTGCAAACACCAACAAATCTCTACAGACATTGGCATTAAGACCTTGTTCCACGGCAGAAGGAAGAATCAATGCTTATATCAGTTTCAATCTATACAGAACTAGTAGTCATTAAACATGGCTTGAAACAAAACTGATTTTAAAAGGAGAATAAATCTCTTTTAGTTCCGCTCTACAACCATCAAAATTTAACCAAAAACCTAGGGATTCTTACCGATTACAACGAAAAAGACTGTCGAGGTCCGGCCACCGAGAAGCTCTTCGGTTCGCCGTCACGTCGGTCTGGGGAGGGAGTTTAAGTGTTTAACTCCCGATGTTAGTTTTTTGGTTAGATAATAGGCTGAAAGAATAATAGGTTTAACCGAACGAGTTGAGTCGATACTCTATCAAGCTCGAGCTTGATTTAACTAAAGAAACTTGAATTCAAAACTCGATTCGAGCTCAATCAAGTTATTAAAAAGCAAAATCAAACTCGATTCGTTAAATATTCAATACATCTCAATTCGGCTTGTCAGCTTGATTATTTTCAAAAATTCATTTAATTTTTAAAGAATCTGAGAAGATCGAATTCTACACGTCTAATACTCGACCCGACTATTAATTAATGAATATATAAAATGCGACTTAATTAAGTTCTCGATTATTGCGGCTTTTTCATTCCACTTCGACCCTGGTATCAGTCTAGAGACTTTGGAGATGCAGGCGATTGTCTTGGCAATGGAAGAGACTATCCGATTGGGACGCCCTACAATCACCTTTGAGTCCGACTGTCTGCCTTGCATGCAGGCATTACAACGGCCGTCGGAAGATTTGTCTGTTTTCAAATGCTTAGCACGTGATTGTCTGGCGCTTTTGTCATCCCTTGTTTCTTCTACTTTCACTTTTGTTAAGCGTAGTGGTAATTTTCCGGGGCACTTTTTGGCTAGACATGGGCTAGCCCTCTCTGGTTGTACTGTTTGGGGAACTTTCCCTCCTCACGATGTAATCTCTGACGCTATTGCGGATTTAACGTAATAAAATTTTTGTTTTACACCAAAAAAAAATAAAATTTAAAGTGCTCCATTAACTTAAGAAATACTTGATTATGAAGCTTTGAGATTGGATCGATTAATTATTCGAATAACTTGACTCATATTTAAACTTGAAAAAAACTGAATTGAGTCAAATTATTTTACGAGTTAAATACAGGTAGTCATGAATAACCTCGAGGAACAAAATTCAATGGAAAAATAGTATGAGTGTTGTAGTAACAGCCCTGTTTTTGAAATGGATGAGGGGTTCAATCATATAAATGGTCGACTTCTATCATTGATCAGAGGTATACAATCAATGTTTAAAACTGGATAGCTAAAACACAACATTCGATCCACACCGTCCACGAAGTTTAGGTTGGGATTCAACCATGTTATCTTTTTTAGTTTCAATGAATTTATTATTACAGATCAGATTTTCTGAATGCGTTTCTTCCAAAGGTTATGATGCACATAGGGATCCATCTACACATTCAACATGAAATTTATGTTGAAACTAATTTTTTTTCATCAAAGATATTATACGTATATTCAACACACATAGTTTTTTATCTGACTTCTTGATATTTTTCAACTAGCCCTTTCAAATATATCAAACCTGTATAAAATGTAGTTGAATTACCACTTTTTTTAAAAACTTTAGTTTTTGAAGAGGTGAATAATTTACACGTTTCACACCGTTGACTTCAACACGCCTTTCAAATTTGAGTTTGTATCCTCGGCATGTATATTATATAGTATTCACTCACACTTAACTAAGCTAAATTATTGATTTACTACTCTCATCATAAACTTGCTAACTATATAAGACATTTCGATATGTTATTAATTCCCCATTTACGTCGCTTATATCGAAAGAAATAACAAAACTTATCATACACGTCAATTGAATGAATTACAGTTTCGACAAAGTTCTTAATTAAGTCATCGGTTCATAATCATTTTACAAAAGGTTTGTAAACCTTTATAAAAACCTTCACACAATAGTAAAAACCTTTACAAAAGGTTTGTAAACCTTTTTTGCCAAGCCAGGTTTGTAAATACAAACCTATTGGAAAAAACCTATTCAAAAAACCTTTTAGAAAATGTTTGTAAACCTTTTGTTTCCTACCATTGGAGATAGTCTTAAGGAAATCTTCTACTTCTATCTTAAATATAAATAGGATTACTTATTAAAGGGGTATTTGCTTAAAACGGGTGTGTTGACCCAAAACTTGTGTAAAACGGTTTTGGGTCAAAATTTGAATTTTTTTCTTCCGTTTTAGGTGTTTTTGAACCAAACTAAAACCCTATTTTCGGAAGGGCGCCCCTTAGGGGATTTGAGCGCCTTAAGATCGTGCGCATTTGTGAAAGAAATGGGAGAAAATCGCGGGTCAAACTTCACTAAAATCCAAAACACCCTTTTTTCCAAACTTTTTTTCCAAAACACCCTTCTTTACTCATTATCCCCTTATTAAATGGGCATCTTAGGTACAACGTTTTTGTCGTCTTGCGGTTTTCTTTTTCACCCTTTTTTTTTTCGTTCTGAATAGCTAAAACGACGTCGTATGCCAGCGTAATTGCCATCCTTACACGTACCAGCTGCGTGGCGTTCCCACTTCTGATTTTCACCTCCACCACCGTTTGCCATGACCTATGATTGTTCTTCTTCTCCACTGAACGAAGGCAGTGGAATGTTGAAGATGGTGGAGGTTCATATGGATTTCATTTCCCATTCAGCTTGTCATCTATCTGTGCGTCTGCGAGAGCTGCTTGCGTTTTTCCGACAGGTCAAACTCCTTCTCCGGTAGGCTTTTGGCTCTGTTCTCTTCTCCTACCTTTTTTTTTGGTCATTCGGTCTTTCCATTTACGAATTTCTGCGTTAGTTGGGTTTGCATATGTCCTCTCGGCTACTTCTCTGAGAATTCTATTGTCGGCATGTGCCTCGTCGGCTTCAATTTCAGTCTATGTTTTGGATTCCAGCCTCATGATATTCAATTGCAGACTATTTGCAGACTATTTACCTCTCTGAGAATTCAATGTCAGCATGTGCCTCGTGGGCTTCAATTTCAGTCTATGTTTTGGATTCAAGCCTCATGATAATTGCAGAGTATTTGCTATATCTAATTGCCTTCATGAGCCTCTTTTGCTGTCATTGTGCTTCATCTGCCACGGTTCTTGCATTTGCTTGATATTTCTTTTAGCTATTTTACACCTGCTTACTGCCTTTATTTTTATTTTTATTTTTTAAAGATTTGTTTTGGGACTATTAATTACTGACTATGTGCTCTGTCTATTGCATGAAGGTATTTACGCTTCCCCTATTATTAACAACTCCCAGTTATAGATTAATTGAATGCAAAATTCTGCCATTCGAGATGCAGCCTGAGACATTGAGATACAATTTCGTTGGTCGATTGAACCCTTTTGCCCGACCCGTCTGCAGCGAAAGTGAGTAAAACCCTTTTTTATCTCAATCTTTTTACTGAATCGTTAGCTTACGAATTTTCTATGATTCTTGTTCATCCTCATGCCTTTGTGTTGCATTTGTGAGCAATAGAAATTTGTGAGGGTTTGTGGCCATATGAATGAGCCTGTTAGAAATTTCGTATGGATGAACAATTCATATTACCCGGATTATGAATATGATACCCCTGCCAATTTCATAAGGTTGTGCCATATCGATGGGATCTGAGCTTGAAATGGTATATCATTATTCATTGTGTGGGTGTAAAGTATGAAAATTTTCTTTTTTCATTCTCGTTATATATGTCTCTCTGTTGCCCTTTTTTTTCACAATCAGAATAGCATTGCTTTTTATAGTTCTAGAAAAATAGCATTGTTTTAAGTACTTAACCGGGCACCGCCCAGGTCAAGAGTCGCCACAGCTTCAAGATGGTGAGAAGGAAAACATGTCTCCCAGCCCTGTTCTTTTGATGGCCAGACAGAAAGCTTTAAACACAATCATTTAGATCACCATTTAAGCATTCTATTTGGCCATCTGAAAAATAGGAAATTTCCATCCTCGATCTGTAAGATTTGAATATATTTTTCTTGTTTTTCCACTTGCTACATGGATCGAATCTGCTTCCGTGGTTTATCATTCCTAAGGCTCATTCGGATAGTTGGATTTTGAAACATTGCAATGGACAACAGACTCGATCTTTCTCAGGTTTCCTTGAAGATTCATAATACTTCATTTATTTCCACTGTTTTCAATCGGTTTCTCATGATCTTTATCGGATTTGTGTTTCTCGACCTGTAAAGGTTCCGCCGATTTTGGTGGTGGTGGGTGGGTTTCGGTGGCACCGTTTCTAGATTCTTCGATGTCACACCTCCTCCCTCTTTTTATTTTTGCTGCTTAAACTCCCCAACCAAACCTGTAGATGAATACCTATTTCGTCCGTTGATTTTTGCCTAAATAAATGATGTGCTGATTGATATGTAGTAGATTGAAGACTTCAAGATCAATGTTGTACTTTGTAAGAAATAAACGTTTCTTGCATATAACTTGGATATTATGTGCATTAGTTATCACATGGATGAGTGAGTATTAAAAAATGTGTTTGTTTCCTCTGTTTCTGCTATCAACAGGGACTCAAATCAAATCCTGATGGTCTTGAATGACTGCAAAAGAGGCAAACAACACTACAAAATGGCTAGGACCCAAAAAAGGCAAACCTAGAGGATTGATGGTTACAATGTACACTATAATTGTGTTTTGTTGTCACATTCAGAGTTGTATGTTGTGTTTAGTGTTCATTATTCAGGTTGCTATTGCTTTGCCAATCTTTGAGCAATTGGTTGTAGGTGATGTGATCGTAATGATGACTGTTGTCCTGCTTCCACGTGTTTCCGCTTATCAGTTTTTTATTAAACATTCTGTTCTTTCAGCTTATGTTTGGCATGCGTTTTGGAATGAAAGCCAGAGGTTACGATTCTTCTCCGCCTTGATACTTACGCGGTTTCGCCACTTCTGTCTCACACTTAGCAGGAGCAAAGTTCCTTTTTTTCAAACTTTCCAGTCGTTTTGTTGTGCTTTGAAACAATATGATTATTTTTACAGTTGTATTATTGACTTGAATACCTAGAGCTAATTTGAAGTGGGATTCTGCCAAGAAACAAGCCAACAAATTGAGGGAACAAGTATACTTTAATTTGTTTATTGCATTTGGTGTCTATTTTTCCTTATTAATAGAACAACTAATATTTGTTTGTCATCATTTGCAGACGCGAATTTGAATCTTGCAGTCGCATGCCTAACTCTATGGATTTCCAGTTAAATCTTCAGGTAGCATATGTTAACCAATTTCATTTTTTGGATCTGCTTTTCAGTATTTAATACTTCTTAATTGGTAACTTTTTTGTTGCATCAAACACTTTTGATTTTGTTAAGATTCTCATAGCATATAAAGCACAAGAAACCTTGAAAAACATAAGATCAAAGCTTTTTTTTTTGTTCCTCACATAACTCCATTGATGAACCACCCGCTTTCCATCCATCACGGAACTTTTTTTTGGTATGTCCTTCAAGAAATTCCAGAAAAAAAAATGAAGGCCAGAGGAACATTTTTTGGCTTCTGTTTATTTTTTTAATTATTTATTTTCGTGCTTGTTTTTATGCTTCCATTGGTTTCTATAGGTTTGAGATCTTATATGCCAGATTGCCTTCTTCTACGCGCCTCCAGTGTTTAAGGAGGCCCGTGTCCCGTTATAGCTTCAAAGGTAGTGTTTTCCAACTCTTCTCCTGCTATAAGATTCAACAAACAATCATGTCAGATGGTTGTTGTCTTCAAGTTAGAACTAAGTATTATGGAATCTGTTTAAAAATGTATCTACGACTTGCTTTCTTTTTTCATTTTCACAGTGTCTGTTTTGCATAAATTACAGAATAACCCTGTGTCTCGTCCTTCTGATGAGGTAATGCCCATATTTACAATTTCTACTGTCTCACTTGGTCATTGTTGTATGTTTGCTATGTCTTCTGACCAATTCATATATGACAATTTTTTAAGCAAAATAAATAGGCTTGAAATGGCATTAGGGTTTTATGATCCACTTCACACATGCACCACACAAAAACCGGTCTAACTGACAAACTTGTACTTTTAAAAAAAAACCGGGCCCACCGTGCAACACACGGTACGCCTACCTAGTGTATATTTATTTGAAAAAAAAATACTACTATTTAAATTATACCGTAATATGTTTCTCTTACTTTTCCATCGGGATTCATTTATTGTTATAAAATATCCTTAATAACTCACATGTAGTACTGAGGAGTTATTAACAAAATAAAAAGGATAATAACACCCTTGTGACAAAAAATGTATACAACTATTATAATATTGCAAACTAACAATCGATAGGGAAACAATACGTACACTATAAATTATGTCATAATGTGTATCACTACATATATAGGATCTTGTCATTGATTAAACACAGGAGTCATTAACGGTGAAAAAAGTATATCGTGAAAGATGTAATGCATATACTGACATCCGTAATAGATATATGTATCATCACAGTAATCCATAAATGCAAATTGCTAACATATATGCATAACTTTTACAGGGGTTATTTTCGAAAAAATAACTTTTACAGGGGTTTATTGTTGACTTGTTGTAAATTTTTGTACAGCCTTTAACTTTATGTTCAGAATTTTTTTAAATTTTTTGGTTCAAGAGCTCCTAAGGTACTATTATGTCGGCTCAAATCTCTCTTTGCATGTTGCCCTTTTGAATATTGTCTGTTTTGTTTTCTGATAGATAGATGAAAAATCACTTTCATATATAAATATATATATACATCATAATCATAATCATAATCATTTCATAATCATAATCATAATCCTAATCATAATCATAACTATATATATATATATATATATATATATATATATATATATATATATTAAAAGAGCCAGTTGTTTCTCACGTAAGTGTTTCGTTTCTTCCAAAAAGTGTTTCTCCGTAATTAATTTATTTCAATATAAATATATATATTAATAAAGTTAAATGTTAAAAATTGTGTGCTGATAATTATTATGATTTTTTTATTTGAAAAGGTGTGCTGATAATTAAAAAATTACAAACAGACGTTAGGAAAAAAATAATTATAACACATATCAAAAAAAAGTGAAGACACGTTAAAAAAAAAAGAGATAAGTATAATAATAATAATATAAGAATTATTAAAAGAGCCAAGTGAAGACAGTTAAAAAAAAAAGAGATAAGTATAATAATAATAATATAATATAATAATAAGAATTATTAAAAGAGCCAGTTGTTTTCCACGTAAATGTTTCTCCCAAAAAGTGTTTCTCCGTAATTAATTTATTTCAATATATATATATATATCTATCTATAAATAATATATAGAGGAAGGGATTTAGCCCGTTTCCCTCCAATTATCCGACCCAAACCCGGAGGAAGTAAGAAAAAAAAAACAAAAAAGCAGACATACCAGAGAGAGTAGTAATTAAAATAATAATAAAAAAAAAAGACATTTCTCCTTTTTTTCCCCCACGATCTGCTCACACAAATCAAACTCCCCACGCACGTTCTGCTCCCTACAACCTCCCAAAATCTCACCAAACTTCCTACTCCTTTGATGAAATCTCGCCAAAGATCCCGATCTACAACCTCCAGTCAACTTCTGTTTCAAATTGATTTCAATTTCAACAAATCTATTTGGGATCTTATCATTCTTCTTTTCTAATCCCAATTCCATTTGCCAATTCAAATAATCGGTATTTTTCTCTATTTTATTCCCATCATCACGACTCCTATATTTGTTGCTGGGATGTTGTTTTTTTTTTCAATCAAATATTTTATGCAATGTCAAATCAATAATTTTGTTTCTTATATACTTACTATCAATTATTTTGATCCCTAATTTTTTTAATTTTCTTAATTTTCCTGGTGGTATGAATATATAGGGCTATGGGAAGAAAATGATTCGTATCATGAGCTTGATGATGGGGCCATCAAGGAAAGGATGTGATAAAAAATATGTTTTAGGTGGGGGTTTTGTATTGATTCATATTGTGCAGGAATTCTGATGAATGGTATCGTGGGGTTTTGTGTCATCTTAATAGGTCCAGCGTCTCCGATTGAGTGCATTTTCAGCAGTTTATGATTTAAGGTTTCATGATTTCTTCATCTCAAGTAAGAAAATTTTAAATTCTTGATTTGCTTTTCATTTTCGTAAGTTTTAGTCCACATAGACGAAGGTTTTTCTGGAAAAAAAAAATTATCGTAAAAATGATGCATATCATTTGTGCCGTAAGTTGGGCCGAACCACAATCATAATCTGTTGTTCTTGCCTTTACCGAAATCATTTGTATTTTTATTTACCATTTTAAGGACCAAATAATTTGTTATTGTTGTAATCATTTTCTTTCTCAAATATACAGTGAATCCTTCAACTGCATCTAAATAAAAGGAAGAGGAGGAACATGTATTTTTGAAGAATGAGGTATATTTCATAGTGCTATATTGTAAGATCAATACCTCAATTTTGAAGAATGAGGTGTATTTTTGAAGAATGAGGTAGATTTCGTACAAGAAGTTGATGAGGTATGTGCCATTCTGACTCTCACAACTTACTTGCTATTGGTTTTAGTACTTACCAATTACCATGACCCATCTGAATAGATTGTCTATGTGTAACAACCATTTATATATGATTTAGAGCCAAATAGCTTACAGGGTATCCAATGGTGCAGTTGACATTTTAGCTTAGTACTATATCTAGAATAGGCTGTTCCCAAGGGCCAACGGTCAAACTTATGATATCTATTCACTTGACAACTTCAAGTCTACCTCAACAGATAGAATTATATTGAGAAAAAATGAGAATCTTGCTAACCTCTTATTCACTTGAGTGCATATGGGCCTTGCTAATTGGAATTTATTTTCAACGTGCCCGTGGACATGTGCGATTCATATGGTTGAATTTGAATTGTACTTTCTCTGGTCTATCAGCTTAATTATTCTGTTCTTTTAGGAAATATATTTTCTGTTATTGTTTGGTACAACGATTGTTTGGTACAACGATCATGAGTTCAGAATTTGACCCATATTTGGTCTAAGAACGATTTTGCCTACGTAACTATGTTATTTGTGGTAGATATTTGCTCACTCCATGGTGCTTGGAGTAATGATCGGAATGGTTACTGCAGATGCTACATTCCATTCTTAGTGTAAGTAGGATCTGTGCTCAATTCCTACATTCCATTTTTAGGAATTGCGTTGATTTTATATTGTTGGATCGTAGGAGATGCTGGTAAAGTGTTTCTGCTTTGTGAATTAATTGAGTTATATTTTAGCTTGGATTGATTAGAGGATTGAAGGAATAAGTTTGTTGCTGTCATGGAAAACCATGTCTATTACGGCGATAGATGATCGCAGATATTGAAATCATAGTACCATGGATGATTCTAGGTTTTTTTTTTTTTTTTTTTTTTTTTTTTTTCTTTCAGGAATCTAGGATGCTTATGTGAGATCAATTTGGATTCTTTAATTTTTTGTTGCCATTATATGCATTTCTGTATTTAAAATCTGCAAATAATTTAACAAATGCACATTTGCAATAGCACGTTATAATACTAATTAAGTTTGTTGAAATGTTGTTAGCTTTCATTTTTAGCATTATCAAATGGATCAAACATCTGATGCACATTTTTATTTGTCAAGATAGCATTACTTAGTGATGTTTTGTTGTGTGTATGATTCTTGGTAATATTTTCCAGAAATATAGAATGTCCGGTAAGATTTTGTGCATTGCATTGGGTTTTGGCTAGATTGGGAAGACACTCAATGATATCAACCATTGTTTTCATTTGTTTCGAGTACCACTGCTATCAAAACTATTATGAGGGTTTAAGTACCAGTGGTATGATTGGGTGATTTTTAGGTGACCCTCCACACATAGAGATGTGTGATGTGGCACAATGAATACCGTCTCTTTTCAAAGTGTATTTAAATTTCGAGATTCTGATTATTTTAGGAATCAAATCACTCTATATGGGGTGAGTAGGCAAAAAATCACCGGTATAACGGTATCAACTACTTGCTCTGAATTAATGAAATGAAATAAGAATGTCAAGTCACACTGAAGTATATAGACAATGTAAGTATTCAAAAATATTGAACACGTTCTACTTCTACATGTATTTGTACTTTTTTTTTGTAAAAAAGTGAAGACACGTTAAAAAAAAAAGAGATAAGTATAAGAAAATTATAACACATCTCAAAAAAAAAAGTGAAGACAAGTTAAAACTTAAAACAAAAAAAAAGTATTAAAAAGAGGATTTTGTCCTTTTTTTTCCTTAGTTTATAAGATAAGTGTAAATTAAAAACACGTTGAATGTATAATGGGCGGAACTATGTACCTTAGGGGTGGGTCACGTGACCCCACTGAGATCCGAGAATATTCTTATAGTATTAAAATGTTGTAGTTTTGTTGTTAAAAATGTCATTTTATTGGTAAAAATTTAGTTTTAGATTTCTGTGACCCCATCTTAACAAATTTTTAGATCAAAAATATAATTTTACGTTCCGGTGACTCCACTGGAAAAACTTCCCGAATCCGCCCCCTGCCTTTATTACAAATGGCGGATATAAAACTTATTATTGTAAATATATCTCAATAAATATAATAATCTGGTTAAATATTATAATAATACCTCTATGTTTGATCTTTAATCTTTGATTTTTAATAGAAGTGACAAAAGATAATTTTAACAAAAGAAAAAACAAAATCTATATGTTAGGGTGCTGTAGTAAGGAAAATGTGTGTTCAACAACAAATTGATCAACAAAGTGTCACAAATGCACTTTTACACTATTGATTATTATAGGTAATAAGAAACAGTGTCTCACTCCATTATCAATGGTATAAAAATATTTTGACTTTGTTGTGGAAAACAATATCAATATGTTAAGGTGTTGTACTAAGGAAAATATTTGTTCAACAAGAAATTGATCACAACAAAGTGTCACAAATTAATACGCACTTATACCATTGATTATTATAAGTAATAAGAATCAATAGGTCTCACGCCATTATCAATGATATAAAATTATTTTGACTTGTTGTGCAACTATCACTACCATTTTTCTGTTGTTTCACCCAAAATTTAAACATAACGAAGAGTACATGACTCTTTATACAATACACATGCCTGCCCACTGCCTCATTATCGTACTAATTCAAGAGATTTATACTAATTGAATCTATTGTAAAGTTGTCCAAAATGTTGTACAAAAGGAAGTTAAAAAAACACAATATCCAAAATGAGCAAAGAAAAAGTGGCGCAACAAGATAAAAAAATGTTATGGGAGCTAGGAGAAAACGAAAAGGCGATGAAAGAAGTGTTGAGAATAGCAATTGTATGTGAATTAGGTTTAAGATATAAATTGGGATGGACGACAAAAAAATCATACTAAAATATAAAAAATTTTCATAATTTTTCGTTGTTCCGATTTGTTAAAACAGTAAAGAAATCAAAATATGATAATACGAAAAAGTAGCAACGCCGCCATAAAATCCAAAAAGTAAAGAGGGAATTGGTGAGAAGGACACAAATATTTCATCAATCACATATTTCAAAATTTTTGCATAAAAGACAAAATTATTAGGGATTTCAAACTTTTGCATAAAAGAAAAAATTATTATTTTTAAATTCCGGACACCTCTCCTTTCACAAAAAAAAAACATACATTTTCTCTCTCATACATTTTTATACACTTATATCTATCAATTTAGAACTCCAAATTTTAAAATTATTTCATCAATTTTTATTTTCTATTTTTTCATGCTCTTTAATTTTGCAACCACATTCACTCTATTCCGACGTAATTTCCGATAATCTGCTGTCGAAATTCATTATTACTCGATATTCCTACTATTCGGGGTTCACCGAGTGAATTTCGACACTTAATCTTACGAAAAACGATGTAATTATATCGAACCAAGTCTCAAAATGAAGAGCATGTAAAAATAAAAAATTCAGTGAATTTTTCATTACGTTTGGAGATCTAGATCAAAAGATATGAGTGTTTAAAAATTGAAGAGAAAAAAAATAAAAACAGAAAAATGAAACAACATTAGCTCATCCACCTCTTTTTTTTTTTTTGTCCTTTTGCCTATAAAAATTATAGAAGTTGTCATTCTCTCTATAAAAAAATATTTGATTGTCCTGTTACTTAAAAATATTTCAAAATGTGTCTTTTTACCTAATTTTCTAAAAATTAAAAGAATCGAGAAAAAAAGAAGATCGATTTGAGGTCATTTACACCCTAAAGTTTATATGACACATAGTCTTGATTATTTATTTAGTGAAATAGCATTTTGGAACACAGACGTAAATGAAGAAATGAGCAATTGATGAAGATCATAATCTGAAAAATATAAAACCAAAGTTCTTTGAAGCGCACGAGTTAGAACATTATTACACTCGGAATGTTATGGAATCAACGGAAAAACAAAAAGATCACGCATAAAACACAAATGAAGTCAATGGTACATTACAAACACCATTCATTATATAACTCAGGCCTTCCTCATTCTCAACTTCAAATAGATCTTAGGATAAAAAAGAAATAAGTATATGCTGAAATGATTGAGCAACAAACATATAATAACAATCAAGATTTTACGCGTTGAATATTCTATTTAAATCTAATAAAGTAAATTAATAGTTCCAAAAAAATCTACTTCTCAATTTTTTTATAATGATGTGAAAATATTGCATGCTGGTTTTTAAATTATAAAGGTGTTTATGCACATAAGTAACATAACATAAGTATGACTGAATTGTGATAATACTGTAGAAGGTACTTGTAGTTTGTCATCCGGACTTTTTGTAAAATTGATAATTAACATAATACTTTAATGTTTTAGTCCTACATTGTTGTTTGCAAACTACTACACAATAGACATTGGATCCTCTGTTGTCTTACCATTGTTGTAATGGATGTTGTGCCTTGTAAAAATAGCAATTTCCTGTTTTTTAGTTTGTTTTTTTTTTCTTTCTAAATTTTAGATTAGACAATTACCCTTACACCCCTCCCCCCTTACCATAGCATGTGTTGTGATGTAATACTACAACAAAGGATCGCATCTCCTGCACAATAACATGGTAGCTTGTATTCAATAAGTGAATAGTGGTTAGAGTGATTATTTTAAAATGCAATTTAAATTATATAATTAGGTTGAATGTTGAATCTGATAGATAAATTTGCTATTGGCTAATGACTAATGACTAATGACTAAAATCTCAGGACTAAGAAAAATAAGTGATAAAAAGTCATATTTCAGAGCTCAAATGACTAGAATGAATTGCGATGGTAAAATACTTATACAAGTACATTTATAAAGGCCATGATCGTGTTTTAGTTTATAATTCCCATGAAGAAGACGGTCTTATAATTGATGAAATGAAAATATCTCAAAACGTAAGATGAGTACCTGCTCAAGAAGCAATGTGGAAAATATTTGAGTTTCATTTGAATGACATGAAACATGCCGTCATTTCTCTCCAACTTCATCTTCACGGGAAAAATTGTGTTTCATATTGGAAGATGATTAATAACCACTAAAGACGTGGTGGGTACAATCTATTTTTTTTGATATTGTTAGTTGTTTTTTACCCTTAACCAAGCACAGCAAAAGGCCAAATAAAATGTTAGTATAGGGAAATTCCAGAATTCTTTGTGTGATGAGCCCACAAAAGTATTGGAAAGAGAGAAAACGTAAAGATGTTATTGGCCACATAAATGGTGCGAATCCAACTAAATCGAGAAATGTATTATCATTGCAACGCAATCATGTTAGAGGAGAAACATTGTTTGAAGATTTACTAAAATAAACAACCATAAATGCAATAGTTATAAAGAAGCTTTGGAAAAAAGAGGTTTACTAGAATCCGATAAGACAATCTCAGAATGTTTGAGAGAAGCCATCGCCTTTCAAATGCCTCATACATTAAGAATATTGTATGCAACTCTTTTAGTTTATTGTGAGACGACAAATGTTCATCAACTGTGAGATATATATTGGCAACCAATGTTAGAAGATTTTATGCGAGACACTACAAAGGAAACAACTTCGATGATGAATAAAATTTTACGGTCTATAAGCTACTTTCTAGAAAGTATGGGTAAAGACTTTAAGTGCTATAACTTGCCAAGCCTACAAGAAGATAATATCATTACAAAAAATCTACTAAAAGATGATGCGATACGATCCCAGGAGATCGACGAAAGGATCAATGCGAGCCGGAAACCCTAACCTAACTGGGCAGCAGTCTAGGAAGAGGGCCAAGAACAACTCAACGCTTTGCTCAAGAACGCTGATAAGCTCTCGAAAAGGGGTGCAATCTCTACGACAAAGAGATCACTCGCTCGCAAGCGATGTTCTTGATCAATCACAGACCAAGGAAGAAGAGAAAACTCTCAATTTCATTATAAAGATTTCATCATTGATTGATTCATATAAAATTACAAGGAATGCCTTTATATAGGCTACAAAATAAATGACTAACCAACTCCTAAGCAATGTGGGATAAATTACATAGTAATTTTCGCCAATTTATTTTGCACTAAACCTAACCTGACCCAAATAAGCCCAAATGGCTTTTATTTGCTAAAAATAAACACCTGACCCAATATACTAACATATGGGCAACTTTTGACACGGGCCTAAGGCCGTTTTATTCATTAAAACACCGAAAACTAAAATAAACAAAACAAATAAAATGTCTCGGGACGGATCACATCATTCCCTCCCGGTTGGAAAGGATTCGTCCTCGAATCAATAGGATGTCATAGAACTGAGCAGCATCACAAATCAAACTCGAACAACCCGCAAGCAGAAGCAAAGATATACCGGGATCAAATATGAAGTGGACAGATGACATCACAACAATGGTGCGTGGAACGAACGAGTCATTCTTCATCAGTGCAACAAAAGAAAAGTCCAACGGCTTGAGATTGATGTCAAGAACACTCGGTGTAGAAGCAATGTAATCAGAACAATATGGTGTAGGGGCGTCGTCAACACGCACATCAAAAGGATCCATAAAACAATGCACCGGTTTCTCACCACAAACTACCCGCAAAGATAAACCGGGAACCTCGGATGGTGTATCAAGAACCTCGGTATGCTCATCACTACACTCAACGGGTTCTTCAACAAGCTGTCTCATCGATGCGCACTATCTTGTCCACAACAATTTCCGCCTCATCATTAACTACTTTGGGCACACTCTCTAATTTCTCATCCACAAATTCAGGCGCATTCACAAATTCAGGTTCCGCATGGTCAACATGACTCTCCACTACTTCTTCCACAATCTCATTCTCCTCGGTGATTGCATCTGCCATCATAGACTCTTGGACTACCTCCTCTTGAATGTTAACACTCTCTTCGTTGTTTGCTTCAACCAAGGCTTTTTCCTTTCGGATTCACGTTTCAAACGAGCTTCCTCACGTGCGGTTTGCCAGTTTGAGTTGATCTTTGTGGGCATCTTCGGGGGATAAGGAACGGAGTGTAAGTCTCATCCTCTTATGGCGCAAGGTGTAGCTATTCAAATACCCATCATACGTAACCCTCCTATCATATTGCCACGGTCTCCCAAGTATGATATGACAAGCATGCATAGGGACTACATCACATAAAACTTCATCATCGAGCCTACCAAGATTAAAAGATATTAAGGCCTGTTTGGTAACTCGCACTTGACCAACATCACTGAGTCCTTGCAACGTATATGGTTGAGGATGAGGTGTCGTAGGAATAGCTAAATCGGAGACAAAACCAGCACTTATGACATTGGCACAGCTTCCCGCATCAATTTTCATTAAGCAAACCTTCCCACTAACCAAAACCCTCGTATGAAAACTATTTTCTCGGTGCAAATCATTCTCCACGTTCACCACACTACTCAAGGCTTTCTTTACCACAAACATCTCTCCTTTCAATGATTCATACCCTCCAGATGCCTTAGTTTCACAATTGTTTTGACAACGAAATTTCACGAGTGTGAAAATGTTTACACTCTGGGTGTGAAACCCACGTATTTAAGCACCGAACGACTACAAATTTGGGAAAACTCAAAAGACAAAAGGATCAATGCGAGCCGGAAACCCTAACCTAACTGGGCAGCAGTCTAGGAAGAGGGCCAAGAACAACTCAACGCTTTGCTCAAGAACGCTGATAAGCTCTCGAAAAGGGGTGCAATCTCTACGACAAAGAGATCACTCGCTCGCAAGCGATGTTCTTGATCAATCACAGACCAAGGAAGAAGAGAAAACTCTCAATTTCATTATAAAGATTTCATCATTGATTGATTCATATAAAATTACAAGGAATGCCTTTATATAGGCTATAAAATAAATGACTAACCAACTCCTAAGCAATGTGGGATAAATTACATAGTAATTTTCGCCAATTTATTTTGCACTAAACCTAACCTGACCCAAATAAGCCCAAATGGCTTTTATTTGCTAAAAATAAACACCTGACCCAATATACTAACATATGGGCAACTTTTGACACGGGCCTAAGGCCGTTTTATTCATTAAAACACCGAAAACTAAAATAAACAAAACAAATAAAATGTCTCGGGACGGATCACATCAAAAGATATCTGTGATAAATTATATATAGATATTCATCAAGAAGATTTTGATGCGGAGTTAAAACTTAATTATGAAAAACAAAGTATTTTCCAAGAAAATACTTGATAAGGTAAATAGAGTACAAAGTAAAGTGTTATTCAGTGATGGTCCTGGTGGCACAAGAAAAATATATTTATATAGAGCATTGCTAGCAAATTTAAGAAGAAGACATAAGATAGCTATAACAAGAGCTACAATAGGAGTTAAAATAGGAATTATGTCTGGTGGGCGAACAACTCACGCTTTAATGTCCAATTAATGCAAATGAGACAAGCATGTGCAATTATCACTACAAAGTGGAAGGTAGAATGTAGAATTACTAAAGATAGCTTGACATGAGCTTAAATGATTTCATGCAACGTTATGCCGTATTTGGAGGAAATGTGGTTGTATTTGGAGGAGATTTTAGGTAAGTACTTCATGTTGTACCACAAGGCACAATACTACATATAATAGAGACAAGCTTTGTGAAGTCATACTTGAGACTAATAATAGACAAAATATCACTAATTAAAAAAATATGATAGCAAGAAGAGATATACAATTAATCAAATTTTTATTATGGGTGGGCTGTGGAGAAAACCAATAAACTCTGAAGAAAGATACAATTACCTAAAGAAATGGTCGTCGAATATTATGAAAATAATGATGAGTATTCAGAAAATCGTTTGATCAATTTCATATTAACTTCCTTAAAAGAGAAGACATATTTAGCATAATAGTTTCAATTCGAGCAATACTAGCAACGACAAACAAAATGCAACACACCAAGAACTAAATTGATAAATAATTGATTTCAATCTTACATGGGAAGAGCGTTGTTTCACTCAGCAACTAAATCGATATCATTTTCTAATTAATATTTTTTTAACATAGTATAAAATAATGTATGAATATGTACTTGATGAATATGTAATACTAAATTGTATTGTTAATTTTTCAATTTTACTAACTTCATTCAACTGAAACACGTGCAACGCACGTACATTTTGCTAGTATATATATATATATATATATATATATATATATATATATATATATATATATATATATATATATATATATATATATATATATATGTGCTCTTTTATATACTAGTACTAGTACTAGTATATCATTTGTGATTATATCATGTATCTTTCGCAATAAGAGATATTTTATGAAAAATCGGTTTCTTCTATCGGTCGAAAAACATGTTTTTTTCTCTAGGATCAACTTAATTTCACCCGACCAATTATTAAAATCTGAAGAAATTTATGATCCAATCATGAATTTTTAACTGATTGAAGCTTGTAAAACAACAGTAATTGAGAATGCCTACGGAGGTCACCGATTCGATTCGCTTCTGAGGTGTCATGTTGGAAGAGCTCTTGGTCAGGCCCTGAATAAGAGTCAGACTCTCCAGCCATGACCCGGGCCAAAGAAAACTCATGCATATCGAGGGGAGATATTACCATTTTTTGTTTGTGAAAATATTTTCCTACTTTTATATGGTATAGTACCATTTTCAAAGCACATTTTGATTTCCAAATTACAACTCCTTTTATTATTTTTTAGAGTGTTTTTTAATTTTGATGACAAGAAAGAATGTACCTCAAAGCTAAGCACATTTAAAATAATCGGCTTCTATCAGCATCACATCGTTACTATCGACGTTTCATTCAGATAATAACATCAGTGGACGAATTTTCATTCAGATAATAACATCGTTACCCAATTTTTTTTCCTTTTTCTTTTTGTACCAAGAGACCATATATATATATATATATATACTAGTTGCGTTCAGTGTGCGTTGCACACGTCCGTCGGTGTTGCAATGTTGTTTAGTTTGGTCTCCATAGGTGTTATGCCAGTTGTTTTATGTACAATGTAGCAAGGATGCCATGTACAGGTAAGTGTTAGAAGGCATTTGGGGAAGGCGAGGGTAAAATGTATCACAGAAATAATAGTGTAAGTACGTTGACTAAAAGTAGGGGATGTTAATCTGTATGTAACAACATGATGAAATCACAGTGCAGCTACACAGCAGTGTATAATGCGAAATTAATTTACAAATTCAACCAGGTGAGTTATAGATATTACAGATATATGATAGATACAGTCAAAAGCCTGAGATAAAGTACAATGTCTGGACAGCAAAATGCAGTTAGGATGTTGCAACTGAGTTGTTTTGGATGATATATTGTAAAGATTATCTAGTGGTTTTTATAGTTACCTAAGTTGTGCATCTGATTGCCTGGTTTTTTGGATCCTTTTGGTTTAGCAGCATCTAATATTAACCTAGTTTATATGGTACACAAAATATTCTATGAATTTTTATGCTATACAAAACATGTACTTAGTGCTGCTAATTTTGTTGTAGAGGTCTGAGTTTCAAAAGCATTGTCGTTTTATGTCTTCTGACCTGGTCGTTTGTGTTGGTCCCTTGAAAAGGCTTTGGTTAAGTTTAGAGGGGGGGGGGGTGAATAAACTTAACACTTAAAACTTTGGAGTTAACAAATTCGCAACTTCGGCGGCCGCGATACTTCGCAGTCTGCGTCGCGAGACCTCGCAGTCTGGCGATAGACAGTAGTCTACTGATAGTTTAGGTTACTGAATTTGTGCAGCGGAATTATATCAAAATTAAGCCTTTTTACTTGTTGTCAAAATATGATACCAAGTATTAGATACTCAGTAGTGTATGTGTGTGATATCAGTTGCTAGATTCAGTAGATTGATGTGTATGATAAACTTAATGCAGAAAGTAAATGCTGAAAGTAAGTAGGCAATTTTATAGTGGTTCCAGGTGGTGTAATCCTGTCAGTCCACTCTTCTCCTGTGATGTTGGAGGAAATTCACTAGAGATCTTTGTTGTAGCTGTTACAAAGATTCCTAAGGTTGCTTGTCCTTCACCAATCACTATGGCTTCACAAACTGAAAACTGGGAACAGGTAGGATTGCTGCTCCTGAGTCTTCCACTGGTCCTTGAAGGGTAGGATTGCCTCTTCACCAGCTCCACCACAAACCAACGGTCCTTCACACCCAACAGATGCTTCACTGTCCTCAGCAAGGTTTGTATAAAATAAAGAATGAATCAAATAAATGATTCAGTTGCAGCAGCTTGATTAGGATGATATAATCAGCAGCTTGCAGTCTTCAAGTGTGTATGCTTGATGTAGCTTGAATACAAAATGCACTTGAAGATTTTCTGGATCAGTATGTTTAAGCTCAACAAGTTCAGCAGGGTGTTTTTCAGCTCAGAATAATCACTTAAAGTTTATCACAAAATTCATCATCTTTTCCTGAGTATGAAGTCCTCTATTTATAGGTAGGAGAGCATGTGACTTGTATTTGAAATTCAAATGTATCCGTTCCTTGTTTTTGTCCCATCTGATTTGCCCTCTGTCACTATTCATAGGACTGACACTGTCTGAATTCCTTTTTGACAGTGCAGTCTGTCCACCCTTTGACTTGTGTTCATTGGACAAAGTTCTGTATCATCCCAACGTCCATTAAATCTTAACCATTGATTTGTTTGATCAAATCAGAGGTAGTTGGCTGTCCTTATCCATGTAATCTTCCAATATAATCTTGAATTAATCGAGGTATTTATCGCGGGTTCATCGATCCGTCGTAATACCAATCATCCGTCGAACACCAAATTTCTGTGTGTAAAATACAATGCAGCTGATTTCTTTTATCTAACTTTTATCTGTGAAGTTAGATTTACACCTTTTTGAATATAACCAAGTTCCAAACATCATCCAACTTATGGAACTTAGACCTTCTACACAAGGTATATGCAATCGCTTTAGGTCATCACGTACTTGCCTAAATTCGATTTCATATCCTTGACTTTAATTACTAAGTTTGATCCCTTAGCCTTCATTTACCGAGTTTGAACCCTCGGCCTTCGCCTTCGATCTTCACAGCGGGTTCCCCGACCGCCCACCGACCTATCTACCCTATCGACCTAGACCGGTCTGTCGACAACAAATCCCGACCATTACGATGCTTGTTTGATCAAACCTATTTATGAATCAAACTCTAATAAACCTATACATTTAATCTAGACATCTTTTTGCCTTTGCACTATAACAGCTAGTCTGCACTCATCATCAAAACATAGAAATAAGTCCAACAGTTTGGTTTCAAGCAGTAGGAGTGAATTCCAGCTTTACTTTCTTTGTTGCTGTATCTTCTTTTTTGCTTTCTGGTGTTCCAGTGCTTCTTTTCCCTTCTTGCTTCTCTGTGGTAGTTTACTTTTATATGTTATTTGTGTTTTTTTTTTTTTTGCTGGTAATATTGGTGGATATGATATCTTGGTTTAGTGGTTTACCTGGAGTACCGCTGATTTCTGGTGTTTCTTTGTTAGGATCTGAGGTACGTTTTGTTGTGGATTCTGCCTCTGTCCACTGGTAGACTGTGAACCTTGTTTTTTGATCTGCATATTGCTTTGTTGATGGTTGTAGTTCTGCACTTATTGTTTTCTGTTTCATCTGTGTGTTTACTTCTGACAGCAGATGTTGTATCTCCTGGAGGGGAATGTGTTACTTTGTTAGGTATATTGTGAAGGATGCAGGTTCTTAGATCTAAACGAGTTAGATCTATACGCAGCGGATGGATCACGACTTATATACCACAATACATAATTAAAGGACTTAAACTACTACAAGGAGGTTAAGATCATGTTACCAATAACGGGAAGAGTCGCCTTGATCTTCCGATGTGTTCTCCAAACGGCGGTTGGTGGACACCCTTCTTGATACACGAACCTCCTTGATATGCAACACCAAGAAAAACTCAAACTTTTTCTTCTACTAAAAACCCAAGACAAGAAAACTAATTATTTCTCTCTTTTTGGTGGTGTAGTCGAAATTTGCCATTCTATTAAGGCTTGGGAGAACTCTCTTTATATAGGAGAGTAATCCTTGTCCTCCAAGGATTAAATAATTAAGAGATAATTATTACATTAATCCTTTATTCCAAATAAAAGATAAATAAAATGATTATCCCAAACAAATTAGAATAAATCATATTATTATCTCATATTCCATGAATTATCATTTAACAAATAAAAGATAAATCACATGTCAAATAATTATCCAAGAAAACTAATTTCCCTCTAATTAATCAACATATATGGCGCCACCTTGTAGGTCAAAAAGCCCACGAAAATGTCTTTTATGTGTATTATATTATTTAGCCCAACTAAATAATATCCATGCACATCAATTAATTAGCCCAGCCAATTAATTATCACTGAGGCCCAAATAACAAGATTATTAGTCCGAATTACAGAAGCCACATCGGGGACCATGGACCTATAACCAGTAGCTCCAATAATTAATTATTCATCGAACAGAATAAGTATATTAATTATTAATTCCAGGATTACGCCACCATAAACCCGAAACTGAACTCTACCGATTATAGATGTATACTAATACTCAACCCACAGAGTGAATAAGCGTCCATTGATATAATCACTACATACGGATTAACCCTCCATAGCATCGTCAATTCGAGTGGGAAGTCTCCGTAAACCCGACACAGAATATCTTATCCTTATTTACCATCAACCCCCTGATGATCAATTAGTACACATATCTGACTAGTAGCTAATTAGTCAAATGTGAACTCCCGGGGTCGATCACTTTCTTAGGGCTAACAAATAAGGGGACTCGTCTCTCTACTTCCCGCGAGAAGGAATGGATTCCATGTCCGTGAAAATCGAACTACTCACTCATCCGGAGATAGTGCCAACGAGAAGTGGCTTGGAACACATTATTTAAGTGAACCGTAACTAACACATCAAACACTACCCCGGGACAAGCGGCACCACAGATCACCTCGGGATTAAGGTTGATCCATATATGATCATCTAATGATTTAATAAGATTCCTCGATTACGGAATTATACCAAGAAATTCGATTAAATCGGTCCACCCCTATATGAATGCCATCATATATAAATGCCCCACGTAGGTACCCTCTACCGACAACCCGGATAAGACTATCACACCCTAAGGTGTTACGGGCGCATTATTGGTGTTTTAATCAAGAGACCCTAAACTCGATTAAGTTCACCACGGACTAACGCTTTAAGTATATCACCACTAACTCAATCCTCACGTGCATGCCATGCACCGAGTTAAGCGGTTACATACCGATATACTTAGGGTTTGCAACGAGTTGTATTACTTACAAGCACAAAGCAAGTAATAAGGTGAGATAAATTCTCGTCATCCATTATCAAAAACAATTACACAAATTGTCTTTCGGGCACTACACCTAACAATCTCCCACTTGCACGAAATGACAAGTAACGATTGTTTTTAGAGCACACCCTTTCTCATCTTATTCACAACACTCTCCCACTTGCTCTAAAAGCAGATGAGACATATCCCTCAATGCCGTACCCTCCAAGCACTAGACTTGGTGCACTAATCAGTTAGGTTATCGGCTCGAAACGATGTTTAGGATCGAAACGTTGCCGGTCCACCTAATCAGGCGGTACTCTCTCTCAATATGCTTTTGACCTCTAGTGACTGAGAAGATCCTTCTAAGCTATCACTTCACTGTTTTCACAATGAAGTGATATCGGCTCACTAGACACCGGAATTGCTCCCGCATCGAAAGGAAATTCCTAAGCCATATCACCACTCTAGCTCCGAAAGCGCTACGTATCCGATTAACTAAAATCGAATTGGCGATTACGGATTTCTCCGGACTATAGCTCCATCACAATGATTAAACACCGAGTCCGAGATCGTCCCAACGATCATCCTTAATCTGACTATAAGTCAGAATCAGTGTAGTCAACCATATTCAAGTTTGCACCCGAATATACAAGCACATTATTCCTCGTTCTTCAAAAATACTTGAGGATGTACTAAAACCGCTATTCAATGCTTGAATCCGAGATTTGACTATTATTGACTTGTGACAACCTGACTTGCCGTTATCCAAGAGAGACTCTATCCCATTTTCTCTTTATCCGAAGATTTAGGGAATCATTCCTGAGAGGTAAGGTAGGACTACTCTCGTTGAATGCTGCAACCGTATATGCATAATCAATCTTATTCAATAAGACAGGTGGGATAACCAATGACTCATTCTCGTGGATTTGACCGAATCAAATTCTTAGAATATAGTCCAATTCTCTCATCCAGAGAATCTTGGCGTGTCGGCTTCCGACTTCGTATAGCACACCCATGTTGTTTCCAACCGTTTTAGTGTTATCATTTATGAACACTAATACTACTACTACATTACCAATATTGATATCCGGTCTACGAAAAACTTATCAATATTTTGGTCAAGTCCACATATTTTAAAACATGTGACTTTTAAATGACCGAGAGGTTCTCTTAAATCCACAAAGGATATAAGCCATGGCGAGCCTCCTACCAAAGGTTCTTTCGAATGAATTAAGATATCGTTAGTCTCGCAAAAAAGGTCTTAGGGAATCACCCCTATCTTCTCGCTTTGTAACGAATCCGTTATTCATTCTTAGCTAAAACCCTTCGTTCGAATGAATTCGATTCCGTTGTTCGGCAAGAAAGTCTCGGGGGATCACCCCTATTTTCTCGCTTTCTAACGAAATCTAGCAAGATCGAGTGGTGAGAGAGTTCAAGGTCCGGTTAACTCTCTACTTGTCGTGGAATCACCCCTATACCACTCAACTTTGCGCCGAAAGTTTAAACTTTCCTATTCATTCGACTCTTTTCCGTGTAGATCCAATTGCTCCCACCGGGCCCGAGACACTCGGGTGGTTCTACAAGAGGTCGAACGTAACCTGAGTACCAAAACTCCATTCACAGGGTTAAGGTTTTCAAACCAACCTCTATAATCGAATCCTATACACCCACCAAGAGCCATAGGTTATCAATCACCCCAAATAGATTATAAAGTCCACAAAATCACAATGGGTCAACGGTTAAACCATACTCCCACCGTGTCTTGGGTGGATTGACATTCGATCTAGTAGTATTTATCGGTGTAATCACCAACAACTAATGTTGGACGTGGTCTCGATTAAATCGGATAGTAACTACCTTTGGGTAACCGTACTCCAAGGTTTAAGGTCGTTTCTTATAGATTCTATCGAAGGCTTGTGACAGTTCAACCGTCACTTTCGATCTCAAGAATCTTATAATCAACCTTCACTCGTCTCATTAAGATATTTCAAGAACAAGTCACAATACGAACGTATGCGCAAAATCCCCGATCCTACCTTCAAGCATTAAATGCTAAATGCCTACATTTACGGATGTGGTGTGAACCGAATTCACTCCTTATCCATAAACTCACTAGCATCTTCTAGGTAGACTTCTCGGTTTACATAATAATGTTAACCGTTATTTTGCAACGAATTATCTTAATCGAGTTTAGCGATGTATTGTAGCATATCAATAACTATATAGGGCAAGTCTATGGTTTCTTCCTAAGTGAGAAACATTCCACTGTGGAGGCGAGCCGAGCATCGGTCCCAAGACTATGCGATAGCCTATTTCGAGCATGGAATACTCTATTCTCTCGCTAAAATCGAGACACCTCCTCGTATTCTTTCGATAAACCAACCGTTGTTTTGAGTAGTTATCGACGTAATGTCACCACTCAAAATCTCCCACTAGCTTGTATCTCTCACTAGACCCCGAAGGTCATGGTGAACAAGCTATGTTACCCTTCAAAACTATTACCCTTTCCCGATTGAAAGGAAACTTAGTCATTGTTCCTTTGAGATAGTGTTCTAAGACCGGGAGATAGGAATCACCCTTAGCCGGTCGTCAGGTCTTATCTCTAGGATATATGCACTAATTAATAGATACTGAAGGGTCGTTTATCTTAATACGGAAACCTTTTGCCTTTAATAGTTTTAGATGTGTTACACATACCTATTCAGCTTTTCTTAGTGGTTCTGTCTTTATCAAACAAAAGTTCGAGTCTCAGATTCGTACTACAAATGTCATCTTCACTTTGTTTAAGGCAACTGTAGTATCGAGATGAAAGTGAATCCATTTGTTTCAACGAATCGTAAACCAAAAAATAAATTTTTCTTGTGATATTCAAGGATAGAATCCGAAATTCATTTCCTTATATCACTCCCACTATTCTAGCCGAAATAACGCCCGTTGTCTACTCTATTAATTGTTAATGCACAGCCTTCCTTGTTCTTCCAAAGAACTAAGCTACCGAGTCAAGTTACTCGGTTAAGAAAGTCGCTAAGGATTCATTGGTTAGTGATCCGAAATCACTTTCCTTATCCTATACTTTCTTTATTTAATGTTTCGGTTTAGCCTCAAAACTTCGTTTAAGATGATTAACACTTATAGACATTCTTTACCATTCTTAACTTTCCTTAAAAGGAAATAGTCTTGAACTAGCAGTTCGTTTGAGTAGACACTACTCGTGAACTGTGGGATGTCTAATGAAAGCGTTACCCAGTGGGACTAATTTTCTAGTAAATTAGAAAACATAAGACAAAAGCTCCCACTAGTTTATCGGTTCCAAATACCGTCTAACTAGCGACACTTTAATATATGATTCTCCAATTTTTCTATTAGAAAATTTCTCGTGTAGACACTACACAATTAAAATTCACTAGGAGAATTTTATCGTCCCAATCATCTTTCTAACTGACTATGGTTGTCTCTCGTTCAACACGAGTGACAGCAGTGACATACTTGTTTACGTCACTTAAGTCTTGAAGGCTCAAGAGAAATATCTCTTCCGAAAAATTAATCGCATGTGAGATTAATAGGTACAACGTTCTAGTTACTAACCACTTTTTTTTTAACGAAGTCATTACTAGTCAATTTTACACTAGCAGTTTAGCACCTTAGAGAGATATATATAACAGTTGTAAATAAAATTGACAGAATAAATCCAAATCATACACTACTAATAAATTTTAGAAACATAAACTAAGTACTTATAGTCTATCCTACCGTTCCAAGGATTTAATCTAATGCCTCAGTGCCGCCTTAGGGTAGGTCAAAGAGGTTTCGATTAATATTGAAGATCAGATTGAGAATCGAACATCTCATTTGTGATCGTCAATCACCTTTCCTTTTTCAGCCGAGGTACTACCAAAAATACCTTTTATGAGTGTGACCTACTGTCTCAGATTTTTAGGTAGACCCCGAGTGTGCCGCCTTAGGGTCGGTCAGTGACCCGACGAGTACCCAAAATCCTATCCTTTCGGAGACCAAGCCTTGAATTTTGATAGCGGTGAAGGCCTTCCTTAGGGGGCCGAAATCAAAGCCGGCACGAGGCGTCACCATTCTCTCACGTTGCTTGTGTCAACGAGAGGCCGTGGGGTCGGCCGTCGTCGCCTCTCCCGCTCCCACTCAATATTTTGAAAAAGTGGTGGGTTTACGATCACGTTTTTGGACTTGATGTTACATTAAGGAACAATAAATCATAGGCCCGAATGTTGTCGGTTATGTGGGCTAGCCCACCCGACCTATTCGTTAGAACATATGTGGCCGTCGGACGGGTCAAGGCTAGGAGAGCTCCGTTGAGCCGTAGTAGGGCTCTTCGGATGGCTCGCATTGCCGGACCCCCGTGCAAACGCCACACGTGGAGGGTGAAGTCGATTGAGCCGTAGCTACGTTGACCACCCAACCGTGGTTAAACCACTTTCGAACCTGTTTGCCCGTGATTATCCAATCCTTAAACATCAAACATTCACGTAGACACTACGGAACAAAAAACGTAATCTCGTCTTAGGTAAGGTGGAATTCACCGAGAATCCAACACCTTAACCACGAGGTTTCGGGATTTTACTCCTTATGCTTTCGCAGAGTGGGATTCACCGAGAATCCATCACCCAACCTCGACGATTGAAAAAACCCGTGTTCCTCGGTTTTTACCCTAATTAGTTTCTAATTAATATCAAACAATTAATTAAAACTAATCGTGTGTTTTATACATGCCTAACTAATTCCTCGAATTAATTTCTACATGTATGCATATGGAGTGGAATTCATGATATGATGCATGTCATGGAAATTTTCCGGTTCTACTCATACAATCTACACATGTATACTAGTGCGGAAAATAAACATCGAGATGGACCGTTGGCACCCCCGTAACTAATCTATTCGAAAATAAATTAAAACCCTAATCTGCAGCTGTTTAGAATCTTCGACGATCGGCATATCAAACGAACTCGGATCGGGACGAAACTTTCCAGATCTGATCTTCATTCTTCGGACTTCAAGATGGACGGTCTGATCGGAGCTTTGACTTGTGAATCCTCCTCAGTGAGCCGCCCAACTTGCTGCTGAAACAGACTCTTACAGCAGCGCATCATGTACTTCCCGAGGCCGATCGGGGATCAAGATGAATCCCGATCATCCTGAAAATTTTATCTCACGTCCAAAACTCCATGATTATCGATCTGACCGGTCGGATATTCGTTTCAACGGTCCAATACTTTCCAGAAAATCGAGAAAGTCACAGTTAGGGTTTCTGTGAATCCTGCGTTTTTCTGTTACAGCTGCCTCTTCTCATCAACAAACGGACATCCAAACTGACTCTGATCGACGCCAAATTTTGTGGGATTGATCATCAACTTCCAATCTTGATTCTGACCGGAGAGATCTTTGTTTTAACGGCTCAAACAACGGAAAAAACGAAAACACTATACAGCTACTAAACAGATCTATTTACAGGAAATTAAACTTGCAATAATAAATAAATTACATAATTTCCTATACTCATATGAACGAATTTTCATCGTTTATATGAGTTTACAATAGATCTAACGGGAAAACGGTGTCAACCCCAATCCATCTCTTCAACCATATCAATTTAAAAATTATTAATGCATAATAATAAGTAAAATATCACCTACATGCAATTCCACTCCTTTAAATCGTTTAACTACGATTATGATTATATAAATCGTGGAACCTTTCTCTGATACCACATGAAGGATGCTGGTTCTTAGATCTAAACGAGTTAGATCTATACGCAGCGGATGGATCACGACTTATATACCACAATACATAATTAAAGGACTTAAACTACTACAAGGAGGTTAAGATAATGTTACCAATAACGGGAAGAGTCGCCTTGATCTTCCGATGTGTTCTCCAAACGGCGGTTGGTGGACACCCTTCTTGATACACGAACCTCCTTGATATGCAACACCAAGAAAAACTCAAACTTTTTCTTCTACTAAAAACCCAAGACAAGAAAACTAATTATTTCTCTCTTTTTGGTGGTGTAGTCGAAATTTGCCATTCTATTAAGGCTTGGGAGAACTCTCTTTATATAGGAGAGTAATCCTTGTCCTCCAAGGATTAAATAATTAAGAGATAATTATTACATTAATCCTTTATTCCAAATAAAAGATAAATAAAATGATTATCCCAAACAAATTAGAATAAATCATATTATTATCTCATATTCCATGAATTATCATTTAACAAATAAAAGATAAATCACATGTCAAATAATTATCCAAGAAAACTAATTTCCCTCTAATTAATCAACATATATGGCGCCACCTTGTAGGGTCAAAAAGCCCACATAAAATGTCTTTTATGTGTATTATATTATTTAGCCCAACTAAATAATATCCATGCATATCAATTAATTAGCCCAGCCAATTAATTATCACTGAGGCCCAAATAACAAGATTATTAGTCCGAATTACAGAAGCCACATCGGGGACCATGGACCTATAACCAGTAGCTCTAATAATTAATTATTCATCGAACAGAATAAGTATATTAATTATTAATTCCGGGATTACGCCACCATAAACCCGAAACCGAACTCTACCGATTATAGATGTATACTTATACTCAACCCACGAGTGAATAAGCGTCCATTGATATAATCACTACATACGGATTAACCCTCCATAGATCGTCAATTCTGAGTGGGAAGTCTCCGTAAACCCGACACAGAATATCTTATCCTTATTTACCATCAACCCCCTGATGATCAATTAGTACACATATCTGACTAGTAGCTAATTAGTCAAATGTGAACTCCCGGGATCGATCACTTTCTTAGGGCTAACAAATAAGGGGACCGTCTCTCTACTTCCCGCAAGAAGGAATGGATTCCATGTCTGTGAAAATCAGAACTACTCACTCATCCGGAGATAGTGCCAATGAGAAGTGGCTTGGAACACATTATTTAAGTGAACCGTAACTAACACATCAAACACTACCCCGGGACAAGCAGCACCCTGTGATCACCTCAGGATTAAGGTTGATCCATATATGATCATCTAATGATTTAATAAGATTCCTCGATTACGGAATTATACCAAGAAATTCGCATTAAATCGGTCCAGCCCTATATGAATGCCATCATATATAAATGCCCCACGTAGGTACCCTCTACCGACAAATCCGGATAAGACTATCACACCCTAAGGTGTTCGGGCGCATTATTGGTGTTTTAATCAAGAGACCCTAAACTCGATTAAGTTCACCACGGACTAACGCTTTAAGTATATCACCACTAACTCAATCCTCACGTGCATGCCATGCACCGAGTTAAGCGGTTACATACCGATATACTTAGGGTTTGCGTGGTGTATTACTTACAAGCACAAAGCAAGTAATAAGGTGATATAAATTCTGTCATCCATTATCAAAAACAATTACACAAATTGTCTTTCGGGCACTACACCTAACATATTGTGCTAATGTTACTGATGTTTGTGAGTTGTTATGTGTGTGTGTAGTTTAGTATCTATGTTACTCTTGTCTGAATGTGTGTACCTGGGGGTTCTTCTCGTGCAATTTTGTTGCAGTGTGCCCTAGCAGCTTCTCCGCATTCTGGTCATACATAGTAGCTGCAATTTTCTCCGCGGCTTCCTGCAGTTCGATTATTACCTTGCACCTATGTTTTTAGCATTTTAGATTCTCGTTAGTCTGAATGTTCATGATTTGTTATTAACATGTAAGATATTCTTCGTGTTTTACCTAGGGACTGCGATTTCATCGCTGTTGCATACATTGCAGTGGAATTCTTCATTTCCTGCTGCTGTGGTGAGCTGGGAGCATTTTGGACAGTTGCAATAGTGGATGTCCTGCTGTATGTTTGAGATTGTCATAGCTCCTGTGACGTGCCGTACCTGTTTATTCGAAAGTTAGATTTACTGTCTTTTGAAGGCTAGTATATTGTTCATTTGTTTTGTGTTCATAGTTGACCTTCGTAGCTTATTACCGTGTGCTGAGGTTGCTGTGGTGGCTTTTGTTTCATTTCTGCTACTCTGTTCTTCTGCTGTGCATTGCTCGAGTACGTGGACATAGTAGGCGCCTGTTGGATTGCATCCACGTTGTTTGTTACCCTGTGTATCACGCTACATTATATTACTGGCCATTTTTTGGTAGCATTTGATAAGTGTTTTAGCTATGTGTATTTTTGTTTACCAGTTTCTCAGCTTATGCACTTGTGGTAAATCAGGATCAACTGTGATGTAGCAGAATGGAACGGTTGACAATGTTCCACCTGTATTAGTAGCATTCAGTTATTGTTGTAAACTGTATTTTTAATATATGATGTATATTTTTGAGTTTATTATGTGTACCTGAGAATTTAGCGACAGTGACTTTCCTGCATACAATGATAGGCATATTGTGTCTGCTTTGTGTCACGGCATTTATTAACACAAAACAAGTAATAATCCGGTTAACCTCAAGTATAAGGATCGTAGTAATAGTGGTTAATGCCGGGTCGATCTTACGAGGAACTAAACAATTGCTAAACCTAGTTTTTGCCTAACCTAAACTATGTCACGAAACTAATTTAAACAGCGAATAAAACGAAACAGAACTGAAAATAAAACTAGACAGAGGATATAATCCAAAGCTAGGGAGAATACGGGTTGCGAACCAATTTAATACTAAACTAAACTAAGATGCAAATAAAGGTAAACTAACCAAACAAATTCAAGTTTTAAGGATTTAAATCAAATGTGTAACGAGCAAACGAGGATTGATCCACCTATCCAACAAGCATTGATTTCCTATCTCGATTATACTGGGGTTTTTTTTTATCTAGGTTGTGATTCACCTTATCTAAACATGAACCCTAATTCCTTAGAAAGTTCATCTATTAATCATTATCTTCGATCTAAGATTAACGCGTTTTCTAACCAAAGGTGCAAACTTTACGTTTATAATCTAGCAATTAAACCTATTAACTTCCGTTATGATAGATTCAAAATACTATTCTTATTAATGGTGATCTAAAGTTTATAGAGATTTCCATCAAGTATAAACAATCAACACATGCACATCTTCCGATATAAAAGCAATTGAACATAATAAACATGAATAAGAAACAACCTTTAATAAAAACTCACAGTATAATCGATGAAAACGAAATCAACAATTGTTGGATGGCTTCACAATACTCGTTTGATGAAGCCTTTAGCTCCTGAACATCCTCAGCAACTCAAATTCGTAGAAACAGTGCATAAAAAGATAACTAATTTAATCTAAACTAAAGTGCATAAAAACTGGAATAAAAAGAGGAAAAACGCAGCTTAAAGCCGCCCCTAGGTTTAGGGTTTTGAATAATGAGTGTATTGTATCCTTATGTGGAGAAAACAGCTGCTATTTATAGAGATTTGAAGCGGTTTCACTAAGTCGGCGTTTCGGACGCCCGTCTGGCTAGGGTGAACGCCCGTCCATTCTTCATATGAACTTCAAATCGGGCCCAGTCATGATCAGACGCTCGTCCATCCAGCGTCCACCTCAGCGTCCAAACTTTCTGAATCAAAGATGTCATCCCTGGACGCTCGTTCACTTTATCAAACGCCCGTCCACTGGACGGGACCTGGACGCCAGTTCAGTGTGACTGAATTTTGATTTCTTGATCTTTATCTCTTTTCTTCTTGTCAATTCCTTCATTATCTCTTTTATCATTATATATTTCGACTCTTATCTCTTTTTGATCATCATTTGAGCATCAAACACGTACCTATAACACATAAAAACATCGCAACACGTAATAATGTCCAAATAATCATAAAATCATCAATAAAACACATAAATTAACCTATTTTGCGATTAACTCATTTAAAATACCATTTACTCAATATTTCCATTAAACACTCGTTTCTTATGCAAATTAATACAAATATGGGGGAAATTAACATAAAATATAGCGTTATAACTCGTATAAAATCACCCTTAACAACTCCCCCACACTTAGCTTTTGCTCGTCCCGAGCAAAACAAAACAAAAACTAGGCTCGGAAGAAGAACAGACATCTCAGCACATATAGCACATATCCAATAAATCAGAAGTTCACCACTGTGTGTGTGCAAAGCCATAGAAAACTTCCACTAAATCCAAACTTGAGAAACTCAAAGCAAAACTAGCTAATACCCCCTTCAAACTAGCAATAAATGACACTCATAAGATGCACCCTACAAACGTACAATATCCCGAAAAGAATGATCGAACATATCTAGGGCCTTTCTGAAATACTCAGAGGATAATCCCTACAGCATATCTGACAGTTTCTACTGGGGATAAGATAGACGATAACTTAGTCTTTCATTCATTTCATAAAAATTCTTTAGTTGATTTAACTATTTTTCACTTTTAAACACACATCAGAATGAGCTCTTGCCCGTCATAGCAGAATAGGATATTCGAGATATACCCTACCTTACTCAAATCATAAGGCAGCTTGTTCTGACTGTCGTGAGCTTTTAGTCATCATAGTGGTATAGGACATACGTGGTATACCCTACCTCACTCCAATCATCGACTAGCTTTCGACACACCCAATTATTTAATTATTAACTCAACTTTTCAACAACATTTCATTTGACAATAAGTTACGTGTTACTTATCACATTCAAACCTTCAGATATTCACAGTACAACATACTCCGGATCTAAATACAAACTATCATAAATCTCAATATATATACGTAGCACTAAGCACATGACTTATAAGATAACAAAAACCACTAGTCAAAAAGGGTATAGATTATAAATTAGCTCATCATTTACTATGGCTCGTGAAAAATTGATCTCAGGTGAAACAACTAACTCATCAAACATATGATATATAGCTTGGATGACTATAAAAATAACGAACATTTAATTGGATTGCCTACTCGGGACAAAACAAAAAACAAAACAAAATGTCGGAAAATTTTGAAAAATTTTGAAAATTATAGCTCATTTTAGCTCATTTGCATAGAAACATAACTAGTTAAGCAAATGTATAAATACACGTCATACCATTCCCTCCCCCACACTTAAAGATCAACATGTCCTCATGTTGTGCAGAACGAAAGAAAAGATAAAAGACTTAGCTGATTCCAAGCGTTACTCGAATGTCGGTCAGGCCGGAGCCTACATAGTGACACTGGGGACTCGTAACCATAAAATGTAGCTCGACAAAACCGCTAAAAATATACCTGCACGACTTGACAGACACGGAACATCTCGGGGAAAACGGGGAATTATAACCGAATAAAAAAAAGATAGCAAAATCAAGTATTAACAAGAGATAAAGCATTCAATACAATCAAAAAAGTAGAAACAAAGTAGAAACGAAAGTACGGATGCCTTATGGCTTACATGATCCATCGAAAATAAATAGTAGCAGTAGCAAAAGTACAACGAATCATATAAGGAAAAGTGTCAATAATACAAAACCATAAAATCCAGAATCAACAAATAAGATCAAGGTTGGCTTGGCGCCGCAGAATCATCAGCCGGAGGATCAGAGGGGGGTCCAGAAGGTGGTGCCGTCGATGAAGGTCCCGGCTGTGAAGTAGTAGCAGCAGTAGCAGTCGGTGCTTCCTCATCCTCATCCTCAGAATCTTCCTCTTCAACTCGAAGCACATCGTCAATCGCTCGCTCGATGTCATCGTGGAAAACATAGTCCCTCAGGCTTGGAGTGAAGATCCTTGCGTCCCTCGGCTGCCGGTCCTCACAGATACACTGAAGAATCGACACAATGTTGTTTTGCATATCCCGAATATCACCCATCCATTCCCGTAAACTGTTTGCCATGCTTAACCGCATCCTGACCGCGGGAGATAAAGTAGGAAGGGAGGATGCTCGAGGTGGTGCGGAAGATGAACCAGGCTCCTGAGGTGCCTCTGTCTCAGACTGTCCCGAAGACTTACCCTTCTCCCTTTGTAAAGGCCTCGGGTTCTTCGGCTTATGATCGGCTCCAAACTCAGGCACACCGGCATCGAGACATAAACTGTGGATCAGGTGAGGGACGATCAAGCTCCGCGTGTAAACCTTCTGGTTGATAGATATCTCATCATACAAGGCTTGTCCCACATTCACATTCAAGCCAAACGTCAACGCATACAACATGCCTAGGTCACCAATATGAAAATGCGTCAAGTTGTTCTTAGGCAACAACCGACTCTGAATAAATCGACACTGGACCTTCCAGTCCTCCGTCCAGGTCGTGGTAACCAACTCCTTCCGGTCTCCTCCCGGTCTCAACGTCCAGGCCACATCCGGACAAACTCTTAATCTCAACTCCTCCAAAGGATCCTGTCCCAAACTCGGTCTATGAGCAATCTCCTCCTTGTAATCCCGACCCTCAAAAGCCGCTAAGTTGTATTTCTGATTAATCGCTTCCGGTGTAAAAGGAACTTCTACCCCTCGTACCACAACTACCCCCGTCCCTAAGTCGGTTTCCGAACAGTTTGAATAAAATTACCTAACTAGGGAGCTAGTGACCGGGGTAGTCGGGATTGTCATCAAGGCTTCCCATTTCCTATCCTTAAGCAACTTAACGAACCCCGGATCGACCTTCGCCTCCAAAATAGCCCTCTCAACCAACATGTTCCTTGAGAAGTAATGTTTAGTATAAACCTCATGGGCTCTAGGGTTTATGAATCGACGAGGCAATGGCATGGGAGCGACGGTTTTAGATTTCTTCCTAGGTGGGGCAGCCCTAGGTACAACTGGTTCCTCTTCCCGGGTAGCTTCCATAGTTTCCTCCGCCCTAGACGATCCACCACCTCGGGGAACTCTATGCATCCGTGCCAATGGCACATCCTCATCCGTCTCAGAATCCGAGCTTGGCTCATCTCTTAAGGTTGCCCTAGTTTGGGTGGCTCTAGGGGGTTGCTCCCGAATACTCACACCCCGGTTAGGATCAACCAAGGTAGGATCAATCTCTTTTCGCTTTTTCCCCGCCTCCCGGGCCACTTCCTTACCATGTTTCTTAACCACTGCCTTCTTGTGAACCATTATTCAAGCCTAGACTAAACCACAATAATCCCAATTTGCAACAAGATACCCGTTTAACATCCAAAGCGGGATTTCAAAACAACCAAACCACAACCACAACCATCATCATCACCAAACAACCCATTCACCACCCATCACAACACCACATCACCATAAAGGAGCAGAAAGAAACACAAAACCAGAGAAAAAAACGAATTAAGGTGGAATTCAAGTGAACGAGCCGACCCAAAGATCGAACTCGCAAAAACGTGAATAAAAACTAGAAAAGTTGTTACTAACTTACCAAGTAGGATGCGTAGATGTTGATCGAGGTGAAAATCAGTCCAAACAACACAAAAATGACCTCCAAAATCGAATTTTTCTTCCAACAAGTCGGACTGCAATGGGGCCTGATTCTCCAAAAATATTGTGTGTTGGGGAATTTGGTTATGAGAATCAAAGAGAGGGGATCAAGGGCGGTCTGTAGCACTTGGAATCGCCTGAAATGGTTTAGAATCGAGGATTTTAGGGTAAAAGGAGGGAGAGGGAACGGGTTTTTGCGTTTGAAATTCTGGAAAGTGAGTGTTCATCGAAGGAGGGAGTATATATAGACAGATGTTGGATGCTCGTCCAACTCAGCGGACGGGCGTCCACTGGGAAATCAGATGAACTGGACGGGCGTCCAGTTTAGTAGATGCTCGTCCAAGAGTTTAAATCACATACAGGATTGGAGGGAAGAAAGCAGACGGGCGTCCAGGCTTAGTGGACGCTCGTCCAAAAATTGGTCAAGGCGGACGGGCGTCCAGAGTGCTGGACGGGCGTCCAATACAGAGAAAATGCAACAATAATAAAATTGCATACAATTTAAATTCAAACTTGCATTTCTCATTAAACTTAAACAAAAACTTCAAAAATACAAATAAAAATCAAACGAAGTACATAAAATTACTAGGAAATAAGTAAAAACAAATAGAAAAACAGTGGGTTGCCTCCCACCAAGCGCTTTTGTTTCACGTCGTTTGCTCGACGAAACAACCTAACCACGCTAGTCCTCGTAAATTTCCGACCAATCCACAACTCGGATAAGCCGGCGGAGCATGTCAATCGCCGGAGGGAAGTCATACTCATCTTGCAAACCCCAATCCTCACCAGCTACCTCAACACCTCGAAAATGTTCAGCTTGCAGCACTAGCGCTAAATCTGTCAGCATCGGATCATTCAGAATTGTGTATGGACGGCCTAGAGCTGCCTGTAACTCCTCAGTAGTAAAGTCTCCACCTCCCAAACAGCGGGGAACAATGAGAACAAAGGTGACTGTCTTGACGCGGGTACTAATGTCAAAATCTACGTGCAAAACGATGGTTCCTCCCGGTCCGTCATCTACAGTGATAAGTGGGATCTTCCTAAGGAAAGGTAACTCATCTGGCTGAACACCTAAATCCATATCTAGAAAGCACAACTAACTGACAGATAGAAACAAAAACTTAGTAAGGCTAAAACTTAATAAACTAAACTTAAATACTAAAAACAGAAAACAAAAACAACGAAAAGAATGATATCTAGGTTGCCCCCTAGTGGCGCTTTTGGTTAATGTCGTTAGCTCGACACCGTTTAAAGCTCAGCCTGGATCAGGCCATTTGACTTTTCTGCCAGCCACTACCTCGTCTAAACTTTGATCAGTAGTTCGGCTGCAGAAACAGCACCTAACACATGGGGTTAAATCTTTTATAGCTTTTCAAACACGGTTAAACTTCCCCATGGTTGACTTCTTGGTCTTCTGAAGCTTCTGATGACATTTTAGGAAACGCTCCTTCCAATACTCTTCCATATCCCAACTACCAGCTAGAACTTCTTCAGATTGACCATTACCGTCATCCTCTGAAAATAGGTCGGGTGAAAACTCGTCAAATTCATCGACTTGCGTAGCACCACACCCGAGGATATCGAGGCAACGAACAGTTAAAGGCTTTTCTTTAGGTTCACCTATATAGTGCTTGCACCTCTGACCGTTCACTCGAAACGGTTTACCACTATAACCGTGAAGTTCTAGAACGCCTCCAGGAATGATTTGGAGAATCTCGAAGGGACCGGACCAACGTGTCCTCAACTTCCCAGGAAACAAATGTAACCTAGAATTGTATAGAAGACCTTGTTCGCCGACTTGAAATTCTCTCTTCTTAATCTTAGCATCGTGGAGTAGCTTCATCTTATCTTTACTAATCCTGGCACTTTCATAGGCCTGGAGTCTAAATTCGTCTAACTCATGTATAGCTCGCGGTCGATGTTTTCCACAAGATTGGGAATCAAAGTTCAGAAACTTTGTAGCCCAATAAGCTCTATGCTCTAACTCGACAGGCAGATGACATGGTTTCCCGTAGACCATTTGATATGGAGATGTACCCATAGGGGTCTTATAGGCAGTTCTGTATGCCCAAAGTACATCATCCAATTTCAAACTCCAGTCTTTTCTATGACTGTTTACCGTCTTCTCCAGGATTTTCTTGATACTTTGGTTGCTTCTCTCAACCTGACCACTAGTCATCGGATGATATGGTGTGCCAGTTTTATGGCGAACACCATACTTTTCAAGAACTTTCTCTAGGGGTCGGTTGCAGAAATGCGTCCCTTCATCGCTGATCAAGGCACGCGGACATCCAAACCTCACGAAGATATTTTTCTTTAGAAATTTCATGACCGTTTTATGATCATTGTGAGGAGTGGCTTGAGCCTCCACCCATTTAGACACGTAGTCTACGCAGACTAAGATGTATTTGTTACCGCAAGATGATGGGAATGGTCCCATAAAATCGATACCCCATACATCAAAGACCTCGCATTCTAGGATGGGTTTCAAAGGCATGTCGAAACGCCTTGTCAGAGTACCGGTTCTTTGGCATCTATCACAAGCTTTACAGAAAGCTTCTGTGTCCTTAAAGATCGTAGGCCAATAGAAACCGGATTGAAAGATCTTAGCAACGGTTTTCCACGGACCAAAGTGACCTCCAGTGGGTCCACTGTGGCCTTGGCTCAATAATATCCCGTTGCTCGGATTCAGGAACACATCTTCTAAGCAAACCATCTTTGCAGATCTTGAAAAGATAAGGTTCATCCCAAACGAAATATTTCAAATCAGAGAAGAACTTTTTCTTCTCCTGATAAGACATTTCTGGATCGAGATAACGGGCATGAAGGTAATTTACAATGGAAGAATACCAAGGAACATCGGGAGGACAACCGTCGATAAGCATGATGTTTTCCAGAGGAAAGTAAAGATCTATATCATCTGGATCATCCTTTTCCTCACTTAACATTCTTGAAACGTGATCAGCCACTACGTTTTCACTGCCCTTTTTGTCCTTAATTTGAACGTCAAACTCTTGTAGGGTCAATATCCAACGTAGTAGGCGCGGTTTGGCCTCTTTCTTAGTCATCAGATACCGCAAGGCAGCGTGATCAGTCCACACGATCACTTGAGCTCCTAACAAGTAACTACGAAACTTGTCCATAGCAAAAACTACGGCCAGTAGTTCCTTTTCAGTAGTAGTATAGTTGACTTGAGAGGGGTTCAATGTGTGACTGGCGTAATAGATAGGCTGGAACTTCCCCTTGATCTTTTGCCCTAGAACAGCACCAACAACATAGTTTGATGCGTCGCACACAAGCTCAAACGGTAGGTTCCAGTCAGGCGATATAAGAATTGGAGCAGAGATTAGACGATCCTTAAGTTCCTCAAACGCTTGCTTGCAGCTCTCATCAAAATTGAACTCAACGTCTTCCTTTAGTAAAGTAGACAGGGGCTTGGCTATCTTGGAGAAGTCTTGAATGAATCTCCTGTAGAAACCGACATGTCCAAGAAAGCCTCTCACTTCACGCACATTCTTAGGATAGCTCATCTTCTCGATGGCTTCTACTTTTGCCCTGTCAACTTCTATACCTTTGGCGGAGATTTTGTGGCCAAGAACTATTCCCTCATCTACCATGAAATGACATTTTTCCAAATTGAGTACTAAGTTCTTTTCCACACATCTGGATAACACTTGATCAAGATTGTCAAGGCAATCATCAAAAGACTGACCAAAAACCGAAAAATCGTCCATAAAAATCTCCATACACTTTTCTACAAGCCCGTCAAAGATAGCCAGCATACATCTTTGAAATGTAGCTGGGGCATTGCAGAGACCAAATGGCATTCGCCTGTAAGTGAATATACCATATGGGCAGGTAAAAGTGGTCTTTTCTTGGTCAGCTGGATCAATGGGTATCTGGAAGTATCCTGAATAGCCATCTAGGAAGCAGTAGAATGCGTGTCCCGCCAGACGCTCAAGCATCTGGTCAATGAATGGAAGGGGAAAGTGATCTTTCATGGTTACCTCATTGAGCTTTCTGTAATCGATGCAGACTCTGTAACCAGTGACAAGTCTCAATGCTATTTCCTCTCCCTTCTCATTCTTCTCAATCGTAATTCCTCCTTTCTTGGGAACTACTTGAGTCGGGGAAACCCATTCACTATCCGCGATGGCATAAATGATTCCCATGTCCGGAAGCTTGATGATTTCCTTTTTAACGACTTCTTGCATATGAGGGTTGAGCCTCCTCCGGGGGTCATCGTACACATTTTGCACCCACATTCGTCTTGATCTTGTGCATGCGGATGTCGGGAGATATCCCTCGATATCTCCTACTTGCCAACCAAAGGCTTTTTCATTTTTCTTCGGGACGTTGATTAATTTCATCTCCTCTATACGAGAAAGCTTGGCGAGATATAATCAAAGGAAGCTTGTCACCTTCTCTTAAGAATACATACTTTAGATGTTTAGGCAACGGCTTCAACACCAAATGCGGGGGGGGTCTTCTAAACTCGACTTGAGATCTCCACTTTTCAACTCAATATCACCGAGTTTACTCGTGGTCCCACCGCCAAAGCTTCTCCTTCCAACAATTCTTCCTCAAAATCACCGCTAATTGATCTAGATTTACCACACCATGAGTATTTAGATTATCAACCAATCGCTCATATTCACTTTCTACTGTACCATGACTTGCTTATCCATATAATCGGTGAAATCATCTGTCATATAATCAACGGAAAGGCCGGTTGGAGGGCCAGAGGGTACTTGAATGGACTTTAAGACATTGTAACTCACCTCTTGATCACCAACTCGGATAGTCACTTGCCCACCATCGCAATCGATGAGGGCTCTAGCTGTAGATAAAAAAGGTCTTCCAAGAATCAGGGGGACGTTTTCATCTTTCTCCATATCTAAAACATACCAATCAACTGGAAAGGTAAATCTATCAATCTGAACCAAAACGTCTTTTAGGATCCCTGAAGCTTTCTTAGAAGATCTATCAGCGAATTGTAAACTCATAGTAGTGGGTTCTAGAAGGCTTTGTAGACCGAGCTGTTTGCATACAGACATTGGCATAAGACTTATAGAGGCACCTAGATCACACAAGGAATTAGGGAAGACTAGTCCTCCCATTAATACTGTAAGTACGAACTTGCCAGGGTCACCTCTTTTAATTGGTAAGTCTTCATAATTAATCATGGAGCAATCCTCACCAATTTGCCTTTCCATGCCTGCTAACTTTTTTTTCGAAGACACAACATCCTTGATAAATTTTGTATACTTAGGCATCTCGACCAAGACCTCTGATAATGCAAGATTTACCTGAGTATTTTTCAAAAGGTTCAGCACCTTCTCGTACTTTTTGTCCTCAATCAAGGGAATGTTGCTCTTTCTCGGTGGAAATGAAAGCTTCTTAAGGTCACTCTCAGAAAAAACTTTCTTTGAGGATGCACTTACAGCTTTGTCTTCCAAATCTTTCCATCGAACAGCTTTTTCAGATTTTTTTGTAGTCGGGGGTCGGCCTCCCCGACTTTCGCTTGCTTTTTCGGTCCTCGGGATCAGCCACTTGAGGATCTCCAACTTGGTCACCTCTCAGGGGATCAGCCACCTGAGTTTGCTCTTGCAGTTGAGGGGAGTGTAGGTGCTCAGCTTCCCCTCCTGCCTTATCAATGGCAGGAGGGGTTAGTGGTTTCCCTGATGGGAAGGACCACTAAGTTGAGTACCACTTCTGAGGTTCATCGCACTGGCCTCTTCTTGACCGTATGGAATTGATGGCACGAGGTCAGTACATGGGCCTTTGTTCAAGTCAGCTTGAGCAACTTGACCACCCTTTGGGTTCTTCTCAGTGACACTGGGCAGCTGCCCTGGGGGTCTAGAAGCTAACTGTTCAGCCAGTTGCCCAATCTGTCTCTCGAGATTTTTCATTGATCTACTTTGCTCCTCCAATTTAGCTTCAAGATTGGTAGATTGGGAGGGGCCTTGAGAGTTTTGGAAATTTGAAGAATAGGGCTGGCTGGGCCGACTTTGGAATTGAGAATTTGAATTGGAAGGCCAATTCTGATTGAATTTTTGAGTAGGATTGGAAAAATTCGAGTTTTGGTTCTGATTAAAACCAGGGTTTCTATTGAAATTTTGATTCGAATTAATATTCGAATTAGGATTGAAATTTGAAGGTTGACTAAACCCTTGGTTTTGGAAATTACTCTGGCCAGGAAACTGATTGAACCTTTGATTGTTCTGGCCATAGAATGCATTCACTTCCGCATTCTGTCCGTTCATAGGACAGAATCTAGAAGTGTGCCCCACCTCGTCACGGTTCGACATGTGACTTGATTGTACTGTCCATAATCATGAACAACATTCACTTGATAAGGTGCAGGGGAATTAAATTGACACTGGCCATTCATATGGCCAGTCTGACAGCAGTTTTCACAATACAGAACCTGAGGGTTCTGTGGAAAAGAAGAAGTTTGATTTATCGGGTTTGAAATTTGAGATGTTGCCATCTGCTGTTGCAACATGGCTATCAAACTTTGCATATTAACTTCCTCAACCTTAGGAGGAGGGGGTGCTTGAATTGCTTGATAAGAGGGGGCGTAGTTATACTTTGCAATGTCCTCAAACAGTGCCCATCCCTCTTCAGGTGTTTTCTTCAGAAATGCCCCACCAGATGAACTATTGACCATGCCCTTTGTAAGCTCGGTCAATCCACTAAAGAAGGTGTTGACTTGCCTTTCTAGTGGCAAGCCATGATGGGGACATTTTCTGAGAAGAGACTTGAATCTCTTCCAACATTCAAAGAACGACTCATTTTCTTTCTGATAGAATGTGAAAATGTCGTTTAGACACTGGGCTGTTTTCGAGGGTGGAAAATATTGACTCAGAAATTCTCTTTCAAGTTCAGCCCAGGTGGTGATAGATTCAGAGGGGAGAGAGGTGTACCACTCTTTAGCCTCTCCCTTCAAAGAAAAAGGAAAAAGTTTCAGCTTTATAGCATCCTCACTTACTCCTTGGATGCGTGTAGTACCGCATATCTCTAGGAATGTATGTAAGTGGGTATGCGGATTCTCTGATTGATAGCCATGAAAAATTGATGCATGCTGCATCATCTGGATAAGTTCCGGCTTGAGTTCGAAGGTTTGTGCGGTAATGGCTGGGATAACAATAGCCGGGTTGACTTTGACTTCGCCTGGCATGGCGTAGTCTGCCAACGTACGTCTATTATTAGCGGCCATTATCACAAAATCAGTGATTTCCTTTGCTAGTTGATCTTCAAGGTCTCGCTCGGCTCTGTCTGCCAGAACCGCTGAATGGAAAATTCGCCTGTTTGGCCGGACTACGGTTCGCTCGGGGTCCGGGGTGTATAATAACGGTCCCTTTTGCCTCCGAGTTTGCATAAACCGGACAACAAACAGGTGGTTGAAACCTAAAAACTAAGAAAAAGGAAACCTAAACTTAAAAATTAAAGCCTAAGGAAAGAAAAAGAAATAGAAATAGTTAAGACAGGGGAACAGACGGACGTCCAGAAAACTGGACGGGCGTCTGCCTAGAAGTTGAGCTAGACGGGCGTCTGGTAGTTCAAACGCTCGTCTGACTAGCTGAAGAACTGGACGGACGTCCAAATTGGATGGACGCTCGTCCGGCAAGCTAAATGTGATTCAGAGTCCAGAAATTTAGAACAGACGGGCGTCCACTGGTCTAGACGCCCGTTCAGCAGCAGAAAACGAAGCAGGAAAAGAGAAAAACAGCAGAAAAAGGAATAGAAAATCTAATCACAAGAGAACTATAAAAGAAGATCTTAAACCCTAACTAAAACCCTAATTAACTAATTACCTAAACGATTATCAACTAAAAACAGGGATTTAAAACGAAATAAAAACAGGAAAAACAAAAACAAACAGAAAAACGAAAAACAAAAACTAGACAACCGTCCGGTTCCCCGGCAACGGCGCCAAAAACTTGTCACGGAATTTATTAACACAAAACAAGTAATAATCCGGTTAACCTCAAGTATAAGGATCGTAGTAATAGTGGTTAATGCCGGGTCGATCTTACGGGGAACTAAACAATTGCTAAACCTAGTTTTTGCCTAACCTAAACTATGTCACGAAACTAATATAAACAGTGAATAAAACGAAACAGAACTGAAAATAAAACTAGATAGAGGATATAATCCAAAGCTAGGGAGAATACGGGTTGCGAACCAATTTAATACTAAACTAAACTAAGATGCAAATAAAGGTAAACTAACCAAACAAATTCAAGTTTTAAGGATTTAAATCAAATGTGTAACGAGCAAACGAGGATTGATCCACCTATCCAACAAGCATTGATTTCCTATCTCGATTATATTGGGGTTTTTTTTATCTAGGTTGTGATTCACCTTATCTAAACATGAACCCTAATTCCTTAGAAAGTTCATCTATTAATCTGTTATCTTCCGATCTAAGATTAACGCGTTTTCTAACCAAAGGTGCAAACTTTACGTTTATAATCTAGCAATTAAACCTATTAACTTCCGTTATGATAGATTCAAAATACTATTCTTATTAATGGTGATCTAAAGTTTATAGAGATTTCCATCAAGTATAAACAATCAACACATGCACATCTTCCGATATAAAAGCAATTGAACATAATAAACATGAATAAGAAACAACCTTTAATAAAAACTCACAGTATAATCGATGAAAACGAAATCAACAATTGTTGGATGGCATCACAATACTCGTTTGATGAAGCCTTTAGCTCCTGAACATCCTCAGAAACTCAAATTCGTAGAAACAGTGCATAAAAAGATAACTAATTTAATCTAAACTAAAGTGCATAAAAACTGGAATAAAAAGAGGAAAAACGCAGCTTAAAGCCGCCCCTAGGTTTAGGGTTTTGAATAATGAGTGTATTGTATCCTTATGTGGAGAAAACAACTGCTATTTATAGAGATTTGAGGAGGTTCACTAAGTCGGCGTTTCGGACGCCCGTCTGGCTAGGGTGAACGCCCGTCCATTCTTCATATGAACTTCAAATCGGGCCGAGTCATGATCAGACGCTCGTCCATCCAGCATCCACCTCAGCATCCAAACTTTCTGAATCAAAGATGTCATCCCTGGACGCTCGTTCACTTTATCAGACGCCCGTCCACTGGACGGGACCTGGACGCCAGTTCAGTGTGACTGAATTTTGATTTCTTGATCTTTATCTCTTTTCTTCTTGTCAATTCCTTCATTATCTCTTTTATCATTATATATTTCGACTCTTATCTCTTTTTGATCATCATTTGAGCATCAAACACGTACCTATAACACATAAAAACATCGCAACACGTAATAATGTCCAAATAATCATAAAATCATCAATAAAACACATAAATTAACCTATTTTGCGATTAACTCATTTAAAATACCATTTACTCAATATTTCCATTAAAAACTCGTTTCTTATGCAAATTAATACAAATATGGGGGAAATTAACATAAAATATAGCGTTATAACTCGTATAAAATCACCCTTAACACTTTGATACAGTTGCTGTCCTGGGCTATCTACATAGTCTCCCCACATGGTTAGCATTGTTGTATTTAAACTGGTAATAGTTCCACAATGTATTAGTTAGAAGTTAATGGTAAAAACTCTGAAACATTTAATTGATTAGTGTGAAAGTAAAATCAGAAAATGCACTTATGAAACAACACATAAGAGACTGTAATAGTTGAAGCGAAAAATAGTATGCTTTTGCAGAAACCACAGAAAACATAGCAGAAATAGAACTGAAAGTTGGATAGTTATAAGAAAAATGCAAAAAGAGATACATAGACGAAGTAACCACGACTACATGAAAGAAGAATAATGCATAGGAAACAATGTACTATAAGCAATAATCAACTACAGAAGTAAGAGCTTGCATTTCCAACATGGTGAAATTGTACCAAAAGACAGGGAAATATATGAAACCATGAATCAAAGGGTGTCAAAGTAAAGTGAGAAATTGCAGTTATCAAACCACATATGAGAGACTGCAATAATCATAGCCGAAAGCTCATGTATTTCCAAGAAACTACACAGGACATAGCAGAAATTAAAGGAAACCTGGGCAGGTAGAAGAAAAACTGAACAAGAGATACATTGATGAAGAAACTACTTCGATATGGAAGAAGAAGAATACTGATCAAAGAATCTACTGTAAATAATCACCAGCCACAGTGATTGGAAACTGATGGAGAGAAGCCTGTGTTGGCGTAATGTATGCTATGGAATGCACAGAATTCATGGTACTTACTGTTCATCAACGAGTACTATTTCCTGTATCGGTGTCAGCTTCCCGTTCGCAACTACTTCTCACGGTGTTTTAATATCCATCATCACAGCAATAATATCTGACAATATTAAATATGCTTAGTACTTAAGGGGACACCAGCATAGTTAAATGGTGTATTTGCGTTGTAATGTGTGGAGCACACTTAGTTACTTTAGATTGAGTGCTGATAGTGCTTATGTGTTTGTGAATTGTGTGAGATGTGTAACATAGTGCAGTTTATTGAATGTTTAATTACGGAATAGGTGTGGCAGTGCTTCTGCATTACCAACTTAAATGTTAAACATTACAGATGAATGTCAAAATGTTTGGCATTAAAGTTCATAAACATAAGAGAATTTGTGATTAGTTAGGGTATCTAATTTGTATAGATGTATTTAATATTAAAATAATTTTCAATACATAATATGAACCTCCAAAAAAAAAGCTAAAGTTAATTAGTTTTAAAAGTATAATAAAAAGAGTTGATACTTCTGCGAATGTGGAGCAGTATTAATTAATATGTGTTTATCGGTAAAGTTCATTAGATTTGTATGTAGATATATGTACCTATTGGTGTTTTTGTTCCTGCTAGTGCTGGTGTATCGCACAATGGGAATGATTGTAGTGCTGGGTACGCAATCATCTCTGCCGGATCAGCTATCTGCCGTATGAATGTTGCAGCTGTGAACACCCATTCGTACGCCATCCCGGGAGACATGTACTGGAATGCTGGTTTAATTTGTTGCACCTGTGCTCCACCAACACTATATGTACAAGCGCGAGTCAATCTTGCATCTATTTGATCTATAGTTTCATCCCACATAATAGCTTCAACGGTGTTTCCCTGCTCATTTTCAGTACTATTTCAGTTGAATATAATCATATGTAGAGTGGAACAAGGAATTGTGTTATCAGTTGTATATGTAAGCGTACCTGTGCATCTTGTAGAAGCAATTTTTGAGTTCGACGGTTGTTTGGACTGGTATGTACTTTGGTTTTATCAACAAGTACAACTTTTACTCTCCAGTTTTTCGTTGCCTGAGAGATCTCGTTGATGAACAGATTTTGCATATTTCTAGCCATGCCTGCATAATAAGTGTATGAGCAACTGTGTACTTAAGTATATTCACGTAATGTTATGTAAATGTTTTTATTGCTGTGCACTAAGGTTGTAGTTGTGCTTGTGCCCTTTGAATTATCTCTGAGAAGACTATATTCTGTGTTTTTCTTTCATCAGGATTGTCTGCCAGTGTGGGTGGAGCTATAAGTACTTTTAGTGCATTGAAACTTCTGACTCGTGAGAATGCAACGTAAAGTTGACCATGTGAGAAAACAGGCTCGTGCAAGTAAATACCTGCACGATCTAACGTTTGTCCTTGGGCTTTGTTAATTGTCATTGCATAACACAGTTTAACTGGGAATTGGTATCTCTTGAAGGCTATACCAAATCGTTCACTTTTGGAGGCTTGTAATGGTATTTTGTGTAATAATGTGGTGTGTCCTGCATAAGGTCCCATTGCAATTTCTGCTAGAATAGTATTTGCGTTGAGTTCTTTGCATATCATTCGAGTGCCGTTGCATAGACCTTCGGTAGGACTAATATTTCTCAAAAGCATTACTGGGGAATTAACTTTCAGCAGAAGTTGGTGTGGAGGAAGGCTGCTAGGATTTAGTGAATTTAGAAAATCTTCGTATTCTCCCTGGTGCTGTGGATCAATGGTAACGTCATTGCTGATGTATGTTGTAACTTCTTCTTCGATTCTTTGCAAAATAATATTGTTTATTTGATCAGCACAACTATTTGTGGGAGCTAGTAGTGCTCTATTAATTAGAATGCCGTAGTTATTGCTCAGCTTATGTATGTTTGGATACACAAAGTCAATCAGTTGTTGTAGCGATTGTTGTTCGTTAGTAAAAGGGATTGTTATGTGATTCGGTAGTCTAATGTTTCTGTTCTCATCCTCTGGTTCTGTTCCATTGCCTACATTGAGTAGATACTTTGCGAAGAATGGATCGTCCATTGATCGCATATTCTGCGTTAGTCGTATCTGTGTAAAGTGAGGCCATAAAGGAGAGTGGAATAAGCTAGCATCAAGTTGTTCAGCCATAGTTCCTCGGGAGACTACAGGGAGAACTTGGCGGAAATCGCCCCCGAAGATTACAATCTTGTTTCCAAAGGGCAGGTCAACCTCAGTTATGTCTTTAAGCATTTCAGCAAATGCTTCTATTGTCTCTCTGTGAGCCATCGGAGCTTCGTCCCAAATTATCAATTTTTCTTCCTTTATAAGGTGTGCAGTTGCTGATTGCTTAGTAACATTTGCAATTTTATTGTCTTCATCATGTACTGGTAGCTTAAAACGCGAATGTGCTGTTCTACCACCAGGTAGCATACAAGCAGCTACTCCGGAAGTAGCTGTGGCTAGTACTATGTGTCCCTGGGATCTTAAGGTTTCCATGATTGCTTTGTACAAAACGTTTTCCCAGTTCCCCCGGGACCATCAATGAAATAGGCCGATGGTTCTTCTGCATTCACCTGAGTCATTATTCTGTCGTATGCTCTACGTTGTTCCTGATTAAGCCGATCTACACTTAGAATATCATCAATAGACACTGCTACGTTTCTCTCGTAAGAAATCTCTTTGCCTATACTGTCGTTATTACACAACAAATCAGCATCAGGACCTAGCTGGAAATCTCTTAATCTCTTTCCCATGTGCTGTAGATACTCAGATATATCGTACATTGTTTTCCGTTTCAGCTCAGCATATTCAGTACCGGATAAATTGTATTGCGTCTTATGGTTATCACATAGATGCTCTCGGTACTTCTCCCACAGTAATCTTGGATTTGATGGCGAACAGAACACAAGAATCGAGGCGAACAAATGCCGTAACTGCCTAGGCATCTGATATAATGTTGCTTCTTCCAAGCATTTGTCGAGATCAGAATCAGTAGACAACAGATTGCGTGCTAATGCAGTTTCCCTGAAGGTTGCATATAGGTGACCATTGAATGTTAGTAGGTCAGTATAGGATGATGGTGCTTTTACATGGTTCAATAATAATCGCAGGTAGTATTTTCCCTTTCGTTTGGTCCAGCAGATACTATGCGACCAATTACTCTTCCTTTCTTCCTTACACTCCAGAAGCGTTTTCCATAATCCCACACAAAATGCTTTGGAAAGTCTTTGTACAAAAGCTGTAGAGATTTGGCGGTGTCATCGTAGTGGTTCATGTAGAAAAATTGAGTCATCATGCTCTTTGATACAAAGGTATTTGAAAGTAAGGAGTTCAGATCTTGATTAACTGTGAAGGAGACGTAGTTGTTATTGGGTAAATGTAGTTGCAACGCTATTACAGCTGGTTGCATTTCGAAGAGATCAAAAGAATAGATACGCCACGCAGCTTCGGGAGGCCCAACCCAGCGTCCACGTTGATATTCTTCAATTTCATTTTCTACATTTGCAGCACACATTCGGAAGGCAACTTTGTCCGGTCCTTTGTAGATGTACTTATATATGTACTTGACTAATTTGATTGTGGAGAAAATTTCAACGTTGATGTGGCAATTGTACTTCTGAAGCAAATAAGGACTGTAAGGCACAACCCACCGGTTATCAATTAAATACCGACGTACTGTGGCTGTTAAACCATTGTTTCGACGTCTATACCGAGGGTAACTATCTGAGCCATGTGTTGTTGCCTCTTGAAATTCCCGAGGGTATCTATTCTTGCATTTACGGTTTTGCATACATGGACTTTGTGGATTGCATGAGCCACAAGGTCCATGGATCATATGATTGAGGACAAGGTTATGTAACTCGGGATTAAGTATCGGATCTGGTAATTCTGCGCTTATGTAACGATCATATGCCTCAGAATTCAACAGCTTGGAGTCTCGGGCCATTATTAGAAGAAGATGAGCGTGAGGCAAACCACGTTTCTGGAATTCGATAGAGTACACACACGCCTCTGGGTTTCCAAAGATTTTATCCTGGAGAAGATCTTTCTTCAGCAGTTGAAGTTTTGATTTAAAAACTCGGCTAAGCAAATCCGGTCTATTTTGTGGTAGTTCATTAGGCTGCAGATACTTGGTGATTTCGCACCATGCAGGATTACAAGTCATTGTAAGAAAGAAATCCGGTTTACCAAACTGTTGTACCAATGCCATGGCATCCATGTATCTTTTTCTCATGTCTCTTGGACCTCCAACAAAGGATGGTGGAAGTATAAATTTCTTTCCTACATCAGATCCAAGGGTATTCCCAGAAGCAACACTATCTATTAATCCTTGTAAGCAGTCAATCCTAATTTCCCGTTGCTGTTTGTAGTAGTACTCTAACCGTGAGATTTCTATCTTTACAAACATGTCAACGATGTATTGTTGAAAAAGCCTTCCAGTGTGCAATAACATTGATTTATCACCCTTGCGTATCTGCATTTTGTAGCAATAGTAGTGCCTGCATGATACAACGTTGCGCTTGCGTACAGAGGATTCAATAGCTGCACAACCGATAAGTGGAAAGTATTTAAGAAGAATCTAACCAAAAATTGCTATGCATTAACAACAGTTAGTTTCTACCTCGTTCTTCTTCAAAGATCGCTTGCTCGGCGACGAAGAAATTTGATGGCGAAGAGGTAGAGGCATTGTGCAATAACACTTTTGCTTTTGCATATTGGGTGGAAGCTTTTCAATACCGTGATGCCAGCCTACCTCACCACGTGCGTAAAGCAATGGATACTGAAGCGAATCGAAGCACCCAAAGTTATGGCATATTTTGTAAGGAGTAGTATTTGCAGAATAAATTTGAATGTGACATTATGGATTCAGAGTTGCCTCATCATCGACACAAATAATGCCAGCAACATCACTGCAACTGGGTTCATTGAACTCCCGTTGATCAAGCTTAGGATTATTGACGATGAAAATTTGGCATTTATCTACCGAATCCAAATGCCTTAGTTGTCTTAGAAATACAGCATAAGGATTCTGAGATAGAATTAGAGTTAACTTGAGCATAATATCTCGTGAAAAACGGTCGGAAACTTTTAAACGCTCCTCAAGTTCACTTTGAGAATCGTAGAAGTACAACTGTATACCAGTAGGCATTTCAGAAGCAGGTTTTAGTGGATTTAGAAAATGGTGCACTTTGCCCTGCACCTTGAAGATGTATATGCCTTGCTGATTTTTCAGCAAGTCATTATCTTTTCGAGCAGCGAAAGTAGTAAAAGCTAGGTTGTTATTGTAGGTTCTTACATACTTTTGGAAAGCAATCGATTCAGAATCACAGCCAGTAAACAAATCAGATAATGCATGAGGCATTTCTGTGATTGCTAACCTAATTTCTCCCTCAGAGCAACAGAAACAAGCTGGTTCAAGGTAAAAACGGATAGCATCACAGTATGGACAGTTAGCCGCCTCAGGTAACGTGGAATTACTGGACTGAGGTTCTAAAGAAACAGAGCTATCATATGCATAACGTGCACATAACTCAGCTCTTGCATTAACAGAAGGATAAAAATCAAAATTAACGTATGCTCTGCGGCAAAGTCTTTCACACAGCAACAGATTGGTGTTACTGCGAGATGCATTAGGAATCTGACTAACATCACTTGTGGATGCAACCGAAGTACCAGGTGCAGTCAGGCTACCCTGGATACTCCTACGAGCTGCATACTGAGCACGTCGACGCTTAAGCAATGAATCTTTCTTTGCTTCACTCATAGATGCATATGCATTTCGTCTTTTCTCATTCTGAGATTTACGATTGTCATGGTCCATAGAGTAACTAAAAGAAAGGGAAACTAAGTTTTTGAAATTAATTCGAAGCCACAGTACTTCTGACAACGTTACACTCACTCACATGAACAGAGCAGCTGTATAAGCAAACAAGCCATTTTATACTAAAGGTATATACGTACAGTTACCTACAGCCTAAAAGATTTATTGTTGAACAGAGAACATGGAAACTGTAATTGTACAACTACCTTTCCAAATCAGCTAAGAAACACAAATACTGAAAAGAATGCAACTTACAAGGGCTATTGCTCTACGGAAAACATGGAAACTGCAATTATAGTAACAGAGACAAGTACATACCTGAAAACAGCGTTTAAATGCAGAAGCGCAAATAACGATAGTAACTGCATATCCACAGACAGGAGAACAAATTAGAGAAGCAGTAAACAAAAACAACGAAGATAACAATCTGTGAGCATAACCAGTATACTGGTATATTGAGTTAACACAATACTGGCATATCTAAAGTAGTCAGAAAAAGTTAATTTGAATTCGTATTCAGTAGATAAGTAATGTATTCATCGATTCAGACTTTCTGTGATTCAAAAGTGACTAACAATTCATCTTTCATCTTTACTACAACAACAGAATACAAACGAAAAGGACAAGAAACTAAAGCATACATAAACCTAGTCATACATGCTTTAAGAAAATTAATACATATAGCTAAACAGTCACCAAATATAATTACATGTTTAAGTGCAAGAATTTAAAATCAACCACTAACCTGCAAATGAAGAATCCTTGAATCCTGGAAAATGAAAACACATTTATAAGAAATCAGGGAGCAAACAAAATAAATCCAAGGATTAAAGAGATATATAGACAACAAGGTATTTATAAAAGCAACATGTTATTTTTCACCAAGGAAACAGTTTCAAGGCTAAGTTTTTTTTGCTGTATCATTGAACACATTGAATAACGATGATGAATTAGACCAAATATCCATTGCTTCAAAAGAACGTAACACATAAACAAAATACAACCCAACAGTCCGATTCTGTACAAGATTACATCTACACTTTCAAGCAAAGTAAAATCAGAAGATGCACTTATTAAATCACACATCAGAAACTGCAATAATTGAACCAAAAGTAGCATGCATTCCCAATAAACCACAGAAAACATAGCAGCAAAACAACAGAAACCTGGACAGCCACAAGAAAAATGCAAGAAGAGACACAGAGACAAAGTAACCAACACCATATATACAACAAGAAGAAAACATAACAAACAATGCACCACAAACAATAATCAACAACAAAGATAACACCTTGCATTTCCAACATCATAAGATTAGACCCCAAAACAGGGAAAACTATGAAACACTCAATCAAAGAATATGAAAGTAAAATGACAAATTGCACTTACAAAATAACATCAGAGAATGCAATCGTCAAAGGAAAAAGCACATGCATTTCTAATAAACCACATAAAACACAGAAGAAATAAGAGTGAATCGTAGACGACAAATGCCACGAAGAAGGAAACAAAACATACGGCAACGAAGAAACCACTTCAACATGAAAGGAGAAGAACACGAGCAAGTAACCTACGCAAATAATCAATAACGAACAATTGCGAGCAACAGAGGAAAGGTTTACCTGCTGAAAGTGAGAGCGGAAACACTGCAACCAAAGACGACAATTGTAGATGATGGCGGTTCCGAACCGCTATATACACGAGCCCACTAAACGCCAGCACCAACAAGAGATGGAAGGCAGCCATTGGCCTTGGCGGGCGGTGGTGGAATTGCATTCTGAAGAAAAAAAAATGGCCAAAGGATTTAATCGTTATGCATATATATATATATATATGACCAAAAACCAAAAAAAAAAAACGAAAAAAAAAAGGTGAAAAGAAACGCTAGACGACAAAGTAGAACGACCAACATCCAAATATATATAAGTATATACTTCAAAGATATGATATATATATATATATATATATGTGTGTGTGTGTGTGTGTGGTTGAAACGATAGTACTCGTATCATTGTTCTTAATAATAATCATTAAGTAAGTTTAATATATTTAACTTAAGTTTTTAACTTATGTATTAGTGTCACTTAATTAATCCATGTACAATCCAATAAAACTAATATTAGAAAACATCATACAGAGAGAGTGAACACTAAATTAAAAAAAAAAAAAAAAAAAAAAAAACAAAAACAAAGAGATCGATAGTGTTGCTAAGGACAAGTAACCCTGCAAAAAACATATGTAACAAAGAACATTGGGCCGCCTAAATCTGTCCTTATAATTTAGAGGTGTTTGCAATATTGATTTTAGGGGGAATGAGGGAGAAGGATAGAAATATTTCATCAATTGAGTAGAAGGACAGTCTTTTGAAACTTTTGCATAAAGGACAAAACTATTTATTCACTGTCGAAATTCACTTGTGTTCGAAATTCACTGTTTAAATTCACTGCCGAAATTCACTAATTTTCAAAATTCATTGTCGAAATTCACTGATTTTTGAGATTCACTGTCGAAATTCACTGATTTCGGGATTCACCGGGGAGATTCACTGATTTTCGGGATTCACTGTTTGTCATTCTCGCTATAAAAATTATGCAGTTGTCCTTCTCCCTATCAAAAATATGTAGTTGTCTTGTTACTTAAAAATATTCCAGATTGTGTTCTTATCCCTAATTTCCCATTGATTTTATGATAGTGACATACTGTTTCCCGCAAAAATAGTGTCATGCAGCATGCACCTTGTGTTGAAAATGATAGGCATATTTCATTTCCCTTTTATTTATTAAAAACTCTCTCTGGATCTTCATATATGTGAATAAATTATACATATCTTTGGGTACATTACAATAGTCACAATTAAATTATACAATTGACAATGATAGGCCCATATTAATTATGGTGCTCGCATTTTTTAATCAGTTGTGTAAAAAATAACGTGTGACTTTTTGGGTATTTTGTTGTGGACATAGAATAATGATACATACACAATCGTTGTAACACTACGTCTATTTACATCATTGATCATTATGTATCATTAGTTAGACATGATGTATGTCAATCATAATCAACAATGTAATAAACCTTATGTCAATATTTTATTTACGAATTTACTTCATTGATGAAATATATACGACATTAGTGTACCACGACCACGAGGTTGAACTTGCAAATTTTATTTTTTTCACTGTATACCGTATATTCGGGCATTTATTTTAGCGGGCCCATGTCTGCAAAAACCAATTAAATGAAACAATTCATAGTGTTATTTATGTGAAATTTGTAATTTTAATAGATAGTTACCGTACAAAACGTTAAGTTTAGAATTACTTAATTATTTAGTCATTCTCTCTTGGCGACAACAAATCGTAAACATTTAAGTGTCGAAAATTCGAATTTCATCTCCAGAACGATTCTATATTATACTTTTATTCGATCGATGAAAAGTCGATTAAGAATCAATTGTTACTCCCACTAGCGGATCCAGGAACTTTTTGAGTGGGGTCACCAGACTCTAAACTACCTTTTTTAATCCAAAAATTTGTTTCAATGGGATCACCAAAGCCCAAAACTACATTTTTAACAACAAAACTCATCACAGAAAACCACTTGACTTTGCCCCGATGAAACGGATTACTCTCAGAGAGCAGGATTGGGGAGTGGTCAGAGCGAGAACAGGACAAGTGGTATACATGATGGTTCGGATATAGAGCCTGCCACTCAATGTTGATCACACCCCTATCCAGACGAACCCAAGTTGGCTGTGTCTCTCGCCTATTAAACCAAGTAAAAAGGGCTCCAAAATAACAAAGGTCAATCAATCCACAATCCGAAAAGGCACCCTGAAAAGCAACCATCTGAGAAATAGGCCTCATCCGCGGCCCTTCCTGTTCGGACTGTCGGAGTATCTCATTAAAGTCTCTCGCCACTAACCAAGGCAATTGGTGAGAATCAGGCAGCCGACGGAGCAACGTCCATGAGTGAATTCGCTCATTGACCACCGGATTGCCATAAAACCTGTAAACCTCCACACCCTACCATTAGCATTTGTTACAAGGGCATCAATGTGCCCATGACCATAAGTAGAAATCATAAGATTAATATTTGACGCCAAAGCAGAGCCAGGCCCCCACTAGCCCCCAAACTACCAACTACAAGAGCATTACGAAAACTCAAAGCACAACGAACAATTTAAAACCTACTTCTAGAGAGTTTTGTTTCAGACAAAAAAAACTAAAGACAGCGAAAAAGAAAGTACAAGAGCCTTAAGAGCCTTCACTGCACGAGGCTGGCCTAAGCCCCGGAAGTTCCAACATAAAATACTCATGGCGCCGGGTGGGCCTGCTCCACGGCAGACTCCACCAATGGCAAATCAACAATAGTTGTCCTCTCAGCTTAACTAAGCCTTTTCACCGCAATCTTCCCATCAACCTTCTCAACAGCCTTCCGTTTCTCCATAACCGTCGGCCCCAAAGTCGAACTGTTGGTCCCTTGGAAAGGCTAACACAAGTTTAGAGGGGGGGGGGGGGGTGAATAAACTTGTCACCAAAAACTAATCCTGAACTGGAAAAGCCCCAGGAACTGAGTTTCTCTGAAACTCAAACTGATCTTCAGTTCAATTTTGTTCCTGTCCCTTAACTTGTGCGGAGTTCAGTTAGCTTAACTGAAGGTAAGTCAACGCTGACTTATATTCAGTCTTGTTAACTGGCAGCGGATAAAGTAATAGCCTTTAGTGCAATAGATGTGTGAACAGAAATCTAGACCTTCTATATATCAGTTATGTGCTGACTCAGTGTCTGGTGTTTGCAGAGTGATAATGTAATAAAAACAAACACAAATGCATAAAGTAAATCAACACAAGATTTGTTTATGGAAGTTCCGAGTGGTGTAATCCCGTACGTCTCCCCTTCTCCTGTGGCGTAGGAGGTTCCACTAGAATAATGAGATAACCGTTACAAAATCCTAGCACTATGACAGTCCTTCATGACACCCTGGTTTCACTGTCTACACAAAATGAAGAAAGGTGAGATTGCTCCCTTCATTCTGCACACTGATCTTTCGGAGGTGGAATTGCTCCTTCACCAGCTCACCACTAACACACACACACACAGTCCGTAGACTGCACCAATTGCTGTAGCAACACTGTAAGAGAAAAGGTAGAATTGCTTTTCTCAAACTATGCACAGTCAACCCTTCTTCACAAAGGTTAGGTTTAGAATCAATCACAAGATTAATTCAGTGAGCTGTCTGATTCTTTTGGATCTGGCTTTGTAGCTCCAAGATGCCTTCTTTCCCCCTTAATGGGTTGCTGGATCTTTCCTTGTAGTCTTCAAGGCAATTTTGTTGGCTTCCCTTTTTTTCTGGATATATATATCTAATCTGATTTTGTGGATCTGGATTTGGATCTTAAATATATGCTTGTAAAGCTCTTTGTCTGATCCTCCTCTCACTTTTCTTTAAGTGATTTTCTTGTGTATTTATAGGGGTGATGTAACGATCACTAGCTCTTGTAGCCGTTACACTTGTCGTTTAGCCAACGTTCACATGTACGACCTTTTGTCATTTTGTTAATCAAGGCCTTAACTCAGTTTTCTACTCTTCTTCAAAACTGAGTACCTTGTAAACTTAATATCTGACTTCAATTGACTAAGTCAGAGTACACCAATCAGTTTCTTCATATTTGGTAACTGATAATCTTTGTCCTTAAGATTATTCAGTTTTACATGATCTATAACTCGGTCTCGGGTCACCACGGACTTGCTCGAATCCCGACTTATAGTCACGACTTAATCGACTTCTAACCGAGTTTTCCACTTCGCTTCTTCGGTCTTCTCAGAATCGAGTCCGTGTCCCTCGCTTCTTCGATCTTTTAGATAAGTCAACCGAGTCCGTGTCCCTCGGCGAACTTATCTTCTTCGGTTCTAGCATAACCGAGTTTGAACCCTCGCTTCTTCATGTGCATATTCGCTTTTCTTACTATAACTCAGTTTCCTTGGTGTAACTCAGCTTGTTCGCCTAGTTCCTATTCTATTACAATGCTTGTCTGAAACAACCTATACAAAGTTCAGACTCTAGATAGAACTTATACATTTATCTCTAGACCATTTCTTGCTTCTTCTTTCATTATGCACTATAACAGTTAGTTACGACTTCATCATCATGGGTTGTAAGTGATTTGTCTAATTTCGTGACGAATCATCATCAAAACATAAATAATATTTCCAACAATTTCCCCCTTTTTGATGATGTATCATAACCCTCCCTAAAAGCAATAATAAATGAATAGTGCAAGAAATCATAACAAAACAAATTAAGATAGCAAACTAGAACAGCCAAGTTTATTACAAGATTCAAATTGAGACAAACTGAGTTAAGAACTGAATAGATTACATCTTTTCCTTTTCAAGTGCTATTATCTTTTCTCCAAGAAAAATGCTTCTCTTAGTTTCCAGAAGTCTTCTTTCTTTTCCTTCTTCAGCTGATTCATCAGCTTTAGGCTTAATCTCCAGATATTCATTGATCAATCGATTGGCTTCTTCATTGTCTTCGTTCTTGAGCTTGATCATGATTTCTTTGATTTCCTCTTCCATCAGTTTCTCTTCTTCTTCTGAAAAGAAATTTTCTTTTTCCACTTCCCTTTCTGATTTCTCTTCAGCTTTAGCTTCCGGTTTCATTTCAGCTTCTCCCTTAGTTTGTGTCTCCTTATCTGCCAACTTCTCAAGAGATTTGACACAGATTACAATCTTCTTTCTGATACTTAACACTGCTTTAACTGAGGCTTCCTCATCATCCTCAGTTCTTGTTTCTATAAAGTCTCCTTCTGCAATCAGTTCTTCAAATAAACTGTCAACTGCTTCTTCATCAAGTTGAGTAGTTAGTAGATCAGCATCTACTTGTTTGTCTTGATCTTCCATTAGTTGTTTGGCATAGGCCTCTTCAGCCTTTTCCTCTTTAGTTGCATCATCACCTACAGCTTCATCTTCCCCCTTGTTTGAAGATAAGCGATAGCAATCTTCAAATAATGTACGTAGGGTGATGATGTTTGAATATTCGAATAGGCCTGAGTAATGTACCCATCCAATGAAATCATGTAGGTTGAAAAGTTTCTCCTGTAGATTCTGTAACAAACATTCAATGAATTCCTTCAAAATTTTCAGTTTTTCTGCCTCAGTTTCTTGAGCCAGAAATTCTTCATTTGCTGATTTGCTTGTTGATGCCTCATGAGCTTGTGATGGGGAGCTGATGTCAGGATAGTAAAAATGAGTATCATGAACTTTGCTTTTCATACTCAGCTTCACAGAATTCAGCGTCCTCTACCGCTTCTCTTTTCTCTTCAGTGTATTCTCCAAACATCCTAGTTAGAAAATCACTTTCTTCAGTTTCAGCATCTTCTTCTTCTTCAATTTCTTTACTTTCTCCAGCTTCTTTACCACTTCCTTCACTTTCATCTCCATCATCTCCTTCAGTTTCTTCACTATCTTCAGTATCATCCTCAATCTGGATTACATTCTCAATTTCAGTTTTCTTTTCTTGAAATTTGTTCCACATCCTCTTCTGCCTTCTCAGAGTCCTTTCATCTAGATTCACAGTTCCACTTGAATCTGAAATCTCACTTAATTCCTCTTCTTCAAAAATTTTCCTTTTCTTCAGTCTGGTGGATGTTGATTTGAGTTTTGCTTTGTTTTCTGTGACTTTTGAGATGGAGAGATGATCTAGTATCTTTTGCACTAGATAGGGAAATCCTTTTCTTAATAAAAATTCTTCTCCATTGGTCTTCTTTTCTTTGGCTTTTTCTTTCTCGTCCGTGATTTGCTTGATCAATTGATTGAGAACAAATTTGTTCCAATCAAATCTCTCTTCAAACCAAATGGCATAAATCATCTTCATTTTGTCTGTTGAAAGAGTGTAGAAATTTCGAGCATGACCAATGACGTTCTTGGTCAGAAGAATCGTTAGGAATGCAAATTCTCCTTTTTGCTGATATATAGAGCCACTGAAATTTTTCTCTTTCTTGTTGATTGCAGTGATGTTCCAAAGCTTGTCTTTTTCTTCTTTCCCAAAAGTGAAAGATGGAGAGCCTCCAATTATATCTAGACGGAACACCAGGGAAAGCAATTGTTTATCAATGGTGAAGCTTTTGTCTTGAACAGTCATTTTGAAGCTTTTTCCATTGTTGATGATTTCGGCATTCTTGTAGAATTCTCTCATGTTGTCTGGACATAAAGTATCCACTTTTGTGTCGAACGGATTTTCGAGTCCCCGAATCTTTTTGATTTTCTTGACAATCTGCATTGATAGCTTGGAGTTTGAAAATCTTTGACAGAAATTTTCCAGACTGGTGGTGATTCCATCGTCAATGTTGTATTGCTCCATGGATTTTTGATTTGTGAAATTCTGGGGTAGAGCCTTGAAAATTTTGAAATTGATTGAACAGGATTTCGTCAAGATTGCGTCTATCAATCGTTTTCAAAAATGAGAGTCGTGTCACAATCAATGGGATTATGTAGGGATGTGCATCTACTCTTTCTCCCAGATTGACACGTGGCTTAGAGTGATTTGTCATGTCAGTCCAAGCGTCAGATGGTAGCTGGAAAGTTTTCTGCTTTTGACCAAAATGTCCTCCATCCGCTTTTGCCATCTCGGTTTTGTATAGAAGTCAGTTTTTCTGAAGATTTTGCAATGTAAACTGACTTTCCTGCAAAACAGTTTAAGTTTTCTTCGGTACCCATATCTTCTTGGGTCCGGTTGGATTAGTTCCTGAAGTGTAACCTTCAGTTTCTTGGTTGAGAGAATTAAGCATTCTCAACTCTTCTAGATAAACCATTACGTTCAACCTTAGTTGATTTCACAAGAATTCTTTTAGATTTTTCACTTTTGATCTCCTTGTGTAATCTACTAGGTCTTCCAGTTTCTTGGTGTCTAGAGTTTGTACTCTTTGAAATCTCAAGACTGGGTAGGGGTGGGGGATTATCATTGCCTTTGTCAATTTTGCTGAGTATTAACCTTTCAGCTAGATTTGACACCTCAGTTTCAAGAAACTCATTCCAATCTTTTGCTTTGCCAAGTTCTTTGTCTTTTTGTTCCAACTCCAAGGAGAGTTTTTCGGTTAACTTGACAAGATCAGAGTTTCTCTGACTGAGTTCAGCAAATGATAACTGAGTAGAAGAATGTACTTTTTCTTGATGATTTGATACAGTTTGTACATTCTTTTGTTGCTGTGATGAGTCTTCTGTATCAACAACCATTTGCAACAATTCCTTTCCTTCTTCTTTTGAGAGGTCTCTCAGTGATGGAACTCCTCTGGATTCGTTAGTGTGAACATTGAAGTTTGTATCCACTTCATCACTGAGCTGAGGTTCTGGATTTGTATTTAAATTTGTTGTACTGAACCTTTCTATCATTTGATCCTGAAAATCAGATATATTTTGCAAGCAATTTGTAAGGGGGTGTGTAAGCCAACTTCTAGCTCTAGATGTAGACATTGAAACTAGATGAACCGATACAGTGAGGGGTCTTCAACAACTGGATGCTTCGAAGTTTGTATCCACTTCATCAGTTTGTATCCACTTCAACAACTGGATGCTTCGAAGTTTGTATCCACTTCGAAGTGATGGAACTCCTCTGGATTCGTTAGTGTGAACATTGAGGGGTCTTCAACAACCGATACAGTGAGGGGTCTTCAGCAACTGGATGCTTCGAAGTTTGTATCCACTTCATCAGTTTGTATCCACTTCAACAACTGGATGCTTCGAAGTTTGTATCCACTTCGAAGTGATGGAACTCCTCTGGATTCGTTAGTGTGAACATTGAAGTTTGTATCCACTTCATCACTGAGCTGAGGTTCTGGATTTGTATTTAAATTTGTTGTACTGAACCTTTCGATCATTTGATCCTGAAAATCAGATATATTTTGCAAGCAATTTGTAAGGGGGTGTGTAAGCCAACTTCTAGCTCTAGATGTAGACATTGAAACTAGATGAACCGATACAGTGAGGGGTCTTCAACAACTGGATGCTTCGAATAATTGATGCACAGTTATCTCCTTGAGGAATAACAACTCGGATCTCTTCCAAGAGGAAGATTCGCTCTGATACCAATTGTTGGTCCCTTGGAAAGGCTAACACAAGTTTAGAGGGGGGGGGGGGGAATAAACTTGTCACCAAAAACTAATCCTGAACTGGAAAAGCCCCAGGAACTGAGTTTATCTGAAACTCAAACTGATCTTCAGTTCAATTTTGTTCCTGTCCCTTAACTTGTGCGGAGTTCAGTTAGCTTAACTGAAGGTAAGTCAACGCTGACTTATATTCAGTCTTGTTAACTGGCAGCGGATAAAGTAATAGCCTTTAGTGCAATAGATGTGTGAACAGAAATCTAGACCTTCTATATATCGGTTACGTGTCGACCCGAGTGTCTCGGTGTTTGCAGAGTGATAATGTAATAAAAACAAACACAAATGCATAAAGTAAATCAACACAAGATTTGTTTATGGAAGTTCCGGGTGGTGTAATCCCGTACGTCTCCCCTTCTCCTGTGGCGTAGGAGGTTCCACTAGAATAATGAGATAACCGTTATAAAATCCTAGCACTATGACGGTCCTTCACGACACCCTGGTTTCACTGTCTACACAAAATGAAGAAAGGTGAGATTGCTCCCTTCATTCTGCACACTGATCTTTCGGAGGTGGAATTGCTCCTTCATCAGCTCACCACTAACACACACACACAGTCCGCAGACTGCACCAATTGCTGTAGCAACACTGTAAGAGAAAAGGTAGAATTGCTTTTCTCAAACTATGCACAACCAACCCTTCTTCACAAAGGTTAGGTTTAGAATCAATCACAAGATTAATTCAGTGAGCTGTCTGATTCTTCTGGATCTGGCTTTGTAGCTCCAAGATGCCTTCTTTCCCCCTTAATGGGTTGCTGGATCTTTCCTTGTAGCCTTCAAGGCAATTTTGTTGGCTTCCCTTTTTTTCTGGATATATCTAATCTGATTTTGTGGATCTGGATTTGGATCTTAAATATATGCTTGTAAAGCTCTTTGTCTGATCCTCCTCTCACTTTTCTTTAAGTGATTTTCTTGTGTATTTATAGGGGTGATGTAACGATCACTAGCTCTTGTAGCCGTTACACTTGCCGTTTAGCCAACGTTCACATGTACGACCTTTTGTCATTTTGTTAATCAAGGCCTTAACTCAGTTTTCTACTCTTCTTCAAAGCTGAGTACCTTGTAAACTTAATATCTGACTTCAATTGACTAAGTCAGAGTACACCAATCAGTTTCTTCATATTTGGTAACTGATAATCTTTGTCCTTAAGATTATTCAGTTTTACATGATCTATAACTCAGTCTCAGGTCACCACAGACTTGCCTGAATCCTGACTTATAGTCACGACTTAATCAGCTTCTAACTGAGTTTGCCACTTCAGTTCTTCGGCCTTCTGTAACTGAGTCTGTGTCCCTCAGTTCTTCAGTCTTTAGATAAGTCAACGAGTCTCGTGTCCCTCGGCGAACTTATCTTCTTCAGTTCTAGCATAACTGAGTTTGAACCCTCGCTTCTTCATGTGCATATTCGCTTTTCTTACTATAACTCGGTTTCCTTGGTGTAACTCAGCTTGTTCGCCTAGTTCCTATTCTATTACAATGCTTGTCTGAAACAACCTATACAAAGTTCGGACTCTAGATAGAACTTATACATTTATCTCTAGACCATTTCTTGCTTCTTCTTTCATTATGCACTGTAACAGTTAGTTACGACTTCATCATCATGGGTTGTAAGTGATTTGTCTAATTTCGTGACGAATCATCATCAAAACATAAATAATATTTCCAACACGAACCCCTAGCACGTGCGAGACGACGATACATGGACACCCTCATCCGATGAACCACTTGCTCCTCCCGCGACATCGGCATCTCTCCCTGAAAAGCTAGCTCCGACATCACAACAAACCCACCACCTTGAGAGACAGCCGCCCCTACATCCTCCCCCATCTCCATATCAGGTTCACCCCTGTCAAAAGCATGGTTAACTGCAGCCACAAAGGGAACAATGGCATGGGACGCCACATCCCCACCAGGCCCCTCAAGATGCAATACTCATTGCGTATTTTCTCCTCCAGTCCCACCACCTTCCTGCGTATTTTCAGCTCCACCCCCAAAAACTTCAAGCAACTGCGTACGCCCGACAAAATTAAGCCAAGGCCGGTAAGGGAGCCGGCACTGCTGTTCCACCGTCAACTCATGGTCAAGCCCGGGACAGGACTGAATAGTGTGGTCCAACAGCCCATAATTATAACAAAGATAAAAGCAGACGTTCATAAAGGAGCAGCCCCCGCACCTCCTCTCCCCGATCACCCGACACACAAACACACCGGCGGATTGGCCGATCAACATGCACTTCTCGTTTGCATGTGCTTTAGGTCACACACAATTGACCTTCCATGCAGCTCTCTAAAAAATTACATCATGAGGTGATCCACAATCTCCTTCGTATAAAAGGGAAGGGGCAACCTGTCTACATTGACCCAAAAAAATTGTCCCGGAAAAGATCCGTTTTCGACTCTGATCCATCCATCCATGGCTCCACCGCCAACAAATATCCATTAGAACTCCACGGACCTGCTGTCAACGCGAACTCCCGATCCCTTCCATGATAAAAAAAACACACTGAAAAATATTTCGCCGCAATCGTACCACCGTAAAAGCCAATGTCTTCCAGGAACGAGACATGGACGGCTGTAAATTCTGTAAGGAAACATCGCGTGATGAGAAAGACTTGCAAAGAATACTCAGCTCATGAACATCCTGCGTAGGCCGGAGAGCCGCTGCCGGCAAAGGGCATCGCGTCGCCTCCCCTTCGGTTAGGTTTAGGGTTTGAATCAGCTCTTTCGCAGCCTCTGCATCCATCTTCAACCGGCAGCGTGAACAAAGAGAACTAGTAGGATCAGCGCCAAGAGAAAGGGCACCGCCGGAAAAAAGATCGCAACTTCAGGGAAGGGAAGAAACGTCGGGGAAAGAGGAAGCTCTATCAGAGAGACCGACTCCAACGGAGGGATTTTTTTTTCTCTTAGACATAACGGAGGGATTTTTAACAATGAGAAATTTTTATTTAGTTATTTAAACAAAAAGTAATAACCTTGGAAAGTGTTTTAAACCAAATATTGATATTATTATTAAATTACAATTTTATAAAAGATTAATAGTATAAAAAATAGTGTTATTTGTTTATAAGGACTTGTTTTGGGACTTAATTAGGCACTTAGGACATCCAAAAAAGATCATTAGTTATAAGGACGGATTTATTTTATCTTTCCAATTCTACCCTTCACATATAAGTTGTCTTTAATGTATATTCTATTTCAATTACCGCTGATTCTGATTCTGATTTTTACGGCTTCGATCCTGCATTCATTTCTGATTCTTATGCAATTTCTTCTCTTGTAATCCGATTCTTCGCCGCATCTTATCCTGTATTGATCCATCTGTGTGTATTTTGTTTTGGATTCATCAGTTTCCTGTCGATTCGTGCATCAGAGCTTCGAAAAATCATCCAGCTTCATTGTTCATCTTCTGCTTCGGAAGAGATGCGTGTTGTCACAGTGACAGCTGATACTACGTTAAAGTCTATTCATGATAGACTTTCAAATCGGTGGACGGATTTGAAGGATATGTCTATCAGTTTGTATTATGTGTTGCCTGATGATTCCAAGTGGCTCTTATGTTCCGATGATGATGTGCATTCCATGATTGCTGTTGCTGAATCTTACAGTGCTAAGCGTGTTAAAGTGGAGGTTGTAGGGAATGCCGTTGTTGGTTCTTCATCTTCTTACAATGGTGGTAGTTGTGTTGGATCTGAGGATTTTGTTGATGATGAGGGTTCTATGATTTCATCTTCGACTGATAGTAATGTGTTGACTTTTGGTTGGGACAAAATAGTAATCAAAGAAGGTCAATTGTTTGTTGGTGGTGCGGATGATTTTAGGGAGTGCCTTCAAAAGCTGTCTATACAAACTGGTTTTAAATATGTGTACAAGAAGAATGATAGTTGTAGGATTTATGCTGTTTGTGCTAAGATGAATGAAGCAAATTGTGGTTGGTATGTTCGTGCTTCGAAATAGAAATCGAGTGGATTCTTTTATGTAACTAAGTTGTGCAATGTTCATACTTGTGGTACGTCTTCGATATCTTTTGGGCGAGATCGTCGTATGACTTCTGATATTCTTTCGAAGGTTGTTCTTCGTAAGGTTCGTGAAGACTCAAGTTTCTCTGCATCAGATTTGTGACTTTTGGCTGGTACTGATCATGGTCGTGCTGTTTCTTATGTTGTTGCTTGGTCTGCTTGTTAACAAAGCTAGGGATTTGTTATATGGTGATGTTATAATGTCATTCAAAAGTTTACATGGTTATGTTAATAGTGTGCGTGAAACGAATCATGCCTCTATTGCTATTTTAGAGGTGCATCTTGAATCTCGCCATTTTCAACGGATGTTTATTGCGTTCGATGCTTGTATTCGTGGGTTCAAGAATTGTCGACTAATGCTCTTTCTGGATGGGGCTTATTTGAAGTTTGATCAGTCTGGCCATTTGTTGGGTGCAACTGGGAAGGACGGTGAGAATGGTATGTCTTATTTTGAGTACATGTTTATCTTTAATGCAGTGACACATTAGTTTATGCAGTGACACTTGATTTTATTGTTTGAGAATTGGTTTTTTTTATCACTTTCCATTTGGCATTGCTCTAATACCTAATTTTTGAGTTCCTGTATCAACTTGTTGCATTTTGTTTCTGATTTTTGTGTTATGATTGTGTTTTTGCACTTTCTTGTTTTGGTATTGAGATTTTTGTTGCAGTGACATTGGTTTTGTGTTATTTGCTGTGATGTTTTGATTTGATATTGTTCCAGGAATATATCCTCTGTGTTATGGTGTTGTTGATTCTGAGGATTTCAATAATTGAAGATGGTTCTTGTTGCATTTGAAGAATTTGCTTATACTAGTTCGTCGAATGACGTTCATAACCGATAGGAATCCCGGACTATTGGATGCTATACGGGAAGTGTTTCCTGATGCATTTCTTTCTTATTGTATTTACCATTTGAAGTTGAATCTGAAGACTTGTTTTAGTGGTAGATATGTAGGTAAATCTTTGCACGAGAGAATGGTCCATTTGTTTAACCAATGTGCTTATGCTCCGACTGTTGAAGAGTATGACAAGTACATGGCTGATATGTTACTTGAAGGTAGAGAGCGTGCAGAAACGATCTTTGTGAATTTAGATCCGAACAATTGGGCCAATGCTTATTTTGAAGGTTGTCGGTATGGTCGTACTGCTTCTACTTTGGCTGAGTCGTTTAATGCTTGGATATTTAAGGAGAGGCACCTTCCTGTGTTGAATATGGTTGATGGCATTCGTATCAAGATCATGACAAGATTCTCAGATAAGCGTGCTGCTGCAGCATCATTCAAGTCTTTGATCTGTCCAAATGTTGATTCTATTTTGTTCAAGTTGATGGATTCGGGGAGTCACTTTGGTGTTGCTAATTGTAGTTATTATAAGTATGAGGTTTTTTCATCTCCGCCGGCAAGTGTTAATCTGGATATCCGTGCTTGCTCATGCAATGAGTGGCAGCGGAATGGCTATCCGTGTATTCATGGATTGGTTGTGATTAGGAGTACATGTTTCCCTTTGAATGAGTACGTTGATCCTTGTTATTTGACACAGTCGTATGTTGATTCATATGATTTTGGAGTATAGCCAATTCCTGGTCTATTTTTGAAGAACAATTATGAAGATCTTATTGTGCTTCCACCCGTTCCAAAGAAACAGCCTGGTAGGCCCCGGACGAAGCGTCTTCGATCTCATGGTGAGATGTCAACTCGTGTTATCCAATGTAGTCATTGCCATGCCTTTGGTCATCATAATAAGAAGGGTTGTTTTGTAATCATGACTTTTGGATTTAATATCGATGATTTGTGAGATTTTCGCTGATGCAGTGACATTACTGTTATTATATTAGTATGCTTATTGAGTTTACTACTAATGCACTGATCTTTGTTATGTATATTGTGATTATTGCTTTTATATTTGTAATCATTTTTATTCCTGATATATTCTTGTCATTGGTGTCTTTGTATTGCTACTGAATTGAAGATGTAATGAATGCAGTGACATGAGTGTGTCTGCATTTTTATGTTTATGTACTGCCAAGAGTTTTAATTCATTTAGTTGCTATTGTATTCATTATAAAGAGCTTATTATATACTTATTGTTAAGTCATGTGTGTTTTGTTTTTATACACAATGTGTTGGTGATGTTTCTATGTTTGTGTTTATTTAGTGAGTTCCTTGAAATGATTTTTTAAGTTTTAGTGAGTGTAGTGACATCAATGTCACTGCATCTTTATGGATATGCATTTTGCATAGAGATTATAATGTTTTTACTTCCATTTTTTTACATAAGATGTTAACAGCAATCCACAAACAATTAGAAATCAATGCACAAGAACATGAAGCATCAACGATTTCCAATTTTTGAATGAATTGAAATGTTTTTGTACTAAGTGCAGTTACATCGTTGTCACTGCATCTGAATTAACATGCATTTCAGTGATATTTCCTTGTCCTGCTACTGTTTTCATGCAGTCACTCGAATGTTAACAATTAATGCTCAACAATTAGAAACTTTACTAGCATTTTATGAAAAACATGAAGCATCAAACATTTATGCTCCTTCTAGACAAAATGAACCATCAGTTATAAATCATCAACAAAAACTCTTAATGCCTTATGATATTCTACTTTTCAACTAGTTTATATAAATGATTGACCATCAACAAAGCAAAGTAGAATAGTCAAATCAAGTAGAATCTACAGCTATCTTAGTTCCCAATGTGAAGTCTGTTAAGCACTAATGAATTTACAATCATTCCTTTGAACAGCTGCACGTGTTTATTTGCCAGTTGTGGTGGAATTTTCAAATCTTGTACTAGCTTGTAGATGTAATATGACAAGTATATGGCACAGTTCCTGCATTACATTTCAATGATTCTGTTATTATGGTGTATCGTTAGTTATGGTTATTATGTTAAGAATTGCATTCAGACTTACGTTGCATTATCTTGTAAATGTATGTTTTCAACCTTTTCCACTTTCGTTGCTATTCTCGGTTGCTGGCTGTTCGGTTCAATGGCTTGTGAAAGCATCTCAAGCTGCAAAATAAGAGTAGTATGTTCGGTAAAAACTAGTTTTAAATTTATAAACCGAAACACCCCAAGTATAAGGCTTGTATAAAGGGTGTTAACGGGTCGTCCTAAGGGAGTCGAATGTTTATCGGATTAAGATGCAGTTATTATATCGATTATGTCACAAATTATTATCTAAAACTAAGGTTTATATTAATTGTAAAATAGAAACGAAGAACGTTGACTAAAATAGCGAGAAACGAAAAAATTCAACACCGGACGGCCGTTCACCGAGGGTGGACGGGCGTCCGGTGACGTCTTCGGAAAACGAAATATGCGAAAAACAAATGGGTAACAACTAAAGTTCTTGAAATAACTAATCGTAGCAATCACAATTGATACGAACAAATTGGTTTATCAAAGAATTAAAAGAACGGCAAGGCAACTATAATCCACCAATCAACCAACCAACCCCAACTAGATTGTGAGCTAAAGGTACGATTTTTAGTAATGATCACATCACGAATTCGATTAAATCTCTTTAATCAATTTCTAGGGTTTCGTTTTCTTTCTCAAGCAAAACTAAACTAGCATGCATAACACGATCATGAGATTGTCTCCAATACTCTACTCAATTAATCATAAACAATCTCTTGAATCACAATTAATTGCATCAATTGAAAGAAATCACAACTTGAATAATATTCTCATATAAATTCAATTAGAACGGTAGTTTCATCGATCTCTCGATTCAATAAAACATAAACAATTATTACAAAATTCAATTGATGAAAAACAGTAAATTTAACTCACTAAAGATATAGCTTAAAATCTTCTAGTTGGTGTGGTTTTTGGTTGGTTTCCTCCGTTGTCCCACCGCAAGATGCTTAGCCAACAATCATATTGGTGATCATGATTGTTGAGATGGAAGAATTCATCTCTGTGTTTGCTCTTTGTGGAATATGCGGCTGCTAGGATATATGCGGCTGCTGTGAATTTCTGAATGAATGATATCATCCTCCTTAGGGTTTGATATGCGCTGGTATTTATAAGATTTTGAGGCGGCTAGGGTTAAGTCGGCGATTGGACGCCCGTCCAGTCTTCACAAAATTCATCGAGTCGGGCCGAGTCTTCTTGGACGTCCGTCCTATGCAAAAATGGGCGCTCGTCTGGTCCTTCAAACGCCCGTCCACTGGACGGGACTCAGACGCCAGTTCAGCCATCAATGTGTCTTCATGCCAATCTCAATTTTGTATCTCTTTCTTGCCATTAAATCTTCAAGTAAACATCTTTTAAGCTCATTCTCAGGCATGCAAGCATACCTACAAGATGGTAAACACGAGCCAAGTGTAAAATCGTACATAAATACATAAAAAAAACACATACACAACTCGATTTTGCACTTTTAAACATCTCGAACTTCATTATCTCAATATTTCAATTAAACTCCTACTTTTCTATAAAAAGTAATAAAATACGAAGAATATTGTTACGGAATAAAGCGATAAAAACCATAAAATTCACTGTTAACAACTCCCCCATACTTAAACTTTTGTTCGTCCCGAACAAAATAATCAAAACTAGCTCACTTTCATGCAATCCATATGGGTTCCCAACTCACGTAACAAAAGATACGACAAATACAGCAATTAATACCAACATAGAGATAGATTCAGTGTGTGTGTGAAAAGCCCTTTTCAATCTCCACTATTCTTTCGCACAAAATCCGTTCAAATAATCCTAATGACTTTCCTAGGTATAGGCAGTAACCGTCCACACAAAGTCCTCCCGTGTACTTATTAGGATAATCCCTAATGCATATCATTCAGTTTATACTGGGGATAGTCAGAAGATAACTAAGTTTTCAACCAACTTTACACATTGCCATTTGCTAATTTTTTTCTTTAAAGTTCACTTAATTCCACATATATAGCATATGCCCTCATTCCCAGCAATAGGATGTTTCGTGATAACACCCTAGCTGGACTACTATCATCATGCAGTCAGGAGCTATTGAACCTCATAGTGGTATAGGACATTTCGTGATAATGCCCTACCGCACTCAAATCATTGGCAGCTACATCCGACATATATATATATATATAATTCATATTAGCTTGGTATTCAAACTTTAAATTATATCCCTCCTATCACATTCAAACCTTCAGATATTCACAGTACACGGTTAGAAATTAGGTGTAATGTTTACCGTTACTATTAAGCACAAGTCTCTCTAGGATAAATCACTAGGATAGTGCATGGATAAAGTTTAAAAATGTCGCTTCAATTTCAAAGGCTTACGTGAATATGAAATGAATACTATCTCATATTAGTAAAAGCATGCTATAACTATCTCACAGAAGTTACAGACAATCATCGTCAGGGAACTACAACTAGCGAGCCTTTTTGTTTCAATTACATGCTCAAGATTTACAATTATCCACGTTTACTTTGAAATTTTTTTGCCAAGGAATTCACATTTGCTCGCTTTTCGAAATATAGCATGATAACATACCCAATTTAGACACCCCCCACACTTAAATCACATTATGTCCTCAGAATGTGCATATAAAAGAAAAGAATACTTAGTTTGGTTTTCAAAATGATTGTCGGGTTGTAGGTTGGCGAGGTCGTGCCGTAGCATGAATGTACCGCTGCAACTCGTAGAATGAACAGACAACACTAAAAGTGACAACTGGCAAAAACCGCGCAACAATATCTGCAACACTCGACATAGCATATAATCTCGGGGTACAAGGGGTATATGAGTAAACATGTAGGCACATAAAGCATTCACAAATAGGACAGGGATAACCAACACACAAATCACCATGGTTTTATTCCTATTGCCCTAAAAACTTAACTAAAAAGTAACTTAAAAGACTAGGCTGCCTCCTAGAGCGCTTCTTTTATGTCATTAGCTTGACACAGATTTCAAAGTTAACCCGGATCGGGCCACTTCGCTTACTTCGGCCACTTCTTCATCGGAATCGAATGAAGGACGGGGGTGTGGCCGCAACGAGAACAAGTCAAGTGCTCTACTAAGTGTTTGAACTTAAGAGCACTTGCATTAGAATCTGTAAAAAGTGGTAAATCTGTATATACAGCTCCAGATCCAACTAAAATGTGCTGCATCAGAATCTGTATACAGGATCTCTATTCAACAGATTCGGATAAAATTGGACATCATACTCTAAATCTACCGCAATCGAATTTTTTTTACGATTCAAGTTTTCGCTATTTCTAACATTATATATATATATATATATATATATATATATATATATATATATATATATATATATATATATATATATATTCGAGTCACAAAAAATGCTTTCTACAAATATTTCATTAAAAAGATCTTCTATACATATTTTGAATATCCATACAAGGTAATATTTATCACTATAATAATAGACAATAAATTATTTATATGTGTATTTGTTTTTGTAAATATGTCATAATTATTTTGGTTTACAGTTACTTTATTATTGTAGTACGGTAGAGATTCTGGTACAAGTGACTATGTGTAGAGATTCTGTAAATGAAGTTGGAGTCTGTAAAGTAGAGACTCTATTCAGAGACACTGATGCAAGTGCTCTAACTCTCCAGATAGCACTGACTCTCTTCTTCATCCCGTTCTTGTGCAGGTTACGCTTAGGTATACTGACATGTTCAGATGTCTTGGAAGAAGGGTCCTCATGGGTAAATGTAGAAATGTCATCATCCGAATGAAAGAATTCGGATGGGATCTCATCGCAGATCAGAATATCAGTCGTTTCAACCCTCTTTTGAAAGTACAGGGTCTCAGACTTTTCTTTTGGTTGGCCAAAATATTTTTTGAGTCTTTGACCATTTACCTTAAAGGGTTGATTATCATACCCGTTTAACGTGATCGCTCCACTTGGATTGACATCGAGAATCTCAAAGGGGCCAGACCATCTAGATTTGAGCTTACCGGCAAACAGATGGAGCCTGGTATTATAAAGCAAAGCCATATCACCCACTTTGAATTCTCGATCCTTGATCTTAGCAACATGGAGTACCTTAGTTCTTTCCTTACTGATTTTGGCATTCTCATATGCTCGAGTCTAAATTCGTCGAGCTCATTTAATTGCAATAACCTCTTTTCCTTACGAGTTGGCTATCGAAATTCAAGAATTTAATAGCCCGCAAGCTCGTGTTCAAGCTCGACCGGTAAATGGCATGCCTTGCCATAAACCATTTGGAAGGGTGACGTGCCCATAGGGGTCTTAAACGCAAGGCGATAGGCCCAAAGCGCGTCATCCAACTTTAGACTCCGCTGGATCTATTTGCGTTCACGGTCTTTTCTAGAATCCTTTTAAGGCTCCGGTTGCTTACCTCGACTTGGCCACTTGTTTGGGGATGATATGGTGTACCGATTTTATGTCTGACACCATATTTCTCAAGAATTTTATCAAGCGGCGCGTTGCAAAAATGAGTACCTTCATCATTAATGAGGGCTCTGTGACAATGAATCGGGTGAAGATATTCTTTTGCAAGAATTTCTTCACAACTTTGTGATCATTAGTTTGGGTGGCTATTGCCTCCACCTATTTGGAAACGTAGTCTACACGTACGACGAAATGTATTTATTGGAGCATGAAGATGGGAAGGGGCCCATGAAATCAATGCCCCACACGTCGAAGACTTCGCATTCTAGAATGGGCCTAAGTGGCATTTCCATCCTATTACTTTGCCTCCCAATCCTCTCGGCACCTATCGCAACCTTTACAAAAGGCTTCGCATCTTTAAAAAGAGTCGGCCGCAAAATCCCGCTTGGAGGATTTTTGCAACAAGCCTTGGGTGTTCCGTAGTGTCCTCCCGTGGGACCACTATGACATTGTTCCGTAATATCCCATTGCTCATGTTCCGGAACACACCTTCTAAGCAACCCATCTTTACGGACCTTGAACAAATAAGGATCCTCCCACACGAGATACTTTAAATCGAAAAGAACTTCTTCCTCTCCCGATACGTCATTTCCTCTAAATGCCCACTTGCTAAATAGTTGACGTAATCGCGTACCACGGCCTAACCGTATCAAGCTTCATCAATTGCTCGCAGTAGGGAAATCGATGCCTATTTCCTTGTGATTTTCGCCACCCTCATTTACTAGGCGAGACAGTGATCGGCCACAATGTTATCACTACCCTTCTTATCTTTGATCTCAAGGTCAAACTCTTGCCAAATTAGAATCCATCCGAGTAACCTTGGTTTTGCATCTCGCTTTGTCCATAAGGTAGCGTAGGGCTGCATGGTCCGTCCAAACCACAACTTGAGACCCTAGAAGGTAACTTCTAAACTTGTCGATAGAAAAAACGACGGCTAAGAATTCCTTCTCAGTCGTGGTGTAATTGCATTGAGCCGGGTTCAAGGTGCGGCTCGTATAGTAAATGGGCCTGAACTTTTTGTCAATTCTCCGGCCTAAAACTACACCCCACCGCGTAGTTAGAGGCATCGCACATTAATTCAAAAGGCTTAGTACAAATCGGGTGCGATTAAGATAGGGCACTTATGAGCTTATCCTTTAGGCAATTTAAAGCTTCCTTGCATTTCTCATCAAACAAGAACTCAACATCATCTTTCAGAAGGTTAGATAAGGGCTTGGAGAAAGAGTTCCTGAGTCAATACTTCCCACCTTCTAAGACAGCCCAATGTTTAAGTGATATTTTCACTTTTTGCCAGAAGGAAAATGAGTCATTTTTCGAGTGTTGGAAGAGGTTTAAGTCTCTTCTTAGAAAGTGTCCCCATCATGACTTGCCGCTACAAAGGCAAGTCAATACTTTTTTCAGTGGATTGACCGAGCTCACGAAGGGCATGGTCAATAGTTCTTCTGGTGGGGTATTTTTAAAGAAAACACCTGAAGAGGGGTGGGCATTATTCGAGGATATTGCCAAATACAACTATGCCCCCTCATATCAAGCTATCCAAGCACCTCCTCCTCCCAAGATCGAGGAGGTGAATATGCAAAGTCTGATCGCCATGCTGCAAAAGCAGATGGCAGCTTCTCAAATTTCTCCCAATCCGATCAATCCGAATCCTTCCTTTCAACAGAACTCCCAAGTTCTATACTGCAAAAATTGTTGTCAGACTGGTCATATGGTTGGCAAGTGTCAATTTGTCTCCCCCTCTGCTTATCAAGTTAATACTGTTCATGTATTAACAGGGGATCAGCCTCCTGACTCTCATTTGTCTCCCCCTCTGCTTATCAAGTCAAAAATCAGAATTTCAATAGAAACCCTAATTTCAATCAGAACCAAAATACTAATTTTTCTAATCAGAATCAAAGGTTCAATCAGAATTGGCCAAACAATGCCAATTCTGCAATTCAAAGTCAGTCTGGCCAGCCTCTTCCGCAAAACTTCCAAAACTCTCAAGGCCCCTCTCACTCCAATACTCTTGAAGCTAAAATGGAGGAGCAAAGTAAAAACATCCAACTCCTGATGAGCACAAACAAGAATCTTGAGAGGCAATTAGGGCAATTGGCCGAACAAGCTTAGCTTCTGACCCCCGGCGCTGCCCACTTCACGAAAAAAAATCCAAAGGGTGGTCAAGTTGCTCAAGCCGATTTAAATCATAGCCAATGCACCGACTCGGTACCTTCAATTCCGTATGGAAGAGAAGAGGCCGGTGCAATGAATCCGAGATCTGGTACTCAACTAAGTGGTCCCCCTCACCAGGGAAACCACTAACCCCTCCTGCCAGCAAAGAGGCAGGAGGGGAAGTCGAGCACCTACATTCCCCTTGGCTGCAAGAGAATACTCAGGTGGCTGAACCCCTGAGGGATGAGGAATCAAGTGAGAGTCAGGAGGCTGATCCCCTGATTAGTAATAAGACTGAAAAAGTGGTGAGGTGGAAGGACTTGGAAGACAAAGCTGTCAGTTCATCCTCGAAGAAAGTCTTTTCTGAGAGTGACTTGAATAAGCTTCCATTTCCACCTAGAAAAAGCAACATCTCTGTTTACGACAAATTTCATGGTTTATATCGAGTTACTTCGTTACGATATCTTCCGTGTTTTAGTGATTTTTATAGAAAATCACTTGCTAAAAGGATAAATTGAGAGAATGGAGTTTGAAATGTTTAAAAGTGAAGAATCGAGTTGTTTACGTAGTTTTTATGTGTTTTTGTACGATTTTACACTTTGCTCGTGTTTACCATCTTGTAGGTATGCTTCCATGTCTGAGAAGGAGCTTAAAGATGTCCACTTGAAGATTTAATGGCAAGAAAGAGATACAAAATTGAGATTGGCATGAAGATACATTGAGGACTGAACTGGCGTCCACTGCATCCGTCCAGTGGACGGGCATTTGAAGGATCAGACGTGCGTCCAGCACGCTTACTCAATTCACAGAAGAGAAGTTTCCAGTGGACGAACGTTCGAAATACTGGACGAGCGTCCAGGAGCAGGATTTTGATTCAGAGTCTTATGATTTTGGCTGAACGGGCGTTTACTTTTGCATAGGACGTGCGTCCACTCAAGACTCGGCCCGACTCAAACAATTTACGTACCCTGGACGGGCGTCCACCGGCCGACTTAGGCATAGCCGACCTAAAATCCTATAAATAGCAGCGTATTTTCAACCCTATTCATTCAGGAGAACGCATTATTCATTCATTCAAAACCCTAGCAGCCGCATATCCAAAGAGCAAACTCAAAGATGAACTCTTCCATCCCAACAATCATGATCACCAACATGATTGTTGGCTAAGCATATCGCGGTGGGACAACGGAGGAAACCAATCAACAACTACACCAATAAGAGGATTTTTAGCTATATCTTAGTGAGTTAAATTTATGATTTTTCATCAATTGGATGCTGTTATATTGTTTATGTTTTATTTGAATCGAGAGATCGATGAAACAATCTTTTTGATTGAATTTATATGAGAGTATTGATTCAAGCTTTGATCTTTTCAATTGATGCAATTAATTGTAATTCAAGAGATCGTTTATGATTAATTGAGTAGAGTATTGGAGACAATCTCATGATCTTGTTATGCATGCTAGTTTAGTTTTGCTTGAGAAAGAAAACGAAACCCTAGAAATTGATTAAAGAGATTTAATCGAATTCGTGATTTGATCATTACTAAAAACCGTATTTTTAGCTCACAATCTAGTTGGGGTTGGTTGGTTGGTTGGTGGATTCTCGTTGCCTTAACGTTATTTTAAATCTTTGATAAACCAAATTCGTTCATATCAATCGTGATTGCTACGTTTAGTTATTTTAAAAACCCTAGTTGTTACCTGCTGTTTTTTCTGCATATTTCTGTTTTTAGATCGTAATCGGACGCCCGTCCACCTTAAGTGAATGGCCGTCCAGCATCGAATATTTCTATTTCCTGTTATTTTAGTCACTTTTCATTGTTTTAGATTACAAGTAGCATAAACCTTAGTTTTAGATAATAATTTGTGACATAATCGATACAATAACTGTACTTAATCCGATAGACGTTCGATTCCCTTAGGACGACCCGGTAACACCCTTTACTACGAACCTTATACTTGGGGTGTTCCGGTAATTATAAATTTAAAACTAGTTTTTACCGAACAAGTTTTTGGCGCCGTTGCCGGGGAATCGGTAACGGTTGTCGGATTCTTCGTAGTGCAGTTCTCTGTGTCGGCAGTATTTTGGCCGTAACTTTCGGCTCGAGTGTCCGTTTGGCGCGCAGGACCCCAATTCGGAAAGCTCGTTCCGACACCGACGACATGGTGAGCGCCGTAGGCCGTTCAACACCGTTTTCGAGGTCAAAATCTGCTGTTTTCCCTTCCATTTTAGCCCTAGAAGATTTCAACACGTTTTTTTTCACCGTCTTAGTGTTTTTCCTGTTTTAAGTTTTTCGTAGGTAGATTTCTTTTCCTGTTTCTGTTTCTATATCTTTTCTAAATAAAAAAAAATAAAAATAAAAAGAAACTTCCTGAACGGGCGTCCAGCATTTGAATGCCCGTCTGCCCCCCCCAATTTGTCTTCTGAACGCTAGTTCAGTGACCTGAACGAGCGTTCACCTCCAGAATTTCCCCTGAACCAGCGTTCACTCATACTGAACGCCAGTTCAATTTCTTAAATTTTCACTTCTCTTCTTTTCTCTTCTCTCTTTCTAAACCTCTAAACCCTCGAATCTTCTCTACATTCATTCTCATCAACCCTAAGGTTGATTTCTTCCTGTTCTGCTTTTCTGGTTTATGCAAACCAGGAGTAAGAAAGGACCTCTTATCTTTAATCCTGAACCTGAGCGATCTATTCTCAGGAGAAAGCTCTTCCCAAATCCAGACATTATGGCTAACGAAAATCCAGACCCTCAAGCCCAAATGAATCTGATCCTTCAACAGATGCAGGCAATACAACAACAATAGAATCAACAAGCTGGGATAAATAATCAATTTCAACAATTCCGTCAAAACCAGCTGAACCAATTAAATCAAGACCCCTATGCGGCTTATCTTGACCAAGACTTCCTGGAAGGGCATAGACCTATTCGCCCTCCAGACATGGGGCAAGTGAACTTCGATCTGAAAAATGGAGTGGTAGGACCGGTCCGGTAATAGTTCTTTTCATGGCACCGCCGACGAAGATCCTCATGACTTCTTGTCCACCTTCGTTCAAATCGCGCGCGCGAGCCACTATCCCGGTGTTGATTCCGAGATTGTCAAGTTTAAACTCTTCCCGTTTGCTCTAAAGGGTGAAGCAAACCGTTGGTTCAAATCTTTAGCCCATCATTCTCTCCATACCCGGAATGATGTCAAAAGAGCCTTTGCTCAAGTTTGTCTCACTCCGGGACAATCATGGACATGAAAAGGGAGATAGCCACATTTGAACAACTTGATGGTGAGAGTGTGGGGAAGGCATGGGAGAGACTAAATCGTTGATGAGGAAGTGCCCCAACCATGGATACAAGAGACACATGAGCTACTGTAGTTATTCTACGTAGGTGTCTCTCAACCAAATAGAGACTTCCTTGATTCAATCAAGCTCATGGATCCTTCCTAGGGGAGGTGATGATGCGCTTACAGGGTAGCTGAAACTATAGCAAAGAATAACATGTGGTCAACTCCAAAGAAGACCAATTTTAGTGGTAATAAGAAGGAATCTGCTGCGAGCAATTCTGATACCAAGATGCTAGTTGCTCAAATGGAAGTGATGAGCAAGCAGCTAGCCGATTTACAAATGCAGCAGCAAAGAGGACCATCAGATGTAAACTACCTGGGAATGCAGGCGGGAAATGAGATGAATGAGGAAGTGAATCTAATGGAGAATCATAACCAAACCTTCAGAAACTTCAATCAGGACCAGAATCATTCCAGATTTCAACGTCCCAATTTTAATCAAGCCAATGCACCACCTGGCCCATCCAATTCAAAACCTTCTTTCAACTCAAGTTATCAAAGACCACCTCCCGGGGTGGTTAATCAATCTCACAATCCTAACTCCCAAAGACCTCAAGGTGGTTGGAATCAAAACCAACATCATAACCAAACCACCTCTTGTGTCCCTCAACATAAGTTTGATGAGCTAGTAGACATGGTGAAGACCCTGGCTACTAGTGTCAAAACAATAGAGAGACAAAGTTGGTCGATGGCGTACCAACAAGCAAGCAGACCCCACGGTAAACTTCCAAGTTATACCAAAAGAAATCCTAAAGCGAGATATCAATGTTTGCACCGCCATCACACCTCGCAGGAGTATGGAAACGAAGAGCTGAATGAGGTCACTCTCGAAGTGGTAAGCAGGCGGGACCCGGAAAGATGTCGGGAAACGAGTAGCCCCTCCTGACGCCATAAGTTCAGGAGGGGGCAATCAGAAGTTAAGTACTGTAGAAAGCAACAGTGAGGAGGAGCTTAATGATGATTCTACGGGTGATGAAAATGATTCTGATAGAGAAATGAGGAAAAGTCAGGTGGCTGTACCCCTGACAAAGAAGAGGGAGGAAAAGTTTGTCGATGGAAGGATAAGGAAGACGAAGCCATAAAAAATCAAGCCATGAACAATGATAAAGCCCTTCCTTATCCACCGAAGAAGAAAGAGAATACCCTCGCCCGCATGACGGACAATATGACGGTGTGAGGAGGATGCTTAGAGATACCAAAGTGAGTATACCCTTAGCCGAGGTATTGACCGAAATGCCCAAGTGCTCTAAGTATCTTAAGGAAGTTTGTGGAAGCAAGAAGAAGCTTCAAGGGATGGCGAAGAAGTTTTAAGAGAAGATTGCTCTATGGTTTCACAAAAAGTTGCTACTAAGCGAGGTGACCCGGGAGACCTTCAATCTCTTGTGAGATTGAAGGCCACATGTTCCAAAACGTCTTATGCGACTCAGGGGCCTCCATAAATGTGATGCCATTGAACGTCTGCAAAAAGCTCGGTTTAGATAAAAGAATGCAGAACGCCCTATTTCTCTTCGTATGGTAGACCGATCTAGCCGCTCGCAGCCGGTTGTGTTGCTAATGTTCTTCTCCGTGTTGAACATTTGGTTTTCCTTATCGACCGGGTTATCTTAGACTATCCACCCGACAAAGAGATGCCCCTAATTCTAGGCCGGACCTTTTTGGACACCTCTCGCCGCCCTCATCGATTTCTCGTAAGGGTCGATTACGCTTAGAGTCGATGATACATCCGTTACCTTCACACGAGGGAAAAGTCCCGAGGAAACCTTGATTGAAGAAATCTCGTTCGTTGAAGCAATTTATGAGGACGAAGAAGATGCCAACTCGAAGAAGCGGTAGAGCTAACGAGATAGGTGTTTTCGAAGCTATAAACATTAAAGATCAAGCCGATCGTGGATCATCTTCTCGTTTCATTACAGTCGTAGTCACCGACGAGTCGTCTTCACAACTTGCTCACACCGAGCCCGTCAATGAACAAGAAACATGGAGATTCCCAAAGAATGAACGATGATTTCAAAGAGCCGCATCGGGAAGACTTTAACCCCGTAGAAGAGGAAGCCCCGATGGGTAGTTGGGATGAAGTGGATTTCGGAGAGAGACTACTCATTGGGAGGTTGACGATTGGGAACAGCTAGCAGAGGAGCTAGAAGAAGAAGAGTTGAGAAAGATGATCAAGCATAAGAAGGAGAAAGCGGGTGCTGATAGAAGGATCCCTATGGATGATGTGATCCGGTACCTTTCTGGGGTTATACCTCGGGAAGATGAGGTATTCCTCAGTCAACCACTTCAAGCCCATAAGGAAAAATGTGGCCCCTTAAAATCCAGTATTGAGCAACCACCTACTGACTTGGAGCTTAAACCGCTTCCGCAACACCTTAAGTACATTTTTCTTAAGGATGGTGATAAGTTACCCTTGATCATCTCTTCAAAACTCGAGCCCGAGCAAGAAGCACCGCCGATAAAAGTGCTTGAAAAGAACATCCTCGTGTTCGGATGGCAAGTGGGTGATATCCGAGGAATCAGCCCCGATGTGTGCATGCATAAAATCCGAACGGAGGAAGGAGCTAAGAAAGTCAGACAACCTCAGCGAAGGCTGAATCCGCACATGCAGGAGGTTGTCAAGAAAGAAGTCATAAAATGGTTGGATATGGGAATCATCTATGCAATCTCCGACAGTGAGTGGGTTAGCCCCACCTAAGTTGTGCCAAAGAAGGGAGGTATTACCGTGGAAAAGAATGAAAAGGGGGAAGAAGTAGCTTTACGCCTTGTGACTGGCTACATGGTCTGCATTGACTATCACAGATTGAATGAAGTCACCGCCAAAGACCATTTCCCCTTACCTTTCATTGATCAGCTTCTTGAAAGACTGAGCGGTCATAAGTATTATTGTTTTCTCGATGGATATTCTGGTTACTTCCAGATAGCCATCGACCCTAATGACCAGGAGAAGACTACGTTTACGTGTCCATCAGGCACTTTTGCTTTTCGCAGAATGCCTTTCGGGTTATGCAATGCACCATCAACATTTCAACGGTGCATGTTGGCCATTTTCGATGGACTTGTGGAGAAATGTATGGAAGTCTTCATGGATGACTTCTCAGTCTACGGCGATAGCTTTGATGAGATCTTGGAAAATCTAGATATGGTACTCCACCGCTGTGTTGAAAAGAATTTAGTACTCAACTGGGAGAAATGCCATTTTCTAGTAGATGAAGGAATTGTTCTAGGACACAAGGTGTCCAGTACTGGTATTCAGGTTGATAAGGCTAAAGTAGAGGCCATGGAAAAGATGACGTACCCGAAAACAGTGAAAGAGGTACGAGGTTTTCTAGGTCATGTTGGCTTCTACAAGCGGTTTATTCAGGATTTTTCCACCATCGCCAAGCCATTATCTAACCTTCTGAAAGATGATGTTGAGTTCTTGTTTGATGAGAAATGCAAGGAAGCTTTCAATTTCCTAAAGGATAAGCTCATAAGTGCCCCTATCTTAATCGCACCTGACTGGACTAAGCCTTTTGAATTAATGTGCGATGCCTCTAACTACGCAAAGGTGCGCTTTTAGGTCGAGAATTGATAAAAAGTTCAGGCCCATTTACTATGCGAGCCGCACCTTGAACCCGGCTCAATGCAATTACACCACGACTGAGAAGGAATTCTTAGCCGTCGTTTTTGCTATCGACAAGTTTAGAAGTTACCTTCTAGGGTCTCAAGTTGTGGTTTGGACAGCCATGCAGCCTCGCGCTACCTTATGGATAAAGCGATGCAAAACCAAGGTTACTCGATGGATTCTAATTTTGCAAGAGTTTGACCCGGAGATCAAAGATAAGAAGGGTAGTGAAAATATTGTGGCCGATCACCCGTCTCGCCTAGTAAATGAGGGTGGCGAAAATCACAAGGAAATAGGCATCGATTTCCCCACCGAGCAATTGATGAAGCTTGATACAAGCTAGGCCGTGGTACGCCGATTACGTCAACTATTTAGCAAGTGGGCATTTAGAGGAAATGACGTATCGAGAGGAAGAAGTTCTTTTCTCGATTTAAAATATCTCGTGTGGGAGGATCCTTATTTGTTCAAGGTCCGTAAAGACGGGTTGCTTAGAAGGTGTGTTCCGGAACATGAGCAATGGGATATTCTCGGAGCAATGACATAGTGGTCCCGCGAGGACACTACGGAACACCCAAGATCGTTGCAAAAATCCTCCAAGCGAGGATTTTACCGGCCGACTCTTTTTAAAGATGCGAAGCCTTTTGTAAAGGTTGCGATAGGTGCCGCAGGATTGGGAGGCAAAGTAATAGGATGGAAATGCCACTTAGGCCCATTCGGAATGCGAAGTCTTCGACGTGTGGGGCATTGATTTCATGGGCCCTTTCCCATCTTCATGCTCCAATAAGTACATTCTCGTCTGTGTAGACTATGTTTCCAAATGGGTGGAGGCAATAGCCACCCAAACTAATGATCACAAAGTTGTGAAGAAATTCTTGCAAAAGAATATCTTCACCGATTCGTCGTCCTGAGCCCTCATTAGTGATGAAGGTACTCATTTTTGCAACGCGCCGCTTGATAAAATTCTTGAGAAATATGGTGTCAAACATAAAATCGGTACACCATATCATCCCCAAACAAGTGGCCAAGTCGAGGTAAGCAACCGGAGCCTTAAAAGGATTCTAGAAAAGACCGTGAATGCAAATAGATCCAACTGGAGTCTAAAGTTGGATGACGCGCTTTGGGCCTATCGCACTGCGTTTAAGACCCTATGGGCACGTCACCCTTCCAAATGGTTTAAGGCAAGGCGTGCCATTTACCAGTTGAGCTTGAACACAGAGCTTACTGGGCTATTAAATTCTTGAATTTCGATAGCCAACTCTGTGGGGAAAAGAGGTTATTGCAATTAAATGAGCTCGAAGAATTTAGACTCAGAGCATATGAGAATGCCAAAATCAGTAAGGAAAGAACTAAGGCACTCCATGATGCTAAGATCAAGGATCGAGAATTCAAAGTGGGTGATATGGCTTTGCTTTATAATACCAGGCTCCATCTGTTTGCCGGTAAGCTCAAATCTAGATGGTCTGGCCCCTTTGAGATTCTCGATGTCAATCCAAGTGGAGCGATCACGTTAAACGGGTATGATAATCAACCCTTTAAGGTAAATGGTCAAAGGCTGAAAAAATACTTTGGGCAACCAAAAGAAAAGCCTGCGGTCATGTATTTTCAAAAGGGGATTGAAACGGCTGAGATGCTGACGTGTGATGAGATTCCATCCGACTTCTTTGGTTCGGATGATGACATTTCTACATCTACCCGTGAGGACCCTTCTTCCAAGACATCTGAACATGTCAGTATACCTACGCTTAACCCGCGCAAGAACAAGACAAAGAAGAGAGTCGGTGCTATCCGAGAGTTAAGTTCAAACACTTAGTAGAGCACTTGACTTGTTGCCGTTGCGTGCCCACACCCCCGTCCTTCATTCCGAATCCGATGAAGAAGTGGCCAGCAGTAGACCAAAGTGGCCTGATCCGGGTTAACTTTGAAATCTGTGTCAAGCTAATGACATACAAGAAGCGCTCCTAGGAGGCAACCTAGTCTTTTAAGTTACTTTTTAGTTAAGTTTTTAGGGCATTAGGATTAAACCCGTGGTGATTTGTGTGTTGGTTATCCCTGTCCTACTTGTGAATGCTTTATGTGCCTACATGTTTACTCATATACCCCTTGTCCCCCGAGATTATATGCTATGTCGAGTGTTGCGTATACTTGTTGAGCGGTTTTTGCCAGTTATCACTTTTAGTGTTGTCTGGTTCGTGATACGATCTGCAGCGGTTCATTCATGTTACGGCCTGACCACTGTCAACCTACAGCCCGACAACCACTTTGAAACCAGCTAAGTATTCTTTTCTTTTATTTGCACATTCTGAGGACATCATGTGATTTAAGTGTGGGGGGGTGTCTAAATTGGGTATGTTATCATGCTATATTTCTGAAAATGAGTAAATGTGATTTTCTCGACAATTTTAAAATTTTTCACAGTAAACTTGGATAATTGTAAATCTTGAGCATGTAATTGAAGGAAATGACTTGCTAGTTGTAGTTTCCTGACAATGATTTTATGTGACTTTGAGAGATAATTATAGCATGCTTTTACTGATTTGAGATAGTATTCATTTCACACTCACGAAAGCCTTTGATATTGAAGCAAAAATTTTGAACTGTATCCTTTCACTATTTTAGTGATTTATCTTAGAGAGATTTGTTCTTAATAGTAACAGTGAAGTAACACCTAAGTTCAGAACGTGCACTGTGAATATCTGAAGGTTTGAATGTGATAAGTGAAACGTAACTAATGTCTTGAAAAAAAATATAAAAAATAAATAAAGGGGTATGTCGGAAGCTGGTGAATGATTGGAGTGCGGTAGGGCATTATCTCGAAATATCTGTAACACCCCGGTTTCCAATCACGTCGGCCGCCGGAATTGGTCACCGAAACGTCACTTCACGACACACAGTCGCAGCAGTAATACTCAACATTCCACAACAGAAGAAAAATAAACATCCACCATTTATTATTAAAAGGGTCAAGGTAATTACAATTTCTTGAAAGAAAATGAAAATATGTGGAAACGTCAATAAAATCTTAAAGTGCCGGAAATCCAAGAAAGTGGAAAAGTAAGACAAATGACTACGTGGCTCTCGATACCCCGCGACGCCCCCGCAATCATCAAACATCCAAGAAAAATACCTCGCTAAGAATCTCGCTCCCATAAATGGATCATAGCAGGTTAAACAAAAGTGAAACCGTCAACTATGAAGTTGAGTAAGAATAAATCTAATGTACGTAGAACGAAAGTTAACAACAATTTAAGGAAACTTCTCTACAGGCATCAACCATCACATAACAAGTACGACCAAACTATAACTGATACGACCATTCCATAGAAGATATGAAACACCACAATCCATCTATACCTAAAGGTCCCGAATGTGCACATTCCTAAGGGTCATCCAATGGTACCATTATTAAAATGGTCCACACGTACTCGGGGTGCAAGGATTTCCTCTCCCGGGTTATCGGATTCGGAGATACCCTATCCGGCCCAACATTACATCCGTCCGCAACTCCCCAAATACGGAAGGTCATTAAAGTCGTAAGGCAATTCCACTCCCGGATACCCGGCTTCGGTAGCTACCCTATCCGGGCCCAACCACTACGGGTCTACGAACATTCAATGCCTCAAAAATCAGGTTCCACAATGATAACACCATCAAAACCCAACTCACAAAGCATGTTAATAAGATTTAACAATAACTAACACAGAAATAAGGACACTTAAGCTGGACGCCCGTTTAAAAGGGTTGGACGCCCGTTTGGATAACCGAACGCTCGTCCAAAAACTCGGACGTGCGTCCAAAAGGACCTGTTACATCCTGAATCCAGTTTTTACACCTGGACGCCCGTCCATTATGCTTGGACGCCCGTCCACTAAAGTAAATTTACATCCCGTATCAAAAACAGCCCTTCGTACGCCCGTCCGGTAACCCGTACGCCCGTCCGAACCGAAACCAAGGCGGACGCCCGTCCACACGAATCGACGCCCGTCCGACCCGGGTTTCAATCAAAACCCTAAAACCCTCAACACGATTTCCAAAATGTTTCCAAACCAAAACCAAAGAAAACAACACAAAGAAACACGAATTTCTTCATCTAAGAGTACAATAACATCCATGGACTTTAAACCAAAGCAAAACACACTACTATGGATGTTTAGCATCCCAAAACACTCTTTCAAACATAACCCTATACCAAGTTTAAATTTCCAGCCCCAAAATATTATCTAACTCATGACGAACAAACGTAAACGCAATCCATAGAAATATTCTTACCGGTAATATTGTACTCCTTGAAAGCCTTTGCTAACAAGTTAGAATCGTTCCTCTATGAAACCTGAATCTATAAAAGAAGGAAAAAGAAACGATGATCACTACACAATTCAAACGAATCACAAAGGTGATCCCAAGGTTCGAAACCACCTCCCCCATGCGCATCAATGGGTCGGCCATGGCCTTTGGCCGGCCTATCGTTGTGCTCGAATTGTAGGGACGAAGAAAATTAACGATGCTTACCAACGACGACGACGACGACGAATTCTTCAACACCCAGAAGAAGTTTTACTCTCCCTCTCCCTCACAAGAACTCGGCGGCAAGGGGTGGGGGTCTTAGGGTTTCACTTTTTTTTTTTGGAGAAATAAGGAAGGAAAAGAAGAATAAAAAGAAAACCCCTTTTTAATTGCCCTTTTAATTGCACAAAATAATTAAAATCCTTTTTAATTATTAACTAATCCTTCCATTTAATTAAAAAAAAATCACATAATTTCCAAAATAATTTAATCTCATACTAATTAATTAGGAAGTCAAAATTTCGGGATATTACAATATCCTATTCCACTATGATGACCAAAAGCTCACGACAGTCAGCAAAAGCTACCCTATGATTTGAGTAAGGTAGGGTGTTATCCCGAAACATCCTATTCTACTATGACGGGTGTGAGCTCATTCTGATTCAAGCAAAAAAAAAAGAAAAAAAAAGAGAATAAACTCAAGACTTTGTTATCATTGACCTTATACCCAGTATAAACCGAATGATATGCTGTAGGGACTATCCTACTGAGTGCGCGGGAAGACTTTGTGTGGAACGACTGCTGCCTATACCTAGGATAGTCATTAAAATTATTTGAGAGGATATTTGTTTGAGAGGATTGTGAAGATTGAAAAGGGCTTGTCACACACACATAATCTATTTCTATGTTGGTATCACTTGCTATAGTTGTTGTATCTTTTGTTACGTGAGTTAGGGATCTATTCGGATTGCATATAAAGTGAGCCAGTTTTGATTGTTTTGTTCGGGACGAACAAAAGTCTAAGTGTGGGGGAGTTGTTTACGACAAATTTCATGGTTTATATCGAGTTACTTCGTGACGATATCTTCCGTGTTTTAGTGATTTTTATAGAAAATCACTTGCTAAAAGGATAAATTGAGAGAATGGAGTTTGAAATGTTTAAAAGTGAAGAATCGAGTTGTTTACGTAGTTTTTATGTGTTTTTGTACGATTTTACACTTTGCTCGTGTTTACCATCTTGTAGGTATGCTTGCATGTCTGAGAAGGAGCTTAAAAGATGTCCACTTGAAGATTTAATGGCAAGAAAGAGATACAAAATTGAGATTGGCATGAAGATACATTGAGGACTGAACTGGCGTCCACTGCATCCGTCCTGTGGACGGGCGTTTGAAGGATCAGACGTGCGTCCAGCACGCTTACTCAATTCACAGAAGAGAAGTTTCTAGTGGACGAACGTTTGAAATACTGGACGAGCGTCCAGGAGCAGGATTTTGATTCAGAGTCTTATGATTTTGGCTGAACGGGCGTTTACTTTTGCATAGGACGTGCGTCCACTCAAGACTCGGCCCGACTCAAACAATTTACGTACCCTGGACGGGCGTTCACCCATCTGGACGGGCGTCCACCGGCCGACTTAGGCATAGCCGACCTAAAATCCTATAAATAGCAGCGTATTTTCAACCCTATAGGAGGAGAACGCATTATTCATTCATTCAAAACCCTAGCAGCCGCATATCCAAAGAGCAAACTCAAAGATGAACTCTTCCATCCCAACAATCATGATCACCAACATGATTGTTGGCTAAGCATATCGCGGTGGGACAACGGAGGAAACCAATCAACAACTACACCAATTAGAGGATTTTAGCTATATCTTAGTGAGTTAAATTTATGATTTTTCATCAATTGGATGCTGTTATATTGTTTATGTTTTATTTGAATCGAGAGATCGATGAAACTATCTTTTTGATTGAATTTATATGAGAGTATTGATTCAAGCTTTGATCTTTTCAATTGATGCAATTAATTGTAATTCAAGAGATCGTTTATGATTAATTGAGTAGAGTATTGGAGACAATCTCATGATCTTGTTATGCATGCTAGTTTAGTTTTGCTTGAGAAAGAAAACAAAACCCTAGAAATTGATTAAAGAGATTTAATCGAATTCGTGATTTGATCATTACTAAAAACCGTATTTTTAGCTCACAATCTAGTTGGGGTTGGTTGGTGGATTCTCGTTGCCTTACCGTTATTTTAAATCTTTGATAAACCAAATTCGTTCGTATCAATCGTGATTGCTACGTTTAGTTATTTTAAAAACCCTAGTTGTTACCTGCTGTTTTTTCTGCATATTTCTGTTTTTAGATCGTAATCGGACGCCCGTCCACCTTAAGTGAACGGCCGTCCAACATCGAATTTTTCTATTTCCTGTTATTTTAGTCACTTTTCATTGTTTTAGATTACAAGTAGCATAAACCTTAGTTTTAGATAATAATTTGTGGCATAATCGATACAATAACTGTACTTAATCCGATAGACGTTTGATTCCCTTAGGACGACCCGGTAACACCCTTTACTACGAACCTTATACTTGGGGTGTTCCGGTAATTATAAATTTAAAACTAGTTTTTACCGAACAATCTCCTTGAATGAGGACAAAAAGTATGAAAAAGTGCTGAACCTTCTGAAAAATACTCAGGTTAATCTTCCATTATCCGAGGTTTTGGTGGAGATGCCTAAGTATACCAAATTCATCAAGGATGTTGTTTCTTCTAAGAAGAAGTTAGCAGACATGGATCGGTTGATTGGTGAGGATTGCTCTATGATCAATTATGAAGGTCTACCAATCAAGAGGAGTGACCCTGGGAAGTTTGTTCTCACATTGCTGATGGGAGGCCTAGTCTTCCCAAATTCTTTATGTGACCTGGGTGCATCAATAAGCCTGATGCCATTGTCTGTCTGCAAACAGCTTGGGTTAGACAATCTTCTAGAACCCACCACCATGAATCTTCAATTCGCGGATAGATCTTCCAAGAAAGCTGCGGGAATATTAAAGGACGTGTTAGTTCAAATTGATAGATTTACCTTCCCAGTTGACTGGTACGTTCTAGACATAGAGAAGGATGAGAATGTCCCTCTAATTCTTGGGAGACCTTTTCTGTCTACAGCCAGAGCCCTCATCGACTGTGATGGTGGGCAAGTGACGATACGAGTTGGTGATCAAGAGGTGAGTTACAATGTTTCCAAAGCTAGCCAGAAACCCTCTGAAAGACCGACCGGCTTCTCCATTGACGATATGTCTGATGACTTCAATGATTTCATGGAAAAGCAAGTCATGGCTGTTACAACTGAATATGAGCGACTAGTTGAGAAGCTAAATAATCATGGTGTGGTGAATCTAGAACAGTTAGAAGCTGAATTTGAGGATGAGTTGTTGAAAGGAGAAGTTTTGGCGGTGGGACCACTAAGTAAACTCAATGATGTTGAGTTAAAAAGTGGAGATTGTTCTCGGTGAATTTTATGATTTATACTGCAATATTGCATAACAATAATCCCCGTGTTTTAGTAATTTTTATAGAAAATTACGTATTAAATGAACAAATGGAAGAAATGGTCTTAAAGTTATAAAAAGTGTACAACGTGCCAATTACGTGCTTAAAATGATGGTTTTATGTTAGTTTGAGTTGTGTTACACTTTGGTATGCTTTCAATGATTTGCAGGTGTTAAATGCGACTGAAAAAAGAGGATTTGAAGTGTTTAATCGTGCTGTGAAGAATAAAGAGATAGAGATGAATTTGGAAGAAAAAGGGACTGGAGGAGCATCCAGGAGCTTGAACTAGCGTCCAGGGTGGACGGACGTCTGAATATATGGACGGGCGTCCAGGAGAAACTTTTACATTCAGGATTGACAGATTTTCAGTGAACTGGCGTCCAATTTTGTATAGGACGTGCGTCCAATCCCAGCTCGGCCCGACTCGAATATGTTTTGCACTCTGGACGGGCGTTCACCATATATGGACGGGCGTCCAGTGCCGTTTTTGACCTAGCCGACTTAGAATTCTATAAATAGGCGTGTTGACTAAACCCTAAAGATATATCATTATCAGCCGCATATTTCACACAGGAGAGCAGCCGCACCAAACCCTAGGAGATTATGAGTTTCTTCCCTTCAACCATGTCTTGGATCATCACAAGGATGCAAGGCTAAGCAATTCGCAGTAGAACAACGGGAGGATATCACATCAACATCACCACAACCATGGATTGTTAGGTTATTCTTATTTATGATTCGAATATTGTATTTTATTTATCGATTGGTATTTGGATTGATTGTTAAGTGTTTTGTTAGATAGGAATATCAATGAAACCATATGTTAATTTGAATTTGTATGGAAATATAATTCAACAATAGAACCTCTTCAATCGATACAATTAATAATAATTTGAGGAATCATTTATTGTTAATTGGGTTATATAATTTGGGAACAAATTAATGATCTTGTGCTGTATGTTTAATTGTTTTGCTTGGAAAAGAAAACAAAACCCTAGAAATTGAGTTAAAGGAATTTAATCGATTTTGAGATTGATCAAACCAATAAAATCGTATTCTGATCATAAAAATGGTTGTGTGATTGTTGTGTGGTTGATTCTGGCTGTTTTACTGTTCTTTTAACTATTTGATAAATCAATTCGTTCGTTATCAACTTTTATTGCTACGTTTAGTTATTTTAAAAGTTTTAGTTTTTGCCTACTGTTTTCTGCATATTTCCGTTCCCAGCACGATATCAGACGCCCGTCCACCCTAAGTGGACGCCCGTCCAGTTCTAAGTTTCTCTATTTTCTGCTGTTTTAGTCATTGTTCTTCATTTCTGTTTTATAATTAACGTCAGCCTTAGTTTTAGGTAATAATTTGTGACATAATCGATTTAATAACTATACTGTAATCCGATAATTATACGATTCCCTTAGGACGACTCGGTAACACCCTATACTACGAACCTTATACTTGGGGTGTTCCGATAAAATAAATTTAAAACTAGTTTTATCGAACAAGTTTTTGGCGCGGTTGCCGGGGAATCGGTAACGGTTGTCGGATTGTTTGTTAGTATAGTTCTGTGTTGGTACTAACTCTGTTTTGCAGGGTACAAGTGCTAGCAGGTACATTTTACTTTTACTTATTTCAGTTTTTTTTTTAATTATTATTTTTATTATTTTGCTTTAGGATTAGATTTTAGTATCTTCTTCTTTTTCCCTGCTGTTTTTCTGTTCTGTCTCGTTTTTCAGCTCCCGAACGGACGTCCATTCTAACCGAACGGGCGTCCATTCTAAAATTTGGTATCCTGTGTGAGTTTAGCGACCATACGAGCGTCTGGAGTATCAAACACCCGTCCGGTTGTCTCTTCAGGAGGACGTCCGTCCAAGACCTCGGACGCCCGTCTGCTTCCTCTTTCTTATCCTATTCTAATTCATTCTATTCTGTTCTTTCCTTTTCCTTCCTTCTCTTAACCTTTGCTTACAAGGTTAAAACTCTTCCGTCAACCTGACCTATCGTCAACGTTGACTTTTCTGTTTTGCTCCCCTGGTTTATGCAAACCAGGAGCAAAAAGGGACCGTTATTATACTGTCCTGAACCTGAACGGGACATTGTCAAGAGAAGACTTTTCCCAAATCCTGACAACATGAGCGAACACGGTTCTAGCGATGACGAACCGGAGAACCAAGTGAATAATAACCAAAATCCTCCTGGAATGGATCCCGCTCAATTAAACGCAATTCTGATGCAAATGTTGCAAAACCAGCAACAGCAGCAAGCCTGGATAAACCAGCAGATACAACAACAACCTCATGCACCAGTTGCACATCCACCAGTAAATCAGAATGTTCAACAAAAGAATGCCCCCAAAGCGGCCGCAGCTCTGCCGTGCGCCTAGACCCTTATGCGCCTTATCTTGATCAAGACTTCTTGGAAGGGCATAGACCAATTCGGCCTCCGGAGATGGGAGGAATGCATTTTGATCTAAAGAATGGAGTTGTGGGGATGGTCCAAAATAGTTCATTCCATGGCACTGCTGCAGAAGACCCACATGACTTCTTGTCTACTTTTGTGCAAATATGTGAAGCGGGTCACTACCCTGGCGTTCCTTCAGAAGTCGTTAAATTGAAACTTTTCCCGTTTGCTTGAAAGGTGAAGCAAATCGATGGTTTAAGTCCTTACCCCATCACTCTCTTCATAACTGGGCTGATGTTAAAAGAGCCTTTGCTCTGAAATTCGTTTCACCCGGAACGATAATGGACCGTAAACGAGATATAGCTACTTTCGAGCAATTAGAAGGAGAGAGTGTGGGAAAGGCCCGGGAGAGGTTGAATTTGTTAATGAGGAAATGCCCTAACCATGGATACAATCGACATGAACTTCTAGAATTATTCTATCGTGGTGTTACTCAACCCAATAGAGATTACCTAGATTCCACAAACTCATGGATCGTTTTTAGGGGAGGAGATGATGCCGCCACAGGTAGCAGAAACAATAGCTACGAATAACATGTGGGCTACTCAAAAGAAGACCCATGTTAGTGAAAGCAAAAAGGAGGTCGCTCGCAAGTAACTCGTAGACAAAAATGCTAGTTGCTCAAATGGAAATAATGAACAAGCAACTAGCCAACCTACAAATGAAGCAAGCGAGAAGGGCCGAGATGTGAATTACTTGGGCATGCAGCCGGGAATATGATGAATGAGGAAGTGCAAGCCATGGAGAACCAGAACCAACCTTTCAGAAGTTTCAGTCAAAATTCTGGTCAATCGAGCCACACTCAAAACCGTAACTATTCGGGAAACCCGCGAAATAGTTATTATACACCACCAGGTGCATCCAATAACCAAAGACCCCAAGGTAACTGGGCTCAAACGCAAAATCAACAGCCCACCTATGTCTCTCAGAAGAAATTTGATGAGCTAGTAGACATGGTGAAAACACTAGCCACCGGTCAAAAAACGATGGAGAGACAGATTGGTCAGATGGCTGATCAACAAGCGAGCGTACCTCCGGGAAGACTCGCCTAGTTATACGTATAAAAACCCTAAGGCAGATGTCAGTGCTTGTAATGCCATCACACCGCAATGGAATTATGGACAAGAGGAGGAGTTGAATGCAGTCACCCTCAGAAGCGGTAAGACAGCTGAACCCGAGAAGTTATCGGGAAACGAGTAGCCCCTCCTGACGCCATGAGTTTAGGAGGGGGTAAACAGGAGATAAATGCCAAAGAAAGCAACAGTGAGGAAGAGCTGAATGATGATGATTCTTCGGGGGATAGTGATGAGGATGCTGAGAAGAGAAGTCAGGTAGCTGAACCCCTGACTAAAAAGAAAATTGAGAAGGTTGTCAGATGGAAGGATAAGGAGGACGAAGCCATTAAAAGTCAAACTATAATCAATCATTCGAAAACCCTTCCTTATCCGGCAAAGAAAAGAGAGAATATCTTGAACTCTGACAAACAGTATGACGGAGTGAGAAAGATGCTTAGAGATACTATGGTGACTATGCCACCGGGCCGAGGTATTAACCGAGATGCCTAAATGCTTTAAGTATCTTAAGGATGCCCGTGGAAGTAAGAAGAAGCTAAAGGGAATGGCGAAGAGGTGCTAAGAGAAGAATGTTCAACGGTTTCACAAAGCGTTGCAATCAAGCGAGGTGACCCCGGACGACCTTCAATCTCTTGCATGATTGAAGGCCACACGTTCCACAATGTCTTATACGATTCAGGGGCCTCTGTCAATGTGATTCCATTGAACGTCTGTAAGAGTCTCGGGTTGGACAAAAGGCTAAAGGAGTGCCCCGTCTCTCTTCAGTTGGTGGACCGATCTAGCCGTTTAGCAGCTGGTTGTGTTAACAACGTCCTTATCCATGTTAAACATTTAGTTTTTCCAACCGATCGGGTCATACCGGATTACCAGTCTGACAAGGAGATGCCCCTGATTCTGGGCCGGCCTTTCTTAAACACTTCTGCCTCCACCATTGACTTCCAAACTGGCCAAATCACTCTGAGGATAGAGGACACTTCCGTTACCCTCGAGTAAGGAAAAATTTCTGCGGAAACCCCAACCCAGGAGATTTCATTCATTGAGGCAATCTATGGAGATGAATCCGACCCTGATGAAGAGCTCACGGAGATAGGAGCCCTGGATGTTATAATTCACGAAGAAAGGAATAACTGTTCACAGGCCGTAGACTTGTCTCAACAACTTGTGCACACTGAGCCTATACGGAAAATCTAGGACATTCCAGGGATGAGCAGCAATGATTTGAAAGAGCTCAACCAGGCAGACTTTAACCTTGCAGAGGAGGAAGTTTTAATGGGTAGTTGGGACGAAATAGATTTCTGGAAAGAAACTACCAATTGGGAGTTGGATGATTGGGAGCAGCTTGCAGAAGATCTTGAAGAAGAAGAACTTAAGAAGATGGTTAAGCATAAGGAAGAAGAAACGGAAGCTGACAGGAAGATTCCTTTAGATGATGTCATTCAATACCTTTCTAGGGTTACACCTCGTAAAGATGAGGTGTTTTTCGACCAACCGGTCCAAGCTCACAAGGAAAAAGGTGGTCCCTTAAAATCTAGTATCGAGCAACCACCGCCGACTTAGAGTTGAAACCACTTCCGCAAAGACCTAAAATACATCTTCCTTAAAGACGGTGATAAGTTGCCCTTGATCATCTCGTCTAAACTCGAGCCGGAGCAGGAAGCAGAATTAATCAAAGCAGAATTAATCAAAGCAGAATCAGCCCAGACGTGTGCATGCATAAGATTCGAACGGAGGAAGGAGCGAAAAAGGTCAGACAACCTCAAAGGAGGCTAAATCCGCACATGCAGGAGGTTGTCAAAAAGGAGATCATCAAATGGCTTGACATGGGAATTATTTATGCCATAGCCGATAGTGAATGGGTCAGCCCCACTCAAGTTGTGCCAAAGAAGGGGGGAATTACAATGGAAAAGAACGAAAAAGGAGAAGAAGTAGCTTTACGTCTCGTGACAGGCTATAGAGTCTGCATAGATTATCGCAGACTTAATGAGGTTACTGCCAAAGATCACTTCCCCTTACCCTTCATTGACCAACTCCTCGAAAGACCGAGTGGTCACAAGTACTATAGTTTCCTTGATGGCTATTCGCTACTTCCGTATAGCCATTGACCCTAATGACCAGGAGAAGACCACGTTTACGTGTCCATCGTGCACTTTTGCTTTTCGTAGAATGCCATTCGGCTTATGCAATGCACCCGCGACTTTTCAACGGTGCATGTTAGCCATTTTTGATGGACTTGTGGAGCAAGGTATGGAGGTCTTCATGGATGACTTCTCAGTCTATGGCGACAGTTTTGATGAAATTTTAAAGAATCTAGATATGGTACTCCGACGTTGTGTTGAGAAAAATCTGGTGCTTAACTGGGAGAAGTGCCATTTTCTAGTCGAAGAAGGGATTGTTTTGGGACACAAGGTGTCCAGTGATGGTATTCAGGTGGATAAGGCTAAAGTAGAAGCCATTGAGAGAATGTCGTACCCGAAGACAATGAATGAGGTACGAGGATTTCTGGGACATGTGGGCTTCTATCGGCGTTTCATTAAAGACTTTTCGATGATAGCAAAGCCGTTATCCAACCTGCTGAAAGAGGAAGTGGAGTTTTGGTTTGATGATGGGTGTAAGAAAGCTTTTAATAGCTTAAAGGATAAGCTACCCAAAGGCTGCCCCATTTTAATCGCACCCGACCGGACTAAACCTTTTGAATTAATGTGCGATGCCTCTAACTACGCAAAGGGGCGCAGTTCTAGGGCGTAGAATTGACAAAAAGTTCAGGCCGATTTACTACGCTAGCCGCACTTTGAACCCAAATCAATGCAATTACGCCACTACCGAGAAGGAATTCTTGGCGCCGTTTTTTCTATTGACAAATTCGAAGTTATCTTTTAGGGTCCAAAGTGGTGGTGTGGACAGATCACGCAGCACTACACTACCTTATGGAAAAAGCAGACGCCAAACCAAGGTTACTCAGAGGGATCCTGATACTACAGGAATTTGACCTTGAAATTAAGGACAAGAAAGGTAGTGATAATGTTGTAGCTGATCACTTATCTCGCCTAGTTAATGAGGGTGGCGAAGTCCCTAAGGAGATAGGCATTGACTTTCCGACTGAGCAATTAATGAAGCTAGAGACTGTGAGGCCGTGGTATGCTGATTACGTCAACTACTTAGCAAGTGGGCATTTAGAAGAGATGACGTATCAGGAAAAGAAGAAATTTTTCGCCGACTTAAAGTATCTCGTATGGGAGGATCCGTATCCGTTTAAAGTCCGCAAGGACGGGTTGCTTAGAAGGTGCGTTCCGGAGCATGAACAATTGGATATTCTAGAGCAATGTCATAGTGGTCCCGCCGGTGGACACTACGGAGCACCTAAGACAACCACAAAAATCCTTCAAGCTGGTTTTTACCGGCATACCTTGTTTAAAGATGTCAAGCCTTTTGCAAAGGCCGTGATAGATGGCAAAGAGTAGGGAGACTCGCAATAGGATGGAGATGCCTTTGAGGCCTATCTTGGAATGTGAAGTTTTTGACGTCCGGGGCATTGATTTTATGGGACCGTTCCCATCATCATGCTCTAACAAATATATTCTCGGTCCGTGTGGACTACGTTTCCAAGTGGGTAGAGGCCATAGCCACCCAAACCAATGATCACAAAGTTGTAAAGAAATTCTTGCAAAAGAATATCTTTACTATATTTGGTCGTCCTAGAGCCCTTATCGTTGATGAAGGTTCGCATTTCGTAAATGCACCACCGGATAAAATTCTTGAGAAATATGGTGTCAAGCATAGAATTGGTACACCATACCACCCCCAAACCAAGGCCAAGTCGAGGTAAGCAACGAAGTCTAAAGCGGATTTTGGAGAAAACGGTGAATTCAAATAGATCCAACTGGAGTCTGAAGTTGGACGACGCACTTTGGGCTTATCGCACTGCGTTCAAGACCCCTATGGGTACGTCACCATTCCAAATGTTCTATGGCAAGGCTTGCCATCTACCAAGCCGAGCCGGAGCACGAGCTTATCGGGCTATTAAATTCTTAAACTTCGATAGCCAACTCGTGGGGGGAAAAGTTTATTGCAACTACATGAGCTCGATGAATTCAGACTCAGGGCCTACGAGAACGCCAAGCTGAGCAAGGAGAGAATGAAGGCGCTCCACGATGCAAAGATAAAAGACAGAGATTTCAAGGTAGGAGAGATGGCTTTGCTTTACAACACCAGATTACATCTGTTTGCTGGCAAGCTTAAGTCCAGATGGTCCGGACCCTTTGAAATTGTCGAAGTCCATCCAGGTGGAGCAGTTTCCTTGAAAGGGTACAGCGGTTAACCTTTTAAAGTGAATGGTCATAGATTGAAAAAGTATTTCGGACAGCCTTATGAAGCACCTGAAGTCTTATACTTTCAAGAGATGGTTGACATGACTGATGTGCTGACGTGTGATGAGATTCCATCCGATTTTTTTGGTTCTGATGATGACATTTTTACCCCTACCTGTGAAGACCCTACTAACAGTACTCCTAAAACTGTCGGTATATCTAGGCCAAATCTGAGAGGAGGCAAGAAGAGGAAGAAAGTCAATGCTGTCTGGAAGGCTAAGTTCCGTAACTTAGTCGCGCATTTGACTTGTTGCTGTGACCACACCGATGCTCTTTGATAGGAACCAACTTTACAGTACATTTCTGTACAGTTCAGCCCACGATTATCACATTTCTGGCATGTTTCGGGTGAGTTTAGACCCTATTTTGAGTATTAAATGAGGTTTTATTGCACGGCGAGTGACTCGTCGGTTTTCCATAAACTCGACCTTATTTTAGCATTTTATACTCGTTTTTCCCGAGCACCCGTAGTTTGCGGGGTTATGCGTTTGCTTGTTGTTTTCATATGGATGCGGGACTAGGGTGTCTCGAGAGCCCGAAAGGAGAGAAGTATGAAGTTTAGACGTGCCCGAGGCGAAATACGGAGGTTGAAGGTGAAAAAGTGAAGATTTTGGGTCACATGGGTCCGGACGCCCGTCTGGACACCTTGGACGTGCGTTCAGTGGCTGTCCGGATGGACAAAAACCTCTCATCCGGACGGCTAACTCACTGGTTTTTGGGAAAACTTTGATGAAGAATTCGTCCGGACGGACAGATCAAGCATCCGGACGGACAAGAGCATTCCATCCGGACGGACATCTATGCATCCGTCCGGACACCTGGAGAATCAAGAACAGTCCGGCCGGACATGGCGGATATCCGTACGGACAGCAGACTTTCTATATAAAGCTGCTCATTTCACACACTAAAAAAAGGCAAGAAAACGAAGGGGCGATAATATTAGATAGTTTAGGCGATTTGGGGCGATTTTCTTCGTTTCTTAGAGTTAGAATTAGTGTTATATATCATTAGAATCCTCTATCGATCTTCTCTTTGATCTACTAACTTTTAGCTTCGATCTGTAACATTTCAAGTGACAAGATTTGTTCTTTTGGAGCTCGAATTTGGTAGTTCTTCAAGTAATCGAAATGGGTATGTTCTTTTGTTATTTTATTGTTGTTGTGATGTTTTTCTTCCGTTTGTATTGTTTAGATTCGATTATGAGTAGCTAGATTTGTCGTATGGTCGAACCACGTGAATGCGGGTGAAACACCGTTAGATTGATGAACCGGGAGGTAGTGTAGTGCATAAATAAACGTTCTAATTGATAATCCGCATCACGAAACTTGTTTTGATTGTTTTAATAGCTTTGAATGAGATTGATAACCTTGTTCATTGTTGCACACACATAGCTTATAAATGTATGTTGCGGCGACGTGTGGGAACGGGGTTTCGGGACCGTAGAAGTTTTGGGCTTGAAAGGTAGTCTGACACCTACCCGTGTACTAGATTGACGCCCTAGTCATCAAGTCCAGTTCCAATACGGGGTTTGTCCTATGAGTTATCGTTAGACGGTGAAATAAGGTAAGGCACACTCCCGGGGTAATCTGTTTAAGGGTAAAGTAATCCGTTGGATCGTAGTTCGGCCATACTTCTTTTAATTGTTTAGAATTTCGAGTAGTGTAATCTTTCTTTTATGCAATAGTATAAATTCATATCTATCTGTTTGACCTGAACTGAGTGCTAAGTCAACTGTGGTATTCAAAAAACCAATCTCTGTGGGTTCGACCTCGGACTCCTCAAGCACTATCCTACAATCGACCCGGTCCACTGCCGGTTAGAAAGTAGATTTTGCTAAGGTTTCGAGTTTTTACTTGATCGACCGGACCTAGAAAATCCGCTTATCAAGTTGGCGCCGTTGCCGGGGATTGGCAATGCTTTGATATCACAAAAGTTGACCGAAAGCATGGGCTTAGGTCGTTTTTAATGTTTTCTTGTTGCTTTGTTTTGACTTGCAGCTGAAGTACCACACCACCTATTGATGAGGTGTGGTGACGAGGCACCGTGATTGTTTTCGTGTTGTTTTCTCGTGATTTTGCGTATTGAGCATAAATGGGTGGATACTCTCAACAATACAACTTTTATGAAGAAAAATCCACCTACCAACCTTGGGCACCCGAGCTTGGTCAAAATCGTATTATCAACCGTATGACCAAGAGCGGGGGTGCGTCCATGGGTTGTGGAATGGACGACGATTATCGATATGATGAGGGGAACTATAATAAACGTAATTTTGGGGGAAATTGGAACCGTAATCAACCGGGAAACCGGGAGGCAATCAAAGCCAAGCATGACTACAATTGGAGCCCAAATCAAGGACAAGGGAATAATCGAATTATGACTCGAACAACCCTTGGAATTGGAGCTCTCAAAATCAGCACTTACAACAGATTGACCTTGCCTATGCCGAAGAGGAACGAGAAGTAGGTATTATTCAGGAGCTGATGGAAAGGGTTTCTATGGCTATGGATGAGGAAGTGTCGGCACATCAATTGATCGATTGGTTGAACCGGATGCTCGTGTTATATAAAGAGGCCGAGGATGCTTTGAAACGGGCTGGGGAGATGCAAGACAAGTTTTCCAGCGGGGAGTATAGGACCTGCCTAGCCAATGAAGATTGGCCCCATATGAGATACAGGCTATGTTGGATGTCTCAGGATATCGTGTCTCTCATGACGGCCCGGATGCCGGATCAAAATGAAAAGTCTTACACACAAACGGTCCGGGTAGACAGTGATGTTGACGAGTCAAGTTGCTATAATGAGGTGCTCGTCCCGAAGGATTCAGTGATTGAGTTGGCTTTATCACCGCCGCCCCCCATTGTAGTATTTGATTATATGAGTTTCCAAGTCCTCCCGAGTGAACTCCCGAATAGTGAGCTGAAAAATGATGATGTTTTGGTAGAGTCCGTGATGCAAACCGAGTTGGAAGCTAGGAAAAGGGAGTTAGTCTGCATTAAGAGAGAACTCGCGATGGAAATAGGGCCGCAGAGAAAGTCGTCAGTGAAGAGGTTCAGGTGGAGAGTGAGGTTGATGAATCGGCTTTCTATGAGGAGATTTCTGAGCCAGAGATTGAGATGCAAGAGATTGATATGGGATCGCCCATCACTCTATTAGTTGATGATGTACCATTCGAGTCGGTGGAGAATTTTTATGAGTATGCCAAGCCACTTGTAGTGGAGCCTACCTCGCTTTGGGTGAGCCGGAAGCTTTTGGTATTGCCATGCTCGGGACATGGAGGATACCCATGATTGTAAAGTAAGGGAGGTGGAACTGTTGTCTATCATACCACATCCCGACAATGACCATCATGCCACCTTGACGAGAGGTGCGATAGATTTATTTGAGGTCGTCGATCCGGTGGGATTAGACACGGAGAAGAAGATGGGACATCTCATTCTGCCGCCTAGCTCGCTAGTGGTTCGAGGTCATGTGGATGAGCCCATTATGTTGACACCCCCGGATAGATTGGTCATCTTTGATATACCGGTCCCGGATTATTACTCCCTTCCATTCTGTGCGGATGAGTTCTACGAGGTTAAGTTCGAAGGGTCCCGGGTGGAAGACACACGTAGAAGTGATAGAGAGGAAAGACCACGGTGGTGGGGGGATTCCAAGAAGAAGATGATGAGAGGTTTTGACAGAAGAGGATTCCCGAGTTGGGAGGAGGTTGCATCGAGGGCTATGAGAGGTAAGCTTCTAACGAACTCGGTTTTCATGATGCTTGCTATTTGTATTCTTCTTGAGTTGTTGATCTTTTTGAGTTCGGATTTTGGTTGATGGTTTTGATGATACTTGTTTGAAATGAAATAATTGAATTGTTGTTTTGAGTCCTTTATGGTTTGAGTCCGTTTTGGTGTCACTTGGTCGAGCCAACGACGTAAAACAAAGGCGCTCGGTGGGAGGCAACCCACCATTTGCTGTGTTTTGCTTGTTTTGAGGTGATGTTTTTGCTACTTTGCTCTTGATCCGTGGTTGTAAGCCGTAAAGCGCGTACTTTTTCACCTTTTCATGCCTTCTGTGACTATGCCTTGGATTTGACTTGGGTTAAGATTTTATTTTGAGCACGTTTAAACATGTTGGTTGTTTATTGTATGGTTGATTCGTATTTTGACTATCTCTATGCCATATGTTCAAGTCTTCTGACGTGACGAGGTCGTTTATTTTTATCACCCCCGGATTCTCCCCATATTATATGCTTTGGCACGCGGACCATGTCCCGTGCATGTATTTCTTGGATGTTTTTTTTTTCAATGACTAGGGATTCGGGATGGACTACTTTCACGACCGTTACGAGACTTGATCGCGCCGTTTTGCCGGGCTCATAAGCTAAGTCTTTCTTTTTCCTTCTCGTTCACACACCGAGGACGGTGCTTCACTTAAGTAGGGGGGGGGGGACGACTTAGCTTATTCGCTTGATCTTAAAAGTATTATGCCGTGATGTGATAAACTTGGTTTTTACTCGTTTCCGAGTCGATTTTTAGGCCGTTTTTCAAAATTTTTTCCAAGATTTTAACACCACGTTATATGCATGCCGTTCACAATTGAGTGGTGAAAGGTCTTTAGTTTTGTGAATGTCTCACAGTGAGTCTATATTGTCATGATACGGAACACTTTTTAGTACATGTTTGACGACGGTTATGCTTATCACGATTACTTTACACACCTGTACCCCTAGTTTCGAGGTGAAATAGAAGGATTGGCCTTGGTAGGAACACGGGATGACAGTTTTGGCGTTCTTTTTGACCCTACTTTAGCCAAATAAGCCTGAGCCGAATGTTTGACCTTCGTAGCCCCTCTCAGCCTTGATAGAATGGTCCGACCACCATCCACTTTATAGCCGTTTCGTTACTTAGTCAGAAACCTACCCTTGAGCCTTATTTTGGTCACATTCCCTTCATTTGACCCTACGAGTGGACTTAGTCTCTTGTTAAACCACACTTGCCAAGGCAAGTGTGGGGTGGGGGGAGATGTTGTTTTTGAGTCGGGTTGTTGTTTCCTCAGTTTTAGAGCTATAAGGAGAGGAGGAGCTCAGTGGGGCTGGATGCTCGGGTTTCATTTCAAAAAAAAAAAAAAAAAAAAATTTCAAATCAAATAATTGTGTTGTATATAGAAATAAAGGGTTGAAAAAGGCAATGAGCTTAAAGCAATGATGATGTTAGGGTTGGGATAGTCAGATAGGTACTAAGTATTCGAGTTCACCTCACGACACTTGAAACATAGTCGAGTTTGGCAATGAGTTCGGGTATTTCAGTATCCTATAGTTCCCAAAGTGTCGAAAATGATCAAAAAGGAGTTTGGATGGTTTGTATAGTAAAGAAGACGTGGTACGTGTTTGGATTATGTTCACTCGTACTTCTTTTCCCCGGCTTCCCAAATTACCCTTTTCGATTAACCGAATTTACCCTAGCCTAACGTTATAACCATTCAAGTCCTGCTGGACCGTGTTTAACCTTGGTTAGTCCCGATTAGTGGAGATTCTAGGAAGGGCAGGATTGTGTAAAGTCATTTGTCCGGTATTCCAAGCCCGAAATCGTATTAAGCATAAAACGTCGTCATTCAACACACACTCACTCCGTGTCATGATCCAAGAGAGTCAAAGTAATGCATTCACTTAACTAAGTTCTTTTCACCTCGATATTTTGAAATGCATGCATGTACCGTAAAGTTGATTCCTTGGTATTGTTTGAACGCCTAATTTACTCGAGGACGAGTAAAGGCTAAGTGTGGGGTGGTGATAGGAACCAACTTTACGGTACATTTCGTACGATTCACCCACGATTATCACATTTCGGCATGTTTCGGGTGAGTTTAGACCCTATTTTGAGTATTAAATGAGGTTTTATTGCACGGCGAGTGACTCGTCGGTTTTCGTAAACTCGACCTTATTTTAGCATTTTATACTCGTTTTTCCCGAGCACCCGTAGTTTGCGGGGTTATGCGTTTGCTTGTTGTTTTCATATGGATGCAGGACTAGGGTGTCTCGAGAGCCCGAAAGGAGAGAAGTATGAAGTTTAGACGTGCCCGAGGCGAAATACGGAGGTTGAAGGTGAAAAAGTGAAGATTTTGGGTCACATGGGTCCGGACGCCCGTCTGGACACCTTGGACGTGCGTTCAGTGGCTGTCCGGACGGACAAAAACCTCTCATCCGGACGGCTAACTCACTGGTTTTTGGGAAAACTTTGATGAAGAATTCGTCCGGACGGACAGATCAAGCATCCGGACGGACAAGAGCATTCCATCCGGACGGACATCTATGCATCCGTCCGGACACCTGGAGAATCAAGAACAGTCCGGCCGGACATGGCGGATATCCGTACGGACAGCAGACTTTCTATATAAAGCTGCTCATTTCACACATTTAAAAAAGGCAAGAAAACGAAGGGGCGATAATATTAGATAGTTTAGGCGATTTGGGGCGATTTTCTTCGTTTCTTAGAGTTAGAATTAGTGTTATATATCATTAGAATCCTCTCTCGATCTTCTCTTTGATCTACTAACTTTTAGCTTCGATCTGTAACATTTCAAGTGACAAGATTTGTTCTTTTGGAGCTCGAACTTGGTAGTTCTTCAAGTAATCGAAATGGGTATGTTCTTTTGTTATTTTATTGTTGTTGTGATGTTTTTCTTCCGTTTGTATTGTTTAGATTCGATTATGAGTAGCTAGATTTGTCGTATGGTCGAACCACGTGAATGCGGGTGAAACACCGTTAGATTGATGAACCGGGAGGTAGTGTAGTGCGTAAATAAACGTTCTAATTGATAATCCGCATCACGAAACTTGTTTTGATTGTTTTAATAGCTTTGAATGAGATTGATAACCTTGTTCATTATTGCACACACATAGCTTATAAATGTATGTTGCGGCGACGTGTGGGAACGGGGTTTCGGGACCGTAGAAGTTTTGGGCTTGAAAGGTAGTCTGACACCTACCCGTGTACTAGATTGACGCCCTAGTCATCAAGTCCGGTTCAATACGGGGTTTGTCCTATGAGTTATCGTTAGACGGTGAAATAAGGTAAGGCACACTCCCGGGGTAATGCTTTTAAGGGTAAAGTAATCCGTTGGATCGTAGTTCGGCCATACTTCTTTTAATTGTTTAGAATTTCGAGTAGTGTAATCTTTCTTTTATGCAATAGTATAAATTCATATCTATCCGTTTGACCCGAACCGAGTGCTAAGTCAACTGTGGTATTCAAAAAACCAATCTCTGTGGGTTCGACCTCGGACTCCTCAAGCACTATCCTACAATCGACCCGGTCCACTGCCGGTTAGAAAGTAGATTTTGCTAAGGTTTCGAGTTTTTACTTGATCGACCGGACCTAGAAAATCCGCTTATCACTCTTCATTCTGATTCCGATGAAGGGGTGGCCAGAAGTAAACCGAAGTGGCCCGATCCGGGTTGACTTTGCTGACTCTGGTAAGCTAATGACGTAAAAGAAGCGCTCCTAGGAGGCAACCTAGTCTTTTAAGTTACTTTTTAGTTAAGTTTTAGGGCATTAGGAATAAAACCGTGGTGATTGGTGTGTTGGTTGTCCTTGTCCTATTTGTGAATGCTTTATTTGCCCAGCTCTGTGTGCATTCATGTTTACTCATATACCCCTTGTACCCCGAGATTATATGCTATGTTGAGTGTTGCAGATACTGTTGAGCGGTTTTTGCCAGTTATCACTTTTAGTGTTGTCTGTTCGTGTTACGAGCTGCAGCGGTTCATTCATGTTCCGGCCTGACCACTGTCTACCTACAGTGCGACAACCACTTTGAAACCAGCTAAGTCTTCTTTTCTTTTATTTGCACATTCTGAGGACATCATGTGATTTAAGTGTGGGGGGGGTGTCTAAATTGGGTATGTTATCATGCTATATCTTCTGAAAATGAGTAAATGTGATTTTCTCGACAATTTTAAAGTTTTTCAAAGTAAACTTGGATAATTGTAAACCTTGAGCATGTAATTGAAACAAATGGCTTGCTAGTTGTAGTTCCTGACAATGATTTTATGTGACTTTGAGAGATAATTATAGCATGCTTTTACTGATTTGAGATAGTATTCATTTCACACTCACGAGAGCCTTTGATATTGAAGCAAAAATTTTGAACTGTATCATGTCACTATTTTAGTGATTTATCCTAGAGAGACCTGTGCTTAATAGTAACAGTAACCGTAACACCTAAGTTCAGAACGTGCACTGTGAATATCTGAAGGTTTGAATGTGATAAGTGAAACGTAACTAAGTTCTTGAAAAAAAATAAATAAAGGGGTGTGTCGGAAGCTGGTTAATGATTGGAGTGCGGTAGGGCATTATCTCGAAATGTCCTATTCCACTATGATGACCAAAAGCTCACGACAGTCAGGAAAAGCTACCCTATGATTTGAGTAAGGTAGGATGTCATCCCGAAACATCCTATTCTACTATGACGGGTAAGAGCTCATCTTGATGTGCGTCAAAGAAAAAAAAGGAAGTGAAGAAAAATTAAAGACTTTGTTCTCGCTGAACTTATACCCAGTATAAACCGAATGATATGCTGTAGGGATTATCCTACTGAGTGCGCGGGAAGACTTTGTGTGGAACAACTGCTGCCTATACTTAGGAGAGTCATTAGGATTGTTTGAAGGATATTTGTTTGAGAGGATTGTGAAGATTGAAAAGGGCTTGACACACACACACCGAATCTATCTCTATGTTGGTATTGCTTACTATAGTTGTTGTATCTTTTGTTACGTGAGTTAGGGACCTATTTGGATTGCCTTTTAAAGTGAGCCGGTTTTGATTGTTTTGTTCGGGACGAACAAAAAGCTAAGTGTGGGGGAGTTGTTCTCGGTGAATTTTATGATTTATACTGCAATATTGCATAACAATAATCCCCGTGTTTTAGTAATTTTTATTGAAAATTACGTATTAAATGAACAAATGGAAGAAATGGTCTTAAAGTTATAAAAAGTGTAAAACGTGCCAATTACGTGCTTAAAATGATGGTTTTATGTTAGTTTGAGTTGTGTTACACTTTGGTATGCTTTCAATGATTTGCAGGTGTTAAATGAGACTGAAAAAAGAGGATTTGAAGTGTTTAATCGTGCTGTGAAGAATAAAGAGATAGAGATGAATTTGGAAGAAAAAGGGACTGGACGAGCGTCCAGGAGCTTGAACTAGCGTCCAGGGTGGACGGACGTCTGAATATATGGACGGGCGTCCAGGAGAAACTTTTACATTCAGGATTGACAGATTTTCAGTGAACTGGCGTCCAATTTTGTATAGGACGTGCGTCCAATCCCAGCTCGGCCCGACTCGAATATGTTTTGCACTCTGGACGGGCGTTCACCATATATGGACGGGCGTCCAGTGCCGTTTTTGACCTAGCCGACTTAGAATTCTATAAATAGGCGTGTTGACTAAACCCTAAAGATATATCATTATCAGCCGCATATTTCACACAGGAGAGCAGCCGCACCAAACCCTAGGAGATTATGAGTTTCTTCCCTTCAACCATGTCTTGGATCATCACAAGGATGCAAGGCTAAGCAATTCGCAGTAGAACAACGGGAGGATATCACATCAACATCACCACAACCATGGATTGTTAGGTTATTCTTATTTATGATTCGATTATTGTATTTTATTTATCGATTGGTATTTGGATTGATTGTTAAGTGTTTTGTTAGATAGGAATATCAATGAAAACATATGTTAATTTGAATTTGTATGGAAATATAATTCAACAATAGAACCTCTTCAATCGATACAATTAATAATAATTTGAGGAATCATTTATTGTTAATTGGGTTATATAATTTGGGAACAAATTAGTGATCTTGTGCTGTATGTTTAATTGTTTTGCTTGGAAAAGAAAACAAAACCCTAGAAATTGAGTTAAAGGAATTTAATCGATTTTGAGATTGATCAAACCAATAAAATCGTATTCTGATCATAAAAATGGTTGTGTGATTGTTGTGTGGTTGATTCTGGCTGTTTTACTGTTCTTTTAACTATTTGATAAATCATTTCACTCGTTATCAACTTTTATTGCTACGTTTAGTTATTTTAAAAGTTTTAGTTTTTGCCTACTGTTTTCTGCATATTTCCGTTCCCAGCACGATATCAGACGCCCGTCCACCCTAAGTGGACGCCCGTCCGGTTCTAAGTTTCTCTGTTTTCTCGCCGTTTTAGTCATTGTTCTTCATTTCGTTTTATAATTAACGTCAGCCTTAGTTTTAGGTAATAATTAGTGACATAATCGATTTAATAACTATACTGTAATCCGATAATTATACGATTCCCTTAGGACGACTCGGTAACACCCTATACTACGAACCTTATACTTGGGGTGTTCCGATAAAATAAATTTAAAACTAGTTTTATCGAATAGAGATCTTAAATCAAGTTTGGAAGACCCCCCTACAGATCTGGTACTGAAGCCGTTGCCTAAACATCTAAAGTATGTGTTTTTAAGAGAAGGTGACAAGCTTCCATTAATTATATCTGCCAAACTGTCTCGTTTAGAAGAAACGAAGCTGGTTAACGTCTTGAGGAAAAATGAGAAAGCCTTTGGTTGGCAAGTAGGAGACATCAGAGGGATATCTCCTGACATCTGTATGCATAAGATCAAGACTGAGAAGGGTGCGAAATGTGTTAGACAGCCGCAAAGGAGGCTCAACACTCATATGCAAGAGGTGGTCAAGAAGGAAATTATCAAGCTTTTAGATATGGGTATCATATACGCAATCGCTGACAGTGAATGGGTATCCCCGACTCAAGTAGTCCCCAAAAAAGGAGGAATTACTATTGAGAAGAATGAGAAGGGAGAAGAAATAGCATTGAGGCTTGTTACTGGTTACAGAGTCTGCATTGATTACAGGAAACTCAATGAGGTAACAATGAAAGATCATTTCCCCCTTCCTTTCATTGATCAGATGCTTGAGTGTCTGGCGGGACATGCATTCTACTGTTTCCTGGATGGATATTCAGGATATTTTCAGATACCCATTGATCCAGTTGACCAAGAAAAGACCACTTTCACCTGCCCTTATGGTACATTCGCTTACAGGCGGATGCCATTTGGTCTTTGCAATGCCCCAGATACATTTCAAAGATGTATGCTGGCTATCTTTGACGGGTTAGTTGAAAAGTGCATGGAAATTTTCATGGATGACTTTTCGGTCTTTGGTCAATCCTTCGATGATTGTCTTGACAATCTTGACCAGGTCTTATCTAGATGTGTGGAAAAGAACTTAGTCCTAAACTGGGAAAAGTGCCATTTCATGGTAGATGAGGGAATAGTTCTTGGCCACAAGATCTCCGCCAAAGGTATTGAGGTAGACAGAGCCAAAGTGGAAGCTATCGAGAAGATGAGTTATCCTAAGAATGTGCGCGAAGTCAGAGGTTTTCTTGGACATGTCGGTTTCTATAGGAGATTCATTCAAGACTTTTCCAAGATAGCCAAGCCCCTGTCTACACTACTTAAAGAAGACGTTGTATTTGATTTTGATGAAAGTTGCAAGCAAGCATTTGAGGAGCTTAAAAGTCGATTAATTTCTACACCGATTCTTATCTCGCCTGACTGGAATCTACCTTTCGAGCTTATGTGCGATGCATCAAACTATGCTGTTGGCGCAGTCTTAGGACAGAGAATAAAAGGAAAATTCCAGCCTATCTATTACGCCTGTCACACACTAAATCCATCTCAAGTAAACTACACGACGACTGAAAAGGAATTATTGGCCGTAGTCTTTGCTATGGACAAGTTTCGTAGCTACTTGTTGGGTGCTCAAGTGGTTGTGTGGACTGATCATGCTGCTTTGCGATATCTCATGACAAAGAAAGAGGCTAAACCGCGCTTACTACGTTGGATACTGATCCTACAAGAGTTTGATGTCCAAATTAAAGACAAAAAAGGCAGTGAAAACGTAGTGGCTGATCATGTTTCAAGAATGTTGAGTGAGGAAAAGGATGACCCTGACGATATAGATCTTTACTTTCCTCTGGAGAATGTCATGCTTATCGACGGTTGTGCTCCAAATGTTCCGTGGTATTCTTCCATCGTAAACTACCTTCATTCCCAATATCTTGATCCAGAATTATCCTATCAGGAGAAGAAGAAATTCTTCTCTGATTTGAAAACTTTCGTTTGGGGTGAACCTTACCTCTTCAAGATTTGTAAAGATGGTTTGCTGAGAAGATGTGTTCCTGAATCTGAGCAACGTGATATTATTGAGCAATGCCACAGTGGACCCACTGGCGGTCACTTTGGTCCTTGGAAAACCGTTGCTAAGATCTTTCAATCCGGCTTCTATTGGCCCACGATCTTTAAAGATACGTGCTTTCTAAAGCTTGTGATAGGTGTCAAAGAACCGGAACTTTAACAAGGCGTTTTGACATGCCATTGAAACCCATCCTAGAATGCGAAGTCTTTGATGTATGGGGCATCGATTTTATGGGACCATTCCCATCTTCCTGTGGAAATAAATACATCTTAGTCTGCGTGGATTACGTATCGAAATGGGTGGAGGCTCAAGCCACGTCTCACAATGATCATAAGACGGTCATGAAGTTTCTAAAGAAAAACATCTTCGTGAGATTCGGGTGTCCACGCGCCTTGATCAGTGATGAAGGGACACACTTTTGCAACCGACCTCTGGAGAAAGTTCTTGAGAAGTATGGTGTCCGGCACAAAACTAGTTCACCATATCATCCAATGACTAGTGGTCAGGTTGAAAGAAGCAACCAAAGTTTAAAGAAGATCCTGGAGAAAACAGTTAACAGTCATAGAAAAGACTGGAGTCAAAAGTTGGATGATGTACTGTGGGCATATCGAACTGCCTATAAGACCCCCATGGGTACATCACCCTACCAGATGGTTTATGGTAAACCATGCCACTTTCCAATCGAGTTAGAGCATAGAGCTTATTGGGCCACGAAGTTTTTAAACTTCGATACCCAATCTTGTGGAAGGCATCGATTGCAACAGTTGCATGAGTTAGACGAATTTAGACTTCAGGCCTACGAAAGCGCCAGGATAAGTAAGGAAAAGACGAAACTCCTCCACAATGCCAAAATCAAGAAGCGAGAATTTCAAGTAGGGGAGCAAGTTTTATTGTACAATTCCAGGTTACATCTGTTCCCTGGTAAACTGAGGACACGATGGTCCGGTCCCTTTGAAATTCTCCAAATCATTCCTGGAGGTGTTTTAGAACTATGAGGTCATGGTGACCAGCCGTTTAGAGTGAATGGTCAAAGGTGTAAGCATTATATTGGTCAACTCAAGGAGAAGCCTTTGATTGTTCACTTCCTCGACATCCTCGGGTGTGGTACTCCTGAAGTCAATGAGTTTGACGAGTTTTTGCCCGATTTGTTTTCTGAGGATGACGGCAGTGGTCCGGTAGAGGAAGTTCTGGCTGGTAGTTGGGATATAGAAGAGTTTAAACGGGAGGCACAGTTAAAGAGAAGACTGAAGAAGAAGAAGTCTACAATGGGGAAAATTAAGAATGTTTGGAAAGCGGTAAAGAACTTGACCCCATGTGTGAGATGCTGTTTCTGTAGCCACACTAATGACCAGAGCTTACACGAAGTAGTGGCCGGAAGGAAGATTAAGTGGCCTGATCCAGGCTGAATAGTACGTGTGTCTAGCCAAAGACACTAAACAAAGGCGCTTGTTGGGAGGCAACCCAATAAGAAGAATAGTTTTTATTGTTATTATAGTTTTGTTTGTGTTGAATAAACGACGAAAGATAGTTTTCTTCTCGTTGTAATAGTCTTGTTTAGTTTTGTCTTGTGTCGTCTTGGGTTTTGGTGTCGGTTTTTGTGGCCAGGTAACTTGCATGAGCTGAATTTGAAAAATCAATGTGATTCCTTCCTTCCTGCCGATGTTACATTTGTGCACTACTTTTCACATAGATTCGGTTTTTGTCAGTTTTTGCATTGCTTATGCTTTGTTCCATGATAATGCCTTGTCTATCATCTTTTGTTCCCCTACCCCCGAGGTCCGTTTTGTGTTGTTTTTCAAGTGTGCAGGATATTCGCGATAGCACTTGTGAGCTTTCAGATGAAGCCAGTTTTCCGGTGGATGGTCCACAGTCTACTGATTTCTTCAAGCATTTCTGGATCTGACTCCAGACCACTTCCAGAATTGCCACCTTCGAACTACAAACCAGCTAAGTTTTTCTTATTCTGCACAACATGAGGACATGTTGTTATTTAAGTGTGGGGAGGGATTGGTTGTACCTACAAAATGTGCTTAATTTATTATGCTTACCACCATTCTTAAAAAATTCAAAAAATTTTCCATTTTTGATTAAAAACATCCGTCCCGAGCATGATTTTATTTTGGCTTACTTACTTGCTATATTCCCATACTTGTGTTGGTTGACTAGTATTTTAGCATAGACCTTTGATTAATAAGCCTTTACTCGAATTCTTTTCACGTAAGCCTCTTTGATGATGAGCTGAACTTAGGAAACTGTACCCATTTGAACCGACAATGTTTTATTCTGGTTATCAGACCGTCTGCTTAATGCCAATGTCATGGAAATTGTAATATGTGCGTAGTTGGAATTGAAGTAGGAAGTATCGTGAATATACCGAAGCCTGAATGTGATAAGTGAAACGTGACTATTGTTCTATGAAAAATACAAAAATAATACAAAAAAAAGAGGTTGAAATAATTGGGTGTATCGAAAGCTGGTCGATGATTTGAGTGAGGTAGGTCATATCTCGAATGTCCTATTCCACTATGATGACCAAAAGCTCACGACAGTCAGAAGAAGCTGCCTTATGATTTGAGTAAGGTAGGGTATATCATGAATGTCCTATTCTACTATGACGGGCAAGAGCTCATTCTGATGTGTGTATAATTGTGAAAGATAATTAAATCAACTTACATAAGGAATTTGGTATGAATAAGTGAAAGACTTAGTTATCGCCTACCTTATCCCCAGTATAGGCCGAGGTATATGTTGTAGGGAATATCCTCTGGGTACAACTGAAAAGATTTCGAAAACACATGTATTACTCTAGTCATGACGTGAGTAGTTTTGTAGGGCGTATGTATAGTCAGGGTGATTCATTATCTGTCTTAAATGGGTATTTGTTGGTTAGCTTGAATTTAATTGTCAAGTGTGGAATCGGTGGAAGTTGAAGAAGGCTTTACACACACTACACATTCGAGTAATCGTTTATTACATGGGATGTATGTTTTTTTGATGCTAGTCGACCGGTTGTGATTTGATATATGGGATTTTATGTGGTTCAATGTTTAAGTAAGCCTTGGTTTTCTTGTTTTGTTTTGCTCGGGACGAGCAAAAGCTAAGTGTGGGGGAGTTGTTAACGGTGATTTTTACGGTTTATATGACTTTATTTCGTAGCAATTTTCCTTGTGTTTTATTACTTTTTATAGAAAAGTAAGTGTTTACGTGAAATATTGAAAGAATGCGTATGGAAATCATTAAAGTGCAAAATCGAGCTAATTACGTGGTTTTATTGGTGTTTTCTATCTATATGTATGTTTTACATTTTGCATGTTTTTGTCGTGTTGTAGGTACGCTTACATGTTATGGAGGAAGCTAAAACGACGTTTAACTGAAGATTGAATAGAATGAGGAAGATGCATATTGAAGACTGAACGCACGTTTGCCATCCGTCCAACCTGGACTGGCGTCCAGAAGCATGGACTGGCGTCCAGAAGCATGGACTGGCGTCCACTGAAGCTACTCAATTCAGGAAAGCATGATTTTTACCCAAACGGGCGTCCAGAAGAGTGGACTGGCGTTCAGGAGGAGAAGTTGGATCAGGATGTTCAGATTTTTAGTGAACGAGCGTTTGAAAATGTATAGGACGGGCGTTTGAGAAGACTCGGCCCGGCTCGAAGAATTTTGACACTATGGACGGGCGTCCAGCCGCCGCCTTTTCTGAAACCGACCTAAAAACCTATTTATAGTCGCGTTTTTTCCAACCCTAAAGACAACAATTCGATCCCTGGCCGCCACAAGCCCCTTAGGGGCGCCCTAGCTGCGTTTTCCCACCATCATAAACATCTTTTTATCTTCTTTTTATTTATATGATTTGTATTCCAACGATGAGCTAAGGCTAAGCCTATAACAAGCTTTGTGAAGCCAATTCTCAGCAGCGTTTTGATTTCGAATCTTGGATTGTTTTGTGAGTTTTTAATTTAAAGTTTGTATCTTTATTATGTGTTTTATTGATTATGCAATTTATATCGAGAGATGGTTGCTTTGTGATGTTTAACGTTTGATGAAAATCGTTGTTAGACCTAGATCACCGTAGTAAAGATGGGATTTTTAACCTAAAAATAACGAGAGTTGCTAGGTTAAATTTCTAGGTTGCTAGATTGAGAAATCTTACACCTTGGTTATGGAAGCGTTAATCTTTAAGATCGAGAGATGAAAGATTAATAGGCGAATTATCTACGATAGTAGGAATTCATACCTTTGATAGGTGAACCACATCTTTATTAAATCTTCACTAAACGATCTAGAGTAGAAATTGAGGGTTGCGGGATAGGTGGATCAATGCTTATTCTTCGTTAAAATTAATTGAAATTATCATTGTGCCTTGTTCTTCGTTGCTAGCTTAGAATTTTATTTTCGTTTTAGTTATAGAATAGATTTATTTAGTTAGTTTAGGTCCGCAACTATATTTCCTGGCTTTGGATTGACAACCCTCTGTCCAGTTTATTGTTTTTCGTTTTCGCTTTTAGTTATTTCTCGTGACAATTTAGAAGAATTAAGAACTAGACCAATCTCGATTCCCTGTGATTCGACTCCGGTTGTAATCGCTATACTACGATCCCTGCACTTAGGGTAAACCGGATTTATTTTATTACTTGTTTGTTTTCCATTGATAAAATCCGAGACAATCATCCTGTTCTTTCAAATTTTGCATGACCTGATGAGTTGCAATGTTGTCAATTTCATCTTGTAATTATTGATTATTTTTTCCCAGTTCTTCAAATTTTCTTTCTACACTCTGGATCTTCTCTTTGAGGCTTTCATTCCTCTCTTTCTCACCTTCAAGTTCAGCTTTCAAATTTCCGATTGTGGTCTCCCTTGGGAATAATGTTTGCTCAAGTGTTTCCACTTTTCTATTTAACCGAAATGTGTGTTTTAAGTAGGTTGTTTATGTAATGTTTATACATTTAAGTAGTGTGTTTAAGTCTTTTCTTAGGCTTTAATTAGTTGGGTTTAGTGTAAGTTTTTATCTAAGTTGATATTCAATGAGTTAATAATCACTTGAATTGGATTTTTTTTAAACAGATAATCGCAACACTATGATCGTTGTCTCGTTCAACGGAGAAATTATGTATGATCCTCTCTGTAACCGGTGGAATCATGTAAATGGATTGATGTTTTCATTATTTGTCCCAAAGAAAATAAGATTGAATGTTATTGGATAAATTGCATTTGAGGCTTGATATTGATCGATCTAATTCAAAGCTCGGCATAAAAGCTTTGTTTACTTATGGTAGTGTGGGCAATATACCACCTGATGATATCTTAGACGACGAGACACTAAATGGTTACATCGAAGCGGCCTCTGACAAGTAAAAATGTAATTTTTTTGTGTGAATGCCACACCAGTGGAGGCAAACAATGAACCGATAATTGAGGATGATGGCATTGATTTAAATCAAGATTGCAATGCCCCGGATGATAACAATAATTCGGATTATAGTCTTGGAAATTTCCCTTCTCCGGTACAAGAACTTGCTAGAGATCCAAATTTTAATCCGTTCGAGCAACAGTATGGATGTAGTGGGTTTGAAAACCATGTTTCTACACAAAGTCTTGGTGAAGCTTCGGACCAACCGTTTCGGTATCAACCAGTCAGACCAAGTCATAATCTTTCAAATCAACCTTCAAGTAGTCATGTTCGTGTTGAAGTGGTTGGTGAATACTCTGCTCCGTTTGAATTCGGTCCTCCAAGTTATAATGTTATAAATAGCCAATCACACCAACCGTTTCAGTATCCTCCTAACCAACCTTCATGTAGTCGTGCTCCACCTATCCAACAGCCATATAATTTGTTTGGTGGATCAGCCAGTAGTTTTTTGGCTTCTCTGTTTGCACCTCATATTCAAACCGATCAAACCGGCAGGGATGACAACAATAATCAGGGTGCAAATGCTAGGGCAAGTGTACGAGAAGATTATTCATGGAGGATTCCCATATTTGAAGATGATGATTTACCGAAGTGTTTATCCACCGGTACGTTACATATGAATGACGTGAACGAATTGTTCATTGGGAAGAAATATGATTCAAAAGAAGATTTTAATTTGAAAATAAAATCGTATGCGGTTGCAAATAATTTTCAGATGAGCTTGGGTAGGTCGGACACACGTTGCTTGTATTACACATGTCTTAACGATACATGCAAATGGCATGTAAGGGCGAAAAGGGTGAATACAGATGGATCACGTACATTTTCGATCACAACGTTGAATGATGTGCATACTTGTGCCTCTCAGAATGCGGATAATGACATCGACAAGCAACACCTATTGTTATTACAGGTCTGCTAAGTCAGAAAATGGAAGAACTCAGCAATGAGTATAAACCCAGACATATTATGGAGGACATGCTCACAACTTACAGTGTACAGTTGACTTATGACCAAGCATACCGAGCTCATAAGATGATGAGAATGATGGTTAGAGGTTCACCGACGGAGTGTTACAATGCGTTACCCTCGTACTTGTGGATGGTGTGTGAGGCCAATGATGTAAGTCAACCTGATGATATAATTTCCGATGATTTACCCCATTTTCTGATGCAATTAGCGATATTTTGACATCAACTTGAGCAATTTGAATGATGATAGGCCCCATATTTTGTGTACATAGATTTTCAGAAAAACCATTGTTTTAGTTGTATTATATTAGTTATTAGCCGATTTTGTTATCAGATTTACACGTGGTATCTTTGTGTCTATTTTGCAGCACAGATATCACGGTTGGGAGTGTGGATTCTGACCTCAGGGTGACTTTTGATTCTTTTGTGATGATTTTATGCTGTGGCGAGGATTTCAGCCCACGAGGATTATTGATACACATTAGAGGGTTCAATCCAAGCCATGTGGAAGAATAAATTGTGTTTATGTGATTTATGTTACACATGACTCGCGCCATGTGACATTGACCTGAGTCAAGGAGTAGTTGGGCATTTAATGCAGATGTCATTCAGCCAACTACCACAAATGACACATTGACCTACGCCACTAGTGCATTATGGGCTTGACCTGAGTCAAGGGTGGGATGACCTGAGTCACCAGTGCATAGTTAGCAATTATTGATCCTTTTATTCTTCCAAACACATTATTATCAAGATATACACTTCATCTTCTTCAGCTTTTCTATCTTGAAGGCAAAACCCCACCCCAAGGCTCTTATAGCCGAATTTTAGTAGAAATTAGCTCTTGATTTTGATTGTAAAAGCTAAGGATTCTAGTTTAACTCTTCTAGTTGATTGGATTCAACACACTAGTGTTAGTTCATTGAAGCTTTTGGGAGTTGGATGAAGAGCACCAACTCGAATTTGTACTCTTGCATTGGTAATTCTTAATCTTTATTTTCAGTCAATTGTTCTTATGGTTATGAATATTAATCTTGAGATGTTAATGTTTGTAGACATGAGTGGCTAGGTTTATCTAGCCAAGATTATGTTGTAGTATTAGTTATCCTCTTGTGATTGATTGGGAATGAATGGTTGTGTTGTTAGTTTTGATTGTTGTGAAGCTTTTCCTACTTGTATTGCATTGTTTGCTTGCATTGGAGTAATTGCCTAGTGTTAGCATTTACACGTTTAACGGATACCGAACGGAGATGTTAGACGTGGGAAGAGGGTAGGTGAACCGGAAGGTAAAATCGACCTATTGTAGGCATTCGATTTCTTATCCGGGGATAGTTGGCTTTGCCATTGCATTCACGGGCATAGCTGTTAGGAAATCACTAGTTTAACGCAGCAGAATTTAAAATTTGATTTCCTTTTCTAGATCGTTCTTCGTTTAATGCAATAAACACGTTAAGTAGTTTGACGGTTATACCTCAGATGATCTATAAGATCGTCGCTTTGACCGTCAACGGAGAGTAGTTCAGTGCGCAAGCCGTCCACGCGTCCGGCCTCTATCGCTAATCCACACGAACCCCTTGCCGCAATCCTTCTGGGATTGCTACTGGAAAAACTCCGGTTGCTAGACCGGCCTTTTTCCTCCCTCACAAACTCACTATAGGTTGCTCTCCTTTTTACACAAGAACTATGAGCTCTTACAATTGTGATGTACAAAAGATCTTGACACCCACCTCTTATTTATAGTAGAAGGTGGCGCCCCTATGGTGTGTAGAAGAAGAAAACATTTTCCCAATAAAATAAGGAAAATCTTCTAGATTGATTTATCTCTTTTATTATAATTAATTTTGCCAATATCTTATATTGAATATAATTATCTTATTACCATAAATCTATTTTTCCAAAATCAATTAATAACTTATATTAATATTATGGCAATCTTATTAATTAAAGTGCACAATCCAAGTGTATCTCATACACTTAAATGTGGCGCCCCATAAGCCAATTAATTGGCTTCCGGAATATTCTTTAATTAATATAATTTGTATATAATTAATATCTTGTATTTTATTTATTCATAATAAATAAATACCGCCATATTAATTTACCACTATAACCTTGATAAACTTTCCTTATTTGGTTATCAACCATAACCGCATTTTAACCCGACTCGATGTTCATATGTGTGTGACCCGATAGGCTTCCGAATATGTTGGCCGTAGACACAAAGTGCAATTTACTAAAATGCCCTTCATACCTAACGATCACGGGATTGTTAGTAATATCATCCGCAACGGAAGCGATTTAAGGATCAAGATCTATAATTTACACATAATAAAATAACTAGATCTACTCTACAAGGGGGTTGTAGAACATACCTCTTGGATCTCAAAATCCAAGTAGAAGAACCGTAATTAGGAAGAACAAAGGATGGTGTGAAGAGCACCACGATCTTCCGCACGTGTGATCCGAGCAACTCCCGGTGGAAGGAAATCCTTGTCTCGAATCCTCCCGATATGCTACCCGAAAAACCTCCAAGATTTTCCCTCTTACTGCCTTGGCCGAAAATTTATCTCTCTCTAAATTATAGAGAGAGTCGAAAATTTGTGTGTGTATGAGTTGGGAAAAGCCTCTTTATATAGGAGAGCTTTTCTTGTCCTCCAAGGATTTTATTTTATAAATAAATAAATCCAATGAATAAAAGATAATCCTAGAATATTCTAGAACAAATCTAGAATAATCTTTATCTTTATTTTTACCATAAAATATTTATCCAATAAATATTTTTGTGCACATATCTTATTAATCCACAAGAAAACTAATTTCTTGTTCCCTAAGACACCTCTTGGCCGAAAATTATCATTGTGACCTAGTCACTATGATTTTCGGCCATACACACCAAATTGGGCCAAGATTATGAAAAATGTCTTTTTCACATATTTAATTATTTAGCCCAACTAATTCAATAGTCCTCTAAACAATTAATTCACATATCGTTTTAATTAAATTCTAATAAGAACTAAATTAATATTATTAGGATTCGACCTCCGAGAATAGCTATGCTATATTGGAGGCACGTCGGGGACCATGGACTAATAATCAGCGGCTCCGATAAATCAAATAAATAATTATCTTACGAACGTAATAATTATATTCGATAAATCAATCACGGGAATATGCCACCATAATCCCGTGACGCACTCCTCCGATTATGAGATTATATTTATCTCCTCACGAGAATGATAATAAGCGTCCATTGATATAATCATTACATATGGATTAATCCTCCATAGATCGTTCATTCTAAATCGGGAAGTTACCGTTAACCCTTTTTAGAGCCTCTTATCCTTATTTACCATTAACCCCCTAGTGATCAATTAATTCATACAACTCACTTTGGTAGCTAATCGGTGTAATATGAACTCGTACGATCGATCGGTTTCTAAGATTAACAAATAAGGGAATCTGTCATCTACTTCCATAAATGGAAGGAATGGATTCCGTATCCGTGATAACACGTACTACTCACTCAATCCAAGTACAATGCCAAGATGGGGTAATTCGGATCACGGACTCGGTGTAATCCTTAACCGTCAAGTCAAACCTCATACCGATTCAAGCGGTTGACTCGTGATCACCTCGGGATTAAGATATATCCATAAATATGATCATCGATTGATTCGATAAGACTTCTCGATTACGGAATCATATCGTGAACTCTAATCAAATCGGTCCACCCCTATATGATATATCTATCATATATAAATGCCCCACTAGGTTCTCTTAACCGAAAGTCCGGATAAGACAATCACACCTATTGTGTTCGGGCGCATTAATAGCACGTTAAAGGAGAGACCCGATACTCTCGATTAACTTCACTACGGGCTAATTGTATTTTAAGTACATCTTCACTAACTCAATCCTCCCGTGTATATCCCATACACTGAGTTAAGTGATTACATAAACGATATACTTTAGGATTTTCTGTAGTGTAAATACTATTGTCACATCGGTGAATATGAAAATAATAAATATGAATAATAATATCATTTCATTTATTAAATAAAACAATTACAAAATTGTCTTTCGGGCATTACACCTAACAATCTCCCACTTGCACGAAAGCATGTGATTAATTGTTTTAGAGCACACCCTATTATTTAAAATATAGCAAACTATCACTCCCACTTGCTCTAAAGAAAATGAGACATGTCTCTAATACCTATAGGCTCCAAGTGTCGACTAAAAGCTACAATCGACAGTGTCTTGGTGAATGGATCAGCAGGATTATCGGCGGAGGCGATTCTTCGGACGGAAACGTCCCCTCTATCGACAAAATCGTTGATAACCCAGTATTTCCTCTCTATATGCTTCGACTTACTGTGCTTTCGAGGTTCCTTAGAGATGGCAATGGCCCCATTGTTATCACAATAGAGTCAGCATTCGGGACAAAGCCTAATCCGCTGATGAACTTTCTTAACCAAACCGCTTCCTTAGCTGCCTCGGAGGCCGCTATGAACTCAACTTCCATTGTTGAATCGGCTGTGCTGGATTGCTTTTGGCTTCTCCATTCTATTGCACCACCACCAAGCGTAAACACTGAACCAAAGGTTGATTTAGAATCATCTCTATCTGACTGAAAGTCAGAATCGGTGTACCCCGCTAACTCCAAACTCCCACTCGAATAGACGAGCATATAATTTCTAGTTCTCTTCAAATATTTGATGAGATTCTTTACTGCTATCCAGTGCGGTTGCCCTGGATTTGACTGAAAAAGGCCGACTAATCCAACGCCGTAACAAATATCAGGTCTTGTACACCTCATAGCATACATAAGACTACCAACAGCCGAGGCATATGGCACTCTTCCCATAGCTTCGGTCTCTTCAGAAGTTTGAGGCCCCTGAGTCTTAGAGAGGTAAACGCCGTGACGGGTTGGTAGAAAACCCTTCTTGGCGTTCTCCATACTGAAGCGTGCCATAAGCTTGTCTATATAAGTTGCTTGGGACAGAGCTAACATCCTGTTCTTGCGATCTCTTATAATTTGGATCCCTAGAACATAACTCGCTTCTCCCAAATCCTTCATTTGGAATTGCATGGTCAACCAACTTTTCACGTCGGACATCATCCCCTTATTGTTGCCAATTAGGAGTATGTCATCAACGTACAACACTAGAAATACAACACTATCTTTGATAACCTTCATGTACACACAAGATTCAGCAAAGTGTTGTTCGAAATCATAAGACTTGATCGTGTGATCAAATCTATGATACCAGGAACGAGATGCTTGCTTCAACCCATAAATGGATCTGAGCAACTTGCACACCATGTGCTCTCGACCTTCTTCAATGAATCCTTATGGTTGCTGCATATAGATTTCCTCGTCGAGAAAGCCGTTTAGAAACGCTGTCTTAACATCCATTTGCCAGATTTCATAATCCAGACATGCATCAATCGAAAGGAGGATGCGGATGGTTTTCATCATGGCCACAGGTGAGAAGGTTTCCTCGTAGTCTATACCCTCTCGCTGTGTGTAACCTTTGGCTACCAGCCATGCTTTGAAGGTTTCGACCTTCCCATCTATTCCTCTCTTTCGCTTGTAGAGCCATTTACATCCAATGGGCCTTTCACCCTGAGGAAGTTCTACAAGTTTCCAGACTGAGTTAGAGTACATAGACTCCATCTCTTGATTCATTGCGTCAATCCATTTATCCTTATCGTGATCCAATATGGCCTTCTTATAGGTCGGAGGATCATCTTCCACCCCATCAGAGGCGACTACGTTCGTCTCTAAATCCATGCCATACCGAGCCGGTGGCCGAACCACTCTCGCAGTATGTCTAGGCGGAACAGGAATGTCGGAAGTGACTGTTGTATTAGTAGTGTTGTTTACAGGAACATCAACAGCCACAATAGTCCTGACGTTATCGGAGAGTAATTCCTCTAGTACAATTTTACTTCGAGGTCTGTGGTCTTTCATATAACTTTCCTCAAAAAACGTAGCGTTAGTCAAGACTAGCACTTTTTTATCTTCCGGATCATAAAATAGACCACCACGTGTACCTTTTGGATAGCCTACAAACAAACATACTTTCGTACGCGATTGTAGCTTGGTAGTCTTGTCCATCAGCACATGTGCAGGACTAACCCATATGCGGAAGTGACGAATGCTTTCACGACGTCCGGAGCACATCTCTACGGGTGTCTTTTCGACAGACTTTGACGGTACTGCATTCAAAATGTTGACCGCTGCTTCTAAAGCATAACCCCAAAAGGATATAGGTAGTGATGCGTAGCTCATCATTGATCTAACCATGTTAATCAATGTCCTGTTTCTCATCTCGGCAACTCCGTTTTGTTGAGGTGTCCTAGGCGCTGAATGTTGGAAACAAATTCCTTTTTCAGCCAAGTAGTCAATGAACTCAGTATCTAAATACTCACCTCCACGATCCGAGCGAAGGCATTTCAATGACTTTCCTAGTTGCCTTTCGGCTTCTGTTTGGAACTCCTTGAACTTACCAAAAGCCTCGGATTTCCTATGCAGTAGATAAACATAACCGAATCTCGAGTAGTCATCAATGAAATTCACAAAGTACTCATTTCCGCCTCTAGCTTGTACGTTCATCGGACCACAAAGGTCTGAATGCACTAAGTCTAGAGTTCCCGTGGCCCTATTACCCTTTGACGAGAAGGGACGCTTAGTCATTTTTCCCTCCGGCAACACTCGCGGACGGGCGGTGTGTCAACGTATGACTCACCTAAGGCATGAACCTTTTCTAGTCTTTTGAGTCTTTCCAAGGAAATATGGCCGAGCCTCGGATGCCACAAGTATGTTTTATCTTCTTTTACTTGAGAAACTTTCTCGCCTTTTAGCGAGATCTTTGATGAGCAAGCTTTAAACATTTCGGTATTAAGTAGGGGAGCTTTATGTGGTCTTACAAAATATAAACCATTTTCATTCATAGTTGAACACAATTCAAAGCCATTCTTTGAAATAACAAATTCACCATTCAAATTTGAAACAGAAAATGATTGTTCAACTAAGGCAGAATGAGAAATTAAATTTCTCCTGAAATTCGGAATAAAATAAACATTCTCTAAATGTAAAATTCTATTATTAAAGTGTAAGTCCACAAACCCCCCCATCGCTTTAGCCGAAATGAGCGCCCCAGTGCCTACTCGCATTACTTGAGAACCCTCTTCCAGCTCCTCATACGAACTAAGAATCTATAATGAAGAACATACATGGTTATTAGCTCCAGTATCAAGTATCCAAGTGGACACATCTTTAGCTACATTAAAAGATTCCAAGAATAGTAATTCCGAATTACCTTTCTTATCTTTCCCAGTGACAGCCTTGACTTTGCCATCCTTTACATCACGAAGATATTCCGGACAATGGCGTTTCCAGTGTCCTACCTCCTTACAGTAAAAGCACTTGCCCTTGGGCTTGGGCTCGTCAACTTTCTTGGCTTTCTTTTTCTTCATTTGCTTGGGCACAGGTGCAACACTACCTGTTAAGGCCATATTTATATGATTATTAAAGGTTTATTTCATTATTATTTTCCCCACATTTGCGTAATTTGCATGAGAATTAAGGGTTTAAGTGTAAATATTGAGTAAAGATGATTTTAAGAGGGTTGTATGCAAAATTGATGATTTTAAGTGTTAATTTAATGGAATTATTATTAGTTGAGTTTTATTACATTTTTGCATTGTTTATTTATCATGTAGGTGTTGATTTTCGTGCATATAATGAGGATAAATGAAGCTCAAGTCGAATTATAAGAGATAGAGTTGGAATTGGCTTGAAGAAATTGGATAAAGATGAAGAGATCCGATCCTCAGCAGTTCAAACGGGCGTCTACTGATCTTGAACGAGCGTCCGAAGTGAACCGGCGTCCATGCGGCGTCCGTAATCGTATTTTACATTCGAGAGAGTTCGGACGGAGGATGAACGAGCGTTTACTCGCCGTCCGGGCATTCGAACGGGCGTCCGGATATTCAGACGAGCGTCCGTTGCCGACTTAGTCATAACCGACTCAAAACTCTATATATAGCAGCAGCCTCTTAACCCTAATTCATACCACATAATTGAGATCGCAATTTGACACCAAAAAGCTGCGGCCACAAGCCTTTTTACACAGAGATGAACTTCTCCAACCCAACAATCATCTCCAACATGATTGTTGGCTAAAAGCCTTGCAGTGAGTCGACGGAGGAAGCCTATCAACAACACAAACCAACTAGAGAGTTCGATGCTTAAGTTTAGTGAGTTTATTTCATAGTTTTTCATTACTTTGGATCTGTTTTGTATTGTTTAAGTTTTATTGAATTAAGATTTGATGAAACGATCTATGTTTAATTTATGCTTGAATAAATTTATGAAAGTATGTTTATTTAAGTTCTCTTTTATTCAAAGTAATGCATCTAATTGTGTTTTAAGAGATTATGCATGATTAGTTGAGTAAGAGTTTGGAAACAATCTCGTGATTTCGTGTTGATTGCATGTTTAGTTTATTTGAAAAGATAAACGAAACCTTAGGAATTTGATTAAAGATATTTGATTGAATTCGTGAATAAATCACTACTAAAAACTATGTCTTTTTAATCACCGTCTAGTTGGATTGTTGGTTGATAGGTGGAACCTAGTCGCCTTGCTGTGTTTTCCTTTAATTGTTTATTAATCGAATCGTTTAGATTAAGTTTAGTTTAAGTTCTAGTTATATAAACCCTAGTTTCCCGCTCGTTTTCCCGCACTTTTCGCTTCGCTCATAATCGGACGCTCGTCCGCAATAGCGTACGCTCGTCCATTAGATTTAGTTTCCAGACGCTCGTTCACTTTAGTGAACGCTCGTCCGTATTTCTGTTTTCTTATTTTCTGCTTGTTTTTATTCCTGTTTTAGTTTTAATTCTTAGGTTTAGGTTTTAGTTAGTTTCAGCCTTAGTTTAGTAGTTTAGTTTATAATTGTGACATAATTGATATAGATTTATATTTGAATCCGATAAGCATTCCACTCCCTTAGGACGACCCGTAAACACCCTATACTACGATCCTTATACTTGGGGTGTTTCGGTTATAAATTGTAAAACTCGTTTTTACCGAACAAGTTTTTGGCGCCGTTGCCGGGGAGTCGGTAACGGTTGTCGGATTCTATTTAGGACAATTTTCTGAGTCAAAAGGGATCGCTTTTAGCACGCAGTAGTATTTTGGCCGTAACTTTCGTCTCGAGTGTCCGTTTGGAACGCAGGACCCCAATTCGGAAAGCTCGTTCCGACGCCGACGACGTGGTGAACCGCCGTAGGCTGTTCAGTGCGTTTTCGAGGTCAAAATCCACTGTTTTTCCCTCCATTTTGGCCCTAGAAGGTTTCAACACGTTTTTTTTACCGTCTTAGTGTTTTTCTTGTTTTTAAACTTTTCGTAGGTAGGTTTCTTTTCCAGTTTCGTTTAATTTTAGGATTACATTTATTACTGTTTTATTTTATTTGATTTTCTTTCAATTATTTTCCTTACCTTTTTTTTTATAGCTTAGATCTGTTTCCGTAATTATAGATTTGTTTGATTTTATTTCCATAAGTCTTTTCTGCTTTTATTTTTTATCTCGTTTTTAATTTCTGGTAACCTTAGTTTTTAGGTTTTCGTATCTGAACGAGCGTTCAACAACTTGAACGCCCGTCCACCTCAATTCTGTCCTCTGAACGAACGTCCACTAACACTGGACGCCACTTCAGTCTGTTCAATCATCACTTCTTTTCTTTCTTCTCTTTTCTTCTCTTTTCTTTTCTCCCTCTAAACCATCTAATCTTTTCTAAACCTGTTCTAATCAACCCCAAAGAAGGGTTGATTTCTTCCTTTTCCTTTCTTCTGGTTTATGCAAACGAGAAGTAAGAAGGGACTGCTGATCTTTGATCCTGAGCCTGAACGATCTATCCTTAGAAGAAGGCTTCTCCCTGATTTGGACAAAATGGCGGATCAAGATCCACCAATTCCAAATCCTGATCCCCAAGCTCAGTTAAATTTACTCCTTCAACAAATGCAAGCTCGCAAAGCAATGAGCAGAATCGCAAGCCGGCATAAATCAACAACTTCAACAATTCCGCCAAAACCAAATTAATCGCTTGAACCAGGGACCCCTACACTCCATATCTTAATCAAGATTTTCTCGAGGGACATAGACCTATTCGTCCACCCGATATGGGGGGAGTTAATTTCGACCTTAAAAATGGAGTAGTTGCACCGGTCCAAAATAGCTCTTTCCATGGCATCGCTTGCTCAAGAAGACCCGCACGACTTCTTGTCCACATTCGTACAAATCGTGAAGCGAGGCCATTATCCCGGTGTTGATTCCGAGATCGTAAAGTTGAAGCTATTTCCTTTTGCTTTAAAAGGTGAAGCAAGCGAGATGGTTTAAGTCGTTAGCACATCATTCCCTCCATACATGGAATGATGTCAAAAGAGCCTTCGCTCTTAAGTGGGTTTCACCAGGCAAGATTATGGAGATGAAACGGGAAATAGCTACGTTTGAGCAGATGGAGGATGAGACTGTTGGCAAGGCTTGGGAGAGATTAAATCTGTTGATGAGGAAGTGCCCCAATCACGGATATGATAGACATGAGTTGCTGGAACTGTTTTATAGAGGTGTCTCTCAACCTAATAGAGACTATCTTGACTCCACAAATCATGGATCCTTCTTAGGGGGGGGGGGGGGGTGATGAGATCGCCTACGAGTGGCCGAGACCATCGCCAAGAACAATATGTGGTCGACTCCCAAGAAGACCAATGTTGTTAAGAAAGAAGGTACCGCAAGCGATCCCCGATACAAAGTCCGTTAGTTGCTCGATGGAATTGATAAGCAAGCAGCTGGCCAATCTTCAAACGCAGCCTTCTGATCTGGGAATGCAGGTAGGAACGGAGATGACGGAAGAAGTAAATTTAATGGATAATCAAAACGAACCCTTCCGAAACTTCAATCAAAGCCAGAACTACTCAGGATTTCAACGACAAAACTTCAATCAAGCCAAGTTACCACCTGGCCCTTCAAATTCGAATTCTTTCAACTCAAACTATCGAGGCCGCCGTAACTCCCAAAGGCCTCAAGGTGGCCGGAATCAAACTCGAACAACAATCATACCACCTCATGTGTCCCTCAACACAAATTCGATGAGCCGGTAGACATGGAGAAGACTCGTCTACTAGTGTTAAAGCAATTGAGAGACAAGTTGGTCAAATGGCGTACCGGCAAGCAAGCGAGACCTCACGGTAAACTTCCGAGTTATACCGAGAGAAATCCGAAAGCGATGTGAATGTTTGCACCGCCATTACACCTCGGTGGGAGTATGGGCAAGAAGAGGAGCTGAATGAAGTAACGTTGAGAAGTGGTAAACAGGCTGGACCCGGCAAGATGTCGGGAAACGAGTAGCCCCTCCTGACGCCATGAGTTCAGGAGGGGGAAATCAGAAACCACATGCCGAAGAAAGCAACGATGAGGAGCTTAGTGACAATTCTTCGGAGGATGAAAATAATTCTGATAATGAGGAAAGGAAGGAAAGTCAAGGGGCGGTACCCCTGACTAAGAAAAAGAAAGAAAAGTTCGTAAGATGGAAGGATAGGGAGGATGAGGCGATAAAGAATCAAGCTACAGGGAATGATAAAGCCCTTCCTTATCCCCCAAAAAGGAAAGAGAAAGCCCTCACTAATGACAAGCAGTATGATGGGGTGAGGAGGATACTTAGGGACACTAAAGTGAGTATGCCCTTAGCTGAGGTATTGTCGGAAATGCCTAAATGCTCTAAGTATCTTAAAGAATTCTGTGGGAGCAAGAGAAAGCTTCAGGGGATGGCTGAAGAAGTGCTACGCGAGGATTGCGCGATGGTTTCACAGAAAATTGCTGTTAAGCGAGGTGACCACGCGTACCTTCAATCTCCCGTGAGATCGAAGGCCATTTATTCGAAAACGTCTTATGCGACTCGGGGGCCTCTATTAATGTGATGCCATTAAACGTATGCAAAAAGCTCGGGTTAGATAAAAGGATGCGGGAACGCCCGATTTCTCTTCAGATGGTAGATAAATCTAGCCGGACCGCAGCCGGTTGTGTAGCTAATGTTCTCCTTCAAATTGAACATTTAGTCTTCCCTACCGATTGGGTTATTCTAGACTATCCACCTGATAAGGAGATGCCTCTAATTCTAGGCCGAACCTTTTTAGACACTTCTAACGCTCTCATCGACTTCTGCAAAGGACAGATTACTCTTAGAGTCGGTGACACATCAGTCACCTTGACACGAGGGACACATCCTGAAAGAGCCGTAATTGATGAAATATCGTTTGTCGAAGCCATATATGAGGACGGAGAAGATGCCTATTATGAGGATGCAATGGAGCTTACAGAGATAGGTGTTTTTGAAGTCATGGACATTGAGGATCCGGCTGACTGCGGACCATCTTCTAATTCATTTCAAGCCGTAGGCATTGACGAGTCATCTTCACTCGCTCATACTGGGCCTGTTATTGAGTTAGAAGCATGGAGATGCCCAGCAACAAACGATAATTTCAAAGAACTGAGTAAGGAAGACTTCATCCCTGGTGAAGAAGAAGCTCTGATGGGTAGTTGGGACGAGGTAGAGTTTTGGAGAGAAGCTACTCATTGGGAAGTAGATGATTGGGAAGAGCTGGCAGAAGAGCTTAAAGATGAAGAGTTAAGAAAAATGATCGATCACAAGAAAAAGGAAGCAAGTGTTGACCGGAGGATTCCGATGGATGATTTGATCCAGTACCTTTCTGGGGTTGCGCCTCGGGAAGATGAGGTGTTCTACTGTCAACCACTTCAAGCTCATAAGGAGAAAGGTGGCCCGTTAAAGTCTAGTATTGAGCAACCACCTACTGATTTAGAGCTCAAACCGCTTCCGAAACACCTTAAGTATATCTTTCTTAAGGATGGAGATAAATTGCCTTTGATCATTTCTTCGAAACTCGATCTCGAGCAAGAAGCACAAACTGATAGAAGTGCTTAAGAAAAACATCCTCGCGTTCGGTTGGCAAGTGGGTGATATCCGAGGGATCGGCCCGTACATATGCATGCATAAAATCCGAACGGAGGAAGGAGCTAAAAAGGTAAGACAACCTCGGCCGAAGGCCGAATCCGCATATGCAAGAGGTTGTCAAGAAGGAGGTTATAAAGTGGCTCGACATGGGAATCGTCTACGCAATCGCCGATAGCGAGTGGGTCGACCTACTCAAGTTGTGCCAAAGAAGGGCGGTATTACGGTTGAAAAGAATGAAAAAGGGGAGGAAGTTGCCTTACGACTCGTGACAGGCTACAGAGTCTGTATTGACTATCGTAGACTTAATGAGGTTACTGCCAAGGACCACTTTCCCCTACCCTTCATTGACCATCTTATTGAAAGACTGAGTGGTCACAAGTATTATTGTTTTCTCGATGGATACTCTGGTTACTTCCAGATAGCCATCGACCCCAATGACCAAGAGAAGACAACTTTTACGTGTCCATCTGGTACTTTTGCGTTCCGCAGAATGCCATTCGGCCTATGCAACGCACCCGCGACTTTTCAACGGTGCATGTTGGCCATTTTTGATGGACTTGTTGAGAAATGCATGGAAGTCTTCATGGACGACTTCTCGTCTACGGCGATAGTTTTGATGAAATTTTAGAGAACCTAGATATGGTACTCCAACGTTGCGTTGAGAAGAATCTTGGTGCTTAACTGGGAGAAATGCCATTTTCTAGTTGATGAAGGAATAGTTTTGGGACACAAGGTGTCCAATGCTGGCATTCAAGTTGATAAGGCTAAGGTTGAAGCCATTGAAAAGATGACGTACCCAAAAACAGTGAAGGAGGTACGAGGTTTTCTAGGACACGTTGGCTTCTACCGGCGTTTCATTAGAGACTTTCTACGATTGCCAAGCCTTTATCAAATCTTTTGAAAGATGATGTAGATTTCTTGTTCGATGCGAAGTGCAAAGAAGCTTTCAATTGTCTGAAAGACAAGCTTATCAGTGCCCCTATTTTAGTTGCACCTGACTGGACCAAGTCTTTCGAGTTGATGTGCGATGCCTCTAATTACGCCGTAGGCGCAGCTTTAGGTCAAAGAGTTGATAAAAGGTTCAGGCCCATTTATTATGCGAACCGCACCTTGAACCCGGCTCAATGCAATTACACCACAACTGAGAAGGAATTCTTAGCTGTTGTTTTTGCCATTGACAAGTTTAGAAGTTATCTTCTAGGATCTCAAGTGATTGTATGGACAGATCATGCAGCTTTACGCTACCTTATGGATAAAGCATATGCCAAACCAAGGTTACTTAGATGGATTTTAATTCTATAAGAGTTTGACCTTGTGATTAAAGATAAGAAAGGTAGTGAGAATATTGTGGCTGATCATTTATCTCGCTTAGTAAATGAGGGTGCAGGAAATCACAATGATATAGGCATTGATTTTCCGACTGAGCAATTGATGAAGCTTGAAACGGTTAGGCCGTGGTATGCTGACTACGTCAACTATTTAGCGAGTGGTCATTTAGAGGATATGACGTATCAGGAGAAGAAAAAGTTCTTTTCTGATCTTAAATATCTCGTATGGGAAGATCCTTATTTGTTCAGAGTCTGTAAAGACGGGTTGCTTCGACGGTGTGTTCCTGAGCATGATCAGTGGGATATCTTAGAACAATGCCATAGCGGTCCTACCGGAGGTCACTATGGAACACCAAAGACGGTTGCAAAGATCCTTCAAGCCGGATTCTACCGGCCGACTCGTTTAAAGATGCGAAGCCTTTTGTAAAGGTTGTGATAGGTGCCGTAGAACCGGACGGCGAGCGAGGATGGAAATGCCACTTAAGCCCATTCTTGAATGCGAAGTTTTCGACGTTTGGGGCATAGATTTTATGGGACCCTTTCCATCCTCATGTGGTAATAAGTATATCCTCGTCTGTGTCGACTATGTTTCCAAGTGGGTTGAAGCCATAGCTACCCAAACTAATGATCACAAGGTTGTAAAGAAATTCTTGCAAAAGAATATCTTTACTAGATTCGGCTGTCCGAGAGCACTCATTAGTGATGAAGGTACTCACTTTTGCAATGTGCCGCTTGACAAGATCCTTGAGAAGTATGGTGTCAAACATAAGATTGGTACACCATATCATCCTCAAACTAGTGGCCAAGTCGAGGTAAGCAACCGGAGCTTGAAAAGAATTTTAGAGAAGACCGTGAACAATAACCGATCTAATTGGAGTCTTAAGTTGGATGACGCGTTGTGGGCTTATCGTACTGCATTTAAAACCCCGATGGGCACGTCACCCTTCCAAATGGTCTATGGCAAAGCTTGTCATTTACCTGTCGAACTTGAACACAGAGCTTTCTGGGCAATTAAATTCTTAAATTTTGATAGCCAACTCTGTGGGGAGAAAAGGTTGTTACAGTTGAACGAGCTCGACGAATTCAGACTCCGTGCGTACGAGAATGCTAAACTCAGCAAGGAGAGAACTAAGATGCTCCATGACACTAAGATCAAGGACCGAGAATTCAAAGTTGGTGAAATGGCTTTACTCTATAATACCAGACTTCATTTGTTTCCTGGTAAGCTAAAGTCTAGATGGTCTGGTCCCTTTGAGATTCTCGAGGTTAATCCAAGTGGAGTAATTACTTTGAACGGGTATGGTAATCAAGCTTTTAAAGTGAATGGTCATAGACTTAAGAAATATTTTGGCCAACCAAAGGAAAAGCCTGAGATTCTTTATTTCCAATGAAGAGATGAGAATACAGATGTCATGATTTGTGAAGAGATTCTATCTTATTTCTTTGAGTCAGATGATGATGACATTCCTATATCCACCCGTAAGGTACCTTCTGTTGAGACTTCTGATCATACCACTATGTCTATGCCTATCGTCCGCAAGAACAAGAAGAAGAGAGTCAGTGTAGTTTGGAGAGAAAAGTTTAATGAACTTATTGCACACTTGACTTGTTGTTGTGGTGAAAATCATTTCCGCCCCAATACTCCTGATTCTGATACTGAGGTGGCGGCAGTTAGACCAAAGTGGCCCGATCCGGGTTGATATTGAACTTTGTGTCAAGCTATTGACATTAAAAGAGCGCTCCTAGGAGGCAACCTAGTTTTCTTTGTTCGTTTCCTTTTCTTAGGTTGTTTTGTTTTATTGTTTTAGAAATAATACTTTAGTTGATTTTGTGTTGATGGTTATTCCTCTTACGTTCATTGTAAGTGTTTTGTGTTATGTGTTGCTCATATACCCCGTGTACCCCGAGATTATATGGTATGTCGAGTGTGGCGGATACTTTTGAGCGAGGTTTTCGAGTTACTACTGTCCAGTGTTGTCTATTCGAGTTGCAGCGGTACATTCATGCTCCGGCCTGACCTCTGCCAACTTTCATCCGACAACCACTGTTGAAACCAGCTAAGTTTTCTTTTTTCTTTTATTTTGCACATTCTGAGGACATAATGTGATTTAAGTGTGGGGGGGTGTTTGGGTATGTTTTTATGCTATATCTTTGAAATATGAGTGAATGTTAAATTTCTGCGAAATTTAAAATTTTTTTGTGAGTCTCGAGCATATAATTGGAACTAGATGCTTGCTAGTTGTAGTTTTCTAACGATGATAGTATGTGACTTAGTGAGATAATTATAGCATGTTTTACTTTTATGGAGATAGTTTCGTTTTTCACTCACGAGAGCCTTTGATTTTGAAGCATGACTTTTGAATTATATCCTTTCATTATTTTTAATGATTTATCTTAGGAAGGTCAGTATAGTTACACCTAAGTTGGACCGTGTACTGTGAATATCATAAAGTTTGAATGTGATAGGTGAGATGTAACTTATGACTTTGAAAAGTGAATAAATAAAGTGAGTGAGCAATTATTAATAAATACGTTTGTCGGAAGCTGGTTAATGATTTGAGTGCGGTAGGGCATTATCTCGAAATGTCCTATACCACTATGATGACCAATAGCTCACGACAGTCAGGAGAAGCTACCTTATGATTTGAGTAAGGTAGGGTGTTATCTCGAAATGTCCTACACTACTATGATGGGTAAGAGCTTATTCTGATATGCGTCAAATTTGAAAATTTTGAAAAATGATGAGTAAAAATAAAGTAAAGTCTTTGTTATCATGGATCTTATACCCAGTAGAACCGCATGATATGCTGTAGGGATTATCCTACTGAGTGCGTGGGAAGGCTTGAGTGGAGCTATTACTGTCTATACCTAGGATAGTCATTGGAATTTTTTAGAGGATATTTCTTTGAAAGGCTTGTTAGATTGAGAATGGCTTGTCACACTTACACAGAATCTATCTCTGCGATGGTATCATTTGCTATAGTTGTTGTATCTTTTGTTACGTGAGTTAGAGATCTATGTGGATTGCATGAAAGTTGAGCTATAGTTTTGATTGTTTTGCCCGAGGACGTACAAAAAGTTAAGTGTGGGGGAGTTGTTAAGGCCATATTTATATGATTATTAAAGGTTTATTTCATTATTATTTTCCCCACATTTGCGTAATTTGCATGAGAATTAAGGGTTTAAGTGTAAATATTGAGTAAAGATGATTTTAAGAGGGTTGTATGCAAAATTGATGATTTTAAGTGTTAATTTAATGGAATTATTATTAGTTGAGTTTTATTACATTTTTGCATTGTTTATTTATCATGTAGGTGTTGATTTTCGTGCATATAATGAGGATAAATGAAGCTCAAGTCGAATTATAAGAGATAGAGTTGGAATTGGCTTGAAGAAATTGGATAAAGATGAAGAGATCCGATCCTCAGCAGTTCAAACGGGCGTCTACGATCTTGAACGAGCGTCCGTAAGTGAACGGCGTCCATGCGGCGTCCGTAATCGTATTTTACATTCGGAGAGAGTTCGGACGGAGGATGAACGAGCGTTTACTCGCCGTCCGGGCATTCTGAACGGGCGTCCGGATATTCAGACGAGCGTCCATTGCCGACTTAGTCATAACCGACTCAAAACTCTATATATAGCAGCAGCCTCTTAACCCTAATTCATACCACATAATTGAGATCGCAATTTGACACCAAAAAGCTGCGGCCACAAGCCTTTTTACACAGAGATGAACTTCTCCAACCCAACAATCATCTCCAACATGATTGTTGGCTAAAAGCCTTGCAGTGAGTCGACGGAGGAAGCCTATCAACAACACAAACCAACTAGAGAGTTCGATGCTTAAGTTTAGTGAGTTTATTTCATAGTTTTTCATTACTTTGGATCTGTTTTGTATTGTTTAAGTTTTATTGAATTAAGATTTGATGAAATGATCTATGTTTAATTTATGCTTGAATAAATTTATGAAAGTATGTTTATTTAAGTTCTCTTTTATTCAAAGTAATGCATCTAATTGTGTTTTAAGAGATTATGCATTATTAGTTGAGTAAGAGTTTGGAAACAATCTCGTGATTTCGTGTTGATTGCATGTTTAGTTTATTTGAAAAGATAAACGAAACCTTAGGAATTTGATTAAAGATATTTGATTGAATTCGTGAATAAATCACTACTAAAAACTATGTCTTTTTAATCACCGTCTAGTTGGATTGTTGGTTGATAGGTGGAACCTAGTCGCCTTGCTGTGTGTTTTCCTTTAATTGTTTATTAATCGAATCGTTTAGATTAAGTTTAGTTTAAGTTCTAGTTATATAAACCCTAGTTTCCTGCTGTTTTCCTGCACTTTTCTGCTTCAGTTCATAATCAGACGCTCATCCGCAATAGCAGACGCTCGTCCATTAGATTTAGTTTCCAGACGCTCGTTCACTTTAGTGAACGCTCGTCCGTATTTCTGTTTTCTTATTTTCTGCTTGTTTTTATTCCTGTTTTAGTTTTAATTTTTAGGTTTAGGTTTTAATTAGTTTCAGCCTTAGTTTAGTAGTTTAGTTTATAATTGTGACATAATTGATATAGATTTATATTTGAATCCGATAAACATTCCACTCCCTTAGGACGACCCGTAAACACCCTATACTACGATCCTTATACTTGGGGTGTTTCGGTTATAAATTGTAAAACTCGTTTTTACCGAACACTACCCTTCTTCTTTGGTTTGGCCTTACGCTTGTTTGATGGCTTAGCTTCGGTCATATTGGCTTCAGCTTTCTTATCCCCTACTTGGACCTTATCTTTCGATAGTAGGCCCTCGTAGATAGTCAGTTCATTAAGCATCTGTGTCATGGTCAACTCATGTTTGCCCATCAGATACTGAGTTTTGAACGGGATGAACTCAGGAGTCAACGATTCCAAAATCATCGACACTTGAGTTGCTTCATCGAACATCGATCCATGAATACCGGCGTCATTGAAGTAACTGATCATATTTAGAACATGACCATTCACTGCTTGACCTTTCTTCAATTTCGTGTTAACAGCCATCCTGATGGCATCGTGTCTTGCTTGGTTGCTAGGTGATCCAAACATCGAAGTAAGTTTCTGCATGATTTCTCGTGCAGTCTCAAACTCTTCAATCTGGGTCCTAATAACCTCCGACACTGCCGCCAGGATGATCCCACGAGCCCGGTTATCTGACTCGATCCAGCGATTACGCTGCTCGATCTCAGCTTTTCCGGGTTTTTGGATCGCCACCGTAGGGCATTCAGAAGTGAGTACATATTGCACATTCTCGTATGTGAATACCACGTTTAGATTACTCTTCCATTTCTTAAAGTTGTTTCCCGATAATTTTTCAGACAGTAAAGCAGAAATTTGAGCAGTCATTTTTGCTGAAAATAAAATGACATATATTAATTCAAGTTTAACATTACTATATAAGTTTATTTTAGGAATTGTAAACTAAAATTAAGTCTACTCTACCATTCCAAGGTTTTAACCTCGCATCTCAGTGCCGCCATAGGGTAGGTCAAAGAGATGACGGTTAAATCGAGACAATCTCATCAATGAATAACTTGTGAGAATCGAACATCCCACGAGAATCGAACATCCCTTTATTCATTGACTACCTTCCTTTTTTAGCATAGATATTATCAAGAATACCCTTGATGAGTGTGACCTACTATATCGGATCTCTTAGGTACGCCCCGAGTGTGCCGTCGTAGGATAGGTCAGTGACCCGACGAGTACCCGGAAATCCTATCCTTTCGGAGACCGAGCCATGAATGTTGATAGGGGTGAACACCATCCGTAGGGGGACGAAATCAAAGCACCGCGAGGCGTCACCCTTCTCTCACTTACTTGTATCTATAGTAGAGGCCGTGGGGTTGGCTGTCGCCTCCCCCGCTCCCACTCAATATTTTGGAAGTGGTGGTGGGTTAACTAACCACGTCTTTTTGATGTTAACATAAAAGCACATCAAATCAAGGATTCCGAATGGTGTCGGTAACGTAGGCAAGCCTACCCGTCCTATTCGTTGGAACATATGTGACAGTCGGACGAAATCGGGTCAAGAGAGCCCCATTGAGATAAGAAGGAATCCCCCATCTGCTCGCCGGTGTAGCTTAGTCTTGCCGGACCCCCGTGCATACATCACACTAGGAGGGTTAAGTCGGTCGAGCGAAGCTCAGTTGACCACCCAACCTATAGGCGAACCGTTTTTATCCAAGATTTATTGTTCTTTTACCATCATTCAATCTCGTAGACACTACGAATCGTAAAACGTGATCTCGTTTGGGCTTTTAAGGCGGTTCACCGAGAACACACACCGAAAGGCTTACCGATTTCATAACCCGTCCTCGGATCTTTAATTAGTTACTAAATTAATTAATTACCACGTATTAATTAAATTTCAAATTACGCGAGTTTGTATACATGCCTATTTTAATTACCAAAATTAAAATTCTACATGTATGCATGGAGTGGATTTATGATATGATGCATGTCATGGCAATTCCGATTTTATATCTATTTTATGATCAAACACATAAAAAATAAATTGCGGAAAATTTAACACCGAGATGGATCGTTGGTACCCCCGTATCTAATCTATCCTAGGAAAGCAGTAAATTACAACTTGTTGTCTTCGTGTCTTCGATATTTGAGCCTTGAACCACGAACCGTGAACCCGAAAGGAGAAGGGGCCTTTATTTTAAAAAATAAAATAATTTTTTTTCTTTTCGAATTTTTTTTTATTTTATTAAAATCCTGCTGTATTTTTGTTCCAGAAAAATAAATTTTTTTTTTAATTTTTAAAACAGCCGATTATAAAAAAATGATTTTTAATAAAATCCAAAACCTAACCGAGTTAGGAAAATTATCAACAAAAAATTTTCAGCCCCGACTCCTATTCATACCTCGAGTTCCATCTTCATCTCGTGTTCATCATCGTTCTTCGTCGTTTTTCCGGAATTACAAAAAAAAAATAGCCGAAAAAAAAGGAATAAAAAAACAACAACTTTTACATCAATCCTATGCTCAAACGATCTAAATCGAGAGAGCTTACAATAGATCTAACGAGTAAACAGTACCAACCCCAATCCATCTCTTCAAACCACAACAATCGCAACATAAAAAAAATAAACTTATGCATCGGCCCAAAAAAAAAAATTTTGGGACACAAAAACTACATGTTTTCCACTCCTAGATCTAATATTTTATACGTATAAATATAGATCACCAGGTCTCTGATACCACTGTTAGTAATATCATCCGCAACGGAAGCGATTTAAGGATCTAGATCTATAATTTACACATAATAAAATAACTAGATCTACTCTACAAGGGGTTGTAGAACATACCTCTTGGATCTCAAAATCCAAGTAGAAGAACCGTAATTAGGAAGAACAAAGGATGGTGTGAAGAGCACCACGATCTTCCGCGCGTGTGATCCGAGCAACTCCTGGTGGAAGGAAATCCTCGTCTCGAATCTCCCGATATGCTACCCGGAAAACCTCCAAGATTTTCCCTCTGACTGCCTTGGCCGAAAATTTATATCTCTCTAAATTATAGAGAGAGTTGAAAATTTGTGTGTGTGTATGAGTTGGGAAAAGCCTCTTTATATAGGAGAGCTTTTCTTGTCCTCCAAGGATTTTATTTTACAAATAAATAAATCCAATGAATAAAAGATAATCCTAGAATATTCTAGAACAAATCTAGAATAATCTTTATCTTTATTTTTACCATAAAATATTTATCCAATAAATATTTTTGTGCACATGTCTTATTAATCCACAAGAAAACTAATTTCTTGTTCCCTAAGACGCCTCTTGGCCGAAAATTATCATTGTGACCTAGTCACTATGATTTTCGGCCATACACACCAAATTGGGTCAAGATTATGAAAAATGTCTTTTTCACATATTTAATTATTTAGCCCAACTAATTTAATAGTCCACTAAACAATTAATTCACATATCGTTTTAATTAAATTCTAATAAGAACTAAATTAATATTATTAGGATTCGACGTCCGAGAATAGCTATGCTATATTGGAGGCACGTCGGGGACCATGGACTAATAATCAGCGGCTCCGATAAATCAAATAAATAATTATCTTACGAACGAATAATTATATTCGATAAATCAATCACAGAATATGCCACCATAATCCCGTGATCGCACTCCTCCGATTATGAGATTATATTTATCTCCTCATGAGAATGATAATAAGCGTCCATTGATATAATCATTACATATGGATTAATCCTCCATAGATCGTTCATTCTAAATAGTGAAGTTACCGTTAACCCTTTTTAGAACCTCTTATCCTTATTTACCATTAACCCCTGAGATCAATTAATTCATACAACTCACCGGTAGCTAATCGTTGTAATATGAACTCGTTCGATCGATCAGTTTCTAGGATTAACAAATAAGGGAACTGTCTATCTACTTCCATAAATGGAAGGAATGGATTCCGTATTTGGGATAACACAGACTACTCACTCAATCCATTACAATGCCAAGATGGGGTAATTTAGATCACAGACTCAGTGTAATCTTTAACCGTCAAGTCAAACCTCATACTGATTCAAGCAGTTGACTGTGATCACCTCAGGATTAAGACATATCCATAAATATGATCATCGATTGATTCGATACGACTTCTCGATTACGGAATCATATCGTGAACTCTAATCAAATCGGTCCAGCCCTATATGATAGATCTATCATATATAAATGCCCTACTAGGTTCTCTTAACCGAAAGTCCGGATAAGACAATCACACCTATTGTGTTCTGGGCGCATTAATAGCACGTTAAAGGAGAGACCCGATACTTTCGATTAACTTCACTACGGGCTAATTGTATTTTTAGTACATCTTCACTAACTCAATCCTCCCGTGTATATCCCATACACTGAGTTAAGTGATTACATAAACGATATACTTTAGGGTTTTCTGTAGTGTAAATACTATTGTCACATCGGTGAATATGAGAATAATAAATATGAATAATAATATCATTTCATTTATTAAATAAAACAATTACAAAATTGTCTTTCGGGCATTACACCTAACAGGGATAGCGTCTAGCAACACACCGTGACCCCAATCATCGGAAGAGTCAAAAGCAATGAATACTACCTTTCATGTAAAGCAGTTACCGTGTAACTTACAATCCTATCGCTGTAATTAATATCCATACGATCGTATCTCGAGTGTCAATACATTGACGATCGTATCTTATAATCTGAATATCATGCTCTCTCGTAATAACACATTTACTCCCACTTTGCAAAGATTCTCGAGAGCTAGACATTCCTTATAAGTAGGCCATTTCGGATATTCGATCCCAATCATAGGATACGCGATTCCCGGATGACCAATCATGTATACTCCGCATGCTTCAATATCATACTCAATCACTACCGCATGATCGCCCCGTGGTTAGGAGAAATCTCAATAGTGTCAAAGCATGACAATCCACACCGTGATGCCATGACGACTCCGGTCAAAAGGATAATTACACAACCGCCACATAGTGTGACACTTAATGTAAGTGGGTCAGTCTAACGTATGCATTCTCTAATACACGTCCACGTACAGTCCAAGTGTCCCTACACTTCGATAGACGAGATCTATCCCTATCTTCTAAAAGATAGAGGACATCCAATACGTGCTAGTCTGATTATACTATCAATGTCCCATTTGATAACATGTAAGACTAGAGACATTTAAGCACCAATCTTATTATAGTGATTAGAGATCTCATCAACCATAATCACTATCATGGTTTCTCTATCACAGATTGATACTAGGGACGTTACTATATATACAACAAAATGAAGACAAACAATATATAATAACATAAGTGCTTTTATTAATCATAATAAAGTTATTACATGAACTAAATAGACTGTAAATGACCCGACCCGGTCGGATGCGGTCCAACCCGATTGGGTTTAGGACACCTTTCCAACAATCTCCCACTTGGCCTAAAGCCAATCACCCATATGCCTAAGCCCGTGCAAGTGAACATGTTTCTCATGCTTAGCTTGAGACAATGCCTTGGTTAGCGGATCATCTATGTTATCATCCGTGTGGACTTTCTCTATCTTTACATCTCATCTATCTACTATCTCTCTAATCAAGTGATAGCTCCGTAGCACATGTTTGGACTTCTGATGAGACCTTGGTTCCTTCGACTGAGATATCGCTCCATTATTATCACAGTACAGAGGCACTGGACCTTCTATGGAGGGAACCACACCATGTTCAGTAATGAACTTCTTCATCCAAACTGTTTCCTTTGCCGCCTCCGAGGCTGCTATGTATTCGGCTTCCGTCGTAGAGTCTGCGGTAGTCTCCTCGCTTGAAACTCTTCCGGCTCGTCGCTCCGCCGTTAAGCGTGAAAACAAATCCGATTGTGACTTAAAGTCATCCTTGTCGCTTGGAACCGGCATCCGTATAACCTCATAATACTAAATCATCATTCCCGAAAACCAGGAACATATCCCTAGTACGTCTCAAGTACTTCAGGATATTCTTGACAGCAATCCAGTGACCCTCACCTGGATTGGACTGGTACCTGCTAGTCATACTAAGAGGGTACGAGACGTCCGGTCTTGTGCATAACATGGCATACATGATAGACCCGATTGCCGAAGCATAAGGGATCTTACTCATTTGTGCCATTTCCTCCTCTGTCTTGGGACTCATTCCCTTCGATAGGTAGACCCCATGTGACATGGGCAGCAATCCTCTCTTGGACTGCTCCATGCTGAATCTCTTCAGTATCTTGTCTATGTAGGTGGATTGCGACAGACCAAGCAACCTTTTAGATCTATCTCTATAGATCTTTATTCCTAGAATATAGGCCGCCTCACCCAAGTCCTTCATTGAGAAGTTCTTGGATAACCAAGCTTTGACTGATTGTAACATAGGCACATCATTCCCTATGAGCAATATGTAATCTACATAAAGCACTAGGAACACAATGGCACTCCCACTAACCTTCTTGTAAACACAGGGCTCATCTTCGTTCGTGATGAAATCAAACTGTTTGATTATCTCATCAAAGCGAAGATTCCAACTCCAAGAAGCTTGCTTTAATCTGTAAATGGATCTTTGCAGTTTACACACCATCCTGGCGTCATTGGTTGTGAAACCCTCAGGCTGTGTCATATACACTTCCTTAGACAGATTCCCATTAAGGAAAGCTGTTTTCACATCCATCTGCCAGATCTCGTAATCATGGTATGCTGCAATAGCGAGCAAAATTCTAATGGATTTTAACATGGCAACAGGCGAAAAGGTTTCGTCATAGTCAACTCCTTGTCTTTGCTTATAACCTTTTTCCACTAACCTAGCCTTATAGGTAGTCACGTTACCGTCCATGTCGGTCTTTCTCTTAAAGACCCATTTACACCCTATGGGAACTATTCCCTTAGGTGGATCAACTAAGTTCCAAACTTGGTTGTCTTTCATGGATTCCATTTCAGAATTCATGGCTTCCAGTCATTTCTCTTTGTCATGCCTTAATAGCACTTCCTCATAAGTTCTAGGGTCCTCATCTTCCATGAGATACACGCCGGTATACCTTTCGGGTTCACGGTGTTCCCTGGTGTATCTTCGAGGTGCTAGTGTGTCCACGGTAGAGGCTGGCGTCACTTCACTGTGTGGCAAGTCCTCTACTTCCATCAACTGACTGTTTTCCGTAAGTGGTTCTCGAATTTCTTCAAGATCAATTTTACTCCCACTGACCCTATCCAGAATAAACTCTTTCTCTAGAAAGTGGCCAGTCCTAGCAACAAACACCTTTTGTTCCTCATGATGGTAAAATTGGTATCATCTAGTTTCTCTAGGATAGCCAACAAATAGACATTTGTCAGATCTAGCTTCTAATTTGTCAGGCATCATTCACTTCACGTAAGTGGGACAACCCCAAGGTTTAAGATATGCTAGACTCGGTTTCCTCTTATGCTATACCTTGTATGGTGTGGAATCAACCGTCTTTGTTGGAACTCGGTTCAGTGTATAGGATGCGGTTTCTAGAGCATACCCTCAAAACGATTTTAGAAGAACTGCGTAGCTCATCATGGATCGCACCATGTCTAACAAGGTGCAGTTCCTCCTCTCAGACACGCCATTCATTTGTGGCGTCCCGGGAGGGGTCCATTCAGGTAGAATCCCATTCTCCCTCAAATAGTCTTGAAACTCTCCATCTAGGTATTCTCCACCTCGATCGGATCGAAGTGTTTTGATTTCTTTACCTAGTTGTTTCTCCACTTCACTTCTGAATTCCTTGAACCTTTCAAAGGCTTCAGACTTATACTTCATTAAGTATATATAACCATAGCGAGAATGGTCATCAGTGAAAGTGATAAAATAAGAGTATCCTCCTTTGGCTTGAATCGACATTGGGCCACACACATCAGTATGTATGAGCTCAAGCAATTCATTGGATCTTATCCCTTTGCCACTAAAAGGTGACTTTGTCATCTTGCCAAGTAAACAAGCTTCACATGTATCAAACGATTCGTAATCGAATTGATCCAACATTCCATCTTTATGGAGTTTGGAAATGCGATTCTTATTTATATGGCCAAGTCTACAATGCCATAAGTAGGATTCATTCAAGTCATTTGTTTTGGCTTTCTTGTTATTTATATTAAGTACGTCAACATTCATATCTAATATGTAGAGACCATTGCTAAATATGCCAGTACCATAAAAGATTCCATCACGTGAAAAAGAACAACATTTATTCTCAAACGTAAATGAAAAACCATCAACATCTAATGCGGAAATGGAAATAATACTCTTCGTAAGAGCAGGAACAAAATAACAGTTACTAAGTTCAAGTAAAGAAAATAAACTCCTACGGCCAGCGCAACAACACTTGCTCTATTTCCAACGCGTAGGTCCACCTCTCCTTTCTTCAGATCTCTTGCTCTTCTTAGTGCCTGCATATTCGTACAAATATGAGAACCACAACCGGTATCTAATACCCAGTGGTTAGACTTAAAAGAAGTAATATTGATCTCAATCATAAATATACCTGAAGTCGAAGCATCAGAATGCTTCTTCTTGGTACTCAAGAAGCCTTTGCAGTTTCTCCTCCAATGTCCGGTCTCACCGCAATGGAAGCAAGCATCCTTGGATTTGTCTTTTGCTATCTTAGGCGTTGGCTTAGGTGCAGCCTTCGCCTTCTTGGACCTTTTCTGGGCTTTTGCCTTGCCCTTGCTCGAAGTGACCAGCAACACTTGCTTTCCCTTCCCAGATGACCAATCATGTATACTCCGCATGCTTCAATATCATACCTAATCACTACCGCATGATCGCCCCGTGGTTAGGAGAAATCTCAATAGTGTCAAAGCATGACAATCCACACCGTGATGCCATGACGACTCCGGTCAAAAGGATAATTACACAACCGCCACATAGTGTGACACTTAATGTAAGTGGGTCAGTCTAACGTACGCATTCTCTAATACACGTCCACGTACAGTCCAAGTGTCCCTACACTTCGATAGACTAGATCTATCCCTATCTTCTAAAAGATAGAGGACATCCAATACGTGCTAGTCTGATTATACTATCAATGTCCCATTTGATAACATGTAAGACTAGAGACATTTAAGCACCAATCTTATTATAGTGATTAAAGATCTCATCAACCATAATCACTATCATTGTTTCTCTATCACAGATTGATACTAGGGACGTTACTGTTAGATGTAGTGCCCGAAAGACAATTTGTGTAATTGTTTTTAATAATGGATGACAAAATTTATCTCACCTTATTACTTGCTTTGTGCTTGTAAAGTAATACACTGCTGCAAACCCTAAGTATATCAGTATGTAACCGCTTAACTCGGTGTATGGATTACACGTGAGGATTGAGTTAGTGGTGATATACTTAAACCGTTAGTCCGTGGTGAACTTAATCGAGTTTAGGGTCTCTTGATTAAAACACCAATAATGCGCCCGTAACACCTTAGGGTGTGATAGTCTTATCCGGACCGTCGGTAGAGGGTACCTACGTGGGGCATTTATATATGATGGCATTCATATAGGACTGGACCGATTTAATCTGTATTTCTCGGTATAATTCCGTAATCGAGGAATCTTATTAATCATTAGATGATCATATATGGATCAACCTTAATCCTGAGGTGATCACAGGGTGCTGCTTGTCTCGGGGTAGTGTTTGATGTGTTAGTTACGGTTCACTTAGATATGTGTTCCAAGCCACTTCTCATTGGCACTATCTCCCGATGAGTGAGTAGTTCGATTTTCACGGACATGGAATCCATTCCTTCCCCGCGGGAAGTAGAAAGACAATCCCCTTATTTGTTAGCCCTAAGAAAGTGATCGATCCCGGGAGTTCACATTTGACTAATTAGCTACTAGTCAGATATGTGTACTAATTGATCATTAGGGGGTTAATGGTAAATAAGGATAAGATATTCTGAGTCGGGTTCACGGAGACTTCCCACTCGAATGGACAATGCATGGAGGGTTAATCCGTATGTAGTGATTATATCAATGGACGCTTATTCACTCTATGGGTTGAGTATAAGTATACATCTATAATCGGTAGAGTTCGCTTTCGGGTTTATGGTGGCGTAATCCCGGAATTAATAATTAATGTACTTATTCGTTCGATGAATAATTAATTATTGGAGCTACTGGTTATAGGTCCATGGTCCCCGATGTGGCTTCTGTAATTCGGACTAATAATCTTGTTATTTGGGCCTCAGTGATAATTAATTGGCTGGGATAATTAATTAATATGCATGGATATTATTTAGTTGGGCTAAATAATCTAATACACATAAAAGACATTTTATGTGGGCTTGGAAACCCTAAGTGTGGCGCCATCTCCTCCTTAATTATCACAAGAATTAATTTTTTTGGTGATATGGAAAATAAAAGATATTCTTGTTATATGATTGGTTGGATGACTTGTTATTTGATTTCCTATTGGTCAATACATGTCACAATTAGTCATTAAGGAAAATATCTTTTTATTTTGTTTAATTGATTATTTATTTGATTAATTAAAACTTGGAGACCAAGGATTTACTCTCCTATAAAAGGAGAGTTATTCCAAGGGTAATGGGATTGGAAATTTCGACCACACTTGTAAAAAGAGAGAAAAAAAATTAGTTTTCTTGACTTGGGTTTTAGAAGAAGAAAAACTCTAAGTTTTTCTTGGTGTTGCATATCAAGGAGGTTCGTGTATCAAGAAGGGTGTCCACCAACCGCCGTTTGGAGAACACATCGGAAGATCTTGGCTTCTCTTCCTACTATTGGTAACATGATCTTAACCCCCTTGTAGTAGTTTAAGTCCTTTAATTATGTATTGTGATGTATAAGTCGTGATCCATCCGCTGCGCGTAGATCTAACTCGTTTAGATCTAAGAACCTGCATCCTTCATGTGGTATCAGAGCCAGGTTCCACGATTTATATAGTCATAATCATAATTAAACGATTTAAAGAAGTGGAATTGCATGTAGGTAAATTTTATTTTTTATTTTATGCATTGATAATGAGCTATGGTTGAAGAGATAGATTGGGGGTTGGCACTGTTTACCCGTTAGATCTGTTGTAAACTCATATAAACGATGAAAATTCGTTCATATGAGTATAGGAAATTATGTAATTTATTTTTATTGCAATTTTAATTTCCAGAAAATAGATCTGTTTAGTAGCTGTTTAGTTATTTCGTTTTTCCCGTTGATCGAGCCATTGAAACGACGATCCCTCCGGTCAGAATCAAGATTGGAATATGATGAACAAGTCCACAAAATTTGGCATCGATCAGAGTCCGTTTTGATATCCGTTCGTTGCTGAAAAGAAGCCGCTGTAACAGAAAAATGCAGGATTCACAGAAACCCTAGCTGTGACTTCCTCGATTTTCTGGGAGAGTTTGGACCGTTGAAACGCAAATCCAACTAGTCAGATCGATTAATATGGAGTTTTTGATGTGGAATACAAATTTCAGGTCGATCGGGACTCATCTCGATTCCCGATCGGCATCGGGAAGTCTTTGATGCGCTGCTGTAAAAGTCAGATTCAGCAGCAAGTTGGGCGGCTCACTGGAAAAAATTGACATGTCAAAGCTCCGATCCAACCGTCCATATTGAAGCACGAGGAATGAAGAACAGATCTGGAAAGTTTCGTCGCGATCCGAGTTCGTTTGGTTTGCCGATCGTCGGAGTTTTGAACAGCTACAGATTAGGGTTTTATTTTATTTTCTTAATAGATTAGATACGGGGGTGCCAACGGTCCATCTCGATGTTTATTTTCCGCACTAGTATACATGTTTAGATTGTATGTGTAGAACCGGAAAATTGCCATGACATGCATCGTATCATGAATTCCACTCCATATGCATACATGTAGAAATTAATTCGAGGAATTAGTTAGTCATGTATAAAACACGAAATTAGTTTTAATTAATTGTTTGATATTAATTAGAAACTAATTAGGGTAAAAACCGAGGAACACGGGTTTTTTCAATCGTCGAGGTTGGGTGATGGATTCTCGGTGAATCCCACTCTGCGAAAGCATAAGGAGTAAAATCTCGAAACCTCGTGGTTAAGGTGTTGGATTCTCGGTGAATTCCACCTTACCTAGACGAGATTACGTTTTTATTCCGTAGTGTCTACGTGAAAGTTTGATGTTTAAGGACTGGATAATCACGGGCAAACATGGTTCGAAAGTGGTTTAACCACGGTTGGGTGGTCAACAGTAGCTACGGCTCGATCGACTTCACCCTCCACGTGTGGCGTTTGCACGGGGGTCCGGCAAGGCCGAACCATCCGAAGAGCCACTACGGCTCAACGGAGCTCCCCTAGTCTTGACCCGTCCGACGGCCACATATGTTCCAACGAATAGGTCGGGTGGGCTAGCCCACGTAACCGACAACATTCGGGCCTACGATTTATTGTTCCTTAATGTAACATCAAGTCCAAAAACGTGATCGCAAACCCACCACTTTTTCAAAATATTGAGTGGGAGCGGGAGAGGCGACAGCCGACCCCACGGCCTCTACTCGTTGACACAAGCAACGTGAGAGAATGGTGACGCCTCGTGCTGGCTTTGATTTCGGCCCCCTAAGGAAGGCCTTCACCGCTATCACAATTCAAGGCTTGGTCTCCGAAAGGATAGGATTTTGGGTACTCGCCGGGTCACTGACCGACCCTTAGACGGCACACACGGGGTCTACCTAAAAATCTGAGACAGTAGGTCACACTCATAAAGGGTATTTTTGGTAGTACCTTGGCTGAAAAAGGAAAGGTGATTGACGATCACAAATGAGATGTTCGATTCTCAATCTGATCTTCAATATTAATCGAAACCTCTTTGACCTACCCTAAGGCGGCACCGAGGCATTAGATTAAATCCTTGGAACGGTAGGATAGACTATAAGTACTTAGTTTATGTTCCTAAAATTTATTAGTAGTGTATGATTTGGATTTATTTTCTCGTCATTTTATTTACAACTATTTATACATCTCTCTAGTGGTACTTGACTCGCTAGTGTATATTTTATATTGACTAGTAACGACTTCGTTAAAAGTGGTAAGTAACTAGAACGTTGTGCTTATTAATCTTAAATGCAATTAATTTTTGGAAGAGATATTTCTCTTGAGCCTTCAAGACTTAAGTGACGTAAATAAGGATGTCACTGTTGTCAATCGTGTTGATCGAGAGACGACTGTAATTAGTTTGAAAGATGATTGGGACGATAAAATTCTTCTAGTGAATTTTAATTGTGTAGTGTCTACACGAGAAATTTTCTAATAGAAAAATTGGAGAATCATAAGTTAAAGTGTCGCTAGTTAGACGGTATTTGGAACCGATAAACTAGTGGGAGCTTTTATGTTCATTTGATTTATTAGAAAATTAGTCCCACTCGGGTGACGCTTTCATTAGACATCCCACAGCTTCACGAGTAGTGTCTACTCAATTGAACTCGCTAGTTCAAGACTATTTCCTTTTAAGGAATGTTGAGAATGGGAAAGAATGTCTATAAGTGTTAATCATCTTAACTAAAGTTTTGAGGCTAAACCGAAAAATTAATTATAGAAAGTATAGGATAAGGAAAGTGATTTCGGATCACTTAACCAATGAATCCTTAGCGGCTTTCTTAAACCGAGTAACTTGACTCGGTAGCTTAGTTCTTTTGAAGAACAAGGAAGCTGTGCATTAACAATTAATAGAGTAGACAACGGGCAGTTATTTCAGCTAGAATAGTGGGAGTGATATAAGGAAATGAATTTCGGATTCTATCCTTGAATATCACAGAAAAATTTATTTTTCTGTTTACAGATTCGTTGAAACAAATGGATTCACTTTCAACTCGATATATTGTTGCCTCATAGAAAGTGAATATGACATTTGTAGTACGAATCCGAGACTCGGACTTTTGTTTGATAAAGTCAGAACCACTAAGAAATGCTGAAAAGGTATATGTAACACGTCTTAAACTATTATAGGCAAAGCTTGTTTCCGTATTAAGATAAACGTTTCTTCAAAATCTATTAATTAGTGCATATATCCTAGAGATAAGACCTAACGACCGGCTAAGGGTGATTCCTATCTCCCGCCTCGGAACACCGTCTCAAAGGAACAATGACTAAGCTTCCTTTCAATTTGAAAAGGGTAATAGATATGAAGAAGTAACGTAGCTTGTTCACAATGACCTTCGGGGTCTAGTGAAAGATACAAGCTAATGGGAGCTTTTGAGTGGTGACATTTTGTCTGATAACTACTCGAAGCACGATTTAGTTTATCGAAAGAATACGAGGATGGGTCTCTGATTTTAGCAGAGAATAGAGTATTCCATGCTCAAAAATAGGCTATCGCATAGTCTTGGGACTGATGCTCGGCCTGCCTCATAGTGGAATGTTTCTCACTGAGGAAGAAACCATAGACTTGCCCTATTTAGTTATTGATGTGCTACAATACACTGCTGAACTCGATTAAGATAATTGGTTGCAAAATAACGGTTAACATTATAATGTAAACCGAGAAGTCTACCTAGAAGATGCTTGTGAATTTATGGATAAGGAGTGAATTCGGTTCACACAACTTCCGTATATGTAGGCATTTAGCATTTAATGCTTGAAGGTAGGACGGGAGATTTTGCGCATACGTTCAGATTGTAACTGTTCATGAAATATCTTAATGTGACGAGTGGAGGTTGGTTATAAGATTCTTGAGATCAGAAAGTGGCAGTTGAACTGTCACAAGGCTTCTGATAGAATCTATAAGTAACAGCCTTAAACCTTAGAGTACGGTTACTCTAGGAAGTTACTATCTGATTTAGTCAGGCCACGTCCAACATCGATTGTTGGTGACTACACTGATAAATACTACTAGATCAGAATGTCAATCCACCTAAAACGCAGTGGGAGTATGGTTTAACCGTTGACCTATTGTGGTTTTGTGGACTTTACAGTCTGCTGGGGTGATTGATAACCTATGGCTCTTGGTGGGCTGTATAGGATTATGATCATAGAGGTTGGTTTGAAAGCCTTAACCCTGTGAATGGAGTTTAGGTACTCCGCCTCGTTCGCCTCTTGTAGAACCACCGAGTGTCTCGAGCACGAGTGGGAGTAATTGGATCTACGCCGAAAAGAGTCGAATGAATAGGAAAGTTTAACTTTCAAAGCACAAAGTCGAGTGGTCTAGGGGTGATTCCCTAAAAAGTAGAGAGTTAACCGGACCTTGAACTCTCTCACCACTCGCCTTGCTAGATTTCGTTAGAAAGCGTAAAAATAGGGGTGATTCCCCGAGACTTTCTTGCCGTAAAACGGAGTCCGGATTCATTCGCAACGTAGGGTCTTGGTTAGAACAAATGGCGGGATGATCGCCGGGGCTTATATCCTTTGTGTATTTAAGAGAACCTCTCGGTCATTTAAAATCACATGTTTTAAAATATGTGGACTTGACCCGTAATATTGATAAGTCTTTCGTAGACTGAATATCAATATTGGTAAAGTAGTAGTATTAGTGTTAATGAATGATAACACTGAAACGGTTGGAAACAACATGGGTGTGCTATCTGAAGTCGGAAACTGACACGCCAAGATTCTTGGATGAGAGAATTGGACTATATTCTAAAAATTTGATTCGGTCAAATTCACAAGAATGAGTCATTGGCTATCCCATCCGTCTTATTAGTTAAGATGATCTTGCTTAAACGGATGCAACATTCAATGAGAGTAGTCCTACCCTACCTCTCAGGAATGATTCTCTAAATCTTCGGATAAAGAGAAAATGGGATAGAGTCTCTCATGGATAACGGCAAGTCAAGTTATCACAAGTCAATAGTAGTCGAATCTCGGATTCGAGCATTGAATAGCGGTTTTAGTATGTCCTCAAGTATCTTTGAAGAACGAGGATTAACGTGCATGTATATTCGGGTGCAAACTTGAATATGGTTGACTACACTGATTCTGACTTATATAGTCAGATTAAGGATGATCGTTGGGACGATCTCGGGCTCAGTGTTTACTCATAGTGCTTAGGAATTTCCTTCCTGATCTGGGAGTAATTCCAGGACTAGTGAGCCGATATCACTTCATTGTGAAAACCGTGAAGAGATAGCTCAGAAGGATCTTCTCAGTCACTAGAGGTCAAAAGCATATTGAGAGAGAGTATTGAAGCACGAGGAATGAAGAACAGATCTGGAAAGTTTCGTCGCGATCCGAGTTCGTTTGGTTTGCCGATCGTCGGAGTTTTGAACAGCTACAGATTAGGGTTTTATTTTATTTTCTTAATAGATTAGATACGGGGGTGCCAACGGTCCATCTCGATGTTTATTTTCCGCACTAGTATACATGTTTAGATTGTATGTGTAGAACCGGAAAATTGCCATGACATGCATCATATCATGAATTCCACTCCATATGCATACATGTAGAAATTAATTCGAGGAATTAGTTAGGCATGTATAAAACACGAAATTAGTTTTAATTATGTTTGATATTAATTAGAAACTAATTAGGGTAAAAACCGAGGAACACGGGTTTTTTCAATCGTCGAGGTTGGGTGATGGATTCTCGGTGAATGCCACTCTGCGAAAGCATAAGGAGTAAAATCCTGAAACCTCGTGGTTAAGGTGTTGGATTCTCGGTGAATTCCACCTTACCTAGACGAGATTACGTTTTTGTTCCGTAGTGTCTACGTGAAAGTTTGATGTTTAAGGATTGGATAATCACGGGCAAACATGGTTCGAAAGTGGTTTAACCACGGTTGGGTGGTCAACAGTAGCTACGGCTCGATCGACTTCACCCTCCACGTGTGGCGTTTGCACGGGGGTCTGGCAAGGCTGAACCATCCGAAGAGCCACTACGGCTCAACGGAGCTCCCCTAGTCTTGACCCGTCCGACGGCCACATATGTTCCAACGAATAGGTCGGGTGGGCTAGCCCACGTAACCGACAACATTCGGGCCTACGATTTATTGTTCCTTAATGTAACATCAAGTCCAAAAACGTGATCAGTAAACCCACCACTTTTTCAAAATATTGAGTGGGAGCGGGAGAGGCGACAGCCGACCCCACGGCCTCTACTGTTGACACAAGCAACGTGAGAGAATGGTGACGCCTCGTGCCGGCTTTGATTTCGGCCCACTAAGGAAGGCCTTCACCGCTATCACAATTCAAGGCTTGGTCTCCGAAAGGATAGGATTTTGGGTACTCGCCGGGTCACTGACCGACCCTTAGGCGGCACACTCGGGGTCTACCTAAAAATCCGAGACGAGGTCACACTCATAAAGGGTATTTTCGGTAGTACCTTGGCTGAAAAAGGAAAGGTGATTGACGATCACAAATGAGATGTTCGATTCTCAATCTGATCTTCAATATTAATCGAAACCTCTTTGACCTACCCTAAGGCGGCACTGAGGCATTAGATTAAATCCTTGGAACGGTAGGATAGACTATAAGTACTTAGTTTATGTTCCTAAAATTTATTAGTAGTGTATGATTTGGATTTATTTTCTGTCATTTTATTTACAACTATTTATACATCTCTCTAGGGTACTTGACTGCTAGTGTATATTTTATATTGACTAGTAACGACTTCGTTAAAAGTGGTAAGTAACTAGAACGTTGTGCTTATTAATCTTAAATGCAATTAATTTTTGGAAGAGATATTTCTCTTGAGCCTTCAAGACTTAAGTGACGTAAATAAGGATGTCACTGTTGTCAATCGTGTTGATCGAGAGACGACTGTAATTAGTTTGAAAGATGATTGGGACGATAAAATTCTTCTAGTGAATTTTAATTGTGTAGTGTCTACACGAGAAATTTTCTAATAGAAAAATTGGAGAATCATAAGTTAAAGTGTCGCTAGTTAGACGGTATTTGGAACCGATAAACTAGTGGGAGCTTTTATGTTCATTTGATTTATTAGAAAATTAGTCCCACTGGGTGACGCTTTCATTAGACATCCCACGCTTCACGAGTAGTGTCTACTCAATTGAACTCGCTAGTTCAAGACTATTTCCTTTTAAGGAATGTTGAGAATGGGAAAGAATGTCTATAAGTGTTAATCATCTTAACTAAAGTTTTGAGGCTAAACCGAAAAATTAATTATAGAAAGTATAGGATAAGGAAAGTGATTTCGGATCACTTAACCAATGAATCCTTAGCGACTTTCTTAAACCGAGTAACTTGACTCGGTAGCTTAGTTCTTTTGAAGAACAAGGAAGCTGTGCATTAACAATTAATAGAGTAGACAACGGGCAGTTATTTCAGCTAGAATAGTGGGAGTGATATAAGGAAATGAATTTCGGATTCTATCCTTGAATATCACGAAAAAAATTTATTTTTTCGTTTACGGATTCGTTGAAACAAATGGATTCACTTTCAACTCGATATATTGTTGCCTCATAGAAAGTGAATATGACATTTGTAGTACGAATCCGAGACTCGGACTTTTGTTTGATAAAGTCAGAACCACTAAGAAATGCTGAAAAGGTATATGTAACACGTCTTAAACTATTATAGGCAAACTGTTTCCGTATTAAGATAAACGTTTCTTCAAAATCTATTAATTAGTGCATATATCCTAGAGATAAGACCTAACGACTGGCTAAGGGTGATTCCTATCTCCCAGTCTCGGAACACTGTCTCAAAGGAACAATGACTAAGCTTCCTTTCAATTTGAAAAGGGTAATAGATATGAAGAAGTAACGTAGCTTGTTCACAATGACCTTCGGGGTCTAGTGAAAGATACAAGCTAATGGGAGCTTTTGAGTGGTGACATTTTGTCTGATAACTACTCGAAGCACGATTTAGTTTATCGAAAGAATACGAGGATGGGTCTCTGATTTTAGCAGAGAATAGAGTATTCCATGCTCAAAAATAGGCTATCGCATAGTCTTGGGACTGATGCTCGGCCTGCCTCATAGTGGAATGTTTCTCACTGAGGAAGAAACCATAGACTTGCCCTATTTAGTTATTGATGTGCTACAATACACCGCCGAACTCGATTAAGATAATTGGTTGCAAAATAACGGTTAACATTATAATGTAAACCGAGAAGTCTACCTAGAAGATGCTTGTGAATTTATGGATAAGGAGTGAATTCGGTTCACACAACTTCCGTATATGTAGGCATTTAGCATTTAATGCTTGAAGGTAGGACGGGAGATTTTGCGCATACGTTCGCATTGTAACTGTTCATGAAATATCTTAATGTGACGAGTGGAGGTTGGTTATAAGATTCTTGAGATCGAAAAGTGGCGCTTGAACTGTCACAAGGCTTCTGATAGAATCTATAAGTAACAGCCTTAAACCTTAGAGTACGGTTACTCTAGGAAGTTACTATCTGATTTAGTCAGGCCACGTCCAACATCGATTGTTGGTGACTACACTGATAAATACTACTAGATCAGAATGTCAATCCACCTAAAACGCAGTGGGAGTATGGTTTAACCGTTGACCTATTGTGGTTTTGTGGACTTTACAGTCTGCTGGGGTGATTGATAACCTATGGCTCTTGGTGGGCTGTATAGGATTATGATCATAGAGGTTGGTTTGAAAGCCTTAACCCTGTGAATGGAGTTTAGGTACTCCGCTTCTGTTCGTCTCTTGTAGAACCACCTGAGTGTCTCGAGCACGGGGGAGTAATTGGATCTACGCCGAAAAGAGTCGAATGAATAGGAAAGTTTAACTTTCAAAGACAAAGTCGAGTGGTCTAGGGGTGATTCCCTAAAAAGTAGAGAGTTAACCGGACCTTGAACTCTCTCACCACTCGCCTTGCTAGATTTCGTTAGAAAGCGTAAAATAGGGGTGATTCCCTGAGACTTTCTTGCCGTAAAACGGAGTCTGGATTCATTCGCAACAGAAGGGTCTTGGTTAGAACAAATGGCAGGATGACTGCCGGGGCTTATATCCTTTGTGTATTTAAGAGAACCTCTCGGTCATTTAAAATCACATGTTTTAAAATATGTGGACTTGACCAGAATATTGATAAGTCTTTCGTAGACTGAATATCAATATTGGTAAAGTAGTAGTATTAGTGTTAATGAATGATAACACCGAAACGGTTGGAAACAACATGGGTGTGCTATCCGAAGTCGGAAATCCGACACGCCAAGATTCTTGGATGAGAGAATTGGACTATATTCTAAAAATTTGATTCGGTCAAATTCACAAGAATGAGTCATTGGCTATCCCATCCGTCTTATTAGTTAAGATGATCTTGCTTAAACGGATGCAACATTCAATGAGAGTAGTCCTACCCTACCTCTCGGAATGATTCTCTAAATCTTCGGATAAAGAGAAAATGGGATAGAGTCTCTCATGGATAACGGCAAGTCAAGTTATCACAAGTCAATAGTAGTCGAATCTCGGATTCGAGCATTGAATAGCGGTTTTAGTATGTCCTCAAGTATCTTTGAAGAACGAGGATTAACGTGCATGTATATTCGGGTGCAAACTTGAATATGGTTGACTACACCGATTCGACTTATATAGTCGATTAAGGATGATCGTTGGGACGATCTCGGGCTCGTGTTTACTCATAGTGCTTAGGAATTTCCTTCCCGATCCGGGAGTAATTCCGGGACTAGTGAGCCGATATCACTTCATTGTGAAAACCGTGAAGAGATAGCTCGAAGGATCTTCTCGATCCTACTTTAGAGGTCAAAAGCATATTGAGAGAGAGTATTGAAGCACGAGGAATGAAGAACGTATCCGGAAAGTTTCGTCGCGATCCGAGTTCGTTTGGTTTGCCGATCGTCGGAGTTTTGAACAGCTACAGATTAGGGTTTTATTTTATTTTCTTAATAGATTAGATACGGGGGTGCCAACGGTCCATCTCGATGTTTATTTTCCGCACTAGTATACATGTTTAGATTGTATGTGTAGAACCGGAAAATTGCCATGACATGCATCATATCATGAATTCCACTCCATATGCATACATGTAGAAATTAATTCGAGGAATTAGTTAGGCATGTATAAAACACGAAATTAGTTTTAATTATGTTTGATATTAATTAGAAACTAATTAGGGTAAAAACCGAGGAACACGGGTTTTTTCAATCGTCGAGGTTGGGTGATGGATTCTCGGTGAATGCCACTGCGAAAGCATAAGGAGTAAAATCCTCGAAACCTCGTGGTTAAGGTGTTGGATTCTCGGTGAATTCCACCTTACCTAGACGAGATTACGTTTTTGTTCCGTAGTGTCTACGTGAAAGTTTGATGTTTAAGGATTGGATAATCACGGGCAAACATGGTTCGAAAGTGGTTTAACCACGGTTGGGTGGTCAACGTAGCTACGGCTCGATCGACTTCACCCTCCACGTGTGGCGTTTGCACGGGGGTCCGGCAAGGCCGAACCATCCGAAGAGCCACTACGGCTCAACGGAGCTCCCCTAGTCTTGACCCGTCCGACGGCCACATATGTTCCAACGAATAGGTCGGGTGGGCTAGCCCACGTAACCGACAACATTCGGGCCTACGATTTATTGTTCCTTAATGTAACATCAAGTCCAAAAACGTGATCGCAAACCCACCACTTTTTCAAAATATTGAGTGGGAGCGGGAGAGGCGACAGGCCGACCCCACGGCCTCTACCGTTGACACAAGCAACGTGAGAGAATGGTGACGCCTCGTGCCGGCTTTGATTTCGGCCCACTAAGGAAGGCCTTCACCGCTATCACAATTCAAGGCTTGGTCTCCGAAAGGATAGGATTTTGGGTACTCGCCGGGTCACTGACCGACCCTTAGGCGGCACACTCGGGGTCTACCTAAAAATCTGAGACAGTAGGTCACACTCATAAAGGGTATTTTCGGTAGTACCTTGGCTGAAAAAGGAAAGGTGATTGACGATCACAAATGAGATGTTCGATTCTCAATCTGATCTTCAATATTAATCGAAACCTCTTTGACCTACCCTAAGGCGGCACTGAGGCATTAGATTAAATCCTTGGAACGGTAGGATAGACTATAAGTACTTAGTTTATGTTCCTAAAATTTATTAGTAGTGTATGATTTGGATTTATTTTCTCGTCATTTTATTTACAACTATTTATACATCTCTCTAGTGGTACTTGACTCGCTAGTGTATATTTTATATTGACTAGTAACGACTTCGTTAAAAGTGGTAAGTAACTAGAACGTTGTGCTTATTAATCTTAAATGCAATTAATTTTTGGAAGAGATATTTCTCTTGAGCCTTCAAGACTTAAGTGACGTAAATAAGGATGTCACTGTTGTCAATCGTGTTGATCGAGAGACGACTGTAATTAGTTTGAAAGATGATTGGGACGATAAAATTCTTCTAGTGAATTTTAATTGTGTAGTGTCTACACGAGAAATTTTCTAATAGAAAAATTGGAGAATCATAAGTTAAAGTGTCGCTAGTTAGACGGTATTTGGAACCGATAAACTAGTGGGAGCTTTTATGTTCATTTGATTTATTAGAAAATTAGTCCCACTGGGTGACGCTTTCATTAGACATCCCACAGTTCACGAGTAGTGTCTACTCAATTGAACTGCTAGTTCAAGACTATTTCCTTTTAAGGAATGTTGAGAATGGGAAAGAATGTCTATAAGTGTTAATCATCTTAACTAAAGTTTTGAGGCTAAACCGAAAAATTAATTATAGAAAGTATAGGATAAGGAAAGTGATTTCGGATCACTTAACCAATGAATCCTTAGCGACTTTCTTAAACCGAGTAACTTGACTCGGTAGCTTAGTTCTTTTGAAGAACAAGGAAGCTGTGCATTAACAATTAATAGAGTAGACAACGGCGCTATTTCAAATAGAATAGTGGGAGTGATATAAGGAAATGAATTTCGGATTCTATCCTTGAATATCACGTAAAAATTTATTTTTCTCGTTTACGTATTCGTTGAAACAAATGGATTCACTTTCAACTCGATATATTGTTGCCTCATAGAAAGTGAATATGACATTTGTAGTACGAATCCGAGACTCGGACTTTTGTTTGATAAAGTCAGAACCACTAAGAAATGCTGAAAAGGTATATGTAACACGTCTTAAACTATTATAGGCAAACGTTTCCGTATTAAGATAAACGTTTCTTCAAAATCTATTAATTAGTGCATATATCCTAGAGATAAGACCTAACGATCGGCTAAGGGTGATTCCTATCTCCCGCCTCGGAACACCGTCTCAAAGGAACAATGACTAAGCTTCCTTTCAATTTGAAAAGGGTAATAGATATGAAGAAGTAACGTAGCTTGTTCACAATGACCTTCGGGGTCTAGTGAAAGATACAAGCTAATGGGAGCTTTTGAGTGGTGACATTTTGTCTGATAACTACTCGAAGCACGATTTAGTTTATCGAAAGAATACGAGGATGGGTCTCTGATTTTAGCAGAGAATAGAGTATTCCATGCTCAAAAGTAGGCTATCGCATAGTCTTGGGACTGATGCTCGGCCTGCCTCATAGTGGAATGTTTCTCACTGAGGAAGAAACCATAGACTTGCCCTATTTAGTTATTGATGTGCTACAATACACCGTTCTTGAACTCGATTAAGATAATTGGTTGCAAAATAACGGTTAACATTATAATGTAAACCGAGAAGTCTACCTAGAAGATGCTTGTGAATTTATGGATAAGGAGTGAATTCGGTTCACACAACTTCCGTATATGTAGGCATTTAGCATTTAATGCTTGAAGGTAGGACGGGAGATTTTGCGCATACGTTCGCATTGTAATCGTTTCATGAAATATCTTAATGTGACGAGTGGAGGTTGGTTATAAGATTCTTGAGATCAGAAAGTGGCAGTTGAACTGTCACAAGGCTTCTGATAGAATCTATAAGTAACAGCCTTAAACCTTAGAGTACGGTTACTCTAGGAAGTTACTATCTGATTTAGTCAGGCCACGTCCAACATCGATTGTTGGTGACTACACCGATAAATACTACTAGATCGAATGTCAATCCACCTAAAACGCAAAGGGGAGTATGGTTTAACCGTTGACCTATTGTGGTTTTGTGGACTTTACGTCCGGGGGTGATTGATAACCTATGGCTCTTGGTGGGCTGTATAGGATTATGATCATAGAGGTTGGTTTGAAAGCCTTAACCCTGTGAATGGAGTTTAGGTACTCCGCCCGTTCGCCTCTTGTAGAACCACCCGAGTGTCTCGGGCACGGTGGGAGTAATTGGATCTACGCCGAAAAGAGTCGAATGAATAGGAAAGTTTAACTTTCGACAAAGCCGAGTGGTCTAGGGGTGATTCCCTAAAAAGTAGAGAGTTAACCGGACCTTGAACTCTCTCACCACTCGCCTTGCTAGATTTCGTTAGAAAGCGTAAAAATAGGGGTGATTCCCCGAGACTTTCTTGCCGTAAAACGGAGTCCGGATTCATTCGCAACGTAAGGGTCTTGGTTAGAACAAATGGCGGATGACCGCCGGGGCTTATATCCTTTGTGTATTTAAGAGAACCTCTCGGTCATTTAAAATCACATGTTTTAAAATATGTGGACTTGACCAGAATATTGATAAGTCTTTCGTAGACTGAATATCAATATTGGTAAAGTAGTAGTATTAGTGTTAATGAATGATAACACTGAAACGGTTGGAAACAACATGGGTGTGCTATCTGAAGTCGGAAACTGACACGCCAAGATTCTTGGATGAGAGAATTGGACTATATTCTAAAAATTTGATTCGGTCAAATTCACAAGAATGAGTCATTGGCTATCCCATCCGTCTTATTAGTTAAGATGATCTTGCTTAAACGGATGCAACATTCAATGAGAGTAGTCCTACCCTACCTCTCAGGAATGATTCTCTAAATCTTCGGATAAAGAGAAAATGGGATAGAGTCTCTCATGGATAACGGCAAGTCAAGTTATCACAAGTCAATAGTAGTCGAATCTCGGATTCGAGCATTGAATAGCGGTTTTAGTACGTCCTCAAGTATCTTTGAAGAACGAGGATTAACGTGCATGTATATTCGGGTGCAAACTTGAATATGGTTGACTACACTGATTCTGACTTATATAGTCAGATTAAGGATGATCGTTGGGACGATCTCGGGCTCAGTGTTTACTCATAGTGCTTAGGAATTTCCTTCCTGATCTGGGAGTAATTCCAGGTCTAGTGAGCCGATATCACTTCATTGTGAAAATAGTGAAGAGATAGCTTAGAAGGATCTTCTCAGTCACTAGAGGTCAAAAGCATATTGAGAGAGAGTACCGCCAGATTGGAAGGATCGGCAACGTTTCAATCCTAAAGATCGTCTCGAGTCAACAACCTAACTAATCAGTGTACCAAGTCGAGTGCTTGGAGGGTACGGCATTGATGGATATGTCTCATCTGCTTTTAGAGCAAGTGGGAGAGTGTTGTGAATAAGATGAGAAAGGGTGTGCTCTAAAAACAATCGTTGCTTGTCATTTCGTGCAAGTGGGAGATTGTTAGATGTAGTGCCCGAAAGACAATTTGTGTAATTTTTTTTAATAATGGATGACCAAAATTATCTCACCTTATTACTTGCTTTGTGCTTGTAAAGTAATACACTGCTGCAAACCCTAAGTATATCGGTATGTAACCGCTTAACTCAGTGTATGGATTACACGTGAGGATTGAGTTAGTGGTGATATACTTAAACTGTTAGTCCGTGGTGAACTTAATTAGAGTTTAGGGTCTCTTGATTAAAACACCAATAATGTGCCCAGAACACCTTAGGGTGTGATAGTCTTATCCGGACTGTCGGTAGAGGGTACCTACGTTGGGCATTTATATATGATGGCATTCATATAGGACTGGACCGATTTTATCTGTATTTCTCGGTATAATTCCGTAATCGAGGAATCTTATTAAATCATTAGATGATCATATATGGATCAACCTTAATCCTGAGGTGATCACAGGGTGCTGCTTGTCTCGGGGTAGTGTTTGATGTGTTAGTTACGGTTCACTTAGATATGTGTTCCAAGCCACTTCTCATTGGCACTATTTCTTGATGAGGGAGTAGTTCTGATTTTCACAGACATGGAATCCATTCCTTCCTGCGGGAAGTAGAAAGACAGTCCCCTTATTTGTTAGCCCTAAGAAAGTGATCGATCCCGGGAGTTCACATTTGACTAATTAGCTACTAGTCAGATATGTGTACTAATTGATCATTAGGGGGTTAATGGTAAATAAGGATAAGATATTCTGAGTCGGGTTCACTGATCGGGGTCAATCAGGTTATAATATACTTGACCACCATAAACCAATACTAGCAAGAGGACTAGGCCCATCGTAGTATAGCTATAGTGAATCAAGGTCGATCTCACAGGGAACCAATTGTGGATCATCTTATATACAAACAATTAATTAAACATGTCAAGGACATGAGGCGGTCTACGACCAACATAAGACAAGAAAGGTAAAGACACGACTCGACACAACGTAATTAACCTCCCCAATTATAGTCTTTATCGTTTGGACCTAGATAATTTATATAATAAACTGAACTTATTAACTGTCAATCCGTTTGTATCTTTCTTAGATTGGCTACGGGAGTCATCCTCTTTAACTTGACTTAGCACCGGTTAGGTTGCTAGATCACTGTGCTACATTACGTGACTTCACCTTTTTGGGTATCCATCTCATATAACTTGCACGCTTACGACACTAAGGATGCCGATATTAATCGTACACCTCGTCTAGGCAACATTCCTATGGTTAGGCGTACTTCCTAAACGATTACTCAAGCTCTCGTCCAACTAGCAATTACCAAGTTATAGTCTCATGCTAATCTACGACGCACGTATAATCAGGTGCTAGCAATCCCCAAATATAAACCTACCTAGATAACGCTGAACGTCCGTGAAGAGCAATTCATAAGCCTACCTAAGAGTTTTATATTGGTATTTCCTTTTTACACGTTTTAATTAAACTAAGCGAGTAACGTAGCCATAGCCATACCTACTGAGATAATAAATTAAACTAGGCTAAACCTACCATAAAGACGTGGCGTAAATAACCGATGAAACAGGCTCGGTCGACCGAGTGTAAGGCCTCGGTCAACCGAATGACACCTTTCGGTCACCCGAACGATTTCAACCCGAATACATCTTAGAATATATCTCTCGCCGTTTCATCATACGTAGTACGTATTAAACAAGAATTCGCACGTATTCATATAAACTAACATAGATACGCATTAATTAAATCAAGTAGATTCATGAATAAATACTTAGTGTATGATGTAGGTTATGGGATCCCCATAGACAAGGAGTCGCCACATCCCTGACGTCATAGCCTAGATCTACATCATCTAGCTATGATTAACTAATTCAAACAATAAAGAATAATTGGGAGGGATTAATTACTTAAAAGAAAGAAACAGAAAATAACGGCTTACATATTGCAGCCCTTAAATTGCTGGAAACCCTCAAATTACTCTACATTGTATCAAAGTTATATTATGAATTGTAAGATTGAAGAAAGAATGAAGGGATGATTCACAATTTCTCGTAGCTGCTGCTTATATAGGAGTTTCTGCCGACTTATGAAGGATCTAGAAGGTAAATACAAAAAAATCCGATAAGTGACCGAACCGACATACTCGGTCGACCGAATGATAGGGCTCGGTCGACCGAGCCTTTTTCTGCACGTGTTAAACGTTTTTCTCGTCTATCTTGCTCCCCACTGCACGCTTGCGTGTTGATCTGATTAATCTTTCATTTAATGCTCCGATTTTCTTCCTTATTATCTTGAGATCCATCGATTGAATGACATTTATCCTCCCGATTTATCACGATCTACGAAATCAGCATTTATCACACAATAAATCGGTCTTTTAATAATAAAAACAGCTAAATACCAAATATCATATTAATAATCACTTAACATTAAATAATAAATATAAACGAGTGATTCAATATGAAATATACGTTATTAATCTCGATTTAAGGTCAACGTTGATGACTTTTACGGGTATAATTTGACCGTCATCATTCACGGAGACTTCCCACTCAGAATGGACAGTCTATGGAGGGTTAATCCGTATGTAGTGATTATATCAATGGATGCTTATTCACTCTATGGGTTGAGTATAAGTATACATCTATAATCGGTAGAGTTCAATTTCGGGTTTATGGTGGCGTAATCCCGGAATTAATAATTAATGTACTTATTCTGTTCGATGAATAATTAATTATTGGAGCTACTGGTTATAGGTCCATTGTCCCCGATGTGGCTTCTGTAATTCGGACTAATAATCTTGTTATTTGGGCCTCAGTGATAATTAATTGGCTGGGCTAATTAATTGATATGCATGGATATTTTTTAGTTGGGCTAAATAATCTAATACACATAAAAGACATTTTATGTGGGCTTGGAAACCCTAAGTGTGGCGCCATCTCCTCCTTAATTATCACAAGAATTAATTTTTTTGGTGATATGGAAAATAAAAGATATTCTTGTTATATGATTGGTTGGATGACTTGTTATTTGATTTCCTATTGGTCAATACATGTCACAATTAGTCATTAAGGAAAATATCTTTTTATTTTGTTTAATTGATTATTTATTTGATTAATTAAAACTTGGAGACCAAGGATTTACTGTCCTATAAAAGGAGAGTTATTCCAAGGGTAATGAGATTGGAAATTTCGACCACACTTGTAAAAAGAGAGAAAAAAATTAGTTTTCTTGTCTTGGGTTTTAGAAGAAGAAAAACTCTAAGTTTTTCTTGGTGTTGCATATCAAGGAGGTTCGTGTATCAAGAAGGGTGTCCACCAACTGCCGTTTGGAGAACACATCGGAAGATCTTGGCTTCTCTTCCTACTATTGGTAACATGATCTTAACCCCCTTGTAGTAGTTTAAGTCCTTTAATTATGTATTGTGATGTATAAGTCATGATCCATCCGCTGCGCGTAGATCTAACTCGTTTAGATCTAAGAACCTGCATCCTTCGGTTACTATATATATACAACAAAATGAAGACAAACAATATATAATAACATAAGTGCTTTTATTAATCATAATAAAGTTATTACATGAACTAAATAGACTGTAAATGACCCGACCCGGTCGGATCCGGTCCAACCCGATTGGGTTTAGGACACCTTTCCAACACTAGCATACCGAATCATTAAGTTTAGGGCACCTAGACCAAGGAGGAGGTAGAGAGCAATTTCATTCACTCGTATGAGGGGGGAATTGCTTGTTTAGGAATGCACCATTTCACAATTTCAAACATGAATGGTAGGAAGGTAGGAAGTCATTCCCATGACGTTGCAAGAGGATAGCTAGACTACACGTTGTCTTGGTTAGCTTCTTTTATATTTTATCATCTTCGTCATTACAAGCACCTTACTTATGCAACTAATTACCATTTCACCAAATTGTGACCTAGATCGAATTAATATGAGCTTTTTACTGTATAACCTCACAAGATAGTTCCCCGTGGATTCGACCTTGACTCACCAAACTAGACTACAGTCGACCCGGTACACTGCCGGTTAGATTGGACCCCTAGGATTTGGCCATCATGCTTTTCTGGCGCCGTTTCCCGTGAACTTATCTTGAGTAACGGCTATTACTTGTATTAGTTTTAAAATTTTCGAGAATAGGTCAAACTTTTCTAACCTTACTTCTATTTTACTTCTTTGGTGCTTACCGTTTGGTGAGTCACCAAGTGTTATTTTACTGTGCTATTGTTGCTTCTGCCTTGTAGTGGATGACCAAAACGCGATGTGGTAAGGAACCACTTACTCCTCTCATCCCGGATATCAACACGTATATTAGGGAACGAGTAGCCGAGAACAAAGTCGTGGGTTGGAACTTAGTGGAAATTCTTCCCAAGGATCGTCTACCCAAGGAATAGAGATGGACGAGGGCACGTTGAATGCACAAGTTGAACAAGGGCATGTGGATGCCCCAAACCAAGAACAAGACCCGAACTTACACATTCTTAACCCCCCAAATGCCAATGAACCACTACCACCACCAAACAATAACCAACAAAACCGCCATCAAAACCGCAACAACCGGAACAACAACAATAATAACCCCCCAATCCCAAGGCAACTTTGTGATCAAGCCGTGCGGAGGAATGAAACCAACAATCCAATTCTTTTACCGAATGCCGGAGCAAACAACTTTGAGGTTAAGGCTCATCTATTTGCAATTGTGATTGCTACGATTAGTTATTTCAAGAACTTTAGTTGTTACCCGCTGTTTTCTGCATATTTCTGTTTTCCAGCACGTCACCAGACGCTCGTCCACCCTCAGTGAACGGCCGTCCAGTGTTGAATTTTTCTGTTTTCTGTTTTTGTTTAGTCACTGTTCTTCGTTTCTATTTTACAATAAATATAAACCTTAGTTTTAGATAATAATTTGTGACATAATCGATATAATAACTGCATCTTAATCCGATAAACATTCGATTCCCTTAGGACGACCCGTTAACACCCTTTACTACAAGCCTTATACTTGGGGTGTTTCGGTTTATAAATTTAAAGCTAGTTTTTACCGAACAATCAGCTTTTGCCTTCTCAGTTTTGTATAGGAGTCAGTTTTCTAAGGATTTTGCAATGTTAACTGACTTTTCCTGCAAAACAGTTTAAGTTTTCTTCGGTACCCATATCTTCTTGGGTCCGGTAGGATTAGTTACTGAAGTATAACTTTCAGTTTCTTGGTTGAGAGAATTAAGCATTCTCAACTCTTTTCTAGATAAGCCATTACGCTCAACCTTAGTTGATTTCACAAGGATTCTTTTAGATTTGACATCTTTAATTTCTTTGTGTAATCTACTAGGTCTTCCAGTTTCTTGGTGTCTAGAGTTTGTACTCTTTGAAATCTCAGGACTGGGTAGGGGTGGGGGATTATCATTTCTTTTGTCGATTTTGCTGAGTATTAACCTTTCAGCAAAATGTGACAACTCAGTTTCCAGAAACTCATTCCAATCTTTTGCTTTGCCAAGTTCTTTGCCTTTTAGTCTCAACTCCAAGGAGAGTTTTTCGGTTAACTTGACAAGTTCAGAGTTTCTCTGACTGAGTTCAACAAATGATAACTGAGTGGAAGAATGTACCTTTTCTTGATGATTTGATACAGTTTGTACATTCTCTTGTTGCTTTAAAGAATCTTCTCTGTCACTGGTAACTTGCAACAACTTCTTCTCTTTTGTGAGATTATTTGGTGATGGAACTTCTCTGGATTTGTCTAAATCAATATCGAGGTTTGTAACCACATCATCACCAAGTTGAGGTTCTGGATTTGTATGCAAATTTGTCTCATTGAACCTTTCAACTAATTGATCCTGAAAATCAGATACATTTTGCAAACAATTAGTCAGGGGGTGAACAAGCCAACTTTTAATTCTAGATGTGGTCATTGAAATCAAACAGCGTGCTTTTACAACTGATACAGTGAAGGGTCTTCAACAACTGGTTTGAAAGATATCTTGGATTACTTCCAAGATAACTGCGGTAAATGATTTGGATCACCTCCTAATGGAAGAACTGCTCCGATACCAATTGTTGGTCCCTTGGAAAGGCTAACACAAGTTTAGAGGGGGGGTGAATAAACTTGTCACCAAAAACTTATCCTGTGCTGGAAAAGCCCCAGGAACTGAGTTTCTTGGAAACTCAAACTGATCTTCACTTCAGTTTTGTTCCTGTCCCTTAACTTGTGCGGAGTTCAGTTAGCTTAACTGAGTGTAAGTCAATATTGACTTATATTCAGTCTTGTTAACTGGCAGCGGATAAATAAACACAATAGAAATCTAGACCTTCTATGTATCAGTTCTGTGCTGACTCAGTGTCTGATGTTTGCTGAGTGATTAAATAAAACAAACACAAATTGTCACGGATTTTATTAACAAGTAATAAATTTATAATCCGATATACCTCAAGTGCAAGGATCGTAGTAAAGAGGTTGATACCGGGTCGATCTTACGGGGAACTGGCGATTGCTAACCCTAGTTTTTGTCTAACTAACTAACCTATGTCACGAAAACTAAACTAAACAGATACGAAAACAGTAAATAATTCACAAGAAAGATAACGATAACGTAAACTGGACAGAAGATCAATGATCTAAAGCCAGGAAAGATATGTTTCGAACCAATTCAAACTAAACTAAACCTAATATGCAATAAAAGACTAACTAAGCTAAACAATTCAAATTCAAGGGGTTTAAATTAATGAGTTACGAACGAACAAGCAATTGATCCACCTATCCTATCAACATTCAATTTCAATTCAGATTATTTAGTGATTACTAATCAAGTTGTGATCACCTGTTCAAAGGTATGAACCCTAATTTCTTAGGCAAGTTCGTCTATTAATCCCTATCTTTCGATCTAAAGATTAACGCTTTCAAATCAAGGTGTGAAATCTCTCAATTTCTAACCTAGAAATCTAACCTAATAACTCTCGTTAATTAGATCAAATATCTATTCTTTGTCATGGTGATCTAAAGTCTAACATGATTTTCATCAAATAAACGATCAATAAAGCAAACATCTTTCGATATAAATTTGCAATAAACAATATAAAGCATGATAAAAGAAACAACTCGTAATAGATACTCACAAAATAATCACGAAAAGAAACTGAATTGTTGAATCGGACGGCTTCACAACGCTTGTTCAATGGAGGTCTAGCCTCTTAGCATCCTATTGAAGATCGAATTGTTTAAGAATACATAAAAAGTGTTTTAATCTACTAGAAAACTAAGAACAATAAAAACTGAGCCGCCCCTAGGGTTTAGGGTTCGAAAATCTGATGTAATTGTGAGGAGAGAACGCAGCTATATATAGAATTCTAAGTCGGCTACGCTGAAGTCGGCCAATGGACGCCCGTCTGGATCCTTGAACGCCCGTCCACTCTTCCATACAAACTTCGAATCGGGCCGAGTCATGATCAGACGCCCGTCCTTCTAGCGTCCACTCCAGCGTCCAAACTTTCTGAATCAACCTCCCTCTCCTGGACGCTCGTTTGAAATGGTAGACGCCCGTCTGCTGGACAGAACCTGGACGCCAGTTTGATATGATCGAATTCTGATTTCTTGATCTTTATCTCTTTTCTTCTAGCCAATTCCATCCTTATCTCTTTTATCATCAATTAGCTCGAACTTAATCAACTTTTGATCCTCTTTTGAGCCTCAAACATGTATCTATAACACATAAAAACATCGCAAAATGTAATATCACTCAAATAATCATAAAAACATAATTAAAACACCAAAATTAACCTATTTCGCGAATAACTCGTTGAAAACCTCATTTACTCAATATTTCCATTAAACACTTGTTTCTTATGTAAATTATACAAATATGAGGGAAATTATCATAAAATATAGAATTATAAATCGTATAAACTCACCCTTAACACAAATGCATAAAGTAAATTAACACAAGATTTGTTTATGGAAGTTCCGGGTGGTGTAATCCCGTACGTCTCCCCTTCTCCTGTGGTGTAGGAGGTATCACTAGAATCTTGAGATAACCGTTACAAAAATCCTAGCACTATGTGTAATATCCCGAAATTTTGACTCCTTATTTAATTGAAAAAAAAAGGTTCAATAACTTGGGGAATTATGTGTTTAGTAATTATTTGGAAGGGTTGATTAATAATTAAAATGGAATTTTTATAATTCTTTAATTAAAAGGAAATACATTGGTTAATAATTAAAAGGGGAGGGGGACTTCTTTTATTCCTTCTCCATCTTTTTCCCAATTACACGTGAAACCCAAACCCTCCCCATTGCCGCCGACTGTGTGAAGAAGAAGGAGAGAAAAATTTCTCTCCTTGGTGTTGAGGATTCGTCGTCGTCGTTGGTAAGCATCGTTTCTTTCTCTCCTACAGTTCGAGCGTGACGATCGGCCGGCCAAAGGCCATGGCCGATCCACTCATGCGTGTGGTGGGGGGGTGGTTTCGATTTTCATTAGAATTGTGTTGTGATGTTTTATCCTTCCTTCTATTTGTAGATATAGATTCGGGCTTCGTAGAAGAACGGTTTTAATTCGTTAGCAAGAGCTTTCAAGAAACACAAGACAACCGGTAAGGGTATCTCTATGGCTCGTGTTTTAGTTGGTTCGAAAGATGATATTTTTAAATGATATGTAAGTTGTGTATGATTTTGGGATGATTGGTGTTGTGGTTTAAGGTTTGTTAGGGGTAATTGGGGTTGTTTGAGGCGTTTTCAGAATGTAATCCTGTCACTTTATGTAGTGTAATGTTGTCAATGTTTTGATTAAACGCGTTTACGCTTGGTTGTCATGTTTGGGGATGCCAAGCATCCAATCTAGTGAGTTGTGGTTTCGTTTTAAAGCCTATGATGTTGTGGTACTTTTGGGTAAAGAATTTATGAGCTGCTGCGTTGTTTTACTAGTTTTTGGGGTTGAGAATCGAGATGAATCCGTGTTGAAGATTTTAGGGTTTTAGTTGAAACCCAGGCTGGACGGGCATCTGCCTTGAGAGGACGGGCGTCCAGTCTTGGTCTCAACTCAGACGGGCGTCCGTATTCCTGGACGGGCGTCTGAAGGGCTACTTTTGATTCAGGATGTAAAGTTTTCTGGTGGACGGGCGTCCTAGTATAATGGACGGACGTCCAGGTGCTAAAAATCGATTCAGGATGTAACAGGTTTCCTTGGACGCGCGTCTGAGATCTTGGACGGGCGTCTACCTCTTCCAAACGGGCGTCCAACATTTCAGACGGGCGTCCAGTTTAAGTGTTCTCTCTTCTTTGTTAGTTATGGATAAACCTTATGAGCATGTTTTGTAAGTTGTGTTTGGATGAGACAACGGTATTGGTAACATTGGGTTTTGGATTTTGGGCATTGAAGTTCGTAGACCCGTAGTGGTTGGGCCGGATAGGGTAGCTCCCAAAGCCGTAAACCCGGGAAGGTTTCCTTACGACTTCAATGACTTTGACGTATTTGGGGAGTTGCAGACAGTGGTGTGGTCGGGCCGGATAGGGTAGCACCCGAAGCCGGGAACCCGGGAAGGTTTGATGGGCCATTTTAATGGTACCATTGGATGACCTTTAGGATCCTCCTCGTTAAGGGTTACCCTTTTGAGGGATGTGCACATCTCGGGACCTTTAGGTTGAGTTGGTGTGATGGATTGTATCTCGCTATGTGTCGGTTGTATTTGCTTTGTCTTGGTTTTGATATCTCGTTTTTTAGGAGCTTTCTTAATTTTGTTAACAGCTTTCATCTTACGCATACTAGATTTATCCTTACTCAACGTTTAGTTGACAGTTTCTATTTTTGTTGATCCTGCTATGATCCGTTTTGGGGAGCAGACTCTTAGCAGGTAGTCCTTGGATTGATTGCTCGTTGCGGGAATGTCGCGGGGTCTAGAGAGCCGCGTAGTTATAGACAACTATTTACTTTCCACTTTGTCAGATTTATGAAACTTTAAGTTTTATTGTGGTTCCGCATGTTCTCACTTTTGATAAGAGATGGCACTCATTTTACATTTTAAATAATGAATGGTGGATGTTTAATTTCTCTCTGTTGTGGAATGTCGAATGTTACTGGCACGACTGTGTGTCGTGATGAGTGGCACTACGGTGACCAATACCGGCGTCCGACGGGATTGGAAACCGGGGTGTTACACTATGACAGTCCTTCACGACACCCTAGTTTCACTGTCTACACATAATGAAGAAAGGTAGGATTGCTCCCTTCATTCTGCACACTGATCCTTCGGAGGTGGAATGACTCCTTCACCAGCTCACCACTGACATACACAAATTGCGACCGCACCAATGTACTGTGGCAACCAAGTTGCAACCGTATGAAGAAAGGTAGAATTGCTCTCTTCAAACTAAGCACAGCCAACCCTTTTTCACAAAGGTTAGGTTTAGAATTAATCAAGGATTAATTCAGTGAGCTGTCTGATTCTTCTGGATCTGGCTTTGTAGCTCCAAGATGCCTTCTTTCCCCCTCAATGGGTTACTGTTAAGGCCATATTTATATGATTATTAAAGGTTTATTTTATTATTATTTTCCCCACATTTGCATAATTTACATAAGAATTAAGGGTTTAAGTGTAACTATTTAATAAAGATGATTTTAAGATGATTGTATGCAAAATTGTTGATTTTAAGTGTTGATTTAATGGAATTATTATTATTTGGATTTTATTACATTTTTGCATTGTTTATTTATCATGTAGGTGTTGATTTTCGAGTGTATAATGAGGATAAATGAAGCTCAAGTCGAATTATTCAAGATAGAGTTGGAATTGGCTTGAAGAAATTGGACAAAGATGAAGAAATCTGACCCTCGCATCTTGGACGAGCGTCCGGAATTGTGTTTTACATTCGTAGAGAGTTCGGACGGAGGATGAACGAGCGTTTACTCGCCGTCCGGGCATTCGGACGGGCGTCCATGATTCCGTACGAGCGACCATAGCCGACTTACTTCCACCGACTTAAAACTCTATAAAAGCACCGCATTATGAAGCCGAAAACCCTAATCATATACCATAATAATTGAGATCGCAATTTTACACACCAAAAGCTGCGGCCAGAACCCTAATTCCACAGAGATGAATTTCTCCAATCCAACAATCATCTTCAACATGATTGTTGGCTAAAAGCCTTGCAAAGAGTCGACGGAGGAAGCCTATCAACAACCAAACCAACTAGAGGAGTTCGATGCTTAAGTTTAGTGAGTTTAATTCATAGTTTTTCATTACTTTGGATCTGTTTTATGTTGTTTAAGCTTTGTTGAATTAAGATTTGATGAAACGATCTATGTTTATTTTATGCTTGAATGATTATATGAAAGTATGTTTATTTGAGTTCTTTTTTATTCAAAGTAATGCATCTAATTATGTTTTAAGAGATTATGCATGATTAGTTGAGTAAAAAGTTTGGAAACAATCTTGTGATTGAGCTTTGATTGCTGTTTAGTTTGTTTGAAAAGATAAACGAAACCCTAGAGTTTGGTTGTAGAAATTCAATTGAATTCGTGATAAATCACTACTAAAAACTATGTCTTTTTAATCACCATCTAGTTGGATTGTTGGTTGATAGGTGGAATTTAGTCGCCTTGCTGTGTTTTCCTTTATTGTTTTAATCGAATCATTAGTTAAGTTTTAGAACCCTAATTTCCTGCTGTTTTTCTGCAATTTTCTGCTTCAGTTCATAATCAGACGCTCGTCCGCAATAGCGAACGCCCTTCCAGTAGATTTAGTTTCCAGATGCTCGTTCACTTTAGTGAACGCTCGTCTGGCTTTCTGTTTTCTTATTTTTCTTGATTGTTTTTATTCTTGTTTTAGTTTCAATTCTTAGGTTTAGGTTTTAGTTAGTTTCGGTATTAGTTTAGTTTATAAGTGTGACATAATCGATATAGGTTTATACTTGAATCTGATAAACATTCCATTCCCTTAGGACGACCCGATAACATCCTTTACTACAGAACCTTATACTTGGGGTGTTTCGGTTTATAAATTTAAAACACGTTTTTACCGAACAAGTTTTTGGCGCCGTTGCCAGGGAATCGGTAACGGTTGTCGGATTCTTTTAGGTATAAATTATTATATCGATTTTAATTTTTATTTTAACTTGTAGGTCTAAATTCTAGAATTACTCCTATTTTTGTTTTCGTTTTACCTTATTTTATTTGATTTTATTTTTCCTTCATTAATTTTCTTAGCTTTTGATAATTTAGATTTGTTCCTATAAGTTGGAGATTTATTTTCATAGGTTTCCTTTTAGTTTCCATAATTATTTTTATCTCGCTTTTAAGTTTGTGATAACCTTAGTTTTTAGGTTTCCGTAGCTGAACGAGCGTTCAACAACTTGAACGCCCGTCCACCTCAATTCTGTCCTCTGAACGAGCGTTCAGTTCTGAACGAACGTCCACTAACACTGGACGCCAGTTCAGTCTGTTCAATCATCACTTCTTTTCTTTCTTCTCTTTTCCTCTCTTTCTCTTTTCTCACTCTAAACCATCTAATCTTTTCTAAACCTATTCTAATCAACCCCAAAGGGTTGATTTCTTCCTTTTCCTTTCTTCTGGTTTATGCAAACGAGAAGTAAGAAGGGACCTCTGATCTTCGATCCTGAGCCTGAACGAACTATCCTTAGAAGAAGGCTTCTCCCTGATTTGGACAAAATGGCGGATCAAGATCCACCCATTCCAAATCCTGACCCCCAAGCTCAGTTAAATTTGCTCCTTCAACAAATGCAAGCTCTGCAGCAACAGCAGAATCAGCAAGCTGGCATAAATCAACAACTCCAACAATTTCGCCAGAATCAGCTTAATCAACTGAACCAGGACCCCTACACCCCATATCTAAATCAAGATTTTCTCGAGGGGCATAGACCTATTCGTCCCCCTGACATGGGAGGAGCGAATTTCGATCTAAAGAACGGAGTAGTTGCTCTAGTTCAGAACAGCTCTTTCCATGGTACTGCTGCGGAAGATCCACACGACTTCTTGTCCACATTCGTACAAATCTGTGAAGCAGGCCATTATCCTGGTGTTGATTCTGAGATCGTAAAGTTGAAGCTATTTCCTTTTGCTTTAAAAGGTGAAGCAAGCAGGTGGTTTAAATCGTTGGCACATCATTCTCTCCATACATGGAATGATGTCAAAAGAGCCTTCGCTCTCAAGTGGGTTTCACCAGGCAAGATTATGGAGATGAAACGGGAAATAGCTACGTTTGAGCAGATGGAGGGTGAGAGTGTTGGTAAAGCTTGGGAGAGATTGAATCTTTTAATGAGGAAATGCCCCAATCACGGATATGACAGACATGAGTTGCTGGAACTGTTCTATAGAGGTGTCTCTCAACCTAATAGAGACTATCTTGACTCCACAGCTCATGGATCCTTCTTAGGGGGAGGTGATGAGATCGCCTACGAGTGGCCGAGACCATCGCCAAGAACAATATGTGGTCGACTCCTAAGAAGACCAATATTGTTAAGAAAGAAGGTACGCAAGCAATCCTGATACACAACTGTTGGTTGCTCAGATGGAATTGATAAGCAAGCAGTTGGCCAATCTTCAGATGCAGTCTTCTGATTCAAATTATCTTGAAACACAGGCAGGGACTGAGATGACGGAGGAGGTAAACTTAATGGATAATCAAAACCAACCCTTCCGAAACTTCAACCAGAACCAGAACTACTCAGGATTTCAAAGAGAAAACTTCAATCAAGCCAAGTTACCACCTGGCCCTTCAAATTCGAATTCTTTCAACTCAAACTATCAAAGGCCAGTTCAGAACTCCCAAAGGCCTCAAGGTGGCTGGAATCAAACTCAGAACAACAATCATACCACCTCATGTGTCCCTCAACACAAATTCGATGAGCCGGTAGACATGGTGAAGACTCGTCTACTAGTGTTAAAGCAATTGAGAGACAAGTTGGTCAAATGGCGGACCGGCAAGCAAGCGAGACCTCACGGTAAACTCCCGAGTTATACCGAGAGAAATCCGAAAGCCGATGTGAATGTTTGCACTGCCATTACACCTCAGTGGGAGTATGGGCAAGAAGAGGAGTTGAACGAAGTAACTCTGAGAAGTGGTAAGAAGGCTGGACCCGGCAAGATGTCGGGAAACGAGTAGCCCCTCCTGACGCCATGAGTTCAGGAGGGGGAAATCAGAAACCACATACCGGAGAAAGCAACGATGAGGAGCTTAGTGACAATTCTTCGGAGGACGACAATGACTCTGATGAAGAGGAAAGGAAGGAAAGTCAGGAGGCTGTACCCCTGACTAAGAAAAAGGAAGAAAAGTTTGTGAGATGGAAGGATAAGGAGGATGAGGCGATAAAGAATCAAGCTACAGGGAATGATAAAGCCCTTCCTTATCCACCAAAAAGGAAAGAGAAAGCCCTCACTAATGACAAGCAGTATGATGGGGTGAGGAGGATACTTAGGGACACTAAAGTGAGTATGCCCTTAGCTGAGGTATTGTCTGACATGCCTAAATGTACTAAGTATCTTAAAGAATTCTGTGGGAGTAAGAGAAAGCTTCAGGGGATGGCTGAAGAAGTGCTACGCGAGGATTGCGCGATGGTGTCACAGAAAATTGCTGTTAAGCGAGGTGACCCTGGCAGACCTTCAATCTCCTGCGAGATCGAAGGCCATTTATTCGAAAATGTCTTATGCGACTCAGGGGCCTCTATTAATGTGATGCCATTAAACGTATGCAAAAAGCTCGGGTTAGACAAAAGAATGCGAGAACGCCCCATTTCTCTTCAGATGGTAGACAAATCTAGTCGGACTGCAGCCGGTTGTGTAGCTAATGTTCTCCTTCAAATTGAACATTTAGTCTTCCCTACCGACTGGGTTATTCTAGACTATCCACCTGATAAGGAAATGCCTCTAATTCTAGGCCGAACCTTTTTAGACACTTCTAACGCTCTCATCGACTTCTGCAAAGGACAGATCACTCTTAGAGTCGATGACACATCCGTTACCTTCACACAAGGGACATATCCTGAAAGAGCCGTAATTGATGAAATATCGTTTGTCGAAGCCATATATGAGGACGGCGGAGATGCCTATTATGAGGATGCAATGGAGCTTACAGAGATAGGTGTTTTTGAAGTCGTAGACATTGAGGATCCGGCTGACTGCGGACCATCTTCTAATTCATTTCAAGCCGTAGGCATTGACGAGTCATCTTCACTCGCTCCCACTGAGCCTGTTATTGAGTTAGAAGCATGGAGATGCCCAGCGACAAACGATAATTTCAAAGAACTAAGTCAGGAAGACTTCATCCCTGGTGAAGAAGAAGCTCTGATGGGTAGTTGGGACGAGGTAGAGTTTTGGAGAGAAGCCACTCATTGGGAAGTAGATGATTGGGAAGAGCTGGCAGAAGAGCTTAAAGATGAGGAGTTAAGAAAAATGATCGATCACAAGAAAAAGGAAGCAGGTGTTGACCGGAGGATTCCGATGGATGATTTGATCCAGTACCTTTCTGGGGTTAATCCTCGTGAAGATGAGGTGTTCTACTGTCAACCACTTCAAGCTCATAAAGAGAAAGGTGGCCCGTTAAAGTCTAGTATTGAGCAACCACCTACTGATTTAGAGCTTAAACCGCTTCCAAAACACCTTAAGTATATCTTTCTTAAGGATGGAGATAAATTGCCTTTGATCATTTCTTCGAAACTCGACCAAGAGCAAGAAGCACAAATGATAGAAGTGCTTAAGAAAAACATCCTCGCGTTCGGATGGCAAGTGGGTGATATCCGAGGGATCGGCCCGTACATATGCATGCATAAAATCCGAACGGAGGAAGGAGCTAAAAGGTAAGACAACCTCGGCAAAGGGCCGAATCCACATATGCAAGAGGTTGTCAAGAAGGAGGTTATAAAGTGGCTCGACATGGGAATCATCTACGCAATCGCCGATAGCGAGTGGGTCAGCCCTACTCAAGTTGTGCCAAAGAAGGGCGGAATTACAGTAGAAAAGAATGAAAAAGGGGAGGAAGTTGCCCTACGTCTCGTGACTGGGTACAGAGTCTGTATTGACTATCGTAGACTTAATGAGGTGACTGCCAAGGACCACTTTCCCTTACCCTTCATTGACCAACTAATTGAAAGACTGAGTGGTCACAAGTATTATTGTTTTCTCGATGGATACTCTGGTTACTTCCAGATAGCCATCGACCCCAATGACCAAGAGAAGACAACGTTTACGTGCCCATCTGGTACTTTTGCTTTTCGTAGAATGCCATTCGGTCTGTGCAATGCACCCGCGACTTTTCAACGGTGTATGTTGGCCATTTTTGATGGACTTGTGGAGCAATGCATGGAGGTCTTCATGGATGACTTCTCAGTCTACGGCGATAGCTTCGGTGAAATCTTAAAGAATCTAGATATGGTACTCCAACGGTGTGTTGAGAAAAATCTGGTGCTTAACTGGGAAAAATGCCATTTTCTAGTAGACGAAGGAATCGTTTTGGGACATAAGGTGTCCAATGCTGGTATTCAAGTTGATAAGGCTAAGGTTGAAGCCATTGAAAAGATGACGTACCCAAAAACAATGAAGGAGGTACGAGGTTTTCTAGGACATGTAGGCTTCTACCGGCGTTTTATTAGAGACTTTTCTACGATTGCCAAGCCTTTATCAAATCTCTTGAAAGAAGATGTTGATTTCTTGTTCGATGCGAAGTGTAAAGAAGCTTTCAATTGTCTGAAAGACAAGCTTATCAGTGCCCCTATTTTAGTAGCACCTGACTGGACCAAGCCTTTCGAGTTGATGTGCGATGCCTCTAATTACGCCGTAGGCGCAGTTTTAGGTCAAAGAGTTGATAAAAGGTTCGGCCCATCTATTATGCGAGTCGTACCTTGAACCCGGCTCAATGCAATTATACTACGACTGAGAAGGAATTCTTAGCTGTTGTTTTTGCCATTGACAAGTTTAGAAGTTATCTTCTAGGGTCTCAAGTTGTTGTTTGGACAGATCATGCAGCTTTACGCTACCTTATGGATAAAGCAGATGCCAAACCAAGGTTACTTAGATGGATTTTAATTCTACAAGAGTTTGACCTTGTGATTAAAGATAAGAAAGGTAGTGAGAATATTGTGGCTGATCATTTATCTCGCTTAGTAAATGAGGGTGCAGAGAATCACAATGATATAGGCATTGATTTCCCGACTGAGCAATTGATGAAGCTTGAAACGGTTAGGCCGTGGTATGCTGACTATGTCAACTATTTAGCGAGTGGTCATTTAGAGGACATGACGTATCAGGAGAAGAAAAAGTTCTTTTCTGATCTTAAATATCTCGTATGGGAAGATCCTTATTTGTTCAGAGTCTGTAAAGACGGGTTGCTTCGACGGTGTGTTCCTGAGCATGAGCAGTGGGATATCTTAGAACAATGCCATAGCGGTCCTACCGGAGGTCACTATGGAACGCCGAAGACGGTTGCAAAGATCCTTCAAGCTGGATTCTACTGGCCGACTCTGTTTAAGGATGCAGAAGCCTTTTGTAAAGGTTGTGATAGGTGCCAGAGAACTGGACGGCAGAGTAGTCGGATGGAAATGCCACTTAAGCCCATTCTTGAATGCGAAGTTTTCGATGTATGGGGCATAGATTTTATGGGACCCTTTCCATCCTCTTGTGGTAATAAGTATATCCTCGTCTGTGTGGATTATGTTTCAAAGTGGGTCGAGGCCATAGCTACTCAAACTAATGATCATAAGGTTGTAAAGAAATTCTTGCAAAAGAATATCTTTACTAGATTCGGCTGTCCGAGAGCACTCATTAGTGATGAAGGTACCCATTTTTGCAATGCGCCGCTTGATAAAATCCTTGAAAAATATGGTGTGAAACATAAGATTGGTACACCATATCATCCTCAAACTAGTGGCCAAGTCGAGGTAAGCAACCAGAGCCTGAAAAGAATTTTGGAGAAGACCGTGAACAATAATCGATCTAATTGGAGTCTTAAGTTGGATGACGCGTTGTGGGCCTATCGTACTGCATTCAAAACCCCGATGGGCACGTCACCCTTCCAAATGGTCTATGGCAAAGCTTGTCATTTACCTGTCGAACTTGAGCACAGAGCTTTCTGGGCAATTAAATTCTTAAATTTCGATAGCCAGCTCTGTAGGGAGAAACGGTTGTTACAGTTGAACGAGCTCGACGAATTCAGACTCAGAGCATACGAGAATGCTAAACTCAGCAAGGAGAGAACTAAGATACTCCATGACGCTAAGATCAAGGACCGAGAATTCAAAGTTGGTGACATGGCTTTACTCTATAATACTAGACTTCACCTGTTTCCGGGTAAACTCAAGTCTAGGTGGTCTGGTCCATTTGAGATTCTCGAGGTTAATCCAAGTGGAGTAATTACTTTGAACGGGTATGGTAATCAAGCTTTTAAAGTGAATGGCCATCGACTTAAGAAATATTTTGGGCAACCAAAGGAAAAGCCTGAGATTCTTTATTTCCAACGAAGAGATGAGAGTACAGATGTCATGATTTGTGAAGAGATTCCATCTTATTTCTTTGAGTCAGATGCTGATGACGTTCCTATATCCACCCGTGAGGTACCTTCTGCTGAAACTTCTGCTCATACCACTATGTCTATGCCTATCGTGCGCAAGAACAAGAAGAAGAGAGTCAGTGTAGTTTGGAGAGAAAAGTTTAATGATCTTATTGCGCACTTGACTTGTTGTTGTGGTGAAAATCATTTCCGCCCCAATACTTCTAATTCTGAGACTGAGGTGGCGGCTGTTAAACCAAAGTGGCCCGATCCGGGTTGATTCTTGAACCTTGTGTCAAGCTATTGACATTAAAAGAGCGCTCCTAGGAGGCAACCTAGTTTTCTTTGTTCGTTTCCTTTTCTTAGGTTGTTTTGCTTTATTGTTTTAAGAATAATACTTTAGTTGATCATGTGTTGATGGTTATTCCTCCTACGTGCATTGTAAGTGTTTTGTGTTATGTGTTGCTCATATACCCCGTGTACCCCGAGATTATATGGTATGTCGAGTGTTGCAGATACTTTTGAGCAGGTTCACAGGCTTTTATGTCCAGTGTTGTCTATTCGAGTTGTCGCGGTATATTCATGCTCCGGCCTGACCTCTGCCAACTTTCATCCGACAACCACTGTTGCAACCAGCTAAGTTTTCTTTTTCTTTTATTTTGCACATTCTGAGGACATAATGTGATATAAGTGTGGGGGGGTGTTTGGGTATGTTTTTATGCTATATCCTTTGAAATATGAGTGAATGTTAAATTTCTGCGGAATTTAAAATTTTTTGTGCGCCTCGAGCATATGATTAGAACTAGATGCTTGCTAGTTGTAGTTTTCTAACGATGATAGTATGTGACTTAGTGAGATAATTATAGCATGTTTTACTTTTATGGAGATAGTTTCGTTTCTCACTCACGAAAGCCTTTGATTTTGAAGCATGACTTTTGAATTATATCCTTTCATTGTTTTAATGATTTATCTTAGGAAGACCAGTATAGTTACACCTAAGTTAGACCGTGTACTGTGAATATCATAAAGTTTGAATGTGATGAGTGAGATGTAACTTATGACTTTGAATAGTGAATGAATAAAGTGAGTAAGTAATTATTAATAAATACGTTTGTCGGAAGCTGGTTTATGATTGGAGTGCGGTAGGGTATACCACGTATGTCCTATACCACTATGATGACCAATAGCTCACGATAGTCAGTTTATAGATACCTTATGATTTGAGTAGGTAGGGGATTATCACGTATGTCCTATTCTACTATGATGGGTAAGAGCTTATTCTGATATGCGTCAAATTTGAAAATTTTGAAGAATGATGAATAAGAATAAAGTGAAGTCTTTGTTATCATGGATCTTATACCCAGTAGAACCACATGATATGCTGGAGGGATTATCCTACTGAGTGCGTGGGAAGGCTTTGAGTGGAGCTATTACTGTCTGTACCTAAGATAGTCATTGGAATTTTTGAGAGGATATTTCTTTGAAAGGCTTGTTAGATTGAGAATGGCTTGTCGCACTTACACCGAATCTATCTCTGTGATGGTATTGTTTGCTATAGTTGTTGTATCTTTTGTTACGTGAGTTAGAGGCCTATGTGGATTATTTATAAAGTTGAGCTATAGTTTTGATTGTTTTGTCCGAGGACGTACAAAAAGCTAAGTCTGGGGGAGTTGTTAAGGCCATATTTATATGATTATTAAAGGTTTATTTTATTATTATTTTCCCCACATTTGCATAATTTACATAAGAATTAAGGGTTTAAGTGTAACTATTTAATAAAGATGATTTTAAGATGATTGTATGCAAAATTGTTGATTTTAAGTGTTGATTTAATGGAATTATTATTATTTGGATTTTATTACATTTTTGCATTGTTTATTTATCATGTAGGTGTTGATTTTCGAGTGTATAATGAGGATAAATGAAGCTCAAGTCGAATTATTCAAGATAGAGTTGGAATTGGCTTGAAGAAATTGGACAAAGATGAAGAAATCTGACCCTCAGCATCTTGGACGAGCGTCCGGAATTGTGTTTTACATTCAGAGAGTTCAGATGGAGGATGAACGAGCGTTTACTCAGCGTCCAGGCATTCTGGACGGGCGTCCATGATTCCAGACGAGCGTCCATAGCCGACTTACTTCCAGCCGACTTAAAACTCTATAAAAGCACCGCATTATGAAGCCGAAAACCCTAATCATATACCATAATAATTGAGATCGCAATTTTACACACCAAAAGCTGCGGCCAGAACCCTAATTCCACAGAGATGAATTTCTCCAATCCAACAATCATCTTCAACATGATTGTTGGCTAAAAGCCTTGCAGTGAGTCGACGGAGGAAGCCTATCAACAACCAAACCAACTAGAGGAGTTCGATGCTTAAGTTTAGTGAGTTTAATTCATAGTTTTTCATTACTTTGGATCTGTTTGATGTTGTTTAAGCTTTGTTGAATTAAGATTTGATGAAACGATCTATGTTTATTTTATGCTTGAATGATTATATGAAAGTATGTTTATTTGAGTTCTCTTTTATTCAAAGTAATGCATCTAATTATGTTTTAAGAGATTATGCATGATTAGTTGAGTAAAAAGTTTGGAAACAATCTTGTGATTGAGCTTTGATTGCTGTTTAGTTTGTTTGAAAAGATAAACGAAACCCTAGAGTTTGGTTGTAGAAATTCAATTGAATTCGTGATAAATCACTACTAAAAACTATGTCTTTTTAATCACCATCTAGTTGGATTGTTGGTTGATAGGTGGAATTTAGTCGCCTTGCTGTGTTTTCCTTTATTGTTTTAATCGAATCATTAGTTAAGTTTTAGAACCCTAATTTCCTGCTGTTTTTCTGCAATTTTCTGCTTCAGTTCATAATCAGACGCTCGTCCGCAATAGCGAACGCCCGTCCAGTAGATTTAGTTTCCAGACGCTCGTTCACTTTAGTGAACGCTCGTCTGGCTTTCTGTTTTCTTATTTTTCTTGATTGTTTTTATTCTTGTTTTAGTTTCAATTCTTAGGTTTAGGTTTTAGTTAGTTTCGGAATTAGTTTAGTTTATAAGTGTGACATAATCGATATAGGTTTATACTTGAATCTGATAAACATTCCATTCCCTTAGGACGACCCGATAACATCCTTTACTACAGAACCTTATACTTGGGGTGTTTCGGTTTATAAATTTAAAACACGTTTTTACCGAACAGTTACTGGATCTTTCTTTGAAGTCTTCAAGGCAATTACGTTGGCTTCCCCTTTTTCTAGATATATATGATCTGATTTTGTGGATCTGGATTTGGATCTTTGAATATATGCTTGTAAAGCTCTCTTTCTGATCCTCCTCTCACTTGCTTCAAGTGATTCTCTTGTGTATTTATAGGGGTGATGTAACTGTCACTAGCTCTTGTAGCCGTTACACTTGTCGTTTAGCCAACGTTCACATGTACGATCTTTTGTCGTATTATCGCTTTAAGTTTAACAAGGCCTTAACTCGCTTTTCTACTCTTCTTCAAAACGAGTACCTTAACATCGACTTTAATTGACTAAGTCGAGTACACCATTCGCTTTCTTCTTTCCCCGGTAACCGATAATCCGTGTTCTTAAGATTATTCGCTTTTACATGATCTATAACTCGCTTTCAAGTCACCACGGACTTGCACGAAACCCGACTTATAGTCACGACTTAATCAGCTTCTAACTGAGTTTGCCACCTCAGTTCTTCAGTCTTCCACAACTGAATATGTGTCCCTCAGTTCTTCAGTTTCTAGATAAGCCAACTGAGTCTGTGACCCTCAGCGAACTTACCTTCTTCAGTTTTCTCATATCTAAGTCTGTTCCCTCAGTTCTTCATGTATAAACTCAGTTTTCTTGTTGTGACTCAGATGTTCGCCTAGTTCCTATTCTATTACAATGCTTGTCTGAAACAACCTATACAAAGTTCAGACTCTAGATAGAACTTATACATTTATCTCTAGACCATTTCTTGCTTCTTCTTTTATTAAGCACTATAACAGTTAGTTACGACTTCATCATCATGGGTTGTAAGTGATTTGTCTAATTACGTGACGAATCATCATCAAAACACAAATAATATTTCCAACAAGAACATTTGTCTCAATGAGGAATGCTCCGCCGTGTTGCAACATAAGCTTCCACCTAAGATGAAAGACCCCGGGAGTTTTACTATCCCGTGTGAAATTGGAGGCTTTTTGTTTAAGAGGGTGCTTTGCGACCTTGGTGCTAGCATTAACCTCATGTCATATGAGGACTTTATCAAACTTGGAATAGGAAAGTTGAAGAACACCGAGATGACTCTACAATTAGCAGATAGGTCCATAAACGTCCTAAGGGAGTCATAGAAGACGTATTAGTGAAAGTTGATAAGTTCTACTTCCCCGTTGATTTTGTGGTTATGGATATGGAAGAAGGGTATTCAACGCCCCTTATTCTCGGTCGTCCATTCTGTTAGTAATATCATCCGCAACGGAAGCGATTTAAGGATCTAGATCTATAAATTACACGTAATAAAATAACTAGATCTACATCTACAAGGGGGTTGTAGAACATACCTCTTGGATCTCAAAATCCAAGTAGAAGAACCGCAATGGAAAGAACGAACAAAGGCGTGAAGAGCACCACGATCTTCCGTACGTGTGATCCAAGCAACTCCCGGTGGAAGGAAATTCTCGACTCGAATCCTTCCGATATGCTACCCGGAAAAATCTCCAAGATTTTCCCTCTTAAACTCCCCTTGGCCGAAAAAAATATTTCTTCTCCTCTCTAAGAGGTGAAGTCGAAATATGTGTGTGTTATGAGGCTTGGGAGAACTCTCTTTATATAGGAGAGTAAAACTTAACCTCCAAGGATTTAATAATTAATACAAAATCAATTATAATAATCCCATTAAATAAAAGATAATCCCATAATATTCTAGAACAAATCTAGAATAATATTTATCTTTATTTCTTACCATAAATATTTATCCAATAAATATTTTATGCACATGTCTTATTAATCACAAGAAAACAATTTCTTGTTTCCTAAAATACATGAGGGGGGGGGGGGGCGAAATTTAACCCTTGTGACCTAGTCACAATAATTTCGACTTATACACACCAATTTGGGCCAAGATTATGAAAAATGTCTTTTCCACATATTTAATTATTTAGCCCAACTAATTTAATAGTTCACTAAACAATTAATTCACATATCATTTTAATAAAGTCCAACAAGAACTAAATTAATATTATTAGGATTCGACGTCCGAGAATAGCTATGCTATATTAGGAGGCACGTCGGGGACCATGGACTAATAATCAGCGGCTCCGATAAATCAAATAAATAATTATCTTACGAACAGAATAATTATATTCGATAAATCAATCACAGGAATATGCCACCATAATCCCGTGACTGCACTCCTCCGATTAAAAGATTATATTTATCTCCTCACGAGAATAATAATAAGCGTCCATTGATATAATCATTACATATGGATTATCCTCCATAGACTGTTCATTCTAAATCGGGAAGTTACCATTAACCCTTTTTAGAACCTCTTATCCTTATTTACCATTAATCCCCTAGTGATCAATTAATTCATATAACTCACTGGTAGCTAATCAGTGTAATATGAACTCGCGCGATCGATCGCTTTCTAGGATTAACAAACAAGGGAACTGTCTATCTACTTCCATAAATGGAAGGAATGGATTCCGTATCCGTGATAACACGTACTACTCACTCAATCCAAGTACAATGCCAAGATGGGGTAATTCGGATCACGGACTCGGTGTAATCCTTAACCGTCAAGTCAAACCTCATACCGATTCAAGCGCTTGACGCGTGATCACCTCGGGATTAAGATATATCCATAAATATGATCATCCATTGATTCGATAAGACTTCTCGATCACGGAATTATATCGTGAACTCTAATCAAATCGGTCCACCCCTATATGATATATCTATCATATATAAATGCCCCACTAGGTTCTCTTAACCGAAAGTCCGGATAAGACAATCACACCTATTGTGTTCTGGGCGCATTAATAGCACGTTAAAGGAGAGACCCGATACTCTCGATTAACTTCACTACGGGCTAATTCTATTTTAAGTACATCTTCACTAACTCAATCCTCCCATGTATATCCCATACACTGAGTTAAGTGATTACATAAACGATATACTTTAGGGTTTTATGTAGTGTAAATACTATTATCACATCGGTGAATATGAGAATAATAAATATGAATAATAATATCATTTCATTTATTAAATAAAACAATTACAAAATTGTCTTTCGGGCATCACACCTAACACATTCCTAGCCACGGGAAGGACTATGATTGATGTCGAATGTGGAGAATTGATTTTGAGAGTGAATGAAGATGAGGTTACCTTCAATATTTTCAAAGCCATGAAACACCCGTATAATTCACGAGAGTCGTGTTCTTTTTTTTATGCACTATCTTGTGTTTGTATGGAGAATGCTAACTTGCAGGTCTTTGAAGATAAGCTTGAAGAGTGCCTAGCCTTATCTGTATTTGAATGTGAGAGTGATGATGAGGAAATGGGAGTACTGATTTCTTATTTGGATGTCTGTCGTATATTTGACAAACAACCGTGGCACCGATATCTAGCATTAGAGCATGATGGTCCTCTATTGAAACCTTCAGTGGAGGAGCCGCCAAGGAACCTTGAATTGAAAACTTTACCTCCTAACTTGAAATATGCTTTTCTTGAAAATGATAATCTACTTCCTGTTATTATTTCTTCGTCACTAACCAATGTGCAGGAAGATTTGCTATTGAGGATGCTAAGGAAACACAAGAGAGCATTTGGTTGGACTGTGGCTGACATTCGGGGAATTAGTCCCGAAATCTGTGTTCACAAGATTATCCTCAACAATGACGCTAAACCATGTGTTCAACCACAACGTCGTTTGAATCCCAATATGCAAGAGGTTGTCAAGAAAGAGGTTATCAAGTTATTGGAGATGGGTATTATTTTTCCTATATCTGACAGTGAGTGGGTGAGTCCTACTCAAGTCGTGCCTAAGAAGGGTGGATTTACCGTGAAAGAAAATGATAAACATGAGTGGATACCAACAAGGGAAGTCACAGGATACCGCATGTGTATTGATTTTCGACGACTCAATGACCATACCAAGAAAGATCATTATCCTCTTCCGTATATTGTCCAGATGTTGGAGCGGTTGCGTGGGCATAAATTCTATTATTTTCTTGATGGTTATTCGGGCTACTTGCAAATATTCATTGCGGCTGGAGATAGAGAGAAGACGACTTTCACTTGTCCTTATGGAACGTTTGCATACAAGAGAATGCCATTTGGCTTATGCAACGCCCCGGCTACATTTCAGAGATGTATGACAGCCATTTTCTCTGATATGGTAGAAATATTTTTGGAGATTTTCATGGATGATTTCAGTGTCTTTGGGGATTCTTTTGAGGAATGTCTCTCTCATTTGGAGCGTCTGTTACAGCGATGCGAAGACACAAACTTGGTGCTTAATTGGGAGAAGTGTCATCTTATGGTGTCGGAAGGTATTGTGCTAGGCCACAGAATTTCTGAGAAAGGTATTGAGGTGGACAAAGCGAAGATTGAAGTAATTGAAAGGTTACCTCCACCAGTTAATCATAAGACGTTGAGAGGATTTCTCGGGCACGTGGGTTTTTATCGAAGATTCATTGCGGATTTCTCCCGTATTGCCAAACCTCTCAGTCATCTCCTTGAGAAAGAGGTACCATTCGTTTTTGATGAAAAGTGCATAGAGGCTTTTGAAACCCTGAAAGAGAAGCTAGTTAGCGCACCCGTTCTGGTAGCGCCGGATTGGAATATACCCTTCGAGTTAATGTGTGATGCATGTGACCTCGCAGTTGGGGCCGTGCTTGGCCAACGTCATGGAAAGGTACTCAAGGCCATTTATTATGCTTCTCACACGTTGAACTCCGCTCAAGTCAACAATGCAACAACCGAGAAAGAGTTACTAGCCATAGTATTTGCCCTCGACAAGTTTAGATCTTATCTTGTTGGTTCTAAGGTCATTGTCTATACCGACCATGCGGCTTTGAAATATTTGTTGAACAAGAAAGATGCTAAACCGAGATTGCTTAGATGGATTCTCCTACTTCAAGAATTTGATATTGAGATCAAGGACAAGAAGGGTAGTGAGAATGTCGTGGCGGATCACTTAAGCCGGTTGGATTTTATTGAAAAAGAAGGAAAACGAAGAGAGATTGATGATTATTTCCCGGATGAACAACTCATGATGGTAGATGCTCCACCGAAGATGCAATTTATTCATGACAGTTCGAAACCGAAGGAGAGCTCACCATGGTTTGCCAACATTGTGAATTATTTTTCATGTGAGTATGTTCCACCAAATTGGACATGGCAAAAGAAGAAGAAATTTTTTCACGATTTGAAATTTTATTATTGGGAAAGACCGAACCTTTTTCAGAGGTGTTCGGATGGTATCATAAGAAAATGCGTTCCCGAGAATGAAATCTCAAGCATACTCTCCTTTTGCCACGGCCAAGATACCGGAGGCCATCATGGAGGATGGAAGACGGCATACAAAGTTTTACAATGTGGATTTTATTGGCCTACACTTTATAAAGATGCACACCGTTTTTCACAATCTTGTGTTTCATGCCAAAAGTGGGGAAATGTATCCAAGAGGTATGAAATGCCCCTCCAACCTATTTTGGAATGTGAGATATTCGATGTTTGGGGCATCGACTTCATGGGTCCATTCCCTCACTCATTTGGTAATAGATTCATTTTAGTGATGGTAGATTATGTTTCTAAATGGGTGGAAGCACAGGCTTACCCCACTAATGATTCTAAGGTGGTGCTAAAATTCTTTAAAAAAAATATTTTTACTCGATTTGGCACTCCCCGGGCTATCATTAGTGACCGTGGCTCACACTTTTGCAATCGACCATTCACTAAGCTTCTTGAGAGCTATGGTGTAAGACACAAAGTCAGCACACCGTATCACCCACAAACAAGTGGGCAGGTTGAAGTGTCAAACCGTGAGGTAAAACGGATTATTGAAAAGACGGTGGACACTAACCGTAAGAATTGGTCGGTGAAGCTTGACGATGCACTTTGGGCCTACCGCACCGCTTTTAAAACACCTATTGGATGTTCACCATACAGATTAGTTTTTGGCAAGTCTTGTCATTTGCCCGTTGAATTGGAGCACCGAGCCTTTTGGGCAATAAAGTTTCTTAACTTTGATCCCCAGCTCGTTGGTGATCATCGGTTGCTCCAACTCACCGAGCTTGACGAGTTTCGCCTTGATGCATATGAGAACGCCCAAATTTACAAGGAACGAACCAAGTCATTTCATGACCGGAAGATTTTCAATCGAGAGTTCCATGTAAACGATAAAGTGCTCTTGTATAACTCACGTTTGAGATTGTTTCCAGGAAAACTTAGATCAAGGTGGACGGGTCCATTTATTGTTACGAAGGTGTATGCATCCGGTGCAGTTGAGCTTACAGTTGGCAAAACGACATTCATAGCAAATGGTCATCGCATTAAGCATTTCGTTGAAGGAGAGGGCATACCTCGAGAGGAGGAGGTGTTATTCCTCGAAGACACCCCACTGGATTGAAGAATTGTATAGTCTAGCTATAGAATATAAATTTAGCACACCACGGGTACTATCTTTCAATTCACTTACTAAGCATTATCTTTTCGGTTGGTTCTTGTGCTTAATTGTTACGTGCTTGTGTGAGTAGTTGTGGTAGTGTCCCAATTTGATAATCTGTATAATTCCATCATCTCTACCGTATAATCTCGTCGAGCCAACGACGTAAAACAACAGCGCTACCGGGAGGCAGCCCGTTTCTTGATAATTTGCAGCCATTTAGTTGCTCTTTTGATAAGTTGGCTGAGCATTAGTAAATTTGGAGTTGAATGTTTTGGTAGGTGTTTCATGACTAACGCCAAGGAACCTTGACTCACGCCAACAATCACTGTTCACATACAGAGAGTTTGGTCGTTTTTGTTGACCTGAGTCATTTTACCTTGACCTGAGTCATTGTACCTCTGATCTGAGTCACTTTGTTCTTGGCGTGCGCCAAGAGGCCTTTTTAAGCACAAATTTTGCCCAAATTTTGTTTATGGTCATCTCATTCGTGTTGCTCTTGTTGATTCCCCATTGTTTCCCTAACTATATGTTGGTCCCTTGAAAAGGCTTTGGTTAAGTTTAGAGGGGGGGGTGAATAAACTTAACACTTCAAACTTTGGAGTTAACAAATTCTGCAACTTCGCGGCCTAGCGATACTTCGCAGTCGGTTGAGACTTCAGTAGCCTGCTGATAAACAGTAGTCTACTGACAGTTTAGGTTACTGAATTTGTGCAGAGGAATTATATCAAAATTAAGCCTTAATACTTGTTGTTAAATATGATACTAAGTATTAGATACTCAGTAGTGTATGTGTGTGATTTCAGTTGCTAGATTCAGTAGATTGATGTGTATAATAAACTTAGTGCAGAATGTAAATGCTGAAAGTAAGTAGGCAGTTTTTATAGTGGTTCCAGGTGGTGTAATCCTGTCGTCCACTCTTCTCCCCGTGATGTTGGAGGTAATTCACTAGAGATCTTTGATGTAGTCATTACAAAGATTCCTAAGGTTGCTTGTCCTTCACCAATCACTATGGCTTCACAAACCGAAACCGGGAACAGTAGGATTGCTTTGCTCCTAAGTCTTCCACCGGTCCTTGAAGGGTAGGATTGCCTCTTCACCACTCCACCACAAACAACGAGTCTTTCACACCAAAGTGCTTCACTGTCTTCGCGCAGTTCTTTATAAAATAAAGAGTGAATCAAGTAAATGATTCAATGGCGTGACTTGATTAGGATGATATAATCGGCGGCTTGCGCTTCAAGTGTGTATGCTTGATGTAGCTTGAGTACAGAATGCACTTGAAGATTTTCTCTGGATCAGCAGCTTTAAGCTCAGTAAGTTCAGCAGGGTGTTTTTCAGCTCAGAATTATCTCTTAAAGTTCATCCAAAATTCATCTTCTTTTTCTGAGTTTGAAGTCCTCTATTTATAGGTAGGAGAGCATGTAACTTGTATTTGAAATTCAAATATAACCGTTCCTTGTTTTTGTCCCATCTGATTTGCCTTCTGTCATTATTCATAGGACTGACACTGTCAGATTCCTTTTTGACAGTGCAGTCTGTCCACCCTTTGACTTGTGTCCATTGGATAAAGTCCTGAATCATCCCAACGTTCTTTTAATCCTAACCACTGATTTGTTTGATCAAATCAGAGGTAGTTGGCTGTCCTTATCCATGTAATCTTCCAATGTAATCATGAATTAATCGAGGTATGTATCAGCAGGTTCATTAGTCTCTGAAATACGTATCAGTCTGCTGAACAGCAATTTGCTGTGTATAAAATATAATGCAGCTGATTTCTTTTATCTAACTTTTATTTGTGAAGTTAGATTACACCTTTTTGAATATAACCAAGTTCCAAACATCATCCAACTTATGGAACTTAGACCTTCTACACAAGGTATATGTAATCAGTTTAGGTCATCACAGACTTGCCTAAATTCTGATTCCATATCCTTGACTTTAATTACTAAGTTTGATCCCTTAGCCTTCATTTACTGAGTTTGAGCCCTCACCTTCGCCTTCGCCTTCGACGGGTTCCCGACTAGTCTACCGACCTATCTACCCTATCGACCTAGACTAGTCTGTCGACCACGTCGGTGACCATTACGTGCTTGTTTGATCAAACCTATTCATAAATCAAACTCTAATAAACCTATACATTTGATCTAGACATCTTTTTGCCTTTGCACTATAACAATAGTCTGGCACTCATCATCAAAACATAGAAATAAGTCCAACAATTTCCCCTTTTTGGTGATGATGCCAATACCCTCACCTAACAGCAAAGCAAAAAGATATAAAACAAAAACAAAACAAATAGTCATCTTTCATTATAAACATTTGTTCAAAGATATTACAGTCTAGAATCAGCAAAAACATAAAGTATGTAAAGTATGCTGATCTACTGTCTCTTCTCCCTTTCTTGTTTTGCTTTTTCTAGCTTGCTCTTGATACTCTCTGATTTCTCTTACCATGTCTCTCATCCAATCATTTTCAATCAAAGAGAAATCAATGTGGGGATTCACTTGCTTCCACCAATGCCAAGCTTCAGGAAGTGTGAGATTGATATGACTTACCCTGAAGCCTAACCTCATGTAGACCTCCTTGAATTCATTCACTGAATCCTTTGCATTTGTGGTAGGTATACCTATTCCACCTCTACCACCTCTGTGTTTAGCCCTCATGGCTTTGATTCTAGCTTCCCAAAATTTCAGTCCCAAAAATGAGTTTAGACCTTCATGGAATCCCTTGTCATGATAAGGTCTATGTCTGTTATTGTATACCTTTTTGTACTATTTGAGAAGATCATCTATAAGTGGAAGTCGGCCAGGTGCTGGTTGTCTGAAAGCATTAGTATCAGCTTCCCATCTCTTCTTTGCAAAAATTCTGGCAGCTTTTTTTGCTTCTGCTGTTTGCTCTTCCCCCTTATTGACATCATCAACAAAACGGGACAGCAGGCCATGCACACTTTCTTGAGTGACCACTAGGTTGTTCATCTGACCTTCAATTATTTCAGTCCTAGTGTCAATTGTTGTGATCCTTCCTTGCATTGTTTGCTCCAGCAGGTTTATCCTCTCAGTAAGTTTAGAATCAAGTACAACAGGTTGTTGTGCAGCAGGCTCAGCAGGTCTAGGGGTTTCAGCAAGCTTGTCAAGTTTTTGATAAATGGATGTAAGTTGGTCTTTCAAAAACTTTTCCTTCAATGTGTTTCCTTGCTTGATTCCCCTCACATTAATAACAGCAGCCTGCTGACTATCCTTCCCTACAGTGACCTTGACTCCAACAGGCTCTACTACTGCAGCCTATTCCTCAACAACAACAGGGGTTTCCTCCAAACCCAAATTTGGTTCCAACCTTTGTCCAGTCTTCGTTTTGTAACTCAAAGAAGATGTACCTCCTGTTCCAACCTGTGTCCAGGTGCTGTTTGTATCCCAGCAGCCTGTACCTCCTCCTCTTCAACTCTTGGAACTGGTGCAATGAATGCCACAATCACCTGATTTGGAAATATGTCCATATTTTCTTGTTGAAATTGTCCCATATCAGTGATCCTTCTTAGCAAATTTGCAGATTTGGTTAGGACATCCTCAGTGTCAATCCAGTCTTGATATTGTATGGATTCCTCTGAACTGGCATTGGGTTCACTATGGTTAGTAACCCTCTCATCATCTAAATTTACATCTTGCTGATCCTCAGGTTGATCATTAGGTTCAACAACAAACAAATCATCAATCTCACCAACCATTCTGTTTGCACCACCATCTATGCCTTCATTGATATGTGCCTCAATATCATCCATGGTGAGATTCTCCATATTTTCATCTATCTATCCGCCTTGTTCTTTGTCTCTTAGTAGACTCTCCAAAGACCGAGAACGCCTTACAGATGGATCAATTAATATTGCAGTCCCACTGGTTCCTCCTGGACCAGATGGAAAGTCACCTCCAGAATCTGATGATGAGGAAGAATCATCATTACCATCTTTTGGATCCCTAAACTTGATACCCTCCTCTTTCTGTTGTTCATCAAATAAATCCATCAGCCTTGATTGCAGCAAGGTGGTATCAACTAGATCCAACAAACTCTCCACTCCCAACTTTTCAAAGGCCCACTCCTCAAAATCTGTCATAGGTTCAACAGCTGGATTTTGTTTCCTATAGAATCCAAACTTCCACTGGAAGTAATCAGCCACCAGCAGGAGTTTTGGATCAACATACTCCTCTTTCCTCTTCTTCTCATGTTTTTCATAGGGTAAGAATGATCCTTTGGGAGCTCTTTCAGTATCTTGTTGACCTCCAAAGGTCCCAAGAAGCTGATTCAGAGTTTCTTCAACAGATGCTTCAAAGTCAGTAGGTTGCTGAGGTTGTATATTTTCACCTACTACTTCCATCTGTACAACATTTGGTTCCCCTGACCTACATGCTCATCGCCAGGGGGTTAGCGACGGTACTCGCTCTTCCCCCTGAGTTCTTGCAACACTTGCAGGGTCTTCAACCAATGTTTCACTTACCACGGCGAGTGCGGACTCGCAGTCCGTCGTGGTTCTTCATCAAGTTGCTCAACAACAACTTGTGTAGCTTCAGTAGATTCAACAGTAATAGCAGCAGGTTCAGGTACAGTAGACTCCTGTGTTTCTTCAACAAGTTGCTCAACAACAACCTTTTCACTATTAGTAGGCTCAGCAGCCTTAGTAGGTGAGGAGTCAACAGCATCAACAGCAGGTTCAGTCACTATAGTTTGCTGTGACTCTCCAGCAGGTTGCTCAAGAACAACCTCTGCATCCTCAGTAGGCTTGATGATTGTTATAGGTTCAGCATCAATAGCCTCTCCTACTATTTCTTCTTCTACTACTGCTTCTAGCTCTTCTTCCCTTTGAGCCTCCAATATTTTTAATTGCTTCCCCTTTCCATGTTTCTTTTTGTGTGTTATCTCTTTCATCCTCTTGGAAAGTGGCTCATCATCAATTTCAATTACAGCAGGCTTCCTCTTTTTACTTTCTTCTTCCTGTTGTTGCCTCAGAATTTCAACAACAGTTTTTCTAGCAGCTAAAGCAGGGTCAGTAACCTCCACTGAACCCTCAGCAGACTCAGCAGTCTGTGCTTTGTTTGCTTCCTTGTTCTTTTGGGCTTTAACAACTCAGTTATTTTCCTTGTATCTGCAGCCTTTCTTTTCTCTGTTACTTTCTTTGGTGCAGCAGGTCTAACAGATTTCTTAACAGTTTGCTTGACCTGCTCACCACCAGCATCACCATCATCTCCATCACTATCATCATCAGCAGCCTCTCCAGCAACCTCTTCATCATCATCCAGACCAGGAATAGCATAATCAATCTCTTTCTTGTATCTGGACTGATTTATCTTCTCAGGTGCTATGTCAGGAATCTCCAAATGATTCAGCAGGGTCTGAATCATTAAACCTAAGGGTAAGGCCTTTGATTTCCTTTTCCTTTCTCTTTCTTCCTTGGCTACTTTCTTCATATAATGAATGAAATATCCAGCCCAATCAAATCTCATGCTTCTACAGATAATCATCAGCAGCTCTATCTTAGGTCCAGATAGAGTATCCATACTACCAACCAGTCCTAGTATATTCTTTGCAATGAGTTTGCTCAGCAGGTTGTACTCATTCCAAATATGTCTGCAGTTGATGCCTGGAATTGATTTGGTGTCTGGATTTGTCTTGATTTGATCAACAAAAACCATCTTGGACAGTCCCATTGCCTCAAGATTCACTAGACCATCCACTACTTCTTCAAAGCCAAACACTTCCCTCAGCAGACTTGGGGAAATCTCAATCTCCTGGGCATTCACAGTGGTTTTGAATCCCTCTGTTCCTTCGTTTATCACAATGTTCTTCCAAAAACTAACAACATTTGTGTATGATATAGTTTCCAATCTGATATTGAGTATATTTTCCAGTCCTGCAAACCTCCTGATTCTTCGACCAATGTTGATGGCTAAATCAGTCTGGTTAGCATCAACAACAAAGCCTCTAACACTTTGGCTTGTTTGAATCTGAACATCAACCTTTTCCGCCATTGAAATAAGAAAAAGATGAAGAAAGATTGCTCTCAAATCTGTGTTCACACAATGTAGATTTGCAGAGATAAAGCAGATTTTGCAAGTAGAGAATCTCCTGTGTAAGAGTCTGAATATATAGACAGTGGGTAGTTGCAACTGTCTTTGCACGTACATTGATGTTAACCACGATTAATCTGAATAAATGCGGTCTTGACACGTGGCCCATTACTCCTCCATAACGTATTGTAACCGTTAGATCGTGTTAACTATGGTAATAAAGGATAGGATAAATATCCCGCCAAACAACTTTTTGACTTAAATGGCTTTGACTGTGTAACGTTCCATTCAGCAGGGTAATCCACAGCAGGGTTGGTTCAGCAGCCTGATGATAAATAGGCTTCAGCAGCCTGCTGCGCGACATAAAGACTCTGCTGATTCTTGATTTCTTCTTGTTTTGTTCAATTGATAATACAAGATGAAGTTTAATACCAATGACTGATCTGTCAAGTGAGCTCACCCAACATGACAAAGACCAATCCCCTTGGCAACCTCATTTGCTCAATTGTCCAAACATAAGTACATGGAATTGTTGATACCAATGACTAATCTGCTAAGTGAGCTCACCCAACATAGCAAAGACTAATCCCCTTGATGAATTCCAGTACACTGCTGATTATCAGTCAACTTTGATAATTCCCAATTCAGTCCTTAGCTTGGCAAATCTTTCACTATCAAGTGGTTTAGTGAAGATGTCAGCAAGTTGATCTTCAGTAGGGATGTATAGAACCACCACATCTTTCTTTTCAACATGATCTCTTATAAAATGATGTCTCACATCAATGTGTTTGGTTCTTGAGTGCAAAACAGGATTTTCTGTGATAGCAATTGCACTTGTGTTGTCACACATGATTGGAATTTCTTTCTCTTCAATTCCATAATCCCTCAATTGTTGTCTTAACCATAGTACTTGTGTACAAGAACTTCCAAAGAAGAATGTATTCGGCTTTCAAGAAGTGGAAGTTGATATAGAATTCTGTTTCTTGCTGAACCAGGAGACCAGTCTATTTCCCATTAACTGACAGGTTCCTGTAGTGCTTTTTCTATCAATTTTGCAACCAGCATAATCAGAATCTGAGTAGGATATAACTTTGAAACTTTCATCTTTGGAATACCATATCCCTACTCCCAAAGTCTCTTTTAGGTACTTGAGAACTCTTTTGACTGCACCTAAGTGACTTTCTTTAGGTTTAGATTGAAATCTTGCACAAACACCTACAAAGAAAGGATATATCGTGCCCGTTGGCGATAAGAACAATGCTAGGATCGCCTATCATCCTTCACGTATAAAGTCCGATCAACATCTTTGCCTTCTTTATCTTCATCCAATCTTGATGTTTGTACTCATTGGAGTTGATATCTTGGTGCTGTTTTCCATACCAAACTTCTTCAGCAACTCTTTGGTATACTTGGTTTGATGAATGAAGATTCCATCTTTCAACTGTTTGACTTGCAATCCCAAGAAGTAGTTTAGTTCTCCCATCATACTCATTTGGAATTTACTCTTCATTAGATTTGCAAACTTTTCACAAAGTAAATCACTTTCAGAACCAAATATTATGTCATCCATATAAATCTATACCAGCGGGTGCTGTCCCCTTCACTGATTCTGAAAAGTGTCTTGTCAATGGTCCCTTTTGTAAAACCATTGTCCACCAAAGAATTGAGATAAGGTCTCATACCATGCTCTTGGTGCTTGTTTCAGTCCATAAAGTGCTTTGTTGAGTCTATACACTTTATCTTCTTGATCTTTAACTTCAAAACCAGGAGGTTGCTGAACATACACTTCCTCCTCTAGAATGCCATTCAAGAATGCATTTTTGACATCCATTTGATATACTTTGAAGTTTTTAAATGCAGCATGTGCCAAGAATAATCTGATAGCTTCCAATCTTGCAACAGGTGCATATGTCTCATCAAAATCTATTCCTTCTGCTTGAGAATAGCCTTTTGCAACTAGTCTGGCCTTATTCCTTACAATGGTACCAGATTCATCAAGTTTGTTTCTGTATACCCATTTGGTACTAATGATATTTGCATGACTAGGCCTTTCCACTAGTGTCCATACTTGATTTCTTTCAAATTCATTTAATTCTTCTTGCATAGCAATTATCCAATCTGGATCTGAAATTGCTTCTTCAACAACCTCAGGTTCCACTTGAGATAGAAAACATGTAAACATTGCTTCTAATTGTCTTCTAGTCCTTACACCTTGCTGTACATTGCCAATAACTTGTTCAGCAGGGTGATTCCTTAACCATTATGGATTTTGGTTAGATTGATTTTCAGGAACCTCGTCTTCAGCAGGGTCCGTCGTATCTTCAACGGGGGTTCAAAGCGATCCTTGAACTGCTTCAGTTGTTGCATCAGTAGTATTACCAGCAGGGGTAGTATCAGAAACTTTTAAGTCATTAAATCTTTCCAAAACTTCAACACAATCTGGATCAATGACTTGTTGATTCTCAGCAGGTTCACAATCTTCATCTTCCATACCGGTAAACTTAGGTTCATCAAACACAACATGGATAGTTTCTTCATGTTTCAGTGACCTCTTGCAGTACCCTGAATGCCTTGCTGACTGAGGAATATCCCAAGAAAATTCCTTCATCTGACTTTGGTTGAAAATTTTTCAGATGTACCTTGTGATTCAATATGAAACACTTGCTTCCAAATGGATGGAAATAAGATATATTAGGCTTCCTTCCATTCCAGATCTCATAAGGTGTCTTCAGCAGCTTCTTGTTCACTGAGGTTCTGTTTTGTGTATAGCATGCTGTATTGACTACTTCAGCCCAATATCTTTCAGGTAGCAATGCTTCACAAATCATTGTTCTTCCTGCTTCCTTTAGAGTCCTGTTTCTTCTTTCAAAGAACCCTATTTTGCTTTGAGGTGTACCAAAGACAGCAAGTTGGTGTAGTACACCATTCTGTTCACAATATTCTCTTATCACTTTGTTGAGAAATTCAGTACCCTGATCTGATCTTATTTTTACTACTGTCAAACTTTTCTCATTTTGTAATCTCTTCAAAAGATTAGGCATGCTTTTGAGTGTTTCACTTTTCTTGTTCATAAATACCACCCAAGTGTACCTAGAATAATCATCCACAACCACTAAGGTGTATTTCTTTCCTATTACACTTGTTGGAGTTATTGGTCCAAATAGATCCATATGCATCAGCTCCAACACTCTATTAGTTGATTGTTTAGTCTTTGATTTGAAGCTTGATTTGGTCTGTTTACCTTGCTGACATGCATCACATACAGCATCCTTCTTGAATGTGATTTCAGGTAAACCAATCACCAATTTCTTCTTTACCAACTAATTGATATCATCAAAGTTTAGATGATTTAACTTCTTGTGCCATAACCAATTGAGTTCTGATTTGGTATGCACAATCAGGCAGGTTTCTGGAACTGCAGTAGACCAATCCACAATGTACATGTTTTGTTGTCTTCTACCAGCAAGTACAACTTGATCACCTCTTTCACTAATGACAATACAGTTGTTTTTGTCAAAAGTGACATTGTATCCCATGTCACAAAATTGTCCAGTGCTCAGCAAGTTGTAGTCCAGTCCTTCCACATATGCAACATTCTTGATTGTAAGTCCATTCCTCACAAGTGTGCCATATCCTCTTGTGTATCCAGGTGTATTCTTGTTCCCAAAATTCACCCTTGGACCATCCTTTGCCACAAAGTTTGATAAACAGTGCTTATTCTTTGTCATATGTCTGGAACATCCACTGTCAAAGTACCAGACACCCTACAAAACAAAGTTAATACATTTTAGGTACCCAAACCTGTTTGGGTCCATAATGGTCAGTTGTAAGCATGACCCCAGGGATGTTTCCATAAGGTCTACTCCTAAAAGTGTCATACTTTGGTTCATACATGTATTCCACACATCCATAAGTTCTAACAGTTGGTTGTGTAGGATTCACATATGTTTTATGGCCTTTTGGTTCATAATGCTGTTTGGAGTGATTCTTGTTGTTAAAAACATTTGTATAACCATAGGTGTGCTGTCTGTTAGGAACAGCCCTATAATAAGGAGTCTGCTGAGCCCTTTGCTGATTCCATTGCTGATTCCATTGCTTTGGTTTTACCCAAGCAGCATGGTTATACTTATTATTTCTAGCAATAGGTGCAGGAATATTCCAATCATCAGTAGGGAACAATCTACCTTTCCCCCTGAGATAAGTATCCCTAGAATGATTAATATTTTTGGATCTAGGATTCTTATCCTTGGAATATTTCTGACCTTTACCTTTGTGTGGTCCAGCAGACTTAGTAGCAGGTCTGCTATCAGTAGGTCTAGAAGGCACAGCAGTCCTATTTTTAGATTTATTCTTTTTATTAGGAGCTGTTGACTTCTTTGACTTCTGATTTTGCTTCCTTGAAGCTTTCTCAGTAGGTTTTGCTGCCTCAGCAACCTTACTGGAAGTTGGATCTTGTGCAGGCACAAACTTAGGACCAATTCTGGTACTAGGTTCAGCAGCCTTACTGGATCCATTCTTGATAGGTTGTTGAGTTCCAAATCCAAGCCATGTTCTATCACCATAAGACTTTCCAGATTTGTATGCAACAGAGGAACAAGATGGTTCAGCAGGTTCAGAAGCTACTGGATGTACAGCAGGCTTAGACTGATTCTCTCCAACCTCCTTTTCCTTACCTTTGAGAATTCTTAATTCAGCATTCAATCTTTCAACTTCCAATTGAAGAGCCTCTTTTTCAGCCTTCACAATCTCATAACCAGATTGTATTATCCTCAGTTGATTAAGGATGGCATCCAAAGTTTCTTCATTATTGGAATTTCTATGATTTGAACCACAGGTTGATTCACAATCACTTCCAGCAGGAGTATTGATTGATACAAAGTGTTGTATACCTCCTCGCCATCCATATTAGCCATCAAAGCATAATCTTCCATATCGGCAACCAATGCCGTGTCATCCGATTCATTTCCTTTTCGTATTCCACTTCATACCCCGATTCATCTTCTCGCAACCATAGCCTTCTTTCCATGTCTTCTTTGTTGGCTCTTGGTCTTCAGTAGATCTGGACAATCAGGTCTAAAATGTCCAGGCTTCTTGCAGTTGAAGCAAAGATAATCAGGTTCCTTGCCTTGTTTTAATTCAGGACAGTCAGGTTTGAAGTGTCCTGGTTGTTAGGTGTAGTGCCCGAAAGACAATTTGTGTAATTGTTTTTAACAATGGATGACAGATTTTATCTCACCTTATTACTTGCTTTGTGCTTGTAAAGTAATACACTGCTGCAAACCCTAAGTATATCTGTATGTAACCACTTAACTCGGTGTATGGATTACACGTGAGGATTGAGTTAGTGGTGATATACTTAAACTGTTAGTCCGTGGTGAACTTAATCAGAGTTTAGGGTCTATTGATTAAAACACCAATAATGCGCCCAGAACACCTTAGGGTGTGATAGTCTTATCCGGACTATCGGTAGAGGGTACCTACGTGGGGCATTTATATATGATGGCATTCATATAGGATTGGACCGATTTAATCTGTATTTCTCGATGTAATTCCGTAATCGAGGAATCTTATTAAATCATTAGATGATCATATATGGATCAACCTTAATCCTGAGGTGATCACAGGGTGCTGCTTGTCCCGGGGTAGTGTTTGATGTGTTAGTTACGGTTCACTTAAATACTGTGTTCCAAGCCACTTCTCATTGGCACTATCTCCGGATGAGTGAGTAGTTCTGATTTTCACAGACATGGAATCCATTCCTTCCTGCGGGAAGTAGAGAGACGAGTCCCCTTATTTGTTAACCCTAAGAAAGTGATCGATCCCGGGAGTTCACATTTGACTAATTAGCTACTAGTCGGATATGTGTACTAATTGATCATCAGGGGGTTGATGGTAAATAAGGATAAGATATTCTGAGTCGGGTTCACAGAGACTTCCCACTCAGAATGGACAGTCTATGGGGGGTTAATCCGTATGTAGTGATTATATCAATGGACGCTTATTCACTCTATGGGTTGAGTATAAGTATACATCTATAATCGGTAGAGTTCAATTTCGGGTTTTTGGTGGAGTAATCCCGGAATTAATAATTAATGTACTTATTCTGTTCGATGAATAATTAATTATTGGAGCTACTGGTTATAGGTCCATGGTCCCCGATGTGGCTTCTGTAATTCGGACTAATAATCTTGTTATTTGGGCCTCAGTGATAATTAATTGGTTGGGCTAATTAATTGATATGCATGGATATTATTTAGTTGGGCTAAATAATATAATACACATAAAAGACATTTTATGTGGGCTTTTTGACCCTAAAGGTGGCGCCAATAATGTTGAATAATTAGAGGGAAATTAGTTTTCTTGGATAATTATTTGACATGTGATTTATCTTTTATTTGTTAAATGATAATTCATGGAATATTAGATAATGATATGATTTATCCTAATTTGTTTGGGATAATCATTTTATTTATCTTTCATTTGGAAAAAGGATTAATGTAATAATTATCTCTTAATTATTTAATCCTTGGAGGACAAGGATTACTCTCCTATATAAAGAGAGTTCTCTCAAGCCTTAGAATAAGGCATAATTCGACCACCACCTTAGAAAAAGAGAGAAAAATTTGTTTTTCTTGTCTAGGGTTTTAGAGGAAGAAAAACTTGGAGTTTTTCTTGGTGTTGCATATCAAGGAGGTTCGTGTATCAAGAAGGGTGTCCACCAACCGCCGTTTGGAGAACACATCGGAAGATCAAGGCTTCTCTTCCCGTTATTGGTAACATGGTCTTAAACCCCCTTGTAGTAGTTTAAGTCCTCTAATTATTTGTTTTGATATATAAATCGTGATCCATCCGCTGCGCGTAGATCTAATTCGTTTAGATCTAAGAACCTACATCCTTCATGTGGTATCGGAGCCAGGTTCCACGATTTATATAGTCGTAATCGTAATTAAACGACTTAAAGGAGTGGAATTGCATATAGGTAAATCTTATTTATTGTTTTATGCATTGATAGTGATAAATTGTTATGGTTGAAGAGATGGATTGGGGGTTGGCACTGTTTACCCGTTAGATCTATTGTAAACTCATATAAACGATGAAAATTTCGTTTACATGAGTATAGGAAATTATGTAATTTATTTTTATTGCAAGTTTAATTTCCAGAAAATAGATCTGTACACTAGCTGTTTAGTCTTTTCGTGTTTTCCGTTGTTTGAGCCGTTAAAAAGAAGATCTCTCCGGTCAGAATCAAGATTGGAATTTGATGAACAATCCCACAAAATTTGGCGTCGATCAGAGTCCGTTTGGATGTCCGTTCGTTAATAAGAAGAGACAGCTGTAACAGAAAAACGCAGGATTCACAGAAACCCTAACTGTGTCTTCCTCGATTTTCTGGAAAGTATTGGACCGTTGAAACGAATATCCGACCGGTCAGATCGATAATCATGGAGTTTTGGACGTGAGATAAAATTTTCAGGACGATCGGGATTCATCTTGATCCCCGATCGGCCTCGGGAAGTAAATGATGCGCTGCTGTAAGAGTCTGTTTCAGCAGCAAGTTGGGCGGCTCACTGAGGAAGATTGACAAGTCAAAGCTCCGATCCGACCGTCCATATTGAAGTTCGAAGAATGAAGATCAGATCTGGAAATTTTCGTCCCGATCCGAGTTCGTTTGATATGCCGATCGTCGAAGATTCTAAACAGCTGCAGATTAGGGTTTTAATTTATTTTCGAATAGATTAGTTACGGGGGTGCCAACGGTCCATCTCGATGTTTATTTTCCGCACTAGTATACATGTGTAGATTGTGTGAGTAGAACCGGAAAATTGCCATGACATGCATCATATCATGAATTCCACTCCATATGCATACATGTAGAAATTAATTCGAGGAATTAGTTAGGCATGTATAAAACACACGATTAGTTTTAATTAATTGTTTGATATTAATTAGAAACTAATTAGGGTAAAAACCGAGGAACACGGGTTTTTTCAATCGTCGAGGCTGGGTGATGGATTCTCGGTGAATCCCACTCTGCGAAAGCATAAGGAGTAAAATCCCGAAACCTCGTGGTTAAGGTGTTGGATTCTCGGTGAATTTCACCTTACGTAAGACGAGATTACGTTTTTGTTCCGTAGTGTCTACGTGAATGTTTGATGTTTAAGGATTGGATAATCACGGGCAAACAGGTTCGAAAGTGGTTTAACCACGGTTGGGTGGTCAACAGTAGCTACGGCTCAATCGACTTCACCCTCCACGTGTGGCGTTTGCACGGGGGTCTGGCAATACTGAGCCATCCGAAGAGCCACTACGGCTCAACGGAGCTCTCCTAGCCTTGACCCGTCCGACGGCCACATATGTTCTAACGAATAGGTCGGGTGGGCTAGCCCACATAACCGACAAAATTCGGGCCTATGATTTATTGTTCCTTAATGTAACATCAAGTCCAAAAACGTGATCAGTAAACCCACCACTTTTTCAAAATATTGAGTGGGAGCGGGAGAGGCGACAGCCGACCCCACGGCCTCTACTGTTGACACAAGCAACGTGAGAGAATGGTGACGCCTCGTGCCGGCTTTGATTTCGGCCCCCTAAGGAAGGCCTTCACCGCTATCAAAATTCAAGGCTTGGTCTCCGAAATGATAGGATTTTGGGTACTCGCCGGGTCACTGACCGACCCTAAGGCGGCACACTCGGGGTCTACCTAAAAGTCTGAAACAGTAGGTCACACTCATAAAGGGTATCTTTGGTAGTACCTTGGCTGAAAAAGGAAAGGTGATTGACGATCACAAATGAGATGTTCGATTCTCAATCTGATCTTCAATATTAATCGAAACCTCTTTGACCTACCCTAAGGCGGCACTGAGGCATTGGATTAAATCCTTGGAACGGTAGGATAGACTATAAGTACTTAGTTTATGTTCCTAAAATTTATTAGTAGTGTATGATTCGGATTTATTTTCTGTCATTTTATTTACAACTATTTATATATCTCTCTAGGGTACTTGACTGCTAGTGTATATTTTATATTCACTGGTAACGACTTCGTTAAAAGTGGTAAGTAACTAGAACGTTGTGCTTATTAATCTTAAATGCAATTAATTTTTGGAAAAGATATTTCTCTTGAGCCTTCAAGACTTAAGTGACGTAAATAAGGATGTCGCTATTGTCAATCGTATTGATCGAGAGACGACTGTAATTAGTTTGAAAGATGATTGGGACGATAAAATTCTTCTAGTGAATTTTAATTGTGTAGTGTCTACACGAGAAATTTTCTAATAGAAAAATTGGAGAATCATAAGTTAAAGTGTCGCTAGTTAGACGGTATTTGGAACCGATAAACTAGTGGGAGCTTTTATGTTCATCTGATTTATTAGAAAATTAGTCCCACTGGGTAACGCTTTCATTAGACATCCCATAGTTCACGAGTAGTGTCTACTCAAACGAACTGCTAGTTCAAGACTATTTCCTTTTAAGGAAAGTTAAGAATGGGAAAGAATGTCTATAAGTGTTAATCATCTTAACTAAAGTTTTGAGGCTAAACCGAAACATTAAGTAAAGAAAGTATAGGATAAGGAAAGTGATTTCGGATCACTAACCAATGAATCCTTAGCAACTTTCTTAACCGAGTAACTCGACTCGGGAGCTAAGTTCTTTGGAAGAACAAGAGAGCTTTGCATTAACGATTAATAGAGTAACAATGGGCAGTAATTTCAGCTAGAATAGTGGGAGTGATATAAGGAAATGAATTTCGGATTCTATCCTTGAATATCACAGAAAATTTATTTTTCTGTTTTTCAGATTCATTGAAGCAAATGGATTCACTTTCAACTCGATATATTGTAGCCTCATAGAAAGTGAATATGACATTTGTAGTAAGAATCCGAGACTCGGACTTTTGTTTGATAAAGTCAGAACCACTAAGAAATGCTGAAAATGTATAAGTAACACGTCTTAAACTATTATAGGTAAAAGGTTTCCGTATTAAGATAAACAACCCTTCAATGTCTATTAATTAGTGCATATATCCTAGAGAAAAGACCTCACGACTGGCTAAGGGTGATTCCTATCTCCCAGTCTAGGAAAACTATCTCAAAGGAACAATGACTAAGTTTCCTTTCAATCGGGAAAGGGTAATAGATTTGAAGGGGTAACATAGCTTGTTCATCATGACCTTCGGGGTCTAGTGAGAGACACAAGCTAGTGGGAGTTTTTGAGTGGTGACATTTTGTCTGATAACTACTCAAAACGCGTTTTAGTTTATCAAAAGAATACGAGGAGGAGTCTCTGGTTTTAGCAGAGAATAGAGTATTCCATGCTCATAAATAGGCTATAGCATAGTCTTGGGACCGATGCTCGGCCGCCTCCTAGTGGAATGTTTCTCACCGAGAAAGAAACCATAGACTTGCCCTATATAGTTATTGATGTACTACAATACACTCGCTAAACTCGATTAAGATAATTGGTTGCAAAATAACGGTTAACATTATTATGTAAACCGAGAAGTCTACCTAGAAGATGCTAGTGAATTTATGGATAAGGAGTGAATTCGGTTCACACCACTTCCGTAAATGTAGGCATTTAGCATTTAATGCTTGAAGGTAGGATCGGAGATTTTGCGCATACGTTCGATTTTGACTGTTCGTGAAATGCCTTAATGAGACGAGTGAAGGTTGGTTGTAAGATTCTTGAGATCGAAAGTGACGCTTGGACGGTGTCACAATTCTTCGATAGAATCTATAAGTAACAGCCTTAGACCTTGGAGTACGGTTACCCAAAGGAAGTTACTATCTGATTCAATCAGTCCACGTCCAACATCGGTTGTTGGTGAATACACTGATAAATACTACTGGATCAGAATGTCAATCCACCCAGAACGCAGTGGGAGTATGGTTTAACCATTGACCCATTATGGTTGTGTGGTTTTTATAGTCTGCTGAGGTGATTGATAACCTGTGGCTCTTTGTGGGCTGTATAGGATTCTGATCAGAGAGGTTGGTTCGAAAACCTTATCCCTGTGAATGGAGTTTTGGTACTCCGGTTCGTTCGTACTCTTGTAGAACCACCCGAGTGTCTCGGCTCCCGGGGGAGTAATTGGTCCTACGCCGAAAAGAGTCGAATGAATAGGAAAGTTTAACTTTCAGCACAAAGCTGAGTGGTCTAGGGGTGATTCCCTAAAAAGGAGAGAGTTAACCAGACATTGAACTCTCCCACCACTCAGTCTTGCTAGATTTCGTTAGAAAGCAGAAAATAGGGCTAAGACTTTCTTGCCGTAAAACAGAGTCTGGATTCATTCGGAACAGAAGGGTCTTGGTTAGAACAAATGGCAGGTTGACTGCCGGGACTTATGTCCTTTTGTGGATGTAAGAGAACCTCTCGGTCATTAAAAGTCGCATGTTTTAAAATATGTGGACTTGACCAGTATGTTGATAAGTCTTTTGTAGACTGGGTATCAGTATTGGTAAAGTAGTAGTATTAGTGTTCATGAATGATAACACTGAAACAGTTGGAAACAACATGTGTGTGCTATTTGAAGTCGGAAACTGACACGCCTAGATTCTCTGGATGAGAGAATTGGACTATATTCTAAGAATTTGATTCGGTCAAATCCACGAGAATGAGTCATTGGCTATCCCACCTGTCTTATTGAATAAGATTGATTATGCATATACGGTTGCAGCATTCATCGAGAGTAGTCCTACCCCTCTCAGGGAATGATTCTCTAAATCTCCGGATAAAGAGAAAATGGGATAGAGTCTCTTTTGGATAACGGCAAGTCAGGTTATCATAAGTCAATAGTAATCGAATCTTGGATTCGAGCAATAAGTAGCGGTTTTAGTACGTCCTCAAGTATCTTTAGAGAACGAGGAATCATATGCTTGTATATTCAGGTGCAAACTTGAATATGGTTGACTACACTGATTCTGACTTGTAGTCAGATTAAGGATGATCATTAGTTGATCTCGGGCTCAGTGTTTACTCATAGTGCTTAGAATTTCTTTTTGGTCTGGGAGTAATTCCAGGTCTGATAAGCCGATATCACTTCATTGTGAAAACAAGAAGAGATAGCTTAGAAGGATCTTCTCGACTCCTTTAGAGGTCAAAAGCATATTGAGAGAGAGTACCGCCCGATTAGATGAACCGGCGACGTTTCGATCCTAAAGATCGTTTCGAGCCGACAACCTAACTGATCAGTGCACCAAGTCGAGTGCTTGGAGGGTACGGCATTGAGGGATATATCTCAACTGCTTTTAGAGCAAGTGGGAGAGTGTTGTGAATAAGATAAGAAAAGGTGTGCTCTAAAAACAATCGTTACTTGTCATTTCGTGCAAGTGGGAGATTGTTAGGTGTAGTGCCCGAAAGACAATTTGTGTAATTGTTTTTAACAATGGATGACAGATTTTATCTCACCTTATTACTTGCTTTGTGCTTGTAAAGTAATACACTGATGTAAACCCTAAGTATATCTGTATGTAACCACTTAACTCAGTGTATGGATTACACGTGAGGATTGAGTTAGTGGTGATATACTTAAATCGTTAGTCCGTGGTGAACTTAATCGAGTTTAGGGTCTCTTGATTAAAACACCAATAATGCGCCCGAACACCTTAGGGTGTGATAGTCTTATCCGGACTATCGGTAGAGGTACCTACGTGGGGCATTTATATATGATGGCATCCATATAGACCGGACCGATTTAATCGTATTTCTCGATGTAATTCCGTAATCGAGGAATCTTATTAAATCATTAGATGATCATATATGGATCAACCTTAATCCCGAGGTGATCGAGAGGTGCCGCTTGTCCCGGGGTAGTGTTTGATGTGTTAGTTACGGTTCACTTAAATAATGTGTTCCAAGCCACTTCTCATTGGCACTATCTCCGGATGAGTGAGTAGTTCGATTTTCACGGACATGGAATCCATTCCTTCCCGCGGGAAGTAGAGAGACAATTGTCCCCTTATTTGTTAACCCTAAGAAAGTGATCGATCCCGGGAGTTCACATTTGACTAATTAGCTACTAGTCGATATGTGTACTAATTGATCATCGGGGGTTGATGGTAAATAAGGATAAGATATTCTAAGTCGGGTTCACGGAGACTTCCCACTCAGAATGGACAGTCTATGGGGGGTTAATCCGTATGTAGTGATTATATCAATGGACGCTTATTCACTCTATGGGTTGAGTATAAGTATACATCTATAATCGGTAGAGTTCAATTTCGGGTTTATGGTGGCGTAATCCCGGAATTAATAATTAATGTACTTATTCTGTTCGATGAATAATTAATTATTGGAGCTACTGTTTATAGGTCCATGGTCCCCGATGTGGCTTCTGTAATTCGGACTAATAATCTTGTTATTTGGGCCTCGGTGATAATTAATTGGCTGGGCTAATTAATTGATATGCATGGATATTATTTAGTTGGGCTAAATAATATAATACACATAAAAGACATTTTATGTGGGCTTTTTGACCCTAAAGGTGGCGCCAATAATGTTGAATAATTAGAGGGAAATTAGTTTTCTTGGATAATTATTTGACATGTGATTTATCTTTTATTTGTTAAATGATAATTCATGGAATATTAGATAATAATATGATTTATCCTAATTTGTTTGGGATAATCATTTTATTTATCTTTTATTTGGAAAAAGGATTAATGTAATAATTATCTCTTAATTATTTAATCCTTGGAGGACAAGGATTACTCTCCTATATAAATAGAGTTCTCTCAAGCCTTAGAATAAGGCATAATTCGACCACCACCTTAGAAAAAGAGAGAAAAATTTGTTTTTCTTATCTAAGGTTTTAGAGGAAGAAAAACTTGGAGTTTTTCTTGGTGTTGCATATCAAGGAGGTTCGTGTATCAAGAAGGGTGTCCACCAACCGCCGTTTGGAGAACACATCGGAAGATCAAGGCTTCTCTTCCCGTTATTGGTAACATGATCTTAAAACCCCTTGTAGTAGTTTAAGTCCTTTAATTATGTGTTTTGATATATAAATCGTGATCCATCCGCTGCGCGTAGATCTAATTCGTTTAGATCTAAGAACCTACATCCTTCACTGGTTTCTTGCAATGAAAGCACAGATAGTCATTGTCTTTCTTTCGTTCTTCTTTCTTTCTTTCAGTAGGCCTTTTTGTGAAATTTCTTGCAGGGGCCTTTCCAGTCTTCATCATCCTGATTTTCTTGCTTAGTAGGGCAATCTGCTCCTGCATCTCATCCAGCAGATCATCTTGTCCTCCTGATGCTTCTTCTTGATGTGAAGCAGCCAATGCAGTGGTCTTTGGCTCTTCTCTTTCAGTCTCAGGTGCAAGCTTTTTGCTAAATTCATAAGCTTTAAGATCTGAAAACAACTTGAAGGTGTCTTCTTCATGCAGCTTTCTCATTTCTTCTATTGCAGTCACCTTCATTTTCCAAACATCTTTTGCAGTAGAGCCTCCAAGATTTTTGTGTTTATTTCTTCTTTTGAATAACTTACACTCAAACGGGGTAAGTTCATCCAGACAACATTAAATCTTGATTCCATTTGCTCAATGGTTTCATTTGGTAGCATCTTGAACTTTTGGAACCTCTTTCTGGCCACACTGATTTTATTCTTCTTTATTGCATCAGTGCCTTCACAGATCAACTGTATCTTTTCCCAAAGTTTCTTTGCAGTTTTGCAATCTTTAACCTTCATGTACATATTGCTATCCAAGGTTCTGTAGATGATATCAATAGCAATATTGTTGAGGTTTGCTCTCTTTCTGTCTTCTGCATTCCATTCTCTTTTTGGTTTTGGAATGTACTCAGTTGTATCACCCACTCTTACTGACTTGGTAATCTCCAGTGGTCCTTCGCTCGTACATCCATCATCTCATCATGAGTTGCGCAAGGTAAGCCCGCAAACGACGTTTATATTCATCAAATCTATCTAGAAAACACATCAGCATAGTTCTAGCATACTGAGTGTTATCCATGATGCAAGACTTTGAAAATCAGTGATTTGAAAAAGTTTACAAAGGATTTTCACAAGCACAACAAGTAGGATTACTTCAGAACAAAACCTGGCTCCGATACCAATTGTTGGTCCCTTGAAAAGGCTTTGGTTAAGTTTAGAGGGGGGGTGAATAAACTTAACACTTAAAACTTTGGAGTTAACCAATTCTGCAACTTCAGCAGCCTGCTGATACTTCGCAGTCCGTCGATACTTGAGACTTCGCAGCTCCGCCGATAAACGTAGTCTACCGACGCTTAGGTTACCGAATTTGTGCAATGGAATTATATCAAAATTAAGCCTTAATACTTGTTGTTAAATATGATACTAAGTATTAGATACTCGGTAGTGTATGTGTGTGATTTCGCTTGCTAGATTCGGTAGATTGATGTGTATAATAAACTTAGTGCGTAATGTAAATGCTGAAAGTAAGTAGGCAGTTTTTATAGTGGTTCCAGGTGGTGTAATCCTGTCAGTCCACTCTTCTCCTGTGATGTTGGAGGTAATTCACTAGAGATCTTTGATGTATCTGTTACAAAAATTCCTAAGGTTGCTTGTCCTTCACCAATCACTATGGCTTCACAAACTGAAAACTGGGAACATGCAGGATTGCTACTCCTAAGTCTTCCACTGGTCCTTGAAGGGTAGGATTGCCTCTTCACCAGCTCAACCACAAACAACAGTCTTTCACACCAAAGTGCTTCACTGTCTTCAGCAGGTTCTTTATAAAATAAAGAGTGAATCAAGTAAATGATTCAGTTGCAGTAGCTTGATTATGATGATATAATCAGCAGCTTGCGGTCTTCAAGTGTGTATGCTTGATGTAGCTTGAGTACAAAATGCACTTGAAGATTTTCTCTGGATCAGCAGCTTTAAGCTCGCAAGTTCAAATAGGTGTTTTCAAATTTCGAATTATCTCTTAAAGTTCATCCAAAATTCATCTTATTTTTCTGAGTTTGAAGTCCTCTATTTATAGGTAGGAGAGCATGTGACTTGTATTTGAAATTCAAATATAACCGTTCCTTGTTTTTGTCCCATCTGATTTGCCTTCTGTCACTATTCATAGGACTGACACTGTCAGATTCCTTTTTGACAATGCAGTCTGTCCACCCTTTGACTTGTGTCCATTGGATAAAATCCTGAATCATCCCAATGTTCTTTTAATCCTAACCACTGATTTGTTTGATCAAATCAGAGGTAGTTGGCTGTCCTTATCCATGTAATCTTCCAATGTAATCATGAATTAATCGAGGTATGTATCAGCAGGTTCATCGTCCGTCGAAATACGTATCGTCTATTTGAACAAACAATTTGCCGTGTATAAAATATAATGCGTGACCGATTTCTTTTATCTAACTTTTATTTGTGAAGTTAGATTACACCTTTTTGAATATAACCAAGTTCCAAACATCATCCAACTTATGGAACTTAGACCTTCTACACAAGGTATATGTAATCGCTTTAGGTCATCACGTACTTGCCTAAATTCGATTCCATATCCTTGACTTTAATTACTAAGTTTGATCCCTTAGCCTTCATTTACCGAGTTTGAGCCCTCGGCCCTTCGCCTTCGCCTTGACAGGTTCCCGACTAGTCTACCGACCTATCTACCCTATCGACCTAGACTAGTCTGTCGACCACGATCACCGACCATTACGATGCTTGTTTGATCAAACCTATTCATAAATCAAACTCTAATAAACCTATACATTTGATCTAGACATCTTTTTGCCTTTGCACTATAACAGCTAGTCTGGCACTCATCATCAAAACATAGAAATAAGTCCAACAATATACACCAAAATAGTAGTAGCTAACAAAAATACCTAGAATATTTAGAAATCTGTGTACTGATTAAATACTTGGATACAATGTTTATGTCTTATTAACGGCATATTCTCAGCTGTGATCAGAGCCAACGTTTCATCATGCAACAAATGCTCAACGAACTTGACCGTGTATACCCCACAGTCACCCCTGTACAAAATGTAATTTTTTTTATCAAAGGATAATAATAGTGTAAACTGTATAATATGATAAATAGTTTGAAGTTCATAACACTTACGGGGTTGGCATTTGTGGTACGTGATCAGCTGATGCTACTCTGACCTTGCGTAAGGGTGGACTCCCGCTTTTGAAGGATCGCCCATACATCCAACCAAAGCACAACTACGATCCCGTAAACTTAGTGCCCTTATGCATGAGTGGATATCGATGGTTGGAGGCCTATGATATCGTTGAGATAGTAGAGACGTTAATGAAGCTATCAGTTGTTGTGGGTTTCCCCACCTTTATGGAACTTTTTCGGTATTGCGGCGGTTTGATTCAAAAGTTTACATATCCTCCGAGGGAAGAGCTCCGAGGATATCATGGAGGCGCCACGTGTATCATAACAAGGAATTTCTTCCCACGTGTATCACTTTCGCCCACTCTTCGCCCAAAACAGAAAAGAAAAAGAAAAAGGGAAAAAAAATTAAATAAATGCCAATCTAACAATTTCGGGCACTCTTTTGGCCAAAAAAGAAAAGAAAAAAAGAAAAAACATTTTCCCCCCAGTCGAAAAATAAAAGAAACATTTTCTCCCTACATGTCGATCCCGCCGCCAAGCAAGCAAGTTGAAGATGACTGCCAAGCAAGCAGGTCGTCGAAGAAGAGGATTTCCCTGCTATGCCACGTGGTTCTATTAATACATCAATGAAGCCGCACGTATACACCCTATGGCGTCCTATAGGTTTTGCTGTGACTGTTTCCGGGTGGACATATGTGATACCCAATTTCTTCCACGCCCCTGTAATTTGGCGTGTTCATCCGTCTCCCGCTGATAAATGAGCCCTGCAAAAACGGGATTTTTCCTGATCTACCATCATTTTCTGCTCCAAATTGTGGATATACCACCCAAGGGAAAAAAAAACAATTTTGGGACGCGATTTTCTCCTATTTTTTCACAAATGTGCACGATCTTAAGGTCCTCAAATCCCCTATTGGGGTTGTTCCGGGATTTTTCCTGATCTACCACCATTTTCTACTCCAAATTGTGGATATACCACCCAAGGCAAAAAAAAACAATTTTGGGACGCGATTTTCTCCCATTTTTTTCACAAATGTGCACGATCTTAAGGTCCTCAAATCCCCTATTGGGGTTCCCCTTCCCAATTAGGGTTTAGTTTGGTTCCAAAAACATCTAAAACGCGAAAATGGGAGTGGTATTTCGATAACAAAGTGGTATGCCCACATTTCCCCCTTCTCAAAAGTGGTATATTGATAAATTCCCCGTGGGGTTCCCCTTCCCAATTAGGGTTTAGTTTGATTCCAAAAACACCTAAAACGCGAAAATGGGAGTGGTATTTCGATAACAAAGTGGTATGCCCACATTTCCCCCTTCTCAAAAGTGGTATATTGATAAACCCCCCTGCAAAAACGGATAAACTTCTGGATATTACCGGCAAGAAATTCCAAATTAGACTTTCAATCAATCAGGTTTCTTTGTTTACTGATGCTGGAAGAGCTATATTTTCCATTCTCTGCTGTTGGAAGAGAAGAATTTGTAAATTAAACTATAGATTCAGAGTACGTGAAGAGCGGAAGAAATCACCAGGATCGTTTCCCTACATCCATTGTTACTCGACTACGTCTCCCTTGTTGCCGTCTTGATGAGAGGATTCCGATATCTCTCTCCTTTTAAATAACCAATAAATAATAAATAGCATATTTCCTAGAGAAAACGAATTTCCTATAAGACCACTATTACGGGGAAGGAAATTAATCAGGCTCAATAAAAGCCACGACATAATTTTCTTACATTCTCCCACTTGGTCGATAGGAACATTTCATCAGTGTTTTCCTTTTAAAGGAACATAAGGCACGCGTTATATGCTAAATATTTCCTTGAGTCGGTTAGCGTAAGTATCATCATCAATCTAGCTGTCAATGGGAGTCATAGCGGTTACACATCATTCTGCAACATGCTCCCTTCTATGTACCACAACATTGACAACCATCTTAACTAGACCATAAGCGGAGATTACATAAACGGTCCATAAGCGGAGATTATCCAAAGGCGGGTCATTTTGCTTTCATTATCATTGCAGTAACGAGTATTGATGAAACGCATACAAGATAACGCAAAAACTACAATATATCAAAATCTAGTGAATACTTTAGTGTCTGTGTGTTTTCCCCTGCAAGCAAGATCATTTCATTTATTGGAGAATATTACAGAATCATACATCTGTAAAATAGACACGAAGACATAATCACAAACTAATAGGACACTGAGAATAATCTCATATCTGTGTTACACTCCACAGGCAACTGTGTTTACTATAATCTAGTATCTATGATGCAATATTTTGTCCTGTTTCCAAGTCTCCACTTATAATTTGATTTGGGTGAGAACCTTCTACACTAAGTAAGCAAGTATCCAACAGCCACCGTTTTTGGGTAAAGAAAAGCCTTCCAACAAAAAATGCTTTTCTTAGGAAGGAGATATGTTGTTATTATCTTGGTACTTGATTTGAATGATTTGCTTTCTGTATTCTAGGTCAGTAGCAGACCCAAGACGAAAAGATGATGAAGAAAACGTAGAATTAGAGAAGAGCAACGTATTATTGATGGGGCCAACTGGTTCAGGTCTACATTTTTGTTTAAATAATCCTCCTGTATCAGAGAGTATATTGCTTTAGACTTTGAGAATAATGAGAGTACTCCGGGTGTGTTAATAGCTGAATGAACATTCAAAGTCTTGGGATATAGCTTGATAGTTTATTCATTGCAACTGAATTTTTTGTAGGAAAAACATTGCTCGCAAAAACCCTTGCCCGTGATTGCCGATGCAACTACACTAACACAGGTGAGTAAAATCTGCATTTCTTATCATTATCCTGAATCGTTGTTTCTTCTGGCATATCTATTAGAGAAATTAAGTTTTTTAATTCATGTCAAAGCTTATTGTGCATGTTTAAATATTGTTTATCTTTGTATTTATAGTAAGCTATTCACAGTCATGTCTCCAACCCCTTTAGTATTTTATATACTTCTTCGCAGTGTGCTGTGCTAATATGGTTAATTTACTATATATGCTGCAGGCTGGATATGTTGGAGAAGATGTTGAATCTATATTGTACAAGTTGCTAACGGTATTGTTCATGTCTTCCAACCTATATGAATGAATACATACTTGTTATTCTTGATATACTAGCCTTTTTTTCTTTACATTGATTGTCAATCCTTTTGAATGAAATGGTTGAGATCCGTGCTCTTGAATTCCTCAAAAAGAGATCCGTTGACAAATCAACCTGGAATTCTGAACCTTTGACTTAGTTCTGAGCAGGATCACCTTTAAGAATAGCCCTTATTTCTGAATTTGACTTGATAGACTTCAGAAATAGCTTCTTCTCAACATTTAGTGGATCTGAAATCCATTCAGATTCGGATTTTGATCACTCCAGCACATTCAGAATCTTCATTTATTCACTTCAGAATTCTTCACATGATTTTCTCCTGTTTACATTGTATATCTTTATTTTTCATTATGCCATGGCCCATGAGTAATGACCCCATCATCAAAACATATTTCAACAAACAAGTAGTTGACAAGTTCACATTCACACGTACGACCACAATATCCCAAAAACTCAACCTCTTTAAGATGATCATGTGGGCAGCTAATCTAAAAGAAGCTTGATCGGCCTCACTAGGCTTCCAAACCAACCGGCAGAGTACCGGGTCAATTGTAATCTAGATAGGTGAGCAAGGTCGTATCCACAGGGAGAAATCTAGTCGAGTACCAAAGCGGTCCAAACATTTAGTCTAGGCATATCCATTACTCGAGAAGTGATTTTTAATTAACTACGAATGCAACTTAAACTAAGTGATGAAAACGAACTAAGTGTGCAAATAGCTAGAGATGTGATGATCCGAACAAAGTAAAATGATATATTACTAGGTGACTCGGGTGATGTTTCAATGAGCTAGACATGAACTCTCGTAATTACTTGGAAACAAGTTCCACTAAAGAATTCTCAACACGTTCGAGGTACAATTCACTATTATCACGTTAATCGATCTCTCGCATTGACGTACTATAACCATACACCAAACCTATCGGCTAGGACTAGATTAGGATGAATAGCTATGCATAAAATAACTAAGAATTTACTTATTCAAGATTAGGCAACACACACACTAGAAATCAATTCTATCTCTAGATGATTTTACTATGTGTTCATGGTGACTAGTTCCATGTCAATTCTTACAATTACGCCTTGAATTAACACTTAGATTATGCAATTAGTCGTGAATTAACCACACCCGAGAAGATCAATCACCATAACTTGAACAAATTAAGAACATAAAAGACAACCCAACTTGAATCCCAAGTAATTACAAGAAATCTAGCCCAAATTCACATCACACAAGCCACAAGGGTGTTTAGCTACTCATGATTTCAACAAAAACACAAAGCAAAGATGAAATTAAACTAATTAAAGCCATGAAATAGAAAATTAAAGCTAAATTCGGATTTATACCTCAATTAAGTCAAAAGCATGAACTTAGGTCCAATCCTATGGAGAATCACCAAGAGAAGATGAATTCACCATTTTAGAGTAGAGCCCAAAGCTTAATTACACACTAATTTTGAGAATAAAGAGCTAAGATTATACTTTTTAAGCTAATGAAATGAAGAAAAGTAAAGAGAGGAGTTTTTGTGTTTTTCCTAATCTAATTCTATTCAAGAAAGCATGGTATCTCTCTCTCTCTTCTAGCTGCAAAAATGCTTTTATAATGCAGAAATTCGGTGCTGCAGGAGTGGGCTTGCAGGAGTTAGAAGTGGTCTTGAGCATAAAAAACATTCTGCCTGATTTACTGGGGCGTCAAGAGTGGGCTTGCACCATGCATGCGTGCTTCTGACCATCCTGAATTTGAATGAGAGCTCAGAACCATGCCTACAAGGGGTAGGCGTGGGCCTGCCTTGGCTGATCCTCAAAAATTGACCGGAAGTACTTCTGCTTTGGGTAGAACCACTCCTAAAGTGCCATAATCACCAAAATTGATCTCAACACAACTCTTTATCATCTATCATCTGAAAATACACAACACGAGATACAAACGTAATTTTCCTAGGGTATCGTGTACCCCGTGTGTGCTACAAAAAAAAAGTCCACATATCAATGAAAAAAATGAGATTTTCGGTTAAGTGCGATGTGGAAACTTGAGTGGTGAAAGTAGCGTGAGATAGCATCTAAATGGTAAAAATCATGCCCCGAAATGCTATAAACTTAAGTGAGTTAAGTGTGAAATGCGTAGGAGGGTTGACTCTCATCAGCAGTTACAACTTTCTTCATTTCTTTCTTCTCCCACTTCGTAGCTTTATACTTGAACTGTAAGAGAAACAAATGTCACTGATTTTTTATCAAGCTTCGTAGAAACTTAGACTTAAGAACAAAATTCTCCAAGTTGGGTGATGCCCTCATCGAAGAAGTACACCCAATGAGGCTTTCATCTATTGGTGTCATCATCACAACAATCAACTCCTCGATACTGGGGTTTTCCTGTGACAATACTGTTGGAAGTAGTGCCCGAAAGACAATTTATGTAATTGTTTTTAGAATTAATAAATGACAAATTTATTCTCATCTTATTACTTGCTTCGTGCTTGTAAGTAATGCACTACTGAAAACCCCAAGTCGTATCATATGTAGCCATATAACTTTGTGTGTGTCACATATGAGGATTAAGTTTATGGTGATATACTTGAAATATTAGTCCGTGGTGAAGTTAATCAAAGTATGGGCTCTATTGATTAAACCACCATTAATGCGCCCAGAACACTTTATGGTGTGACCGTCCTATCCGGACCGTCGACATTGGTTGTCTAAGTGGGGCATTTATATATGATGATAGTCATATAGGACTGGACCGATTTAATATGAGTTTCTCATATAATTCCGTGATTGAGAAATCTTGTTAAATCACAAGATGATCATATATGGATTAACCTTAATCCTGAAGTGATTACAGACTCCTACTTGTTTCAGGATAGAGTTTGATGTGTTCGTTAAGGATCGCTAAGAGACGCGGTCCGAATCACTTTCACGTTGGCACTATTCTGGAATGAGTGAGAAGTGTGTGTCTCACAGATATAGAATCCATTCCTTCCCGCGGAAAGTAGAAAGACAATCCCCTTATTTGTTAGTCCTAGAAACTGATTAATTAATTATCTATTTGTTGGATAATTAATGGAAAAGAGATAAAGAGACTGATTTTTTGGGAATTATCTCTTATCTTTTGGCAAATATCTTTTCCTTATAGGAATAGGTAATTGTGGTGTGATAAGGATAACTCTCTCTTGAGTAGTTATTTTCCTATATAAAGAGAGCTTCTCCTAACACAATGACAATCACAATTTGCGCCACTTATTAAATAAAAGAAGAGAAAAATTAGTTTCTCGTTCTAGTCATTAAGAGGAGAAAAACTAGGGTTTTTCTTGGAGCATATTCGAGGAGGTTCTACGGCGAGGATCGACATCCATCAGTCGTCGCTAGGAGATACAATCCGGAAGATTGTGGCTTCTCCATCTGTCGATTTACTATTCCTCTTAAATAAGGTAAATCTTCAACTTTCTTATAGTCGTATTAATTATTTATGCGAATCGAATCGTGGTATTATCGCATGCGTATTTATTCGTAGTTTCCGTTGTGCATGATCGAGCGTCTCGATCGGAGCTGTGAATCAGATCTGACGATCCAACTATGGATCGGATCCGGATTCGGGTTTCTGTATATCCGGCAAAGAAACCAACTCTAGCTGTTAGATTCACAATGACAGCTTCATATTCTTTCTCCAGTCCACCCAAAGTGGCAAAAATGAGCTCTGAACGAGAGATGGGATATCCGGCTGTAGCAAGATTGTCCAAGTAGGACTTCATTTGGGCTAGATAATCAGCCATGGATTTTCCTCCTTTGGTAGCTCTAGTCAGGGCACTTTTGTATTCCAACATGTGTGACTAAGACTGACTATTGAATAGGGTTTCAAGAGTCAGCCATATTTCTCTAGCAGATGTGCAGCCAACAATTTCATGTAAGGCTTGCTCAGTCATTATACCCATTAGCAAACCGATTTGAAGTTGATCCGTTAGTGATGAAGTAACTACTCAAGACAAAAATGGAAGTAAAGAAGAAGACAAAAATGGAAATAACGGTGCCACAGACAGAAGACTCGATGACTCTGTTAATCTAACAAAAGGATTAATACAGCAATCAAGCAAAGTTTGAAAGGAAGAAAAAGACTTATCTGATTGCAATTTGAATTCTCCGCAATCTCAGAGGATTGAGTCCAGGTTGTTGCAATCTCCAAAGGAAGATGGACTCCATGGCTGCGCAAGATAGGGATTAGGGTTTTCCATATCAAATAAGGGATTGTGTAGTGATTATCCTATTTTTATGTGTATTAGTTATTTGTTTATTTTTATCTCTTCTATAAGAAGTAGTTGTAATAGCTTTACACATCAATGATGAAATTAATGCAATTATAATTTCTCAATCTTCTTTATGGTATCAGAGATATAAACTGTTCCAGCGTGCTTAGCTTCTTATCAGTCTTTCCAATGGCTAAAGAATCAGCTCTCACGATCCAACAGTTTCATCAATGTTCTAGCATAATCTCTATCAAATTAAACCTCACAAACTATCTTATTTGGCATTCCCAGGTTATTCCTTTGATTAAAAGTCTTGGCCTTTACCAACACATTATATCAGTTAATAAACCTGATGAAAAGATCAAACAAGAGGCTGCTGAAGGTGAAGAACCAGTGGAGATAGACAATCCAGAGGATCAAACCTGGATTGTCAATGATGGTCTCTTAGTGTCTTGGTTACTAGGCACTATGAAAGAGGAAATAGTCAGCATGATTTATGAGGAAGATTCCACTGCCTATCAGATCTGGACTGCTTTGGATTCTCAGCTGCTTCCCCACACAGTTGAGAAGGAGGGAAATCTGAAGAACCAACTTATGGGGCTTAAGAAAGGTAATCAGACCATTGAGGAATACTTGAAAACCTTCAAGTCTATATGTGTCAGATTTAGACAAAGTTTTCTAGTTCTCTCATGGTCTAGGTAATGCTTACATGAATTTTCGCACTGATATGCTTACCAAACCCCCCTACCCCAGTTTTATTCAACTGATCTCATCACTCCAAGGCTATGAGCAGACTATTAAGGCACAACAAGTTGAGCAGAAACTCTTCGCAGATCAGAATCAAGCTTACTTCACTCAAAGAGGAAGGGGCAGAGGTAGAAAAGGTGGTGGCCGTGGCAATTTCAACTCCAGAGGTCGTGGTTTTGCCCCTACAGGCAGATCTACAGACCCAAACTGTCTCGGATTTTATCAACAGAAAAACAACAAGTAATAAATTATAAATCCGGTATACCCCAAGTGCAGGGATCGTAGTATAGCAACTAATACCGGGTCGATCTCACAGGGAATCGGGGTTGTTTATTCTAGTTTTTATTAACTGACCTAAGGGTGTCACAATTACTAATACTAAGAAGATTATAACAAAATAAAACAATTAACAAGTAACAAAGCTAAAAACGATAATAACGAAATTAAACTGGACAGAAGATCGAGATCTAAAGCCAGGAAAATATGGGTACGAACAAGTTAACTAACCTAAGTTTATTCTAACCCTAATACACAATAAAAACTATAGCTTTACTAGGCAATTCAAGCACAAGTGATTTTAGTCAATAATTTAACAAACGAACAAGCTATTGATCCACCAATCCTACAACAATCAATTTCTATCTAGATTATCTCGTGATTTTTTAACCAAGTTGTTATTCACCTAACAAAGGTATGACCTCCTAATCTCTTAGAAAAGTTCGCCTATCAATCTTTTATCTTTCGATCCTAAAGATTAATGCTTTCAAATCAAAGGTGTAAGATTTCTCAATCTAGCAACCTAGAAATTTAACCTAATCAACTCTCGTTATTTTTTAGGTTAAAGATCTAACCTTTATCATGGTGATCTAAGGTTTAACATGATTCTCATCAAAATCAAACAATCAAACATGCAACGATCTCTCGATATAATAGCATAAAAACGAACAAAACAATAATAAAGGTACAACTTTAATTAAAAACTCAAAGATAATCAAAGACGAAATTGAATTGTTGATAGAACGGCTTCACAATGCTTGTTCCAAAAGCCTTTAGCCTCTAAACATCACTTGAAAGCTCGAAATTTCTTGAATAGAGTACATAAATTCGAAGGATCTAACTAAGAGTTAAAAAACATAAAATTTGGTCTAAGAAAGATGAAAAACTAAGCTAAGCCGCCCCTTAGGGTTATTATGGCCGCCTAGATAAAATTAGGGTCTATATTGATGTGAAAAAAAAACGCGACTATTTATAAGAAAATAAGTCGGTTTCAGCAAAGGCGGCGCTTGGACGCCCGTCCAAAAGAGTGAACGCCCGTCCAGTCATGCATAAAAACTTCGAGTCGGGCCGAGCTGGATCAGACGCCCATCCTTTGTAAAAATAGACGCTCGTTCATCAATTTTGTCAAAACTCTGATCTGATTTCTTCAGCCTGGACGCCCATCCAGCAGACGGAACTTCAAACGTGCGTTCAGTTTACTTCAAATCCGATTTTTCCATCTCTATCTTCAATCAACTTCATCCTTATCCTATATAAATCCGATCTTTAACACCTCTTAATCCTCTTTTAAACCAATTTCGTGCATCTACAAGATAAATAAAACATTGCAAAGTGTAATAACATTCAAATCAATAGAAAATCAACAATAAAACCTCATAATTCAACCACTTTGCGATTAAACCGTTTCAAACCTCACTTGCTCAATAAACCAATAAAACACTCAACTTCTATGCAAATTATATAAATATGGAGGAAATTATTACGAAATATAACATTATAAATCACATAAAATCACCCTAAACAACTCCCCCACACTTATCTTTTGCTCGTCCCGAGCAAAACAAAACAAGATCTAGGCTCGGAAAAAGGATAGACATTTCAGCAAGTATAAAGCATATTCAATAAATCAGAAGTTCACCCCTGTGTGTGTGCAAAGCCATAGTAAACTTCCACTACGTCCAAACTTGAAATTTATTCAAATCAACTAGCCAATACCCCATTTAAACTAGAAATAAATGATACTTATAACATGCACCCTACAAAACGTAACATATCCCGAAAAGGATGATAGAATACATTTAGGACCTTTCTGACATACTCAGAGGATAATCCCTACAACATATCTATCGGTTTATACTGGGGATAAGGTAGACGATAACTAAGTCTTATATCAATGCAAACCAGATTCCTTATATAAGTTGATTTAATTAATTCTCATATTTAAACACACATCAGAATAAGCTATTGCCCTGTCATAGTAGAATAGGACATTCGAGATATACCCTACCTTACTCAAATCATCAGGCAGCTTTTTCTGACTGTCGTGAGCTTTTGGTCATCATAGTGGTATAGGACATTCGAGATATGACCTACCGCACTCAAATCATCGACCAGCTGTCGACACACCCAATTTCAACATTTTTTTTTTTAAAACAACTTTTTAAAGCACAATAGTCACGTTTCGCTTATCACATTCAAACCTAAGATATTCACAGTATGTCATACTCTGGCTATAAATACAAACTATTATAATTCTCACGATACGTACGTTAGCACTAAGCACAAGATACTTATAAGATAATCAAGAATCACTAATCCAAATGGGTATAGCTTTATAATTTAGCTCATCGTTCAATATGGCTCGTGAAAGGTATGTCGGGTGAACCATCTAACTTACTAAACATACGGTATACAGCATCAATGACTATAGAAACCGAACAAAAATCTGCATTTGCTTACTCGGGACAAAAAATTAAAAAATTTAGCTCATTTCTCAGCATAGAATCATAATAAATTAAGCAAATGATAGATACACATAACTATTCCCCTCCCCCACACTTAAACCACAACATGTCCTCAGGTTGTGCAGAATTAAAAAGGAACAAAGTACTTAGCTGATTGTAACAGATACTCGAATCGTTGGTCAGGCCGGAGCATGGAAAGGCCAACGCTTGTAGTGACAAAGAGAACTCGTATTAGCACGATGTAAAAGCTAGCTCGACAACACAGCTAGAAATATTCCTGCACTACTCGACAAACACGGAAAAAAAATCTCAGGGAAAACGGGGAAATCATACCATAATGAAAGAAATGAAAGATAACGAAAGGATAAGGTAAAATCGAATTAGATCAAAAGATAAAACATTCAATACAATGAAAATCGAAAGCATAGTAATGTCAATTACAAATGAAAGTACGAAATGCCTTAAGGCTTACATGATTCATCGAGAAAAATATAGCAACGAGAACCGACAGTAGCTAACATGAAAAGTACAATGAATCAAGTAAGGAAAAGTAGTAGGAAAATACAATCATCTCATCAAAAATGCAGAAGCTAGAATCAGAAACATAAGAATCAGGGCTGCCCCGGTGCTTTAGAATCACCAGCAGGAGGTGCCCCACCCGTAGGAGAATCAGTATCAGTAGTAGTCCTTCCCGCAGTGTCAACTTGCTCCTCATCAGAAGACGACTCAGATTCATGAAGAACATCCGCAATAGCTTGCTCGATCTCGTCGGAGAAAACATAATCCATAGTGCTTGCATTGTAGCATCTCTGATCCCTCGGAGGACGGCCCTCACTCATGCAACGTAAGATAGTCAGGATATTGTTCTGGGACGTTCTCATGTCCTCCATCCAGTTCCTGAAACTATTAGCCATACTCAGACGCATCCGAACCGATGGAGACAAAGAAGGAAGGGAAGATGCTTGAGGTGGTACGGAGGATGAACCGGGCTCATGCGCTGCCTCTGCCTCAGTCTGACCAGAAGATTTCACTTTCTCCCGCTACAAGTACCTTGGATTCTTAGGTTTGTGATCAGTCTTGTACTCGGGAACCCTAGCATCTTGGCGTAGACTCGTGGATCAAATACGGACATATCAAACATCTTGCATACACTTTCGATTCGTTGCTATCTCGTCAAAAATTGCTTGTCCTACATCAACATTCACTTGAAGTTTAACGCATACAACATCCCGAGGTCACCAATGTGAAAATGAGTCGGGTTGTTCTTAGGTAACAACTCGTTTCGAATAAAACGACATTGGACCTTCCAATCCTCCGTCCAACTCGTCGTGACCAACTCCTTTCTATCTCCGCCCGGTCTGAGTGTCCACGGCACATCCGGGCACACTAACAATCTTAGTTCCTCCAATGGATCCTCACCGGCATCCTGCTTAGCTTTGATCGCTTCTTTATAGTCTAACCCCTCAAAAGATGCCAACTGATATTTATCATTAATAACCTTAGGCGTAAACGGCACCTTTACTCTTCGAACCATAACAACTCCGGTTTCCAAATTCGTTTCCGAACAATTTGCATAAAACTCTCGGACTAACGTAGCATTGACCGGAGTCCTCGGAGTCCTCAACAATGCTCCCCACTTCCTATCCGTAAGTAGTTTCACAAAAGAGGGATCAACCTTGGTCTCAAGGACGGCTCTCTCGATCAACATAGTCCTCGTAACATAATGCTTATTATACACCTCAAAAACCTTAGGATTAATGAACCTACGAGCCAATGGAATAGGGATAGGGGGTCTCACATTCTGTCTAGCCGGCTCCACTCTCTCAGTTGCTTCCTCGGTTCTAGTCCTAGGTTCATTTTCATCTCTCTCAACTTGAGCCTCCGACACCCTAGTCTTCTTCCTCACTAATGGCTCATCATCAGTTTTAGATCCCGACTCAGACTCATCTCTTAAAGGAACCCTAGGTTGACCTTGAGCAGCCCTAGGAGGATTTTGACGTTCACCAATACGGAAGCCTTGGTTCGGATTTACTAAAGTGGGGTCTACAACCTTTTTCTTCTTAGTAGGTTCATTGGCAACCCCTTTACCATGCCGTTTCTGTACCACTTTACGTACCATCATAAACTCAGGCAAGTACGTTGAAGGGATGATGATGATGATGACTAGGAGCCCTAACAGTGCAAAAACGAACCCAAAGATTGGATTTTTCTCCAAAAGACTCGCGCAAGCTAGGTCACTATATCCGAGGAATGGTTGTTTGTTGGAGGATTTGGGTTGAAGAATTGAAGAGAGGGGTTTGAGAGGTGATTGTAGGACTTTAAATCGCTCAAAATGGTGTAGAATCAAGGATTTTAGGGCAAAGGGGGGCAAAAGTCGGGCTTTTCTCGTTTTGAATTCTGGTGCGAATGGGGTTCATAGGTTGGGAGTATATATAGCAGCAGGATTGGACGGCCGTCCACTGGGGATCCTATGAACTGGACGGGCGTCTGGTTGAACAGACGTGCGTCCAGGTTTTCAAATTGAGTACAGAGTTGGAGGGAATTGCACAGACGGGCGTTCAAGCAATTTGGACGCTCGTTCAGTATTTTCAAAGGACGGACGGGCGTTTAAGTAAGCAGACGCGCGTCCAAGACAAAATTCGAGCAAAGACATAAAATTTTCATTAATTCCAATTTTAACCTTTTATTTCAACATAAAACAAATACAAAAACTCAAAAATGAATAAAAACAAATAGAAAATAGTGGGTTGCCTCCCACCGAGCGCTTTTGTTTAACATCGTTTGCTCGACGAAAACCCTAATGAAGCTAGTCCTCATAAATCTCCGCCCAATCCACAATCCGGATCAGACGACAGAGCATATCAATCGCGGGAGGAAAATCGTACTCATCCTGTAAAGCCCAGTCCTCTCCCGCGACATCCACTCCTCCTCGAAGTGTTCAAGACGCGACACTAGCATCAAGTCAGTCAGCATCGGGTCATTAAGGATTGTGTATGGTCGTCCTAAAGCGCTCTGCAGGTCCTATGTACTAAACTCTCCACCTCCCATAGCTTGGGGTACAATGATAACATAGGTAACGGTCCTGATGCGGGTGCTAATGTCATAATCTACATCCAGAATGATCATCCCTCCAGGTCCGTCATCTAAAGTGATAAGTGGAATCCTACTAATGTATGGGAACTCGTGCAGCAGAACTCCGTAATCCATTTTAAAAAATAAAGCTAAACTGAGGCATATTCAAACAAAACCTAATTAGGCTTAAAATAAATGAATCAAAGAAAAGAACAAAAATGAAAGTAACTAAAATAGAAAAGGATATCTAGGATGCCTCCTAGTGGCGCTTTGGTTTATCTATGCAAACAAGTAATAAATTTATAATCCGGTTAACCCCAAGTATAAGGATCGTAGTACTAGTGGTTAATGCCGGGTCGATCTTACGGGGAACTAAACGATTGTGGTTCCTAGTTTTTGTCTAACTAAACTATGTCACGGAAAACTAAACTCAACAGCGATTAAACAAAAGTAAACTGAACATATATGCTGAATATAAACTAGACGAGAGGACGAATCCAAAGCTAGGGAGGTTTGGTTGCGAACAAATTACTCTAAAAGTGCAATAGAAAATAAACTAACTAAACAAGTTCAAGTCTCAAGGGTTAAATCAAGTTTAATACGGGCAAACGAGTATTGATCCACCTATCCAACAAACACTAATCTCTCATCCCGATTATATTGCGCTTCTACCAAGTTGTGGTTCATCTTATCAAAGGTATGAATCCTACTTTCGTAGATGATTCGCCTATTAATTTCTATCTTTCGATTTACGGAAATTAACGCGTCATAACATAAACAAAGATGCAAACTTTAGCGTTTTAACCTAGATTTCCAACCTATCAACTTTCGTTTGACATAGATTAAAGATCTATTCCTAAATCATGGTGATCTAATGTTTATAAAGACTTTCATCAAATATAAAGCATCATACATGCACATCTTTCGATATAAATGCAATTAATCAACATAAGACATGATAAAGGAAACAACTTGATTAAAAACTTACAAAATAACCGAAGAATCAAAAGTAATGAAAGTTGGATGGCTTCACAATGCTCGTTTGATTGAAGCCTAGCCTCTTAGCATCCTTGAAAAGCTTGAATTGTTGAAGTAAATTGCATAAACTAAACTAATTTTTATCTAGAAATTTAAGAACATAAAACTGGAAAAAAACTGAGTAAAAACGCAGCCTATAGCCGCCCCTAGGGTTTAGGGTTCGAGAATTGTAGAATTCGTCTCTCAATGTGTGAAAATAGGCAAGTATTTATAGAGATTTGAGGCGGTTTCACTAAGTCGGCAATCCGGACGCTCGTTCAGTTAAGTAGACACTCGTCCAGGTGTTCTGAACTCCAACGCAGACGTTCGTTTGGATAGCGTCCAAACTCTCTGATCTTCTTTTTGCACTTTGGACGCTCGTTTGATTGTTCTGGACGTTCGTCCAGTAAGTTCATGATGCCTCAATATTGAATTCTTCCTCTAGACGCCCGTTTGGATTATTAGACGCCCGTCCACTCCTGGACGGGACTTGGACGCCAGTTTAGCTGGAATAAAACTTGATTAAATCATCTCTATCTCTTTTCCTGTCCACTCTATTTGATCATTATCTCTTCTTAAATCTTTATAGCTCGAATTTTAACCCTTTTTTATCATCATTTGAGCACAATGAACATACCTATAACACATGGAAAACATCGCAAAACTGTAATAAAGTCCAATTAATTATAATTCACGATGAAAACACATAATTTATTCAATATTGCGATTAAGTCCTTAAAAACCTAGTATGCTCAATATTTCCATATAAGGGCCATTTATTATGCAATTAATCCAATTAAGGGGGAAAAATACCATAAAATATATCATAATAAAACATAGATTTTCACCCTTAACAACTCCCCCACACTTAGCTTTTGCTCGTCCCGAGCAAAACTAAACAAAAAATTAGGCTCGAGAAAGGAAAACGAACTGTGCATCTAAACAAGTATAACATATATTCAATAACTTAGGTGTTCACCATCGTGTAAGTGCATAGCCATAGAAAACTTCCACTAAAACCAAACTTGAATAACTCAAAGCAAAACTAGCTAATACCCCCTCGTAGAATAGTAATAAATGACACTCATAAGATGTACCCTACAAACGTGACATATCCCGAAAAGGATGATCGAATATATCTAGGGCCTTTCTGAAATACTCAGAGGATAATCCCTACATCATATCCTTCAGTTTATACTGGGGATAAGATTAACGAAAACTAAGCCTTATATTCAATTTCACAACATATCTTAAGTTGATTGAATTCATTCACTTTAAACACACATTAGGATGAGCTTTTGCCCTCATAGCAGAATAGGACATTTCGAGATAATCCCCTACCTTACTCCAATCATAAGGCAAACTTTTTCCTAACTGTCGTGAGCTCTTAGTCATCATAGTGGTATAGGACATACGTGGTATACCCTATCGCACTCAAATCATCGACTAGCTTTCGACACACACATAGATTCATTTAACTTTTTCAACTTCTCATTTGACATTAGTTACGTGTTACTTATCACATTCAAACATCTAGATATTCACAGTATCTCATACTTCGGATCTAAATACAAACTATCATAAATCTCAAGATATATACGTAGCACTAAGCACATGACTTATAAGAAAAATCAAAAAATACTAATCCAAAACGGGGTATAGCTTTATAAAATAGCTCATCATCACTATGGCTCGTGAAATAGTGACAGGTGAAACAACTAACTTACGGAACATATGAAATATCGCATAGATGACTATAAAAACAACGAACTTCAAATTGAACTGCCTACTCGGGACAAAACAAAAACAAGGGTGTCGGAAAGTTTTGAAAAATTTACGCTCATTTCGCATAATAAAAACAATCTAACGTACTAAACAAACGTTTACACATAGGCACAAATCGAACTATCCCCTCCCCCACACTTAAAAATGCAACATGTCCTCATGTTGTGCGTAAAGTAAAAGGATAAGAAACTTAGCTGTAGGCGCGTAGAAAATCGAGATGTTGGTCGGCCGGAGCATGAAAGAAACAACACTCGCAAAAGCGTCGGAAAAAAACGTCCAAACCGAACTCAACCAAGACTAGATCCGCACTACTCGACAAAACAACAGAATCTCGGGGGAAAACGGGGCACAATAACGTAATAATGTGAAAGGAATGAATGAATGAGATAGAACAACAAGCGTCAACCAAAAATGATCATAATACCAACGAAATCGCAATCCAAATATGTGGTGCTAGACAGCTTACATGAAGCAACAGAAAAATAGAAAGTACGGAAATCTTAGAAGCATCCAAAAGGAAAGTAGTAATAGTCATTGTACAACCAGATCGAAGTCGGATAAAAGAAAGAAATACATCAAGCAGAAAAAGCATAAAAATCTCAAGATCACTCGGGCGGAATCGGAGCATCGACGGAGGAATAACAAAGCGAGAACCACCAAGCGGGGCATCAACATGAGGAGGATCCGAAGTAGGTACAAAGAAACGGGGACGTCGTCCGTGTAGCTCGAGCCGCGTAGTAGAAGCGCAGCGGTGGTCTACCGGGGGCTCATCCTCCTCATCGTCGACGACTCGGGCTTCTCCTCCATCTTGACCACCTCGCCTATCACCCTCTCTATCTGCTCGGAGAAGACATAATTCATATTACTTGCATTGAATACCCGCCGATCTCTCGGTTGCCGTCCATCAACGATACATTCCAAAACCGACAAAATATTATCTTGGCCATCCCGGATGTCACTCAACATCGCCCTCAAACTATGAGCCATACTATGCCGAGTAATCTCGGAAGAAGATAATCCAGAAAGAACTGAGGCTCGAGGTGGTGTCGAAGTGGAACCAGGCTCGCAACGGGAACAAATCGGACTCAACCGTAGACGGAGCTTTCTCTCTCTCGAATACCTCTCGGGTTCTTAGGCCTATGATCCTGCTTATACTCCGGCACTCCGGCATCCTTCCATATCTGATGAATCAAATGTGGGACAATCAAACTCCGCTTGTAATTCTTCTGACTGAACACCAACTCATCATAAATCGCTTGGCCAACATCGACATTTAACTTGAAAACCAAAGCATACAACATTCCAAGGTCGCCTATGTGAAAGTGTGTCAAATTATTCTTCGGCAATAAACGACTCTGGATGAAACGGCAATAGACTCTCCAATCCTCAGACCACGCCGTAGTAACAATCTCCTTACGGTCCCCACCCGGTCTGAGCGTCCAAGCAACATCGGGGCAAACTTTCAACCTCAGGTCCTCCAAAGGATCCTGTCCCGAATCCTGCCGTCTCTTAATTTCCTCCTTATAATCCAACCCTTCAAACGCTGCCAACCCATATTTTGCATTAAAAACTTGTGGTGAAATAGGAACCTTAACACCTCGAACCAACACCACCCCCGTGTCTAAGTCGGTTTCCGAAAAATTAGCGTAAAACTCCCTAACCAACGAATCATTCACCGGGGTAGTCGGGATCTTCATCAATTCCTCCCATTTCCTATCTTCCAACACTTTTACAAAAGAGGGGGCCACTTTCGTTTTCAACACCGCTCGCTCAACCAACATGTTTCTCGCAAAGTAATGTTTGGTATAGGCCTCATGTGCTTTAGAGTTGACAAACCGACGAGGCATAGGAATAGGCACAACTCGGTCTCACTTTCTTCCGAGGCGGTTCGGCCCTCGGTTCGGTCTCGCCCTCGTCCGGTACAAATGTCTCCACCGTACGTTCAGCCCTAGAAGATGCTGCACCGTGAGGTACCCTAGGCCTCCTAATCAAGGGTTCATCGTCAATAGTTTCGGATCCGGAAGTAGTCTCGTCCCTCAAATCAGTCCTAACTCGCTGTGAAGCCCTAGAGGATGGCTCTCGAATCACTACGCCTCTATTTGGATCAACTATGGGAGGGTCCGATCCTTTACGCTTTTTACCTTTCTCCCTAGCCACATCCTTACCGAACCTCTTCTTCGCAACCACTTCCTTATCAACCATGTTTGAAGCTATTAAGATCAATTCAAACAAGCCCACAACAAAGGTTACCTGTTTAACATCCAAATCGGGATTTCAATTCAACAATGTCAACCCATCCACCACAACCATCATCACCACATCATCACAACACCAAAACAGGAAGAAAAAGCAACAAAATGAGATAAATTTCAACAAAATGAGCCGACCCGAAGATCGAACTCACAAAAACGTGAAAGAAATCAAGAAAAGTTGCTACAAACTTACCAAAGATGATGAGTAGATGAAGATAATGCTCTGTAGACGTCCAAAACAACCCAAATTGACCTCAAAAATCCGATTTTTCTTGAACAAAGTCGGACTCTATAGGTGGCCGATTCTCCAAAAATATGGAATGTTGGGGGATTTGGCGTTGAAAATTGATGAGAGGGGGTCAGGGGCGTCCTATAGCACTTGAAATCGCCCAATTTGGTGTTGAATCAAGGGATTTAGGTGGAGAGGAGGGCAAAATCGGGTGAGGCGGTTTGAAATTCGAAGGAATGAGGTTTCATGGCATGAGGGGGTATATATAGACAGGTGGTGGACGCTCGTCCAACTCGGCGGACGGGCGTCTGTCTGGAACTGTGATGAACTGGACGGGCGTCCAAAATGCTAGACGCTCGTCCAAAAGCTTGATTTGAATACAGGATTGGAGGGAATTATCCGGACGGGCGTCCATATTTTTAGACGAACGTCTGGTCAAGAAGTCGAATACAGGATTGAAAAGCTCGTTTCCAGACGGGCGTCCCATATCTTGGACGGGCGTCCAGGAAAATCGAGGCCGGACTGGCGTCCAGTGTCACTAGACGGGCGTCCAGTCAAGAAAAACACAAAATTGTCCTTTTTTTTTTTTTTTAAACTTATCATATAAAACAACTAAACGCGAAACCTTTATTATTAATAATTTAAAATTCAAAAGTACAATATGGAAAATCATGAGAGAATTTGAAAATAAAACAGACAAAAATAAAACAGTGGGTTGCCTCCCACCAAGCGCTTCCATTTTACGTCGGGGCTCGACGAAAGCAAAACTAACTAATGAAACACTAATCTGCGTAGATCTCGTCCCAATCCACTAAGCGAATGAGACGTCGAAGCATGTCGATAGCCGGAGGGAAGTCGTACTCATCCCGCAAACACCAATCCTCACCAAACCTACCTCAACACCTCTAAAATGCTCACCCGCAAAGACTAGTGCCAAATCCGTCGGCATAGGATCATTAAGGATCGTGTAAGGACGTCCTATGGCCTCCCGCAACTCCTCGCCGTGAAATCGCTGCCTCCCGAACAAGGTGGAACAATGATAACATACGTGATGGTCTTAACCCGAGTGCTAATGTCAAAATCTACATGAAGAACTATAGTGCCTCCCGGTCCATCATCTACCGTGATCGGCGGGATGCGACCGATGAGTGGGAACTCCTCGTGGCGAACTCCGTAGAGATCCATATCTAGAAAGCACTACTGACAGATCGAAACATAGAAGCTTAGTAAAACTAACCAAAATAACATACTAAAGCAAAAAGAACTAAGAAAAACTAAAACAAGATTGGATATCTAGGATGCCTCCTAGTGGCGCTTTTGGTTTATGTCGTTAGCTCGACACCATTTAAATTCAGCCTGGGTCAGGCCATTTGACTTTTCTGCCCGCCATTACCTCGTTAAAGTTCTGATTGGGATTGTGGCTGCAGAAACGACACCTAACGCATGGGATTAAAGCTTTGACAGTTTTCCAGATACGTTGAACCTTTCCCATGGTCGACTTTCTCCTTTGTAGATTTCTCTCGCCGACGTTTGAGTTGTTGCTCCCTCGCGTATTCCTCCATATCCCAACTACCGGCTAGAACCTCTTGTGATAGACCACTACGCTTATCCTCGTAAAACGAGATTGGGTGAAACCTCGTCGTAGTCTCCGACCTCATTAACACCACATCCAAGGATATCGAGAAATTTAACAATCAAAGGCTTGCCTGTAGGTTCTCCAATGTAGTGTTTGCACCTCTGACCATTAACTCGAAACGGCTGATCTTTATAACCGAGTAGTTCTAGAACGCCTCCAGGAATGATTTTGAGAATCGTAAAGTGGCCCGGACCATCGTGTCCTCGCCTTTCCGTAAAACAAATGTAATCTAGAATTATAAAGAAGAACTTGTTCCCCTACTTGAAATTCTCTTTTCTTAATTTTTGCGTCATGGAGGAGTTTCATCTTATCCTTGCTTATCCCGGCGCTTTCGTAAGCCCGGAGTCGGAACTCGTCTAACTCATGCAAATGCCGTGCGCAATCGATGTTTTCCACAAGTTTGGGAATCAAAGTTAAGAAACTTCGTCGCCCAATAGGCCCTATGCTCTAACTCAACTCAGATGACATGGCTTGCCGTAAACCATCCGATATGGAGATGTACCCATAGGGGTTTTATAGGCGTCCTATACGCCCATAGTGCATCATCCAATTTCAAACTCCGGTCCTTTCTATGACTCGTTCACCGTCTTTTCCAGATTTGCTTGATGCTTTGGTTGCTTCGCTCAACCCGACCGCTAGTCATCGGATGGTATGGTGTGCCGGTCTTATGGCGAACACCATACTTTTCAAGGACTTTCTCTAGAGGTCGGTTGCAGAAATGCGTTCCTTCATCACTGATCAAGGCTCGAGGACATCCAAATCTCACAAAGATGTTCTTCTTCGAAATTTCATGACCGTTTTATGATCATTGTGAGGAGTGGCCACCGCCTCCACCCATTTCGAAACATAGTCAACGCGTACTAAGATGTATTTGTTGCCACACGATGATGGGAAAGGTCCCATAAAATCGATGCCCCATACATCAAAGACTTCGCACTCTAAGATGGGTTTTAAAGGCATGTCGAAACGCCTTGTCGAGTTCCGGTTCTTTGACACCTATCGCAAGCTTTACGAAGGCTTCGTATCCTTAAAGATTGTAGGCCAATAGAAACCGGACCGGAAGATCTTCGCAACCGTTTTCCAAGGACCAAAGTGACCACCCGTGGGTCCACTATGGCATTGCTCGATAATCTCTTGTTGCTCGATTCGAACGCATCTCCTAAGCAAACCATCTTTGCGGATCTTGAACGAGATAAGGTTCATCCCAAACGAAATATTTCATATCGAGAAGAACTTCTTCTTCTCCCGATACGACATCTCGGGGTCAAGGTAACGGGCATGAAGGTAATTCACAATGGACGAATACCATGGAACATCGGAGAGCGGCCATCGATCAACATGATGTTCTCTGTAGGAAAGTAAAGATCTATATCTTCGGGATCACCCATTTCCTCACTTATCATCCTAGAGACATGATCCGCCACTACGTTCTCACCGCCCTTCTTATCTTTGATTTGAACGTCAAACTCTTGGAGGGTCGCATCCAACGCAAGAAGCGCGGTTTAGCTTCCTTTTTGGTCATGAGATAACGCAAGGCGCGTGATCAGTCCACACAATCACTTGAGCACCTAGCAAGTAACTACGAAACTTATCCATAGCAAAGACTACGGCTAATAATTCCTTTTCAGTGGTTGTGTAGTTAACTTGAGAAGGATTCAGTGTGTGACTGGCATAATAGATAGGCTGGAACTTTCCATTAAGCTTTTGCCCTAAGACTGCACCAACAGCATAGTTGGATGCATCGCACATAAGCTCAAAGGGCAGGTTCCAGTCAGGTGAAATAAGAATTGGAGCGGATATTAACCGATTCTTGAGCTCCTCAAACGCTTGCTTGCAGTTTTCATCGAAATTGAACTCAACGTCTTCCTTGAGCAGAGTAGATAGGGGCTTGGCTACTTTGGAAAAATCTTGGATGAATCTCCTATAGAAACCGACATGTCCGAGGAAACCTCTGACTTCGCGTACATTCTTAGGATAACTCATCTTCTCAATGGCTTCTACCTTGGCCCTATCTACTTCTATACCTTTGGCGGACACTTTGTGGCCAAGAACTATCCCTTCATCGACCATAAAATGGCATTTTTCCCAATTGAGTACTAAGTCCTTTTCCACACATCTAGACAACACCTGATCAAGATTATTGAGGCGATCATCAAAGGATTGACCGAAGACCGAAAAATCGTCCATAAAAATCTCCATGCACTTTTCAACTAGCCCGTCAAAGATTGCCATCATACACCTTTGAAAGGTGGCCGGGGCATTACAGAGACCAAATGGCATCCGCCCGTAGCGAATGTCCCATAAGGGCAAGTGAAAGTGGTCTTCTCTTGGTCAACAGGATCGATGGGTATCCGGAAGTATCCCGAATATCCATCCAGAAACAAGAGAATGCGTGCCCCACCGCACGCTCAAGCATCCGGTCTATGAATGGAAGGGGAAAATGATCTTTCAAAGTGTGACCTCATTGAGTTTTCTATAGTCAATACGTACCCTATAGCCCGTAACGAGCCTCAATGCTATCTCCTCTCCCTTCTCATTTTTCTCAATCGTAATTCCACCTTTTTTGGGAACTACCCGAGTTGGGGATACCCACTCACCGTCCGCAATGGCGTATATGATACCCATATCTAGAAGCTTGATAATTTCCTTCTTGACTACCTCTTGCATGTGAGGGTTGAGTCTTCTCTCGAGGTCGTCTAACTCGTTTTGCACCCTCCTCGCCTTGATTTTGTGCATACAGATGTCGGGAGATATCCCTCGGATATCTCCCACCTCGCCATCCAAAGGCTTTTGCATTTTTGCGCAAGACGTTTAACGCTTAAGCTCTTCTATACGAGATAGCTTGGCAGAGATGATCAAAGAAAGCTTGTCACCTTCTCTTAAAAACACATACTTAAGATGTTTAGGCAACGGCTTCAGTACCAAATCTACGGGAGGATCCTCTAGACTTGATTTAAGATCACCACTCTTCAACTCAACATCGCTGAGCTTACTCAGTGGTCCTACTGCCAAGGTTTCTTCTCTTAGCTCATCCTTAAATTCAGCTGCTAACTGATCTAGATTGACCACACCATGATTATTCAGATTATCAATCAATCGCTCATATTCTCGCTTCTACAACAAGACTTGCGTATCCATGGAGTCATTGAAGTCATCGACGTCTCCTCAATGGAACAACCGGTTGGAGATCCGGAAGGTACATTGATAGATTTAGAAACACTATAACTCACCTCCCGGTCACCAACTCGAATGGTCACGTGCCCACCATCACAATCGATAAGGGCTCTAGCGTAGATAGGAAGGGTCTTCCAAGAATCAAGGGGACATTTTCACTTTTCTCAATATCTAAAACGTACCGCCAACCGGAAAGGTAAACCTATCTATTTGAACTAATACGTCCTTTAGGATTCCCGAAGCTTTCTTAGAAGATCTATCGAACCGCAAATTCATGGTCGTGGGTTCTAGAAGACTTTGTAAACCCAAATTTGCGCTTGCACACAGATAATGGCATCAAGCTGATAGATGCACCCATGTCACATAATGAATTTGGGAAGACTAGTCCTCCCATCTGCAATGTGAGCACAAATTTTCCTGGATCGCTCCTCTTGATTGGTAAGCTTTCATAATTGACCGAGAAACACTCCTTACCAACTCGCTTGATCCATTCCGGCTAACTTCTTCTTGGAAGATACAACATCCTTGATGAACTTTGTATACTTAGGCATCTCGACCAAGACCTCGGATAATGGCAGATTTACCTGAGTATTTTTCAGAAGGTTTAGCACCTTCTCGTACTTTTTGTCTTCAACCAATGGAATGTTGCTCTTCCTCGGTGGAAACGGAAGCTTATTCAGATCACTCTCGGAAAAGACTTTCTTTGAGGATGCGCTGATAGCTTTGTCTTCCAAATCCTTCCACCGAACCGTCTTTTCAGAAGCTTTCGTAGTCAGGGGATCAGCCACCTGACTTTCTTTCCCTTTTTCAGTCCTCAAGGATCAGCCACTTGAGGATTTCCAACCTTTTCACCTATTAGGGGATCGCCACTCCGAGTACTTGCTTGCAGCCAAGGGGACGATGGGTGCTCAACTTCCCCTCCTGCCTTATCAATGGCAGGAGGGGCTAGTGGTTTCCCTAAAAGCCAGGGGGACCACTCAGCTGTGTACCGCTTCTTGTCCATAGTGCATGGTTGGTACGAGGTCAGTACATTGGCTGCCGCTTAAATCGGCCTGAGCAACATGACCGCCCTTAGGATTTTTCTCGATAAAACTGGGCAAATGCCCCGGGGGTCTTGATGCTAACTGCTCAGCCAGTTGCCCTATCTGTCTTTCAAGGTTCTTATTGGTACTCATCAGGAGCTGAATGTTCTTGTTTTGCTCCTCTTTGAATGAGTTCCATTCAGCCTTGAGGTCATTGGAATTCGAGGGGCCTTGAGAATTGGAGAAATTTTGATTTTGTGGCTGGCTGGGCCGATTCTGATAATTGGAATTGGAAATGGAGGGCCAATTCTGATTAAACCTTTGTGTTTGATTGGAAAAATTAAAGTTTTGGTTCGGACCAAAACCAGGGTTTCTATTGAAGTTCGGGTTAGAATTAAAGTTCGAGTTTGGATTCTGATTGAAACTCGGATTCTGGCCGAAGCCCTGATTTTGAGCATTATTCTGGCCAGAGAATTGGCTATTGAACCTAGGATTAGACTGGCCAGAAAAAGCATTCACTTCCGCGTTTTGTCCAATCATGGGACGAAACGAGCAAAGATGTGCTCGGATCATCACATACTTGGCATGTGATTGGATTATACCGTCCATTATTATGAACAATGTTGACTTGATGAGCAAATGGGGGTTGAAATTGACACCGGCCGAACACGTGGCCGGGTTGACAACAATTGTCGCAATACAGACCCGAGAGTTCTCCGTGGAAACGAAAGAGTCCGATTACTCGGATTAGAACATTTTGAGACGTTGTCGGTTGAGAGTTAACCATTTGCTTTTGCAACATGGCAATCGTATTCGCATAGTCACTTCCTCGACCTTGGGAGGAGGAGGAGGTGCCCGAATAGCTTGATAGGATGGGGCATAGTTGTATTTGGCAATGTCTTCGAACAATGCCCATCCTTCGTCCGAGTCTTCTTCAAAAATGCCCCGCCGATGAACTATTGACCATGCCCTTAGTGAGCTCGGTCAATCCGCTAAAGAATGTATGGACTTGCCTTTGCATCGGCAAGCCATGGTGGGGACATTTTCGGAGGAGGGACTTGAACCTTTTCCGAAGAATCAAAGAAAGATTCATTTTCCCGCCGATGGAATGTGAAGATTTCGTTCAAACACTGGGCCGTCTTTGATGGAGGGAAATATTGACTCAAAAATTCTCTTTCAAGTCCGGCCCAGGTCATAATGGATTCCGAGGGGAGAGAGTGATACCACTCTAGTGCTTCCCCCCGCAAGGAAAATGGGAAAAGCTTGAGCTTGATTGCGTCCTCACTTACACCTTGGATACGGGTAGTACCGCATATGTGTAGAAATGTGTGTAGGTGAGTGTGGGGGTTCTCGCATTGATAGCCGTGAAAAATCGATGCATGCCGCATCATCCGAATAAGTCCCGGCTTAAGCTCGAAAGTTTGAGCAAGAATGGCCGGCATAACAATCGCGGGGTTGATGGTGACCGTGCCGGCATGGCATAGTCGGCCAACGTCCGTCTATCTTCCGCCGCCATTATTACTATTCTTTCGATTTCTCCTGAAATATAATGCTCAAATTCTTGATCTAGAGCGTTTCCTTCGTCGAACCGAAGTTTCCGCCTATTGGGTCGGACTATGGTCCGCTCGGGGTCAGGGGAGTAGATTAGTGGTCCCTTCTGACTACGAGTTTGCATACACCGAGATCCAAGATCAAGTTGTTTGAGCAAGAAAGAAAGAAGGAGAGAAAGAGAACTATAAACTAAGAAACTAACGACTTAAATTAAAGACTTATAATCTAATCTAAGATCAAAACCTAGGGAAAAGAAAAGAAAAGAAGAAGTTGATAGAAGGAAAAGGGGAACGGACGGACGTCCAAAATTGTGGACGAGCGTCCGACCGCCAGGGATAGACGGGCGTCCGAAGTGTGAACGCTCGTCCGTTCGTCGAATCTGATTCAGGATTGAGGACGTTTCAGAGGACGGGCATCCAGTAAACTAAACGCTCGTCCGACTGAAGCAAGAACTGGACGGGCGTCTGGTAATACGGACGCTCGTCCAACTGGGCAGAAACGGATAGGAAAAACATAGCGTGGTAAACAGAAAACAGGGGATAAACTAGGAGCAAAGATTTTATATTAACTACTAGCAAAAACGCAATTAAAACGACAGAAATTTGAACAAAAACAACTAAACTACTACAAACAGAAATTGAAAATATCTAACCTAAAAACAGGAATTGAAAGCAAAATAAAAACTAGAACAAAAACTAGACAACCGTCCGGTTCCCCGGCAACGGCGCCAAAAACTTGTCTACGGATTTTATCTATGCAAAACAAACAAGTAATAAATTTATAATCCGGTTAACCCCAAGTATAAGGATCGTAGTACTAGTGGTTAATGCCGGGTCGATCTTACGGGGAACTAAACGATTGTGGTTCCTAGTTTTTGTCTAACTAAACTATGTCACGGAAAACTAAACTCAACAGCGATTAAACAAAAGTAAACTGAACATATATGCTGAATATAAACTAGACAGAGGACGAATCCAAAGCTAGGGAGGTTTGGTTGCGAACAAATTACTCTAAAAGTGCAATAGAAAATAAACTAACTAAACAGCTCAAGTCTCAAGGGTTAAATCAAGTTTAATACGGGCAAACGAGTATTGATCCACCTATCCAACAAACACTAATCTCTCATCCCGATTATATTGCGCTTTCTACCAAGTTGTGGTTCATCTTATCAAAGGTATGAATCCTACTTTCGTAGATGATTCGCCTATTAATTTCTATCTTTCGATTTACGGAAATTAACGCGTCATAACATAAACAAAGATGCAAACTTTAGCGTTTTAACCTAGATTTCCAACCTATCAACTTTCGTTTGACATAGATTAAAGATCTATTCCTAAATCATGGTGATCTAATGTTTATAAAGACTTTCATCAAATATAAAGCATCATACATGCACATCTTTCGATATAAATGCAATTAATCAACATAAGACATGATAAAGGACACAACTTGATTAAAAACTTACAAAATAACCGAAGAATCAAAAGTAATGAAAGTTGGATGGCTTCACAATGCTCGTTTGATTGAAGCCTAGCCTCTTAGCATCCTTGAATAGCTTGAATTGTTGAAGTAAATTGCATAAACTAAACTAATTTTTATCTAGAAATTTAAGAACATAAAACTGGAAAAAAACTGAGTAAAAACGCAGCCTATAGCCGCCCCTAGGGTTTAAGGTTCGAGAATTGTAGAATTCGTCTCTCAATGTGTGAAAATAGGCAAGTATTTTTAGAGATTTGAGGCGGTTTCACTAAGTCGGCAATCCGGACGCTCGTTCAGTTAAGTAGACGCTCGTCCAGGTGTTCTGAACTCCAACGCAGACGTTCGTTTGGATAGCGTCCAAACTCTCTCGATCTTCTTTTTGCACTTTGGACGCTCGTTTGATTGTTCCGGACGTTCGTCCGCAAGTTCATGATGCCTCAATATTGAATTCTTCCTCTGACGCCCGTTTGGATTATCGGACGCCCGTCCACTCCCGGACGGGACTTGGACGCCGCTTAGCCGGAATAAAACTTGATTAAATCATCTCTATCTCTTTTCCTGTCCACTCTATTTGATCATTATCTCTTCTTAAATCTTTATAGCTCGAATTTTAACCCTTTTTGATCATCATTTGAGCACAATGAACATACCTATAACACATGGAAAACATCGCAAAACTGTAATAAAGTCCAATTAATTATAATTCACGATGAAAACACATAATTTATTCAATATTGCGATTAAGTCCTTAAAACCCTAGTATGCTCAATATTTCCATATAAGGGCCATTTATTATGCAATTAATCCAATTAAGGGGGAAAATACCATAAAATATATCATAATAAAACATAGATTTTCACCCTTAACACTCGACAATCTTTCAATTCAGCCTGGATCAGGCCACTTAACCTTTCTCCCAGCCACTACATCGTGTAAGCTCTGGTTAGTAGTGCGGTGCAGAAACAGCATCTAACGCATGGGGTCAAGTTTCTGATCGCTTTCCAAACGCTGTTAATCCTCCCCATCGTAGACTTCTTCTTTCTCTGTCTTTTCTTCAACTGTCGCTCCCTTTCAAGCTCTTCCATATCCTAACCACCAGCCAGAACTTCCTCTACTGGACCATTGCCGTCATCCTCAGAAAACAAATCGGGCAAAAACTCATCAAACTCATTGACTTCAGGAGTACCACACCCGAGGATGTCGAGGAAATGAAAAATCAAAGGCTTCTCTTTGGTTTGACCGATATAATGCTTACACCTTTGACCATTCACTCTGAACGGCTGGTCACCATGACCTCTTAGTTCTAAAACACCTCCAGGAATGATTTGTAGAATTTCAAAGGGGCCGGACCAACATGTCCTCAACTTTCCAGGAAACAGGTGTAACCTGGAATTGTACAATAAAACTTGCTCCCCAACTTGAAATTCTCGCTTCTTGATTCTTGCGTCGTGAAGGAGTTTCATCTTATCCTTACTAATCCTGGCATTTTCGTAGGCTTGGAGTCTAAACTCATCTAACTCATGCAACAGCTGCAGTCGGTGTTCACCACATGATTTGGCATCAAAGTTTAAGAACTTAATGGCCCAATACGCTCTATTCTCTAATTCGACTGGCAAGTGGCATGATTTTCCATACACCATCTGGTAGGGTGATGTGCCCATGGGGGTCTTATAGGCAGTTCGGTATGCCCATAGTACATCATCCAATTTAAGACTCTAGTCCTTTCTGTGACTGTTGACTACTTTTTCCAGGATCTTCTTCAAGCTTTGATTGCTTCTCTCGACCTGGCCACTAGTCATAGGGTGATATGGTGTGCCAGTTTTGTGCCGAACACCGTATTTCTCAAGTACTTTCTCTAGTGGTCGGTTGCAGAAGTGTGTCCCTTCATCACTTATCAAGGCACGTGGACACCCAAATCTCACGAAGATATTTTTCTTAAGAAAATTCATGACCGTTTTGTGATCATTGTGAGAAGTGGCTTGAGCCTCCACCCATTTCGATACATAATCGACACAGACTAAGATGTATTTATTTCCACAGGAAGATGGGAACGGGCCCATAAAATCAATCCCCCATACATCGAAGACTTCACATTCAAGAATGGGCTTTAATGGCATGTCAAAACGCCTTGTTAGAGCTCCGGTTCGTTGGCACCTATCACAAGCTTTACAGAAAGCTTCTGTATCCTTGAAGATCGTGGGCCAATAGAAACCAGATTGAAAGATCTTGGCAACGGTTTTCCAGGGTCCAAAGTGACCACCGAGAGGTCCACCGTGGCATTGTTCAATAATGTCACGTTGCTCGATTCGGTACACATCTCCTTAGCAATCCATCCTTACAAATCTTGAAGAGGTAAGGTTCATCCCATACAAATGTTTTCAAATCAGAGAAGAATTTCTTCTTCTCCTGATATGAAAATTCTGGATTAAGATATTGGGAATGAAGGTAGTTGACGATGGAAGAATACCATGGAACATCTGGAGCACAATTGTCTATCAGCATGACATTCTCAAGAGGAAAGTAAAGATCTATATCGTCAGGGTCTTCCTTTTCCTCATTCAACATTCTCGAAACATGATCAGCCACTACGTTTTCACTTCCCTTTTTGTCTTTAATCTGTACATCAAACTCTTGTAGGATCAGTATCCAACGTAGTAAGCGTGGTTTAGCCTCCTTCTCTGTCATGAGATATCGCAAAGCAGCGTGATCAGTCCACACAATCACTTGAGCACCCAACAAGTAACTACGAAATTTGTCCATAGCGAAGACTACGGCTAGTAATTCCTTTTCAGTCGTCGTGTAGTTTACTTGGGTAGGATTTAGTGTGTGACTGGCGTAATAGATAGGCTGGAATTTTCCCTTAATCCGTTGTCCTAAGACCGCACCAACAAGATAGTTTGATGCATCGCACATAAGCTCGAAGGGTAGATTCCGGTCGGGCGAGATAAGAATCGGTGCGAAATTAATCGACTTTTAAGCTCCTCAAACGCTTGCTTGCAACTATCATCGAAATTAAAAACAACGTCTTCTTTGAGCAAAGTGGATAGGGGCTTGGCTATCTTGGAAAAGTCTTTAATGAATCTCCTATAAAAACCGACGTGTCCAAGAAAACCTCTAACTTCGCGCACATTTCTAGGATAGTTCACTTCTCGATAGCTTCAACTTTTGCCCCGTCTACTTCAATACCTTTGGCCGAGATTTTGTGGCCAAGAACTATTCCTTCATCTACCATGAAATGGCACTTTTCCCAATTTAGGACTAAGTTCTTTTCCACACATTGGGATAACACCTGGTCAAGATTATCGAGACAATCATCAAAGGATTGACCAAAGACCGAAAAATCATCCATAAAAATTTCCATACACTTTTCAACTAACCCATCAAAGATGGCCAGCATACATCTTTGGAATGTAGCTGGGGAATTGCAAAGACCAAATGGCATTCTCCTGTAAGCGAATGTACCATAGGGGCAGGTGAAAGTGGTCTTTTCTTGGTCAACCGGATCGAGGGGTATCTGGAAATATCCTGAATATCCATCCAGGAAACAGTAGAATGCATGTCCCGCCAGGCGCTCTAGCATCTGGTCAATGAATGGAAGGGGAAATGATCTTTCATTGTAACCTCATTGAGCTTTCTATAGTCGATACGGACTCTATAACCGCAACGAGCCTCAATGCTATTTCTTCTCCCTTCTCATTCTTCTCAATAGTAATTCCTCCTTTTTTGGGAACTACCTGAGTAGGGGATACCCATTCACCGTCGGCAATTGCGTAAATGATACCCATGTCTAAAAGCTTGATAATCTCCTTTTTGACCACTTCTTGCATATGAGGGTTGAGCCTCCTCCTGGGCCGTCTAACACATTTTGCACCCTCTTGAGTCTTGATTTTATGCATATAAATGTCAGGAGATATCCCTCTGATGTCTCCTACTTGCCAACCAAAGGCTTTCTCGTTCTTTCTCAAGACGTTTAACAATTTCATCTCTTCCAATCGAGATAGCTTGGCAGAAATAATCAATGGAAGCTTGTCACCTTCTCTTAAGAACACATATTTCGTATGCTTAGGTAACGGCTTCGCATCGATCCGGGGGGTCTTCTAAACTTGATTTAAGATCTCCACTTTTCAACTCAACATCACCGAGTTTACTTAGTGGTCCCACTCGCCAAAGCCTCTCCTTTCAATAATCCTTTATCAAACTCACTTCTAACCGTTCTAGATTCACCACACCATGATTATTCGATTCTCAACTAATCGCTCGTATTCAGTCGCAACAGCCATGACTTGCTTTTCCATGTAATCATTGAAATCATCTGACATATCCTCAATGGAGAAGCCGGTGGGGTAATCAGAGGGTCTCTGAATAGATTTGGAGACACTGTAGCTCACCTCCTGATCACCGACTCGTATAGTCACTTGCCCACCATCACAATCAATGAGGGCCCTGGCTGTAGAAAGAAAGGGTCTTCCAAGTATCAAGAGGACATTCTCATCCTTCTCTATGTCCAGGACGTACCAGTCAACCGGAAAGGTAAATCTATCAATTTGAACTATTACGTCCTTTAATATTCCCACAGCTTTCTTGGAAGATCTATCAGCAACTTTGTAACACCCCGGTTTCCAATCCCGTCGGCCGCCGGTATTGGTCACCGTAGTGCCACTCATCACGACACACAGTCGTGGCAGTAACATTCGACATTCCACAACAGAGAGAAATTAAACATCCACCATTCATTATTTAAAATGTAAAATGAGTGCCATCTCTTATCAAAAGTGAGAACATGCGGAACCACAGTAAAACTTAAAGTTTCATAAATCTGACAAAGTGGAAAGTAAATAGTTGTCTATAACTACGCGGCTCTCAAGACCCCGCGACATTCCCGCAACGAGCAATCAATCCAAGGACTACCTGCTAAGAGTCGGTTGTGCTGTGTTTCTTGAAAGCTCTTGCTAACGAATTAAAACCGTTCTTCTACGAAGCCCGAATCTATATCAACGACGACGACGAATCCTTAACACCAAAGAGAGAAATTTTTCTCTCCTTCTTCTTCACACAGTCGGCGGCAATGGGGAGGGTTTGGGTTTCACGTGTAATTGGGAAAAAGATGGAGAAGGAATAAAAGAAGTCCCCCTCCCCTTTTAATTATTAACCAATGTATTTCCTTTTAATTAAAGAATTATAAAATTCCATTTTAATTATTAATCAACCCTTCCAAATAATTACTAAACACATAATTCCCCAAGTTATTGAACCTTTTTTTTTTCAATTAAATAGGGAGTCAAAATTTCGGGATATTACATCCTCCCCCCCTTAAGACAAAACTTCGTCCTCGAAGTTCAGGTTCGTACCGGGCGTTAATCCACCCCCCCTTTAAAGCACCCTTCGTCCCCGAAGATAAGCAAAAGGATTTTACGAACAAGGCTTGAGAATTGCATACCTTAAGAGAACAAATGCGGGTACTTCTGTCGCATAGCATCCTCAGCTTCCCATGTCGCCTCCTCGGTGGCATGGTTAGACCATAAGACCTTGACGATGCTAACCTCACGTCCCCTTGTTTTCCGTACCTTAGTATCTAATATCTGCACCGGTACCTCCTCGTAAGTCAAGGACTGGTCTAGCTCAACCACCTCCGGTTCAATCACGTGGAAAGGGTCACTCACGTACTTGCGCAAGTGGGATACATGGAACACGTTATGCACCTTATCCAACGCCGGTGGCAAGGCGAGTCGATATGCCACTTCACCTATACGGTCCAAGACCTCATATGGCCCCACGTACTTGGGACTCAACTTCCCCTTTTTGCCAAAACGCATTACTCCTCTGGTTGGTGATACTCGTAGCAATACCTTATCGCCCACGGCAAACTCAATATCCCGGCGGTGTAAGTCTGCATAACTCTTCTGCCTATCTTGGGCAGCCTTCATCTTTTCTCGGATCGTCTGTACCTGCTTGACCGTATCTTCGATCATTTGCGGTCCCAAAATCACTGCCTCGGATGAATCGTCCCAACAAACCGGACTCTTGCACTTCCTACCATAAAGTGCCTCAAAAGGTGCCATCTTAATACTGGCGTGGTAGCTGTTGTTGTATGAAAATTCGATAAGATCGAGCTTTTCCTCCTAAGAGCCCTTGAATTCTAATACACATGCCCTCAGCATGTCTTCCAAAGTTTGTATGGTCCTCTCTGTCTGACCATCGGTAGCAGGGTGAAAAGCTGTACTCATTCGTAGTTCCGTCCCCAAGGCTGCCTGTAGCTCCTGCCAAAACCGAGATATAAATCTCGCATCTCTATCTGACACGATGCTGCTGGGTATACCATGTAGTCTCACAATATTTCTCCGGTATGCCACAGCCAACTCCGTCTTACTCCAAGTGTCTTTCATCGGAATGAAATGCGCCACTTTAGTCAGTCTATCCACAACGACCCAAATCATATTATTGCCTTTAGGACTCCTCGGTAATCCGCATACAAAATCCATGGAGATGGAATCCCACTTCCAAACCGGCACATCCAACGGCCGCAAGATACCCCCGTGGCCGTCGATGTTCAATCTTGACCTTCGACAAGTCGGGCACTTTGCCACAAATTCTGCTACTTCGCGTTTCATATTGGGCCACCAAGAGGTTTTCTTGAGGTCCTTATACAGTTTGTCTCCTCCCGGGTGAACAGAATAAGGCGTACTATGAGCTTCACTCAAGATCCGCCTCTTAAGTTCTTCGTCGGCTGCTACACACCACCGACCCTTAAACCGGATACTACCGTCCTCATGTAGCGTAAAATCACCGCCCCATCCGTACCAATCTTGGCCCTCTTTGCCTCGATTACCTTGTCACCCACTTGTCTCGCCCGGATCTCGCCGTATAATTCGTCCTCTCGATACCACTTTGTAACATCCCGGTTTCCAATCCCGTCGGCCGCCGGTATTGGTCACCGTAGTGCCACTCATCACGACACACAGTCGTGGCAGTAACATTCGACATTCCACAACAGAGAGAAATTAAACATCCACCATTCATTATTTAAAATGTAAAATGAGTGCCATCTCTTATCAAAAGTGAGAACATGCGGAACCACAATAAAACTTAAAGTTTCATAAATTTGACAAAGTGGAAAGTAAATAGTTGTCTATAACTACGCGGCTCTCAAGACCCCGCGACATTCCCGCAACGAGCAATCAATCCAAGGACTACCTGCTAAGAGTCGGTTGTGCTGTGTTTCTTGAAAGCTCTTGCTAACGAATTAAAACCGTTCTTCTACGAAGCCCGAATCTATATCAACGACGACGACGAATCCTCAACACCAAGGAGAGAAATTTTTCTCTCCTTCTTCTTCACACAGTCGGCGGCAATGGGGAGGGTTTGGGTTTCGCGTGTAATTGGGAAAAAGATGGAGAAGGAATAAAAGAAGTCCCCCTCCCCTTTTAATTATTAACCAATGTATTTCCTTTTAATTAAAGAATTATAAAAATTCCATTTTAATTATTAATCAACCCTTCCAAATAATTACTAAACACATAATTCCCCAAGTTATTGAACCTTTTTTTTTTCAATTAAATAGGGAGTCAAAATTTCGGGATATTACAAAATTGAAGGTTCATGGTTGTGGGTTCTAGAAGATCATTCAATCCAAGCTGTTTGCAGACAGACAATGGCATCAGACTTATGGATGCACCCAGGTCACATAAAGAATTTGGGAAGACTAAGCCTCCCATCAGTAATGTGAGCACAAATTTCCCAAGGTCACCCCTCTTGGTTGGTAGATCATCATAAGTTACCATAGAGCAATCCTCACCAATCAACCGATCCATGTCTTCTAACTTCTTCTTAGAAGAAATAACATCCTTGATGAACTTGGTATACTTAGGCATCTCAACCAAAACATCAGATATTAGAAGATTAACCTGAGTATTTTTCAGAAGATTTAGCGCTTTTTCGTATTTCTTATCCTCATGCAAGGGAATGTTGCTTTTTCTAGGTGGAAATAGAAGTTTCTTCAAATCATTCTCAGAAAATACTTTCTTCGAGGATGAACTGACAGCTTTGTCTTCCAAATCTTTCCACCTCACCACTTTCTCATTTTTCTTACTAGTCAGGGGATCAGCCACCTGAGGTCCTTCAAACTCCTTACTTTTCAGGGGATCAGCCACCTGAGTACTCTCTTGCAGAAAAGGGGAACGTAGGTGCTCGACTTCCCCTCCTGCCTTATCACTGGCAGGAGGGGTTAGTGGTTTCCCTGGTTCGGGAAACCACTTAGTTGAGTACCAGATCTCAGATTCATTGCACTGGCCTCTTCTCTACCATACGGAATTGAAGGTACCAGGTCAGTGCATTGGCTATGATTTAAATCGGTCTGAGCTACCTGACCGCCCTTAGGGTTCTTCTCCGTAAAGCTAGGCAAGTGTCCTGAGGGTCTGGAAGCTAACTGCTCGGCCAATTGCCCGATTTGCCTCTCACGATTCTTCATTGTTCTATTTTGCTCATCCCGAAAGGAGTCCCACTGAGCTCTGATATCATTAGAGTGCGAGGGGCCTTGAGAATTTTGGAAGTTCTGGGGAAAAGGCTGGCTAGACCGACTCTGCAATGCAGGATTAGAATTGTTAGGCCAATTCTGATTGAACCTTTGATTCTGATTGGAAAAATTAGTATTCTGGTTCTGATTGAAATTAGGGTTTCTGTTGGTCCCTTAGAAAGGCTAACACAAGTTTAGAGGGGGGGTGAATAAACTTGTCACCAAAAACTAATCCTAAGATGAAAAAGCCCTAGGAACTGAGTTTCTCTGAAACTCAAACTGATCTCCAATTCAGTTTTGTTCCTGTCCCTTAACTTGTGTGGAGTTCAGTTAGCTCAACTGAGTGTAAGTCAAAACTGACTTATATTCAGTCTTGTTAACTGGCAGCGGATAAAGAAATAGCCTTTAGTGCAATAGATGTGTAGACAGAAATCTAGACCTTCTATGTATCAGTTTGTGAGGACTCAGTGTCGGGTGTTTGCTGAGAGATAATACAATAAATAAAACAAACACAAATGCGTAAAGTAGATCAATACAAGATTTGTTTATGGAAGTTCCGGGTGGTGTAATCCCGTACATCTCCCCTTCTCCTGTGGTGTAGGAGGTATCACTAGAATAATGAGATAACCGTTACAAAATCCTAGCACTATGACAGTCCTTCACGACACCCTGGTTTCACTGTCTACACAAAATGAAGAAAGGTGAGATTGCTCCCTTCATTCTGGCACACGGATCTTTCGGAGGTGGAATTGCTCCTTCACCACTCACCACTAACACATACACACAGCCCGCAGACTGCACCAATTGCTGTAGCAACACCGTAAGAGAAAAGGTAGAATTGCTCTTCTCAAACTATGCACAGCCAACCCTTTTTCAAAGGTTAGGTTTAGAATCAATCACAAGATTAATTCAGTGAGCTGTCTGATTCTTCTGGATCTGGCTTTGTAGCTCCAAGATGCCTTCTTTCCCCCTTTGTGGGTTACTGGATCTTTCTTTGAAGTCTTCAAGGCAATTTCGTTGGCTTCCCCTTGTTCTGGATATATCTAATCTGATTTTATGGATCTGGATTTGGATCTTTGAATATATGCTTGTAAAGCTCTTTTTCTGATCCTCCTCTCTCTTCTTCAAGTGATTCTCTTGTGTATTTATAGGGGTGATGTAATGATCACTAGCTCTTGTAGCCGTTACACTTGTCGTTTTGCCAACGTTTATATGTACGATCTTTTGTCGTATTCTCAGCTTGAATTTAACAAGGCCTTAACTCGCTTTTCTACTCTTCTTCAAAACTCGAGTACCTTGTATACTTACTATCCGACTTCAATTGACTAAGTCGAGTACACCAATCGCTTTCTTCTTACTTGGTAACGATAATCTTTGTCCTTAAGATTATTCGCTTATACATGATCTATAACTCGCTTCGGTCACCACGGACTTGCTCGAATCCCGACTTATAGTCACAACTTAATCGCCTTCTTACCGAGTTTGCCACCTCGCTTCTTCAATCTTCAATAACCGAGTCCGTGTCCCTCGCTTCTTCGCCTTCTAGATAAGCCAACCGAGTCCGTGTCCCTCGGTGAACTTACCTTCTTCGCTTCTCGCATAACCGAGTTTGAACCCTCGCTTCTTATTCGCTTTTCTTACTATAACTCGCTTTCCTTGTTGTGACCCGAAATTGTTCGCCTAGTTCCTATTCTATTACAATGCTTGTCCGAAACAACCTATACAAGGTTCGTACTCTAGATAGAACTTATACATTTATCTCTAGACCATTTCTTGCTTCTTCTTTCATTATGCACTATAACAGTTAGTTACGACTTCATCATCATGGGTTGTAAGTGATTTGTCTAATTACGTGACGAATCATCATCAAAACATAAATAATATTTCCAGCAGTTTCTATTGAAATTCTGGCTTTGGTTAAAATTCGAATTTTGATTGAAATTTTGATCATGATTGAAACCCTGGTTTTGAAGATTACTTTGGCCAGACAATTGATTATTAAATCTCTGGTTTTGCTGGCCAAAGAAAGCGTTTACTTCAAAGATTCGTCCATTCATAGGACGTAAACGAGATGTATGACCCATATTGTCACGCTTCGACATGTGACTTGATTGTACTTGTCCATAATCATGAACAACATTAACTTGATGACTAGAAGGGGAAATGAATTGACACCGGCCAACCAAATGGTCGGTCGACAAAGCAATGTTCACAATACGAACTTGAGAGTTCCGTGAGAATGATAGATTCTCGGTTAATCGATTAGAAGACATTTGAGAAGCCGCCATCCGCTTTTGCGGCATGGCGATCGGACTTTGCATATTCACCTCCTCGATCCTGGGAGGAAGAGGAGGTGCTTGGATAGCTTGAGAGGAGGGGGCGTAATTATACTTGGCAATATCCTCAAATAGTGCCCATCCCTCTTCAGGTGTCTTTCTCAAGAATGCCCCACCAGAGGAACTATTGACCATGCCCTTAGTGAGCTCGGTCAATCCACTAAAAAACGTATTGACTTGCCTCTGCAAGCCCAAACCATGATGGGGACATTTACGAAGAAGAGACTTGAACCTCTTTCATGCATCAAAGAACGATTCGTTTTCCTTTTGGCAGAAAGTGAAAATGTCACTTAAGCATTGGGCTGTCTTGGATGGCGGGAAATATTGACTTAAGAACTCTTTTTCTAGTCCGGCCCAGGTGGTAATGGATTCAGCAGGGAGAGAGTTGTACCACTCTTTTGCCTCCCCCTTCAAGGAAAACGGAAAGAGTTTCAGTTTAATCGCATCCTCACTGACTCCTTGGATGCGAGTCGTACCACATATCACCAGAAATGTGTGTACGTGCGTATGAGGATTTTCAGATTGAAACCCGTGGAAGATGGATGCATGTTGCATCATTTGAATGAGCCCAGGCTTGAGTTCGAAGGTCTGTGCATTTATGGTTGGTAGGACGATAGCCTGGTTGACCTTGACTTTGCCAGGCATGGCGTAGTCTGCCAACGTACGTCTATCTTCAGCAGCCATAATGATGAAATCTTCGATCTCTTCAGCTAAGCGATCCTCAAGGTCATGATCGGCCCTGTCAGAAGGAACCGCAGAACGGATTCTCTCGCTCGTTTGGTCGGACTATGGTCCGCTCGAGGTCAGGGGTATAGAGTAGTGGCCCTTTTTGACTTCGAGTTTGCATAAACCGAAACCAAAATCAAGTGGTTTAACCTTTTAATCAAAGGTTAAAACCAAGAAAAGATTTTAAAGAAAAGAGGTCAGACGTGCGTCCGGATTACTGGACGGGCGTCTGCCTGAAGAACTAGACGGGCGTCCGGATTAACTGGACGCTCGTCTGATTTCAGAAAAAACAAAAAAACAAAAACAAAAAAACAAAAAAACAGACAAGAAAATAAAAACTAGACAACCGTCCGGTTCCCCGGCAACGGCGCCAAAAACTTGTCTCGGATTTTATCAACGGAAAAACAACAAGTAATAAATTATAAATCCGGTATACCCCAAGTGCAGGGATCGTAGTATAGCAACTAATACCGGGTCGATCTCACAGGGAATCGGGGTTGTTTATTCTAGTTTTTATTAACTGACCTAAGGGTGTCACAGTTACTAATACTAAGAAGATTATAACAAAATAAAACAATTAACAAGTAACAAAGCTAAAAACGATAATAACGAAAGTAAACTGGACAGAAGATCGAGATCTAAAGCCAGGAAAATATGGGTACGAACAATTTAACTAACCTAAGTTTATTCTAACCCTAATACGCAATAAAAACTATAGCTTTACTAGGCAATTCTAGCACAAGTGATTTTAGTCAATAATTTAACAAACGAACAAGCTATTGATCCACCAATCGTACAACAATCAATTTCTATCTAGATTATCTCGTGATTTTTTAACCAAGTTGTGATTCACCTAACAAAGGTATGACCTCCTAATCTCTTAGAAAAGTTCCTCTATCAATCTTTTATCTTTCGATCCTAAAGATTAATGCTTTCAAATCAAAGGTGTAAGATTTCTCAATCTAGCAACCTAGAAATTTAACCTAATCAACTCTCGTTATTTTTTAGGTTAAAGATCTAACCTTTATCATGGTTATCTAAGGTTTAACATGATTCTCATCAAAATCAAACAATCAAACATGCAACGATCTCTCGATATAATAGCATAAAAACGAACAAAACGATAATAAAGGTACAACTTTAATTAAAAACTCACAAGATAATCAAAGAAGAAATTGAATTGTTGATAGAACGGCTTCACAATGCTTGTTCCAAAAGCCTTTAGCCTCTAAACATCACTTGAAAGCTCGAAATTGCTTGAATAGAGTACATAAATTCGAAGGATCTAACTAAGAGTTAAAAAACATAAAATTTGGTCTAAGAAAGATGAAAAACTAAGCTAAGCCGCCCCTTAGGGTTATTATGGCCGCCTAGACAAAATTAGGGTCTATATTGCTGTGAAAAAAACGCGACTATTTATAAGAAAATAAGTCGGTTTCAGCAAAGGCGGCGCTTGGACGCCCGTCCAAAAGAGTGAACGCCCGTCCAGTCATGCATAAAAACTTCGAGTCGGACCGAGCTGGATCAGACGCCCGTCCTTCGTAAAAATAGACGCTCGTTCATCAATTTTGTCAAAACTCTGATCTGATTTCTTCAGCCTGGACGCCCGTCCAGCAGACGGAACTTCAAACATGCGTTCAGTTTACTTCAAATCCGATTTTTCCATCTCTATCTTCAATCAACTTCATCCTTATCCTATATAAATCCGATCTTTAACACCTCTTAATCCTCTTTTAAACCAATTTCGTGCATCTACAAGATAAATAAAACATTGCAAAGTGTAATAACATTCAAATCAATAGAAAATCAACAATAAAACCTCATAATTCAACCACTTTGCGATTAAACCGTTTCAAACCTCACTTGCTCAATAAACCAATAAAACACTCAACTTCTATGCAAATTATATAAATATGGAGGAAATTATTATGAAATATAACATTATAAATCACATAAAATCACCCGAAACACAAACTCTGCTACACAGACCTCTTCCACTCCTGCACCGGGGAACAACAGTCCAAAGCCATCAACTGCCAACCCTAATGCACCAGAGTTCACTTGCCAGATCTGTGGCAGTGTGAATCACTCAGCTATTGACTGTTGGTACAGGTTTGATTATACACATCAGTCAGAGGATGTTCCTGAAGCCGTTGCTGCTATGCATCTACAAGAGCCCCATGCTCCACCTTTCTATGCTGACAGTGGAGCTACTACACATATGACCAATGATGCAGGTAATTTATTTGTTAAAAGACCATATCATGGTCAGGATAAGATCCACGTGGGTGATGGGACAGCCCTAGATATTACTCATACAGGGGATGCTCTTGTAGGACCACTAGAACTCAAGGATGTCCTTGTGGTTCCTTCTTTAACAAAAAATTTACTTTCTGTGGGTAAGTACGTTTCAAATAATCCTTGTACTTTTGAGTTCACTAATACTGGTTTTGTGATTAAGGACAAGGATCAGAGGATCATGGCCAATGGGCATAAAAAAGGGCAGACTCTATGGACTCCAAGAGGACTTGCAAGAAACCTTAGGTGCAATAAGGACAGGAAAAGCATATGTGCCTATTTGGCATGAGAGATTAGGACACCCTCATGCAAAGTCAATTTCTGTGTTAAATAAGAGTAGTCTGATTGATGTTAGTGATTGGACTCCAAAACCTAGGGTTTGTGTTAGTTGCCAATTAGGAAAAAGTTGTAAACTTCCTTTTTATAAAAGTAAAAAAGTCTATTTTTTACCTTTACAAAAAGTGCATTGTGATCTATGGGGTCCTTCCCCTGTTACATCAAATCAGGGCTATCGTTATTATTCTGTTTTCATTGATGATTATTCCAGGTTTACATGGCTTTATCCTTTGAAAAAGAAATCAGAGTTTTATGCCTGTTTCCTAAAATTTCAAAGACTCACTGAAAACCAATTAAACCATAAGATCAAAGTTTTTCAATGTGATGGAGGAGGTGAGTTTAAGTTAACTGAGTTTCTAAACCATCTCTCATCATGTGGTATACAACTGCAAATCTCATGCCCTCATACACCTGAGCAGAATGGAGTGGCTGAAAGGAAACATAGGCATGTTGTTGAAACAGGTCTAACCCTAATGTATCATGCTAATGTTCCACAACATCTATAGGTTGAAGCCTTTTTGACAGCTGTATACTTGATTAACAGACTTCCTTCATCCACTCTTAAGTTTCAGACTCCCTATTTTTCTCTTTTCCATGACCATCCTAACTATCATGGATTGAGAATCTTTGGCTGTCAATGTTTTCCAACTTTACGACATTATGGTCAGTCTAAGTTTGCTAAGAGGAGTGTTCCATGTGTGTTTCTTGGATATAGTCCATCTCATAAAGGCTATAGGTGCTTGGATCCATAAACCAAAAGGGTCTACATCTCCAGACATGTAGTATTTAATGAAGATCTGTTTCCCTTTAAAACTGAGAACAGCCAACATTCCACACAAGACACAGAATATGTGAATTATCCTTTGATAGATGAGACATCATCTGATCCTCCAGTTGAAAACCTGGAACAACGTAGGGTTCAAACTACATGTTGTGACACAGACTCACCTGTTATTGAGCCTCTCCAAGTTCCACCAACTCATGATGATCAGGAAGAAGAGCATCATGCTACACCAGTATCTCAGGACTCATCCATGCCTACTGATTCAGAGACTTCTGATCAGTCCTCTCCTGATTCAGAGTCACAAGAACACTCCCCTGATCAACCTCATGATATCCATGACCAAGAAGAAGAGCAAACTGATACAGCTCCCCTAGAGGATCCTCTTATTCCTCCAGTTCAGCCTTCCAGGCCTGTTAGGGAAAGAAGAATGCCTGCTCATCTCACAGATTATGCCCTAACTGCCACTCAACCCCCTCTTAATCTTGAGCCAAAGTCTATCAAAACTGCACTAAGACAACCTGAGTGGGTTCAGGCTATTCAAGAAGAACTGACTGCTCTTCATGACAACAAAACCTGGGTCTAGTTCCAAAACCTACAAACACCAACATAGTTGGGTCCAGATGGGTCTACAAGGTTAAAACTAAGGAAGATGGTACTCTTGAACGTTATAAGGCAAGATTGGTAGCTCAAGGCTACTCTCAGCAACCTGGGGTGGATTTTGGGGAGACTTTCAGTCCTGTCATTAAACCAACCACCATTAGGTTGGTTTTGTCCTTGGATGTCTCCCTAAAGTGGATTATGAGGCTTGATGTAAAAAATGCCTTTTTACATGGCCGGCTTAAAGAAACAGTGTATATGTCTCAGCCTCCAGGGTTTGTTGATCCAAACAGGCCTGATTATGTGTGTCTTCTTAAAAAATCTCTCTATGGCCTAAAACAGGCCCCTAGTGCCTGGTTTGATAGGTTGTCCCAATTTCTGCTCCAACTTGGTTTCCAGTGTAGTAGGGCAGATTCTTCTATGTTTGTACTTAGGGATCAAGGTGTGATATATGTCAACTTTATAATTAAAATTTATAACATTTTATAACATATTATTAATAATTTTATCTAAATATCTTAAAAAGTATTAATATAACTTATAAAAATCTAAATAGTTACAAATAAATATTGTAGTATAATTTATAACTTTTGTTATCAGATTTACCTATGGTTTTGTTGTTTTTGAATTATACAGGTATTATGCGATACAAAGTGGAAGTCGGAATCAAAATTATAAAAATCTGATCATGTGGCTGATATTTGTCAAAACCGGCGCAGGCCGGAAGAAGCCGGTTCACGCCGGATTATGTGATGATTAAATCATGTTACCCCACATGCGTCTGACAAGAAGTACTCAAATTCGGTTAATCCGGCGCACGCCGGACCAGAATACTTAGCCTATAAATAGCCCTCATTTATGAAGGAGGAAAAACCGTACCAATATATATTTCTATCTATATATATATTATCTTATCTATTCTCTGTAAATATTATTTCAGTAGGCATTCTGCCATAAATAGTAGTTATAGTATTGTTGTAATATTTAGAGTAATTATCGAAGATTGTTGATTTCATAGCTGTTGTTACATTCAGAGGATAAAAGCCCAAACTCAACAATTATATTCAGTAATGTTCTAATGTTTGTTATTTATATAAGTATCTATATATTAGTATTAATAATGACTATAGGCTAATTATACAACTAGCCAAGACATGTAATTGAGCTATGTTGATCTTTTAGGGAAATGGATGATGACTATGTTAAAATTTGATTAAAAATTGAATATGATGAATCTTTTTCTACTTGAACTAATTGATAGCCCATATTGACGTAATTAACCAATATGGACAGAGACATAACCTAATCATTAACTGACCAGAGACGTTAAGATATGAGAAAAGAGTAGAAAGACTGGAAGGTAAAACTGGCCGTCTGACAAACGGAACCCTCTTTCTTATCCAGGGGTAGAATATTTATACTCGAGATATTATCATGTCAAATCATTAGGTTTAATCGAGTTTTTACCAAGGAGGAGACATAGAACAAATTCGTGCACTCGTATGAGGGGAAATTGTTAGCTGAGGAGTATACCGTTTCACATAATCAACTACACCTTAAAACAGGAAGTTCAATCACATCCATTAAACTAAAAGAGATCATGGTGCAATGATATTGTCTTGGTTAGTTCTTATTATATAACTATCTATATTAGTATTTATTGTATCTATATATATATATATATGTATATCTATATATATCTAGTTATTGCATTAGTATCATATTAATACACCTTTAGGATAAGGATTGCGACTTAGATTGAGATAATAACAGCTAATTGGTGTTTAACCACATTTTGAATTATATTTTCATTTCCCTGAGGAGACGACCTTGATCACTAGACTAGACTACAATTTGACCCGGTACACTACCGGTAAGATTGGACCCAGTTTTAGCCAGATCAAGTTTTTGGCGCCATTGCCGGGGATACGACGTTAATTCATTATGTCTATGGTTACTACTTGCATTAAATCAAAACTCTTGAGAATAAGTCAACACTTTTCTTAATCTCATTTCTATTTTTGTTTCTTTGGTACTTACCTCATTGGTTAGTAGCCACGTGTTATTGTTTTCGTGTTGTTTTCCATTTTGTAGTTGATGACCCGAAGCGGTAAGGCTCCACTCACTCCTTATAAGCCTGATATAAATACTTACGAAAGGAAATTAAGAGTAGATAATAGACGTGGTCAAACCAGCCAAGGACATCTTGAAGACAGATCTCCCCAGGAATCATCAACTCGAGGTACGGAAATGGCCGAGTCCAGTGAAGAAACACCACCTGAACAAGGGCTTGCTCATGCCCAAGGACATGGACAAAACCTCAATAATCCTAATCCACCATTACAAAATCTTCCTCCACCACCAAATCCCAACAACCAGAATCCCAATAATCAGAATAACCAGAACCGAAGCCAGATTAATCATCATCATAATAACCCACCAAACCCAAGACCTATTTGTGATCATACTTTGAGAAGGAATGAAACTAACAATCCAATTCGTTTACCCAACGATGGAGCAAATAACTTTGAAATAAAATCCCATATTTTTGGCTTAATTGACACGAGAGCCCAATTCCTAGGTGAGGATGACGAAGATCCGCATCATCACATGTATCTTTTTGAAGAACTGTGTAACACAGCCAAAAGACAAGGCGCTCATCGTGAGTTGACAAGAATGTCAATGTTTCCTTTTTCCCTAAAAGGAAAGGCAAGAGACTGGTTTATGTCGCTCCCACATCATTCGTTGACAAGCTGGCAGGACATTCAAACTGAGTTTCTAAAACAATATTTCACTCCGGGTAGGAATTTGGAGTTGAAGGTCGAAATTGCTAATTTTAGACAAGGATCCGAGGAAACACTTGGAAATGCGTGGGAAAGATTTAAAAAACTATTAAGAGCCTGTCCCGATCATGGTTACTCTCTTGATATGCAAATTCAACCTTTTTGTCGTAAATTAAGAAAGGACTCACGTGCTGATGTTGATCATGCATGTGGGGGCTCTCTAATGATGAGTGAAGCACAAGTTGTTTACGATGCGATTGAAAAAATTTCTAAGAATAACCGAATGTGGGAAACCGGTTCTAGCACGAGGAAAGTAGCATTTGTAGGTGAATCCACATCAAACTCAGAAGTTTTAGCACACTTGGAAAATCTTAGTAGAAAGTTTGATGGCTTGCAAGGAAGCAAGAATTCAAGCTCGGAAGGAAAGTTATCAAATGAATATCCGAATGATGGTATGAGAAACAATGACAATGGAATGGAATAATCCGAAGGATGCTCGAGGGAAGAAGTAAGTTTTTTGCAACAACATAGGAATTTGAATAACGCTTATTCAAACTCATTCAATGCCATTAAAAGAGACCATCCTACCTATCGTTGGTCTGAAAACCCAAGTAAGCAAGGACAACCACCCTATCCAACTCAATACAAAAACTCGTACAATGCTAATGTTCAAAACCAAAGTTACTAGGGAAATTCTTCAAATCAAAACCACCAATCACCACCCGAGATCATACCCACAACACACCACTCAAAGTATACCAAGCATTACTCAAAGCTCAACTCAAATTAGAAGGAGTTGATAAGTGGGAAAAATTAATGGAAAATATGATGGGTGTGATGTCTACCCAAGCTCGAATATGGAAACCATGATGACTTCTATTGGCACAAGTCACTACTAGGATATGAGTACTTTAAAAACATCTATGAGTGGACATGACACAAGAATGAGAACTATAGAAGCATACGTACGAAATATGGAAGATCACTTGAGTAGGGAAGGAGAACGAAAGAACAGTAGACCTCCTGGAGGATTACCTAGTAATACTGAAAGGAACCCGAGAGAGGTGAATGCTGTTATTACCCGAAGTGGAAAGGTATGTGGAAGTAACGGAGTAGAAACCTCCGGAAATAATGAAGTAGAAGATGATTTGGATGATAAATTCGAAAAGGACTGGGAACATAAGGAGGAACCAGAATTCAGTAAAGAAGAAGAAGAAATCATTGATGATTTCTTAAGTCGTAATAAACATGTTGAAGCCGAAAGAGAAGAAGAGGAATGGATCAAAGTCCCGAGAATATTGAAAAATCCAAGGGCTAGCGATCTACGGACCTTATTCAAAGAACATGTCAGGAAGGACGAGGTAACGGATAGTACAATCCAAGTAGGGAGTAGCAACACTCAACCAACAGAACAAGTAAAGAATAATTTAGGACAAATTTCAAAAAAGATAGTACAGGATCATGACACATGGCGACCGTCAAATGCTCAAACATTTAAGGAAGCATCACCATCTAAGGAAAAAGGTAAGGAAGGCATGACTCCAAACCCTAAAATTATTGACCTTGAGTCTTTACCTTACCCACCCAGAGATCAAATTAAAAAGTTGAAAACGGATAAAAAGTATGCACGTTTCCTTGATACATTTCGTCACCTCAATGCCAATATTCCATTCATTGAAGCACTAATCAATATGCCCACTTATGGCAAGTTTCTTAAGGATATTGTCTCAAACAAAAAACGTTTAGAAGAATATGAGAACATTTGCCTTAATGAAGAATGTTCCGCAGTGTTACAGCACAAGCTTCCTCCTAAACTAAAAGACCCAGGTAGTTTTACCATCCCATGTGAGATTGGGGGTTTTCTGTTTAAGAAGGTGCTCTGCGATCTCGGAGCTAGCATTAATCTTATGTCTTATGAGGATTATAGAAAACTCGGAATAGGAAAACTTAAAAACACCGAGATGACTCTCCAGATGGCAGATAGATCTATTAAACGTCCTAAAGGAGTCATCGAAGATGTATTGGTTAAGATAGATAAGTTTTACTTTCCAGTCGACTTTGTAGTCATGGAAATGGAAGAAGGATTTTCAGCACCTCTTATTCTAGGTCGACCATTTCTAGCTACAGGAAGAACCCATATCGATGTCCAAAAAGGTGAATTAATTTTAAGAGTAAATGAGGACGAGGTCACTTTTAATATCTTTAAAGCTATGAAACATCCATACAAAGCACAGGAATCATGTTCATTCATAGAAACTATATCTTCTATGTATATGAACCATGCTGAATTACAAATTTTTGAAGATAAGCTAGAAGAATGTTTAGCCTTATCTATCTATGAAGGAGATAACCAGGAAATGAAAGAAGTCATTTTTTATCTCAACACAGGAAGTTCTTTTGAGAAATGACCATGGCATCGTTATTTAGACTTAGAACTGGATGGCCCAGTATTGAAACCTTCGGTAGAGGAGCCACCAAGGAATTTGGAATTAAAACCTCTCCCTTCGAATCTCAAATATGCCTTTCTTGAAACTGATAATTTGCTTCCTGTTATTATTTCATCATCACTAACCAAGTCACAGGAAGATCAATTGTTGAGAATGTTAAGACAACATAAGAAAGCGTTTGGATGGACAGTGGCAGATATTCAAGGAATAAGTCCTGAGATTTGCGTACACAAGATCATCTTGAACGAAGGAGCCAAGCCGTGTATCCAGCCACAGCGCCGCCTCAACCCAAATATGCAAAAAGTAGTCAAGAAAGAGGATATTAAACTACTGGAGATGGGGATAATTTTTCCCATATCAGATAGTGAATGGGTAAGTCCCACCCAAGTAGTACCAAAGAAGGGCGGATTTACGATAAAGGAAAATGAGAAGCATGAATGGATTCCAACAAGGGAAGTCACAGGATATCGAATGTGCATTGATTTTCGCAAACTGAATGAGCACACTAAGAAAGACCACCATCCACTTCCGTTCATAGTACAAATGTTGGAGCGGCTAAGTGGACATAAATTTTATTGTTTCTTGGATGGTTATTCAGGCTATTTACAGATATTTATTGCAGCAGGAGATAGAGAGAAAACGACTTTCACTTGTCCATATGGAACTTTTGCTTATAAAAGAATGCAGTTTGGATTATGTAACGCACCAGCTACGTTTCAGAGATGCATGATAGCAATATTTTCAGATATGGTAGAAAAGTTTTTGGAAATCTTTATGGATGATTTTAGCGTTTTTGGAGATTCTTTTGAAGAATGTCTCTTACACTTAGAACGTGTGCTAAAACGCTGTGAAGACACAAACTTAGTTTTAAACTGGGAAAAGTGTCATCTAATGGTATCAGATGGTATTGTTCTAGGTCATAGAATTTCTGAAGCAGGTGTTGAGGTAGATAAAGCCAAATTCGAAGTAATTAAAAAGTTACCTCCACCAGTAAATCTGAAAACTCTGAGAGGATTTCTTGGACATGCTGTTTCTATAGGAGATTTATTGCAGATTTTTCACGCATAGCGAAACCTCTCAATCATTTGCTTGAAAAAGAAGTACCATTCAAGTTTAATGACAAATGTATGGAAGCATTTAAAGCTTTGAAGGCACGATTGATAACGCACCAAGATACTAGTGGCACCGCATTGGAACTTACCCTTTGAACTTATGTGCGATGCAAGTGATCCGGGCAAATGGAGTCGTTCTAGGTCAACGCCATAACAAAGTACTTAAGGCAATCTACTATGCATCCCATACTTTAAACGCAGCCCGGCACTTAACTATGCCACAACAAAAGGGAGCTACTCGTTGTAATCTTTGCTTTGGACAAATTTCGATCCTATCTCATTGGTTCTAAAGTCATTGTGTACACCGATCATTCAGCATTAAAATACTTGTTAAGTAAGAAGGATGCGAAGCCTCGTCTTCTTAGATGAATTCTGTTACTTCAAGAGTTTGACATTGAAATTAAAGATAAAAAGGGTAGTGAGAATGTAGTAGCAGACCATTTGAGTCGTATGGAGTTTATCGAAAAAGAAGGAAGGAGACAGGAAATCAAAGATTCATTTCCAGATGAACAACTCCTCATGGTTGATGCTCCTCCAAGAATGCAACTTATTAAAGCTGGTAATATACCCAAGGAGAGCTCGCCATGGTTCGGTAACATTGTCAATTACTTTACCTGTGAGTATATTCCATCTCATTGGACATGGCAACAGAAAAGGAAGTTCTTTTATGATTTAAAATTTTACTATTAGGAAAAACCGGATCTTTTTCGAAAGTGTTCGGATGGCATAATTAGGAAGTGCGTGCCCGATGATGAGATTTTAAGTATTTTATCCTTTTGCCATGATCGTGAGGCTGGAGGCCACCATGGAGGGTGGAAAACCGCTTACAAAGTTTTGCAATGTGGTTTTTACTGGCCTACACTATATAAAGATGCACACCACTATGCACGGTTTTGTGAATCATGCCAAAAATGGGGAAACATTTCAAAAAACACGAGATGCCTCTCCAACCTATATTGGAGTGTGAATTGTTTGATGTCTGGGGTATTGATTTTATGGGCCCTTTTCCTCCATCATTTGGTAAGAAGTTCATCTTAGTGATGGTCGATTATGTATCCAAATGGGTAGAGGCTGAAGCTCTTCCCACTAATGATTCCAGAGTAGTGTTAAAATTCCTTAAAAAGAATATATTCACGAGATTTGGAACTCCTAGGGCTATCATTAGTGACCGAGGATCACATTTTTGCAACCGTCCATTTACAAAAATAATTGAGAAATATGGTGTAAAACATAAACTTGGTACACCGTATCATCCACAAACAAGTGGACAGGTAGAAGTATCTAATAGAGAAATAAAAAGGATCGTGGAAAAAACTATTGAGTCAAACCGTAAAAACTGGGCAGAAAGACTAGATGATGCATTATGGGCGTACAGAACAGCCTTTAAAACACCGATTGGTTGTTCTCCTTATAAATTAGTTTTTGGTAAATCTTGTCATCTCCCTGTTGAATTAGAACACCGAGCCTTTTGGGCTATTAAATTTCTAAATTTTGATCCTAAGGCTGTTGGTGATCATAGATTACTTCAGTTAACAGAACTGGATGAGTTTCGTCTCGATGCTTATGAAAATGCTCGAATTTACAAGGAACGCACGAAATCTTTCCATGATAAGAGGATCTATCGTCGTGAGTTCCATGTAGGTGATCGAGTACTCTTACATAATTCACGTTTGAAGTGGTTTCCAGGAAAGCTTAAATCAAGATGGACAGGTCCATATGACGTAATAAAGATCTACAAGTCGGGAGCTGTAGAATTAACTGATGGAAACACGACTTTTATAGCCAATGGCCACAGAGTGAAATTATTCGTGGAACAAGAAAGAATACCTCTAACAAGCGAGGTTATGTATCTTAGCGACCCTCCAACAGATTTAAAAAAAAAAAGGGGGGGGGGGGGGGAAGAAGAGAAGTTTTGCTATCGACTACGAACTCAGCCGATTACGGGTACAATCTTTCCTACTTACTTTTTAAATGCATTTTAATTAGTTTAGTCTTTTACCGGATAGACATTAAAGAACTGGATGCATTTTCTAGATAGAATGGGAGTTTTTCTGTTACTTATAAAATTAGGTCTTGATAAAGATGTCGCTTTAAAATAGAATATTTAGTTTTTAAAACAAATAAGAAGTTGTTGAACAAAGCTAGAACGAAAGCAGTATGCAATGGACAATCAAAAAGTGCAATGAAAAGAAGGGCAAAATTCCTAGTGAGGTGTAGAAGCTGCGGAAAGGGTGAACACAATGGAAGATGTTCAGAAAACACAACCAAATCCTAGGATGAATGTTTGAATGTCATTAAAAAGGGAACGATTAGGTGGTTATCCGAAAATCCCGATGGAGATCAAAGAGAAAATTCAAATGCATCATTTCTTGGAGAAAGGTTGAGAGAATGGTATGAAATAACTCTTGAGGATCTAGGGATAAGAAGCTTCGACTCGCCATAATTATCGAAAGTTTAGCTTTTCAAAAAATTTATGAATTTTGAAAAAATTCTATAAAAGTATTTAATTTTTATAAACTATATGATATTTTACTTCTATATCATTTATATAAAAAATTTATATGATACCAAAAAAAAAAAAAAAAACGAATTTTAATACTCCGTCGCAGACTGGATTTAACCGGCCTACGCCGGATTCAATTACACATAACCCTACCGGGCTCCTTCTTTCTTTTTCTTCTTCTTCTCCCAATTTCTTTTTCAGCGCCGCCCCCTCCCTTTTTCCCCACTAATTTCCACCATAATTTTACACATCTTCTCTTCTAATTTCTTTAATTTCTTTACCTCTTATACCGAAAACACTACAACTACATACATTACACTCAACAAGTTATTGGTTTTTGCCATAAGTCCTCCTTCAACAACAATTCCGGCGAATTGACATTTTTTTCCGGCCACCTAGCTATTTTTCTACATCCCTCACATATTCAGGTAATCATCTAATATATATATTTATCATTTTAATAATTTTATTTTATCATATTAATCATTTTGTTTTAATCATTATCAATGTTAATTTGTTGTTGTTTTCATTATTTTGTTGTTGTTTATGATACCACATTCGTAGATGGCCGAATCATCCTCTACTCGTAGAAAAGGTACTAAGAAAAGAAAATCCGACCTACCTCCTTTAGCACCTGTGCATGAACCTAGGCCTCTAACACCGGAAGAAGAGGCTATATCCTTTAGGAAAACTGCTAGTCCTGCTGCCGTAGCCGCTTATGATAGATATTTTGGGAAATGTTCAGTGTTACTAGAACGTGGCATAGATTTTACTACCTTAGGACCTGAATTGAAAGCAATTTTTGAGAGTAGAGGGTGGATGGAAATTGCTCACGAGCGTGCTGACCCTGTTAATGCCACGATGGTTTCTGAGTTCTATTCCGTTATCGCTGCTTATGAGCCTGTAGATGATGGCCCTTTGAGTTCTGTTCCTCTTAGAACTGCTACCATTCCTTTCACACCGGCAGTCATTAATGCCTTTTATGCCATACCTGATGTTCCTGAGGAAGAGGATTTTATTCTGTTTGGAATTTGATTCAGGCTTGTGTTTTGCAACAGAAAGCATATGAAGCTCAACAAGCCTTTGATCCAGTTGCAACTTGGGTTGACAATAGGTTTCAGTACGGAGGTTGTATTAAGGATGTTCGAGCCATTAAGCAGTTTCTGGGCCATAATGTTAGTCCATCCACACATGTTAGTGCTTATGGCAGAGATGATGTAGTTACTACTTGGGCGATAGTTAATGACGTTCCAGTCAATCTAGGAAAGTTGATCTTTACAAAGGTTTGGGATTTTGCTCATGCCCGCATTCCGCAAGGAAACATGCCTTTTCCAAATCTTATTTCTGCGTTGTGCCAAATGGCGAGAGTCCCGACCCTACCTGCTGACAGAATCGTCTCTCCTGATGCCCCAATAATAGGTCCTAGACTTGCCCCGCGTCCTGCTGGTAGGCTTGATTATAACAATCCTAATCGTCAGCAGCATCAGCCACCCCCTCGTACTCGAGTCCCACCCTTATTTGGTTCCTCCTCTGCATGTACTCGTACACAATCGGGGTAGGGATAACCGATCCGATGCCATTCTCAATGCAATTAATCGAGGTCAGACTAATATGGTGTTAGGATTTGAACGAGTCAGGCAGTGGGCAGACGATATTAGAGTTGGAGTTCGGGGCCAGCGAGCTTTCTTGAGAGATCTAGACCCCGCCTATGAGCAAATCTCTGATGATTTGCCTCAGTGCCAGGCAGACCCCTATACCTTACCTGCTTGGATTCAGCCTATTCCATCGCCTCCTACCTTTCACTCTTACACTCAGGCATCTTCAGGCCAAGCTAGTATGCCGGGTGACATGTTTACAGGTGTTACAGCTGTTGCTTCGGGATTCGGCGGATTCACTTCAGTCTCAGTTGTTACTGCAGGTTTTGGCTCACTTGGTTTAGAGGGTTCAGTCACTATGTCCACCATGCACTCACAAGTTCCATTTTATACCACGACTTCAGCTCCTGATTTTGAAGCAATTCCGACTCAATCCATGCCACATCCACCTCATGACATGTCTTTTGAAGATTTTGAATAAACTGATTAAACTTTTATCTTTTTGAAAACATTTGTTTGTTATAACTATTTATTTTTCTTTAATAATTCAGTACTATCACTTTACTTTTACGATTATTTTGTTGATGCACTCAGTGGTTAGTGCACTTTTTATAATTTTCCCCGTCTATAGTAATTCGTTTGATGACAATTTTATAAAAAATATATATATATATGTGTTTAAGTGAAGAAAATTTTGGCCTTTTTACATAAAAAATCAACTCTGTTCGTGAACAGTGAAATCCGGCGTACGCCGGGTACTGTCCGGTTTACGCCGGACCATCACCGACCTGACCGGCCTAATACATAGGGTAATTAATTCAGCAGGACATAAATATTTTCCGGCGTGGGCCGGAACATCCCGGTTTACGCCGGAATGTCTATTTATGGCCCAGAAAAAATTCTTTTCCTCTTCTGCTCGAATTTTTACCTATATATACCACCAAACCACATGCTAAATTTTGTGCACCTTCATTTCTCAACTCTACTACCTAGTAATACGGTACAAAATGTCCAACATTCTTCTCCGTCAGTTAACAGTTACTCTTCCCCGTTTTACCCGAATGTTGAAATTCCGGATTTTCAACCCTTATTTTTTAATCCCAATGATTATCCGAACCAAACATCCCAAGACCGTTATTTATCCAACTTTAGTCAGTCCCCCATTTTGCTTGAAAAAGGTCTTAACTTTTGAAAAATGAACGAGTGGGGATTTCTGCGTATAGAAGGCGGTGGGTGGGACCGTTTCGTTCGTACACCAAGGGGCAAGGTCAATGTTACTCTAGTCCGAGAATTTTATGCAGCTTTGTCAGAATCCATTTCTGTGGAGTCTACTCGTTTTGTACGTATTCGTGGTTGTATTGTACCATTCACTCCCTTTATCATAAATCAAGCTTTTCATATACCCCTTGTCCAGACTACCCCGAATAGTCATTACGAATCACAGTGGAATTTGGACACTGTTAATGGTGTTATTGATAAGTGTGCCGAAGCTTTTCAAATTCTCTTTCCAAATTACAACCGTGATCGTGATGTGTCCACCTCAGCTCTGCTTCCTCATCTTCGAACCTGGAAACATTTTATAAATTCACGAGTTTTTCCAACTCTGGATTTTTCAGAGGTTTCTGATGATGAGATGTTGCTGCTTTATGCAATAACGATTGGAGCCATTATTGACTGGGGAGTCCTAATCCACAAGACGGCCATCAACTTTGCACTCGGTAGACGAAATTTTCGTCAACCGATGCCTTATGCGTGGTTGATCTCTAGAATCTGTGTTCGTTTTGCTGGAGTTCCAGAATCTACTTCGGATGAGATTTTTCCTTCACGTCAACCTCATCTAGGGTTGCTCCCAGTAGATGTACCACGTGGTTCGTCTACAGCAGAAGAATAGAGGAGTAGTTTAACCTGTGTGCAATGGCAGAAGATAGTTTAGTTGATTGGAATAAGATGTTTTAACTCTTCAGTTGTTTAGTTTCTTTCACTTGTTTTAAGTCTTCAAGTTTGCATCCAGTAGTAACTTTGTTTAATTATGTTTTCGTATCTTGTGTAATATTAATGTTTGTTTTTTTCTGAAAGTTATGATTTTCTGTATTATTTTCTTTTATAAACGATTAATTCATAGACAAACTCGTTATCACCTTAATTAAAGATTCCTTTTATTTTCTACCCAACTTTTTCACTAACTTATCATCGGGACGATGACAGTTCGTAAGTGGAGAGTAGAGTTAGGTTAGTAAATAAAATGAAATTATTATATCAAACACTCAAAAACTTAGTTTGATTATCCTTTAGGAAATAAACATGATAATATATAATTATTACAATAAAGGTAATATTTTTGGGAAGAATAAGTTTCTAATTAAGTAAAGTAAAAATCGATATATTATAATTATATTATATATGCCTATCTTAATACAATTCTAAGTATGTATAACTAAAACATTTTTTATCAAATAAGTTTTTTCATGGAATTAGACAAGTATACTTATATTTATAATTAATGTTTTAGAAAAACTTTCTTTCAAGACAAAATTATGAGTCTGGAATCGGATTAGGGATGACGATTTTTGGCATAACTTTGACTCGACCATAGCCAAATGGCCTACCCGAACATAATTTCCATTTTTGTCCCCATCTCAGCCTTGTAGAGTGGCCAGACCCCACTCGAAATTAGCCATTCATTATTAACCTCGTTATAACCGACCCTTAGCCTGGTTTGGTCTACATTCCCTTGGCATCCCGCAGGTTTAGTATGTACTTATGGATAGCGGTGACGACATCAGAACTAAGAATCGGTACATTAAAATGGCACGAGTTGAGATTGGTACATTATCATTTTGAGGTTATTATGTTTGATAAAAAAAATAAAAAATAAAAAAAGTATGAATTGGTTCCAACCAATAAACTAGGAACCATTTGTATATATGTGTGAAATAAGAGTTATTGAAAGCAAAGGTGCAAGCTTATTAAACAGTATCAGGATTGTTACCGATCGAGATATTTTTGATTGAAAGATTGAAGGTATAAGTACGTACGACTTGCTCTTTCTCTTTTGATTTTCCTTTTTATCCTTTCGATTAGCCAACACCCTGAGCCTGAACGTTACAAGCCACTTTGCCAACTACTTGACTTAGTCTTTGATTCCGGATATTCATTAGTGGCGATTGGAAGTATTTCTAAAAATATTTTATATTTATTAAGTGAAGCATGGAAAATTTCATCTAAATAATGTTTGATAATTAATTTTATAAGCTATACACACTTTTTATTTTTAAGAAAGACAAAAATAATATGGTTATAATATTAACGGAGTACTTTACTAAATTAGTAACCTAATCTAAATAATTATATTATTTTCATTGTAATTGAATAAATTATCGCTTATTTTGCTCGAGGACGATCAAAAGCTAAGTGGGGAGTAGTTGATATATGTCAACTTTATAATTAAAATTTATAACATTTTATAACATATTATTAATAATTTTATCTAAATATCTTAAAAAGTATTAATATAACTTATAAAAATCTAAATAGTTACAAATAAATATTGTAGTATAATTTATAACTTTTGTTATCAGATTTACCTGTGGTTTTGTTGTTTTTGAATTATGCAGGTATTATGTGATACAAAGTGGAAGAATCGGAATCAAAATTATAAAAATCTGATCATGTGGCTGATATTTGTCAAAACCGGCGCAGGCCGGAAGAAGCCGGTTCACGCCGGATTATGTGATGATTAAATCATGTTACCCCACATGCGTCTGACAAGAAGTACTCAAATTCGGTTAATCCGGCGCACGCCGGATCAGTCCCGGCGCACGCCGGACCAGAATACTCAGCCTATAAATAGCCCTCATTTATGAAGGAGGAAAAACCGTACCAATATATATTTCTATCTATATATATATTATCTTATCTATTCTCTGTAAATATTATTTCAGTAGGCATTCTGCCATAAATAGTAGTTATAGTATTGTTGTAATATTTAGAGTAATTATCGAAGATTGTTGATTTCATAGCTGTTGTTACATTCAGAGGATAAAAGCCCAAACTCAACAATTATATTCGGTAATGTTCTAATGTTATTATGTTTTTTATTTATATAAGTATCTATATATTAGTATTAATAATGACTATAGGCTAATTATACAACTAGCCAAGACATGTAATTGAGCTATGTTGATCTTTTAGGGAAATGGATGATGACTATGTTAAAATTTGATTAAAAATTGAATATGATGAATCTTTTTCTACTTGAACTAATTGATAGCCCATATTGACGTAATTAACCAGTATGGACAGAGACATAACCTAATCATTAACTGACCAGACACGTTAGGATATGAGAAAAGAGTAGAAAGACTGGAAGGTAAAACTGGCCGTCATGTCAAATCATTAGGTTTAATCGAGGTTTTACCAAGGAGGAGACATAGTACAAATTCATGCACTCGTATGAGGGGAAATTGTTAGCTGAGGAGTATACCGTTTCACATAATCAACTACACCTTAAAACAGGAAGTTCAATCACATCCATTAAACTAAAAGAGATCATGGTGCAATGATATTGTCTTGGTTAGTTCTTATTATATAACTATCTATATTAGTATTTATTGGTATCTATATATATATGTATATCTATATATATCTAGTTATTGCATTAGTATCATATTAATACACCTTTAGGATAAGGATTGCGACTTAGATTGAGATAATAACAGCTAATTGGTGTTTAACCACATTTTGAATTATATTTTCATTTCCCTGAGGAGACGACCTTATTCACTAGACTAGACTACAATTTGACCCGGTACACTGCCGGTAAGATTGGACCCAGTTTTAGCCAGATCAAGGTGTTACTGTCATTATGCTCATATATGTTGATGACATCATAATCACAGGGAATGCACCTTCCTTTATACACACTCCGATTTCTAGGCTTGCTCAAGAATTTGATCTAAAGGATTTGGGAAGTCTCAGGTATTTTCTTGGGATTGAAATTAAGGATACAGATTATGGGATTATGTTGACACAACAGAAGTATGCTCAATCCCTTCTGGATAGAACTAGGATGCTTGATTGCAATCCCATTGCTACCCCTTTAGCTGTCAAGACTGTTGCTAAACCTACAGATACTGACCCTTTTGATCCTTTCACTTTCAGGAGTATTGTAGGGGCTTTACGGTACTTAACTTTTACAAGACCAGACATCACACATGTTGTAAACCGTGTGTGTCAACATTTTTCAGCTCCTACCATTGGTGACTACAAAGAGGTAAAGTGTATTCTGAGATTTCTTAAAGCTACTCATGATTCTGGGTTGCACTACCTCAAACAGAGTCCCGTTATCTTATATGCATACAGTGATGCAGATTGGGCTGGATGTCCAACCACTAGAAGAAGTACTACGGGGTTTTGTGTTTTTCTTGGAGCAAATTGTGTTTCTTGGACATCAAAAAAGCAACCCACAGTTGCTAGGTCTAGCTCAGAAGCAGAGTACAGGTCTATGGCTTCTGCAACTGCAGAATTGGTTTGGGTCTCTCATCTACTTCGGGATCTTGGTGTCACTTTGTCTCAACCTCCACAGTTACTGTGTGATAATCTCAATGCCTTATACCTAACTGTCAATCTTATGTTTCACTCACGCTCGAAACATTTTGAGATTGATTACCACTTTGTACGTGAAAAAGTGGCTGTTAAACAGTTAATTACTAGATTAGTTCCTTCATCGAAGCAAATTGCAGATATTTTTACAAAACCTTTGTCTAAGCTTCAATTCAATTCACTTTGCAACAATCTGCGTGTTCAACAAATTTCCCACGCCAGATTGAGGGGGAATGATGAAGTAACTACTCAAGACAAAAATGGAAGTACAGATGAAGACAGAAATGGAAATAACGGTGCCACAGACAGAAGACTCGATGACTCTGTTAATCTAACAAAAGGATTAATACAGCAATCAAGCAAAGTTCGAAAGGAAGATAAAGACTTATCTGATTGCAATTTGAATTCTCCGCAATCTCAGAGGATTGAGTCCGGGTTGTTGCAATCTCCAAAGGAAGATGGACTCCATGGTTGCGCAAGATAGGGATTAGGCTTTTCCGTATCAAATTAGGGATTGTGTAGTGATTATCCTATTTTTATGTGTATTAGTTATTTGTTTATTTTTATCTCTTCTATAAGAAGTAGTTGTAATAGCTTTACACATCAATGATGAAATTAATGCAATTATAATTTCTCAATTCTTCTTTAGTTAGGTTCCACTCTTCCTGAGTCTGTATACGTCTGAAGGGAGAGGGTGATGAACTACTCGTAGATAGACTGGAGCTCCGATCATCGGACAACACATGATGTTCCAGTCTGTGTCCTCTGATAACAGGCAAAACCACAGATTTCCAGAGGAGATAGTTATTCTTATCAAGCTTCACGCTTCAAGCTTGATTCAGAATACTGGTGAAGGGAAGACTTGGATTTCCAGCAACGCCAAAAGAAGGTAAAGACGGAATATTGGGATATGTAGGAGGTAAAGCCAGTAGAAAGGAAATCAGACCTTGGATAACTCATGGGAAAAGTACTGGTTGGAAATAGACCGGACTGCATGAACAACGGTGGAAGGCTATCGATTGGCATGCTGAAGCTGCCGGAAATCGGTGCATTCGTAAGAGAAGAAACTGGGGTTCCTGAGTTTTCATTTCCTTGTGTGGTCATGCTCGGATTGCTCGTCGGTGACACACCGGTAGACATTATACGACAAGGAGAAGAGCTCACCGGCGGTGGTCGGGTGAACCAGGCTCTGCTACCAAGATAAACAAAATGGGATAAGATCCTTCTGTTTCATTCAATGAATTTCGTGTACAGACCATCCATACATACCAATACTAACAAGAGACCAGTTATTCAGTCATACACATATATATATATATATTTATTTTTATATATATATATATATATATATGGTTGAACGATAATACTCGTATCATTGTTTTTAAGAATAATAATTAAATAAGTTTAATATATTTAACTTAAAATTTTGATTTATGTACTAGCGTCGCTTAATTAATCCATGTATAATCCTATAAAACTAATATTAGAAAACATCATATAGAGAGTGTGAACACTAAATTAAAAGAACAACAAAGAGATAGTGTTGCTAAGGACAAATAACACTGCGAAAAACGGACCAAGATCCTCTCAAGTAACTTAAGGGTAAAGTTAGTGTTTTTACATATAATGAACTAAACTACGTAGTTTTGGAAAAAGTTAATCAATGGCTAGATGTTTTACACTTTTGGGGTGTGTGGTTGGATCATGCATACTTGAGAGAATATTTCCTCAAGTTACTTGAGAGGATCCTATCCCGCGAAAAACATATGTAACAAAGAACATTGGGTTTCAGTTTCAGTGCGGGTCACCGATGTTCAAAACTATATTTTTTAACATCAAAATGAGATTTTTTAACAACAAAACTATATCATTTTAATATTAAAAAAAAATTCGGATCTCATCAGGGTCACGTGACCTCCTCCTAAGTATACACAGGTCTGCCCCTAATTACTACGGTATCTAGGGCTGAGCAAAAAACCCAATAAACCCAAACCAACCCAAAACCCAAACCGAACCAACCCGAAATAACCCAAACCAATTGAAACCAAAAAATTTGGGTTGGTTTTTGACCCAACCCGAATGCTATTGGGTTGGGTTGGGTTTTTTGTTTCTTTCTTTGGTTCGACCCGACTCAACCCGAAAAAACATTACAATAGATAATTCTTTTCATAGCCAATGAAATAGGGTTATCTCTATGCATTATAATTTTCGATCAACATTTATCGTGTGGCGGGATAATTGAAAATGGAGAAATATATGTTAGACAAGTACAATCAAATTAAATCTCATTCACTTGATTGTAAATCGGAATCAGATTAAAATAACTATTTGTCTATTTGATGAATTTAATCTTTTGTTCATATAAATCATGAACATATTTTATTACATTTAAACTTTATGTAAGCTTTTCTTGTCGTTTAACTACTTTTTTTTTTACTATCTCCATATGTTGTTGGTTTTGTTGTAAGTTATTGGACTCGTAATATGACGTCCGCTAAAAATGTATTATTTTATTATTGTTCTCTTTAATGATTATTTACCATGAACATGTGGTTTTTAAATTGGAATACGTGTAAGGATTTTATAACATGAAATTTTGATTATAAATACATTGTTTATGGCTTAAAATCCGAAACTCAACCCAAACCATTGGGTTTTATTATAATTTGATTTGGTTTGGGTTAGTATTTTTGTAAACCAACCCGACTTATACTATGTAAAAACTCAACCCAAACGAACCCAACCCGACCCAAGCTCAGCCCTAAGTCGGTATCAATAACGTTAATTTTGACGTGGAATCACAACAAAAAGAAGGAAAGAAAGGGGAGGAAAAAAAACTAATTTTAAATGCCACTAAAGTTTTTTCTAGAGATAAATGTCACTTAAAATTATCACATGCATTTACCACTTGTCATCTTTACATTGGTAAACAAATTTCACTAATCACCCATGATTATTTTCCCATAATTAATAACAAAAAGTAGTTATTTATCAGGAAGGGAGGGAGGGAAGAGGCCGAGTTGATTTTTTTTATAGAGTTGGATTGGTAAAAATTACTCAAACCATATGCCTCGGTACTTCATGGCACTCTCAATTTACCGGCCATCACTGGTGGCTGGGCCGGGGACTTCAGTTTGGACGATCGGGTCCGGCGGCGATGTTGCGGCCTCCCGGTCCACCTCGTATTCAGTACTTTCTATGAAGCTGCCTTCATGACTGCTTGGCAATCGACCAGGGCCTTATGCGACGCAATTTGGGGACAGGTACATGCTTGGTATGTGGGGAGACAGTGGAGACCCTACGTCATGTCTTGTTTGAGTGTGAGATGGTGGACATTATTATCCAAAGCAAGTTCTAAAACTTTGAGCGTCTTCTGGTTTAGAGAAAAGTTCACTTCAAGCGGCTACAGGAAACCTTAACTGTGGATTAATGCCCAAAAGTATATATGGAGGCAGAAAACATGGCATGCATCGGAAACAGTTTCCTTATAACGGACCGGATAATTATTTAGCCCTTTTGTTTTCTTTTTGTTTATGGTTATTGACACCTACACGTGCTACAAAAATTTTTTTTTTTTTTTTCTTTTCAAAAGGATAACCAATAAGTTAGACTTTTTAATAAAAAAATATATAAGACATAAACAAAAACTTTATCACTTATCAATATATTCATTTGATACGCATGTATCTAACTTCAATGTACAGAACTGATCTACGGGCAAAAATCTAACGGCGATGATCGCTGATAACATAAAATCCAACTCTGATATCTGCAAATACAAAAACATGTGATATTTTAACAATTGAAAATAAAAAAATCCAGTCGGCAATATGAACAATTCTGTACGTGGCCATTACAATTACAATGCACATGACATGATGAAAACTACATTGAAAAATGAGAAATATTTGTGTGGTGTCTTCATTCGTGTGGACACACCGTATAGTTCAATCTGAACCACACATTGTGTCTACACGAATGGAGTGACTATGTAAATATTTCCCATGAAAAATATGTCTACAACGACCGAATTAAAGTTCGTGCACCATATCGGGATATGAATTCAAAAAATCCAACAACGTTTGTGGTTTCAAATAAAAATGCAAATCACGTACCTATATTAACGAATACAAAACGGGAAATCACATTTATAAGCTTACTTGGAGCTTTTTCCCCTAAGATAACGGTAGTTTTAGTGTGGTCACACCATGTTAGCATTGGTCCAAGGTGTGAAAAATAGCAATTTTTTTTTTTTTTCACAATTAGGGGGGTCACAATACATTCACAGATTCTTATCGGTTCCGGACCATCAACTCATACTAGAGGCTAAGGCTATCTGCCACATAAAGCCGCCCATAAGGCCAAGGCTATCCGCCATATAGGGCAGCAAAAGACCTCCCAGTAAGGCATTCAGGCAAAGCTAACAGGCGACCCGCCATTATAGCAAGCCGCCACGTGTATTTCAAGGCAATCGATCCGCGAGCATACTTTACTCCCCACCTAACATTCTAAGAGAATGCTTAAGGCACGGAGTAGGGGGCCATTGATATGTCTGAACTGTAATCCAGCCCGCGGATCTCCATACGGGTCCGTCCGGCCACCAAAGTAGCGGATGAGGCCAACGGCCACTGCAATCCGCAAACCCACAAGCCTATTCGGGCCTGCGAGCCTACAAGTCTTTAGCCCAACATGGCACCAGGAAAGGCTATAGGGGCCGGCCCGCGAGCCCACAAGGCTATCAGGTCCGCTAGAGACCAAAGCCCATAACACCTTGAGGATGAAACTGCTACAGGCTTGGCAAGACAAGGACGCAAGAGATGGCGAAGTCATCGGATCCGCATCCTATCGACCCCGCCATCTGCTCGCTAGCTCTATCAGCATCTAGTTGTACCTGCTTGTCCTTAACTGTAATTAGCCAAACCTTAGTCGGTGGCTTCCCTATAAACAAGGGCATAATGTAACCATTTTACGTGGAGAGACAATTAATAAAAAATTAAGGCAAACTCTTCCAAATTGTTTGCTCTCTACTCTTCATTTAGCACCACCACTTCCCACCGTGCACCACCACTTTTACACTCAAGTTACAGCCAAATATCCACCATAAATCACCGCTAAATAATCCGAGATAATTTCGACATTATCAATTAGTAATGTCACGGTCATTGATGTTATTTTTACAAAGTAACGTCGATAACAATGACAAATGTCAATGAGCTCTAACGTTAATCATGTGTGGTACCGAAAATAAATAAAAATTAATCAAAAAGTGTAAACGAAAGTAATTTCATTATGGTGATAGATAACGGGCCAAGTTGAACGGAGTATCAGTTGTTCAAACTTGTGTAACGCGTTTGTTTAGGTCACGAGTTTGTTCGTGTTCGTCAGGGGCGGCTCTACATGTATCAATGGGGGTGCGCCCGACCCCATAAAATAAAAATATTATGTATAAATAGAAGAGAATTTTTTTATAAACGCACATATATGTGAAATTGACCCCCTTATTTTTATGTATTGACCCCTTGTTTTATCTATTGCCTCATAATTACATGTATAGAACTGAATATCCAAATACATGTATGATACGGAAAAAAAAAATGACAAATTTCTGACCCATATGTCAAAATTCCCGCAACGTGCCCGCCCCTAGTGTTCGTTAATCTAATAAATATACAACTATATATATATATATATATATATATATGTGTTTGTTCAAACTTTGTTTGTTAAGGTCACAAGTTTGTTCGCAAACATTTTGTTTAATACATGAACAAAAAATTATATTCAAACTCAGCTCTTCTATGAAGAAAATTGGTTCGAGTTCGTGTTCGAGTTTGACTTGCTACACACATTTTTTGCCTTCCAGGTCGAGCTCGGCTTAAGTTTGGCTCGTTAAAATATAAAAAATTAAGTGCAAATGAATAAATAACAAAGTAAACAATACTATTCAAACATTATTGTACCAAAAATATTTAGACAACTCTATAAATATTCTATAAAATTACTTTAGTGTATCTATTAGATTAGCATATGGTTTATCATCTTATGTGTTAGACTTTGATTATACAATGTTTATCTATATAAGAAGCTTAGGGAACATACTCGAACGTTCGCGAGTAAGCTCGTATTCGTTCATTTAGGAAACGAGCGTATAATCTTGTTCAAACTTGATTTATCGAGCCTAAACAAACGAACGATCACAAATGCGAACGAGTCGAACACGAGCTTGTTCGTGAACGGTTTTGTTCGTTTAATTTTACTACTGATATATATATATATCTATTTTTCCATTACAAAGTGCCCTCTCTATTTCTCCATTAAATAGGGCTCTTTTGTAACCAAGATCTCGACTCAAGTGGTAAGCTTACTCGAGAATCGCGGAATGTTATCGGTTCAATTCTCCTACGAGGTTGAAAGACTTGGTCAGACCTTAGGAGTGAGTAAAACTCAGACTCCGCAGGCACAACTCGAACCGAATTCCCAATTAGTTGGACAGTGACCCCGATACCGGAGGCTTTAACAAAAAAAAAGACACGGTCCGAACCGATTTTCCTGGCGTGTTCCCAATATCGAGGAGAGGGGGAAAAAAAAAAAGGAGGCCTTTTTGTATCCATTTTCTATATCTATATCTATATATGATAGTATAGTGTAGAGAATCGGAGCTCCATATAGTTCGGCTGCCGGATAAACATAAACATCCACAATTAGGGTTTTTTTTCGCTTAATTTTTTCTGTGATTGCTAAGATGAATCACTTGCCGGGGGCATCAATTGCCGCGGGGCGTGTTGCAGTGGGTGTCGCCGCCGGTATTAAGTGCAAACCTTACCTAGATTCTCCATCGATGCAGATAGTAAAATCGTTTACGGCGAGGTCGCTTGTCAATTGCAAGGTTGGTAAAAACATGAAGAAGGAAAACACCGGTCATCGTCAAACACAGAAGAACTTTCCCCCATATTTCACAAATGAAGGGAACGCACAAAAGAATACCAGTTATCATCTACAGATACAGTTTGATGATGAAGGGAATCAATTTGTAGACTTTGATGAAGATTGCAGCGTCCAAGTAATAAAGAGAGCCCTTGACTATTTGGGAACACTTGACTGGGAATCCCTGCAGGTAAGTTGATAAAAATTGACACTTGAAAGATATTGCTTACAATTTGGACATTCCAATATGCATAGTTGACGCTTATGTTACCTCACTAAACTAATATTCCTGTCCTGTTTTCTGTGGAATCAAGTTTTGTCACTGACAAAGATGATACTTTTTTATTCACCTTTTTGAGTTTTGAATTTGCTGTGTATAGTTCAACAACATTATTTCAATTTCTTGTTGATGCTCAATCTTTTTCTTCTTTTTTTTCTTGTCTAACTTTGTTTGTGAATTTTGTTGTCTGGGTATTGGCTTTTGGATACCTATTGCTTCTCCCTGAATTTTTCTGTCAATCACCAAATGCATATGAATATATCTTTCACCATAAATAGTTGCTTTTGTGTGTGGTGTGTATGTGCACGAGTGGGTGGAGGGTTCAGTGATTCTCCACATCTGATCTAAGGACTGAGGGTCTTGTATTTCTATGGATTTTTGGTTCCATTGATCCATGTCAAGGTGATCACCTAGTAATCTTGTCTGAATGGATGCATGTATGGCTGATTTAATTTATATCATTGGGTGGTTAGGACATACTATATATGCTGGCGCATGCAAATGTTTTATTTGGCTAGAGTATACCGTGCTCACAAGGCATATTTGAATATTTGGTTGATACGAGTTGTGGCCTTCATTTGTGCTGTTACTGATCACTTCCTTAACTTTTTCCATGATCGTCTAGCTCGCCTAGGCAACCAACCCAAGCTCGCCTAGGCTTTGCCTAGCGCTTTAACAACCATGCATTGATCTATATACATGAAATCTATCTGGCTAAGGGATATTGGAACGCTTCTCACTATACCCTCTTTTTATGAATGGGAATGAGAATGGAATGTCGCTTATGAACCTACACTAACAGAATTCAATCTTTCTTTTACCTTCTATTTGTTTTGTTTTGTTTTTGTTGTTGTAGAATCACATTATATATTTTCCGAGAAAGCGGAGTGATGCTGAAGTGAGGCTCATATTTGAGAAGTGGGCAGCACACTATGACAGAAAGTATCCCTCTGCTGAATTGAAGGAGATGAGATTTGCAACGTTTAAGAAAAGATTGGCCGTCATTGATAAAGGCAACTTAAAAGGCGAGTTTACATCGTTATTGAAGGCGGATTCCGACATAGAAGGTTAGCCTGTTACTTGTGGCCCACCGTCTAAAACATCCGACTTACGAAAACCCTATCATTCATTTACAGTTTTACACTCATAGAGTAATAATTATTTCTGTGGAAAGCGGCATTGGGTAGGCCCTTTTGAGAATTGTAACATACAGTAGTTTGTCTTTTGCTTCTTTTGAGGCTTGTAACATCCAGTAGGTTGTCTTTGTTTCTTTTGATACTTGTAACATAGGTCGTCTTTTCTCCTTCTCACCACTAAGTTGGATGACTAATAAAGGCAGCTATTTTTGTTGTTGTTGTTGTTAACAGTGTTAGTTTTATTAGGTCGGAACAGTGACTGGGCATCAATTCATCCCTGCTTGTGCAGGGGGCTAAGTTTGTTTCAGTCTTATTTTTCTGCTTTGAAGTAATGTCTGGTGTCTGTGCCAATGCCAGTGGTAAACATGTTCCTGCTCTCTATCACATTCTAAGTCTTGTTTTTTAGCTTTCAATTTCACGTTCGAGTCCTGTTATTTGTATCAACTACTCCTGCCATTAGAATGAATGTAACGTCCCAAGACCCCGAGCCCTGGTTGCGCTAAATGAGTCATAAATGGTCCGGTCAATCGCTTAGACCGCCGTCCTCGCTTGGTTTAAAAGGACTAACCCGAGTTGACAAGACTTTATGTCTCACACTTATATGGGGGTGAGCAGGACGGCCAAGACTTGTCCACCGACTTGTCCTATTTTCCGACGACTGCCGATTCCCGCCAGCAACCAAATCCGAAGGCTAAGTCATCAAATTCAAACCGCCATTGTTTTTCCCCCTACCGAAAGGCAGTTAAGCTCTTCTGTTTTAGTTCAATGTCCTTTTAGCTTATACATTAGCCAGCGACGAAATTGAGTTCATGATCAGAGTGTTATCTCTCTGTTTCTCCATTCATTTCTGTGTAATACTAGAACTAGAAGGATGGATAGGTATTGTAAAGGATCCGAGACGGAGTTGTATATATAAAGCTTTACTATTTGGACATTGCATATTATTTCCTTAAAAGTAGCTGCTTATAGGTTATTGTGTTGAAATTGCGATCCATATAGCCTTAAGTTTGCCTCATTAAACTCAAATTTCTGTCCTGTTTTCTGATGGGATTTATGTTTTGTCACGGACAATGACAAAGATGATACTAAACATGGACATTCTGTTGTGGTCCATGATTTCCATGGGAATATCGCATTTTGAGCCATAATTAGATAAACCGGCAGCGGTTTTTCTCTTCTTCATAGGTGAACATAGTTGTTTTGTTGGCTCATTCATCGATTTTTTTTCATCGATTGCTGATTTGGTAACTAGAATCACGTGGTTTGCTCCTGATGCGGCTTGTTACTTGTTGTTTTGCATTTATATTACGTGGGGAGGCTCATGGCTAAAAAAACATTCATTTTCATAAAAAAAATGGTAAACCCTACCATTAAGGGTCCCCTCACCCCCGATCCCACAGGAAAGTGAGGAGAGGTTAATCGAGAACCTAGTAGCATCCAACATACGGCCGCCTTTAAAACCTCTCGCACCGAAGGGTGTTATCAATCGGAAATCAACCCCATTACGGGAATCGAACCGCTGACCTCCAGCTTAGGTTAGAGGCTGCACTACACACCCATGCCTTCACCACTAAGCCATATCCTGGGGATAACATTCATTTTCATCAAGTTTATATGTTTGAATGCTAAAGAATTCAACGTTTTTTCATACCAAGGGAATGAAACACCCCGTTATCATTCTACTTGAGAAAACCAATGTAATTGTTGAATAATGGTGTTTTTAATGGTTAATTAATGTTAATTATCCTTGTTTAGAATTAGTTAGTCTTTATTTCCTAGTTTGTTATATTAGCCTTTATTATTTGAACAAGCTTTCATCATGTTCAATAGCCGTTGCTTTTCAAAGAACTTGTTTTTCTAGCCGTTATGGCCCTTTCCTATAGTGTGTAATCACACTTATCTTTACCCGATAAGGGTTTCAAACAGAATAATAAATATTTCTTCTCAATCTCTCTTAGTTTCTACATGGTATTAGAGCTTTGATTCTTTCTTTTTCTTCTGAAAAAATATACTTCTTCTTAATGGCTACTGAGAACTCTTCAGAAGTAAATTCAAGGGAAGAAGGGACTCAAAATACCTCTTCCTGGAATTCTGAACCCTCACTAATGCCATTTCCCACTCACAAGCTCAATGGTGATAATTACCAACAATGGTCTAAATCCATCCATCTTCTTATAACTGGAAGAGGGAAGGAGGAGTACCTAACTGGGGCAAGTAAGGCACCTAATGCTGGAGAAGCCACCTACAAGAAATGGAGGGTGGAAAACAACCTTGTGATGTCTATCTTGCTGGGGTCTATGACCACAGCAACTGCTGAAAATTTCATTCTCCTTAACACTGCTGAGGAGATCTGGTCTGAAACCTCTGATTTATACTCAAAGAAGGATAATACTTCTGAGATGTATGAAATTGAGGAAAATCTGCAAGACATGAGACAGGGAGATTTAAGTGTAACTGAATACTTTAATCTCCCCGCCCCGCATCTTGGCAAAGTGATTGACAACTCGTGAAAGTATAACTTGGCATAATGCTAATGATGCTAAGACCTACAAATCCTTGAAAGATCAGAGAAGGATCTTTAAGTTCCTTATGGGTCTTAATCCCAATCTTGATGATGTGAGAGGAAGAGTCTTGAGCTCAAAACCTCTCCCATCCATCAAAATTGTCTTTGCTGAAATCAAACATGAGGAAAGTAGAAAAAGACTCATGATGAATGGGAATACTTCCAGCTCTTCCACTACTGAAAATAGTGCCCTTTTCACCAAGGCAGTACCTAATGCTGCTAAAAAACAGAAGGGTAACAGACCCTTTTGTGAACACTGCAAAAGAACTGGGCACACAAAAGAAACCTGTTGGAAGATCCATGGCAAACCTGCCAACTGGAAACCTACTAGGCAAAACCAGACCTCTGAAAGCTCTGGGAGGTTAGTCATTTAAAATTTCACATATAAATGAGTCATAACATCCACCGACTTGTCCTATTTTCCGACGACTGCCGATTCCTGCCAGCAACCAAATCCGAAGCCTACCGAAAGGCAGTTAAGCTCTTCCGTTTTAGTTCAATGTCCTTTTAGCTTATACATTAGCCAGCGACGAAAATTGAGTTCATGATCAGAGTGTTATCTCTCTGTTTCTCCATTCATTTCTGTGTAATACTAGAACTAGAAGGATAGGTATTGTAAAGGATCGGAGACGGAGTTGTATATATATAGCTTTACTATTTGGACATTGCATATTATTTCCTTAAAAGTAGCTGCTTATAGGTTATTGTGTTGAAATTGCGATCCATATAGCCTTAAGTTTGCCTCATTAAACTCAAATTTCTGTCCTGTTTTCTGATGGGATTTATGTTTTGTCACGGACAATGACAAAGATGATACTAAACATGGACATTCTGTTGTGGTCCATGATTTCCATGGGAATATCGCATTTTGAGCCATAATTAGATAAACCGGCAGCGGTTTTTCTCTTCTTCATAGGTGAACACAGTTGTTTTGTTGGCTCATTCATCGATTTTTTTTCATCGATTGCTGATTTGGTAACTAGAATCACGTGGTTTGCTCCTGATGCGGCTTGTTACTTGTTGTTTTGCATTTATATTACGTGGGGAGTGTAACGCCCCGCTCCCGGATACCGAGCCCTTATCCGGAAGAGAACGTTCGGCGCGTATAGCATTAAATAAATCTAATATTATACGCAAGCATCTACGTCGTCGTATCAAATAAAAGCAAACGGAAGCTAAAAGGACTCGGGCAAAAACATAAAGGCTACTAAGAATAGATACAACCATACTAAAGATGGATAGTTAAAATTACAACAACGAAAAACCCAAAGACCTAAACAATACGAGGTCTTAAAAGTAGAAGTACAACAAGTCTAAGAAAAGAAATACAATTAGACTAGTACAACCTTTACAAAGAAAATAAACTAGAAGTTCGTCAAGACTTCAATGTCTTCAAAAGTCGTCATCTACACTTGGTCAACATGTTCGTCTTCTCACCCCACAATGCATACAAAAGAAAATGCAAGGGAGGTAAGTACAAAGTACTTAGTAAAAGTGAGAAGCTAATGAATAACTAAGTTATACAACGAAAGGTTATTATTATGATTATTAATTATCTTTATGAGACCGACTCAATCTAGGGTTCAATCCATGCCCATCGACATGTCATGACTAAACTTATCTAGCTTAGCTTATCTTGGTTACATCATTACTCAAGGACACAATGCATGATGAAAATTCCACCACGAGATATACTTGCCAACTACGGTGATTAGCACCGGTAGTCCCGGGATCTCCCCGGTATGCATATACGTTCGATGGATTTCCTCCACTACCCTTCAGCCTTTTGAGCCAGTAGCGTTGTCCACCTTTTATGAACGTATCACATCGCCGATTTGAATCAGTGCCTAACCGAGAATAAATGACGTTTTAGCTTTTACTACACTTATGTAATTATTATTGTGAATTAATTAGTCACCTAAGTGTTTTCAAGTAAGCTCCCTCACATCTCCTACTCTCGTACTTAGACCACTAGACACGGACAAGGCCTAGCACATACACAGATGATAGGGATAAATCGTAATCCGGCCCGCGGATCCTTATCCGGGTCCGTCCGGCCACCAAAATAGTGGATGAGGCCACCGGTCAGTATAGCCCGCGAGCTCACAAGCCAAATTAGAGCCGCGAGCCTTCGGATCAGTTCCAAGCCCTCAACCTTATGCGACGACAAAAGAGATTACGGGTCCGCCAGCGACCTCAATCATAACATTTAGAGGAAGAGCTACCTCAAGTCCAGCGAGACAATGATATAAAAGATACAACGGTCGGCAAGGCCATCAGGACCGCCACCTATCGACTCCGCTACGAGCCCGCTACTGTAGCTAAAATATCTATTTGGCACTATGTCCTTATTTGTAAATAAACCGACCTTTAGTCGGTAATTTCCCTATAAATAGGGCCCCAATGTAACCCATTCAAGGGACACCAATTTAATCAATAAAAAGCATGACAAAGCCAAATTCCCCCACTCTCTCTTCTCTTACGAAAGCACCACCACCGGCAGCCATTGCCGCCACCGGGCACCACCGGCATACACCACTTTTATACACTTTTATAGCCAGATATCCACTACAAACCACCGCTAAATCTTAGATGACTTTTTCGACGTTATCAGTTGGCTCCGTTACCGGGAAAGTGACATTTTCGTCACTTTTCCGGTCAGATCCGAGTATTTCCGGCGGCCTAAAACCACCCGTTTTTTGTTTTCCGGCCAAGTGTTCTTCATGATCTCCATCAGGATCTAATAGATCTTCGTTCAGATCTAAAAAATTTGTATATACAGCACGAAGTCTTCATCAAATCGAAAGACTGAGTTATGGAGGATTGCAAGAGTTGTTTGGAGAAATGCTTCGCAATTCAAAGAGGAAAGCAGCAAAGGTGATTTCTTTGTAAAGGATCCAGCTGCCTTGGCTTCCGATGGATTTTCATTTTCATCTTATCGGAGAAGATGATCGGAGCCGGAAAGAACATCATTGGCGAATTACCCGTCCAGCGAGAAAAGCTTTCCTTCATGAAGAAAACGTGAGAAATCAGAGAAATCTATCTGAAATTTGCGACAGCTCAAGCTGAATGTTCGCCGATGAGAGGCAACGACTCCGGCCCGGGGATTCACTTTCCCGGAAATGGAACCAACCACCGAGCCGCGGCTATCCCCGTCATGGATTCGAGCTCACGTGCTCGCCATTAATGAGCACAGAAGAAGAAGGGTAGGTAGTAGGTACCCAAGACATCCCCACCTGACCGGTTAGTAAAGGACCCCCTCTTTCTTTCTTTGCATTGTTTTCTGCATATTTCCTTACAAGTTTAAACAAAAAGTCATCAATAGAGGCATATGATTGGTTTTTGAGATTACCAAGTGGAAGCCGAATTTTCATTAGTTGAAAGAGTAAAAAATATTGCTTAATGTCAAAGGATTGAAGAAAACAAGGTGCAATGTGATTAGGGGGTGACCCGGATCAGTCCACGTGTCAAGCAGTGCAAAGCGAACCGACAGAACAGGACAGAGCCATACCGATCAGGGCAGGTCCCTGACCAGAAGAAGCAAGCTGATCAGGGTAGGTCCCTGACCAGGAGAAGAAGGCTGATCAGGCCAAGGCAGGTCCCTGACCAAAGGAAGCAGATCGAAGACATACTCATCTGAATAAAGAGCAGCTTTTGACTGAACGTGAGGCGTGGGGGTTTATATAACCGCCCATTAACCTCATTATCACCGGTAACCGCCTGAACTACGGTTGGACTTGATTCCAAGCATATACTTGGATACGTAGGCGGCTTATTCATTAAGTTCAGTCCATTAAATAACAACAACTATTCTCTGTATAATCCTAGAGCAAGAAAGACCCGATTGTTGACCCGTTTCATTCTGAGTTCAATCATTGGCGCTAGAAGGAGGGTATTTCTTGTTTCTAGCCGGGGAATTGCAGAGTAATCGAACATGCCACCTAAAAAGAATCAACCAGGGAAGGATTTAGCAGGTTCTTCACACGATCCGGAAAAATGTGGATCAAAACCAAGAGCGAAACCCAGAAAAGCAACCGCAAGATCAACCAAATACTAAGGAAATGGCGAAAAAAACTCCTAGTGGATGCTTTAAAAACCATGGGAGATGAAGATTTTCAGGTTCTTTTTGAAAGTGTGCGAAAAGGGAAGGAAAATGTAGACGCTTTTGGAGAAGAAAAGCAATTATCTTCAGAAAACAGGGGTGGTCATAAGGAAGTTGCAGAATCCAGTGGTCAAGTTGTTAAGAGCAAAGCTCGTCACGCTGATGAGGCTGCAAGAGCCGAGTTAGATGCAATGTTAGAAGACGAGGAGGATGAATTCCATCTTGCTTCGCCCTTTGCAGAGTATATTGAAGCATGCCCCTGTCCCAGAGGGTTTAAGATACCCAAAATCAGTCCCTATGACGGAACCAAAGACCCGTATGATCACATGCACCAGTATATAGCGCATATGCAGTTATACAACGCCCCAGACGAAATGAAATGCAAAGCCTTTCCCGCGCTCCTATCTGGAAGGGCTAGGGACTGGCTCAACAAGTTGCCGTCCAGATCTATCACCAGCTTTACAGTTTTAACAAAGAAGTTTATGAGCATGTTTATTGCTGCAAGACCGTTTCAAAGGAACAGTACTCATTTGCTCACCATTAAGCAAAAATCCGACGAAACGGTTCTACAATTCATAAAGAGGTTTAATGCAGAATCAACCCAGGTGGCTGATGTGGATGACCGATTTCTGGTAGCCTCATTCGTAGCAGGGCTACGAGAAGGGCGGTTACATGCTAAGTTAAATGGGAAAAACCCCAAAACTATGGAAGAATGCTTGGCCATCGCTTTTAAACATTGTCAGGGTGAAGAAGCTAATCGTGCCAAGCGCGAGTTGGAAAAAGGAGATCACAGAAAGGGAAAAACAGAGGAGAAATCCGATAAAAAGCGCAAATCAGTTTGGGATAGGGTGCAGGCACCTATAACCGACAGATTGGGCAAAAAAGGCGCTCTGCAGGACAGAGACCTGATTCCGTTGAATAGATCACGAGAACAAGTTCTCGCTATCATGGAACATAAGGGCATAGCCAGAACTCCATTTCCTATGAAGGGACCCAGAGAAAAGAGAGATCAAACCAAGTTTTGTAAGTTCCACCAGGATGTTGGCCACGATACAGAGTCATGCAGGGAACTAATCAGGGACATAGACGCAGCAGTTATGGAAGGACAACTTGACGAGGTCGTTGACAGATCTCGTAATGAACAGCCCAGGGGCCGTAGAGAGTTTAGGAGAGGACCGCCTCAGAACGAGAGGACTAGAAACAACGAACAAAGAAGGCAGGGACATCCATCCCCAGATCAGGACGGACAAATCGATAACCGTCCAATAAATACTATCAACACAATCATGGGAGGACCCAGGCGGATAGATCAGGAGAAGGAAGTAAGTATAGCGGGTCAGATAGATCAAGGTCAGAGTTCTGGTAAACGCCTAAAGGTATCAGGAGAAGTGAGGTATGGACCAGAGGACCCATTACCGCTGGTCATCAATAACGAAGGGCTGGTCATTGAAGCCGTGATCAACAAGAACTGGGTGAAAAGAATTTGCGTCGATACATGAAGTGCTGTTAACATCTTGTATTACAGGGCTTTCCAGGCTATGAAGTTAAAAGACTCCAGTTTAACACCAGTATCTACACTACTGTTCGGATTTGCAGGCCCGCCTATCCACCCTATGGGTATGGTCACATTACCTACAACTTATGGTAAATTACCTCAGGGCAGGACCCTCATGGTAAATTACATTGTGGTTAAAGCACCTTCAGCGTACAATGTCATCATGGGAAGACCGGCCATCATCGATCTGCGAACAGTTATCTCACCAGCCCACAACAGCATGAAGTTTCCAGTCGGCTTTGGATCGGTTGAAATTAAAGGAGATGTGGAAACAGCCAGGAGCTGTTACACATCTATAGTTGGTGAGAAACAGTTGGTTCAACAGGTAACTCTTGAAGAACTGTTGCCAGAAGAAGAGAAAACTTGGGCAACTGCAGATCAGACCGAGTCTATCTTGATCGGGGAACCAGGAACCGAATCAGTGGTCAGCATAGGCTCGTGGATTCCAGACCCCCATAAAAGAGCGTTAACAGACCTGCTCAGAGAATATCGAGATGTTTTCGCATGGAAGACGGATGATATGCCTGGCTTATCCCCAGAATTCATAGTCCATAGTTTGAATGTGGATCAGAACAGACCCCCACTTCGTCAAAAGAAGAGACATTTTGCACCAGAAAGAATCTCAGTAATCGAACAGGAGGTTACCAAGTTAAAGCAAGCAGTGATTGTCAAGGAAGTGGTTTACCCAGAGTGGTTAGCCAATCCGGTTTTAGTGAAGAAGTCAGATGGATCTTGGAGAATGTGTGTAGACTTCACGGACTTGAACAAGGCATGCCCCAAAGACAGCTATACTTCACCCAAAATTGACAGGCTAGTGGATTCGACTGTGGGTTTTGAGATTTTTGGTTTCTTGGACGCATATAAAGGGTACCACCAGATCTTCATGGACCCAAAGGACGCAGAAAAAACGGCCTTTATCACAGAATTTGGCACATATTATTATGTGACCATGCCGTTTGGGCTGAAGAATGCAGGAGCCACATACCAGAGGGCAGTTAATCGAATTTTCCACGATCAGATAGGCAAGTCTATGGAGGTCTATGTTGATGACTTGCGATCAAAAGCAGGTCTTTAGATCAATATTTACGAGATGTGAGAGAAGTTTGCAAGGTGCTTCGTGCAGCTAAGATGAAACTGAACCCAAAGAAGTGCACATTCGGGGTCAGATCTGGAAAGTTCTTGGGTTATATGATCTCTAAAGATGGAATCCGGGCCAATCCGGACAAGTTGGATGCTTTGAAAATGATGCCACCTCCTACCAATATTAGAGAGGTTCAAAGGTTAATAGGAAGACTAGCGGCATTGAACAGATTCCTTTCACGTTCAGCACAGCGTGCACTGCCTTTCTTCAAGATTTTAAGGAAAGCTTCACCGTTTCATTGGGGGACAGATTGTCAAGAAGCCTTTAATGATTTGAAAAAATATCTGTTAGAGTTACCAACTCTAACCTCTCCTCAGGAAGGAGAGGTTCTGTACCTTTATCTATCAGTTTGTGATGAAGCCATTAGTGCTGTATTGGTTAGGCAACAGGACACATTTCAGAAGCCGTTTTATTACACAAGCAAAGCTTTACATGGACCTGAAGTGAGGTACTCAGATGCGGAAAAGTTAGTGCTAGCACTGGTACACGCGACCAGGAAACTGAGGTCTTATTTCCAGAGTCACCCAGTCATCGTCTTGACCGATCAGCCATTGAAGCAAATATTGAGCAGGCCAGATAACTCGGGTCGTTTAGCCAAATGGGTTGTAGAATTGGCAGGTTACGATCTAGAATATAGACCACGAACAGCCGTGAAAGCTCAGGCCCTGGCAGACTTCCTGGCCGAAGAGAAATCAATCTCTATCGATCAACAAGTGAATCCGAAAGAATCAGGTCAATGGAAATTGTTTGTTGATGGAGCATCCAAAGAAGAATGGGTCGGGGAGCGGTCTCCTCCTCATAAGTCCAAAGGGTGAAGAGTTCCCCTATGCTTTACACTTTAACTTCCGTGCAACCAATAATGAAGCCGAATACGAAGCACTAATTACGGGTTTGAACTTAGCTCTAAAGTTTCAGGGGTTAAGCGACTCAAAGTTTACAGCGACTCTCAGCTGGTAGTAAACCACATCAGGGGAGATTATGAAGCAAAGGAGGAACCTATGAAGAAGTATTTATCTCTGGCCCAATCACTCATAAGCCAGTTTCAAGAAGTACAAGTGGAGCAGGTCTCCAGATCACAAAATACTAGAGCAGATGCCCTGTCTAAGTTGGCTTCCAATTTCTTATCAAACAAGAAGGTTCTGATCGAGCAGTTAAATCAGCGTAGCTATGAAATACCTGAGGTGCAACCGGTCACACAAAGGGAAACATGGATGGATTCCATTGTAGCATATTTAAAACACGGCCAGTTACCCGAGGACCGAGGTCAAGCTCGCAAAATTCAGCGCTTATCTAATAGGTATGCCTTGTTTAATGATATTTTGTATAGGAAATCATTCATATCTCCTTGGTTACGTTGTGTTACTATGGAAGTGTAATATCCCGAAATTTTGACTCCCTATTTAATTGAAAAAAAAAGGCTCAATAACTTGGGGAATTATGTGTTTAGTAATTATTTGGAAGGGTTGATTAATAATTAAAATGGAATTTTTATAATTCTTTAATTAAAAGGAAATACATTGGTTAATAATTAAAAGGGGAGGGGGACTTCTTTTATTCCTTCTCCATCTTTTTCCCAATTACACGTGAAACCCAAACCCTCCCCATTGCCGCCGACTGTGTGAAGAAGAAGGAGAGAAAAATTTCTCTCCTTGGTGTTGAGGATTCGTCGTCGTCGTTGATATAGATTCGGGCTTCGTAGAAGAACGGTTTTAATTCGTTAGCAAGAGCTTTCAAGAAACACAGCACAACTGGTAAGGGTATCTCTATGGCCTGTGTTTTAGTTGGTTCGAAAGATGATATTTTTAAATGATATGTAAGTTGTGTATGATTTTGGGATGATTGGTGTTGTGGTTTAAGGTTTGTTAGGGGTAATTGGGGTTGTTTGAGGCGTTTTCAGAATGTAATCCTGTCACTTTATGTAGTGTAATGCTGTCAATGTTTTGATTAAACGCGTTTACGCTTGGTTGTCATGTTTGGGGATGCCAAGCATCCAATCTAGTGAGTTGTGGTTTCGTTTTAAAGCCTATGATGTTGTGGTACTTTTGGGTAAAGAATTTATGAGTTGCTGCGTTGTTTTACTGGTTTTTGGGGTTGAGAATCGAGATGAATCCGTGTTGAAGATTTTAGGGTTTTAGTTGAAACCCAGTCTGGACGGGCATCTGCCTTGAGAGGACGGGCGTCCAGTCTTGGTCTCAACTCAGACGGGCGTCCGGATTCCTGGACGAGCGTCTGAAGGGCTACTTTTGATTCAGGATGTAAAGTTTTCTGGTGGACGGGCGTCCAAGTATAATGGACGGACGTCCAGGTGCTAAAAATCGATTCAGGATGTAACAGGTTTCCTTGGACGCGCGTCTGAGATCTTGGACGGGCGTCTACCTCTTCCAAACGGGCGTCCAACATTTCAGACTGGCGTCCAGTTTAAGTGTTCTCTCTTCTTTGTTAGTTATGGATAAACCTTATGAGCATGTTTTGTAAGTTGTGTTTGGATGAGACAACGGTATTGGTAACATTGGGTTTTGGATTTTGGGCATTGAAGTTCGTAGACCCGTAGTGGTTGGGCCGGATAGGGTAGCTCCCAAAGCCGTAAACCCGGGAAGGTTTCCTTACGACTTCAATGACTTTGACGTATTTGGGGAGTTGCAGACAATGGTGTGGTCGGGCCGGATAGGGTAGCACCCGAAGCCGGGAACCCGGGGAGGTTTCCTTGCACCCCAGTACGTGATGGGCCATTTTAATGGTACCATTGGATGACCTTTAGGATCCTCCTCGTTAAGGGTTACCCTTTTGAGGGATGTGCACATCTCGGGACCTTTAGGTTGAGTTAGTGTGATGGATTGTATCTGCTATGTGTCGGTTGTATTTGCTTTGTCTTGGTTTTGATATCTGTTTTAGGAGCTTTCTTAATTTTGTTAACAGCTTTCATCTTACGCATACTAGATTTATCCTTACTCAACGTTTAGTTGACAGTTTCTATTTTTGTTGATCCTGCTATGATCCGTTTTGGGAGCGACTCTTAGCGAGTAGTCCTTGGATTGATTGCTCGTTGCGGGAATGTCGCGGGGTCTTGAGAGCCGCGTAGTTATAGACAACTATTTACTTTCCACTTTGTCAGATTTATGAAACTTTAAGTTTTATTGTGGTTCCGCATGTTCTCACTTTTGATAAGAGATGGCACTCATTTTACATTTTAAATAATGAATGGTGGATGTTTAATTTCTCTCTGTTGTGGAATGTCGAATGTTACTGCCACGACTGTGTGTCGTGATGAGTGGCACTACGGTGACCAATACCGGCGGCCGACGGGATTGGAAACCGGGGTGTTACAGGAAGAAGGCAATTACTTATTGAGAGAAATTCATCTTGGGATCTGTGGAAACCATATGGGATCAAGGGCATTAGCTAGGAAGTGCAGGTTGTTTGGCTATTATTGGCCTAAAATGCAGCAAGACGCAGAGGAATTAGTCTTGGCGTGCAGGTCATGTCAAATTCATGGTAATCTATCCCATCGACCATCTGAAAATTTGACTCCAGTCATTGCGGCATGGCCCTTTGATCAATGGGGTGTCGATCTGGTGGGGCCACTTCCAACAGCACCAGGAAATTATAAGTTCTTAGTAGTGGCCGTTGACTATTTCACTAAATGGGTGGAGGCTGAACCATTAACCACTATCACAGCCAAACAGATCCAAAAATTCTTGTGGAAAAATCTGATATGCAGGTACGGGATACCAAAGACTATAATTTCAGACAACGGTACCCAATTTGAAGACAGTGGAGTTCAGGAATGGTGTACAGAGTTGGGCATAAAACAGCATTTTGTCACGGATTTTATTAACAAAACAAACAAGTAATAAATTTATAATCCGATATACCTCAAGTGCAAGGATCGTAGTAAAGAGGTTGATACCGGGTCGATCTTACGGGGAACTGGCGATTGCTAACCCTAGTTTTTGTTTAACTAACTAACCTATGTCACGATTATTAAACTAAACTAAACAGTGGATAAAACTAAACGAAACTGAAAAGACAGATTTAACTAAAACGTAAAACTGGACAGAAGATATGATCTAAAGCCAGGGAAGATATGTTTCGAACTAATTTAAACTGAACTAAACTAAATATGCAATAAAAGACTAACTAAGCTAAGCAATTCAGATTCAAGGGATTTTAAATCAAAAATTTACGAAACGAACAAGCAATTGATCCACCAATTCTACCAACAACCAACTCCTATCCAGATTTTCTTGTGATTTCTAAACCAAGTTGTGATTCACCTATCCAAGGTATGAACTCCTAATTTCTTAGAAAAGTTCGTTTCTTAATCTTCTATCTTTCGATTTTAAAGATTAACACTTTCTAACCAAGGTGTGAAGTCTCTCAATGTCTAACCTAGGAATTCAACCTAACCAACTCTCGTTATTTTTAGGTTAAAGACCTAATCTTTATTACGGTGATCTAGGGTTTTACAAGATTTTCATCAATATAAACAATCGGCACGCAAGCATCTTTCGATATAATTGCATAAAAACATGATAAACAGTAATAAAGATACAACTTGGAATAAAATACTCACAAGATAACCCAAGAAAGAATCAATCCATTGATAGAACGGCTTCACAACGCTTGTTCTAGAGGGATTTAGCCTCTAGACATGATATGGACCCAAGAGATTATTTGATTCAAGAACATGGAATAAAAGATGATAAAAGTGTATGTGAAATAAGAAAAACTGCAGCCTTGGCCGCCCCTAGGGTTTAAGGTTCGAATGTGTATCCTTAGGGTTGGAAACAAGCTGGTATTTATAGATGTTTAAGTCGGTTTCAGTAAAGTCGGCCGTGGACGCCCGTCCAGATAATCAAACGCCCGTCCAGCCTTCAATATCAACTTCGAATCGGGCCGAGTCATCATCAGACGCTCGTTCAAGTGGCGTCCAGACCAGCGTCCAAACATCCTGAACCAAAAATATCTTCCTGGACGCTCGTCCAAATTCTTCAAACGCTCGTCCTACTGGACGCTAGTTCAAGATGCTGGACGCCAGTCCAGGATCGACTTTATCTTGATTTCTTCATCTTTATCTCTTTTATCATCAATTAGCTCGAACTTAATCAACTTTTGATCATCTTTTGAGCATCAAACATGTATCTATAACACATAAAAATATCACAAAATGTAATATCATCCAAATAATAAAAAAAAAATCAAAATTAAAACACATAAATCAACCTATTTTGCGATTAACTCTTTTAAAATAGCATTTGCTCAATATTTCCATTAAACACTCGTTTTCTTATGCAAATTATACAAATATGAGGGAAATCATTATAAAATATATCAATATAAATCGTATAAAATCACCCTTAACAACTCCCCCACACTTAACTTTTGCTCGTCCCGAGCAAAACAAAACAAAAACTAGGCTCGGAAGAAGAACAGACATCTCAACACATATAGCACATATCCAATAAATCAGAAGTTCACCACTGTGTGTGTGCAAAGCCATAGAAAACTTCCACTAAATCCAAACTTGAGAAACTCAAAGCAAAACTAGCTAATACCCCCTTCAAACTAGCAATAAATGACACTCATAAGATGTACCCTACAAACGAGACATATCCCAAAAAAGATGATCGAATATATCTAGGGCCTTTCTGAAATACTCAGAGGATAATCCCTACAGCATATCTATCAGTTTCTACTGGGGATAAGATAGACGATAACTTAGTCTTTCATTCATTTCATAACAATTCTTTAGTTGATTTAACTATTTTTTCACTTTTAAACACACATCAGAATGAGCTCTTACCCGTCATAGCAAAATAGGATATTCGAGATATACCCTACCTTACTCAAATCATAAGGCAGCTTCTTCTGACTGTCGTGAGCTTTTAGTCATCATAGTGGTATAGGACATACGTGGTATACCCTATCGCACTCCAATCATCGACTAGCCTTCGACACACCCAACTTATTTATTTAAAATTCAACTTTTTCAACAACTTTTTCATTTGACAGTAAGTTGCGTGTTACTTATCACATTCAAACCTCAGATATTCACAGTACAACATACTCCGGATCTAAATACAGACTATCATAATTTCCAAGATATATACGTAGCACTAAGTACATGACTTATAAGAAAATCAAAAATCACTCGTCAAAAGGGGTATAGCTTTATAAATTAGCTCATCGTTCACTATGACTCGTGAAAAAGATATATCGGGTGAAACAACTAACTTACTAAACATATGATATATAGCTTGGATGACTATAAAAATAACAAACAAAGAATCGAATCGCCTACTCGGGACAAAACAAAAACAAAAATGTCGGAAAATTTTGAAGAAAATTGGCTCATTTTGCATAGAAACACAACAAATTAAGCAAACGTGTATAGATACATATCAAATCATGATCATTCCCCTCCCCCACACTTAAAGATCAACATGTCCTCATGTTGTGCAGAATTAAAGAAAAAGAGAAAGAACTTAGCTGATTGTAGTTCGAAAGTGGCAATTCTGGAAATGATCGTCACCAGATCCAGAAACGCTCGAAGAAATCAGTAGACTGTGGACCATCCACCGGAAAACGGACATCGTCTGAAAGCTCACAATTGCTATCACAAATAACCTGCACACTTGAAAAACAAGACAAGATCTCGGGGAACAAAGGGGGAATAGAACATGGCAAAATAGAGATAAAGAGAAGGATAAGGTGAAATCGAATCAACCGACAAGGCAGAGTCCACAATTACCCTAATTAGACCTAAACGAAACAAATAAATCAAAGAAAAGAACAAAATAACAAAATAACTAAAACAAATAAAGATATCTAGGTTGCCCCCCTAGTGGTGCTTTTGGTTAACGTCGTTAGCTCGACACCGTTTAAAGCTCAGCCTGGATCAGGCCATTTGACTTTTCTGCCAGCCACTACCTCGTCTAAACTTGGGTCAGTAGTTCGGCTGCAGAAACAGCACCTAACACATGGGGTTAAATCTTTTATAGCTTTCCAAATACGCTTAATCTTCCCCATGGTTGACTTCTTCGTCTTCTGAAGCTGCTGATGACATTTTAGGTGACGCTCCTTCCAATACTCTTCCATATCCCAACTACCAGCTAGAACTTCTTCAGATTGACCATTACCGTCATCCTCTGAAAACAGGCCGGGTGAAAACTCGTCGAATTCTTCAACTTTTGTATCACCACACCCGAGGATATCGAGGCAACGAACCGTCAAAGGCTTTTCTTTAGGCTCACCAATGTAGTGCTTGCACCTCTGACCATTCACTCGAAACGGTTGGTCACCATAACCCCGTAGTTCTAGAACGCCTCCAGGAATAATTTGGAGAATTTCGAAGGGACCGGACCAACGTGTCCTCAACTTCCCAGGAAACAGATGTAGCCTGGAATTGTATAGAAGAACTTGTTCTCCGACTTGAAATTCTCTTTTCTTAATTTTGGCGTCATGGAGGAGTTTCATCTTATCTTTGCTAATCCTGGCGCTTTCGTAAGCCTGGAGTCTGAATTCGTCTAATTCATGCTAACTCGCCGCATCGATGTTTTCCACAAGATTGGGAATCAAAGTTCAGAAACTTTGTAGCCCAATAAGCTCTGTGCTCTAACTCGACAGGCAGATGACATGGTTTCCCGTAGACCATTTGATATGGAGATGTACCCATAGGAGTCTTATAGGCAGTCCTATATGCCCATAATACATCGTCCAATTTCAAACTCCAGTCTTTTCTATGACTGTTGACTGTTTTTTCCAGGATTTTCTTAATGCTTTGGTTGCTTCTCTCAACCTGACCACTAGTCATCAGATGATATGGTGTACCAGTCTTATGACGAACACCATACTTTTCAAGAACTTTCTCTAGGGGTCGGTTGCAGAAATGCGTCCCTTCATCACTGATCAAGGCACGTGGACATCCAAACCTCACGAAGATGTTCTTCTTTAAGAATTTCATCACCGTCTTATGATCATTGTGAGGAGTGGCTTGAGCCTCCACCCATTTAGACACATAGTCTACGCAGACTAAGATGTATTTGTTACCGCAAGATGATGGAAATGGTCCCATAAAATCGATACCCCATACATCAAAGACCTCGCATTCTAGGATGGGTTTCAAAGGCATGTCAAAACGCCTTGTCAGAGTACCGGTTCTTTGGCATCTATCACAAGCTTTACGTAAAGCTTCGTGTCCTTAAAGATCGTAGGCCAATAGAAACCGGATTGGAAGATCTTAGCAACGGTTTTCCACGGACCAAAGTGACCTCCAAAGGGGTCCACCGTGGCATTGCTCAATAATATCACGTTGCTCAGATTCAGGAACACATCTCCTAAGCAAACCATCTTTACAGATCTTAAAAAGATAAGGTTCATCCCAAACGAAAGATTTCAAATCAGAGAAGAACTTTTTCTTCTCCTGATAAGACATTTCTGGGTCAAGATAACGGGCATGAAGGTAATTGACAATGGAAGAATACCATGGGACATCAGGAGGACAACCGTCAATAAGCATAATGTTCTCTAGAGGAAAGTAAAGATCTATATCATCGGGATCATCCTTTTCCTCACTTAACATTCTAGAAACGTGATCAGCCACTACGTTTTCACTGCCCTTTTTGTCCTTAATTTGAACGTCAGACTCTTGTAGGGTCAGTATCCAACGCAGTAGGCGCGGTTTGGCCTCTTTCTTTGTCATCAGATACCGCAAAGCAGCGTGATCAGTCCACACAATCACTTGAGCTCCTAACAAGTAACTACGAAACTTGTCCATAGCAAAAACTACGGCCAAAAGATCCTTTTCAGTAGTAGTATAGTTGACTTGAGAGGGGTTCAATGTGTGACTGGCGTAATAGATAGGCTGGAACTTCCCTTTGATCTTTTGCCCTAGAACAGCACCAACGGCATAGTTTGATGCGTCGCACATAAGCTCAAAAGGTAGGTTCCAGTCGGGCGAAATAAGAATTGGAGCAAGATATTAAACGATCCTTAAGCTCCTCAAACGCTTGCTTGCGCTCTCATCAAAATTAAACTCAACGTCTTCCTTTAGTAAAGTGGACAGGGGCTTGGCTATCTTGGAGAAGTCTTGAATGAATCTTCTGTAAAAACCGACATGCCCAAGAAAGCCTCTCACTTCGCGCACATTCTTAGGATAGCTCATCTTCTCGATGGCTTCTACTTTTGCCCTGTCAACTTCTATACCTTTGGCGGAGATTTTGTGGCCAAGAACTATTCCCTCATCTACCATGAAATGGCATTTCTCCCAATAAAGTACTAAGTTCTTTTCCACACATCTAGATAACACTTGATCCAGATTGTCAAGGCAATCATCAAAAGACTGACCAAAAACCGAAAAATCGTCCATAAAAATCTCCATACACTTTTCTACAAGCCCGTCAAAGATAGCCAGCATACATCTTTGAAATGTAGCTGGGGCATTGCAGAGACCAAATGGCATTCGCTTGTAAGCGAATGTACCATAAAGGCAGGTGAAGGTGGTCTTTTCTTGGTCAGCTGGATCAATGGGTATCTGGAAATATCCTGAATAGCCATCTAGGAAACAGTAGAATGTGTGTCCCGCCAGACGCTCAAGCAGCTGGTCGATGAATGGAAGGGGAAAATGGTCTTTCATGGTTACCTCATTGAGCTTGCGATAATTGATGCAGACTCTGTAACCAGTGACAAGTCTCAATGCTATCTCCTCTCCCTTCTCATTCTTCTCAATCGTAATTCCACCTTTTTTGGGAACTACTTGAGTCGGGGAAACCCATTCACTATCCGCGATGGCATAAATGATTCCCATGTCCAAAAGTTTGATGATTTCCTTTTTAACGACTTCTTGCATATGAGGGTTGAGCCTCCTCTGGGGCTGTCGTACATATTTTGCACCCTCATTCGTCTTGATCTTGTGCATGCAGATGTCAGGAGATATTCCTCGGATATCTCCTACTTGCCAACCAAAAGCTTTTTCATTCTTCTTCAAGACGTCGATCAATTTCATCTCCTCTAAACGAGAAAGCTTGGCAGATATAATCAAAGGAAGCTTGTCACCTTCTCTTAAAAACACGTAATTAAGATGTTTAGGCAACGGCTTCAACACCAAATCTGCAGGGGGGTCTTCTAAACTCGACTTGAGATCTCCACTTTTCAACTCAATATCACTGAGTTTACTATGCGGTCCCACTGCCAAAACTTCTCCTTCCAACAACTCATCCTCAAATTCAGCTTCTAACTGCTCTAGACTTACCCCACCATGATTATTCAAATTATCAACCAGTCGCTCATATTCAGTTGCAACAGCCATGACTTGCTTTTCCATCAAATCATCGAAGTCATCAGACGTCTCCTCAATGGAAAAACCGGTTGGAGGACCAGAGGGTACTTGAATGGATTTGGAAACATTATAGCTTACCTCTTGATCACCAACACGTATCGTCACTCGCCCACCATCGCAGTCAATGAGGGCTCTAGCTGTAGACAAAAAGGGTCTTCCAAGTATCAGGAGGACATTTCCATCCTTTTCAATGTCTAAGACGTACCAGTCAACAGAAAACGTAAATTTATCAATTTGAACTAACACGTCCTTCAGGATCCCCGCAGCTTTCTTAGAAGATCTATCAGCGAATTGCAAATTCATGGTAGTGGGTTCTAGAAGATCAATTAAACCGAGCTGTTTGCAGACAGACAATGGCATCAGGCTTATAGATGCACCCAGGTCACACAAAGAGTTAGGGAAGACCAGGCCTCCCATAAGCAATGTGAGCACAAATTTCCCAGGGTCACCCCTCTTGGTTGGTAAGTCTTCATAATTGACCATTGAACAATCCTCACCAATCAGCCGCTCCATGTCTGACAACTTCTTTTTTGAAGAAACAACATCCTTGATGAATTTGGTATACTTAGGCATCTCAACCAAAACATCAGACAGTGGAAGATTAACCTGAGTATTCTTCAAAAGATTCAGCACTTTTTCATATTTCTTGTCCTCACGCAAGGAGATGTTGCTTTTTCTTGGTGGAAATGGAAGCTTTTTCAGATCACTCTCAGAAAAGACTTTCTTTGAGGATGAACTGACAGCTCTGTCCTCCAAATCCTTCCACCTTACTACCTTCTCATTCTTCTTACTAGTCAGGGGATCAGCCTCCTGACTCTCACTTGTTTCTTCATCCCTCAGGGGTTCAGCCACCTGAGGACTTTCAACTTTTTCACCTCTCAGGGGATCAGCCACCTGAGTACTCTCTTGCAAAGAAAGGGGAATATGGATGCTCGACTTCCCTCCCCGCCTTACCATTGGCGGGGAGGGGTTAGTGGTTTCCCTGGTGAGGGGGACCACTCAGTTGAGTACCAGACCTTAAATTCATTGCACTGGCCTCTTCTTTACCATAGGGAATTGAAGGAACTAGGTCAGTACATTGGCCATAATTCAAATCCGTTTGAGCTACCTGACTACCCTTGGGGTTCTTCTCAGTAAAGCTAGGTAACTGTCCTGGAGGTCTAGAAGCATTTTGGTCAGCTGCTTGCCCGACCTGCCTCTCAAGATTCTTAATTGTGCTCATCAGGAGTTGGATGTTTTTATTTTGCTCCTCCTGATAGGAGTCCAATTTTCTTTCAAGATCACTACATTGAGAGGGGCCTTGAGAATTCTGGAAATTTTGTGGAAAAGATAGGCTGGAACTATTCTGAAACGCAGGATTTGAATTGGTTGGCCAATTTTGATTGAACCTCTGATTTTGATTGGAAGAATTAGTGTTCTGGTTCTGATTGATACCAGGGTTTCGATTTAAGTACTGATTTTGATTAAAATTTGAATTTTGATTCTGACGGAAACCCTGGTTTTGAAAATTGCCTTGGCCAGAGAACTGATTATTGAATCTCTGATTCTGTTGGCCATTAAAAGCATTGATTTCTGCATTCTGTCCAATCATGGGACAGAAACGAGCAATGTGCCCCATATCATCACATACCTGGCATGTGATTGGATTGTACCGTTCATGATTCTCGGGACGCATTGACTTGATAGGTCGATGGGGAAATGAATTGACATTGGCCAACCATGTGGCCGCTTGACAACAATTGTCACAATACGTAACTTGAGAGTTCTCGCGGAAATGAGGGAGTCCGATAACTCGCCTTTGGAGACGTGGTAAGAGTAGCCACCGCCGTTTCGACATGGCGATTTCATTCGCATGTTCACCTCCTCGATCCTGGAGGAGGAGGAGGTGCTTGAATAGCTTGATACGAGGGGGCATAATTATATTTGGCAATATCCTCGAATAATGCCCACCCCTCTCGCAGTGTTTTCCTCAAAAATGCCCCACCAGAAGAACTATTAACCATGCCCTTCGTGAGCTCGGTCAATCCACTGAAAAACGTGTTGACTTGCCTCTGCAAGTCCAAACCGTGGTGGGGGCATTTATGAAGAAGAGCTTTGAATCTCTTCCAAGCATCAAAGAATGATTTGTTTTCCGTTTGATAGAAATTAAATATCTCTCTTAGGCACTGGGCTGTCTTGGATGGTGGGAAATATTGACTTAGGAACTCTTTTTCGAGTCCAGCCCAGGTGGTAATGGATTCAGCAGGGAGAGAGACATACCACTCTTTCGCTTCTCCTTTTAAAGAAAATGGGAACAGTTTCAGCTTTATAACATCCTCACTTACTCCTTGGATGCGAGTTGTACCGCATATTTCTAGAAACGTGTGTAAGTGAGTATGAGGATTTTCTGATGGAAAACCATGGAAGATTGATGCTTGCTGCATCATTTGAATAAGTCCCGGCTTTAGCTCGAAGGTCTGTGCAGTTATGGCTGGGATAACTATAGCTGGGTTGACTCTGACTTCGCCTGGCATGGCGTAGTCTGCCAACGTACGTCTATCTTCAGCCATAATTACGAAGTTTTTGAATTCTTCGGCTAAACGATCCTCTAAATCTTGTTCGGCTTCTTCAGAAGGAGCCGCAGAACGGAGTCTCCGCCTGTTTGGCCAGACTATGGTCCGCTCTAAGTCAGGGGTATACGGTAATGGTCCCTTTTGACTTCGAGTTTGCATAAACCGAACCAAAATCAGGTGGAAGAAAACCCAAAAACGAAGAACTTGAAAACCTAAACTAAAAATTAAAGCCTAAGAAAAGGAAAAGAAATAGAAATAATTAAGACAGGGGAGCAGACGGACGTCCAGATAAATGGACGGGCGTCTGCCTAGAATTTGAACTGGACGGGCGTCTGGAAGTCCAAACGCTTGTCTGATCAGTTGAAGAACTGGACGGACGTCCAAATTAGATGGACGCTCGTCCGACAAGTTAAAAACGGTTCAGGGTCCAGAAATTTAGAACAGACGGGCGTCCACTGATCTAGACGCCCATTTGGAAGCAGAAAACGAAGCAGGAATGGAGAAAATCAGCAGGAAAAAGATGGGGGGTGAAAAGAAAATCAGAAAGACAGAAAACAAATAGAAAGAAAGTCTAATCCTAAGGGGATTCGATACAGAAACAGAAACCTACCTAGGAAAAAAATCTAAAACGGAAAACAAGAAAACAATAAAAGGGAGAAAAAAAACGTGTTGAAATCTTCTGGGGCCAAAATGGAAGGGAAAACAGCAGATTTTTACCTCGAAAACGGCATCGAACGGACCTAGGCGGTTCGCCACGTCGTCGGCGTCGGAACGAGCTTTCCGAATTGGGGTCCTGCGCGCCAATCGGACACTCGAGCCGAAAGTTACGGACGAAATACTACCAAGTGCCCTAATAACCTAAACTATAACTAACTAAGAAGATTAAAAACAAGGAATAAAATTAAAACAAGAAAATAAAAACTAGACAACCGTCCGGTTCCCCGGCAACGGCGCCAAAAACTTGTCACGGATTTTATTAACAAAACAAACAAGTAATAAATTTATAATCCGATATACCTCAAGTGCAAGGATCGTAGTAAAGAGGTTGATACCGGGTCGATCTTACGGGGAACTGGCGATTGCTAACCCTAGTTTTTGTTTAACTAACTAACCTATGTCACGATTATTAAACTAAACTAAACAGTGGATAAAACTAAACGAAACTGAAAAGACAGATTTAACTAAAACGTAAAACTGGACAAAGATATGATCTAAAGCCGGGGAAGATATGTTTCGAACTAATTTAAACCGAACTAAACTAAATATGCAATAAAAGACTAACTAAGCTAAGCAATTCGATTCAAGGGATTTTAAATCAAAAATTTACGAAACGAACAAGAAATTGATCCACCAATTCTACCAACAACCAACTCCTATCCAGATTTTCTTGTGATTTCTAAACCAAGTTGTGATTCACCTATCCAAGGTATGAACTCCTAATTTCTTTGAAAAGTTCGTTTCTTAATCTTCTATCTTTCGATTTTAAAGATTAACACTTTCTAACCAAGGAAGTCTCTCAATGTCTAACCTAGGAATTCAACCTAACAAACTCTCGCTATTTTTAGGTTAAAGACCTAATCTTTATTACGGTGATCTAGGGTTTAACAAGATTTTCATCAATATAAACAATCAGCACGCAAGCATCTTTCGATATAATTGCATAAAAACATGATAAACAGTAATAAAGATACAACTTGGAATAAAATACTCACAAGATAACCCAAGAAAGAATCAATCCATTGATAGAACGGCTTCACAATGCTTGTTCTAGAGGGATTTAGCCTCTAGACATGATATGGACCCAAGAGATTATTTGATTCAAGAACATGGAATAAAAGATGATAAAAGTGTACGTGAAATAAGAAAAACTGCAGCCTTGGCCGCCCCTAGGGTTTAAGGTTCGAATGTGTATCCTTAGGGTTGGAAACACGCCGGTATTTATAGATGTTTCGGTCGGTTTCGGAAAGTCGGCCGTGGACGCCCGTCCGGATAATCAAACGCCCGTCCACCTTCAATATCAACTTCGAATCGGGCCGATTCATCATCGACGCTCGTTCAAGTGGCGTCCGGACCAGCGTCCAAACATCCTGAACCAAAAATATCTTCCTGGACGCTCGTCCAAATTCTTCAAACGCTCGTCCTACTGGACGCTAGTTCAAGATGCTGGACGCCAGTCCAGGATCGACTTTATCTTGATTTCTTCATCTTTATCTCTTTTATCATCAATTAGCTCGAACTTAATCAACTTTTGATCATCTTTTGAGCATCAAACATGTATCTATAACACATAAAAACATCACAAAATGTAATATCATCCAAATAATAAAAAAAATCGAAATTAAAACACATAAATCAACCTATTTTGCGATTAACTCTTTTAAAATAGCATTTGCTCAATATTTCCATTAAACACTCGTTTTCTTATGCAAATTATACAAATATGAGGGAAATCATTATAAAATATATCAATATAAATCGTATAAAATCACCCTTAACACATTTCACCTCTGTTGGTCACCCCCAGGCAAATGGTCAAGTGGAACAAACTAACAGGCAGATCAAGCTTGGTTTGAAAAAGAGGTTGGAGCAAGAGGGAAAGCACTGGGTAGAGCATCTCCCAAACATTCTTTGGGCTTATAGGACTACCCCAAATATGTCAACACATGAAACCCCATTCTCATTGGCCTATGGGTGTGAAGCTGTTATTCCAGCAGAAATTGGATTGCCATCCCCCAGAACAACGCTACATAATGACCAGATCCAAGAAGAGGAAATAAGGCACACCAAGGATGAACTGGAAGAGAAAAGAGATGTTGCTCTGATCCGAATGGCTAAATATAAGCAACAGGTTTCCTAGTATTACAACTCCAAGGTGAAACAATGCTACTTTAAGATTGGCGATCTGGTGTTGCGCAAAAATGAGATCAGCAGGCAGGAACCAAGCGGAAATCTCGGTCCTAACTGGGAGGGTCCTTATCAGATCATCAAGGTACATGGAAGAGGAGCATACCAATTGGCTGATAGCAAAGGGAAAACCATTCCTAGAAGTTGGAATGCGGTTAATCTGAAAAAAAATTATGTTTAAGGCAAGTGACAGTCGTTTTTATTTTTGCAAGTTTTATTATGTATTCTGACTTTATGTTGAACCATTGAATTTATCATGGCTGTAATATATTTCCATCATGAAACTCTTCAAAAGAGAAAATTTATTAAGTCTGAAAAATCAGATCGTTTGTTGACCTCAGGTCAGGTCATCTATTCTAGACCTCAGGTCAGGTCGAAAACTCTTCAAAAGAGAAAATTTATTAAGTCTGAAAAATCAGATCGTTTGTTGACCTCAGGTCAGGTCATCTATTCTAGACCTCAGGTCAGGTCGAAAACTCTTCAAAAGAGAAAATTTATTAAGTCTGAAAAATCAGATCGTTTATTGACCTCAGTTCAGGTCGAAAACTCTTCAAAAGAGAAAATTTATTAAATCTGAAAAATCAGATCGTTTGTTGACCTCAGTTCAGGTCATCTATTCTAGACTTCAGGTCAGGTCGAAAACTCTTCAAAAGAGAAAATTTATTAAGTATGAAGAATCAGACCGTTTGTTGACCTCAGGTCAGGTCGCCCATTTCAGGCCTCAGTCAGGTCGAAAACTCTTCATAAGAGAATATTCATTTCTGAAAAATCAGATTAAGTCTGGAATAACTACAGTATGACGTGTGCTACACAGCAACTCACACGACATACTGGGAGGAACAGAGCATGATGAAGGAATACACTACAAAGCACAAAGGCAAACACAACAAGTTGTAAGAATTCTGCAAACAAGGTATAGAAATTGCAGCAATATGCAGATGGAACCAAAAAACCAAAAATCTTCATAAAGATAACCAAGTTGAAAGGCAACAACAGCAAAAAATACAATGTCTGAAATCAAAATTAAAGTAGAGGACAGGCTGAATGTTTTCACTTGGAACTTGGGGGAACTTGAGATTGAGATGATGAGCCGGTTTGAACAGGTGGAGGCCTCTTGCCATACTTGGAGACCAAATCCACCCCATCTCTAAACTCTTTGAATCTGGTCTCATAGATTTGAGACCCGTCGTTCCTGTTCCAGCCCGCATGGGCAAGTTTGGCCGCATCAACAGCTAGACCAGCAGCTCTCATGTCCTCAATCGCTGAAGAGTACCCAAACCAAATGATGGGGGCAAAAAGCATCTTGATGTTATTGGCTAACTCATCGGACTTCCTATAATTAGCAAGAGCCTCAGCAATGTGCTCAGGTAGCCTGCTTTTCAAGTCATCCCTCTCCTTTTCAAGAGTGGCCACCATCTTCTCCAACTCGGACTTGACTTCGTTAGCAGTGGCAAGATTGGCCTAGAACTCATCAGTTTTGGCTTTCAATTCGTCAGATAATGCCAGCTTCTCCGCAGCAGAGGTGCTCAACAAACCCTCATACTTAGCCTTCCATTCTGATAAAGAGTTGGCCAAGTCTTCCTCAACCTGTGCAGAACTCCTTAATCTGGACAAGATCTCTTTACCCAGTTTGGCTCCCTGGAAAGGAATACACAGAGCAAGGTCAGCATAAAAAAAAAGGAAAAAAAAGAGACAGGTTGCTACTTATGAAAAATGATCTTACAAATTTGGACAGATCTTGGTTTGTCCAGTCTTTCCAATCATATCTTTCCCCTTGAGCTCGTTCAGAGGCTCCAGCATCTCCACCAGTGTGATCCTGAGATCTAATACATTTCGAAGCACGCCTAGTCTCCGCTGTAGTCTCTACCAGAGCGTTGTGAGAGACAATCCTATAATCATTGGTCTCTTCAGAATCACCATCGGCCTGATCTGTATCATTTGAGGGTTCAATTGGATGATCACACGATCCCGGCGGCCTGTCCGGCATATTGGGTTGGACACCAGGATCAGATGCCCCCTGCCCACGGGGAGGTGATGTCTCATCAGCAATCTGGATGATATCAGTAAAGCTTGCCACTGCAAGTGCCAAAAAAAATTTTGATTAAAGACATGCCATGGAGGAAAATGTAAGTGTTCTAAATAAGAGGTCCTACTCAAATTATATCTCTCCTCTGATAGCTCAACGTAAGGTTCTGGGCCAGCAGTCTCAAAATGGGCAGCATCGATTAGATTGGAACTATAGTTTCTCAAGCCCAGATATATCGGGGACGCACTGATATCATTCAACAACTTCTTATTCGCTTTGCTCTCTAAAACATCACTGTTCTTAGTTGAGGTATTCCACTTACCTAGATCCCTAATGGTGTTGTGCCTAATGAAGAAGAAGTGCTTTTTCCAATCAGAGAAAGATTGGTCGGTTTTCTTAATCAAGCGAACCCCACTCAAATTATCGGTTCTTCTACAGAAGCAATACCAACCAGGATTCTTCTTAACTTGTTTGCAATGATAAAAGTTCTGAACAGTTGTAAAGAAAAAGGGGTTACAAAACACCTACACCAAATCAAAAAACCAGTAATGGCCCTTATACTATTGGGAACTATCTGACCAAGCCCCAAATCATAATATCGGAGTATTTTCAGTAAGGCTGGAGGAAGAGGAAATCTGAGACTGCATTCAAACTGTTCTTTATAAACAAGGTGCGACCAAGGCGGGAGGAGCGAAAGACTCTTTCCAGGTGCAGGTCGGATAGGGGCATAAGTATTCTTATTTATCCCAAACCTATCACAGATATCTGTGATATCCGAATCCTTTAATTTGGAGTCAATTCCATGGCAAGCCATCATTTTCTTGGTCTCGTAGGTCCTCCTTAAAGCTCGTATGGGCGCAGATAAACCGGAAATATTGTACTCAGTCGGAGGTGATTCGACAAGGGAAGGAACAATAGAAGCAATCAGGTGAGGGGGAAGAATAGAGAAAAGAGGATTTTCACCGGGATTGGATATTTCAGGTTGATTTGGATTCATAAGGAGTAAAAAAGAACAAATTTTTATCGCATGAAGATGAAGGACTTACTTGTTAATTGAGGGAGCAAATCTGCCAAATTGGATGTCTGTATCTTTAAATAATGATGGGTGCTTGCAGAATCCGATAGATTTAATAGCCTTTAACCAAGAGATGGGACGCTTGGGCTACACATTGATTGAAGGGACAAAGCGTGTGCAATTATGGTGACGTTTGAGTTAACCGAGACAAGGGTGGAGGGGCCATCTGGACGCTACACGTGGAGCGACTTTGAACTTCAGATCTTAATCTATTTTAAAGGCCAGACCTGATCGATTAAGATCTGGGGGGCTTTGATTAGGGGGTGACCCGGATCAGTCCACGTGTCAAGCAGGGCAAAGCGAACCGACAGAACAGGACAGAGCCATACCGATCGGGCGGTGTCCCCGACCGAGAAGAAGCAAGCTGATTAGGGCAGGTCCCTGACCAGAAGAAGCAAGCTGATCAGGGTAGGTCCCTGACCAGGAGAAGAAGGCTGATCAGGCCAAGGCAGGTCCCTGACCAAAGGAAGCAGATCGACGACATACTCATCTGAATAAAGAGCAGTTTTGACTGAACGTGAGGCGTGGGGGTTTATATAACCGCCCATTAACCCCATTATCACCGGTAACCGCCTGAACTACGGTTGGACTTGATTCCAAGCATATACTTGGATACGTAGGCAGCTTATTCATTAAGTTCAGTCCATTAAATAACAACAACTATTCTCTGTATAATCCTAGAGCAAGAAAGACCCGATTGTTGACCCGTTTCATTCTGAGTTCGATCACAATGGTTCTGCTTAATATTTAACTGGGAGGCAAAAATCAAATGATTGATCAAGGCATTATGCTTACTGTCATTGTTCGACCGCGTAAATCTGGTAAAAAGCTATGAGGATTTCCTAGATTTGCTGGAGACTCTGTTGGTGACCACTAAAAATCACATAAATGTACAGATTCAGAGTTCAGCTCGGCCAGCTCTAAGTCCGACCTCGGTCGGCAAGCTCTAAGTCCGAAGCATCGGCAAGCTCTAAGCCCGACACCAGTCGGCCAGCTCTAAGTCCGACCTCATCGGCCAGCTCTATGTCCGACCTCGGTCGGCAAGCTCTAAGTCCGAAGCATCGGCAAGCTCTAAGCCCGACACCAGTCGGCCAGCTCTAAGTCCGACCTCATCGGCCAGCTCTAAGTCCGACCTCGGTCGGCAAGCTCTAAGTCCGAAGCATCGGCAAGCTCTAAGCCCGACACCAGTCGGCCAGCTCTAAGTCCGACCTCATCGGCCGGCTCGAAGTCCGACCTCGGTCGGCAAGCTCTAAGTCCGAAGCATCGGCCGCTCTCTAAGTCCGACCTCGGTCGGCAAGCTCTAAGTCCGAAGCATCGGCCCAGCTCTAAGTCCGACCTCGGTCGGCAAGCTCTAAGTCCGACCTCATCGGCCGGCTCTAAGTCCGACCTCGGTCGGCAAGCTCTAAGTCCGACCTCATCGGCCAGCTCTAAGTCCGACCTCGATCGGCAAGCTCTAAGTCCGAAGCATCGGCCAGCTCTAAGCCCGACCTCGGTCGGCAAGCTCTAAGTCCGAATCATCTGCCAGCTCTAAGTCCGACCTCGGTCGGCAAGCTCTAAGTCCGACCTCAACATTTATTTCAGACAAATTACTCGAGATCTCAATCTTGTCAAAAACAAGGGGGCCGCGGGAAAATTTTCGAGCTTACACTTTGGTTCAGAATTTGTTCCCAGCAAACTCGTTACGTCATAGCTCCGATCTTACTTAAAACAAGGGGGCCGTATATTGGATTTTTCGATTCAGCCATCAAGCTCAACAAAACTTATTTCAACCAAGTTCGCCCTCAATCTTTCTTGAAACAAAGGGGGCCGGAGGTGGAAATTTTCAAACAGACGGGAATGACCCGAATTCAACATTTATTTCAACCAAGCCCGCAACGACCTTGCTTAAAACAAGGGGGCCACACATCGGATTTTTCGATTCAATCATCGACCTCAACCGAAACAAGTAAGGCTTTTAGCTCAATTATTTTTAGAAAGTTCGATGCTTTAATTTCCTCGACCTCGCCAAAAACAAGGAGGCCATATATATATATATACGTATATCGGACCCAGACAGAGGACTCGAAAAAGAGGGAATTTTTCGAGTAAAAATAAAGATACAAATTCAAAAACACTTGGAAAAATCATTGCAAGATGCAAAGCAAATATGCAAATTACGAGCTCTCAAGATATCAGCTCCCATCGGGTTTTATTTCTACAACCCAAATGATTGCACTTCTTATTGGAACTCTCCCGTCCAAAAATGGCGGGACGAGCCTTCTTACATAGATCAGCTCGTCACCGAAATGGGATTTCTCTTCACCAACAACAAGTCCGTCCGCTTAATAGCGCGGCATTAATCAGGCTAGGAAAAAAGCCCAATATGCCAAATCAAATGAAGCTTAGGCTATTCGCCCAATTACAGCTTCGCAACCGGCTAGGCTTTTTTTTTAGCCCAAGATGCCAAATCAAATGAAGCTTAGGTTATTCGCCCAATTACAGCTTCGCCATTGGCTAGGCTAAAAGCCCAATATGCCAAATCAAATGAAGTCAAGGCTATCCACCCAAGTACGACTTCGAATCGGCCCGAGGCTTAAAGCCCAAGAGGCCAAATCTTCAGAAGCTCAGGCTACTCGCCCACTTACAGCTTCGCAATCGGCTCGAGGCCAAAGGCCCAAGAAGCCAAATCTTGCGATGTCAAGGCTATTCGCCCAAAACGACTTCAATCGCCTAAAGCTATACGCCCATATAAGACCGACCCTCAGTTCGGCATCATATTTGGAATTCGCCCTCGAGCGAATGTTTTATAAGACCAACCTTCAGTTCGGCATCATATTTGGAATTCGCCCTCGAGCGAATGTTTTATAAGACCGACCCTCAGTTCGGCATCATGTTTTATAAGACCGACCTTCAGTTCGGTATCATATTTGGAATTCACCCTCGAGCGAATGTTTTATAAGACCGACCTTCGGGTCGGCATCATATTTGGAATTCGCCTTCGAGCGAATGTTTTATAAGACCGACCTTCAGTTCGGCATCATATTTGGAACTCGCCTTCGAGCGAGCCTTCTATAAGACTTAAAGCAGTCTCAATTCAAGGCTCTCAAGCCACAAGAGGCGAAGTCGATCAACGACACACAAGCAACGAAAAGACCTACTCTGAGTACGGCATTTAGACAAAGCTATCAAACGATCCGCCACAATAGCAAGCCATCACAGTTTCAAGGCAACGGATCTGCAGACTTTACTCCCCGCCTAACATTTTGGGAAAATGCTTAAGGCACGAAGTAGGGGGCCATTGATAGGGATAAATCGTAATCCGGCCCGCGGATCCTTATCCGGGTCCGTCTGGCCACCAAAATAGTGGATGAGGCCACCGGTCAGTATCCGCGAGCTCACAAGCCAAATTAGAGCCGCGAGCCTTCGGATCAGTTCCAAGCCCTCAACCTTATGCGATGACAAAAGAGATTACGGGTCCGCCAGCGACCTCAATCATAACATTTAGAGGAAGAGCTACCTCAAGTCCAGCGAGACAATGATATAAAAGATACAACGGTCGGCAAGGCCATCAGGACCGCCACCTATCGACTCCGCTACGAGCCCGCTATTGTAGCTAAAATATCTATTTGGCACTATGTCCTTATTTGTAAATAAACCGACCTTTAGTCGGTAATTTCCCTATAAATAGGGCCCCAATGTAACCCATTCAAGGGACACCAATTTAATCAATAAAAAGCATGGCAAAGCCAAATTCCCCCACTCTCTCTTCTCTTACGAAAGCACCACCACCGGCAGCCATTGCCGCCACCGGGCACCACCGGCATACACCACTTTTATACACTTTTATAGCCAGATATCCACTACAAACCACCGCTAAATCTTAGATGACTTTTTCGACGTTATCAACAGGCATTGATGAACTCTAGTTCATCAAAGCACAAGCCCTTTCATGCCCTTCCGACGGATCCGAACTTTAACTCCCTTTAAGAGTACATTCGGTGTTTTAACTGAACGAATCGGAAGTTCAATCGAAGCTTGTTTATGTTTAATTAATGTTATTGAATAAAAAAATAGAAATTTAAAACTCAACACAAATATGCCAAAACATATCACAACTCATTAATTACAACTTAACATGAATTCTATCACCAAACAACACCAAAACTCAACCTATCATTATAAAACTATAATTACTCATTAGGAAGAGCCTCTTACCTTAATTTCCAGCAAAACCGAAAGCAAAACGTCAAGCAACTGCAACAACTGTTGATCCTCAACCCCCAAAACCTATTTTTGATCAACAAAAACCCTAAAATCCTATTTTCTGGCCAAAAAACGAAACAGAAAAAGAGCATAAAACTGCAAATTGCCTGGATTACTGCTACGAAACTAATTTTAGAATGATCTACACTCCAAGACGATCGTTTCGACTACTCATGGCTGAAAAACAGAGTTACGGATTTAAAGATACGAATTTTTCAAGAATCGAACTCTACGAATACCGAAAACTAGGGCTAAACTGAAAAATTACGAAATTGAGAGATGTTATTTTCCAAAGTTGCGTCTCCGCGCGCTGATCAATTTTCTCTCCTGCGGCATCTTGAATAGATGAACGGATTGGTCACACGGTTGAAGTTTACGTTCTCCCTTTTTGCTTGTTCTTCTGCGTTGCTTCTACTATGCCGCCGTTCCATCTATTTTTTTTCCAAAATATGCGTATAGTGATATGAGGAAAAATATTGGGGATTATTTCCTTTTTATAGCCATTTAATTAAATCCCTTAATTAAATAACTAAATCCCTTTAATTAAATCCTTTTTAATTAAATAAATTGGATAAATAATAATTAGGTCATCGTGGGTATGATCAATTACTATTTTACCCTTTCTGAAAAGTCGGGATGTTACATTCCTTCCCCCTTAAGAGGAGTTTCGTCCTCGAAACTCGAATGTAACTGGGTGTACTTGAACTCTGAACTTGCAAAGCGTTTCGTCTTCTAACTCTTACAGTCTTCTTTTTCTTCTATCTTCCCAACTCTTTTGTTTGTCTTAAGCCAAATTGAGGTTGCGACGATCCACTTCAATCATCACGTTGCCTTGACGTATCAACTCTGGTCTCGTATTTTGTCGTCGCTCCAATTCATCCTAGAAAACTCGTGTTCTTCTATCTCTATCTTCATGAAAGATCGTCAGCAGTACTATTTCAACTCTTGTACGTCTTGGTCGCTCCGAGAGGAACTGCAATTGCCATCCCGTGGTTTTCATTCTTCATTGTCCTTCCCAATCTTCCGCATTCAGACACCAAAGCTGATTCCGATGCCAATTGTTGCCATCTTCATCTAACTCATGACCAATGGTTGGTTGCGCTCCAGCCACTCACTTGTAACCGGAAACAACTGGATCTTCATCTTGTTCCTTCACGAACTCATCAACTGTCCCGAATTTTACAATCATCGGTTCAACACTCTTTGCTTGCTCCTGCTGCCCTATACCCGGAAGGCTGAATCTTCCCGGCCGAAACCACACTTCTGGCACACCTGACTTCTTTTGATCTCAAATTCCGTCATGGAACCACAAGCTTGCTGAAGAACTACAAGGATCCCATCTGAAGGACTTCTGAGTCTCCCTGTGGGTGGAGAACATGCATTGCCATACTTTTTCTCTGACAGTCTGATCCAATCCTCATGCCAATTAGGGTTAGCTTGGAAAATAAAAGAAGTTGAAAAGTGACAAGTTGAGTACCAGGGTGGTATGTCAACTAGGTAAGCCAAGGAAGGGTACAATGCACTTGAAATAAGAAAGATTGCTTGGGTTACAAGCCAAACAAGATGATTCTGTGTTGGGGAAAAATTTAAAGTTGGTTCCAAAATGAAGAATAAGGCACTGTATCATAATACAAAATATAGCCTCCAGAAGGAAAGACAAAAGAACACCTTGCAGATGAGATTTTTTTGAGAGAGTGGAATTCTGCAAGATACGGTGGTCTACAAAGACTTCACAGACAATTTGAAAGATGGTAATAAGCTTTCATATAAGCCTTGAGAAAGTGGAGACGTTAAAGGTAACATCACACAACAGAAATCAAGGTAAAGGTGCAAGGTCGAGCACCAGAAGGACTAAAAAGATAGAAATCAAAAGAGAGCAAGAATCTCAACATGAAGGAGCCATGGAGACAAAACGAGTACACCAAAAGATCTCAGAATAAAATAAACACTTGTCAAGAAGTGTCCAAGTTTGCAGTAGTCAAAGAGAGGTTATCTCAAGATTTAATAGAAATAGAAATTCCCTCAAGGAATTGTAAAGGAATATCAAAAGTTTGAATAAGTAAGCGGTAAGCAAGATTTTTAAGTGAAGAGGAAACGACACTTAAGAATTGTTGGATAAGGTTTGATTTCCAAGAATTAATTCAAACTTCCAAAGGAAGTTTAAACGATTATTGACGATTCAAATCAAAGATTCAAGGTTGCACTACTCGAGAGGAATAGTACACTGCCAAGGAATAAATGCTCAAGGTTAAAATAAAGTAGACTTTCAACCGGTGTAACAAAATTGGAATAGAACGCCAAACAGAGGATGGAAATCAAAAGGCATATCTGGCGGTTCATGGATCTAAATGGCCTGAAAGAGAGTCAAAACTGAATGGTACAATGTACATTAATCTGGATAGAAATTCAATAGAAGTTTTGGAGTTCAAATGTTGGTTGGCTAGATAGGTTCGGAAGGCATCTTGAAAAGGTCTACCTTCTGCTTGAAACTAGTTTAGCATAAATTGCTAGAAGGTTAAAGATAAGTAACTGAAAAGGAATGTCATGGTAGGCTTAAAAATTGGACCGGCAAATGAAGATATGCATACCTTAAAAGAACAGTCAGCATTAGGTGAAATAGTTACAACATCGACACTACCCTTAGGAGGGGAATGAACACAAATAAGAAAAATGTTCTGACATCAGAAGGCTTAGTCAAATTTGTACTTGAAAAGAAGAATGGGGGTGCAACAATGCAGAGTTAGAGGGAAATTGTTCCTTGATTTGACAAGTAAGGAAGCATGGATTTGTTCAAAAGAAAGGCCTATGGAGTTATGTTTCTTAAGTAATTCATGACAACATGTGAAAAGGATTTGTTGAGCTTAAAGATCTCAAATGAGGGATTACATAAGAAATAAATCACCAGAAAAGGTATAATTATAAAAGGGCACGAAAAGGGTCTGAACATCAAACATGGCATGCTGGATGATAGCATCTTGGTTCTTGTTTAAAACTGCAAAAGAAATTATAACGTTAGCTTTACAAACTCCTACTAAAAGGTTTAACTCAGAATGAGATCAAACTTCGGGGAACTCCTAAACATAACGGTCGTAACTTACTACCCTCTTAGCCCAAACCCCAAGTCAAAGAGGTGAAAATCCCATTTAAATTGCTTTGTATGATATTTACTCCGGATCTGACATTATCAAATTTTTTTTTACAGAACAAACGAAGAGGAATTTGAGCACGATCCAAAGAGAAGAGATTTAGATACTGGAGTTTTCCTGGAGTTTTCCAGGTGATATAAAAATATTAGAATTTTTTAATGAGAATAATTTGGTCAAAAACAGTTATTTCTGACGATTGCACAAGCTGGCAGAATTTCCAGATTCATAAACACTGAGTTGAATTGCAAATCGAGATCAAACGAAAAAGAATCTAAGCTTAATTTCAAAAGGAAAATAGTAGATAAAAGTTTTGTCTGCAACATATCAAAAATTCAGATCAATTGAAGGTGTTTAACCTGTTCAAAACGGAAGAAGAAGTGAAAGTGCTGCTGCAGATTTTCTGGACAGAGTGTCCAGCATAAACAAGAATTTTCTGAACAACCATAATGATTATCGAGTTGATGTAAAAAGAGAAATTGTACATAAGACAGTAATCTACTTCGTTGAAAATTTTCAGAATTTTTGGAACACGGTAAGTTGTTTAACCTGAAGGGATACACGGAAACAAAAGCATTCACTCATGTTGGGTAAAGCCAAACACGAGGATGATGAAAAGTATGTGCCAAAGTAAGAGACCTTTAACACTATTAGTTGAAACGACTGAGGAGTACTTGGAAAGAATAGAATTACACATGGAATTCGTGTAGAACCATCTCAAGCAAAGCAAATGTCAAAGAATTTTTGTAAACATAACCCAAGCGATAGCAAAGAGAGAAAACGGAGGCTTTGTAGAGTCGAGTCTTTAAACAAAAATTTGTATGTACTAAATCATCTTGTAAGGGATGCATTAAGGGTAATCACTAGGATGCAAAAGTGTGTTGCCCCAAAATAGCTAAACAAGATATAGTTGGAAGGATATGCAATTGTCAGTTCAAATAGTTCGAATGATGAGAAACTTATTTTTCTTAAATCAAGCATTTGACACGATGAAAACATCTTTAAAAAATAAGTCACATCAAATGAATGCACACACTTGGAAAACAAAACTGCGTAATAAGAGACTTTTACCGAGTTTCAGATGTTTCAAATGGAGGATTTAACCAGAGCATGGTTACAATTAGTATGGATGGGGAAACATTGAAATCGGGATAACCAAGTAGGAAACTAGATGATTATAAAAGAGGATCTTATTAATGAAGACATAAGATTGGAAAATCACCACGCAATCGTTTCTTGTCATCGAGGAGCACTATAACGACAACACCTAGTCTCTACCTACCAAACTTCTTATCCTGGGTAACAACTAGCTTAAGAATCAGATAAATCAAAGTATTCTCATCTCCTATAACCTACTACACTATAACCTACGGGGTGAAAGAAAGACATCTATCCTTCCTTGACCAGAGGACTTAAATGGTTTTGAGAAATTCGGGTGCATACATAAGCCACGAAATAATTTATTTGCACAAAACAAACCGAACTGATTTTGAACATGAGGCAAAGAGAAAATCTATGAGTATATAACTTTTACATATGATGCTCAAAAATCAAAAATTTTGGGAAGCCATAGGTCGGTCAAAATAATTCTTTTCATCTACTGCTATAAGCTGTCAAAAATTTTCAGGACTTCATCAACTGTCGTGTGTTGCAGATTGTGCTCAAACAAAAACGAATTTGCACTTGGTTCAAAAACAAAAATTATAGTAAACGATGTTTTCTACAACATATCAAAAATCCAAGTCATTTGGAGGTGTTTAGCTTATTCAAAACAGTTTGATAAGTAAGAGTACCGCTGTAGAATTTTCTGAACAGAGTACCCCTCCTTGTTAAACAATTTGTGAACAATCCATATTGAAAACTAAATTGATGTAAAGAGAGAAATTGTAGATAAGACATCTTTCTAAGTGGCTGAAAATTTACAGAATTCTTGGAACAAAAAAATGGTATAACATGACATGTAGAAACGTGAACAAAATCGTTTACTCATTTTGCATAACACCAAGTTACAAGGAAGTGATTTGAACCAAATGTAGAATTAAAACCTCAAAAGAAAGAAAATTAGAGAGAGGTTCGAAGATTCCAAAAGGAAAGAGGGAGTAAGGGTTTTCGAAAGGAACAAAACTTAAGAGGATCACATGAGAGATATGAGCTTAAAACTCAACCTTTACCTAAGGAGAATTTTCACTTGGTCCTAATGCAACTTAACCACGTTCTAAGGATTCCTAATCCTATGAGAATTTACCACCAAGATCAATAGAGATCAGAAGGGTTCAAAAAGGACTGAAGAAGTATTATCTTAGAGGGGAGAAGCCTAGGAAAGAAAGGACGTTTCGCTCTGATACCAACTGTAACGCCCCGCTCCCGGATACCGAGCCCTTATCCGGAAGAGAACGTTCGGCGCGTATAGCATTAAATAAATCTAATATTATACGCAAACCTCTACGTCGTCGTATCAAATAAAAGCAAACGAAAGCTAAAAGGACTCGGGCAAAAACATAAAGGCTACTAAGAATAGATACAACCATACTAAAGATGGATAGTTAAAATTACAACAACGAAAAACCCAAAGACCTAAACAATACGAGGTCTTAAAAGTAGAAGTACAACAAGTCTAAGAAAAGAAATACAACTAGACTAGTACAACCTTTACAAAGAAAATAAACTAGAAGTTCGTCAAGACTTCAATGTCTTCAAAAGTCGTCATCTACACTTGGTCAACTTTGTTCGTCTTCTCACCCCACAATGCATACAAAAGAAAATGCAAGGGAGGTAAGTACAAAGTACTTAGTAAAAGTGAGAAGCTAATGAATAACTAAGTTATACAACGAAAGGTTATTATTATGATTATTAATTATCTTTATGAGACCGACTCAATCTAGGGTTCAATCCATGCCCATCGACATGTCATGACTAAACTTATCTAGCTTAGCTTATCTTGGTTACATCATTACTCAAGGACACAATGCATGATGAAAATTCCACCACGAGATATACTTGCCAACTACGGTGATTAGCACCGGTAGTCCCGGGATCTCCCCGGTATGCATATACGTTCGATGGATTTCCTCCACTACCCTTCAGCCTTTTGAGCCAGTAGCGTTGTCCACCTTTTATGAACGTATCACATCGCCGATTTGAATCAGTGTCTAACCGAGAATAAATGACGTTTTAGCTTTTACTACACTTATGTAATTATTATTGTGAATTAACTAGTCACCTAAGTGTTTTCAAGTAAGCTCCCTCACATCTCCTACTCTCGTACTTAGACCACTAGACACGGACAAGGCCTAGCACATACACAGACATTGATGAACTCTAGTTCATCAAAGCACAAGCCCTTTCATGCCCTTCCGACGGATCCGAACTTCAACTCCCTTTAAGAGTACATTTGGTGTTTTAACTGAACGAATCGGAAGTTCAATCGAAGCTTGTTTATGTTTAATTAATGTTATTGAATAAAAAAAATAGAAATTTAAAACTCAACACAAATATGCCAAAACATATCACAACTCATTAATTACAACTTAACATGAATTCTATCACCAAACAACACCAAAACACAACCTATCATTATAAAACTATAATTACTCATTAGGAAGAGCCTCTTACCTTAATTTCCAGCAAAACCGAAAGCAAAACGTCAAGCAACTGCAACAACTGTTGATCCTCAACCCCCAAAACCTATTTTTGATCAACAAAAACCCTAAAATCCTATTTTCTGGCAAAAAAACGAAACAGAAAAAGATCATAAAACTGAAAATTACCTGGATTACTGCTACGAAACTAATTTTAGAATGATCTACACTCCAAGACGATCGTTTCGACTACTCATGGCTGAAAAACAGAGTTACGGATTTAAAGATACGAATTTTTCAAAAATCGAACTCTACGAATACCGAAAACTAGGGCTAAACTGAAAACTTACGAAATTGAGAGATGTTATTTTCCAAAGTTGCGTCTCCTCGCGCTGATCAATTTTCTCTCCTGTGGCATCTTGAATAGATGAACGGATTGGTCACACGGTTGAAGTTTACGTTCTCCCTTTTTGCTTGTTCTTCTGCGTTGCTTCTACTATGCCGCCATTCCATCTCTTTTATTTTTCCAAAATATGCGTATAGTGATATGAGGAAAAATATTGGGGATTATTTCCTTTTAATAGCCATTTAATTAAATCCCTTAATTAAATAACTAAATCCCTTTAATTAAATCCTTTTTAATTAAATAAATTGGATAAATAATAATTAGGTCATCGTGGGTATGATCAATTACTATTTTACCCTTTCTGAAAAGTCGGGATGTTACAGGGAGGCTCATGGCTAAAAAAACATTCATTTTCATCAAGTTTATATGTTTGAATGCTAAAGAATTCAACGTTTTTTCATACCAAGGGAATGAAACACCCCGTTATCATTCTACTTGAGAAAACCAATGTAATTGTTGAATAATGGTGTTTTTAATGGTTAATTAATGTTAATTATCCTTGTTTAGAATTAGTTAGTCTTTATTTCCTAGCCGTTATATTAGCCTTTATTATTTGAACAGCTTTTCACTTTGTTCAATAGCCGTTGCTTTTCGGAACTTGTTTTTCTAGCCGTTATGGCCCTTTCCTATAGTGTGTAATCACACTTATCTTTACCCGATAAGGGTTTCAAACAGAATAATAAATATTTCTTCTCAATCTCTCTTAGTTTCTACATGGTATCAGAGCTTTGATTCTTTCTTTTTCTTCTGAAAAAATATACTTCTTCTTAATGGCTACTGAGAACTCTTCAGAAGTAAATTTAAGGGAAGAAGGTACTCAAAATACCTCTTCCTGGAATTCTGAACCCTCACTAATGCCATTTCCCACTCACAAGCTCAATGGTGATAATTACCTACAATGGTCTAAATCCATCTATCTTCTTATAACTGGAAGAGGGAAGGAGGAGTACCTAACTGGGACAAGTAAGGCACCTAATGCTGGAGAAGCCACCTACAAGAAATGGAGGGTGGAAAACAGCCTTGTGATGTCTATCTTGCTGGGGTCTATGACCACAGCAACTGCTGAAAATTTCATTCTCCTTAACACTGCTGAGGAGATCTGGTCTGAAGCCTCTGATTTATACTCAAAGAAGGATAATACTTCTGAGATGTATGAAATTGAAGAAAATCTGCAAGACATGAGACAGGGAGATTTAAGTGTAACTGAATACTTTAATCTCCTGCCGAGATCTTGGCAGCAGATTGACAACTGTGAAAGTATAACTTGGCATAATGCTAATGATGCTAAGACCTACAAATCCTTGAAAGATCAGAGAAGGATCTTTAAGTTCCTTATAGGTCTTAATCCCAATCTTGATGATGTGAGAGGAAGAGTCTTGAGCTCAAAACCTCTCCCATCCATCAAAATTGTCTTTGCTGAAATCAAACATGAGGAAAGTAGAAAAAGACTCATGATGAATGGGAATACTTCCAGCTCTTCCAATACTGAAAATAATGCCCTTTTCACCACGGAAGTAACTAATGCTGCTCAAAAACAGAAGGGTAACAGACCCTTTTGTGAACACTGCAAAAGAACTGGGCACCCAAAAGAGACCTGTTGGAAGATCCATGGCAAACCTGCCAACTGGAAACCTACTAGGCAAAACCAGACCTCTGAAAGCTCTGGGAGGTTATTCACTATTGAGGAACAAAAGTCTAAAGGGATATTTAGCAAAGATCAGATTGAAGCTTTAAAGAAACTTCTATCTACTCAAAATCCACAGACAAATGCCCCTCAAGGCTCCACCTCCATTGCTAATACGGTCTGTGTTTTAATGCCTATTCTGGTAACCATATCTTGAAAAATGTTTGGATTGTTGATTCTGAGGCTTCCAATCACATGACTGGAAACCCCAGCCTCTTCACCAATCTGACTAAATGCAAACAACCCCATAATGTCAAAATTGCTGATGGTGCTATATCTCAAGTTTCTGGGACTGGAACAATTCCCTTAAATGATAATAACACTCTGAAAGTTGTTCTTTATGTACCTAACCTTCAATGCAACTTGTTGTCTGTTAGTAGGTTCATTAAAGACTCTAATTGTTCTGTGATATTTCATGCTAATGGATGTAAATTTCAGGATTCGAACTCTACGGAAGAGATTGGCAATGCTGAAGTCATTTCTGGGTTGATTATTTTCAAGACTAATCATTCTAGCATATTTTTTGAAGACATTTCCAAGGGTCTGTCTAGTATATGTAAACCTAGTACATCTTGTAATAATATTGTGCTTCTTCATTACAGATTAGGTCATCCTAATTTCTTGTATCTACAGAAGTTGTATCCTGAAGTTTTTAAAGGAATAAATGTTGAATCTCTTCATTGTGATACTTGTGAATTATCTAAACATGTGAGATCTGTTTTTCCCAAAATTCTGCATAAACCTTCTCAGCCCTTTGCACTGTTTCACAACGACATTTGAGGCCCTTCAAAGAAGAAAACTATTACTGAAAAAAGATGGTTTGTCAGTTTTATTGATGACCATAGCAGGGTAACTTGGCTATTCTTTTTAAAGGAAAAGTCTGAAGTGGGATCCATTTTCATGAACTTTTTTACCATGATCAAAAATCAGTTTGGGACTGAAAATAAAGTCCTCAAAACTGATAATGGTAGAGAATATTTTGAAAAGAATCTCACCTCATTCTTTTCTGAAAAAAGGGATTGTACACCTTAGCACTTGTGTGGATACACCCCAACAAACTGGGGTGGCTGAAAGAAAAAATAGACATCTTTTAGATGTTGCCAGGAGCATAATGTTTACTATGAAGGTACCTAAGTACTTATGGGGAGAGGCCGTCCTCACAGCTACATATCTTATAAACAGAATGCCCTCTAAAGTTCTGAATTTTAGGACACCTATTCAAGTCCTAAAGAACTCTTATCCTAATACGCATCTTATGAGTTATATTCCCTTCAAGGTTTTTGGGAGCATTTGCTATGTTCACATCCATTCCCATAACAGAGGGAAGCTTGATCCTAGGGCAATCAAATGTGTCTTTCTTGGGGATTCACCCTCCCAAAAAGGATACAAGTGTTTCTGTCCAACCACTAGGAAGTTTTACAATACCAAAGAGGTGACTTTCATGGAAGAAATTCCCTACATTGGTCAAGAAGTTCAGGGGGAGAACTTTCATAACTTTTATCAATCATGGGACATTGAAAACCTCAGTGATACTGTGATCAACACAGAAAACACTAGAAATGAAGGAACTACTCATAATCAGTCTGAGGGCATGAATGATGGATCCAATGATCTTTATGAATCCCCTCCTCAGATCATTGTGTATTCAAGGAAAAGAAAGGCCACTTCACAAAATCCTAACTTTGACAGTTCAGAACCAAATTATAGTTCTGAAAGCCAAGATTCTGATAGCTATGAGAATGTTTCTGAAGATCACAGTCTTGATAGTCCAAATACCAGTGACAATCAAGACTCTGGCACTTCTGAAAAATCCAAACAACTGAGTGATGACAATGATCAACCCATTGCTGTGAGAAAGGGAGTGAGGAGCTGTACCTCTCATCCTATTTACAACTTTCTGTCCTATCACAATCTTTCTCATAAGAAGACTGTTTTTATAGGGAATTTGGACTAAATCAAAATTCCTTAAAATATTCATGAAGCCATTGTCAGTCCTAAATGGAAGGAAGCTCTGGAAGAAGAAATGAGTGCCTTGCACAAGAATAACACATGGGATATCACTCAACTCCCAACTGGAAAAACTCCAGTAGGGTGTAAGTGGATATTCACCATAAAATGCAATGCTGATGGCTTCATTAATAGGTACAAGGCAAGGCTAGTAGCAAAAGGTTTCACTCAATCCTATGGGATTGATTATCATGAAACCTTTGCTCCAGTTGCCAAGCCGAATACTATTAGGGTTCTCGTTAAGTATTGCAGTTAATATGGACTGGAATCTAACTCAACTTGACATTAAGAATGCCTTTCTTAATGAAGATCTAGAAGAGGATGTTTACATGCACATCCCTCCTGGGTTTGAGAACCTAGGAAACACGGGTGATGTTTGCAAACTCAAAAAATCTCTATGGCCTCAAACAATCCCCAAGGGCTTGGTTTGGGAGATTTTCTAAGTTTATTACCAAACAGGGGTTCAGTCAAAGTCATGCTGATCATACTCTTTTAACCAAAATCACTAAACCTGGGAATTTGACTATCTTAGTAGTTTATGTGGATGATATTATTCTGACTGGGAATGATCTTGATGAAGTAAAAAGAATAAAGGGATCTCTTGCAAAATCAAAGATTTAGGGGATCTAAAGTACTTCCTAGGGATGGAAATTACCAGAAATACAGAGGGTATTTTTGTATCCCAAAGGAAATACACTTTCGATCTCTTAAAAGAAACAGGTATGCTTGGCTGTAAGCCAGCACATACCCCTGTTGAACCGGGTCTGAAACTTGGGAAGGAAAAATATAGCCCCCTTGTTGACAAAGGGAGATATCAAAGACTAGTTAGGAAACTCATATATCTATCTCATACACGACCTGATATATGTTTTGTTGTAGGGTTGGTGAGTCAGTTCATGCTCAACCCCACTGAGAGGCATATGCAAGTTGTGGAAAGGATACTGAGATTTCTGAAGAAAAACCCTGGTCAAGGAATTCATATAAAGAAAAACTTATCCAGAGATGTTCAAATTTTCACAGAGGCTGACTATGGTGGAGCTACTTTTCATATAAGATCAACTTCTGATTATTGCACCTATGTGTGGGGAAATCTTGTGACATGGAGGAGCAAGAAACAACATGTTGCGTCCAGAAGCAGTGCTGAATCTGAGCTCAGAGCACTTGCCTTGGGAATCTGTGAAGGGATATGGATTAGAAGACTTATGGCTGACCTAAAGATGCCTAACTCCAGCTCTATACAACTCTTCTGTGAAACATCTCTGCTCTTTGTATTGCTGAAAATCCTACTCAACATGACAAAACAAAACATGTTGAGGTGGATAGGCATTTTATAAGAGAAAAGGTAGATAATGGAGAGATCTCTCTTGTTCATGTGGCCTCAAAAGATCAAACTGCTGACCTCCTTACGAAGGCTGTTTCCAATCAAGTTTTTCAACACCTTCATCACAAGCTTGGCTGCATTGATATCTACAACCAACCTTGAGGGGGAGTGTTGAATAATGGTGTTTTTAATGGTTAATTAATGTTAATTATCCTTGTTTAGCATTAGTTAGTCTTTATTTCCTAGCTGTTATATTAGCCTTTATTATTTGAACAGTTATCGCTGTTCAATAGCCGTTGCTTTTCAGCAACTTGTTTTTCTAGCCGTTATGGCCCTTTCCTATAAAGTGTAATCACGCTTATCTTTACCCGATAAGGGTTCCAATGAGAATAATAAATATTTCTTCTCAATCTCTCTTAATTTCTACAGTAATGAAAGGAAGAAAAAGTACCAATTATCTCAATAGAAACAACGATCAAAGAAATATGTGGCCACAAAAAGGGTAGTGTCTTAGGGCTTTGGGTCGGCTTAGGAAGGTTTTCTTCAGTGACAGTGGCAGCCATATGGACCAGAATAGAGGAGTTAGCTATTGCGGTGCAATTGTGCAACATCTGTGGCGCGAAATGGAATGGATGACCTTTGTTGTATAGGTGGTGGTTGAGTTTCGTGATTCAAGACGACGTTGTGGCTATGTGGATCTTCTCGGATAGTGGTAGCGTGTGCCTTGGTTGCATGGTTTGACTACAGTGCCAAAGACAGAAAACGTCGTTAGAGCTTTCCAGAGTAAAGGGGATTCTTTTCCATTTTGTGGAGTAGTAATGAAAAGAGACTATTGCACACAACCTATTTCCATTCCATATGCATTCGAATAATCCAAATGAGTCCTTGAAGTTGATGTTTTTTCATTCCCATACCCTCTTCTTATGTATGAGAATGGAACTGAATTATGAACATAAGCTAACAAAATTCAATCTTCCTATTAACTTGTGTTTGTTGTTGTTGTTGTTGCTCTAGAAGCACATGATAGATTATCCAAGAAGGCGAAGCCAGAATGAAGTGAGGCTGATATCTGACAAGTGGGCAGCACATTTTGATAGGAAGTATCCCTCTGCTGAATTGAAGGAGATGAGATTTCCAAGGTTTAAGAAAAAAGTAGCCATGTTTGATAAAGTGAGCTCAAAAGGCCGCTCTGCATTAGTATTGGGTAAGAAAGACGACGTATCGTTTACCTTGTTGCTTGTTATGCACCATCCAATCGTGGTTATTGGGTGAAGGGCTTTGGAACACCCTATCGGTCATTTACACCACCGTATTTCGCGAATTATCACGCACTTATGATGATGATTTCTACTTAAATCTAATTAAGAAGAGTAGGGAGCGTTGGCGTGGCCCTAATAATGAAGGTTATGTAATCCCATAGGTTGTGTTTTGCTTCTTCTTTTGAGACTTGTAACATAGGTTGTATTTCATCTAAGTTGGATGATTGTAATAAAGGCACTTTTTTTCTTTTTCTTTTTTGAAAGGTCTGTCTATTCCCAGAATAAACATTTCCAAAGCCGATTTTCAGCTTTTCATAGGTCATTTTGGAATCCACTTTTGGAAAGTCAATTCTCTAGATGTGGAACAATGACAAAAGAAAAAGTGGATTTTGAAAGGAACCTTTTATTTTCACCCAACCCATTCTACAGGCACCACAATATAATCCTTATTTTATAGGCCATTGTTAATTATTGGCATCACATCGAATGTGATTTCGACGTCTTTAAAGTCGAATTTAAGTTCAAAATTCGACTTCGGAGAGGTCGGAAACAAACTCCGACCTCGGAAAAAATTGAATTTTGTCTGAAGTGTGGTGCCCGATAGTTTTAGTGTGGTGCCTAACAGTGTATACTTTTTCATTGCACCCCAACTGTAATTACATTTTTGCTATTCTTTTACTAATACACCACAGTGACATACTATATCCAAGCCAAACTTTCAATTGATCAGAAATAATAAAACCATGCACTGTCACTACCCGTAAACTTAAACTCAAAACCCCATGACACGTTCATATAATCGAAGTAAGAAATTTCGCCTTTCCTGGTAAGTGACGACTCGAATCCCACGTTGAAAGAGCTCACCGGTTCGATTCTCCTCCGAGGCGCCATGTTGAAAGAGCTCTTAGCCAGGCCTTACCCCTGAGAGTAAGAATCAGACTCTGTAGACACGACACGGGCCGAACTCCGGATTAGTCGGACCAGTGGTTCCGGATACCCGGGGCTTTAAGCGGAAAAAAAAAAAAAAAAAAAAAAAAAAAAAAAAAAAAAAGGAGTTTTCAAAGTATGACTCACAATTATTGATTACAAGAGATATTAAAAAAATCAACCTGAATATATATTGATGTCTTTAAAGCATTGTAGATGAGAGACATATATATAAATGATCAAATGAATGAGAAACCTTAAAAGTGTTGATTTGTTTCTCTGTTAATTGTCTCGATCGATATTCGATAGTGGTCTTTGTTGAGTGAGTCTATTATTAAGGTGGTGTAATAGATCGGACCATCTGATGATACAATGCTATGTGTACATGTAGACAAACTGTATTTTGTCCTTTTGCACATTGACTGACCTGTTCTTTCTCATAGCCCTTTATGCAAAAGCCTTAAGGTGTTTTAGGCCTTTTTCTAAGGATAAATTTGTATGTGAATGGTGATGAATAATGTAAACTGACATCTTCACTAAGAGTTCTTATTTACATCTGTTCAGATTTACCATACACCACACACGCAACCTATGCACTACACCTGAAACAACTTTCTTTCTGAAAGTCGTCGAAGGTGAGGATCGACCTTCGAAAAGTCGTTTCTTGACTCACGATTCGACTTTTAAGAGATCATCGATTCAGTATGGTGCACGGGAGATGTGATTTACGGATAAAATCTTTGTGACGTAAAAAATTTCCAGCAAAAACTGAAAGTACATTAAGCATAATTCCTGATCAGCAAACATATATGTCATTTTCCTCTCAAAAAGTTTATCCTCGATCAAGAGATGCAGCACTTTGGGCCTGGAGTCATTTTTTATGGTGAGTTGGCTTTATTTCAACCTCATTGACATCACTAATTTCTTGATGGGATACTGCAGGAAGAATTACTACATCTGTAATCTCTTCAGCAGCTGCATGATGATCATTCGTCTCTTTAACCTCATCTTCATACTTGCTGCTATGTGATGTCTTGTCAGAATAAGTTTCCAATTTTTTATTGTCAGATAATTTCTTGGATTGTGCTTCAATGTACGGAATAATCTGTTGTGAAGCCACGATAAAAAGATGTGCTTAAATAGACGAATCCGAAGTTAAAACAATTAATGGGCAATTAAGAAAGTGAATTTTATTTGACAAAACCTACCTCAGAGATCACGCAATGAACATGGGCAAAAAAGTGGCATTCTTTACAGTAGTATGTTGCTTCTTTAATGTCCTGATCGAGATAATCTCCAAATAGTGAGTGAGTTAGAGTCAGGGGATCACAGTGACACTCATGTTTGATGGTTTCTGGTAACGAGGGAAAGCAATGATCGTGTATGTAGTAGTAGCATTTTACACAATGGAAGACAAATTTATCGCACCGTTTGCGGCAAACAATGCAGCCCCCTCCTCCAATTTTAAAATCAAAGTAGGCAAGAGCGTGCTCATGAAGACTACCAGAATCTACAAAGACGATTATCCCCTTAGACCATGGAATATCTAAGATGAAGCTCCTCGGCCTCGCATGAGTATCTATCTATAACTTATTGCATCACTCTTTTGACACAAAATCGGAAGTTCATGGGGTAAAGTTTGGCTCTTTGCTCAGCTTGAGAAAACTGAAGAAATCAATAGGAAAAACAAGCTGCAGAGATCGATCTGCAGAAAGATCGATCTGAGAATACACATAGCTCAATGGAGAAAAAGGAAGCTCATGTAATTTGCCTGAGAATTTCGGATGCTCTTTTTCATTAACTCAGAATTCAGAAATGATCAATTCGTACATTATATATACAACAAACTAACTGTTATGTAAATTCCTTGGCTCGAGTTATCCCAACTCCATTTTATGGCTGCTGATTTGTCTTGAGAATGATGTGCTAGCTACTTGAGCTGCCATTTTTGGCCCTTTATGTGTTTGTGTTACTTAGCTCCTTCGCTGCTGCAATTGGTAGTGCTGAAAACAGTATTGTTCTTCGCCTGCGTCTTTGATCCCTTTATCAGCTTAAAAGATTGCATCCGGAGTAACTAAAAGCTTATTTATTTGTTTTTGTTTTTGTTTTTATTTTGGTCACTTCCTTTGCTTTCTGATTTGGGTCAGTACTTAGCGTTAAGGTGTTTCTCTTTTTTTACCTATTAAATTGCAGTTTTGTGCCCTAGACTGAAGCTGAAGGGGATGAATTTCAATTAACATTGCCACTAAGCACGTACACAGCATAAGGAAGACTCAATGCTTCTTGCAATTTCAATACTACTTGAAAATCGTCATTTACCAATGGCATCGGCACACACCTGCCATTTCTACAAAGCTGAAAAATTAAGACTAAAGTTATTTTTAACACCACAATTATGTTTAATCTAATTTACCCAACACATAATGCCCAAACAACTACTATCATTGTCCCTACCCAACAAAACAAAACAAAATGTAAACACTGTTAATAACTCCCTTTATTACACCCAATAAATAAAATAAAATTTAACTGCCATTATTAGTAAAATCATCCCCAACTTTAGAGGAAAGACAACCTACTATTGTATCTATGTTACAAGTTTCAAAAGAAGCATCCATGCTATTTCATACACTTTTATTATCACGGCCTAGTACATTCACGGCCTATCAAAGAAATACTTCTCCTCATAAATGGCTTAGACTTAGATGGTACATAACAACAACTAGATATGTCGGATCTCCTATCCAGTTCCTTTGCATCCTTGTATCCTGAATTGAATTCATCAAGGAAGCCCAATTCTGTCTTAAACGCTGCATATCTCTTCTTCTGGAATTTAGCAGAGGGATACTTCTTGCCGAAATGTGCTGCCCACTTCTCAAATATCAGCCACTTTTCATCCTTACTTCGATTCTTTCTCGGAAAACATATAAGGTGATTCTACAACAACAAAAACAAAACAAATTGAATTCTGTTTAGTGTAGGTAATTCATAGTTGACATTCCATCCCCATACATAGAAATTCCAACATCTTAGGCACATAGAATTCATGTATTTACTTCTTAAAGCCTTGCATTTCTAGACAATCATGGAAGTTAAAGATAGAGGCCAATTGACCAGAATATCAGTAAAAGTACACATAAAACATTCCAAATATGCCTTGTGAGCACAATAAGCTCTTGCCACATAAAACATTTGCATGCACCAAACATACGCATGCAGTCTGTCCTAACCACCCAATGATAACTACTCAAAGGTTTCATCATCTGCACACACGCGACCCCCCTTTTTGTACAGTATCTTGCCGAGGCGGGCCTACCTTCTATGCGCTAAAACCTCGACTCACGCTTAGGTGTGCCTAGGTGAGCACCTTGACAACTATGGATCAGTGGAAGTGAAACTCCAAAGCAATAGAAGACCAGATGTGGAGAATCATCCAACCCTCCAGTCACTCATACACACACATACACACCACACCACACCACACACAAAAGCCATTAGTTATGGTAAAAGCTATAAGTTGTATGCATTTGGTGATTGACAGCAATAGAAATCACTCCATACTATTCCCTAACCCAGCCATGTCAAACACAAGCAGAATTTAGGGAGAAGCATTATCTATCGAAAAGCCTATGACCCTCACAAAGTTAGACACGCAATACAAGAAAATGAAATAATGTTGAAGTATACACAACAAAATCAAAACTCAACAAACATCAACTTCAGGGACTCATTTGAATTATTCGAGTGCATACGGAATGAAAACGGGTTGTGGAAATCATTCCATTACTCCACGTACTAGAACAGAATCCCCTTTGCTTAAGAAAGCTCCATCGACATTGCCTGTTTTTTACACCGTTGTCAAAACATGCGACCAAGACCAATATCCGAGAAGATCCACATAGCCACAACCTCATCCTGAATCTCAAGTAGAATGATAACGGGGTGTTTCATTGCGGCCACGAGTCTTCCAAGTAATATCAATGCAAATACCATGTATCAAGGTGCATCACGGGCAAACCACATGATTAAATCAGCAATTGATAAAAAATCAAGAAGCAGCCAGCAAAACAACAGTGTTCACCTATGTGGAAATCATGGATTGAACCTATCACAATGTTTATTGCAAGTGAATTAAAAAGGTATTGTCTTTGACAGGAATACGAGTTTGGGGAGGCAAACTTAAGGCTATGGATCACAATTTAATCAAAATAGACAAATCAGCAACTTTTATGTCTGAAGAAAATCATATGATCCATTATGTATACTGTAATTATTAATGAATTATAATCAACTTACATTCAAGGATTTCCAGTCAAGTTTACCCAAATAGTCAAGGTATCTCTTTTCTACTTCCCCGGTGAATGCCGAGCCAAACCATACCCGCGGTTTGTTGTCCACCATAAGTGGGGGACACTCTATCAGTTTTTTACCAGTTGGAATATAAGTAACTTTAGGATTAATAAACGACATCGCCTGTACCGATGTTAACATCCGCGTCATCGGAGAAACCATGTAAGGTCTGCAGTCGATCCCCGCTGCTATTGAAGCCCCAGGCAATTGATTCATGTTTTTGCAATCGACGTCCAACCCTAATTTTGGATTTTTAGGTTTATTACTATGTATGTACTATGTAGCACAAGTATCCTTCTATTATATACTAATACCTAAGTCTCAAAAATATAAATTCATTTAGGTTTTTTTACACGTATTAAAAAAGTTAGTTAAATTTGTTATTTGTCGTTAATTTTGATCAAAGACTAAAATGACCTTTCATTGGTATTAATGCAAAGTAGTAAAAAGTGGTTAATTAAGTATATAATAAATGAGTGGTAGAAGGAGAAAAATGTAATAAATGCTTTATTGGTTTTCTAAATAGACTAACATTTGAGACAAAACTAAAAAGCTAAATGGACTTATATTTTGGGAAAGAGGTAGTACTACTTAGAAAACACAAACCGAACCAATAATCAAATTAAATCACAATCTTTTTCTTTTTCGGTTGTAAACCAAATCAAACTTGCATGGAATAAATTATGCATGCCAAAGGATGCGGGCGGACTAGGATTCAAAAATTTGGCAGATATGAATCGCCTTTCTGGCAAAACTTCCGTGGCAATTCATGAAGGACAAGAAGACATTGTGGGTAGAAGTCCTTAAAACCAAATACGGGGAAATCCACCAACCATTAAAACAAGGGAGTTCAATAATGTGGAGGAGTATTAAAAGCGGGGCGGCAATTATAGATAGGGGAGCCGAATTGATTGCAGGTGTGCTTACTTGGAAGGATACTACCAAAGGGCGGTACACGGTAAGCTCGGGCTACCACCTCCAGTTGCAATCAACGATACAGAACAACTCGACCCCTATTTGGAAAAAGATCTGGAGCCTTAAGGGTCCTTCTAGAGGCAACCATTTTCTTTGGATGCTATGTCATGATGCACTTCCGGTTAATGTACGATTATACCGGTATCAAGTGCTGGAGTCAAATATATGCGGCATTTGTGGGCAATAAGAGGAGACATCTTTACATGCCCTTCGGGATTGCTGCTGACCCAGAGAGATATGGGAAAAATTTCTAGAACCTGCTTGTAGAGAAGACTTCTTCGCCGCCGAGTCAACAAAGGATCGGATTACGTTCTCGCTCAAATCGGCCCGGACTTCCACGGAGAATCCCAAGTGCAAATACATTTGGAGGGAGATTGTCAACGGCATTTGGATTTGGCGGAACAAGCGAGTGTTTGGGGAAGAGAACTCGTCACCCCCGCCTCATATCTTCATCGGTCAAATGGTGGAAAGAGCTCGAAACATTAGACTAGCCCAGGGGACTAGAAGAGCGTTGATTTGTATTTATATATGTTTCATTTTTGAACTCTTTGTAAATGCTTGGCATCCCTGATGCTTGAATAAAGAAGGTCGTTTTCACCACAAAAGAAAAACTTGTATTGGTCTCAATACTAAACCAAACCAAACCAATTCGGAAAAATATATAACCCTAATATTTAATTATATATCTTGGTTTGATTGTTTCAAACATAACACATTATCATGAAGAGGTTAAGTACATATTATCATGATTGATCTAAGCTTAATTTGTCATAAGAATTATCTAAAAATAAGTGCATTATCATTGATTATTCATTAATCAATCAATCTTTATGTATTTACTTGATCGTGTTGCGTTGCCTTAATAAGCATGTACTAATGGTCTATGTGAAGTGTAAACACTAACATGATGACAATGCTGAAAACCGTCCAAGATTATCTTACTGTTGATGGTGTTGAATGAGTTTCTTACGCATGCGTCAAGCTAATCCGAGCTGCAACAACGCTTGTAAAACAAAGCAATCGATAGCGGTCCTGAATTTCTACTCCGAGAAAACCCTCCGACGCTCAAGTCAGTGATTTGACTATAAGATAGAAACATGTAATCTGAAAAGAGGGTGACAGAGTATGAAGTCACGTTACCTGTCTGTAGAGGAGAGGATCCCTTTATATGGTGAGTTCTTAATGAGGTTGGGTTCTTGGTGTTGTGGTTTAGTTTGGGTTATCGTTTCTTAAAACCAAGACGAGTTATACTTGGTGAAAAAACGAACTAAAACAACTAGTTTTAAAAGAAAATAATGGAAAAAACAAAGACGACTTTATACTAGTGCTTGCACACGCGTTGGTTTTGTTCTTAATAAGTTCTCGGTTTTACACGAATTATGGCTTTATTACTAGTTATTTTAACAAGTTAAGTATCATTTACTACAATCTCTAACGTTCCATTAGTATTCTAAAACACCTTATATAATGGCAGATGTTATAAGGGAGGATAATAAAAATGAACTGTTTACGACTAATTTTACGGTTTTTATCGAGTTATTTCGTAACATTATCTTCGAGTTATTTCGTAACCTTTTGTGACAAAACTCCTCTTTGTCACCAAAAATTTGTCACAAAAAAACCTTTTTTTTGTAGTGCATCTTAGGCACATAGAATTCATGTATTTACTTCTTAAAGCCTTGCATTTCTAGACAATCATGGAAGTTAAAGATAGAGGCCAATTGACCAGAATATCAGTAAAAGTACACATAAAACATTCCAAATATGCCTTGTGAGCACAATAAGCTCTTGCCACATAAAACATTTGCATGCACCAAACATACGCATGCAGTCTGTCCTAACCACCCAATGATAACTACTCAAAGGTAAAAATGTTAAAAATGACAAAATTCATTTATTAATTGGCATTTAGTCCATTTTTATTGAATATAATAGCAAAAAAAGACAAATTCTCATTCCACTGGACGATTATGCCCTTCTTAAGTTTTTTGTTTTTGCTTTTGTTTTAGTGGATTCATTCGATATTAAAAAGTTGGATTAGTTTTAATGCATTTGTTTGTGATAATGCTTTGAAATTATAACAATGTGGTCGGCGGTAGTTTGATGGTGGATATCTAGCGGTGATGGTGAAGTAGAAGTGGTGGCTCACGGTGGAGCTATGTGAGAATGTGGTGGTGAGTGCAATGGCGCAATACAAGTAATAATTGAGAAGTAAAAAAGGGCAAAGTTTGCCTTGCTTTGCATATATTTCACTTAGTTCACAATGTGTACATGGAGCCCTATTTATAGGAAAGGAACCGACTAAGTTTAACGTAATTACAACTAAGGACACAAGACAAGCAAATTGGCGATGGCCGGTCGGGCCGCGATAGATTGGTGGCGGTGCGGAGCCTTGGGCTCGCGCTGTATGTTCTCGGCTGACTAGTTGTGTTGTCGGTCCGTTCTCTCCAGGCGTGGGGGCGGATAGATCTCTGGTGGATCCATCACCCTTGAATCTAGGGGAATTGGACATCCCTATTCCTTTCCCGTTATGGGTTCGCTTCGAAGCTCATTATGCGGATTGGGGTGTGTTTGGCGATGGGGTTCCGCCGCATGATGGCTTTCTGACCCCGGTTCATCTGTTTCCGGAGGGTCTCTCCGGGTCAATATGCGGGTTGGTGGGCCAGACTGCGGAGCTGGCCTATCAATGGCCCCTTACTCCGTACCCGTGACATCTCGAGGTGTCGGGTAGGGAGTGACCCGCTTAGCCTTTTGAGGTGGCTCAAATGGGCGGAGAGCCTTAGCTCCATATGATTTGGCTTCTTTGGGCCTTTGTTTTCCTCGAGCCGATTCGATGTTGTAGATGGGCGGATAGCCTTAGCTCCATATGATTTGGCTTCTTTGGGCCTTTGGCCCCGAGCCGATTGAAGTCATATTTGGGGCGGATAGCCTAGACTTCGTATGATTTTGGCTCCATTGGGCCTTTGGCCTCGAGCCGGTTGAAGTCACCTTTGAGGAGGATAGCCTAGACTTCGTATGATTTGGCTTTTCGGGACCTTCGGTCCCTAGCCTATTCGAAGCTGTAAATGGGCGGATAGCCTCAGCTTTACATGATTTGGCTTCTTTGGGCATTTGGCCTCAAGCCGATTCGAAGCTGTAGATGGGCGGATAGCCTTAGCTCCATATGTTTTGGCTTCTTTGGCCCTTAGCTGATTGAAGTCATATTTAGGGCGGATAGCCTAGACTTCGTATGATTTGGCTTTTCGGGACCTTTGGTCCCTAGCCGTTTTGGGTGGCAGTCTCGGATTGGCCCCCTTACCTATGCGTCGTTTATTTGTCCATTCCAGGCGGTTTTTTCCCACCCCCAATTGATGTGACAACTGACGCGGCCGGCCACGTTCTCTGATTGGCTGTGGTCCTTTTGTTCTCTGCGTCGTAATGATGACAATTTTGAAATTTGAAACTTGGAACTCCCGCCCTTAATCTCATCCGTTAGATTAGAGGCATCGTGGCCATCGAATCCGTACCCCCATCTTATATAAGAGAGGCGGATTTTTGACCTAAGTGTTTTCTGAAATTTCAAGTTTTCCGATATAGGCGGTTTGGCGGTGGGGGCTTTCCGGCGAGGCGATTTCCAGAAAAATCTCGAAAGCTCGTTCCATTTTCCTCCATATTTCCCGTGTTGAAAGTTGTAGAGTTTTCCTAGAGTTTTTGATTGACATTCGGATCATAATTTTTGGAGGTCTACCACTCAAGATATGAATTTTAGAAGTTTTATTCCAATAAATATCTAATCGAAGGATTCAGTTCAGAGAGTTCAGACTCTATGCAAACGAGCGTCCAGGCCGACATTCAGCACAACCGACATACGCAATTTACAAGCAGCCGACTTACTCCCTTATATATACAAATATTTCCAAACCCTAAATAGATTATTATTGATACACACATTACGAGGCGCCGCATAAAAAGCCCCAGCCGCACCAAACATATAACAAATTAGAAGATGATTCCTTCCATCTCAATAATCATGTTTAACAACATGATTATTGGCTAAGCACATCGCGCGTGGGACAACGGATGAAACCGATCAACATCAACACCAACTAGAGGATTTTTAGCCGTACTTTTAGTGAGTTAAATTTACAATTTTTCATCAATTGGATGTTGTTTTATATTGTTTATGTTTTATTTGAATCGAGAGATCGATGAAACTATCGTTTTGATTTGAATTTATATGAAAATATTATTCAAGCTTAGATCTTTTCAATTGATGCAATTAGTTGTAATTCGAGAGATCGTTTATAATTAATTGAGTAGAGTTTTGGAGACAATCTCATGATCTTGATTTGCATGTCGTTCGCTTCACTTGAAAAAGAAAACGAAACCCTAGAATTTATTTAAAGAGATTTAATCGAATTCGTGATAGATCATTACTAAAAATCGTATCTTTAACTTGCCATCTAGTTGGGGTTGGGTTGGTTGATTGGTGGATTCCCGTTGCCTTACCGTTCCTTTTAATCCTTGATAAACAAAAATCACTCGTATCAATCGTTGATTGTTAAGTTTAGTTGTTTTAAAGTTCTAGTTGTTTTTGCATATTTTAAGTCATCGAAGTTACTGTTCATCGTAGTTACTGTTCATTATTTCATAATTAGTATAAATCTTAGTTTTAGTTAATAGTCGTGACATAATCGATAGAATAATTGTTCTTTGATCCGATAAACATTCCACTCCCTTAGGACGACCCGTTAACATCCTATACTACGATCCTTATACTTGGGGTGTTTCGGTTATAAATTGTAAAACTCGTTTTTACCGAACAAGTTTTTGGCGCCGTTGCCGGGGAGTCGGTAACGGTTGTCGGATTCTTCTAGGTGCAATTTTTATTTCGATACTATTTTTTTTAGGTAATAATCTAATTGTAACGTTTTTTTTTTTATTTCACTTTATCATAGTTTAGATTTTCGATTTTATAAATTTGATTTTAATTATCTTAGTTTTTATTTATTTTATGTTATTGTTCACATTAGATTTTTATTAGTTTAGAAGCCTTAGATTTTTCTTTAGATCTTAGATTTTAGCAGCCTTAGATTTAGCTTAGATTTGCCTTAGATTTTAGATCGTATAAATTTATTGCCTTAATTATTACTATTTTAGGTTTTTATTTTCTTTCCTGCTATTCTTATCTGTATCTGTTCCGTTTTTCAGTTTTTAAACGGGCGTCCATCCTTTCAGACGCCCGTCTGTTCTAAAAATTTCTTCTCTGCATCGTTTAAGCTGATCAGACGAGCGTCTGAACTACCAAACGCCCGTCTACCCCCCATCTGTCTTCTGAACGCCAGTTCAGTGATCTGAACGAGCGTTCATCTCCTGAATCCTCTCTGAACTAGCGTCCACTTACACTGAACGCCAGTTCAGTCCCTGAAAATTTCACTTTTCTTTTATCTTCTCTTCTCTTATATCTTTCAAAACCTCTAAACCCTCGAATCTTCTCTGCACTCGTTCTCATCAACCCTACGGTTGATTTCTTCCTGTTATGCTCTTCTGGTGTATGCAAACCAGGAGTAAGAAGGGACCTCTCATCTTTAATCCCGAACCTGAGCGATCTATTCTCAGGAGAAGGCTCTTCCCGAATCCAGACATTATGGCTAACGAACTTCCTAATCCAGATCCTCAAGCCCAAATGAATTTAATCCTTCAACAGATGCAAGCATTACAACAACAACAGAATCAACAAGCTGGAATAAACAATCAGTTTCAACAATTCCGTCAAAACCAGCTAAACCAGTAAAATCAGGACCCCTATGCTCCCTATCTTGACCAAGACTTCCTGGAAGGGCATAGACCTATTCGCCCTCCAGACATGGGGCAAGTGAACTTCGATCTGAAAAATGGAGTGGTAGGACTGGTCCAGAATAGTTCTTTTCATGGCACTGCTGACGAAGATCCCCATGACTTCTTGTCCACCTTCGTTCAAATCTGCGAAGCAGGCCACTATCCTGGTGTTGATTCTGAGATTGTCAAATTGAAACTCTTCCCGTTTGCTCTAAAGGGTGAAGCAAACCGTTGGTTCAAATCTTTAGCCCATCATTCTCTCCGTACCTGGAATGATGTCAAAAGAGCCTTTGCTCGAAGTTTGTCTCACTCCGGGACAATCATGGACATGAAAAGGGAGATAGCCACATTTGAACAACTTGAAGGTGAGAGTGTGGGGAAAGCATGGGAGAGACTAAATCTGTTGATGAGGAAGTGCCCTAACCATGGATACAATCGACATGAACTTCTAGAATTATTCTATCAAGGTGTTACTCAACCCAATAGAGATTTCCTTGATTCTACAGCTCATGGATCGTTTTTAGGGAGAGGAGATGATGCTGCCTACAGGGTAGCAGAAACTATAGCAAAGAATAACTTGTGGTCAACTCCAAGGAAGACCAATGTTAACAAGAAGGAATCTGCTGCGAGCAATTCTGAGACTAAGGTGTTAGTTGCTCAAATGGAAGTAATTAGCAAGCAGCTAGCCAATTTACAAATGCAGCAGCAACAAGGGCAGCCAGATGTGAACTACCTAGGAATGCAGGCGGGAGATGAAATTACTGAGGAAGTGAATTTCAACCAAACCTTCGAAAACCTCAATCAGAACCGGAATTATTCCGGATTTCAACGTCCCAATGCACCACCTGGCCCATCCAACTCTAACCCTTCTTTCAACTCAGGTTATCAAAGACCACCTCCTAGGGTGGTTAATCAATCTCATAATCCCAACTCCCAAAGACCTCAAGGTGGTTGGAATCAAAGCCAACATCAAAATCATACCACCTCATGTGTCCCTCAACATAAGTTTGATGAGCTAGTGGACATGGTGAAGACCCTGTCTACTAGTGTCAAGGCAATAGAGAGACAGGTTGGGCAGATGGCAGAACAACAAGCAATCAGACTCCACGGTAAACTTCCAAGTTATACCGAGAGAAATCCAAAAGCAGATATCAATGTTTGCACTGCCATCACACCTCAATGGGAGTATGGAGACCAAGAGTTGAATGAAGTTACCTTGAGAAGTGGTAAGCAGGCGGGACCCGGAAAGGTGTCGGGAAACGAGCAGCCCCTCCTGACGCAATAAGTTCAGGAGGGGGCAATCAGAAATCTTATACTGAAGAAACCAACAGTGAGGAGGAGCTTAATGACGACGGTTCTTCGGGGGATGAGGATGATTCTGGTTCGAGGAAAAGTCAGGTGGATGTTCCCCTGACAAAGAGGAGAGAGGAAAAGTTTGTGAGATGGAAGGATAAGGAAGACGAAGCCATTAAAAAGTCGTGGTCGTTCCCCGATAATGATAAAGCCCTTCCTTATCCACCAAAGAGGAAAGAGAATACCCTCGCCTTGACGGACAATATGACGGAGTGAGGAGGATGCTTAGAGACACTAAAGTGAGTATACCCCTAGCTGAGGTATTGACTAAAATTCCCAAGTGCTCTAAGTATCTTAAAGAAGCTTGTGGAAGCAAGAAGAAGCTTCAAGGGATGGCAGAAGAAGTTTTAAGAGAAGAATGTTCCATGGTTTCACAAAAAGTTGCTTTTAAGCGAGGTGACCCCGGAAGACCTTCAATCTCCTGTGAGATTGAAGGCCACAAGTTCCAAAATGTCTTATGCGACTCAGGGGCCTCTATAAATGTGATGACATTGAACGTCTGCAAAAAGCTCGGTTTAGATAAAAGAATGCGGGAACGCCCTATTTCTCTACAGATAGTAGACCGATCTAGCCGCTCAGCAGCCGGTTGTGTTACTAATGTTCTTCTCTATGTTGAACATTTGGTTTTCCCTACCGACTGGGTTATCTTAGACTACCCACCTGACAAAGAGATGCCTCTAATTCTAGGCCGGACCTTTTTAGACACCTCTGCCGCCCTCATTGATTTCTGTAAGGGTCAGATTACACTTAGAGTTGATGATACATCTGTCACCTTCACACGAGGGCAAAGTCCTGAGACACCATTGATTGAAGAAATCTCGTTCGTTGAAGCAATTTATGAGGACGAAGAAGATGCCAACTCTGAAGAAGCAGAAGAGCTAACAGAGATAGGTGTTTTCGAAGTTATAAACATTGAAGATCAAGCTGACTATGGACCATCTTCTAGTTCATTACAGGCCGTAGTCTCTGACGAGTCGTCTTCACGACTTGCTCACACTAAGCTTGTCAATGAAAAAGAAACATGGAATTTCCCAGCAATGAACGATGATTTAAAAGAGCTGCATCAGAATGACTTTAACCCTGGAGAAGAGGAAGCCCTGATGGGTAGTTGGGACGAAGTGGAATTCTGGAGAGAGACTACTCATTGGGAGGTTGACGACTGGGAACAGCTAGCAGAGGAACTAGAAGAAGAAGAGTTGAGAAAGATGATCAAGCATCAGAAGGAGAAAGCGAGTGCGACGAAGGATCCCTATGGATGATGTTATCCAGTACCTTTCTGGGGTTATGCCTCGGGAAGATGAGGTGTTCTACTGTCAACCACTTCAAGCCCATAAGGAAAAAGGTGGCCCTTTAAAATCTAGTATTGAGCAACCACCTACTGACTTGGAGCTTAAACCGCTTCCTCAACACCTTAAGTACATTTTTCTTAAGGATGGTGATAAGTTACCCTTGATCATCTCTTCAAAACTCGAGCCCGAGCAAGAAGCACTGCTGATAAAAGTGCTTGAAAAGAACATCCTCGCGTTCGGTTGGCAAGTGGGTGATATCCGAGGAATCAGCCCCGATGTGTGCATGCATAAAATCCGAACGGAGGAAGGAGCTAAGAAAGTAAGACAACCTCAACGAAGGCTGAATCCGCATATGCAGGAGGTTGTCAAGAAAGAAGTTATAAAGTGGTTAGACATGGGAATCATCTATGCAATCGCCGACAGTGAGTGGGTTAGCCCCACCCAAGTTGTGCCAAAGAAGGGAGGTATCACCGTTGAAAAGAATGAAAAGGGGGAAGAGATAGCTTTACGCCTTGTGACTGGCTACAGAGTCTGCATCGATTATCGCAGATTGAATGAAGTCACCGCCAAAGACCATTTCCCCTTACCCTTCATTGACCAACTTATTGAAAGACTGAGTGGTCATAAGTATTATTGTTTCCTCGATGGATATTCTGGTTACTTCCAGATAGCCATCGACCCTAATGACCAGGAGAAGACCACGTTTACGTGCCCATCTGGCACTTTTGCTTTTCGCAGAATGCCTTTCGGGTTATGCAATGCACCAGCAACATTCCAACGGTGCATGTTGGCCTTTTTCGATGGACTTGTGGAAAAATGTATGGAAGTCTTCATGGACGACTTCTCAGTCTATGGCGATAGCTTCGATGAGATCTTGGCGAATCTAGATATGGTACTTCAACGCTGTGTTGAAAAGAATTTAGTGCTTAACTGGGGAGAAATGCCATTTTCTAGTTGATGAGGGGATCGTTCTGGGACACAAGGTGTCCGGCACTGGTATTCAAGATGATAAGGCCAAAGTAGAAGCCATTGAAAAAATGTCGTATCCGAAAAATGGCAAGGAGGTACGCGGCTTCCTTGGTCATGTTGGTTTCTACAGGCGATTTATTAAGGACTTTTCCACAATAGCCAAGCCCTTATCTAACCTTCTTAAAGATGATGTTATGTTCTTGTTTGATGAGAAATGCAAAGAAGCTTTCAATTGCCTGAAGGAAAAACTCATAAGTGCCCCTATCTTAATCGCACCTGACTGGACTAAGCCTTTTGAATTATTATGTGATGCCTCTAACTACGCAGTCGGCGCAGTTTTAGGTCAAAGAATTGATAAAAAGTTCAGGCCCATTTACTATGCGAGCCGCACCTTGAACCCGGCTCAATGCAATTACACCACGACTGAGAAGGAATTCTTAGCCGTCGTTTTTGCTATTTATAAGTTTAGAAGTTACCTTCTAGGGTCTCAAGTTGTAGTTTGGACCGACCATGCAGCCCTACGCTACCTTATGGACAAAGCAGATGCAAAACCAAGGTTACTCAGATGGATTCTAATTTTGCAAGAGTTTGACCTTGAGATCAAAGATAAGAAGGGTAGTGATAATGTTGTGGCTGATCATCTATCTCGCCTAGTAAATGAGGGTGGCGTAAATCACAAGGAAATAGGCATCGATTTCCCTACTGAGCAATTGATGAAGCTTGATACTGTTAGGCCGTGGTACGCTGATTACGTCAACTATTTAGCAAGTGGACATTTAGAGGACATGACGTATCGGGGAGAAGAAGAAGTTCTTTTCGATCTAAAATATCTCGTGTGGGAGGATCCTCATCCGTTCAAGGTCCGTAAAGACGGGTTGCTTAGAAGGTGTGTTCCGGAACATGAGCAATGGGATATTCTCGGAGCAATGTCATAGTGGTCCCACGGAGGACACTACGGAACACCCAAGATCGTTGCAAAAATCCTCCAAGCCGGATTTTACCGGCCGACTCTTTTTAAAGATGCGAAGCCTTTTGTAAAGGTTGCGATAGGTGCCGAGAATTGGGAGGCGAGTAATAGGATGGAAATGCCACTTAGACCCATTCGGAATGCGAAGTCTTCGACGTGTGGGGAATTGATTTCATGGGACCCTTTCCATCGTCGTGTGGAAATAAATACATTCTCGTCTGTGTAGACTACGTCTCCAAGTGGGTGGAAGCAATAGCCACCCAGACTAATGATCACAAAGTTGTGAAGAAATTCTTGCAAAAGAATATCTTCACCAGATTCGGCTGTCCTAGAGCCCTCATTAGTGACGAAGGTACTCATTTTTGCAACGCGCCGCTTGATAAAGTTCTTGAGAAATATGGTGTTAGACACAAAATCGGTACACCATATCATCCCCAAACAAGTGGACAGGTCGAGATAAGCAACCAAAGCCTTAAAAGAATTTTAGAAAAGACCGTGAACTCAAATAGATCCAACTGGAGTCTAAAGTTGGATGACGCGCTTTGGGCCTATCGCACCGCCTTTAAGACCCCGATGGGCACGTCACCCTTCCAAATGGTCTAAGGCAAAGCTTGCCATTTACCAGTCGAGCTTGAGCACAGAGCCTACTGGGCTACTAAATTCTTGAATTTTGATAGCCAACTCTGTGGGGAAAAGAGGTTATTACAATTAAATGAGCTCGACGAATTTAGACTCGCAGCATATGAGAATGCAAGAATCGCAAGGAAAGAACTAAGATACTCCACGATGCCAAGATCAAGGATCGAGAATTCAAAGTGGGTGATATGGCTTTACTTTATAATACCCGACTCCCATTTGTTTGCCGGTAAGCTAAAATCTAGATGGTCTGGCCCCTTTGAAATTATCGATGTCAATCCAAGTGGAGCGATCACGTTGAACGGGTATGGTAATCAACCTTTTAAGGTCAATGGTCAAAGACTCAAGAAGTATTTTGGGCAGCCAAAAGAGAAGCCTGAGACCTTGTACTTTCAAAAGAGGGTTGAGACGCCTGATATTCTGATTTGCGATGAGATTCCATCCAACTTCTTTAGTTTGGATGATGACATTTTTATATCTACCCGTGGCGATCCTTCTTCCGAGCCTTCTGAACATGTCAGTATACCGAAGCTTACTCTACGCAAGAACGAGAAGAAGAAGAGAGTCAGTGCTATCTGGAGAGTTAAGTTCAAACACTTAGTAGAGCACTTGACTTGCTGCTGTTGTGGTCACACCCCTGTCCTTCATTCTGATACCGATGAAGAAGTGACCAGCAGTACGCCAAAGTGGCCCGATCCGGGTTGACTTTGGAATCTGTGTCAAGCTAATGACATAAAAGAAGCGCTACCAGGAGGCAGCCTAGTCTTTTAAGTATTTCTTTTTAGTTAAGTTTTTAGGTTATTAGGAATAAAACTTTGGTGAGTTGTGTGTTGGTTATCCTTGTCCTATTTGTGGTTGTTTTATGTGTATACATGTTTACTCATATACCCCGAGATTATCTGTTATGTCGAGTGTTGCAGATACGTTTGAGCAGGTTTGCAAGTTATTACTTTCAATGTTGTCTCGTTCGATACGAGTGCGGCGGTTTATTCATGCTCCGGCCTGACCTCTGCCAATCTACTGGCCGACAACCATCTTTGGAACCAGCTAAGTATTCTTTTCTTTTATTTGCACATTCTGAGGACATAATGTGATTTAAGTGTGGGGGGTGCAATTCATGCTTTATTTTCGACAATATGAGTAAATATTTGTGATCTTTGATAAATAGTGAAATTTTAAATTTTTACACTTGGATAGTTGTATATCTTGAGCATGTAATTGAAACAAAGGCTTGCTAGTTGTAGTTTCCTTACAATGATTTTATGTGACTTTGAGAGATAATTATAGCATGCTTTTACTGATTTGAGATAGTATTCATTTCACATTCACGGAAGCCTTTGATATTGAAGCAATAATTTTGAACTGTATCCTTTCATTATTTTAGTGATTTATCTTAGGGAGATTTGTTCTTAATAGTAACAGTGAAGTAACACCTAAGTTCAGAACGTGTACTGTGAATATCTGAAGGTTTGAATGTGATAAGTAAAACGTAACTAGAGTTGTTGAAAAAGTTGAAAAAAATATATTAAAAAAATAAATAAAGGGGTGTGTCGGAAGCTGGTTAATGATTGGAGTGCGGTAGGGCATTATCTCGAAATGTCCTATACCACTATGATGACCAAAAGCTCACGACAGTCAGGAAAAGCTACCCTATGATTTGAGTAAGGTAGGGTGTTATCCCGAAACATCCTATTCTACCATGACGGGTGAGAGCTCATTCTGATGTGCGTTTAAAAAATAATAATAATAAAAAGAAAGTGAAAAAGAGAATAAACTCAAGACTTTGTTACCGTTAATCTTATACCTAGTATGAACTGGAAGATATGTTTTAAGGATTATCTTGATGAGTGCGCAGGAAGACTTTGTGTGGAACGATTACTGCCTATACCTAGGATAGTCATTTAAAATTATTTGAAAGGATATTTGTTTGAAAAGATTGTGAAGATTGAAAAGGGCATGTTACACACACACCGAATCTATCTCTATGATGGTATGACTTGCTATAGTTGTTGTATCTTTTGTTACATGAGTTGGGGATCTATTTGGATTGCATATAAAGTGAGCTAGTTTTGATTGTTTTGTTCGGGACGAACAAAAGTTTAAGTGTGGGGGGGTTGTTTACGACTAATTTTACGGTTTTTATCGAGTTATTTCGTAACATTATCTTCCATGTTTTAGTGATTCTTATAGAGAATTACTCGCCAAAAGGATAAAGGCGAGCAAATGAGTTTTAAAGATAATAAATTGCAAAAGTGGCTGATTTATGTGTTCTTATCGTTGGTTTTATGTTTATTTGGATGTTGTTACACTTTGCAATATTTTGGATATCTTGTAGATGCATATATTTGGTCTAAAAGAGGTGTTTAGAGGCATTTTCAGGGGAGGACATCTTCATGAAAATTGTAGATCTTTGAAAGAGCTTTCCAACGCACTTTGAATTACGTCAATCGGACTTCTACAACTCAAATGGTGGTCAAGTGGCTAATCAATTTGGGTAAGTGGAAAATCCCGAAATATACTCGTAATACGACGGGCTAATCAAAAACGCGTTTTCTGAAGAAGAGTCCTTAATGAAAGTTGTAGAGTTTTCCGAGAGTTTTTGATTGACATACGGATCATAATTTTTGGAGGTCTATGATGTATAACATTTATATGATAAAAATTACGATGTTTTATATACGTTATCGACTCTTTTTATATAAAATATAATAAAATATAACGATAATCTTATAAAATATTAATAGCTATGAATAAATCTAAATACTATAAAAATCTAGTAAAAATGATAAAAAGTTATAAATTTTGTACCGGGTTAATAACCGGAGTGTCGTGTCAGATTCACGTGGGTATTTTTGGTATTTTACAGACCTTAGGTAAACCAAGACCCCGAGTGACGACATTTTATGGAGTAAAATCATATATTTTGAAGGAATAAAGGAAGTGCCACGAGATTTAAAGTTCAAGTGGATCAACAGTTCGTGACGCCGTATCAAGTTATATTTTCAACGAACAAATGGCCCAGCAAAAAGGCATTTTCTGAAAAATAAGTCTTCATGGAAGTTATAGATCTCCTCAAGAGCTTTCCAACGCATCTTGAATTATGTCATTTGGAGATGCAGAGCTCAAGTTATGATTTTATCAAGTTTCGGATTAAGATTGAGAAAAAATCTATCCGGATCGATCCGGATTTACCTCGGATCGATCCGAGGAGACATAATGATTATCCAAGCATGTGGCCCCGCAGAGAATAATCCTGGGATAATATTTTTTATTCCCGGATCGATCCGGCCCTTTCTCGGATCGATCCGGCAAGGGAAAAATTGCCTATAAATAGGGCAGCATTGCAGGCATTTAAAGGGTACCAAATATATTTCTTTAACCTCTTTTTAGTAGTAGTAGTATGTATATATATAGGCCTTAAGCCATAAATAAAGTAGTATCGTTATAATGCTCGAGAAATTATCAGAAGATCAATGTTGTTGAAGTTGTTGTAGCATCCAGAAGAATACAGCTTCTGATTCAATCGTTGTAATCGGGTAAAATTTCTAAAGTATTTATGTGTGTTATGTTTGTTTTTAATTTCGTATAATGTTAGTAGGCTAAATCTAATAACTAGCCAAAGTTATGTAATCGTTTTATTTCGATCTTTTCGGTAAAGGAATGCTGTCTGAGTAAAATTGAATAAAATTGAGTTAATTGAATCTTTTTCTATTGATAAAGTTTGACTTGAAAGAATTCATAATCTAATTATGAATTGACGCCTCGTAATTAAGTTATGAACTCGTTAATAGAAAAACCGGAGGGTAAAATTGGCCGAGTGAAAACGTGACAACGGAATCCAGTTTCCTACTCGGGGGCAGATTTGTCCTAAAAAGATAAATCTTATTAAAATTTGTACTCAAGATCGTAATAATGTTAAATCATCAGTTAATTGAAACTTAAACCGGAAAGTTGAATCGCCCGGCCTTGACAACCGGAGCCTTTAAATAAAATTGACCATTTGACGAACGGAATGACTCCTTTTTATTCAAGGGTAGAATCGTACTCGGGACCTGTTCAGAAAAACCGTAACAGTTGTGGATTTGGACTGATGACAATGGACATATGACAATTTCGTACGCTAATGTGAGGAGGAATTGTTAACCTCGAGAGTGCACCGTTTCATTTACTCAATTGAACCTAATATAAAAAGAAAGATCGAGCACATTCCATTCACTTTGAAAAGATCGTATAAATCAATTATATAAACTTTGGCTAGTTCTCTAATTATATATCTCGGTATCTATATATTTATATCTATATATATATTTTGCAACTTATGCATATCTATATATATTTATATATCTATATATATTATATTAGAATAAATTTTAATTTACGCATTTATTTTATGTTAAGTAAAATAGTAGTTATATGTGCTATAAAGCGAGATTTAGATTGAGTTAATAACGACTCTTTGGTGTTTAACCACACTTAGAAGAATTACAAAGTTCCCCGAGGATACGATACTCGACTCACCATACTAGCACTACAGTTTGACCCGATACACTGTCGGTTAAGGACTGGTATTAGCACTAGAAAAGGCCACGTCAGCTTTCTGGCGCCGTTGCCGGGGAACGACGCTAATTTCTTTTTTGTGTCTATGGTTACTACTTATATTAGCTCAAAATTCTCGAGAATAAGTCAACACTTTTCTTATCTCATTTCTAATTTTATTTTCGTTGGTACTTACCTTATAGGTAAATTACCAAATTTTACTACTATCAATTTCGTGTTATTTTTCTATTTTCGTTAGTTGATGACCAGAAGTGGTAAGGCCCCACTCACTCCTTATAAGCCTGACATAAACACGAAAGGCAGTTAAGAGTAGAGTGAAAACGTGGTCATACTAGTCAGGGAAATCCTGACGAATCATCTTCAAACAGAAATACGAAAATGGCTGAAGCTAGTGATGAAACAAACGAACAAAGGCTAGATCATGCTCTAGGGCATGGCCAAAACCCTGTTAACCCTAATAATAATCAAAATAATAATAATAGAAATAATCAGAATCGGAACCAGAATAATCGTAACAATCCGCCAAACCCAAGACCTATTTGTGACCAAACCATAAGAAGAAATCAGACTAATAATCCCATACTTTTACCTAATGAAGGAGCGAATAATTTCGAGATTAAATCGCATCTTTTTGGTTTAATTGATGCAAGAGCCCAATTCCTAGGAGAAGATGATGAAGATCCGCATCATCATCTCTATCTTTTTGAAGAACTGTGCAATACAGCCAAAAGTCAAGGTGCTCACAAGGAATTAACAAGGATGACTATGTTTCCTTTTTCTCTAAAAGGACGAGCCCGAGATTGGTTTATGTCTCTTCCTCATCATTCACTTACAAGTTGGGAGGAGATTCAAACTGAATTTCTGAAACAATACTTCACTCCTGGACGGAATTTGGAATTAAAAGTCGAGGTTGCTAATTTTAGACAAGGATCTGAAGAAACGCTTGGGAATGCCTGGGAAAGATTTAAAAAATTGTTAAGAGCGTGTCCCGACCATGGTTATTCCTTAGACATGCAAATCCAGCTTTTCTGTCGTAAATTAAGAAAAGATTCACGTGCTGATGTAGATCATGCATGTGGTGGTTCTTTAATGATGAGTGAAGCTCAATTAGTTTACGATGCTATAGAAAAGATTTCCAAAAATAACAGAATGTGGGAAACCGGTTCTAGCACCAGAAAAGTAGCTTTTGCAGGAGAATGTACGTCTAATACTGAAGTCCTAGCACATTTAGAAAATTTAAGTAGGAAATTTGATGGCCTACACTCAAACAAAAATCAAAGTTCAGAAAATAGTACACCAACTGAATATTCAAATCAGGATAAAAAACCACTAGGGATTGAAGAACCGACAGGATATTCAAGAGAGGAGGTGAGTTTTCTTCAGCAGCATAGAAATTTAAACAATGCTTACTCAAACTCATTCAATGCTATTAGAAGAGATTGACAGACCTAAACCTAACCTTGGAAACGGAGCCAAAAAGCTGACGGACATTACCTAGGCTATACAGATCCTAACCGGCAGTGTACCGGGTCAAATTGTAGTGCTAGTCTGGTGAGTCAGGTCGTATTCCTCGGGGAAAACATGGTAATTCTTTTAAGTGGGGTTAAACACCAAGAAGCTATTATTAACTCGATCTAAGTCGCAGCTTTTACTTTTTCCTCGGGTTAGATTAGTTAGATCGTTAGATTAGTTAGTAATGTTAGAGTTAGATGTTAGTAAAACGAAAATAAAACAAATAAATATATATAATATATATTTTTGGATCTAGCCAAGAATACTTTACTTGAATCAATATCTTTTAGTAGAAATAAATGAGACAGATCTTCCTTTATTCAAGGTGTAAATTATATATGAATCGGTGTACTCCTAAGCTAGACAACTCCTCCTCACACGAGCGTATGAAATTATCATATGTCTCATCAATCGTCCAATGTCATCCAAAGCATAGGTCACTCCCGTTTTGTCATACGAGCAATGTTTCGGATTTGATTAAAACAGATAAATTAACGTAATACGATCTCGAGTACAATTTTAATAAGATTTGTTTTTCTAGGACAAATCTGCCCCCGGGTAGGAAATAGGATTCCGTTGTCACTCGGCCATTTTTACCCTCCGGTCTTTCAATTTTTACGTTTCATTAAGCGCAAATAGAAAGAGATTCATCATAATTAATTTTAATCATTATTACCAGAGTCGATCATCCATTTTACCAAAAAGATTAACTAATTCAGATTCATATCTTGGCTAGATATATTTTTAGCTTAACATAGTTATAATAAACATCATAATATTAGAATAAATTACCGATTACAACTGTTGAATCGGGGTCAATTCCGCCAGATCTACAATCTTCGATAATTATTCTACCATTATAACGATACTATAACTACTTTATTTATATATAAAAACAACAAACATAATACTTTATAAAATTACCCGTTTATTGCGATCTAAGTCGTATCCTCGAAATTACAACTTCTTCAACACAATTTCTCGGATAATTCTTTCGAGCATTACAACGGTACTACTTTTTATTTATAAAAACATATATACATACATAGACATATGTATATACGGGCCCCGAAAATAAAATAAAAAGACAAAAGAGATATAGATCTATATATATATCAGATATATGTATATATGATCTACAACAAAAAATAAAATAAAAAGAACAGAGACGGAGAAAGAACAGAGATGGAAGAAAAGGGGCAATTGATCCATTCCATTTGCTTCTGTATATATAGACATATGGGGAGGCCGGACCGGTCCTGAAATGAAGCCGGATCGGTCCGGAATCATCATTACCAGATGACTCACTGGTTCTGGATCCTTCCGAATATATTTTATTGTAATAAAACTTCTAAAATTCATATCTTTAGTTGTAGACCTCCAATAATTATGATTCAAACGTCAAAATTAAGATCTCGGAAAACTCTTCAACTTTCATGAAGGACTCTTCTCCAGAAAACGCCGTCTTGATAAGCAAATTCATACTCCGAACGTTTTGCGGGATTTTTACGAAATTGAATCAATTAGCCACTTGACCACCATTTAAGTTGTAGAAGTCCGATTGACTTGATTCAAAATCCATTGGAAATCTTTCTTGAAGATATACAACTTTTATTAAGGAAACTTCTTCAGAAAATGTCGTTTTGATGAGCCATTCGTATGTCGTGTCGTTTTCGGGATTTCCGCTAATCCGAATCGATTAGTCAATTGACCATAACTTGAGTTGTAGAACTCCAAACGACGTGATTTCAAAGTGACATTGGAAAGCTTATTGAATATCTACAACTTTCATTAAAAGTCATCCCCTGAAAATGCCTCTAGGCTGGGTCAAATCTCCGTCGAAAATATGTAACGATTTAAGTACTTAGAAAATTTGATCCGTTTGAACTTATAAACTTGTGGCACCTTCTTCTAACCTCAAAACACATCTTTTAGACTCAAAACATGTCGTTACGTGGAATCTTGGTCAATATATAATCCTGCAATGAACCACCAAAATACCAAACGTAAATCCGACACGACACTCCGGTTACTAAACCGGTACAAAAACTAATAAAAAACTTATAAAAATACGATAATTTATATAATAACTACTACTTATACATTTGAATAAAACTTAGTAATTTTGACTTGATTTGATATAATAATGCTCAAAATGGTATCAATATTGGGGTAAAATGTCGTAATAATGATCATAAATTTATCTCTCATCACAACCCCTACTTAGCTTTTGGTCGTCCTCGATCAAAACAAGCGATAAAACAAAATGAATAAGAGATAAATTCATGAAGATATAAGGTATAAGGAACAACTAGATAATACAACCATTAGAATTACAACCAAAGCGTTAACCTCAATATAAATGTATAACGAGTGTGTGTGTGACAAGCCTTTTCAATTTCCACTATCCTCTCTTGAATAATTCAAGCAAAACACAAATATCCATTCGAACGGTCCTAATGACTTTCCTAGGTATAAGCGAGAACATTTCCACACAAAGTTTTTCCGAGTACTTATTAGGATAATCCCTAAAGCATATCATTCGGTTTATACGGGGATAGTCGAAAGATAACTAAGTTTTCAACCACGCTTAAAATTTTTTTTTTTTTTTTTTTCATAGATTTTATCCGAACTCATTTTATCTTGCAAGCGTTTTTACATTTTTTTTTTTTTTTTTTTTTGATGAACTTAATTTCACATGTGTAGCTTATGCCCTCATTCCCGGCAATAGGACGTTTCGTGATAACACCCTAGCCGGACTACTATCATCGAGCGGTCGGGAGCTTTTAAACCTCATAGTGATATAGGACGTTTCGTGATAACGCCCTACTGCACTCAAATCATTGGTAGCTACAACCAACATATAGATAGTTCATCTTTATTTATTTATTTATTTAATTTTTTTTTTTGTAACTTAACTTATATCATTTCTATCACATTCAAACCTTCAGATATTCACAGTACACGTTCAAAAGTTAGGTACTAAGTTACGCAATTATCTAGAATAACCACTAGGATACTAAATGGATACGAGTTTAAAATTTTCGTTTCAATATCAAAGGCTTACGTGAACAATGAATTCATGTTACACAAATATATTTGGAATTACAATGCACTTACGGTTCACATTGGTTATACACATCCAAATCGATCATTACATCTTCAAATCCATGAAATATATACCTTATACGAGTTTATTTTAATCAACTAAATAATGCTCGAAAAAATCGAAAACTAAGTGATTTATTGATACAAAATAAACATTAATTCCATTGCTAGACCAACGACTCCACTCCCCACTTACGAACTTACATTGTCCTCAATGTAAAGTGAGTGTAAATAAGTTGTTGGGAAAGCAATGGTGCACTAAAACAAGTCAAAACAAATACTCGGATTATGATAAAAAAGGGTGGGTGGGTGGGTTAAAGTTATGACCATTGTGTGTGCAAATGAAATAAAAGTATGTGGAGTGTGACAGTGTAATGCAAAAGGGTAGATAAACACACCACATAAACTTTTATTGATTTAAAACACACAATATTCCACAGTAGTTGAACTAATACATGTCACACATTATTTGAAATTTAAAACAGACTAGATCATGATATGAAATATGTGAGAAAGTATTAACTCTGAGTCTTTTATACCCAGATCCTCAAGGATTATTTCAAATTGTTCTAACAACCTAAGTCTAAGAAATAATGCATTTGAATTTTCTCTTTTTTCTCCATCGGGATTTTCGGATAACCACCTAATCATTCCCTTTATAATGGCATTCAAACATTCATCCTAAGACTTGGTGAAACAAAATGAAAATCAATCCGAAGTATTACCAAAGTATCATCCAAAGTATGAGTAATTATTATATTTAACATTTTTGCGGGCTGCCTCCCGGTAGCGCTTTTGGTTAACGTCGTTTGCTCGACCAAAATGATAATGATTAACTAATATAATATACTAAACAAAACGGGATACTTCTAACAATTACTCACAAAAGCACGTAACAATTAAGCACATAATCCACTAAAAATAAATGCTTTTAAGGAGTAAAAAGGAAGGATAGTACCCGTGATTGACTACATTTATAGTCTATAGCCGGACTTTATCGTGCTTTAGTTTTCTAATGTCTTGGTGGTGGGTCATCCTCACGTACCGCATCCGTCTTTTTTATCAATATTGCTTTCCAACATTTGTTAGACAATTTCCACCAATCCAACGATTCTTGAACTTTTCCTTTGATTTTCGAGCTTTGAGTTTACGAGCTTTCACATTATTGCTAAAGTCATCTTCTTCAATTACTGCGTTTTAGTACGATCCACCACAAGAGAACACAAAGTCTCTACACAAGAACTAGATTCTAGTGTAATGTATGGATATTTCAATGAATTGTAAATGTTGAAGATAACGCGCTCATCATTCACTCCCAAACTAAGCTCTCCCTTACAAACATCAATGAAAGGGGTATTAATATTTAAGTGCCGAAAAGTGTTAAGAAAATATGCATACTTATTATCCAACTTCATCTTTTTCATTTCTTTTCGGGGAATGGGGAAGTAATTCGATCGGATGGTCGTTAAAAGATGATAAAGCTTCCTTGAATGATTGTGCCTTTTCGAAGACATAGTGTGTCATCATTCGGTACCTTTTTCTTCAAAATATGCGGTGGATGTGGTGATGCCCTTCCAGGTTGAACCGATGTGAATTTAGGTTGAGCCGGATAAGGTTCGGTTTGAAATGGCCCTTTAGATTCCATATTCTTCTTATATTTACCATTTAAATCATCATCTACTTCATTATTCCCGAATTTTTCTAATCCATTACTTCCACGAGATCCTTCCACTTCGGTAATAACGACATTTACCCCACTCGATTTCTTTCGATATTACTTGGCAATCCTTCGAGGGTTTACTTGTTTTTACGTTCTACTTCTCTACTCAAGTGATATTCCGAGATTCCTCAATGAAGCTTCTATAATTCTTATTCGGTATCATGTCCACTTATAGATGTTTTCAACGTACTCATATTCTTAGTGACTGTACCTATAGAAGTCATCATAATTTCCATATTCTGAGCTTGAGTTGATATCATACCTATCAGATTTTCCATTAATTTCTCCCATTTATCAACTCCTTCAGGTTGGGTTGAACTTTGAGTTACTGGTATGCTTTGAGTGGTATGCTGTGGATACGGTTTAGGTAATGATTGTAGATTTTGATTCGTGGTATCTCCTTGATAAACTTGATTATTATATGGATTCTTATATTGAACTGGATACAGCGGTTGTCCTGGCTTACTAGGGGTTTCAGACCAACGAAAAGTAGGGTGATCTCTTCTAAAAGCATTAAACGAGTTTGAATACGCGTCGTTCAAATTCCTATGCTGTTTTAAAAAACTCACCTTTTCCCTTGAATAGCCTTCTCGGTTCTTCCATCCCTAATGACACATTATCATGACTTGAGTATTCATTTGGTATGACATTTTCGAGTTTATCATTTTTGGCTAATAAGCCGTCAAATTTCCTACTCAAATTCTCCAAGTGTGCTAGACTTCCGTATTCGATGTATATTCTCCTGCAAATGCTACTTTTCTTGTGCTAGAACCGGTTTCCCACATTCTCGTTATTTTTGGAAATCTTTTCAATAGCATCGTAAACTATCGAGCTTCACTCATCATTAACGAACCACCACATGCGTGATCTACATCCGCACGTGAATCTTTCTTAATTTACGACGAGAAAAGTTGGATTTGCATATCTAAGGAATAACCATGATCGGGACAAGCTCTTAATAACTTTTTAAACCTTTCCCAAAGCATTCCCAAACATTTCTTCGGATCCTTGTTTAAAGTTGGCAATTTCGACTATTAATTCCAATTTTCTACCGGGAGTAAAATACGCTTTAAAAACTTGGTTTGAATATCCTCCCAACTAGTCAATGAATGATGTGGAAGTGACAAAAACCAATCTCGTGCTCTTCCTTTTAAAGAAAAAGGAAACAAAGACATCCTCGTTAATTCATAATGAGCACCATGACTTTTGGCTGTATTACACAATTCTTCGAAAAGATAGAGGTGATGATGTGGATCCTCATCATCTTCTCCTAGAAATTGGGCTCTTGTGTCAATTAAACCAAAAAGATGAGATTTTATTTCAAAATTATTTGCTCCTTTATTGGGTAAACGAATTGGATTATTAATCCGGTACCTTCTTACGGTCCGATCACAAATAGGTCTCGAGTTAGGTTTGGTTTCGATTATTACGATTATGCTTATTCCGATTCTGATTATTTCTATTATTCTGATTCTGTTTATTAGGTTGAGGTAAATTCTGATTAAGGTTTTGGCCATACCCTTGAGCATGAGCAATCCCTTGTTCAGGTGTTTCACCAACGGTTTCGGCCATTTTCGTAACTCGATTTGACAATTCTTGTGGAATCGAAAATATCGAATAGAAAATAACACAAAATCGATTAAAAAAAACACTTTTTTTTTCTCTCGGTAATTACCGACTCCACTCGGTATTTACCGAGTGTATTTTTTTTTCTCTCTTTTTTTTTTTTTTCTCTCTCTCTCTCTCTCTCTCTCTCTCTCTCTCTCTCTCTCTCTCGGTAATTACCGAAGCCACTCGGTATTTATCGAGTATTTTTATAAAAAAATTGATATCTTACCAAATAGGTAGGTACCAATGAAAATAAAAATACAAATGAGATTGAGAAATGTATTGACTTATCCTCGGCTGTTATGACCACGTTTACTTTCTACTATCGAAAATAGAAAATAACTCGAATTTGGTAGAAGAAGAAAATTGGTAACTAAAAGAAGGTAGATACCAACGGAAAAATAAAAATAGAAATGTGATAAGAAGAGTGTTGACTTATCCTCGAGAATTTTGAGCTAATACAAGTAGTAACCCTAGACACAAAGAAAGAAATTAGCGACGTTTCCCCGGCAACGGCGCCAAAATACTGACAGACCTAAACCTAACCTTGGAAACGGCGCCAAAAAGCTGACGGACATTACCTAGGCTATACAGATCCTAACCGGCAAGTTAACCGGGTCAAATTGTAGTGCTAGTCGGTGAGTCAGGTCGTATTCCTCAGGGAAAACATGGTAATTCTTTTAAGTGGGGTTAAACACCAAGAAGCTATTATTAACTCGATCTAAGTCGCAGTTTTTAACTTTTCCTCGGGTTAGATAGTTAGATCAGTTAGATTAGTTAGTAATGTTAGAGTTAGATGTTAGTAAAACAAAAAATAAAACAAATAAATACTAATATAATATATATTTTTGGATCTAGCCAAGAATACTTTACTTGAATCAATATCTTTTAGTAGAAATAAATGAGACGAGATCTTCCTTTATTCAAGGTGTAAATTATATATGAATCGGTGTACTCCTAAGCTAGACAACTCCTCCTCACACGAGCGTATGAAATTGTCATATGTCTCATCAACCGTCCAATGTCATCCAAAGCATAGGTCACTCCCGTTTTGTCATACGAGCAATGTTTCGAATTTCGATTAAAACGGATAAATTAACGTAATACGATCTCGAGCACAATTTTAATAAGATTTGTTTTTCTAGGACAAATCTGCCCCCGGGTAGGAAATCGGATTCCGTTGTCACTCGGCCATTTTTACCCTCCGGTCTTTCAATTTTTACGTTTCATTAAGCGCAAATAGAAAGAGATTCATCATAATTAATTTTAATCATTATTACCAGAGTCGATCATTCATTTTACCAAAATTAACTAATTCAGATTCATATCTTGGCTAGATATATTTTTAGCTTAACATAGTTATAATAAACATCATAATATTAGAATAAATTACCGATTACAACTGTTGAATCGGGGTCAATTCCGCCAGATCTACAATCTTCGATAATTATTCTACCATTATAACGATACTATAACTACTTTATTTATATATATATATAGAAACAACAAACATAATACTTTAGAAAAATTACCCGATTATTGCGATCTAAGTCGATCCTCGAAAATAGTAACTTTTCCGGACATTACAACACAATTTCTACGGATTCCGAATTTTTTCGAGCATTACAACGGTACTAATTTATTTATATATATAAAAACATATATATACATACATAGACATATGTATATATACGGGCCCCGAAAATAAAATAAAAAGACAAAAGAGATATAGATCTATATATATATCAGATATATGTATATATGATCTACAACAAAAAATAAAATAAAAAGAACAGAGACGGAGAAAGAACAGAGATGGAAGAAAAGGGGAAAGAAAAGGGGCAATTGATCCATTCCATTTGCTTCTGTATATATAGACATATGGGGAGGCCGGACCGGTCCTGAAATGGAGCCGGATCGGTCCGGAATCATCATTACCAGATGACTCACTGGTTCTGATCCTTCCGAATATATTTTATTGTAATAAAACTTCTAAAATTCATATCTTTAGTTGTAGACCTCCAAAATTATGATTCAAACGTCAAAATTAAGCTTTCGGAAAACTCTTCAACTTTCATGAAGGACTCTTCTCCAGAAAACGCCGTCTTGATAAGCAAATTCATACTCCAAACGTTTTGCGGGATTTTTACGAAATTGAATAAATTAGCCACTTGACCACCATTTAAGTTGTAGAAGTCCGATTGACTTGATTCAAAATCCATTGGAAATATTTCTTGAAGATATACAACTTTCATGAAGGAAACGTCTTCAGAAAATGTCGTTTTGATGAGCCATTCGTATGTCGTGTCGTTTTCGGGATTTCCGCTAATACGAATCGATTAGTCAATTGACCATAACTTGAGTTCCCGAACTCCAAACGACATGATTTCAGTGACATTGGAAAGCTCGTTGAATAATATACCACTTTCATGAAAAAGTCATCCCCTGAAAATGCCTCTAAGCTGGGTCAAATCTCCGTCGAAAATATGTAACGATTTAAGTACTTAGAAAATTTGATCCATTGAACTCGTAGACTTGTGGCATCTTCTTCTAACCTCCAAAGATATGTTTTTAGGACCAAAACATGTCGTTACGTGGAATCTTGGTCAATATATAATCCCGCAATGAACCACCAAAATACCAAACGTAAATCCGACACGACACTCCGGTTACTAAACCGGTACAAAAACTAATAAAAAACTTATAAAAATACGATAATTTATATAATAACTACTACTTATACATTTGAATAAAACTTAGTAATTTTGACTTGATTTGATACAATAATGCTCAAAATGGTATCAATATTGGGGTAAAATGTCGTAATAATGATCATAAATTTATCTCTCATCGCAAGAAAACACATCTAATCGAATTTACAATCATTACCTAGATCCTATCCTCAACATACCACTCAAAGTATACCGGTGACTCAAAGTTCAACTCAACCTCGCGAAGGAGTTGAAAAATGGGAAAAACTAATGGAAAATATGATGGGTGTAGTATCTACTCAAGCTAAAAATATAGAAACGATGGTGACTTCTATTGGTACAGTCACTAAGGATATGAGTTCAATGAAAACATCTATGAGTGGACATGATACCAGAATGAGAACGATGGAAGCATCATTGAGGAATTTGGAAGATCATTTGAGTAGGGAAGGTGAACGTAATAACAGCAGACCCCCAGGAGGATTACCAAGTAACACTGAAAGGAACCCAAGAGAGGTAAATGTTGTAGTTACGAGAAGTAGGAAGCTCAGTGGAAGTAATGGAGTTGAAAACTTTGGGAATAATGAAGTAGAAGATGACTTAGATGATAAGAATGATAAAACTAAAGATGAACTTGAATTTACAGATGAGGAAGAAGAAATTATAGACAATTTCTTAAAAAGAAATAAAAGTTCGGAACCTGAAAGTGAAAAGGAAAATTGGGTAAAAATCCCAAGGATTCTGAAAGATCCCATGGATAAAGATTTAAGGACTTTATTCAAGGAACACATTAGAAGAGAAGAAAATGAAAACAAAGATGAAAAACAGGAAGAAATGAAGGAATCTGAAGTAGAGATTGATTCAGGGAACACTTTAAAAGAAAAAATTCAAGAACCTGAAACATGGCGACTGAGTAATACTGAAAGGTTTAAGGAAAAGGGAAAGGAGAAACTGACAAAGGAGCCAAAAGTTATAGATCTGGAATCTTTACCTTACCCTCCTAAAGATCAAATCAAAAAGGCAAAAACTGATAAGAAGTATGCTCGTTTCCTTGACACTTTTCGTCATATTCAAGTTAATATCCCTGTAATCGAAGCTCTGATTAATATACCTGCCTATGGAAAATTTCTGAAAGAAATTCTGTCAAACAAGAAAAAATTAGAGGAATATGAGAATATATGCCTAAATGAAGAATGTTCCGCAATTCTGCGGCATAAGTTACCACCTAAACTGAAAGACCCAGGTAGTTTTACCATTCCATGTGAAATTGGAGGATTTCTGTTTAAGAAAGTCTTATGTGATCTTGGAGCTAGTATAAATCTCATGTCTTATGAGGATTATAGAAAGTTAGGCATAGGAAAGCTTACTAAGACTGAAATGACTCTGCAAATGGCAGATAGATCGATTAAGTACCCTAAAGGAATTATAAAGGACATATTGGTTAAAGTAGACAAGTTCTATTTTCCAGTAGACTTTGTAGTTATGGAAATGGAAGACGGTTATTCAGCACCTCTTATTCTCGGTCGTCCATTTCTAGCTACAGGAAGAACTTTAATTGATGTTCAGAAAGGAGAATTAATCTTGAGAGTCAATGAAGACGAAGTTACTTTCAATATTTTCAAAGCTATGAATCATGCATCATCGTAATCATGTTCTTTTATAGAAGATATTCATTCCGTCTATGATAATCGATTACCAACTTTTGAAGACATTAGAAGAATGCTTAACTCTATCTATCTATAAAGAGGATGAGGAAGACATTGAAATGAAAGAGATAATTCTTTCTTTAGATACGTAAAGTTTTACCTTTAAACCACCATGGCATAAGTACTTGGAATTAGAACTAGAAGGACCGCTTCTTAAATCGTCAATAGAAGATCCGCCAAAGAATCGGAATTGAAACCATTACCTTTAAATCGAAATATGCTTTTCTTGAAACTGATAATCTATTACCGATTATTATTTCATCAACTTTAACCGAGCAACAAGAAGATCAATTACTTAGAATGTTGAAAAAGCATAAGAAAGCTTTTGGATGGACGATTCTTGATATTCGAGGTATTAGCCCGAGATTTGCGTTCATAAGATAATTCTGAAGGAAGATGCTAAGCCTTGTATTCAACCGCAATGCCGCCTCAACCCAAATTTGCAGTTAATTATTAAGAAAGAGGTCATTAAGCTATTAGAGATGGGAATAATTTTTCCCATATCAGATAGTGAATGGGTAAGTCCAACTCAAGTGGTACCAAAGAAAGGAGGTTTCACAGTGAAAGAAAATGATAGGAATGAATGGATTCCAACAAGAGAAATTACAGGATATCGAATGTGCATTGATTTTAGGAAACTGAATGATCATACTAAGAAAGATCATCATCCACTTCCATTCATAGTTCAAATGTTGGAACGTTTAAGTGGTCATAAATATTACTGTTTCTTAGATGGTTATTCAGGTTATTTACAGATTTTCATTGCGGCGGGAGATAGGGAAAAGACTACTTTCACTTGTCCTTATGGAACTTTTGCGTATAAAAGAATGCCGTTTGGTTTATGTAATGCTCCAGCTACGTTTCAAAGATGCATGATGGCTATATTTTCCGATATGGTTGAGAAATTCTTGGAAATTTTTATGGACGATTTTAGTGTTTACGGAGATTCTTTTGGTAAATGTTTGTCACACTTAGAAAGAGTGTTGCAACGTTGTGAAGATACCAATTTGGTCTTAAATTGGGAAAAATGTCATTTAATGGTATCAGAAGGAATTGTTCTAGGCCATAGAATCTCTGAAATAGGAATTGAAGTTGATAAAGCTAAGGTTGAAGTAATTGAAAAATTACCACCACCGCTTAATCTAAGGACTCTAAGAGGATTTCTTGGACATGCGGATTTTATAGGAGATTTATTGCGTATTTTTCAAAGATAGCAAAGCCTCTAAGTCATTTGCTTGAAAAGGAAGTACCTTTTAACTTCGATAGTAAATGTAAGGAAGCTTTTCGGACCTTAAAAGCGAGATTAACTATCGCACCGTGCTAATAGCACCGAGATTGGAATTTGCCGTTTGAGATTATGTGTGATGCCGGTGATTTAGCGGTAGGAGCGCTTTTAGGACAAAGATATAACAAAATTCTCAAAGCTATTTACTATGCATCTCATACGTTAACCGCATGACTCAACCGAACTATACAACTACGAGAAAAAGAACCGTTGGCTGTAATTTTTGCCTTAGATAAGTTTAGATCGTATATTGTTGGTTCTAAGGTAATAATTTATACAGACCATTCAGCTTTGAAGTATTTACTGAGTAAGAAAGATGCGAAACTACGTCTTCTTAGATGGATTCTCTTACTTCAGGAGTTCGATATTGAAATTAAAGATAAAAAGGGAAGTGAGAATGTAGTAGCAGATCATCTAAGTAGAATGGAAAATGATGGAGAAAAGGGAATAGAAATTAAAGATTCATTTCCTGATGAACAAGTTTTTAGAATGGATACTCCGTCAACCATGCAGTTATTAAAGAATAGAATTCCTTCTAAGGAAATGTCACCCTGGTTTGGAGATATCATTAATTACTTAACCTGTGATTATATTCCGTCTCATTGGACTTGGCGACGAAGAAGAAATTCTTTTATGACTTAAAATTTTATTACGGGAGGAACCGGACCTTTTCCGTAAATGTTCGGATGGGATAATCGAAAGTGTGTGCCGATAATGAAATTTTAAGTATTTTATCATTTTGTCATGATCGTGAGGCGAGGAGGTCATCATGGAGGTTGGAAAACTGCTTTTAAAGTTTTACAATGTGGTTTTTATTGGCCTACGCTATATAGAGATGCTTATAAGTATGTCAAATCTTGTGAATCTTGTCAAAAATGGGGAAATGTATCTAAAAACCATGAAATGCCTATGCAACCTATTTTAGAATGTGAGTTATTTGATGTTTGGGGTATAGATTTCATGGGACCATTTCCTATTTCGTTTGGAAAAAGATTTATTCTGGTAATGGTAGATTATGTTTCGAAATGGGTAGAAGCTGAAGCTCTTCCCACTAATGATACCAGAGTTGTCATACGATTTCTTAAAAAGAATATATTTACACGTTATGGCATTCCGAGGGCTATCATTAGTGATAGAGGTTCACACTTTTGTAATAGACCATTTACCAAGATAATTGAAAAATATGGTGTAACGCATAAGTTAGGAACGCCCTATCATCCGCAAACCAGTGGTCAGGTAGAGGTGTCTAATAGAGAAATCAAAAGAATTGTAGAAAAGACAGTGGATTCAAATCGAAAAAACTGGGCAGCTAAATTAGACGATGCATTATGGGCATATAGAACAGCTTTTAAAACACCAATTGGTTGTTCTCCCTATAAGTTAGTTTTTGGTAAGTCTTGTCATCTCCCAGTTGAGTTAGAACACCGAGCCTTCTGGGCTATTAAATTTTTGAATTTCGATCCTAAGGCTGTCAGTGATCATAGATTGCTTCAATTGACAGAACTAGAAGAATTCCGTCTCGATTCTTACGAAAACGCTCGAATCTACAAGGAACGCACGAAATCCTTTCACGATAAAAGAATCTATAGTCGTGAGTTCCATGTAGGTGATCGAGTGCTCTTGTACAATTCACGTTTAAAGTTATTTCCAGGCAAGCTTAAATCAAGATGGACAGGTCCATTTAAAGTAACGAGAGTTTACAAATCTGGAGCTGTTGAACTAACGGATGGAAATACAACTTTTATAGCCAATGGCCATAGAGTAAAATTATTTGTGGAAGGAGAAGGAACCGCACTGAAAGAAGAAATAATGCTACTAACTGATCCTCCGACAAAGTAAAAAGCAGAGAAATCGAGAACTTGAAAAGCAGAGGAGTAGACTCAGCCGAATACCAGGTGCTATCTATCTTTACTCTACTTTTATGTGTTTTATTTATGTTTAAAGTAGTTTCGTCTTTTACCGGATAGACGTAAAAGAACTGGATGTCTTTTTTAGATAGAATAGAAATTTTTATACTGCTTTTAAAATTAGGCTTGGATAAAGATGTCGCGTTTAAAATAGAAGCTTCAGTTTTTGAGAAAAACAAGAAATTGTTGAGAGAGATCAGACTGAAAGAACTATGTAATGGAAATTCGAGAAGTTCGATAAAAAGAAGGGCAAAGTTTTTAAGAAGGTGTAGAAGCTGTGGAAAAAGTGAGCATGAAGGGAAATGTAGGGAAAGCACAACCAAATCCCAGGATGAGTGTTTGAATGTTGTTAAGAAGGGAACGATTAGGTGGTTATCCGAAAATCCCGATGGAGATCAAAGAGAAAATTCGAACGCCTCATTTCTTAAGATTAGGTTAATGGACCGTTATTATAGAAATCTTGAAGATTTAAGATTGGTGGGAGTAGAATTAGATTAAGTTTTTGTTTATTTTGATTTTAAGACTTCAAAAAATTTTATGATAAAACTTATTTTTATCATATATATTATTTATATGATATAATTAAGGATTATCATACCAAAAATATTTTTTTAAAAATATTTAAGTTTCAAAAAAAAAAAAAAAAAAGGTGGTCGGATCGATCCGACCTAATCCCGGATCGATCCGGAACCTGAAAAAACCTAAAAAAGGAACGGGGACCTCTTTCTTCTTCTTCTTCTTTTTTTTCTAAAAACAGCCGCCCCTCCCCTTCTTCCCCAATTCGAATTTTTTTCAAATCATCACACACCATCACCATTAAACTACACCACCTCTTAAACTTTTCTCATTTTCCACTCCTCTCTTCAAATTTGCATTTACATTGAAGAATTTTTCAAGGATAGCTTCAACCTTTATTCCGGCGAAATTTCCATCTTTTCCGGCCAAATTTCAACCTTTTTAAGCTTTGTAAGGTAACATTGTAGTCACTTATTTTCTTAATTTCGTTTTTAATCAAGTCTTTATTTAATTTCAAAAATTTTGTGTAAACTCATTTGTGTTGTTTTGTGTTGTTTTGTGTTGTTTTGTAATTTTGTCATTATCGTAGAATGGCCGAATCATCCAAAGCTAGTAAAAAACGTAAACCGCATATCCCTACCCAAATTCCAGTTATAGAAACTAGACCTTTAACAGCAGAAGAATTGACTGTTAGCTTTGATAGAACTGCGTCTGTTGCAGCTAGAAACGCCTTTAAGAATAAATTTGGACGGTGTTTAGTTGCAGTCGAGAGGGGTTTAGATTTTAAAGATTTAGGAAGGGAGGTGAAATAGATTTTTGAAAGGCGTCATTGGATGGAATTAGCCAGTTTAAGGTCGGGAGAAATTAACACCACCTTAGTAGCAGAATTTTATTCTTTGGTAGTAACTCACGATGCTACGGAAGATGGTGAGTTAACTTCTGTCAACCTGAGAACTAGGACGGTGCCATTTACTCCTCACATTATTAATGCTATTTTTGGTATTCCTGATATACCGGAGAATGAGGATTATTATACAGTTTGGAATTTGGATGAACCAGCAGACTTTGATCATATTGTTTCACTAGCCCAGAATGAGTTAGATCCCACTGCCGTCTGGCATGAAAACAGGTTTTCCTATGGGAAATGTATCCGGGATATGAGAGCCATTAAACGTTTTATTAGTCACACTCTTTACCCTTCTCGTCATTTTACATCTTTTGGTAAAGAGGATTTGTGTATTGCTTGGGCTATAGTTAATGATATACCTGTGGATGTAGGTAGAGTAATGTGTAGAAGGGCCAAGGAATTTGCCCTGACTGCTAGACCAGGCAGTCACATGCCTTTTCCGTGTTTTATTTCTTCCTTGTGTCGTCAGATAGGAGTCCCTGAGCTCCCAAGTGATAATTTGATGATGGTAGATGACACACTTATAGGTCCTAGTTTACCACTTAGGCCGGCAGGAAGAATAAACTTTTTGGACCCTAACCGTCAACGCCCTCAGCCTACTCCATCCACTGCTGTCCCTCCTTCATCCAGTCAAACTCAAACTCATCTTCCCAATACCATCACTTACGATATGTTCCAATCCTTGGCCTATGATGTTCATCGTGCTAATGCCAATATGGCTGTTTTTGCGGAAAGGAATAGATTATGGTCTGAAGATTTACGTCAAGGCATGCGAGGTATATATCAAATGAATATACTACAGAACCCTTCCTATGCCGAGATGGATATTCCGCATTGCCAGACTCAGCCTTATACCATGCCCGATTTCATTCCACCGATGCCACCACCCTCAGATTTCCAACAAATGCCACATTCTTTTGGATTTCAAACTAGTGGTGTAGGGGATTTTTCGACAGGTACTACGGCAGCTGCGACATCAGAATGGACTGGATCTGGATCATTTGGCCATACCACGATGAGATGGGGAAGCACTTTTTCTGATATCACGAGAGAGATGAGTTCGATGGGACTAGATAGCTCGGTACGGATGTCAACTTATTTTCAAGATCCATCCCAAGAATCGACCCGTTCTCAAGCTATGCCAAGTTCAAGCCACGTCGAGCTGAGTGATGAAGAGGAGTAATTTTAAACATTCTATGATTTTTGGCATTGAAACATTTTATTTATCGTGCACTTTCTTTTTCGTTAAATTTTAAGTTATTTTGATCATGGTAGGATTTTATTTTAATACGATTTTCATGTTTTCATTTCATATTATGGTATTAAGCATCGTGTAGTAAAATTTATCGTTATAACATAATGAAAATGAACCAAAAATAGGAAGAAAACTTGTCACCTAGAAAAAACTAAGTATTTTTCAAGCAAAATCAACTCTGTCCGTGAACAGTAATGTTCCGGATCGATCCGGCTTTTCACCGGATCGATCCGACGTGAGTATACCGACCTGACAACATTACTGGTTCAGAGGCCGGATCGATCCGGCCCTATCTCGGATCGATCCGGCAAGTACAAAAACGCGCAGAAAGTAGATCTTTTCTACTTTTGCTTGATAGATTTATTTCTATAAAAGGAAAGAGCAACAACCATAATATTTGCTCATTCTTTCCTTTCTTCTATTTTAAATCTCTGTATTAGAAATGTCTAACCGATCCTCTCCCTCGGTTAATAGTTATGAGCCACATACGCCTGATGGTGTGGTTCCCGAAGGGCATGCCTCTTGCTTTCATAATGAAGTCCCGAGACATCTAAATTTTGTCCGTTCTCCTATTCTGATGGGGAAAGGCTTAAACACTGAAAAAATTGAGCAGTGGGGACGTAATCTAATCCGAGGTTGCACGTGGAAAAAGTTGATAAGGACTCCCAGAGGTCGAATAAACATTTCGATTGTTAGAGATTTCTTTGCGTCTCTCACTAAGATAACGACAGTAGCCTCGTCTCATCTTATTACAGTTAGGGGCATCGTTATTTCATTTTCACCAGTCATCATAAATCAAATCTATCAAATCCCACCATGTACTTTTGATCGAAACCCACACTTCGAGTTTCTTTGGGAACTTGGGGATGCGTATAATGTTGTAAATCGTACTGCAGAAGCCTTTCAGTTCGTATTTCCGTTGTTTGATCATAACTATGATTCTTCAACTCTGGCTTTACCCCCTCATTTAAGGGCGTGGAAACGCTTCATTAATTCTCGGATCTATCCAACTAGAGATTTTTATGGGGTTACGGATGATGAGATGCTGCTGTTGTATGCATTGACTGTGGGAGCATACATTGATTGGGGAGTGATGAGAGATAAATTTATGATCATTATTATGACATTTCGCCCCATTTCTGATACCATTTTGAGCATTATTATATCAAATCAAGTCATAAATACTAAGTTTTATCTAAATATGTAAGTAGTAGTTATTATATAAATTATCGTATTTTTATAAGTTTTTGTTAGTTTTGTACCGGTTTTAGTGACCGGAGTGTCGTGTCTGTTTTACGTGGGTATTTTCTGTTTATTTCTTTGCAGAATCCTAAGATGAACTGAAATCCCGAGTATAGACACTTTTTGAAGTCAATTCGAGTCGTTGGAAGAAAGTTATAAAGCTTCACTAAGTCAAATGATCAAAGGGTTAATCGTTTCTTAAGAATGAAAATCCCGAGTATCGATGGGAATTGCCTATCAAAACGGCATTTTCTGAAGAAGTGGCCTTAATGAAAGTCGTAGATCTTCATATAAACGTTCCGATGCACTTTGAATCACGTCAATTGGACTTCTAGAACTCAAGATATGAAACGTCACTAGATCAAGTGATCAATCCCGAAAACGACACGTATTGGGAATGGCTCGTCAAAACGACGTTTTCAGAGAAAGTGTTCTTCGTAAAAGTTGAAGATCTTTGTATAAGCTTTCCAATGCAATTTAAATTATGAAGATTGGAGTTCTACAACTTAAACAGTGATCAAGTGGCTAATCGATTTGGGTTGATAAAAATCCCGAAATAGCTTCGGAGGAACACGAGGTAATCAAGAAGGCGTTTTACGGAGAAGAGTCCTTCATGAAAGTTGTAGAGTTTCTCGAGACCTTAATTTTGGCATCTCGTTTGCAATTTTTAGAGGTCTACAACTCAAGTTACGAATTTTAGAAGTTTAATATATAATTATATACATACGCACATGCAAGCACATGCATTCGAAATAATTAGCAATGATGATTCCGGACCGGTCCGGCTCATTCAAGGACCGGTCCGGCTCCCCCAAATTTTGGACACCTTTAGTGAATAAAGCAATTGCCCCTTTTCTTTCCAATTTCTTTCTTTCTTCCCTCGTCTCATCTTCTCCTCTTTCTTTTTATTTTTATTTGCAAACACTTCATAGATATATATATACACACACACACACTATATATATATATATATATATATATATATATATATATATATATGTCTATATATGTATATATATGTTAGATATCTATCTATATCTCTTCTCTTCTTCTTTTATTTTTATTTTCTTTTCGGGGCCCGTATATACATATATATGTCTATGTATGTATGTATATATGTTTTTCACATATATAAATAAAATGGTTATAGTATCGTTGTAATGGCGGAATAATTATCGAAGATTGTTGATTTCGAAGCTTTGGCATGTTAGATCCGGTGGAAACGACCCCGATTCGATAGTCATAACCGGTAATATATTCTAAAATTGTTATGTTTATTATTTCTATTTCTATTTATATATGATATTAAACTAAAAATATATCTAGCCAAGATATGAATCTGAATTAGTTAATCTTTTGGTAAAATGAATGATCGACTCTGGTAATAATGATTAAAACTGATTATAATGAATCTCTTTCTATTTGAACGTAATCTAATGAATTGACAACGCGATTAGAATACGAGATCGTAATAGAAAGACCGGAGGGTAAAAATGGCCGTTTGTCTAACAAACGGAATCCTATTTCCTACCCGGGGCCAGATTTGTCCTGGAAAAATGAATCTTATTGAAATTTGTACTCGAGATCGTAATAATGTTAAATCACAGTTTAATTGAAACTTAAACCGGAAAGTTGAATCGTCCGGCTTTGACAACCGGAGCCTTTTAAATAAAATTGACCGTTTGACGAACGGAGTGACTCCTTTTTATTAAAAGGTAGATTTGTACTCGGGACCTGTTCAGAAAAACCGTAACAGTTGTGGACCTTGGACTGATGACAATGGACATATGACAATTTCATACGCTCGTGTGAGGAGGAGTTGTCTAGCTTAGGAGTACACCGGTTCGTTTATAATTGATTATACCTTGAATAAAGGAAGATCTGTCTCATTTATTTCTACTAAAAAGATATATTGATTCAGTGACATAATTCTTGGCTAGATTCCAAAAATATATATATTATATTAGTATTTATTTACTTATTTTACTTTATGCACTACTAACATCTAACTCTAACATCTAACGATCTAACATAATCTAACCCGGAAAATGATAAACCTGCGACTTAGATCGAGTTAATAATAGCTTCTTGGTGTTTAACCCCACTTAAAAGAATTACCATGTTTTCCCTGTGGATACGATACTCTGACTCACCAGACTAGAACTACGATTTGACCCGGTACACTGCCGGTTAGGATCTGTATAGCCTAGAAAAGGTCCGTCAGCTTTTTGGCGCCGTTGCCGGGGAAAACGTCGCTAATTTCTTTCTTTGTGTCTAGGGTTACTACTTGTATTAGCTCAAAATTCTCGAGGATAAGTCAACACTCTTCTTTTCACATTTCTATTTTTATTTTCCGTTGGTATCTACCTTCTTTTAGTTACCAATTTTCTTCTTCTATTAAATTCGAGTTATTTTCTATTTTCGATAGTAGAAAGTAAACGTGGTCATAACAAATAACGACCGAGGATAAGTCAATACATTTCTCAATCTCATTTGTATTTTTATTTTCATTGGTACCTACCTATTTGGTAAGATATCAATTTTTTTATAAAAATACTCGATAAATACCGAGTGGCTTCGGTAATTACCGAGAGAGAGAGAAAACAAAAAAAAAAAAAAAAAAAAAAAAAAACAACTACTCGGTAAATATCGAGTGGATTCGGTAATTACCGAGGGAAAAAAAAAGATGTGGTTTTTTTATCGATTTTGTGTTATTTTCTATTCGATATTTTCTATTCCACAAGAATTGTCAAATCGAGTTACGAAAATGGCCGAAACCGTTGGTGAAACACCTGAACAAGGGATTGCTCATGCTCAAGGGTATGGCCAAAACCTTAATCAGAATTTACCTCAACCTAATAAACAGAATCAGAATAATAGAAATAATCAGAATAGGAATAAGCATAATCGTAATAATCGAAACCAGCCTAACCCGAGACTTATTTGTGATCAGACCGTAAGAAGGTACCAGATTAATAATCCAATTCGTTTACCCAATAAAGGAGCAAATAATTTCGAAATAAAATCTCATCTTTTTGGTTTAATTGACACAAGAGCCCAATTTCTAGGAGAGGATGATGAGGATCCACATCATCACCTCTATCTTTTCGAAGAATTGTGTAATACAGCCAAAAGTCATGGTGCTCATTATTAATTAACGAGGATGTCTATGTTTCCTTTTTCTTTAAAAGGAAGAGCACGAGATTGGTTTTTGTCACTTCCACATCATTCATTGACTAGTTGGGAGGATATTCAAACCGAGTTCTTAAAGCAATATTTTACTCCTGGTAGAAAATTGGAATTAATAGTCGAAATTGCCAACTTTAGACAAGGATCTGAAGAAATGTTTGAGAATTCTTGGGAAAGGTTTAAAAAATTGTTACGAGCTTGTCCCGATCATGGTTATTCCTTAGATATGCAAATCCAGCTTTTCTGTCGTAAACTAAGAAAAGACTCGCGTGCAGATGTAGATCATGCATGTGGTGGTTCGTTAATAATGAGTGAAGCTCAAATAGTTTACGATGCTATAGAAAAGATTTCCAAAAATAACAGAATGTGGGAAACCGGTTCTAGCACCAGAAAAGTAGCATTTGCAGGAGAATATACATCGAATGCAGAAGTTCTTGCACACTTGGAGAATTTGAGTAGGGAATTTGACGGCTTATTAGCCAGTAAAAATGTAAACTCAGAAAATATCATACCAAATGACTACTCGAATCATGATAATGTGTCATTAGGGATAGAAGAACCAGAAGGATATTCAAGGGAAAAGGTGAGTTTTTTACAGCATAGGAATTTGAACAACACGTATTCAAACTCGTTTAATGCTTTTAGAAGAGATCACCCTACTTTTCGTTGGTCTGGAAACCCTAGTAAGCAAGGACAACCACCGTATCCAATCCAATATAAGAATCCATGTCAAGTTTATCAAGAAGATACCTCGAATCGGAATCTACAATCATTACCTAGATCGTATCCACAACATACCACTCAAAGCATACCAGTCACCCAAAGTTCAACCAAACCTGAAGGAGTTGATAAATGGGAGAAATTAATGGAAAATCTGATGGGTATGGTATCTACTCAAGATCAAAATATGGAAACTATGATAACTTCTATAGGTATAGTCACTAAGGATATGAGTACGTTGAAAACATCTATGAGTAGACATGATACCAGAATGAGAATTATAGAAGCTTCATTACGGAATTTGGAATATCATTTGAGTAGAGAAGTAGAACGTAAAAACAGTAAACCCTCAGAAGGATTGCCAAGTAATATCGAAAGAAATCTGAGTGGGGTAAATGCTGTTATTACCAGAAGTGGAAGGATCTGTGGAAGTAATGGATTAGAAAAATTCGGGAATAATGAAGTAGATGATGATTTAGATGGTAAATATAAGAAGAATATGGAATCTAAAGGGCCATTTCAAAACGAACCTTATCCGGCTCAACCTAAATTCACATCGGTTCAACCTGGAAGGGCATCACCATATCCACTGCATATTTTGAAGAAAAAGGTACTGAATGATGACACACTATGTCTTCAAAAGGCACAATCATTCAAGGAAGCGTTACCATCTTCATCTAACGACAAGGGTAAGGGAGGTATTCATTCTAACCCTACTGATCTTGAATTACTCCCCCATTCCCCGAGAAATGAAATGAAAAAGATGAAGCTGGATAATAAGTATGCATGTTTTCTCGACACTTTTCGGCACTTAACTATTAATATCCCTTTGATCGATGTTTGTAAGGGAGAGCTTAGTTTGGGAGTGAATGATGAGCGCGTTATCTTCAACATTTACAATTCATTGAAATATCCATACATTACACTAGAATCTAGTTCTTGTGTAGACACTTTGTGTTCTCTTGTTGTGGATCGTACTAACACGCAGATAACTGAAGAAGATGACTCCAGTAATAATGTGAAAGCTCGTAAACCCAAAGCTCGAAAATCAAAGGAAAAGGTCAAGAACCGTTGGATTCGACGGCATTCGTCTAACATATGTTGGAAAGCAGTATTGATAAAAAAGACGGATGCGGTACGTGAGGATGACCCACCACCAGTACATTAGAAAACTGAAGCACGGTAAAGTCTGGCTATAGACTATAAATGTAGTCAATGACGGGTACTATCCTTCCTATTTACTCCTTAAGCATTTATTTTCGGTTGGTTCATGTGCTTAGTTGCTACATGCTTTGGTGAGTAATTGTTAGAAGTAACCAGTTTTGTTTAGTATATTATATTAGTTAATCATTATCATTTTGGTCGAGCAAACGACGTTAACCAAAAGCGCTACCGGGAGGCAGCCCGTAAAAATGTTAAATATAATAATTACTCATACTTTGGATGATACTTTGCGAATACTTCGGATTGATTTTCATTTTGTTTCACCAAGTCTTAGGATGAATGTTTGAATGTCATTATAACGGGAACGATTAGGTGATTATCCGAAAATCCCGATGGAGAACAAAGATAAAATTCAAATGCGTCATTTCTTGGACTTAGGTTGTTAGAACAATTTGAAATAACCCTTGAGGATCTGGGTATAAAAGACTCAGAGTTAATACTTTGTCATACATTTCATATCATGATCTAGTCTGTTTTAAATTTCAAATAATGTGTGACATGTATTAGTTCAAATACTATGGAAGTGAGGAGGTCATAACTAACCCACCCACCCACCCTTTTTTATCATCCGAGTATTTGTTTTGACTTGTTTTTAGTGCACCATTGCTTTCCCAACAACTTATTTACACTCACTTTACATTGGGGACAATGTAAGTTCGTTAGTAGGGGTAGAGTCGTTGTGGGTCTAGCAATGGTATTAATGCTTATTTTGTATCAGAAAAACACTTAGTTTTTTATTTTTTTCGAGCATTATTTAGTTGATTAAAATAAATTTTATAAGGCATATATTTCATGGATTTGAAGATGTAATGATCAATTTGGATGTGTATAACCAATGTGAACCGTAAGTGCATTGTAATTCCAAATATATTTGTGTAACATGAATTCATTGTTCACGTAAGCCTTTGATATTGAAGCGAAAATTTTAAACTGTATCCATTCAGTATCCTAGTGGTTATTCTAGATAATAACAGTAACTTAGTACCTAATTTTTGAACGTGTACTGTGAATATCTGAAGGTTTGAATGTGATAGAAAGGATATAAGTTAAGTTTATGAACAAAAAAAAAAAAAAAAAAAAAAAAAGAAAGAGATGAACTATATATATGTCGGTTGTAGCTACCAATGATTTGAGTGCAGTAGGGCGTTATCACGAAACGTCCTATATCACTATGAGGTTTAAAAGCTCCCGACTGCCTGATGATAGAAGTCCAGCTAGGGTGTTATCACGAAACGTCCTATTGCTGGGAATGAGGGCATATGCTACACATGTGGAAAAAAAAAAAAAAAAAAGAAAGTTAGATAGGTATTAATGTATTCGATCTCACCTCATTACGCTTGCAAGATAGTCGATTTTGGCAATGAGTTCGGATATGTTAGTATTCTATGAAAAAAAATAATAAGAACAGAGCATGGTTGAAAACTTAGTTATCTTCTGACTATCCCCAGTATAAACTGAATGATATGCTTTAGGGATTATCCTAATAAGTACTCGGAAGAACTTTGTATGGAACTGTTACTGCCTATACCGAGGAAAGTCATTAGGACAGTCTGAATGGATATTTGTTAGTTTGCTTGAATTATTCAAGAGAGGGTAGTGGAAATTGAAAAGGCTTGTCACACACACACTCTGTTATACATATATATTGAGGTTAAAGCCAGGTTGTAATTCTAACGGTTGCAACATCTGGTTGTTTCTTATACCTTCTATCTTCATAAATTTATCTCTTATTCATTTTGTTTTATCGCTTGTGTTGATCGAGGACGACCAAAAGCTAAGTGGGGGGTTGTGATGAGAGATAAATTTATGATCATTATTATGACATTTCGCCCCATTTCTGATACCATTTTGAGCATTATTATATCAAATCAAGTCATAAATACTAAGTTTTATCTAAATATGTAAGTAGTAGTTATTATATAAATTATCGTATTTTTATAAGTTTTTGTTAGTTTTGTACCGGTTTTAGTGACCGGAGTGTCGTGTCAGTTTTACGTGGGTATTTTCTGTTTATTTCTTTGCAGAATCCTAAGATGAACTGAAATCCCGAGTATAGACACTTTTTGAAGTCAATTCGAGTCGTTGGAAGAAAGTTATAAAGCGTCACTAAGTCAAATGATCAAAGGGTTAATCGTTTCTTAAGAATGAAAATCCCGAGTATCGATGGGAATTGCCTATCAAAACGGCATTTTCTGAAGAAGTGGCCTTAATGAAAGTCGTAGATCTTCATATAAACGTTCCGATGCACTTTGAATCACGTCAATTGGACTTCTAGAACTCAAGATATGAAACGTCACTAGATCAAGTGATCAATCCCGAAAACGACACGTATTGGGAATGGCTCGTCAAAACGACGTTTTCAGAGAAAGTGTTCTTCGTAAAAGTTGAAGATCTTTGTATAAGCTTTCCAATGCAATTTAAATTATGAAGATTGGAGTTCTACAACTTAAACAGTGATCAAGTGGCTAATCGATTTGGGTTGATAAAAATCCCGAAATAGCTTCGGAGGAACACGAGGTAATCAAGAAGGCGTTTTCTGGAGAAGAGTCCTTCATGAAAGTTGTAGAGTTTCTCGAGACCTTAATTTTGGCATTTCGTTTGCAATTTTTAGAGGTCTACAACTCAAGTTACGAATTTTAGAAGTTTAATATATAATTATATACATACGCACATGCAAGCACATGCATTCGAAATAATTAGCAATGATGATTCCGGACCGGTCCGGCTCATTCAAGGACCGGTCCGGCTCCCCCAAATTTTCCTATATAAGGACACCTTTAGTGAATAAAGCAATTGCCCCTTTTCTTTCCAATTTCTTTCTTTCTTCCCTCGTCTCATCTTCTCCTCTTTCTTTTTATTTTTATTTGCAAACACTTCATAGATATATATATACACACACACACTATATATATATATATATATATGTCTATATATGTATATATATGTTAGATATCTATCTATATCTCTTCTCTTCTTCTTTTATTTTTATTTTCTTTTCGGGGCCCGTATATACATATATATGTCTATGTATGTATGTATATATGTTTTTCACATATATAAATAAAATGGTTATAGTATCGTTGTAATGGCGGAATAATTATCGAAGATTGTTTATTTCGAAGCTTTGGCATGTTAGATCCGGTGGAAACGACCCCGATTCGATAGTCATAACCGGTAATATATTCTAAAATTGTTATGTTTATTATTTATATTTCTATTTATATATGATATTAAACTAAAAATATATCTAGCCAAGATATGAATCTGAATTAGTTAATCTTTTGGTAAAATGAATGATCGACTCTGGTAATAATGATTAAAACTGATTATAATGAATCGCTTTCTATTTGAACGTAATCTAATGAATTGACAACGCGATTAGAATACGAGATCGTAATAGAAAGACCGGAGGGTAAAAATGGCCGTTTGTCTAACAAACGGAATCCTATTTCCTACCCGGGGGCAGATTTGTCCTGGAAAAATGAATCTTATTGAAATTTGTACTCGAGATCGTAATAATGTTAAATCACAGTTTAATTGAAACTTAAACCGGAAAGTTGAATCGTCCGGCTTTGACAACCGGAGCCTTTTAAATAAAATTGACCGTTTGACGAACGGAGTGACTCCTTTTTATTAAAAGGTAGATTTGTACTCGGGACCATTCGTAAAAAACCGTAACGATTGTGGACCTTGGACCGATGACAATGGACATATGACAATTTCATACGCTCGTGTGAGGAGGAGTTGTCTAGCTTAGAGTACACCGGTTCGTTTATAATTGATTATACCTTGAATAAAGGAAGATCTGTCTCATTTATTTCTACTAAAAAGATATATTGATTCAGTGACATAATTCTTGGCTAGATTCCAAAAATATATATATTATATTAGTATTTATTTACTTATTTTACTTTATGCACTACTAACATCTAACTCTAACATCTAACTGATCTAACATAATCTAACCCAGGAAAATGATAAACCTGCGACTTAGATCGAGTTAATAATAGCTTCTTGGTGTTTAACCCCACTTAAAAGAATTACCATGTTTTCCCTGTGGATACGATACTCTGACTCACCAGACTAGAACTACGATTTGACCCGGTACACTGCCGGTTAGGATCTGTATAGCCTAGAAAAGGTCCGTCAGGGAGTTTTGATTTTTAAGACTGCAATTAATTTTGCAGTAGAAAGACGTAATAGGGGAAAACCGCTACCATTTGCCTGGGTTATCTCTCACCTTTGTATCCAACTGAATCACGTGCCTGAGTTTGCTACTGACGAGATTTTTCCATCTCGTGATTCTCAGTTAGGATTACTTCCGGTGGATACTCCCGGATGTTCATCTACGGTTTGATAATCAGTCAGAAGTTGTGTTGTTAAGTTGGTAGTTTTTTTTTAATTAGTTGTTTAATCGTTTTTTTTTTGTTCTGTTTGTTACTTTTAATTATAGTTTGTAATAGTGTTTAATATATATGTCATTTTCTTTAACCAAAATAATATATGGTTGCTAAAAATAATAAATAATAATCAAAATCAAATAAAATTTTAATTTTATTTGCAAACTACTTTTTATTTACTCACTGAACATCGGGACGATGTTAGTTCGTAAGTGGGGAGTAGAGTAAGTTAGTAAATTAAAATTAAAATTTTCTTATATAAATTTATACTTAATTGCTCAATACTTAGTTTAATTTTTCTTGAAACAAAATAATTAGATAATATATAATTAATATGAATAAAAACAATATAAATTGGTAAGAATAGATTTTAATTAAGTAAAATAAAGTAGATATATTATAATTATATTATATATGTCAATTTTAGATCTTTATAAGATTTTAAATATATGTAACTATACATAAATATTATCAAGTAGGTTTCATATGAAATTTTAGCAAAAATACTTATATTTATAATGAATTTTTTTAGAATAATTTTCTTTGCAAAACGAAATATGAATATGGAATCGGATTAGGAATGATGAGATTTTTGACACCACAAAAATTACCTCAACCTTGATTAGAGTGATCAAGACCTCACTCGAAATAGCCATTTTTGATCATAACCAACCCTTGGCTTATTTTGGTCTACATTTCCTAAAAATCCCACGAGTTTGTACGTACTTATGAAAGGAGATGATAGCACAGAAGCTAAAGATGGTGTATGTTGAGGTGAAAAAAAAAAAAAGAAAGAAAAAATATAAGAACGAAGCACCATATTTACAGAGAATTAATCGAATACCAGGTATCTTCCTTATCTTTGATCGACAGATATCGGTAGTAGCTTCCGATGATTTGAGTGCAGTAGGGTGTTATCTAGAAACGTCCTATATCACTATGAGGTATAAAGCTCCCGATAAAACTTCGAATCATAAGATCTCAAGAATGATTACGAGTTTAAGGAAACCGGACTCGTAATTTTAGATCGAAAGAGTATTACTCCGATCAATCTTGATGAAGCAATGCTTGTAAATTTGATTTTCTACACACACTCACGCTTTTAGTTCTTAATATTGAAAAAGAAGAGAGAAAATCTGAAAAATAGTTGGAAAAAGGAGATATTATTAATCGAAACTGTTTTTGATCAAACGTGAAGGTGTAAGTACGTACGACTTGCCTCTTTCTATTTTTGATTTATTCTTCTATCTTTTCGATTAACCAATGTCCTATCCTCAAAAGTATTAGCCATCTTGTCAATTACTTGACTTAGTCTTTGATTCCAAATATTTCATATAAGTTGAGATAGGAAAATAATTCTAGAATTTTAATTATATTTATTGAGTAGATTTTGTGAAATTTCATTTGAATAATAATTGATAAATAATTTATCAAAGTTATCTACACTTTTTATCTTATTAATTTCTAAGAAAGATATAATTAATATGTTTATAATATTGAAATGATATTTTACTAATTTAAAATTTTATCTACCACTTATATTATTTTTATCGTAATTTTTATATATTACCGCTTATTTTGCTCGAGGACGATCGAAAGAGCTAAGTGGGGAGTAGTTGATGTATAACATTTATATGATAAAAATTACGATGTTTTATATACGTTATCGACTCTTTTTATATAAAATATAATAAAATATAACGATAATCTTATAAAATATTAATAGCTATGAATAAATCTAAATACTATAAAAATCTAGTAAAAATGATAAAAAGTTATAAATTTTGTACGGGGTTAATAACCGGAGTGTCGTGTCAGATTCGCGTGGGTATTTTTGGTATTTTACAGACCTTAGGTAAACCAAGACCCCGAGTGACGACATTTTATGGAGTAAAATCATATATTTTGAAGGAATAAAGGAAGTGCCACGAGATTTAAAGTTCAAGTGGATCAACAGTTCGTGACGCCGTATCAAGTTATATTTTCAACGAACAAATGGCCCAGCAAAAAGGCATTTTCTGAAAAAGAAGTCTTCATGGAAGTTATAGATCTCCTCAAGAGCTTTCCAACGCATCTTGAATTATGTCATTTGGAGATCCAGAGCTCAAGTTATGATTTTATCAAGTTTCGGATTAAGATTGAGAAAAAATCTATCCGGATCGATCCGGATTTACCTCGGATCGATCCGAGGAGACATAATGATTATCCAGCATGTGGCCCTGCAGAGAATAATCCTGGGATAATATTTTTTATTCCCGGATCGATCCGGCCCTTTCTCGGATCGATCCGGCAAGGGAAAAATTGCCTATAAATAGGCGAAGCGACGATTGCGAGGCATTTAAAGGGTACCAAATATATTTCTTTAACCTCTTTTTAGTAGTAGTAGTATGTATATATATAGGCCTTAAGCCATAAATAAAGTAGTATCGTTATAATGCTCGAGAAATTATCAGAAGATCAATGTTGTTGAAGTTGTTGTAGCATCCAGAAGAATACAGCTTCTGATTCAATCGTTGTAATCGGGTAAAATTTCTAAAGTATTTATGTGTGTTATGTTTGTTTTTAATTTCGTATAATGTTAGTAGGCTAAATCTAATAACTAGCCAAAGTTATGTAATCGTTTTATTTCGATCTTTTCGGTAAAGGAATGTCATGTCGAGTAAAATTGAATAAAATTGAGTTAATTGAATCTTTTTCTATTGATAAAGTTTGACTTGAAAGAATTCATAATCTAATTATGAATTGACGCCTCGTAATTAAGTTATGAACTCGTTAATAGAAAAACCGGAGGGTAAAATTGGCCGAGTGAAAACGTGACAACGGAATCCGCTTTCTACTCGGGGGCGATTTGTCCTAAAAAGATAAATCTTATTAAAATTTGTACTCAAGATCGTAATAATGTTAAATCATCGGTTAATTGAAACTTAAACCGGAAAGTTGAATCGCCCGGCCTTGACAACCGGAGCCTTTAAATAAAATTGACCGTTTGACGAACGGAATGACTCCTTTTTATTCAAGGGTAGAATCGTACTCGGGACCCGTTCGAAAAAACCGTAACAGTTGTGGATTTGGACTGATGACAATGGACATATGACAATTTCGTACGCTAATGTGAGGAGGAATTGTTAACCTCAGGAGTGCACCGTTTCATTTACTCAATTGAACCTAATATAAAAAGAAAGATCGAGCACATTCCATTCACTGAAAAGATCGTATAAATCAATTATATAAACTTTGGCTAGTTCTCTAATTATATATCTGGTATCTATATATTTATATCTATATATATATTTTGCAACTTATGCATATCTATATATATTTATATATCTATATATATTATATTAGAATAAATTTTAATTTACGCATTTATTTTATGTTAAGTAAAATAGTAGTTATATGTGCTATAAAACTGAGATTTAGATTGAGTTAATAACAGCTCTTTGGTGTTTAACCACACTTAGAAGAATTACAAAGTTCCCTGAGGATACGATACTCTGACTCACCATACTAGCACTACAGTTTGACCCGATACACTGTCGGTTAAGGACTGGTATTAGCACTAGAAAAGGCCACGTCAGTCTACCACTCAAGATATGAATTTTAGAAGTTTTATTCCAATAAATATCTAATCGAAGGATTCAGTTCAGAGAGTTCAGACTCTATGCAAACGAGCGTCCAGGCCGACATTCAAGACAACCGACATACGCAATTTACAAGCGACCGACTTACTCCCTTATATATACAGCTATTTCCAAACCCTAAATAGATTATTATTGATACACACATTACAGAGGCAACCGCATAAAAAGCCCCAGCCGCACCAAACATATAACAAATTAGAAGATGATTCCTTCCATCTCAATAATCATGTTTAACAACATGATTATTGGCTAAGCACATCGCGGTGGGACAACGGATGAAACCGATCAACATCAACACCAACTAGAGGATTTTTAGCCGTACTTTTAGTGAGTTAAATTTACAATTTTTCATCAATTGGATGTTGTTTTATATTGTTTATGTTTTATTTGAATCGAGAGATCGATGAAACTATCGTTTTGATTTGAATTTATATGAAAATATTATTCAAGCTTAGATCTTTTCAATTGATGCAATTAGTTGTAATTCGAGAGATCGTTTATAATTAATTGAGTAGAGTTTTGGAGACAATCTCATGATCTTGATTTGCATGTCGTTCAGTTTCACTTGAAAAAGAAAACGAAACCCTAGAATTTATTTAAAGAGATTTAATCGAATTCGTGATAGATCATTACTAAAAATCGTATCTTTAACTTGCCATCTAGTTGGGGTTGGGTTGGTTGATTGGTGGATTCCCGTTGCCTTACCGTTCCTTTTAATCCTTGATAAACAAAAATCACTCGTATCAATCGTTGATTGTTAAGTTTAGTTGTTTTAAAGTTCTAGTTGTTTTTGCATATTTTAAGTCATCGAAGTTACTTGTTCATCGTAGTTACTGTTCATTATTTCATAATTAGTATAAATCTTAGTTTTAGTTAATAGTCGTGACATAATCGATAGAATAATTGTTCTTTGATCCGATAAACATTCCACTCCCTTAGGACGACCCGTTAACATCCTATACTACGATCCTTATACTTGGGGTGTTTCGGTTATAAATTGTAAAACTCGTTTTTACCGAACAAGAACAAATGTTAAAAATGACAAAATTCATTTATTAATTGGCATTTAGTCCATTTTTATTGAATATAATAGCAAAAAAAGACAAATTCTCATTCCACTGGACGATTATGCCCTTCTTAAGTTTTTTGTTTTTGCTTTTGTTTTAGTGGATTCATTCGATATCAAAAAGTTGGATTAGTTTTAATGCATTTGTTTGTGATAATGCTGAAATTATAACAGGTGGTCAGCGGTAGTTTGATGGTGGATATCTAGCGGTGATGGTGAAGTAGAAGTGGTGGCTCACGGTGGAGCTATGTGAGAATGTGGTGGTGAGTGCAGTGGCGCAATACAAGTAATAATTGAGAAGTAAAAAAGGGCAAAGTTTGCCTTGCTTTGCATATATTTCACTTAGTTCACAATGTGTACATGGAGCCCTATTTATAGGAAAGGAACCGACTAAGTTTAACGTAATTACAACTAAGGACACAGTACAAGCAAATTGGCGATGGCTGGTCGGGCCGCGATAGATTGGTGGCGGTGCGGAGCCTTGGTCCTGCGCTGTATGTTCTCGGCTGACTAGTTGTGTTGTCGGTCCGTTCTCTCCAGGCGTGGGGGCGGATAGATCTCTGGTGGATCCATCACCCTTGAATCTATGGGAATTGGACATCCCTATTCATTTCCCGTTATGGGTTCGCTTCGAAGCTCATTATGCGGATTGGGGTGTGTTTGGCGATGGGGTTCCGCCGCATGATGGCTTTCTGGCCCCGGTTCATCTGTTTCCGGAGGGTCTCTCCGGGTCAATATGCGGGTTGGTGGGCCAGACTGCGGAGCTGGCCTATCAATGGCCCCTTACTCCGTACCCGTGACATCTCGAGGTGTCGGGTAGGGAGTGACCCGCTTAGCCTTTTGAGGTGGCTCAAATGGGCGGAGAGCCTTAGCTCCATATGATTTGGCTTCTTTGGGCCTTTGTTTTCCTCGAGCCGATTCGATGTTGTAGATGGGCGGATAGCCTTAGCTCCATATGATTTGGCTTCTTTGGCCTTTGGCCCCGAGCCGATTGAAGTCATATTTGGGGCAGATAGCCTAGACTTCGTATGATTTTGGCTCCATTGGGCCTTTGGCCTCGAGCCGGTTGAAGTCACCTTTGAGGAGGATAGCCTAGACTTCGTATGATTTGGATTTTCGGGACCTTCGGTCCCTAGCCTATTCGAAGCTGTAAATGGGCGGATAGCCTCAGCTTTATATGATTTGGCTTCTTTGGGCATTTGGCCTCAAGCCGATTCGAAGCTGTAGATGGGCGGATAGCCTTAGCTCCATATGTTTTGGCTTCTTTGGCCCTTTGGCCCTTAGCCGATTGAAGTCATATTTAGGGCGGATAGCCTAGACTTCGTATGATTTGGCTTTTCGGGACCTTTGGTCCCTAGCCGTTTTGGGTGGCAGTCTCGGATTGGCCCCCTTACCTATGCGTCGTTTATTTGTCCATTCCAGGTGGTTTTTTCCCACCCCTAATTGATGTGACAACTGACGCGGCCGGCCACGTTCTCTGATTGGCTGTGGTCCTTTCGTTCTCTGCGTCGTAATGATGACAATTTTGAAATTTGAAACTTGGAACTCCCGCCCTTAATCTCATCCGTTAGATTAGAGGCATCGTGGCCATCGAATCCGTACCCCCATCTTATATAAGAGAGGCGGATTTTTGACCTAAGTGTTTTCTGAAATTTCAAGTTTTCCGATATAGGTGGTTTGGCGGTGGAGGCTTTCCGGCGAGGCGATTTCCAGAAAAATCTCGAAAGCTCGTTCCATTTTCCTCCATATTTCCCGTGTTTTTTTGCTGATTATCAGGTAAATCGCTTTCTTTTCTCAATTTCTGAAGCTTTTGCGGGTCATTCGACATTTGTCTTGTCGTCTTTCAGCAACATGGTGTGCTTTAGTTTTTACTAGGTTTGAACTTGTGAACGCTTTCGTTGTCTTCATCTTTGTTCATGAAGTTTTCCAGAATTTGGTTGTGTGTTCCTGTTGCCGTGACCCTAAATTCTTGCCTGTATTGTTACCGTTCAGACTTGGGGGTTCTTTTGGCATCTTCTTCCCTAGTTTCTGGGGGTTTTATATGTCTGGTTGTGAAATGAAAATACGGGGTGTTGAGATGAGGTGGATCATCTCGACCTGACTTCAATTGTCATGGGTGATGGCTTATCATCCTCGTCCTTTCTTTTTGCAGGATGTCTGGTAGTGCTAGATCGGAAAGTAATGATAATGACGATGTCCACGGCTATGCCTCCGAGGAGGTTGAGAAATGAGCTCTAGTTCCGGCGAGGGAGATGAGGGCGAGAGCACCGAGGACGACATGGTGCTGGCTCAATTAGCTCCGGCGCAATCTGGCCGTCCGAAAGCGGTTGTTTTTAGGGTGCCCAAGGGTCAGTCCGTTTCTTCGACTGCGGCTTTAGTAGAGTCCAAAAAGAGGTTCGGGAAGGAAGCCGCCAGGTCTAAAGGTTCCTCTTCTGACATTGCGACGTCTGAGCCCAAGAAATCGAAACGGAATAGGAAGTCCGGCGATAAAGAGGATGAGCCCAAGGACGGTAACAAGACTTCTAAACCGCAAAATCTAGAGGCAGTCAAAGAGGATGAAGAGATTGATTCCCTCGACAAGCAAATTGAAGCGGATTGGGCAGTGGTTCGGCCCCGTCTTAGGAACCCCAAACTCTTCTCTGAGTTTAATATATCATCTGACTATCTTTTCTCCGGTTTCAAGGATGTAGCAAACCGAGCCGGCCGAAGGTTGAAGAAAGACGGCCTGGTCCTGTTTTATGATCATTTTATCGTTGGTCTTAGGCCGCCCTTCGAGCCTTTCTTCGTCGAGGTGATGTGGAGTTTAGCGGCCCTCCCATGCGATTTTACCCCAGGGCCTGTCAGGGTGGTGAAGGCTTTCGTCGTTCTTTGCCGAATTCTCGGCTATGAGCCCTCCTTTAAGGTTTTCCTGAAATTTTATTCCTTTAGCAAAGCGGCTACAAATAAAACGGATTCAAGCAACTTTTTGGCGACCAGGGCGAAGAAGTGTAGGCTGTTCTACTGGACTTCAAATAAAGTCCGTAGTTGGAATACAAGGGCCATGATGGTCGAGTCCGTATCGGGCTGGCCGTTTCCAAAATTCGAGGTGCGTCTGAAAGATAGGCTGAACACGATCATCGTGTCAAAAAATCTTGATCATGTCGAATAGGAACTCCTTGACAAACTTCACGAACTTCTTGGTTGGGACAAGAAAAGTTGAGTTCGAAGCGAACTTTCAAATTCGGGAGGAGCTTGCTTGATCTCAAAGCTCCATTCTGTTGCGTGGCCGGGATTCCTGGGCCGATAAATGCTCAGCCGTAGTGAAGACATCCAAACTTGGGTCTTATGAGGATTGGCATGCCGAGTGCCATCACGGGAAGTGCTTTCCCACCAAGTGTCCTTTATGCTAAGGGATTGAGGCGTCGTGGCCCGCTCGTAATTTATTCTTTTGCTTTGTTTCCTTTCTCTTGACTATATTTCTGCCAACTGTTTTATATCTTATTCTGGAGCTCTGACCATATTTACGCCAAATTGTAAAAGTGATTGTTTATCAACAAAAAAACATATAAACTTGATACGGCGTATTATTTATTTAATTATTGTAGAAATGAAAATTGTGTATTTTAACGTTTCCATCAATCTCCCAACTCCCCTCCACCCGGACGTCAATTGTTCATTCTCTTCCCAATTTAATTCATACTAGTTGGACCGTGCGCTGCACGGAGCGGGCCCTCGTTTCGTGTCGTGACGGTTTTATTTTTTTCCATCCCGTTCTTACGGAAGTTTTTTTTTTTGGGTTTCCCGATCTGTAGGCGCTGTTGGCGAGTTGTAAAAGTAGTGTCACCCAAAAAAATGAAAGGGATATCATGCCCAAAAGGCGCAACAAAATCGCTTCTTGTTATAGAAAACGGAAACCTTAAGGTAATAGTTGTTACAGAAAACCATTGTCGGATATATGTGTCAACAAATAAATAAAAGGAATCAAAAACTCTCCTGCAAACCCAAACAGAAATGAAAAGCAAATGCAACCTAATTCATTTACCGATCTCTGCAAGTCAACTGTTGTGGCAAATAAACCCACCAACAATGGAAGAAATAATACCCACAAGCTCCAACACTGCAGAAGAAACACCCAGATGCATTGAACAAAATGAAATACCATTCGAATTGAAATATGCTTTTAACCATTCTGTATTTGTTCTCTGGGTGCCCATATTTGAGACACATTCCCAGACTGTGAATCATTAATAATATAAAAATCGTAACGGGATTAATATTAAGCAGATGTGATGATAATGATTCACCAAAAAAATGTCACATTCGCAGATATCATAATGCGCAAAATCAAGAAACCCCAGTAGTACCTTAAATGAAACACCAAAAATAAATGAATAAAATCATTAATAACATAAAAACGTAATCATTTTCTTCAATAATCAACTACGATATTTAAGCATTCTTGGTTTTTTGTGGGTTAAATGTAAAAAATAAAAACAAATAGTAAAAGCTCTAAATATCCAGCCAAAGGATCCCAAACACAAAAGCAGCACCAGAAAAACCACTAAGTACTCCAAAGTATCAGCAACAAAACAAAACTGCAGAGAGCTAAGAAACCAGCCAAAAACTGAGATGCACATGCGTTTGATGAACATCCAAAAAACAAAAACACCTTCCGTCTCAGGCTTCTGTTACTTGTCGTTAGGCTGGTTCTTTGTCAAAGCTGCAAAGTAAATATTCAATGTCAATGCAGCGCAGAGGCAAGCAGCATCAAGCTTAAAAGCCTACAAATATCCATGAAGCATACAAAGCAATAGATTGCCTCTTTCTTCTCGAAGTCTAGTAGTAATTCTATTAAAGATTTGATACGATACATACATAAACAATGCATGACATATATTGTAAAGCAAGAAAGCAATGCACATATATATATATATGCCATTTACACGATACAGAATAAGAAATTCAGGAAAACAGAATTACCTTATCAAGGCGGAGGATCGACCAAACCCGAGCAAGTACGAATATCATGACCCTCCACAGAAGTCAAGAATTAGAATCGAACCCATGATACAATTTTCTTGTATGCCAATTCAGAAAATAAGAAATCTGCGACTAATATTGAACAAGCTGGTCAAGATTCGCCCATGTATTCGCACATGTACCACAAAGAACACACTAACAAAATAGCAAAGAAACCACTTTCACCTTATTATTGAGTAATAATGCGAGTTTATTACGTTATTGATTGCAAGTACCTGATGATCTCAAAAAAATAACCATATGTTATGCACCTTAAATTGGACTGGATTTGCACCCCCTTTAATCATTAAACCATTAACATCTAGTTCAAGGTAGGGTAATTCAACGATTCGAACAAAGATAAGAAAATTAGAAAGACCAGAAGAGCAGATATTCAATCACACAGAAACAATGAAAGATCCGGCTAACATATCGATGAAAAACACAATGAAAAAAGACCTACCTTAGTTTCTGCTTCACTACTGAGGTAGATTCAAAACTTACAGCACAACCGGAATGCGAAAGAGCCAAACTATCATACGGCGATTTTCCACCAATATACCATGTACCTACGAACACTCTATGAATAATTTGTTGATTTACAACTAAATTGATATAGTGAGCTTAAAACTTCAAAAACAAATTAAAATGAAATGATAAATAACCTTAAAATCAACTTATTGCTGGAAATAACGGTTTCAGAGTGGATTCCCACCAATTGAAGGAAAACAATGAAAAACAAGGCTCAGATCGGAGATTATACATGCAAAAGAGAAGAAGACTCCGCCATGGCTGCATACGCCCAGTTGCTCATGATGCAAGACGCTGACAAACCATCTGGGTATTTGCCTCGCCAAGTTACGGGTCAGGTATTCTCAATTGAGGGAAACCGTCAGCATGGAAAACAAAATCAAAATCAAATATCATCACAGCCAAAACAATCAAAGGTTGGCACAATCAACGTTGCCTGAACCATTTGTGAGCTTTTGTTGCTCTCTCCCAATAAGAAATTGAAGGGACCTGTAAAAATGGAAATAAAGTAATGCGGCTTTAACATTAATATAGATAAGTATGCATTTGAACCATTTGTGAGCTCTACATAACTACTATCTAAAAGCAAGGAGATTCTTACGACAACTTACACTGCAGATAATTAAAAACCCAATTCATGTCCAGAAAAAAGGCTCATCATCTATGGCCGATTCCTTCAGCAAGTCTGAATACTTTTGTAAATGACTGAAAACAAGAAATAGCATAGAGTATAGATAAAACGACAAGATTCGTCGTCCCATTGTGCACAAATAATAAAGGCATACTGAAGGAAGACTAAAGAACGAGGCTCAGATTGGAGATTATACATGCAAAAGAGAAGAAGACTCCGCCATGGCTGCATACGCCCGGTTGCTCCGATGCAAGATGCTGACAAAACATCTGGGTGTTTGCCTCGCCAAGTTACGGGTCAGGTATTCTCAAATGACGGAAACCGTCAGCATGGAAACAAAACCAAAATCAAATATCATCACAGCCAAAACAATCAAAGCTGGCACAATCAAAGTTGCCTGAACCATTTATGAGCTTTTGCTGCCCTCTCCCAATAAGAAATTGAAGGTGCCTGTAAAAATGAAAATAAAGTAATCGGCTTTAACATTAATATAGATAAGTATGCATTTGAACCATTTGTGAGCTCTACATAACTACTATCTAAAAGCAAGGAGATTCTTACAACAACAGTGGGTTGGAACTCCCAAACAACACATGCAATAGGGTAAACCCCAAAAAAGCAACCTTACCTGAGAAGAAACAGCCCAAGGCGTATCGGAATGGAGCCGTGAAGAAGGCCACCGGTGACAGAATTTTATTACTACGAAATGGCAGCAACGGCAAAACAAAAATTACACAATACTGTGAAAGAAATAACAACAATAGAAGGCAGAATTTACAAATGGATAGAGTCTATTGAGTGCAAGAACTCTCATCCGTCTATGGCTTTCACGATTGCAGGTAGCCGAATTCTGAGAATCTGGGTCGATTGGAAATATGTTTCAGGAAAAACTTCAACCCCTCTCACATGGACCCCAATATATAGTACTCTGAAAAAGTGATCTGTGCAAGAGAAACCACACAAACCAGAATTGCAGAGAAACCACACAAACACTCAGACCCACCGTTGTCTGCTTCAATATCCCGATGAAGAAAGAAAATCAAATAAACCTCCATGAACAGGCGGTCCATGGATTTATCAGTTAGACCCACCATTGTCGGTTTCAATATCCCGATGGAGAAAGAAAATCAAATAAATCTCCATGAAGAGGCGGTCCATGGATTTATCGGAGCTGAGGACTTAGTCGGTGATGAGGTTAGTGGATTTCAGAGCCAATTAAATGGATCCAAAGTGGGAGAAGTGGAAGTTCTGAGAAGCCATTGGAAAAGGAAACGGTTTGTGTATATTAAGATAGTAAAACGACGCCGTTTCACAACATCCAGATGAAAAAAATAAAATAAAGAAAAGGACCGACGGTAGGCGACAAAAATGGTCGGCCAGATCTTGCGTAATTAATAAAGAGAGAAGATACTAAATAGATACATAAATGCATTTTGGATGGAGCGGTTCCCTTGAAACGTGTTTGATTAGACAGTTTTAAAGTGAACTTGATATTAAACTAAATTGTCTTGTGATGCTTCCACTTTTAAATACATGTTAATGTATTACTTTAAATGCTTTGTTAGATGCTTCTGGCCTGAACTACTTTCTTTAAAAGAATGTTTTGATAGTGATTGATTGTACAATGTTTACAAGGTAGTTCACTACAAAGCTTGTAAAGCAGATTGTGATTTGATGCTGAATATTGAGATACGTTCAAAATAAGTTGTAATTGTATTTGAAAGAAGCCGGGACATTTGGATAGCATTCTTTATTAACGAGTTAAAACGAGGTTGTGAAACAGTTTAAAAGATTTATTGATATACACTTGGTTATATCAAGTGGCTTAAAAGTGAAGAATCTGTAAGTAGACTCGCTTTAAATATTTTAAACTGTGGCGTTGGGTACTTGGTATGTGTGAGAAAAAAATGCAATGTATCCTCGAGGTTCCCCGGTTTTACATTGCCTCCGGATGGTGAGACATTGTGATATTTCTATTCCGGGCCGGTTTGTGTTGCCTCCGGAAAGGAAGGTTGGTCTCCAGATGATGAGACGCTACAAGATGATATGTCCCGGAATTGCATAGTTATGTGCCTTTCATCCACGGGCTAAGAGGTGGATGCGTAATACCCTTGTCCTACGCCATTAGATATTATGAGTATGGTGACCTTGTTATTGATTTATATCGAGTAGTGATTTTTATGAGAAAGTATTGTTAAGGCACCATAGCTCATTATTTGACATGTTTGTTTATGTGATACGAGTCTACTTTCTGTGAATGGTAAACTGCTATCCTTTTTGAATGCCTTACTTAGTTGTTATTTAAAGTGATGACTGGTTCTTAAAACAAGTTTGTTATTGCTAAAGTTACATGCATAAGTTTATGGGGCACCTGCCCGGTGGTGGCCATAAACTCATCATTTGATAGTATTGTTTCTTACTGAGCAATGTTGTATGCTCACTCCTTTCCTCTTATATTTTCCAGATGATACAGCAGGTGTTTGTCAAGTCGTTTATTTAAGAATACGTAGTGGCATATGGTGAGCCACTTGGAGCTTTAGGCTTGCTTTTGTGCATTATGGTGGGCACATATTCATAAATGGGGTCTTTGAGAACATGTATCACCAGTAATGTGAAGTTTGGGATTTAGTTTTCTTAAATGTAATGTTTTCGATAGGGTCACAATTTATGATTTAGACCTTGGCCTGTTGAAAGGCAGCTAGTATATTCCATGTGTACTTTGAGATGTTAGTTTGTTTCTCGTGAATTGATGACAACTTGTTATTGAGGTATTGATGTTAGTTTCCATGAGTAATTCCCGGGCTTTGTCTTAAGTTGACATGCTTCCGCTTATATGTGTGTTAGGTCTGAGGCTTCGTGCTCGGGTTATTTATTAATCGGGGCATGGCTGAACGACCCGTACCGGTTGTGGCTCGGGCAAATGGGTGGGGCGTTACACACCCCTTCTCCATCTCTTCTCTAGACGCAACTGGGAAAAAAAACCATAAAAAAAAGGAAGGAAAAAAAAAAAAAAACAAACCAAAAGTAAACTTATAAAGCTCCCAAGAGACAGGAATGAACACATATTAAAATGAAGGGGTCCTGGGTTATATAGGCTCCACGTTGTAACTTCTTTTCACATCCAATGTCTATGAACCAAAAATTATACAACATGTATCAAAACTGTGAAGATTCATAAGGGAAGCTTACCAAAAACTAACTTATGAATGTTCGGCATATTGTGTGCCTTCAGGTGCATTCATGGATGCTATAAATCGTACTATGTTGCTTCTAGACATTATGCTAAGGTCGTCCACGGCTCTACCAGCGGTTTCGAGTCTTCTCAGTTGGAATTATCAAAAGATATGGGTATCCGTTTTTTTCTTCAACTTTATCTTGAGCACAAAAGAACGAATACCGACTTACTTTTGTTGTAATTCTTTTCCTACTGCATATCTCTATGTTTCTTCTGATTTTACGAGCTTTAGTGCATCAGGTCAAGGATCAAACCTACTTTTTCTCTCTTTCACAAGCTCAACTTAGACGGCTTTTGTTTCCTCTCGGATGTATTCCAAAGGTAAGGTATGAATACTCTTTTCTTGTCCGTAATTCGTAGTGTCTAAATTTCGAGCAAACTTCTGGTCATAGACGTAGTTATAGTAGTATTGATTGTCATTTGTGTCTTGGACTTTGTTTTTCTTTTACTTTTTCCCATTTACGTACATGATGAAGTTCGTAGTCTAGCCCGTAAATTTAATTTACCCAATCAAGATAGAAAGGATTCTCAAGGAATATGCTTCCTGGGGAAGGTTTGTTTTTCAATGCAGTATCTAACATCCTATGAATTTACACACACACACGAAGCACTTTATTGTCTGAAGTTTCACTTGTGGATGCCAGATAAAGTTCAGTGAATTCGTGGCGAGACATATTGGTGAGTCAGAAGGCATGATTTTAGAAGCCGAGTCGGGAGATTTTCTTGGGAAACACCGTGGCTTTTGGTTCTACACAATAGGCCAACGATAAGGCTTACGTCTTCCTAGTGGACCACGGATCGTGGTCTCTTGCAAAATAAAAATTCTATAATTTGAACTCTGTTCAAAGTTTTAATTTTCTTTATTCGTGTATATTTTGCAGGTATGTAGTGGAAAAAGATGTTAAAAACAACGTGATCTTTGCATGAAGAAAGTATTTTTCTGTTGACAAAAGAAGGCACGTATTTCGTGTTGGATCTTTAAACTGGCTGTGTGGTTCACAACCTGGTAACATATCTAATAACCCGCAATGCAAGGTTTGTTATTTTGACTAAAACACCATAATACTCTATACTTTTTTTCCGTTGTAAATACAAAATACACGTTAAAATACTGATTACTTTTACACAGGTTCGGCATGGCCCCGGTTTGGTTTCTATAACCGTACCTTGAATTTCACGAATAACGAACACAAGCAAGAAGTTGGGGTTGTCCATTTATCAGAAAACGATCAAGGTCTTGCAACGCGCAAGGCAGTTTGCTGCATTCTATGATGGAACAAAATGCATTGGCTCTGGTATTATATTAGAGTCATGGGATGAAATGGGATTTCCTATTTGTGCTAAAGCTCTTGAGATCGCGATGATGGAAGACAAATCGAATCTTGGAAAGCCCGTCAAGATAATGGTTAAACCCTAATATATATCCAGGAGGACCTTCCCGAGCTCACCTCCAGTACCATTGGTACTACCCTAATATATATTTATCTATATATATACACACACACTTATCAGATTTATAGGCTATGAAAAAGGGGAATGAAAGCCCTTCTTTCTTTCTTTTTCACATGAACAAATGATCGTGCTAGACTTTTGAACATGAAAAAGACAATAACAATATCAACAAGTAGAATATTGGTTAATCCTGTCGTTTCTAGACAATACCACAAGTGGTAAGAATGTACTTGTCCTACTTGTATTTGAGAATTCTTTCTTTCTGAGAGATTTTATGGTGCAACGGTCGTAAAAAGATTGTACATGGTGATATATATTAGAATTATTCATTTTTACTCTATTTTATATATTACACTTTTATCGTGTGTGAGAATGTAAATATATAAAGTTATAATGTATGTCGGTTGGTACATAAAGATCTTGTCAACACGGGTTAGCCTTTTTATACCAAGCGATGATGGCAGTTTAAGCAGTTGACCGGATCATTTATGATCCATTTAGCGCTACCTAGCCTGGGGTCTGTGCCGTTACAGAATGGTATCATAGCTGACTATCAGATGGACTGCCACACCAGAGAGGCGGTGGGGTCACCTCTAGAAATTCTCTGGTAGGGACGAAACTGAGACAAGTCTTGGCCGTCCAAGCGAGGACGTCAGTCCCTTATAGAGGGGAGAATGTAGAGTCCCACATCGGTAATGTCTTGTGAACTCGGGTTAGCCCCTTTTGATCAAGCGAGGATGGCGGTCTAAGCAGTTGTCTGGACCATTTATGACTCATTTACCGTTACCAGGCCTGGGGTCTGGGGGTGTTACAATAAACGTATTCCTCCAGACCTTATACATGTATATGAGGTGGGATAAAGTTTAATTTGTTGTACAAGATTCTGAAGAAAATCAGAAACGTAGCGGAAACGTAAAACTATGAACCGTTTTTTTTTATTGAAGTGATAGTTAATTTGATACAATGCTGCTCCTTTATATATGGAGAAATCCAAATAATGATATAACCACTATTATTTATTTGAATAAATTAAGATAAAAACTATTAATTAATTTTAATCAAATTTATATTCATATGACATTTTATCTTTTCTTTTGACTCCATGTGTTTATCTCTTGTCCTTTACCTTCTAATAGATTCTGTACTTGATCCATTGAGAAACATGTAATGCGCCGTTAGACCTGACTCATGAGGCATTAGAGATAACTATCAGACGGAAATAAGCTATGAAAGCCGACTAAATTAGGGTGGCTCCAGAAATTTCACGATATGGGTAAGAAATTTGTATTTAGGGTCGTATATTATAGCTTCTTTATATTATTGGTCAATACATAAATATTGAATCGTCATACAAAATTTAGCAGGTCAACGTATACATAATCTGCTTTCTATGCGGGTATATTTCTTTTCGGGGGTTGGCTGCCCCAGTACTCTCAAAGGTGACGCCGCTCTTGGACTCGAATAATAAATGAGTCAATTTCAAGCATTTCAATACTCGATTAATTAGCTCGTAAACATACTTGAATTATATGAAAATGTTTTATATTGGTCTTACAGTTCATAAATAATAACACCACGTACTTTGTTAAATGCAAAATAAGCTCGAATTGAACTCGAGTTTAGCTTGATAATAAGACGTTCGTGATCAAGTTCGAGTTTATATTGATATCAAAGTACACTCGATTCGACAGGCTCAAAGCCCGACTCGGTAAGTTCAATAATGAAGTCGCTTTGGACACCCTTACCATCGACGGAGCTGTTAATAACTTTTACTTTCATCGGAAACTCACAAACATCAGAAGTTAAGCTCCCTCCCCGGACCGACGTGACGGAGAACGGAAGAGCAGCTCGGTCGCCGGTTCTCGACCGTCTTCTTCGTAGTAATCGGTAAGTATCTCTAGGTTGTTGATTAAATATTAATGGTTGTATAGCTGAACTGAAAGATGTTTTTAAATATTTAGACAATTGAGGTAAACAAATCAACTTTTCTGCTTTATTAGACTGAAATCAGAGGCTTTAAATAGCCAAATAACACAATACAAAATAAGGAAATCCTACTAAATCTCCAACTAACCTGAAGACTAGGCAACTACCTAGAAAGTAGGAGCAACAACGCAAAGATTACAAACTAACATCCCTATTATTATGCAACAGAATTAAATGCAGAGAAATAGTCAACAAATCCTCCCCTAAACTAAAATTGCAGACTGCAACTTAGTTTATATCCAGAATCATCTTTGACGATACAGGGTTTCACCCCTCCACGTGTCGTCTATCGATTGGTCCTAAAACAACATTATGAATAAAATACCAAGGTATTCATGTCGATGCCCAGGCTCGAGGCTAAGGCCATCTAGTAGACCCCAGGCTACGGCGATCGACTATCGAGCAGTGTAGGACGATCGGTCCGCACCAGCTAGCAGTGTAGGATGATGAGCCCCAGAGTCGATACCGCAGGTCGGAAACATCGACACCGAGGGCAGAGTCCGCATCAGCTGTCCAGGCCCATTAACGGTGATAACTTGGGCAAGGGTTAAGGCCCATTAAAGGGTAAATAAGACAATAACATAAGCCGACTTAACCTTGAGGGTTAGGGCAAGTGTTGTCATTATAAATACCTCATTCCAGGAACTACGTAAGGCTTGATTCCTGGAACCTAACAGGATACGTAGGCAATCTAAGATACAGTCTTAGACTCAGCCGCAAATACTAAAATCCACCACCTCGCTCTTTTTGGCATTAGGGTTCTTGTGTGTGTTCATCACTAGATTCATTTAGGGCCCCGATTATTAAGGTGACATAATTTGTCATCGTCATTGGCGCTAGAAGGAGGGTCTTCTATTGTTGAATACATCAAGATCACGATGCCTCCCAAGGAAAAGAATCCCAGGAAAACAACATCCAAAGCCGCATCCCACCAAGATCAAGGTTCGCAGATCAACGAGCAAGCTGATCCAGGGCTGCAAGGAGGAAAAGACCCAGCCTTGGATCTTGTCCAGGAAGATCCTCATCAAGAAAAGCAGGGAGGAGAAGATCCAGTCTTGGATCTTGTCCATGAAAATCCCCAGCATGAAAAGCAGGGTATTGTTCCGGAACACCGAGCGCTTGTCGACCAATTGGCAGGGGCAGATCTTGAAGTAATGTCCAGGATCATAGCAGAAGCGGTTATGGAAAAACGACAAGCAGCCGGCGGCCAGAAAGATGCCACGGCAGACGGCGGTCTGATAGACGTCGTAGAAAAGCCTAAACAAACTCTCAGAGACGAAGTCAGTGCGTCCTCTAGCTCGGTGGAAAGAAAGAGGCGTGAGATTCAGCGGAAGCACCAGAAAATGGATGAAGACAGCGTCAGGGGGGAACTGGATGTTATTCTGGGAAAGAATCAGGTTTCACTGTGGTTAGAGTCTCCCTTCACGAAGGAGATCGAGAGCTTCCCTAAACCCAAGGGGTTTAAGATACCAAAAATAGAGCCTTACGATGGTACTACCGACCCGGAAGACCATCTGCATAGGTATCTATCCCAGATGAGGTTAGATGGCGCACCCGATGCGATGCGATGTCGGGCATTCGAGACGCTGCTCGTAGGTCGAGCAAGGGAATGGTTCACCAAGCTACGGCCAGGGTCGATCTCCAGTTTCGCCATGTTAGCCCGCAAGTTTCGGGACGCATTCATCGTCAACAAGAAATTTCATTTAAGTGCCACTCACCTCATGAACGTGAGGCAGCAAAAGGACGAAACAGTCATGGAGTACCTGAAGAGATTTAATCTTGAAGCCATGCAGGTGAAGGAGATGATCGACTTCTGATCACGTCGTTCGTGGGGGGGCTGCGTAATACGAAGTTATACATGAAGTTGAGCAGGGATGTCCCTCACACCATGGACGAGTGTGTTAATGTGGTGCACAGATTCTGTCAGGGGGAAGAGGCAGTGCGTAGGCACACCCAATCCGACTGGATGGATTCGAAGAAGGACAACCGGGGTCCGAACAAGAATCCCTCCAAGAGACAGGATGTCGAGAGTAGACTTTCAATCTGGGATTGAATCGAGACAACCGTCTCAGACCGTGAGGGCAAGAAGGGACCCACGCGTGAGAAGGATTTTATTCCGCTTAATCGATCTCGAGCCGAGGTGTTGTCGATCATTGATTTATCTCATTTATTATAATATCTTATATTAAATAAATCTAGGATATTGTCAATATCTTATATTGAATATTTCCAAGATATTGTCAATATCTAATATTGACTATCTTTATTTTATTACCATAAATCAATTTACAAATATGTATATATCACATATATATATATTACATATATAAATCTATACATAAATACCTTTTGGAAACAAATGTGCACATGCATATCCAATATGCAATACACGCATGTGACTATATATTTATATATATTAATATCTTATATTAATATATGGTAATCTTATTAATTAAATTGCACAATCCATGTGTATCCTATACACATTCAAAGTGGCGCCCCAAATCCCACAAAATTGGGAAGTGAGATTTTCTTTAATTAATATAATACTGTTAATATCTTGTATTTAATTTATTCATAATAAATAAATACCACCATATTAATTTACCACTATAATCTTTATAGTACGAGATAAACTTTCCTTATTTGGTTATCATCTATAACCACATTTTAATCCGGCTAGATGTTCATATGTGTGTGACCCGATAGGCTTCCGAATATGTTGTCCGTAGACACAAAGTGCAAATTACGAAAATGCCCTTCATGCCTAACGATCACGGGATAGCGTCTAGCAACACACCGTGACCCCCAATAATCGGAAGAGTCAAATGCAATGACTACTACCTTTCATGTGAAACAGTTACCGTGTAACTTACAATCCTATCGCTGTAATAATATCCATACGGTCGTATGTCGAGTGTCAAACATTAACGACCGTATCTTATAATCTGGATATCAAGCTCTCTCGAAGTAACTCGTTTACTCCCACTTTGCAAAGATTCACGAGAGTAAGACATTCCTTATAAGAAGGCCATTTCGGATATTCGATCCCAATAATAGGATACGCGATTCCCGGACGACCAATCATGTATACTCCGCATGCTTCAATATCATACCCAATCACTACCGCATGATCGCCCCGTGGCTAGGGGAAACCTCAATAGTGTCAAAGCATGACAATCCACACCGTGATGCCATGAAGACTCCGGTCTTAAGGATAATTACACAAGCGTCACATAGTGTGACACTTAACCGTGTAAGTGGGTCAGTCTAACGTACGCATTCTCTAATACACGTCCACGTACAGTCCAATTGTCTCTACACTTCGATAGACGAGATCTATCCTTGCCCTTAAAGACAGAAGACATATAATACGTGCTAGCATGTTCATACTATCAATGCCATGTTTAATAGTACATCATCCTAGAGATATTTAAGTATCAAACTTATTAAAGTCATTAGAGATCTCATCAACCATAATCGCCTATCATGGTTTCTCTATCACAGTTTAATACTAAGGACGTTATCACATAACAATTCATAATTGGTTCTTTAAAAGAACATATATATGACAACATAAAAGCCATTTAATGTATGTACAAACATAAAGAAAAAGTAGAAATGATCCGACCCGGTCGAATCCGGTCCAACCCAATTGGGTTTAGGACACTATTCCAACACAAAGCATGCCCAAAAGACTCATACCCTTTGCCACAAATCGACAGGTTAGTAGATTCCACCATCGATTTTGAAGTGTTTGGTTTTTTAGACGCGTATAAGGGATACCACCAGATTCTAATGGATCATCGAGACGCCGAAAAAATGGCTTTTATCACGGAATTCGGCACCTTCTGCTATGTAACCATGCCATTCGGATTAAAGAATGCTGGAGCTACATATCAGAGGGCAGTCAATAAGATATTTGCAAAACAAATTGGTAGATGCATGGAGGTGTACGTAGACGACTTGCTCATCAAGAGTCGGTCTATGAAGCAATACTTGGTTGACACCCGGGAGGTCTTTGAAGTGTTGAGAGAAACGCAAATGAGGTTAAACCTGAAGAAGTGCACCTTTGGGGTCAGGTCGGGTAAGTTCTTGGGCTATATGATCTCGAAGGACGGGATTCGAGCGAACCCGGATAAAATCGACACCCTGATGAATATGCCTGCACCCCGAAATACAAAGGAAGTGCAAAGGCTTACCGGTCGAATGGCCGCTCTCAACAGAATCTTATCGAGGTCCGCCCAGCGTGCGCTACCATTCTTCAAGATTCTCCACAAGGCCAGTCCTTTTCATTGGGATAATGAATGTCAGACGGTCTTCGAGGAGTTAAAAGCTTATTTGTCAGAGTTACCCACCCTTACTTCACCTCGAGAGGGGGATAAGTTGTTACATTATTTGGCAGTATGCGAGGAAGCAGTGAGTGCGGTTCTAGTTTGAGAAGGGGTACATGGCCAGGTGCCTATATATTTCGTCAGCAAAGCGCTACATGGCCCCGAGATCCGGTACTCACCAGCTGAGAAGTTAGCATTATGCCTTGTACACGCCTCGAAAAAGTTGAGGCCCTATTTCCAAGCTCATCCTATTGTGGTAGTCACCGACCAACCACTAAAGCAGATTTTAGCAAAACCCGATACATCAGGTCTACTGGCGAAGTGGGTAGTCGAAATGGCACAATACGACATCGAGTTCGTCCCTCGAACGGCGATAAAAGCTCAAGCCTTAGCAGATTTTTTAGCCGAAGGGATTTCCATCCAGATCGACAAAGAGAAGCAAAGTCCAGAGGAAAAATGGACCCTCCAAGTCGATGGAGCATCGAGTAAGGAGGGGGCAGGAGCAGGGCTCCTTCTAGTTAGACCAAAAGGTGAAGAGTTCCCGTACGCCCTTCGATTCGATTTTAAAGCAACGAACAACGAGGCTGAGTACGAGGCTATGATCACTGGTCTAAAACTCGCTCTGAAGCTGGGAGTCGAGGATTTGTTGGTTTACAGTGACTCACAATTGGTGGTAAATCATGTGAAAGGGGAGTATGAGGCTAAGGAAGAAACCATGAAGAACTATTTAGCAGTGGTGCAAAGCCTCATACCTAAATTCAAGATGGTTCAATTCGAACAAGTTCCTCGAAGTCAGAATAAGAGGGCCGATGCACTCTCTAAGCTCGCATCGAATTTCGTCTCGAGCAAGAAAGTTCTAGTCGAGCTATTGACCGATAGGAGTTATAACGAAGCGCAGGCCCAGCCGATAACTCAGCAGGCCACGTGGATGGACTCGATCGCTCTTTACCTCAAGGATGGAATTCTACCATCCGATAAGATACAAGCTAGGAAGGTCCGACTCCAATCAGCGCGATATGCATTCTTCGACGACATCCTTTATCGAAAATCTTTTGTGAGCCCGTGGTTAAGATGTGTTTCCGAGACAGAAGGCGAATATCTCCTCGAGGAAATTCACAGTGGAGCCTGTGGGAACCATTGTGGGGCAAGGATGTTAGCCAGAAAATGCAAGTTAGCTGGTTATTTTTGGCCGTCGATGCAACGAGATGCGAATAATCTTGTCCAGAAATGCAACTCTTGTCAGATCCATGATAATATCTCTCATCAACAAGCACAAGATATGAATGTCATCTCGTCAGCATGGCCTTTCGATCAGTGGGGAGTCGATATTGTTGGGCCTCTACCCCGAGCCCCAGGAAATCTCAAATATGTAGTCGTTGTTGTGGATTACTTCACAAAATGGGTAGAAGCTAAGGCTTTACCCGACATCCGAGCCGCAACCATCAAAAAGTTTTTGTGGGTCGACATTCTATGCAGGTACGGCATTCCAAAGGCTCTGATCTCGGATAATGGTACCCAGTTCGAAGACCGGAAAGTTAGAGAATGGTGCAGTGAATACCATATCGACCAGCGATTCACCTCGGTGGCTCACCCGCAGGCAAATGGTCAAGTTGAGCAAACTAATCGACAGATCAAGCTAGGGTTGAAGAAGAGATTAGAGGCAAAAGGTCGAGATTGGGCAATACAACTACCAAGCATCCTATGGTCATATAGGACAGCTCCTAATTCTTCGACTAGAGAAACTCCTTTCTCTCTGGTATATGGGTGCGAAGCGGTAATACCCACCGAGATTGGTGTTCCTTCTCTTCGAGTTCTGGCATATAATGTTGAAACAAATGACCCCGAACTCCGACATGAAATGGATAACGTTGAGGAGCGAAGAGAGATGGCCTCAGCCAGAATGGCAAGGTACAAGCAGAAAATCTCTCAGTATTACAACTCGAGGGTCAGACACAGATACTTCAAAGTCGGAGATCTTGTCCTCAGGAAGAACGAAGCGAGTCGACAGGAAGCGATTGGAAAGTTGACCCCGAATTAGGAAGGCCCGTATCAGATTCTGAAAGTCCACCCCAAAGGGTCCTATCAACTTGGGCGAGCAGATGGAACCACGGTTCCTCGACATTGGCACGCCAACAACTTGAGGAAATACTATGTTTGAGATAAGCTTTGTTTCGATCAGTTTTTGTTTGCTTTTCGTTTCTTAAACTCTTGTAATAAGTCCATGTGACAATTCCATATGTGTTCTAATAAACATGTCTTTTCTCGAGATTTTTTGTTTGTTAGGATTTAAAGCCGTAACGTTACAAGTCCAATGTGATACAAAACGTTAAAGGCAAAATAATCGACAACAAGTAGAGAAATCCGCAAGTCGGACATCTCAGTAAAGCCAGAAGCAACGTGAGCCTATTGGGCAACGAATGCAAAGGCAAAAAGACGGTTCGCATGGTCGGGCCACCTGTCCCAGCCGAAGCCAAACGAGCCTAAGTGGCAAAAGAGGCTAAGGCAAAGGACGGTTCGCATAGTCGGGCCACCTGTCCCAGTCGAAAGCCGAATGAGCCTAAGAGGCGAAAAAGGCCCAGACAAACGACGGTTCGCATAGTCGGGCCAAACGTCCAAGTCAAGAGCCGAATGAGCCCAAGTGGCGAAAAAGGCCAAAGACAAAGGACAGTTCGCATAGTCGGACTAAAATGTTTAGCCAAAGGCCAAACGAGCTTATAAAGCAACAAGGCCAAGGCAAGGGCGCGACTCATGAAGTCGCGACTCGTAACTCGACACAATCATAGCAAAAATAGTCCTAAGGACAAAAAATTCCAAGGCAAATGGGTCGATTTCAACTAAAACTCACAAGTGCAATAAGAAACAAAGGTTCATAATACACTTGGAGGGCAACACGACATCAATAAAACAAAGCAAGAGCAGCGAACAGAGCCAGTTAAACATCGAGACAATATAAACATTGCAAAATCAAATCAAATCAAAATTCGAAGCAAAGTATTACAAGATAAGGCCAGGTCAAATGAGCAGCCAAAGTTGATTCAAAATAATATCATTACAATAAGGATCAAATAACAAAAGAGGAAATTGAAAAAGCAACAATCAAGGGTCGGCTTCAGGAGTCGGCTCTGTTGGGGGTGTGGTCGGTTGAGCGGCAGATGCTGAGGTCGAAGGACCATATTTGATAGCCAAAGACTCTCCCTGTTGGAATTCTTCAATATACCGGTCATACAACGACTCCGAATCAGGGTTATAAAACATCATCGTCTCGAGTGTCGACACGTCGAATCCCGGGTCGACAGCTTGCACCTGAGTCACTGCCAAAGTATAGCCGCCCATCATCGACACACGCATGAGTACCTCCAGATCAGCGTCAAGGCTCTCCGACTTCCGATATTCAGCAATCGCTCCTGCCTTGGCCTCCTCGATCTTCGCAAGGACTTATTCCTGCTCGACTCTCAGCTCAACCTTCAATGCATCTCCCTCATGTCGAGCCTTTGCCACGTACCCCAGAGAAGCCTTGTGTTCCTGCTTCACTTTTTCAAAGTCCTGAGCCAGCTTAAGCAACTCCCGACCCTGGTCATGCCTTTCAGTCTGCAGTCGGGCCAGCTCTTTCTCAGCTGCCGTCAGCTTATCCTTCAGTTTCTGGTACTCGGAAACCGACTCACGTTTCAATGCCTCAAATTGAGTCTCCATGCCGGCAATAGCAGCACCTTTTGCGACATTGTCTTGCAGCAGTCTGCCGTTCTCCTTTCTGAGGTCGTCTGCCGACTCTCCCGTTTTGGCCAGCCGTCGGGCAGCCTCTCGGTTGATAAGGTTACTCTACAAATGATAAGGAGAGGTCAAGAAACGGATAAGGCATAGGCCTCGAGAGAAATTAGCATTTAAAGAAGGACAATACAATTGACTTACGAGTCGATTCGACTTCCGCAGTGCATGAGCCAGGGCCTTGTCCTCCACAGCCGCATAATCGTCGGCGACCCAGTCCACATCGACTTCTGGCTCGGTAGAAGTCCCAGCAACTCTTGCCTTCTTCGACTGTCGATATTGCTCCCTCACCAGCTCGGGAGCAGTTGGCCTCTTCTTGGTTGGTGGCGCTTGTTTTTCAACGTCGACAGTCGGTGTCAGGTCGACTAGCTCCTCCTCATCTTTGTCCCGAAGTGAGCCAAATCGAACTGATAGGCCGCTGGTGGTCGGGAGTGGCTCCGATGATCGAGCCAACACTGACGGATCGACGGCAGCAGGGATTGTTTCAGGTTGAGAAGCACCCCCCTCTCTGGAAGAGGAAGGCGCCCTGACCCCGATGCTTCCACACTCCATGAGAAGAAGGCCCTTTGGTTATAAACTCATGTCGGTTCGACCTCCTTTGGAAGGTGTACCACAGCTTGTCGGGTGTGGCGGCCATCTGATAATAATACCTAAAAAGGGGTATTGAGAAGCCGACCCCCGCGATCCGACACGCGATGATAAATCCCATCAGAGTCCTGACACCGTTTAGGGCCAGCTGTGAAACACTTATCTCATAATGGTGTAAGATCGCAAGGACAGCCGGACATAGTGGAAATCTCAATCCACTCGAGAGTTGACCCTCGTAAACGGCGCAGAATCCTTCCGGGGGCTCGTCGGCAAACTTATGAAGACCAGACGGAAGTCGAGCTTCGAACGGAGGACTGGCAATATTGCACCTCCGGCAAAGTCTGGTGACATCTTCCAGAGAAAGAGAACTAAGACAACCTTTAGGACCCTTACCTTCCATCCTGGTGACTAATTTTTTACCTTGATTAGGGACAGGAGGGGAAAAAGCAGTGGGTTCGCCGGAATCTTGCCGTAGAAGATGGTCAGGAGAAACAGGTGCCGGAGTTTGGCTACGAACTGGCGATTCACTACCCCTATCCGATTCAGTATCACTGCTGCTGGACATGGATAAATTCAAAGCAAAAGATGAAGAACACTAATGAAAAAGAAGCTTACTTTGCGTTTGGGGTTTGTGAGAAGGAAATAGCGAATTAATCCTGCTTGAACTTCTGTCTCCTCCTTTTATGCTAGCAAAGATATGTAAATGATTTGAAGAGACGTGGATAGTGGGGGGTTATAACCCCTGGAAATCACGAGAATCAAGGCAGTGACGCGTTTTTCGGGATACGAAGCGTTTGGGAGCCGTAACGTCGCGCCACGTGTCAATAGGCAGTTAGGGTTGCAAAGTGGCGGGCTTTTTCCCGCCCAGAGGATGACCCAACTCGAAGACGATTCGTAAGACAGACTCGACATCGGACAACGGGAGTCGTCTCTCTCAAGTCTGGGGGGCTTATGACGATACAGGGTTTCACCTCTCCACGTGTCGTCTATCGATTGGTCCTAAAACAACATTATGAATAAAATACCAAGGTATTCATGTCGATGCCCAGGCTTGAGGCTAAGGCCATCTAGTAGACCCCAGGCTACGGAGATCGACTATCATAAGCCGACTTAACCTTAGTTTGGGCAAGTGTTGTCATTATAAATACCTCATTCCAGGAACTACGTAAGGCTTGATTCCTCTTTACGTAGGCAATCTAAGATACGGTCTTAGACTCGGCCGCAAATACTAAAATACAAACCTTTTTGGCATTAGGGTTCTTGCAATGTGCTTGGTGACATTTTTCCATGAAACCAAGTGCACTTTAAGGATGTTTATTACATCGGCAACTTGCTAGTTGAATTGTTGATGATGTTATCACATAGCATATGCTTGTTCAATCACCTTGGATGTTCCACCAATTGTTGATGAGTTATCACATAGCATAGTTTGAATCACCTGGTGTTCCACCAATTATATTATCCAAATGCTTTGACAAGCACAAGCAGCTGCAGCTATATACTCTGCCTCTGTGGTAGAGAGAGTTACCACTGATTGCTTCTTTGAGGACCAAGCCACAACTCCTTTACTTAATAGAAACACATATCCAGAGGTGCTTTTAAACTCATCAATGTCTCCTTCATAGTCACTGTCGTCTGTGTATGCCAATAGATTATATGTGCTTCCACTTTGATACAAAATACCAAGTCCAGTTGTCCCTTTTAAGTATCTAAGAATTCTTTTGACAGCTAGCAAATGAGATTCCATAGGATTGGCCATAAATCGACTTAACAAACATACACTGTACATCAAGTCTGGTCTTGTTGATGTCAAGTACATTAGGCTTCCAATCATCTGTTTGAAGAAAGTTGAGTCAACTTTCTTTCCACCTTCATCTTTGGACAACTTGCTGCCAGGCACCATAGGATTTTTGACACTGTTGCACTCCTTCATACCAAATCTGTCAAGTATGTCTTCTGCATACTTCTTTTGGCAAATGTGGATTCCTTTGAGTGTTTGTTGCACTTCCACTCCTAGAAAATAGCTTATTTCACCCAAGTCAGTCATCTCAAACTCATTTTTCATGGAATTCTTGAAGGCTTTCAACATGTTTGAGTTATTACTAGTAAAAACAAGGTCATCAACATAAAGACTTACAATTAGGATGTTCTTCCCTTCTTTCTTGACAAACAAGGTGTGCTCATGGCTGCTTTTCTCAAACCCCTGACTTGTGAAGTAGCCTTCAATTCTTCTGAACCAGGCCCTAGGTGCTTGTTTCAAGCCATACAATGCTTTTTTAGTTTGTAGACTTTAGATTCTTCGCCTTTCTTTTCATAACCCTGTGGTTGAGCAATATACACATCTTCTTTTAGTTCTCCATGCAAAAAGGCACTTTTGACATCTAGTTGGTATAGTTTTCCATCCATTTTTGGCTTCCAATGCAATGAGTGTTCTGATTGTATCCCATCTGGCTACTGGTGCAAATACTTCATTGTAGTCTATTCCTTTTTCTTGTGCATATCCTTTTGCAACAAGTCTTGCCTTGCACTTGTCTACCTCACCATTTTCATTTAGCTTGGTTCTATATATCCACTTTACACCAATTACCTTTGCCTCTTTAGGTGCATTCACAAGTTGCCATGTTTGATTCTTGATAATGGAGTCTATTTCTAGATCCATTGCTGCTGTCCATTTCTTGTCAATCATTGCTTTTCAAAACAGGTAGGGTCATCATATGAAGTAAACATAATGTAATTTTGTACCTCTTCATCATCAGATAATCCTTCACCAGTGATATAATCTTGTAGATATGATAGGACTCTTGACCTTCTTCTTTCAAGTAATTGATTGTCACTACTCTCTGGATTGGGATCTGTGCTGTTGTTGTTCTGATTTTGCATAGGAGCAGGTTCAGTGTTGTTTTCTTCAACAACAACTTGATTATCAGGATCATCATCATGAGTTTCTTCCTCCTCATTGCCTTCTTCATCACTTGAATTCTCTAGTTCACTCTCTTCATCATCCCACACTAAGATGTCATTTCTGCATTCTTGATTAGTCCTCCCCCAATCCCAACACTCATTTTCTTCAAAAACCACATCTTGACTCACAATTAATTTTTTGGTTATTGGATTATACATCTTGTATCCCTTTGATTCATCAATGTATCCAAGGAACACATTGTTGACTTCTTGCATCCAATTTTAACCGTTTTGCTTCTGGCACATGAACATTTCCCAAGCAGCCAAACACTTTGAAGTAATCTATGTTTGGTTTTGCTCCACTCCAGCACTCTTCAGGTGTCTTGTCTTTCACAGCAGAGGTGGGAATTCGATTGAGGACATGACATACCCATTTAACAGCCTCAGGCCAGAATATTTTTGGCATCCTTTTTTCTTCCAGAACACACCTAACCATATTCAGAATTGAACGATTCTTGCGTTCTGCTACCCCATTTTGCTGGGGAGTATATGCTCTGGTCAATTGGCGTTTTATGCCTTGATCCATACGATACTTCAGAAATTCTTTTGAAGTAAATTCCCCTCCTCTGTCAGTTCTCAAACTATATATAGACATACCACACTCCTTTTCTACAAGTATTTTAAATTGCTTGAAAACAAAGAAGGCTTCATCTTTAGTATTTAACAAATGGACCCAAAGCTTTCTGGAAAAATCATCTATGAAGGTTAAGATGTACCTTTTGTTGCTGTGAGATGAGGGACTTATAGGACCACAAATGTCTGAGTGAACTAGTTGCAGTTTGTTTTTGTGGCTCTCCACTTGCTCCTTTTTGGGATTGACACTCTATGTTGTTTTCCCTTCAAACAAGTTTGGCAAACTTTGTTGGTGGTGCTGATTTCAGGAAGACCCTTAACCCATTGTTCCTTTTGCATCTTCTTCATGCTTTGTTGGTTAAGATGTCCAAGCCTTTTGTGCCATAGGTCTCCTATCTCTTCTGCTTTGACATTGAAACAGTTTGAGGTTGACTGCAGCTTTGCTATTAGCACAAACATTTTGTTGGTTGTCATCTTGCTTTGGAGAATGCACCCCTTGGTTTGATGATATATCTTGCATGTGTTTTGTTTGATCAAAATAGTCAATCCCCTTTCTTGTAATTGACCAATGCTCAGCGAGATTATTCTTCAACTCAGGAACATAGTAAACATTACTTATGTTATGATTTGATCCTTCAATGTCAAGCTTGATGTTTCTCTTTCCCAGTACCTCCATTCTGTGATTGTTTCCTAATTTCACAGTGTTTGAAATATTCATTGAATTGACCTGGATCAAACCATGCCTTGTTCCCAGTCATATGATTTGAGCACCCTGAATCCAGAAACCACATTTTTTCCTTTTTTGCATTGTGTGGTTCCACATGAGCCATTAGTAACATGTCTTCCTCTTCAGTTATTTCAGCATCAGCATAGTTTGCTGCCTTTTCCCAGGTGGGGCATTCGTACCTGAAATGTCCAAGATTGTGACATCTATAACATTCCACGGTTGCTTTATTAACATGTTGTCTGCCCCTCCCTCTTCCACGACCACCTCGGTAGTTTCCTCTTCCTCTTCCTCTTCCTCTTCCTCTTCCTCTTCCTCTGTCTTCACTTGACACTTTCAACTGTTCTTCCTCTGCAACATTTTTCATCCTTAACTCATGGATAAGGAGGCTGCTTTGGAGTTCATCCACTGTTAGTGTGTCCACATTGTTGGATTCTTCGATTGAACACACAACATAATTGAATTTTGATGCCAGAGACCTTAGAATTTTGGCAGTAATGTCCTTTTCTGGCATTTTTCACCACAAGCTTTCATGCCTTTGGCTATGGTCAGATTCCTTCCAAAATAAGTGTTCACAGATTCACCTTCTTTCATTCTCAACAGTTCAAACTCAGTTTTGAGAGTTTGGAGTTGTGCCTTTTCACTCTTGTTGATCCTTTGAACTTCTGGGCCATGGAGTCGCCGATCTGCTTGGAGGTATCATCATTTAGGATAGTCTCCATGATCTCTCTATCTATTGACTGATATAGATAGTTCTTGATCTTCTTGTCCTTTAGCCGTTGATCCTCTAATTCCTTCAACTGAGCTTCATTGCCACTGTGCCTTCCGGAATGTTAATGATTCCTCCCTCAATCAAGCTCCAATATTCCTTTGATCTCAAGAAATTCTCCATGAGCTTGACCATAGTAGCCATCAAATTTTGGAATTGCAGGTTGTATAAACTTCCTATTTCCATTGCTACTTTCAGCCATCTCTAGTGTTTTGCTTCCTTTCAAACAGCCTTGATTTATAGGCTCTGCTACCAATTGTTAAACTATTTAGACAATTGAGGTAAACAAATCAACTTCTCTGCTTTATTAGACTGAAATCAGAGGCTTTAAATAGCCAAATAACACAATACAAAATTAGGAAATCCTACTAAATCTCCAACTAACTTTGAAGACTAACTACCTAGAAGAGGAGCTAGATCAACTACCCCTATTATTATGCAACAAAATTAAAATGCGGAGAAATAGTCAACAAAAGAGCAACAACGCAAGTAGTTGTGGATTACAAACTAACATCCCTATTATTATTATGGTTAATACTAACTCTTTTCTTAATTAAAATGCATCTACTTTCTGAAAAACAATAGTCAACAAATTCCGAGATTTCTTCAAAATCACAAAAATGGCAACTACTTCTTTGAATCCTCTTCGATATAACTCCAAACCTTCAAGTTCAACTCGGAGTTATACTCAATCGTGGAGGTAGCAATGATAACTCACACCTCCTCACAAACCACAAATTCGATGGAAATAACGACCATCTCAGTGGTGCAGATCCCCGCTCATGTTCATTGCTTTGGAAAGAGCGGGGAAGGATACTTAACTTGGAGAAATTGCCGAGCTCTCGTCGAAAATGACCCTCAACCGAGGCAATGGAAGGCTGAAAACAATGTGATTATGTCATGGCTTGTGGGGTCCATGACCAAGGAGCAAAGTGAGAACTTCATGTTCTACAACACTGCAGCTGAAATCTGGGCTGCTGTTCATGAACTCCACCCCAAGAAGGACAACACATCAGCCATCTATGATCTAAAATCTCAATTGAAGGATCTGAGGCAGGGTGATCAAGAAGTCACTCGGTACTACAACCAGTTGAACAAAATCTGGCAACAACTTGATATTTTCAGTGACCACAAATGGAAGTGCCCGACTGATGCAAAAATTCACAAGGGAAATACTGAGAATGACAGGGTCTTTTCCTTCCTAATGGGATTGCACCCTAGTCTAGACGATGTGAGGTGTAGGATTCTTGGCAAATCTCCTCTCCTAGCCTCAAGTCTGCCTTCTCAGAGGTCAAACATGAGGAAAGTAGGAGAAAACTAATGTTGGGAACTCAACCTCATCAGTCTTCTGCTCAATCTGATGCTCCTGCCTCTGCTCTTGTTTCAAAAGGAGCTCCCTCTCAAAAGGGCAAGAAGGAAAGGCCTTTCTGTGATCACTGCAAGAAAGTTGGGCATCCTAAGGAGTCTTGCTGGAAGCTTTATGGAAAGCCTGCTGACTGGAAACCTAGAACTGGGACAGGAAAGGAGTCCCAAGGCCCTCTATCTGCTCACATGAGTGAGGGTACTCCTAAGGAGTCTCCTGCCTTCTCACATGAACAGATGGAGGTCCTAAAAAGACTCCTACTTTCTGTTCCTAGCTCTGGCACACCTTCAAACACTTCCACTACTTCTGTGGCACACTCTGGTAATCACTCTCATTCCTACATTATATCTGACCATGGTCAACAACAATGGATTGTTGATTCTGGTGCCTCTGAACATATGACTGGGAATAAGGGGTTGTTTCACTCCCTTCTTCCCTGTAAAAAGGAAAGATTTGTGAGAATTGCTGATGGATCCACTTCCAAAGTTCAAGGGATAGGATCCATCATTTTCTCCAAGGATCTGATCCTTGACCAGGTGCTTTATGTCCCAAATCTGTCATGTAATCTCTTATCAGTTAATAAACTGGTTAAGAGACAAAAATTGTCTGTGATGTTTCATGAGAATAAATGTGTCCTACAGGAGACCAACTCTGGGAAGATGATTGGCAATGCTAGTGCTACTTCTGGTCTCTACTTGCTGCCTGCTAACACTGGCTCTCTGAATAAACAGAATGCTAACACTCCCTCAGTCAAGCTCCAATATTCCTTTGATCTCAAGAAATTCTCCATGAGCTTGGCCCAATGCTCATAGTAGCCATCAAATTTTGGAATTGCAGGTTGTATAAACTTCCCATTTCCATTGCTACTTTCAGCCATCTCTGTGTTTTGCTTCCTTTCAAACAGGCCTTGATTTATAGGCTCTGCTACCAATTGTTAAACTATTTAGACAATTGAGGTAAACAAATCAACTTCTCTGTTTTATTAGACTAAAATCCGAGGCTTTAAATAGCCAAATAACACAATACAAAATAAGGAAATCCTACTAAATCTCCAACTAACCTGAAGACTAGGCAACTACCTAGAAAGTAGGAGCAACAACGCAGCATTACAAACTAACATCCCTATTATTATGCAACAAAATTAAAATGCAGAGAAATAGTCAACAAAAGAGACCCCTACCCCTTTTAAATTCTGGTTTTGGTTCAAGTAGTTGTGGATTGATCTGCAAGAAGCATTGAGTCTTCCTTATGCTGTGTACGTGCTTAGTGCCAATGTTAATAGAGATTACCGTGAATTTGCTACTGTAGTTGGCCGTTGATAATCTATTACCGTGAATTTTAAGTATAAATCACTATCCTTTGCTTCAGGAGCTCTGTTATGTTGCATTTTGTAGCATTACAATCAAAATGCTCTTTATGGGACGGAATTAGTTATTTTTGTTGTATGTATGCACTCTCCATTTCTTTTCTAGACAAATGGTGGATATTTTTTCAAATCTCAAGCAACACATATGCTATGATTGCAAAGTAGTTGGATTTTTTTTTGCCCCTGCTTGTTGCACCTGATGTTAAGCTTTCCCATGAATGTGCCAGCATATCTTATAGATGAAGTCAAAGAATTTTCGTAAAAGAACCATATCCGATATCATGCCTTTAGGACCTTCGAATCCGGTTACATCTAGAGCCTACTCATATTGGTTTTACTGGTTTGCAGGTACAAGTTGAAAAGTATCGAGGAAATAGAGGCAGCCAAAAAGCTATTACAAGAAAAGAGGCTCGTGGGCCGCACCAAAACTGAATCAACTATTCCCTCAGTTACAGTGCTGACTATTTCCAACAGGGGGAAGGACTATGCTGAAAGACTCAGAAGAGGTTGGTAATTACATGCTTACATAAGGATGCTTTTTCTTGCTCTTTTGTATGTAGTATTTGGGTGTGTATATTTCATTATTAGGTTTGTCTACTTGACAATTACCCGTGACCAAAAGTTATACACTCACAACCATCGTCTACAGCCGCTGTTGATCATTGTGACTGACCTTCGATGATCAACGATTCTAGATGGTTGTGCTAAAACTGTGACATTAGAATTGTGGATGTATAACTTTTGGTCAGATGATAACACTAATGAGTAAGAGTATCGGTGAAGATCATTGAAGCTATCTCTTTATGTATGTGTATGTGTGTGTTTTTATTTTTAGAGAAGGCATTTATGTAACATCCCTCATAAATGTCATTACATGAAACAATCCTAGATCTCTGTTAGGATATAATGAGAGGGTGTTTGATTCAAACAGTGAATTGTTTGATCAAAGTGCAGACATTTGAATATTATGATTTCTTTTCCCTAGAAAATCTTCTCTACTTGCTTTCTGTCGTGTATAGCCGAAAGGTGTGAAATCTAATCTAAAATGTTGTAAAACAACGGACACCGCTTTTTGTATGCAAAGTTGTCACTTCGCATGCATTGTTGTCTATTCGGCTTCGTAGAGCTATGTCCCTTTGGCTAATATCGTTTAGCTTTCAGGGGCGTTGCCTTTGCCTTTGAGGCACCCATGATTAGGCAATGACCTTTCAGGGGCGTTGCCTTTGAGGCCCTCGTGATTAGGCAATGGCCCCTTTGACCCACTGTGGCATGACAGAGCTAGTTGATTCAATTTCATTGTGTTAATGTTTACCTGAACGACAACTTGATTGGTGACGATCACTAAAATATATAAATTATGAAATAATTCTAACAGTAACAATTTTTTGAAAGCCTAGCCACACTAAATCTACCTGAGGCACATCAACAGAGTTTAAAAATACGCATGTACTGCTCTTAAAGACAATGATAGATTTTGTGTGATACTTTTGAAAGACCATATTTTTTTCTTTTTGGGCGTTGTTATTGACATCCGGTGAATATACCGTTACATCATACTTCATGCGAGATTCAACTTTAGAGAGGTTGTTATTGAGTAAAGTTGTTTACCATTATTATTATTATTATTATTATTATTATTATTATTATTATTATTTTAATTTTTTGAGAAAGTTTATTATTATTTTGATGATTAGGAATGTTGGTACTTACAGGTGAACAGTAAAATAAATTTCAACGGAAATTTAAACAAAAGTTATTTCAGGAAAAGAGACCACAGCTTTCTTAAAAACATGTCCAAGAGGACTGAAATACCAGTTTTATGTTGTGAAATTTCTGCCATTGTCAAATGATATCGCGAAAGAGACGGTTATACCAACTACTATTGCTTTGAGCAACTGCTCTTTGAGTCTATCAAACTTTGCATTTTTCCTACAATTTCTCTCAAGCGTTGTCTCTTTTTCAACGGTTTTGCTTTGCTCCCCATACTTTAAGCTTCCATGTGGTTCTGTTTTATCCAATTATCCAATTAAATATATTGCTACAGATCCCGATTTTAGCTATATACTTTATTGTCTCCCATTTCGAGTAGATTCAAGAATTAATTAGAAAAAACATTGGTGCATGCATGTGTGGTTTTGAAGCTGAAGAGGATGACGATGTTGGGATGCTGGGAGATGGAGGACTTTAAGAGAGTGTATGGCCGTCGCTATTGCTGGAAGATGGCAACGGAAGTTGATTGTTAGGGATTTTGTTAACTGTTTGCACTTTGGCTCCCATTTCAAACGGAGGGAATCTGTAATCGGAGTTCAGGAGAGGTATAAGTGGGACCATGGTGGTGGCTCCGATGAGTGCCGGACCACCGTGAGGAGAATTAGGGCTGAATCGAATTGTCCTCGTTGTTCTTAGCGAATGGATCTTCTTTTCACTAATCGTCATCCAAATCTGATCCCTCCTCCTAAGAATTCCGATTCGGAATCGAATGCTGCTACATCTCATGAAAATTGTAAGACAGATAGTGATAAGAACAGCAATAATTACTGTAATAAGAGCGATGATGTTAATTCAGGGTATCCATATCAAGCTGTGAACCTTTGTCCTAGCTGTAAGACGGCTTATTACTTTCGTCCTCATAAAATGGCGCCCTCTGCAGGGAAGTTTTGTTGAGATTGGGCAGCTGAAATCGAAGAATTCTTCGGATAAAAGGTCTGCGGCGGAGGATGATTGGGGAAAAAAGTATAGAGCTTCCTTTTGGGAGACCTTTAAGTCTTATGGAAGTGAGCCACCGGAGAATTGGCCTCCTCCTAAATGGGATTGCAGTGCACACACTTCCTGGTCCCCCTTTTGCTCCTGGTATAAATGTGATTCGTGCCGCAGGTTCCATCGGAAATGGTGGAGGTGGTGGAAACAATGGTGGTAACTCTGGTGCGGGTAAAAACAATGGAGAGAAAGGTGAATGGGGTGGGTCCAATCTGGGGAAGAATTTACCAACGCCTAAAGAAATATGTATCGGACTTGACAAGTTCGTAATAGGCCAGGAACGTGCCAAAAAGGTCCCTCCCTGTGTTTCCTTTCTCATTATTATACATGACTAATTTTGAACTTGCCATGCTTTGTTTGCTGATGGTATTTGTTTTGTATGATCCCATCTGATTGGTCAGGATCTTAAGAATATGTTAGGCTCTTCGTTTTATGTGTTTTCCCTATGCACTAGTTATAAAAAATCAGTCTTGCTGCTGTTAGCCTTATGTTTTTGGCTACTTTGTACTTCTAAGTTCTAAGATGCGATATTGTCTTGTGTTGTACATGTAGTTGCTGAAAATTTTCATGCGCTGTGCTATTGATCATCTATATTAGTTGCCTCCCGGCTTCTGATTGAAGTTCGAGGAAAACAGTGGGATCATGATGGCTGTCAAGCAGCATTGGTAATTGCTACCGACTTGGAATGGAACGTAGGAGGCATCGGAATGAAGTTTGAGGAGAACAGTGGGATCACATAAAGAAATAGCTTCAATCATCTTCGCCAATACTATTACTCATTACTGTTATCATCTGACCAAAAGTTAATACACCCACAATTCTAATGTCACAGTTTTAGCATAACCATCTGACCATGAGTGAAACAAATGAATAAGAATAAGCCAGTAGAATAAAAAAAAGAAAAAAGACCATGCACAACAGAGGGAAAAAATAAAATAAAAACCACAAGCCGCACTAACTTTGAAACTGTTAAATCTGAATTGATTGTTTGAAAAAGTTTTAAAATACCACAAGCTTATTCACCCCCTCCCCTCCTCTATGCTTGTGTGTGTATAAGCCAGTTTGTGGACCAACAAGTGGTGTCAGAGCAACCTCTTTGACATACTAAAGAGAGATCTCACAATCAATCTGTTGGAAAACAATCCTTGTTGCTTGAATCTGTTGCCTGAAACTTGCTATCTGCTATTTCTTGATTAAATGGCATCTGCATCTTCTTCTGTCCCAAAGATCTTCAAACAGATCTCACAAAACCATTCCTTTCTCATTAGACAAATAGGATGAATGGAAAGACGCATGTTGTGGCACATGGGTGCTACACACGATGATATGATAATGATACAGATATTGGAGGATGGCCCTACAATTCCAATGAAGGAAAATACAGATCCACTCACCAAGGAGTCTGAGCCAATGATTCCTAAGCCCAGAAGAGAATGGAAAAGTGAAGAAAAGAGTCACATGACACCGGATGGTATTGCAAAAGATATGACCGTTGAATCCCTGGATAGTAGCATGTATCTGAGGATTAAAGGATCAAAAACAGCTAAGGAAATGTGGGACAAGATCATTCTTGTCTGTGAAGGAACCGAAGCTATCAAGGAAAACAAACTTATTGTTGCTACACAGAAGTTTGAAACATTCAAAATGAAAGCTGATGAATCCATGGAGGAAATGGAATGTAGATTCTATGAAATCATGAGTGAACTGGAAGCCCTTGGAAAAGCCTACTGATGTAGCACATCAAAGCAGTTAATAGACATTTTATTAATGTTTTAATTTAGTAGATAGCCGTATGGGCTTTATAAGTATTGTGTTTAACCTAAATGGGCTTTAAAGCCTATGAATATAGGCCAAGTTCTCTAAGTTGATAGGATATGATGTGATTTTGGATCCTTATTCTTCTCTTTTGAGAATGAAGCTGTCTTTGAGCTTGGATTAGCTCGTTTTTTACCCTTTTATTGTAGATCTTCTACATCACCTACACTCAGAAAGAAGTCTGCATGAGAGTTCTGAGAGCATTACCTGCTAAATGGAAAATCAAAGTCACTGAAATGCAAGACTCAAGAGATCTATAGAAAATGTGGTCACATTCGCTCTGTTTTCTGATCTGAAAGCTTATGAAATTTAGCTCGACACTTAGGATCCTGCTAAGACCAAAGCACCTGAAGTTTGTGCCCTTGTTGCTGCTCAACCTCAACCTATTCCTGAAGAACCTAAGAAAGATGAGGCTGCTGAACAACTGGCATTGGTAATGATGAAATTCAAGAAGTTTTACAACAAAGTAAAACAAGAAAAGAAAAATGATCACTCTCCCAGATACAACAGGAGAAAAGATCATTACAAGCCTAAAGGTGATGAATCAACTTCAAAGAAGGAAATTCCTAAAGATAAAACGGAATTGTGCTATAACTGCAGAAGATCTGGACACTGGAAAGCTGACTCCTTATGAAACTGTTAAAGTAAATATCCTGATGGCAAGAAGGAAGAAAGTTCAGAAAAAGGGAAACCAAGGAAAGCCCTGAAGCTGAAGTTGAGATTGACTCAAGTGATGCAAGCTTCTCATCTGATCCTGAAGATGGAGAAAAGAAACCTTGTTTCTTTGCAAATGTTGATGATTCAGATGATGAAATAATCTGCCTGATGACAAAGATCAATTCTGATCAGGATGATGAGGTAAATTCTGAATCCAATTCTGTTTGTGATTCTGAATCAGTCGATTCAGAAAACAACTTATCTGATTTTGAGAATCTGGATACTCAAAGTCTCCTTTTAGAATCTATGACAAAGTTTGAAGAAATTCAAGCTGAGTTTAAAATTCTGAGAGAAGAAAAGATAGTTACTTTCAGAAATTGAAAGGCTCAGAAAAGAGAATGAACTAATCAACCCAGTATTATTGATACAACATTTTTATTTATTTATTTATTTTTGGGAAAAGGATCCATTTTATAACAACCATCAAAGTATTAACGGGCTAATTCAAGATGGTAACCCAAAAAGAAAGAGATCACAGAAAGCACTAAAACAAAAGACTGGGACACAACCAAAACAAATTGGTCCCATGTCATGCCAAAAAAAAAGAGCACGAGTATAGACCAAGCTAAAGGTTCCAAGCTATACAAAACTCTGAAGCTTGTCTATGTATCATGTCAGCAAAAATGAAAAGGGGAGGGGGTGCCTGAACACGGTGGTGGAGAACACCATTGCGCCAAAACCAGGTTGCACAGACAGTAGCTCTGAATGTATACTGCCAATCCTCCCTCCAACGCCCCTGACCCAGAGTAGCAGAAAGGTTCAACATTATCCAATCTAAAGGGTCCTGGGGTCTCCAAAAAGCTCCCCAACAGCTAGCAGATACCATGATGCACCAGAATCGTTTAATCCAAGCACAATCTCTAAATGTGTGTAGAATGGTTTCTGTGTACGAATGACAGATTGGGCAAACATCCCAATCCATAACCCCATGCCTGAACAAAAATTCAAAGCTTAGATTATGTTCCCTTTAGTGTATTATATGGTAGTTAATTATAATAGTCTTTTATCATAACATGCGTCAGTGACTCGTCCCCATACCCACACGCCAGACATCGACCATCCCCCACATTCAGGGCCGTCCCTGTGAATTTCAAGGCCCTAAGCCAAATACATTTATCGGGCCCTAAGCCGAATACATCCAAGAAAAATTCTCTAGACTGATCCAACAGTCAGTCCTTTTGTCATGTAACGCTACTTCATCTTTGGTGTATGTATTGGAAACCTGGACAGAAGAAGGAAAAGGAACCATAAGAAAATGAAAGAGTGAAATGTATTATAATCTGTACAAGGAATAATTTGAGTAGAGAACATGTATTTGTCATGTACTTAAAGATACATATGTATATATACAAAGTATATATAGAAATGCCTGCCTGCATATGTGTGTTTTTTTATTTATGTAAATGCTTATCACCTAAGACAATTACCTAAAGAGTAATGAAACTCCATGTGATAAAACAGTGTGAAATATTATTAAAGTGAATAATGTGGACCCAAAAAGGGAGAAAAAGAGAAATATCCATTGCAGGACCCCCCCCCCCCCCCCCCCCAAAAAAAAAAAGAAAAGAAAAGAAAAATGGTACTGCTGAAACATGGGCTTCCAGTTCTATAATACTACTGGCTTATTTTTTTTTCAGATGACCCCTTAAAATAGCAGATTTTTGATAGGCTCTAAGCCATGGCCTGGTTGGCCTGGCCCAAGGGTCGGGTCTGTCCACATTATGTCACGCCAAATTACGATTCACAGGTGTACAAAGAAGTGTTGGATGCGCGGCTGCACAGCAACACTCCAACACCACTTCCATATTGCATCTGACCCACTTGATCTCGATGTTGCCTCCCCCGCATATACCTCGGTCGATACAATGATAACGCCGGTCGATAACCTGACTTAACGAATAGATACCCGTGCGCTCATAGTGCCAGATACGCTTATCTCCCAAACGGTAAGAAATAAAAAGAATGGTTACATTAGTTATACACAAGGACTTTTTAGTCATTTTAATTTTACGGTCAATATATTAACTCAGCTTCTTAATATGCGTGATTATGTCAAGTATATCAGACATTAAAACGAATAGTAATTATATTACGTGAAAAGGTGTATTATTTCGTTCCTTTTGCCATGCCTCCTTGTATATAACGTTTTCAATTTCAGATTGATCGAATAGACATGTTGCATAATTGAGGTATACAAAATATGCGTAATGATGGGCATAGGAATTGGGAGTGCAAAACATTTTACTATAGAAAAAAATATATCTCGAAGTTTATATAAAGGTGTCCCTTCGGGGACATCCGATAAAATTAGAACGATACAGAGAAATTTATATAAAGTTTATTATATCTATACTTTATTGCTCTATTGTAAATAACAGAGATCGATATGTATCGTGATGGAGATGTGTAAGTAAACCTGTGTTGAGGAATGAAAGGATGGTTTTTACATTGTCACTTCACGTAGGGCGCAATGCCCGAAGAGTGACTTGAACTAGGAGTCTATGATGAATGCATATCGTGTAGTGTGTCCTATATCCAATACGTATTAAACTATGAATACATTCCTAACAGGCATTGTGTCTTCTTTACAATACGTATTAAACTCTGAATACACTTGATACATTAGTATTAGTTTGCATACCCATAATGGTTATACCCTAACCACGAGCGCCCCCTCGCCCCCGATCCCACAAGGAATGCGAGGAGAGGTTAATCAGGTAACCTAATAGCGCGCGTACATGGGGCCGCCCGGTCGACCACCGCACCGAAGGGTGTTATCAATCGGAAATCAACCCCATTACGGGAATCGAACCGCTGACCTCCAAACACATCCCGGCGGTCACTACAACACCCATGCCTTCACTACTAGGCCATATCCAGGGGATAGTTTGCATAACCATAACTTGGAAAACTTAAAATGAACAAGTATATTGAAAATTGAGTACCAAAAAATCTAGATAGCCACTAAAAGTATGTTATTTTACTAGTATTTTAATATTGCATTATTTCAAATTTATAGTTTCTTCTGTAAATATTTTTAAAATTACCGAAATTACCTTCACACAATTACCGACATTTTTCAAAACTCCACCATATCTAAATGTGTATCTCATATCAGTATATCTCATTATCGCGTATTCGTAGTTGTACAACCTTTCATTTAAATAAATGAAAGTGCAGAATTCCTCAACAATTACAACTATTTGAAAATTATTTAGTTTCTGTTTTTATTTTTGAGGAAACAAGCATTTTATTAAGCAATATCCGCCAAACAATCGGCTAAAACATCATCCGGGGGCGAGCAGCCCCACAAAGTTCTTGTCAATTCGGGTTAGCCCTTTTGCAAATGACGAGGATGACGGTCTAAGATTGACCGGATCATTTATGACTCATTTAAGCCACACCGGGCCGAGTGCAGGAGCGTTACATATTTGGAAAAAGCGAAAGGACATATCATATTCAGAACAAAATTGACTTATGTTGAATTAAGACTCTTTTAATGAGATGAAAGCAATCAGTTGTGTTGAAGTAATGGGATTATATATAACAGATGAAAACTTGGTAATCAATTTGACATAAATTAAGCAACTCAGAGACAAAAATAAGATAATCAAGCACAAGTACAATAATAAGAGAAATAACGCTCAAACAGTACTCCGGCATGATTATACATGACAAAAGAAAAGGTAAGCCTATGTTTCCACTTCACCCCAGATTTTAAATTAAACATCTGGGGGGATAGAATGAAAACATAAGCTATATTACATATATAATTAAACCCCAAAATCAATTGCATTATTCTCGATTTCAAAAGAAGATAGAAGCACCTAAGAGCCTGCTAATTAACCCTCACGAATCAATGTCTTAATATTACATAATCTCATAATCAAATTAATGATCAATTTCACCGTCCCAAAAGCAGCCCGTATTCTCTCTGAATCCTTCCAACATTACTCATCTTTGAATATAATTTGTTGAAACCATTTCTAGCAGGTGAAAGGACAACAGGCAGATAACCCTTGTTCTCACACATAAAACAGGACTTCTGGAAATGCTCCACAAGAGCATCCTTTCCCTGCCCATTATTAATTTACACGTAAAAATCCTCATTAAATTCAACCATTAAAATGATTATTGAGACCAATGTCATAGTCAATGACGACGGAATGTTGTGATAGTATTGTATTCGGAAGATATATAGCAATATAATATATCTTGTTTATGTATATATATATATATACCTGAATCCGTGCCCGAGCGAGTTCGCAGATTTTCTTTTTTGAAGTAGATATTCCCATGGAAGTTGTGTAGAATCTCCATTCATATCCATGAAGAACCTTCTTCAGTGTCAAGACAGCATCAGAAGTGGTTAAATTAACAAAAACATACCCTAAGTTGTAATTTGTCCTGAAAATTAGTGAAAAGCGTAATCATAACATCAATTAAACTAACCTTCAAAAATTATTTAGTGAAAAGCGTAATCATAACATAGATACTTCAATTTACTAATTAAATATGTTGCACTGATCTAAGTGGTAATTTAGCATCAGTACTATAACCCTATAGCATTTTTAGCGTAGGCCCAGTGTTCAAACCCTTTTAGGGGCAAAAAAAAAAAAAAAAAAAAAAAAAAAAAATCTAAACTTTTTGGATAGTTTCACTAATTGGAAAACTTCATTAATAGGAAATTGCAGTCCATAATTACATTTAATCTAGGATGTTAGGAATAGTATACCCGTCACATAATATAATAAGTCTTTATAAACCTTTTTATAATTTAAACAAATTAATTTTTAAAATAATTACCTGAAATCAATGGGGAGGTAAAAGAAATCGTACGCCAGGTCGTGATCACAGCAGAACCCATCAAGGAGCTTCATTAAATCATTTCTCCTGAAAATTAAGCATTTTATTGTTGTGAGGTAAATTAATACAGTAATTAATACTCCCTCCGTTCCATAATATCACATGCAGCCGTCAAACTATTTTGTTTCAATTTATCTGATGCAGTACAATTTCCAATGCATCATTTATTGTTAATTTTTTAAGTTATCTATATTTGTTTTATTGTGATTGGTTAAAGGTGAAAGAATTCATTGCAATAAAGTACTTTTTTTTTAGTTATTCCATATAAAATATGTCATTAAATACACTTTCGTAATAAATATGTTTTTGACGACTGCATCAGATATTGTGGAATGGAGGGAGTATATACTTATAAATGTCATATAGGGCTAAAAATGACACTACACGTTCATACAACACATATCCCTAGGAGTCATGATCAAAATAGTATATTTTTCAGGAAAACATCAACCAAGCCTACAATATGGATTGATTTGAAAAATAAAGCTAAAAGACTGCAATAACCTTTACTTTTTTCGAAAAACCTTTCGGTCACAGCAAACAAGGCATCAGAGCCTTCCCCACCCTCCACACCCCCATGACCCCCCCCCCCATGACCTTGGTTCCGCATTTAGTACCCTATATTTTTTTAAAAATTGTATAAATGATTACTCCCTCTGTTCCACAATAACTGAGACAGTTGTTAAAATATTTTGTTACATTTTATGTGAGGCAGTACGATTTTCAATGCAACATTTATTGTGTTTTTACTTGATTTACCCTTATTTATTACACTAGGAGATATAAAAAAGAAGGCAGCATTAATTGTATCCAAGGATATTCTAATCATTTCATTATAAAAGTTAATGCATTAACTCACATCCTTAATATGTGTGATTTTGGCAACTGCCGCAGATAAATTAGAACGGAGGGAGTATATAATATATTAACTTTTACTATTTAAAAATATTCACATTTATTTACCTATTAAATTTGCATAAAAATGTCTAGAAGGGCATGTATATGTTACGGGACATATATTGTATACAAGTATACAACGTATCATTAATTACCTACTAAATGATGTATAAAGTGAAAATAAAAAAGAGAAAATAATAGGCATGTAAAAATTACTAGTTTTTGAATGAATATTATATTAATTAAACATATGATTCTAATAAAGCTGACTCTTATTTTTTAAGATGCGTTTATTTTGAGTTAAAATGCTTGTTGTTATATAGGGACAGAAAGCACGTTTGCATATGTACTGTATTAATGGTAATTGATGATGTTTTTAATTATCCGACAAAAACATTAAATAAAAAAGAAATAATAGTATTACTATGTAGTACTACTACTATGTTTTTTTTTTTTTTTTTTTTTTTAGAACAATAAAATGTCTTTCTAATTTAAGATTTACAGAAATTAAAACCAAAAAAAAAAAAAAAAAAAAAGATTTACAGAAATTGGAACGCACTGCTCAATGGAACTTACAAGAAGCATTTATTATGTAAGGAAAATGATGAAGATGAATTAATTACAGATGTATTACAAAAAAATTAATTACAGATGCAGTCCATGTCCATCTATAAATGCAAATGATTGACAATACTACTAGTACTAGTACTACACTCGTCTAAATGAAAGACCAATTTATCCCACTAACCCTCCCCTCTCCTCCCCCTCCCCCCCCCCCCCCTCCCCTCCAGATTTAAATGCAAATTCTTCAAGCTAGTATAAATGAATATAATATACGTATATATACACACTTAAAAATTTACTTCAAACAAAAAAATTAGTAAACTTACCTCGTTGAGGATGAAGGGGGCACCGACCGTTCGGATACATTTCTAGCCGGAAGATCGTTTGGCTCTCCGACAGTTTGGTGTTGAGTCGGGGGCGGAGGCGGAGGCAGAGGCGGAGGCGGAGGCAGAGGCGGAGGCGGAGTCTGCGGTTTAGACGAGCATGTTAATAGATTTTGTACAAAGTAATATGTAAACGACATACAACAAGTTCAATCATATAATACCTGTATCGGTGGTTGAACATGCGGAGAAAGGTGGCCGACATTCATCTTTCTGGCAAGCATCTCTAAAATAGTGTTCATACGGTCCACCTTGGCTTCCACACGGTCCACCTTGGCTTCCATACGGTCCACTCGATCTTTTATTTACACCCTCCCTCGTAAAATCATCTCTCACACCGTCAAAGACATGATGTAAAAAGGGCATTACATCATTGATGTGAACGTACCCCACCGAAGATTGGCCTGTATCCGGTTGTCGCTCATTATCACGACCACTCCTGATAGACGAAGGAGCATCGAAATGTCCTCCTCCACGAGGTACATGCGTTGGACGCACATGGTGATCGACCTGGTTTCGACGACGCCGTCGACGTTGATCATGCACTTAGGCATTGACCGAATCACGTACCTCATCGGTAAGGTTATATGCACGCCGTGGAGGCAAAATTTGTTCTGCAGTAATCCCTAACCCGCGTATGATTTGCAATTCTTGTCCCTGTAAGGTTATAGGATTGATCGTTTGTACCTATAAAGTAAAAACAAAATCACTATTAGTTGCAACATGTTAGGTAGAAATATAAGTGTATAAAAAAATGCAAGTAATCAATACCTCAATTGACAATTCATCAAATGTGGTAGATTTTGGAGTGGGTGTGTGAAACCTCCATTTCAACATTCTGGGAAGTGCATTCAGTCTAACTAAATCAGCGAACCGTTTTTTATCATCAGGATGGGTGTGTAACAATGGAAAGATCTCGTATGCCCAATACTGCAACCCGGGATACCATCCTTCTATATGAGGTTTGTGCACTTTCTCCCTATCTGTGTATCTCTTAACATTACCGAGACACTTACCCATCAAAGAGTAACTTTTGTTCCACAAGAACTCACCCTACGGATACAAATTAAATCGATCAAGGTCGAGCTCGGCTATATAGAATATTTCCCTTGGTATGTTAGTCTTTTCTTCATGTCCTAACATAAATTTAGAAACTATGTACACACGGCACAACCGTTCTAGAACATCAGATTGAATTTCATCTTTATTTAGTAATTTTGTCTCTACCATCGCGGCCGTGATTGGTTTGTTACGTAGTTCCAATTTCCCTAGTGTACGTACGTGCCAAAACGTAGACCAGTAATCATGGCAAACTCTCTTTTGCCATATGTATGAATCACGTCACCGAATCGAAATTGTAACCCGTCGCCCCGATCAGGATATACCATTTGTTGAAGCATGTAGTGCCATATAATACCTGAAAACTGCCAGTCGTGTCTCGCTTTGAGAAATGGCCTAAAGACGGTTTCTTCCAATATGGCAATTTGAGAAGCGCCAATCTTCTCGTGCACGTTTTCCTTCGCCCCCTTATATTGCCATTGGGCTGACCATTGCAAATGTGGTGGAATAACATACGTGCCTGGAACCCCTACAAGCTGCATAATGTATGTATGTTACACAATTTATATATATATATATATATATATCAGACTGTAATATTTAAATATTATTGAAAATTTTGGTAATGTCGTAGCTCTGTAAAACAGGGGATGACGTATGCTACACCAATTTTCCTACACATTAATATTACGTAGTTTTTATTAAATGGGGTCAAAACACATACTAGCTTTAAATTATATATTTTATTCCATATCAATACTTATAAAAAAGTTGTCAATCAACAAAAGGGGTGTTTCTATTTTTTTTCGGTTTTAGTTTTTATTTACAATGAATTGTCCAAATAATTACATATACCTATTTTTTCCGTTTTAGTTTTTATTTACAATGAATTGTCCAAATAATTAGATAAAATAATTTTTTTGGTTTTAGTTATTATACTACCACTTGACTACGTAAAAAAGAATATCATTTGCTTCGATTTTATTGGGTTTTAGTTATTTATTTGGACAATTAATAGTAAATAAAAAACTAAAATCCAATTACACCGAAACAACCCGTAGTTGATTGAGAAATTATATTTTTTTAACGTAGTCAAAAGTTGTGTTAACACCATCTTTGATTGACAAAAAAATTATGTTATATATATATATATATATATATATATATATTTATTTATTTATTTATTTATTTATATAAACTTGAAAAAAAGACAACACACTTGATTAAAACGATGTAAGAGTATTAGTATTAGTTGGTGTAGGGCAAGTGGTGTGCACCAATCGTCATTGTATATTTTTCTACGTTTGATATATTATTGAAAAGTTCGGTTGTGTCGTAGCGCCGTAATAAAGTAATCATCATGACGTGTTAGATGTATTTACATCATGACGATTGGTGGAAAATATGCCGGACAGAGCCAACAGAACAAAATATAATTTTTCGATCTAGCAGATGCCTCGCTTCCGGCCGAGGCTTTACCAGGATGTTGAGAATGGGAAAATATGCTCTATTGAGCAGACCTAATGAAATTTTCTACTAGCTAGCTATATAAGGAGCCCCAATACAAAGCCTGGGGATTAGGCCGACACAGCCGATCAGAAGGAATCGAAAACACCCTAGGGAAACATGCAATTTCTAAGAACCTCGTTAGGTCGAGGCATACCATGGAATGCGCCGTATTTCAATTGGTTGTAATGTTCAATCGTTCTATTGGTCGTATTTCCAAGTATTCAGATTGTACAATTTATTTATTCAAATGAATATAAACTTAAAATAAAAGTAAAATACAGTATACACACGTAAGTAAACGGATAATCAGGGATGATCCTACACCTAAATCTAAATAAGCAAAAGTATTTAAAAAAATAAATGGTATAAAAATCTAGTTAATTACTAGTAGACTACATAATAAATGTAATGTATACTAACAACCTATTCTACGACTTTATTATTAAATATCTATACCAACAAATTCAAATTAAACCAAAACCTAAATTAATCAATCAAATACGGCAATACATCTACGGGCTTCTAATTATATTATATTACATAATACAAAAATTTATTAAATACAATATATTATATTACATAATTAAAATATTTATTAAATTCAATATGATACAATTTTCTAAATGTTGATATATGAAACATCACACTACGTTACATAATGTATAAAAATAATATTCATACATATTGAAATCTAAATTTTCTAAATATGTAATTGGTACCTCCGGAAGGCCGGGGATGCCGCCGCCGCCGCCACCACCTCTAAACCCTAAACCAACTACACCACTAAAACCACCACCACCACCACTACCACCACCACCTCTATAAGCTGTAAATCCAAGAAAAATCTCCAGCACCACCACCGGAAGCCCCGACCGCACCACCACCTCCGACACCACCTCCGACAGCACCACCAACACCACCAATAGCTCGGCCTAAATCACCCTCACCATCACCACAAGAACCAAAATCCAAGCCAAAATCACCAATATAATCTCTTTCTTCATAGCTTGACATTGTTGAATTATATAATTTTGAAAAAAATTATTTTGTAAGAACGGGGGATTATTTGTCTATCCTTAGACTAATTCCTTCTTCATACGGGAATTAGAGGATGGATTTTCATACGGGAAAGAACCGGGGGAGGGAAATCCGATTTCAAAACGGGGGGAGTAGGGGAATTTTTAGATCTGTTTTTTTTTATTTGGGGAAGAAGAAGGGGGTTTCCCGTATGAAGAAGAAGGGGAGAGGTTTCCCGTATGGAAAATGGACCGCCCCGTGCTTATACATCCATGAAACACAATTCCCGGACGTATATGCTAGGAGTAGTAGCACCGATCGAGACACTCGATCTTCGCACAGCGGAAGCTTATGCGATTTACGATATGAGACATAACTAATTAATCCTACAAGAAGGTTAAAGATTTACCTTTTCGGAGAGGAAGAGATAATCGACCAAAGGGAGAAGCCGTGATCTTCCGAATTGTATCTCCAAACGACGACTGGTGGACGTCGATCCTCGCCATAGAACCTCCACGAATATGCACAAGAAAAATCCTAGATTTTTCTCCTCTTAATGACAAAGGCAAGAAACTAATTTTTCTTCCTTTATTTTACAAAGTGGCGCATTTAATTATGATTATTGTGCTAGGAGGAACTCTCTTTATATAGGAGCCAAGAGAGTTATCATTTTCACACCACAAAAACCTTCCCAAAAGGAAAAGATATTTTTGCTACAAAATAAGAGATAATTCCCGAAAAATTTATTTTTCCATTAATTATCCAACAAATAGATAATTAATTAATTACTCATATCACATAATCTAGGAAAATTTCTTCTCCTAATTATCCACATGTGGCGCCACCTTTTTTTTTTTATCATTTTAATAGAAAATGTTTTTTCTATTTTACATATTATTTACCAAATAAATATTATCGCATATTTATTAAATAGACCAACTATTTAATTTAATCTCGAGGTTCCATAAAACGAGATAACACTCGCGTGTTAGGAGCCAACCCGGGGACCATGGACCTATAATCAGTAACTACAATAAATTAAATAAAATATTCATCGAACAGAATATTTCTACTTAATTCATTAATTCCGGAATTACGCCACCATAAATCCGAAACTGAACTCTATCGATTATAGATATAACTTATTCTCAAAACGTCAAGTCGAGTCGATAAGTGTCCATTATATAATCATTTCATATAAACTAACCCTCCATAGACTATCCGTAATGAAGTAGGATTATTTCCGTAAACATTCTTCAATACATCTTATCCTTATTTACCATTAACCCACTAGTGATCAATTAGTTCATAACAAATACGAACTCCCGGGATTGATCAGTTTCTAGGATCAACAAATAAGGGGATTGTCTTTCTACTTTCCGCAGGAAGGAATGGATTCCATATCTGTGAGACACACACTTCTCACTCATTCCAGAATAGTGTCAACGTGAAAGTGATTCGGACCGTGCCGCTTAGCGATCCTTAACGAACACATCAAACCCTATCCTGAAACAAGTAGGAGTCTGTAATCACTTCAGGATTAAGGTTAATCCATAAATGATCATCTTGTGATTTAATAAGATTTCTCAATCACGGAATTATATGAGAAAACTCAGATTAAATCGGTCCAGTCTTATATGACTCTTAGCATATATAAATGCCCCACTTAGACAACCAATGTCGACGGTCCGGATAAGACGGTCACACCATAAAGTGTTCTGGGCGCATTAATGGTGGTTTAATCAATAGACCCTATACTTTGATTAAGTTCACCACGGACTAATAGTTCAAGTGTATCACCATAAACTTAATCCTCATGTGTGTCACACACTAAGTTATATGGCTACATATGATACGACTTAGGGTTTTCAGTAGTGTATAACTTACAAGCACGAAGCAAGTAATAAGATGAGAATAAATCTGTCATTTATTAATTATAAAAACAATTACATAAATTGTCTTTCGGGCGCTACTTCCAACAGTATACACCCGGGATTTATCAAACTCGCCCCATACATAATAAAAATTGCTCGCCCGGTGTGTATACACCCGGGAAAAGGCTTTTCTGGGGTGTATACACACGGGAAATGAAGCTCGCCCCGTACGTATCAAAATTCGCCCCGTACGTACCGATTTAGAACCTTAGGGCACTCCCAGCAGATGCCCTATACGGTGCCCTATCCCTAAAATGAAGATAAAAAATAGAGTTTTGCCTCAAATAGCTCTTACAGCAGAGGCCCTATCCCTATTTATTTATAGGGATATGAACAGTGCATCCCTACTTGTGGGGATAAACTATTCACTGCCCTAAACATATTTAATTGTTAAAAATTATAGGGATAGGGATAGGGATGCTGCTGGAGTGAAATAATAAATATTTAATGTGTATAAATAGGGTTGTGAGGTAGAATATGTATTATTTAATAATATTTGAAATGTTATAGGGATAAGGATAGGGATGCTGTTGTAGAGGTTTTTGAATTGAGATGTTGTAAAATAAGGATATGTATTATTTTATATTATTTTAGGATAAAATTTGGGGACTCTGCTGGGAGTGCCCTTACACACGTGAAAAGTGAACATCCCTCACATAATACACCCTGGAAACACCCATCACGTGCGTATACGTGAGGATAACCTCTTTTCGGCCCTGTACGTAAACTTATGCCTCAAAAAAAAAGTAAAGGGAGATAGGGCCTGAAAAAAAAATTCCCCCATGTGAAACAACAATTTTTGTACGGATGGTGATGTATCTACTACACATAGTGTGTGTAGTGGATATACACTACACACATCTATTCCAGAAAGTTCTTATATGGTGAGTCCATTTGAGGATTAACACACGTGAAGATTCTGGACCACACAGATTCAACTCAAATTCAAACTGTGTTGTTCAGAATCATCCACGTGTGTCTACGGTGCAAATGGAGTGACTAGGGAAGAATTACCCATCTTTTCCATACATTTAAAGTAGTACACTTTAATTTGTGGGTAAGATGTGTGTAGTGTATGTCCACCATACACTATGTGTAGTGAATATATCATTTTCCTTTTTTTACAGCCTATTTTATTTTTAAGTAATGAGATACAATTAAATTGACACAACGGATGATACAACGGGTGAAACAATTTAATCTCACACCCTTGATTTTTTGATGAGTCTACATTAGAAAACTAATCAAAATCAAAGATAAGATTATGTTATGTCACCCGTTGTGTCAATTTATTATGACACTATAATTGAACTTTGTTTCTACCGGGATAGTAATATTTTCCAATACTCTTTTAACTCTATGACTTATGTCAAGACACATATCAATTCACCAGTCACATATATTAATAAAGGGAAAAGTGTGCTTGAAAAAATTGTTATTTACGTGGTATGCTTCAAAAGATAAAGTTTGAAAAATATGTCAGAAAAGTATTTCGTAGCGTTTTCGTAGTTATTTCGCGGTAAATCCGTAGTAAATCAGCAACAAAATACTTTTCAGACATATTTTTCAAATGTTATTATTTTGAAACATATCATACAAATAATAAATTTTTATATTTTTCAAATATAGTAGTATATGTAGTGAAATATATTACTATAAATAAATACCGTCCTTCATGACCAAAAGGTACTTCACTATGCATCTAGAAAATTAACTTTCTCGTGACCAGTAAACCGGACAAAAATAATAATAATAATAATAATAATAATAATAATAATAATAATAATAATAATAATATTATTATTATTATTATTATTATTATTATTATAATACTGTAAATCATTTAAAAACTCTATTATAAAGATTTCAACAGAAAAAATAACACTACACCAAATACTCTATTTTTTAGAGTAAACTACAGATTCTGTAAAATTTTCTTTACGTCTACCGCATTCATCCAGATTCTGTAAATTTTCCTTTATATCTTCGGCATTATGTAAAATAAAGAGTCTGATGCATTTCATCATAAATAAAAATTCTGTAAACTAGAAAAACGTGTTTTTAAAACTGTGTAATAGAGTATTCGTTAAAAGTATCTGATGCGAGTGTTCTTAAGTGACGGGTGAAACGATCAGAAACGAACAGAACGACACAATTTAAATACATAAAAAAACTGTGTGATTCACATTAACCATACAATGTCTCCAAACGCATGGAGACACCACAACTATTTACCATGTGGTTGCCGAGTGAAATTGGCATTTCAGGCAACTGTAGCAACACAATTTTTTTTAGGTGTGTCAGACCCTCTAATTTTTTTTCGAGTAAAACGTCCAAATTTGGAAGAAGTGGGTCAAAAACGTCCAAATTTGTACGCATATCGTCCAATTCTATTGACATGCATTTAACCTTCTAAAATACACAAAAACCGTCCAAAATACACAAAAACCGTCCAAATGTGGACGGAACCGTCCAAATTCGGACGAAAACCGTACACTTTTCAAACCTTCATCAAATCGTCCAAATTTGGACGATGTAATCTAAAAACGCACCGTCCAAATTTGGACGATTTGATGAAGGTTTGGACGGTTTCGTCCACTTTCAAAGAACCTTATCAAGTTTTATTTACTTTTTTCACCTACTCTTTCACCAGCCTCTGTCTTCACCGTTTAACAGACCCAAAAATCACCATTGTTGAGTTTGTGGTCCTTCAAACGAAATAAACAATAAAACAATCAATATCGGGGGTTGTTTTTGCAAAGAAATGGGTAAGCATTCATTCACCTAGCAATTATTTACTATTGAAAAAATTTATATATCGTGTTTGTTTTTATTGTTAATTGTTCACATGAATGTATTATGTTAAAAGCGCGTTTAATTAGCGTGTTTGTTTTTATTGTTACTTGTTTTTAATGAAAAAATTTATTTATCGTGTTTGTTTAAATTTTGTTCAATTAGCGTTGTGTAGTATGTGCGGTATTTAGGGTAGAGAAATGATTAATTTTGATGTTATTTTTTGATAATGGAATTGATATTTTGATTATATACATTTTCACTTTGTTGAAGCAAGCGTGTTTTATTGGTTTGGTTATTAGTTGATTATGTTGTTGTTGTAGAGAAAGATGCCAAATCCGCCTTGAAAATATATGGTATCTATTTTACGGAATTTTGTAATAGTATGAGAACATTTTTTTAAATTAGCGTAACAGTTATGTTAATTAAAAAATTGAACCAAACGACACACTACTGTTGTTTGAAAAACCAAAAATCAATATCTCGCACTGAATTCTATGGTACGCCTCGGCCTGACGAGGTTCTTAGAATTGCATGCTTTCCCTAGGGTGTTTTCGATTCCTTCTGATCCGCTGTGTCATGCCTAATCTCCAGGCTTTGTATTGGGGCTCCTGGTAGGTAGCTCGTAGAAAATTTCATTAGGTCTGCTCAATAGAGCATCTTTTCCTGTCCTCGGCGGCTGGTAATCCTCAGCCGGAAGTGAGGCACCCTTTAGATCGAAAATATAAGGTCTGTTCCGCCCGCTCCGTACGGCCTCTGTTCTCCCTCGTCATCATCAAGTATTTGATGTATTATTTTTATATGATTAAAAATATGTTATATTATTATGTTTTATCAACGAATTCTATATAAAATATATGAAATTATGGTATAAAGTGTTAGTCTTTATAATTTAGAGTGTTTAGTAATAAAAATAATAAAAAGTTGTAATTTTGTACCGATTTTAGTAAATCGGAGTGTCGTGTCAGATTTACGTGGGTATTTGTGATGTTTTATTGCAGATTTATAAACCAAGACCCCGAGAATCGACATTTTGAAGTTTAATCATATCTACGGAATGATTTATAGAGTGCCACGAGTTTAAATGGTCAATTGAATAGCTTAAGTGGACAAGTAGCCAATCAATCTGGATAAGTAATAATAGAGAAATATCTTCGACAAACGAATGGCTCATCAAAAAGATATTTTCGAAAAAGTGTTCTTCACAAAAGTTGTAGATTTTTCCAAGAGTGTTCCAATGCAATTTGAATTATGAAGATTGGAGGTCTAGAACTTAAACAGTGATCAAGTGGCTAATCGACTTGGATTAAGAAAAAATCCCGTAAAAGCTTCGGAGGAACACGAGGTCATCAAAAAAGCGTTATCTGGAGAAGAGTCCTTCATGAAAGTTGTAGAGTTTCTCGAGATCTTAATTTTGGCATTTCGTTTGCGATTTTTGGAGGTCCAGAACTCGAGATATGAATTTTACAAGTTATATATAATTATATATATATAAATATCTCCTACCGCACATGCTGAGTTAATCATGGAAGTGGGGATCATCATTATACCGGACCGATCCGGCTTAATCTCGGACCGGTCCGGCCTCTTCAACTTTGCCTATATAAAGGAGCTCATTTCAACGGCTCGAGGATGTACCAATATATATATAACAGTCTATATATATATATATCTTCTCCTTCTTCTTTTCTTTTCTTTTTTTAGTAGTAGTAAATAAGGCCTTACGCCGTAATAATGTAGTATCGTTGTAATGCTCGAGAAAATCTCGGAAGTCGGTTTTGCTAAAGAAGTTGTAATGTCCGGAAAATACGATTTCTGAATCAACTGCCGTATTCGGGTAACTTTTCTTAAGTATTTATGTTTGTTTTTGTATTTTTCGTTGTTATAATGTTTTTAGGCTAAATATAATACTGGCCAAAACTATGTAATCGGTTTTATTTCGATCTTTTCGTTAAAGAAATGTTGTTAAGTTAAAATGACTAAAATTGAGTTAATTGAATCTTTTTCTATTTTGATCATATTCGTATTGACATATTTAATAGATGCGAGGAATTCATAATCTAATTATGAATTGACGCCTCGTAGTCGGGATTTGAAATAAAAGATAGAAAAACCGGAGGGTAAAATTGGCCGTGTGAACAACGTGATAACGGAATCCGATTTCTAACCGGGGGTAAATTTGTTTTGGGAGAAATGAATTTTATTATAATTTGTACTCGAGATCGTAATAATGTTAAATCATCGGTTTAATTGAAACTTAAACCGGAAAGTTGAATCGTCCGGCTTTGACAACCGGAGCCTTTAAAATAAAATTGACCGTTTGACGAACGGAATGACTCCTTTTTATCTAAAGGTAGATTTGTACTCGGGACACTGTTCGATTAATTCGTTTACCGTAACGATTGTGGACCTTGGACTGATGACAATGGACATATGACAATTTCATACACTCATGAGAGGAGGAATTGTTTACCTCAGGAGTGCACCGTTTCACTTACTCAATTGGACCTAAAATAAAAGGAGAGATCGAACACATTTCAATTAATCGAAAAGATCGTATAAACCAATTATATAAGTTTTGGCCAGTTCTCTAAAAATTATCTATTAATATCTTGGTACCTATATATTTATATCTATATATATATTTTGCAATTTATGTACATCTATATATATTTATATCTATATATATATTATATTAGAATAACTATTAAATTACATATTTATTTTATGTTAACTAGAATAGTAGTAATTTGTGTGATAAAATTGCGATTTAGATCGAGTTAATAACAGCTCTTTGGTGTTTAACCACACGTAAAATAAATTACCAAGTTCCCTGAGGATTCGACACCTGACTCGCCAGACTAGAACTACGATTTGACCCGGTACACTGCCGGTTAGGATCTGTATAGCCTAGAAAAGGTCCGTCAGCACAATTTTGGCGCCGTTGCCGGGGAACGTCGCTAATTTCTTTTTATGTGTCTATGGTTACTACTTGTATTAGCTTAAAACTCTCGAGAATAAGTCAACACTTTTCTTATCTCATTTCTATTTTATTTTTCGTTGGTTGTTGCCTTTTAGGAAAATTACCAATTTTTACTACTATCAATTTCGTGTTATTTTCTATTTTCGTTAGTTGATGACCAGAAGTGGTAAGGCCCCTCTCGTTCCTTATAAGCCTGACATAAACACTTACGAAAGGCAGTTAAGAGTAGAGAGTAAACGCGGTCATACTAGTCAGGGAAATCCTGGCCAAGAATCATCTTCAAACAGAAATACGAGAATGGTCGAAATCGGTGATGAAACACCTGAACAAGGGCTGGAACATGCTCTAGGGCATGGACAAAACCCTGTTAACCCTAATAATAATAATAATAATAGAAATAATCAAAATCGGAACCAGAATAATCGTAATAATCCACCAAACCCGAGACCTATATGTGATCAAACAGTAAGAAGAAACCAGACTAATAATCCCATACTTTTACCTAATGAAGGAGCGAATAATTTCGAAATTAAGTCTCATCTTTTTGGTTTAATTGACGCAAGAGCCCAATTCCTAGGAGAGGATGATGAAGATCCACATCATCATCTCTATCTTTTGAAGAACTCGTGCAATACGGCCAAAAGTCAAGGTGCTCATAAGGAATTAACGAGAATGACTATGTTTCCTTTTTCTTTAAAAGGACGAGCCCGAGATTGGTTTATGTCTCTTCCACATCATTCACTTACTAGTTGGGAGGAGATTCAAACTGAATTTCTGAAACAATATTTCACTCCTGGACGAAATTTGGAATTAAAAGTCGAGGTTGCTAATTTTAGACAAGGATCTGAAGAAACACTTGGGAATGCGTGGGAAAGGTTTAAAAAATTGTTAAGAGCTTGTCCCGATCATGGTTATTCCTTAGATATGCAAATTCAACTCTTCTGTCGTAAATTGAGAAAAGACTCACGTGCGGATGTAGATCATGCATGTGGTGGTTCGTTAATGATGAGTGAAGCTCAAACAGTTTACGATGCTATAGAAAAGATTTCCAAAAATAACAGAATGTGGGAAACCGGTTCTAGCACCGAAAAAGTAGCTTTTGCGGGAGAATGTACGTCTAATACGGAAGTTCTAGCACACTTGGAGAATTTGAGTAGGAAATTTGATGGTTTACAACGAGAATAAGAACCAAAATTCGAGAAAATAGTACACCAAATGAATACTCAAGTCATGATAATGTGGCATTAGGGAGTGAAGAACCAACGGGATATTCAAGGGAGGAGGTGAGTTTTCTTCGACGGCATATAGGAATTTGAACAATGCATACTCAAACTCATTCAATGCTATTAGAAGAGATCATCCTACTTATCGATGGTCCGAAAACCCTAGTAAGCCGGGACAACCGCCATATCCAAATCCCATATAGGAATAATAACCAAGTTTATCAAGAAAGTACATCTAATCAGAATTTACAATCATTACCAAGATCCTATCCTCAACATACCACTCAAAGTATACCAGTAACTCAGAGTTCAACTCAACCTGCAGAAGGAGTTGAAAAATGGGAAAAACTAATGGAAAATATGATGGGTGTGGTATCTACTCAAGCTAAGAATATGGAAACGATGATGACTTCTATTGGTACAGTCACTAAAGATATGAGTACAATAAAAACATCTATGAGTGGACATGATACCATAATGAGAACAATAGAAGCTTCATTAAGGAATATGGAAGATCATTTGAGTAGGGAAGGTGAACGTAACAACAAGTAGACCCCAGGGAGGATTACCAAGCAACACCGACGAAACCCAAGAGAGGTAAATGTTGTGGTTACGAGAAGTAGGAAGCTTAGTGGAAGTAATGGAGTAGAAAACTTTGGGAATAATGAAGTAGAAAATGATTTAGATGGAAAGAATGATGAAACTAAAGATAAAGATGAATTCAACGACGAGGAAGAAGAAATTATAGATAATTTCTTGAAAAGGAATAAAGTTTGGAACCCGAAAATGAAGGTGAAAATTGGGTAAAAATCCCTAGGATTTTGAAAGACCCTATGGATAAAGATTTAAGGAATTTATTCAAGGAACATGTTAGAATAAATGAGAAACAGGAAGAATCGAAAAAATCTGAAGCAGAGATTGATTCAGGGAACAATTTAAAGGAAAAAATTCAAGAACCTGAAACATGGCGATTAAGTAATACTCAAAGGTTTAAGGAAAAAGGAAAGGAGAAATTGACTAAGGAGCCAAAGGTTATAGATTTAGAATCTTTACCCTACCCTCCTAAAGATCAAATCAAAAAGGCAAAAACTGATAAGAAGTATGCTCGGTTCCTTGATACCTTTCGTCATCTTCATGTTAATATCCCTGTTATTGAAGCTCTGATTAATATACCTGCCTATGGAAAGTTTCTGAAAGAGATACTATCAAATAAGAAAAAATTAGAGGAATACGAGAATATATGCCTAAATGAAGAATGTTCTGCAATTCTGCAGCATAAGTTACCACCTAAACTGAAAGATCCTGGAAGTTTTACGATTCCATGTGAAATTGGAGGATTTCTTTTTAAGAAAGTCTTATGTGATCTTGGAGCTAGTATAAATCTCATGTCTTATGAGGATTATAAAAAGCTAGGCATAGGAAAGCTTACTAAGATCGAAATGACTCGCAAATGGCGGATAGATCGATTAAGTACCACTAAAGGAATGATTAAGGATGTACTTGGTTAAAGTAGACAAATTCTATTTTCCAAGAGATTTTGTAGTTATGGAAATGGAAGAAGGATATTCAGCGCCTCTTATTCTAGGTCGTCCATTTCTAGCTACAGGAAGAACTTTAATCGATGTTCATAAAGGAGAATTAATTTTGAGAGTCAATGAAGATGAAGTTGCTTTCAATATTTTTAAAGCTATGAACCATCCATATACATCACCAGAATCATGTTCTTTTATAGAAGATATTCATTCTGTTTACGATAATCAGTTACCAACTTTTGAAGACAGGTTAGAAGAATGCTTAACTCTGTCTATCTATAAAGAAGAAGAGGAAGACATTGAAATGAAAGAGATAATCCTTTCTCTAGATAAAGGAAGCTTTACTTTTAAGCCACCATGGCATAAGTATTTGGAGTTAGAACTAGAAGGACCAGTTCTTAAATCATCAATAGAAGATCCGCCAAAGAATCTGGAATTGAAACCGTTACCTTTAAATCTGAAATATGTTTTTCTAGAAACTGATAATTTATTACCGATTATTATATCATCTACTTTAATTGAGCAGCAAGAAGATCAATTAATAAGAATGTTAAGAAAGCATAAGAAAGCTTTTGGATGGACAGTTGCCGATATTCGAGGTATTAGCCCTGAGATTTGTGTTCATAAGATAATTCTGAAAGAGGATGCTAAACCTTGTATTCAACCGCAACGCCGCCTCAACCCGAATTTACAGTTAATCGTCAAGAAAGAGGTCATTAAGCTATTAGAAATGGGAATAATCTTTCCTATATCAGATAGTGAATGGGTTAGTCCAACTCAAGTTGTACCAAAGAAAGGAGGTTTCACAGTGAAAGAAAATGATAAGAATGAATGGATTCCAACAAGGGAAATTACAGGATATCGAATGTGCATTGATTTTAGAAAACTAAATGATCATACTAAGAAAGATCATCATCCACTTCCATTTATAGTTCAAATGTTGGAACGTTTAAGTGGTCATAAGTATTACTGTTTCTTAGATGGTTATTCAGGTTATTTACAGATCTTCATTGCAGCAGGAGATAGAGAAAAGACTACTTTCACATGTCCTTATGGAACTTTCGCGTATAAAAGAATGCCGTTTGGTTTATGTAATGCTCCTGCTACGTTTCAAAGATGTATGATGTCTATATTTTCTGATATGGTTGAGAAATTCTTAGAAATTTTTATGGACGACTTTAGTGTTTATGGAGATTCTTTTGGTAAGTGTTTGTCGCACTTAGAAAGAGTTTTACAACGTTGTGAGGATACCAATTTAGTTCTAAACTCGGGAAAAATGTCATTTAATGGTATCGAAGGAATTGTTTTAGGTCATAGAATCTACGAAATAGGAATTGAAGTTGATAAAGCTAAAGTCGAGGTGATTGAAAAATTACCGCCACCGGTTAATCTAAGGACTCTAAGAGGATTTCTTGGACATGCGGGATTTTATAGGAGATTTATTGCGATTTTTCAAAGATAGCAAAGCCGTTAAGTCATTTGCTTGAAAAAGAAGTATCTTTTAACTTTGATAGTAAATGTATGGAAGCCTTTAAGACCACGAAAGCGAAGTTGATTACTTGCACCGGTTTGGTAGCACCGGACGGGAATTTACCTTTTGAAATTATGTGTGATGCTAGTGATTTAGGTTGTAGGAGGCTGTTTTAGGTCAAAGATACAATAGAATTCTCAAAGCTATTTACTATGCATCCCACACATTAAACGCAGCTCAACTAAATTATGCAACTACAGAAAAGGAACTGTTGGCTGTGATTTTTGCCTTAGATAAGTTTAGATCGTATATTGTCGGTTCTAAGGTAATAGTCTACACAGACCATTCAGCTCTGAAGTATTTACTGAGTAAGAAGGATGCGAAACCACGTCTTCTTAGATGGATTCTCCTACTACAAGAATTTGATATTGAAATTAAAGATAAAAAAGGAAGTGAAAACGTAGTAGCAGATCACCTAAGTAGAATGGAGACTGAGGAAGAGATAGGGAATGAAATTAAAGATTCATTTCCTGATGAACAACTATTTAGAATAGATACTCCTTCAACCATGCAATTATTAAAAAATAGAATTCCCTCTAAGGAAATCTCACCTTGGTTTGGAGATATCATTAATTACTTAACCTGTGATTATATTCCGTCTCATTGGACTTGGCAACAGAAAAAGAAATTCTTTTATGACTTAAAATTTTATTACTGGGAGGAACCAGACCTTTTCCGTAAATGTTCTGATGGGATAATCAGAAAATGTGTGCCTGATAATGAAACTTTAAGTATTTTATCATTTTGTCATGATCGTGAGGCAGGAGGACATCATGGAGGTTGGAAAACTGCTTTTAAAGTTTTACAATGTGGTTTTTATTGGCCTACATTATATAAAGATGCTTATAAATACGTTAAATCTTGTGAATCTTGTCAAAAATGGGGAAATGTATCTAAAAAACATGAAATGCCTATGCAACCTATTTTAGAATGTGAGTTATTTGATGTTTGGGGTATAGATTTCATGGGACCTTTTCCTATATCGTTTGGAAAAAGATTTATTCTTGTAATGGTAGATTATGTTTCAAAATGGGTAGAAGCTGAAGCTCTTCCCGCTAATGATACCAAGGTTGTCATACGATTCCTTAAAAAGAACATATTCACTAGATATGGCATTCCAAGGGCGATCATTAGCGATAGAGGTTCACACTTTTGTAATAGACCATTTACTAAGTTAATTGAGAAATATGGTGTAACACATAAACTAGGAACGCCCTATCATCCGCAAACCAGTGGTCAGGTAGAGGTGTCAAATAAAGAAATCAAAAGAATCGTGGAAAAAACAGTTGATTCAAATCGTAAAAACTGGGCAATTAAATTAGATGATGCGTTATGGGCGTACAGAACAGCTTTTAAAACACCAATAGGTTGTTCTCCCTATAAGCTAGTCTTTGGTAAGTCTTGTCATCTCCCAGTTGAGTTAGAACACCGAGCCTTCTGGGCTATTAGATTTCTAAATTTCGATCCTAAGGTCGTCGGTGATCATAGATTGCTTCAATTGACGAACTAGAAGAATTTCGTCTCGATTCTTATGAAAACGCTCGAATCTACAAGGAACGCACGAAGTCCTTCCATGATAAGAGAATCTTTAAGCGTGAGTTCCATGTAGGTGATCGAGTGCTTTTGTACAATTCACGTTTAAAGTTGTTTCCGGGTAAGCTTAAATCAAGATGGACGGGTCCATTTAAAGTAACACGGGTTTACAAAGCTGGAGTCATTGGACTAACGATGGAAATACAACTTTTATAGCCAATGGACACAGAGTAAAGTTATTTGTAGAAGGAGAAGGAATCACACTGAAAGAAGAAATAATGCTACTGATTGATCCCCCGACAAACTGAAAAAGCAGAAAAAGAAAACTGAAAAAAAAAAAAAAAAAATGAAAAACTGAAAAGCAGAGAAACTGGAATCAGCCAAACACCAGGTGCTATCTATCTTTACTCTACTTTTCTGTAATTTTAATTATGTTTAAACTTTTTTCGTCTTTTACCGGATAGACGTAAAAGAACTGGATGTCTTTTTTAGATAGAATAGGAGTTTTTATTTTACTTTTGAAATTAGGCCTTGATAAAGATGTCGCGTTTTCTATAGAAGCTTTAGTTTTTGAACAAAACAAGAAATTGTTGAGAGAGATTAGATTAAGAGAAGTATGTAATGGAATATCAAGAAGTGCGATAAAAAGAAGGGCAAAGTTTCTAATGAGATGCAGAATCTGTGGAAAAAGTGAACATGTTGGACGCTGTGGGAAAAACACAACCAGATCCCAGGATGAGTGTTTGAATATTGTTAGGAAGGAAACGATTAGGTGGTTATCCGAAAATCCCGATGGAATTCCGAGAGATAATTCAAATGCCTCATTTTTAGGAGTTAGGTTGATCGAGCGTTATATCAGAACTTTGGAGGATTTAGAAATCGAAGAATCAGGAACCCCTTAAGTTCGAGTCTTTTATTTTATTTTATAAAATTTTCGCATAACTTCTGAGAATTTCATAAAATTGGATCTTTATAAAATTGAGGAGTTTTATAAAAGTTTTATAAAAGTTTTTTTAGATGTTTTATAAGAGTTGATATAAATTTATTAAATTTTTATAAGCTTTTTATTAAAGTGTTATAAGAATTTTATTAAATTTTTAGAAATTGTTATAAAATTATAAAAGTTCCTTCAAATTTTATTTTAAGAAAATTTTATAAACTTATTTTTAAGACTTTAATTAAGTTTTATTAGAATTTGTATAAGTTTTATTCAAAAATCACAAAAAAAATCGAAAAACAGAAAAAATTGTTCACGGACCGATCCGGCCTTAATACCGGACCGGTCCGGGGTCTGAAAACATAAAACAGACGGGGACCCTTCTTTTCTTCTTCTTCTTCCCTAATTTTTTCTAACAGCCGCACCCCACACCTAAACCCCACCTTACGAATTTTTTTTCATTCCTTCCACAAAAATTCATCTCACACTACACCACTACTTGATTTCTTCTCATTATCATCTCCTCTCTTCAACACAAAGTGGAAAATTCAAAAAAAAGGGTCAAGAACAAGCTCCATTCATTCCGGCAACTTTAACACTTTTCCGGCCTATTTTTCAACGTTTTCTACACTTTAAGGTATAATCTAGTTTATTTAGTTGTTAATTTCGTATTTTTCATAATTTTTTAGATTAATTTCAACTGTTTTGATTTTTGAATGTGTTGTGACATTGTTATTTTTTTGCTGTTTTTGTTGTTGTTTTTGTTGATTGGCATTACCAATATCGTAGAATGGCTGAGTCGAGTACTAGAGTCTCTAGAAAGAGAAAATCAAAAATTCCAATTTCAACTCCTGTCGTAGGCACAGTAATTTTATCACCTGAAGAGGAATCTGTAAGTTTTGAAAGAACCGCATCACCTGAGGCTAAGAAAGCGTATGCAAAAATTTATAGTAAGTGTGATGTTCTGGTTGAAAAAGGTTTAGATTTGGATGACTTAGGTGATGAAGTCAAAAATATCTTTAGAAGGCGTCAGTGGTTAGATTTAGCAGCCAGAAGGGAAGGTGAGATTAACACGACTATAGTAGCTGAGTTTTATTCGGTTTTATCTACTATGTCGAAGAACAGCTTACTCGGTCGGAAGCGTACCCTTACGAGCCAGAAATATTCCTTTTAACCCTGCCGTCATTAATGCAATTTTAGGAGTTGAGGTTTTTCCTGATGAGGAGGATTACAGGGTAGTCTATAATTTAGATGATCCTGCTAGTTTTGAGCAGACTGCCCTGAGAGCCCAGACTTTGTTTTTGACCCGACCGCGGTGTGGGTTGAAAATCGGTTTAATTACGGGAACTGTTTTAGAGGTTTAAGGGCGATTAAAAGATTTATTAGCCATAATCTCTATCCTTCTCGTAAGCACACTGCTTTTGGAAAGGAAGATGTTTGTATTGCCTGGGCTATGGTAAATGATGTTAGAGTGGATGTTGGAAAGGTCATGTTTAAGAGGATTTTTGAGAGTATTGTCATCGCCAGACCAGGGAGTCATCTTTACTTCCCTTGTTTTATCTCTGATTTATGTCGTAGGTTGGGAGTACCATTCCTGCCTAATGACAAGTTATCTCTGGCCGATGGAAATCTGATTGGACCTAGTTTGACTAGTCTTCCGGATGGTAGTATTAGCTCTTTGCTTAGAAGACGTCAAACTCAGCCAGCTCCACCAGTTTTACATCTTCTTCTTTTCCATCTTTTTCTAGTCAGCCTCAACAAACTCCTTTCTCCAACACTATCACATATGACATGTTTCAATCTTTAGTGACAGATGTTGCGCGTGGTCAAGCCAATGTGGCTTTATTCGCTGAGAGTACTAGGCAGTGGTGTGATGATATTCGTAGAGGTTTAAGAAGGAACGAGCGCTTGCTTCGTAATCCTACTTTTGATGATCCCGCCTATCCACCTTGTCGGTCGATCCATATACCTTACCACGAAAGTGGGAAACACCTATTCCACCACGGTCGAGCTTTCATCCATCGTCATATCCTTTTGGAAGCCAATCTAGTGGGGCAGGTGTATTTTCGACAGGTGTTCAGAGACCAGCGATGTCGAGTTGGGGAGGATTCACTGAGTATGCACATGTTACGTCTGGCATGAGTTCGATGGGTCTTGATAGTTCAGTCAGGACCACGACTTCAGCTCATCCATCAGCTTCTCAGTCGTTTCCGAGTTCGAGTTTTCAAGTTGATCCGGAGGAAGATTATGATGAAGATTGAATTTTAATGATTGATTAAACATGTTTACTACACATTTTATTACATTCGACTTTTGTCATTTAACTATTGGTTTGTTTTCAATTTTCGTTACAATAGATTTTATAAAATTTCGTTTGCATTTTAAATCGGTTAAGTTTTTATAAAAACTATAAAGAAAAAAACCCAAAAATAATTTTCGTATAATTACTACGTCATTTTACAAAATATAATGTGTCGTTTTATCCGTTCGTATCAAGTTAAATCAACTTTATAAGGTAACTTCGAGGAAAGAGCTCGTAAGAGGCACGTGAAGTAAATAGCCAAAAATCAAATTGACTTTCACCTCTGTCCCTCAGTAAAAGCAGGATGAGGCCGGACCGGTCCGGCCTATACTCGGCCCGATCCGTGAAGGGAAACAGCATGACTCATTTTTTGAGTCTGTCTCGTTCATCCACGTATGTATTATTTTCTATCTATATAAAGGAGGCCAGGGAATGAAGAAAGCATATAAATTTCTTTCACTGCCTATCTACTTCCAACTGTAATTTTATTTTTATCAAGTTTTAAAAATGTCGAACCACTCCTCACCATCTGTAAATTCTTACGAGCCTAATACACCGGATCATCCGGAATCGCAAGCCTCTAATGAGAGTATAAATTTACACCCTCGTTTTGCTAATTCTCCAATCCTATTGGAGAAAGGTTTGAATTTTGATAAAATTGATCAGTGGGGTAAAACTCTCATTAGGAGTTTCGGTTGGAAAAAATTTGTCAGTACACCGAGAGGAAGGGTAAATGTCTCGATAGTGCGAGAATTTTATTCTGCGCTAATGACGACATCTATGATAGAGTCTACACAGATTGTTCTGGTAAGAGGAGTGGCTGTTCCCTTCTCTTCATCTATCATCAACCAAATTTTTGAAATTCCACCAGTTTCTATGCCACATTTTGAATTGCAATGGGGACTACAAAATCCCTCTAATCATTTGAATAAAGTTCACGAGTCTTTCCAATGTCTGTTCCCGCTTTTTGATACAAATCACGATATGTCTACACGAGCTTTACTTCCACATTTAAAGGCGTGGAAGCATTTTATAAATTCTCGAGTTTATCCCACCTGGGATTTTGGAAGTCTAACTGAGAATGAAATGCTTCTACTTTTTGCTTTGGCATTCGGTGTATTTGTTGATTGGGGTATATTGATTCAAAGGACAGTGTTGGAGTTTGGGATCACAAGAGGTAGTAGGGGGAAACCTATGCCTAATTCTTGGTTGATATCACGTTTGTGTATTCTTCTCAATGGAGTAGAAGAGCTGGAGACGGATGAGATTTTTCCGTCTAGAGATAGTCGGTTTGGAATGCTACCGGTTGATACACCGGGTTGTTCGTCTACTATCTAGAGAGTTGTTATAATTTGTTAGTAATATTTAAGTTTTAATAAGTTAATCTAAATTAAGTTTGCAGTCCTTTAGTTAAGTTTGTAATAATGTATCTTGTTTAATATATATGTCTTAGTTTTTTTAAGTTGTTGTTTTTATTTAATGATATAATTAATATACGCTAAAATAAATTCGGAAAAATAACGTTGATAGATAATTTTAATTTTATTTTCGAACCTACTTCTTTACTACTTATTGAACATCGGGACGATGCCACTTCGTAAGTGGGGAGTAGAGTTAGGTTAGAAAATTCATTAAAATTTTCGAAAAAAAAAAAAAAAAAAAAATATATTTATATTATATGTCTAATTTATATTTTAAGAAGATTTTAAGTTTATATAATGGAGTAATTAATACTAGATATTGTTTTTATAAAATTATATAAGTATGATTGATATTTATAAGTAAAATTTTTAGAATCATTTTCAATACGAATTATGAATTTGGAATTGGATTAAGTTTATTGATTTTTGGCACCACAAAAATATAACTATAGCCAAATAACCTACCTCAGCCTTGATTAGAGTGATCAAGACCTCACTCGAAATTGTCAATTATGATTAAATAACCGAGCTTTAGCTATTTTGGTCTACATTTCCTTGAAATACCGCAAGTTTGTACGTACTTATAAAAAGAGATGGTGACGTAAAAGCTAAATTTTGGTATATGCTGAGATTGGAAAAATTAAATAAGTAGTAGTATATTCGATCTTACCTCATGACACTTGCAACATAGCCGATTTTGGTAATAAGTTCGGATATATTAATTAAGAACGAAGCACCATATTTACACAGAATTAATCAAATATCAGGTATCTTCCTTATCTGTGATTAAACAACTTAAAAATAAAAAGAACAAATCGGATGTAGCTACCAATGATTGGAGTGAGTAGGGTATTATCACGAAATGTCCTATATCACTATGAGGTAATTAAGCTCCCGATTGCACGATGATAGTAGTCCGGTAGGGTATTATCACGAAATGTCCTATTGCTGGGAATGAAGGCACAAGATAAATTGAAAAAGGAAAAGTTGAATCATAAGATCTCAGGAATTATTACAAGTTTAAGGAAACCGGACTTGTAATTTTCGATCGAAAGAGTAGTACTCCGATCAATCTTGATGAAGCAATGCCTGTAAGTTTGATTTTCTACACACACTCACGCTTTTAGTTCTTAATTTCTTAAAAAAAAAAAAAAAAAAAAAAAAAAAAAAAAAAAAAAGAGAAGAGAAAAAATCTGAAAAAAGATGCTAAGAATATGTTTTTTTCAAAAATATGAAGATGTAGGTACGTACGACTTTCCTCTTTCTCTTTTTGATTTCCTTTTTTCCGATTAACCAACATCTCGAACCTAAACTCTATAAGCCATTTTTGTCAACTACTTTACTGAAATTTCCGATTCCAGAATTTCATAACAGTTGCGATTAAAAATAATTCTGATATTTTATTTATACTTATTAAGTATTACATATATAATTTCATCTAAATAATATTTAATGTTTAAGTTATTTCGGTTATATACTTTCTTTCTGTCTTCTTAAGATTTTAAATTAAGATAGATAATATATTTATAATTTTGACAAAATATATTATAATCTGAAAAATTATACTATCTTTTATTACCGCTTATTTTTGCTCGAGGACGATCAAAAGCTAAGTGGGGAGTAATTTGATGTATTATTTTTATATGATTAAAAATATGTTATATTATTATGTTTTATCAACGAATTCTATATAAAATATATGAAATTATGGTATAAAGTGTTAGTCTTTATAATTTAGAGTGTTTAGTAATAAAAATAATAAAAAGTTGTAATTTTGTACCGATTTTAGTAAATCGGAGTGTCGTGTCAGATTTACGTGGGTATTTGTGATGTTTTATTGCAGATTTATAAACCAAGACCCCGAGAATCGACATTTTGAAGTTTAATCATATCTCTGGAATGATTTATAGAGTGCCACGAGTTTAAATGGTCAATTGAATAGCTTAAGTGGACAAGTAGCCAATCAATCTGGATAAGTAATAATAGAGAAATATCTTCGACAAACGAATGGCTCATCAAAAAGATATTTTCAGAAAAAGTGTTCTTCACAAAAGTTGTAGATTTTTCCAAGAGTGTTCCAATGCAATTTGAATTATGAAGATTGGAGGTCTAGAACTTAAACAGTGATCAAGTGGCTAATCGACTTGGATTAAGAAAAAATCCCGTAAAAGCTTCGGAGGAACACGAGGTCATCAAAAAAGCGTTATCTGGAGAAGAGTCCTTCATGAAAGTTGTAGAGTTTCTCGAGATCTTAATTTTGGCATTTCGTTTGCGATTTTTGGAGGTCCAGAACTCGAGATATGAATTTTACAAGTTATATATAATTATATATATATAAATATCTCCTACCGCACATGCTGAGTTAATCATGGAAGTGGGGATCATCATTATACCGGACCGATCCGGCTTAATCTCGGACCGGTCCGGCCTCTTCAGCTTTGCCTATATAAAGGAGCTCATTTCAACAGCTCGAGGATGTACCAATATATATATAACAGTCTATATATATATATATCTTCTCCTTCTTCTTTTCTTTTCTTTTTTTAGTAGTAGTAAATAAGGCCTTACGCCGTAATAATGTAGTATCGTTGTAATGCTCGAGAAAATCTCGGAAGTCGGTTTTGCTAAAGAAGTTGTAATGTCCGGAAAATACGATTTACGAATCAATTGCCGTATTCGGGTAACTTTTCTTAAGTATTTATGTTTGTTTTTGTATTTTTCGTTGTTATAATGTTTTTAGGCTAAATATAATACTTTAGCCAAAACTATGTAATCGGTTTTATTTCGATCTTTTCGTTAAAGAAATGTTGTTAAGTTAAAATGACTAAAATTGAGTTAATTGAATCTTTTTCTATTTTGATCATATTCGTATTGACATATTTAATAGATCTGAGGAATTCATAATCTAATTATGAATTGACGCCTCGTAGTCGAGATTTGAAATAAAAGATAGAAAAACCGGAGGGTAAAATTGGCCGTGTGAACAACGTGATAACGGAATCCGATTTCCTACCGGGGGTAAATTTGTTTTGGGAGAAATGAATTTTATTATAATTTGTACTCGAGATCGTAATAATGTTAAATCATCAGTTTAATTGAAACTTAAACCGGAAAGTTGAATCGTCCGGCTTTGACAACCGGAGCCTTTAAAATAAAATTGACCGTTTGACGAACGGAATGACTCCTTTTTATCTAAAGGTAGATTTGTACTCGGGACCTGTTCAGATTAATTCGTTTACCGTAACAGTTGTGGACCTTGGACTGATGACAATGGACATATGACAATTTCATACACTCATGAGAGGAGGAATTGTTTACCTCAGGAGTGCACCGTTTCACTTACTCAATTGGACCTAAAATAAAAGGAGAGATCGAACACATTTCAATTAATCGAAAAGATCGTATAAACCAATTATATAAGTTTTGGCCGGTTCTCTAAAAATTATCTATTAATATCTTGGTACCTATATATTTATATCTATATATATATTTTGCAATTTATGTACATCTATATATATTTATATCTATATATATATTATATTAGAATAACTATTAAATTACATATTTATTTTATGTTAACTAGAATAGTAGTAATTTGTGTGATAAAATTGCGATTTAGATCGAGTTAATAACAGCTCTTTGGTGTTTAACCACACGTAAAATAAATTACCAAGTTCCCTGAGGATTCGACACCTGACTCGCCAGACTAGAACTACGATTTGACCCGGTACACTGCCGGTTAGGATCTGTATAGCCTAGAAAAGGTCCGTCAGCAGTATTCTATGACGTGGTAAAAACCATAATTTATGCTTTCTTACCCCCCTGACGTTACAACACAACAGAACACAACGATTATATACCAAAAACAATAAACGGATGAATAGTATATGTGTACATATATGTATATATTTGCATATGTATATACATATGTATGTATAGATGTGTCTATATATGTGTATGTACTTGTATATATGGGTATATATATGTATATGCATGTGTGTTTAAGTGTATACATATGTGTCTATATACGTGTATACTTATGTACATATATATATGTACATAAATATGTACATATATATATATATATATGTAAATGTATGTATATATATGTATGAATACATATGTGTCTATATAAGTGTGTATTTATGTACCTATATATATATGTACATAAATATGTGTGTGTATATGTGTATATATGTATGAATACATATGTGTCTATATATATATATATATATATATATATATATATATATATATATATATATGTGTGTGTGTGTGTGTGTGTGTGTGTGTGTGTGTGTGGTGTGTGTGTATATATTTGTGTAAATGTAAATGTATGTGGATATATGTATGAATACATATGTGTCTATATACGTGTGTGTATATATATATATATATATATGTACACACTCACACACACACACACCCCCCTAATGTATAAATATTATTATTTCATATTCATTTCTTCACAGAAAACTAATGCAAAATTTTTATTCTTTCACGAGATGACAACATTTTGTCTATTAGGTTTGCATTTGGCGGAGAGTGGAAATATGATGAAAGAAGCGACAGATGGTCTTATAGAAAAGGAACATTTTATATGATTCTTATAAGTAACGATACGACATTGGATGACGTCAAACGTAAAGTGTGTTCGAAAGTAGGAATTGATGTATCCAAAAATAGATTGGTAATGAAACTTTTGTATCCAAACTGCGAGGGACCGATTGATGTTTCGGATGACGAGACATGGATAGCATACCTTCGTGATGTGCGTAGACAAGAACCTGTAAAACTGTGTGTTAACGCCGAATCTGGTTATTGATGATGATGAGCCGGAAGACAGGTTGGAAAACACATTTAACTTAAATGAAGAACCGATAGTTGATAGAGGGATTGAAGATTTTACACCCGAACTTTATAATATTCGCAATCCCCGTGATGATGTTGTACAAACTCCACCGGTCCTCGGCCCCTCATGAAAATGTCATCCAAACGAATACATGTTTCGGTGATCAAGTAATTGATGTGTCGAGTGAACGTGGCTATGATTGGGGATTTATTGCAAATATCATTAGTCAGCCATTGGACTTACCGTACAATGAACAACGTATGGTTCGGATGTGTGCATCTATGAATGAAGCCGGAACGTCTAGGCGGGAATGTAGATCGGACGACCCACACACAGTATGGGCAGTTTATGCGAACTAGGATGCAAGCACCGATGCAACCGGGCCCTACTATCGGCGGATCTTTCACGAGTTATCTGACTGCACCTTTGCAACAACACCGACCGTGGTCACACATTTGGTATGGCAAGTGTCAATCGCAGTAGAGGTGCTCATTTCGGGTCTGGAATGGACCTTTCCCAAATTCCTCCATGTCCACGTGCTGAGACGTTTCAGACCGATAATCCGGATGTATTGTTCATCGGTAAAAGGTATAGAGACAAGGAGGATATGAAGGATAAAATGAGTTACCACGCACTGAGGCATGACTATATGTGGAAACTCGTCAGGTCAGACCAGGAAACGTTAAAACTACGATGTTATACTTCCGACCGATGCGAATGGAAGGTTGTCGGTAAGAGGGTTGTTGATTTGAATGTGGACGCAAGGGACGGACAACGTTGCATGATTTTTGAGATAACCGCGTACACTGAAACCCACACTTGTGGACTAGAGCAACTAACCGACAATCACAGACAGGCCAAGCCCGGACCTATAGGTCGTTTCGTAAGGGATAGCCTCATAAAACTCGGCAGCGGATTCACGACAAAAGTTTTACAAGCCGAGGTGAAAAAAACGTTCAACATAGACTGAATTATCAAAGGGCCTATCAATGTAGACGAAAAGCATTGGAACCGATCGGCGGAAACGTTGAAATGTCGTATTGTAAATTATACGCCTACTTTTACATGTTGGAGGTAGAGAATGAAGGAACCATTACGTACATTGTTCCCGATGCGCTTGGCGAGGTTCAAGTATTGTTTCATGGCATTAGGATCAAGTATTGAGGGGTTTAAGTACGTCGGCCAATATTAGTTGTGGACGGTACACATCTTAAACAAAGTGCGAGGGGACATTGTTAGTAGCGGTGGGTGTAGACGCGGGCGACCATATCTTTCCGTTAGCTTATGCTGTGACCGACGGAGAGAGCCTTCATGCTTGGACCTATTTCATGGTTAACTTGAAGTCGATAATTGGGGAACGTACGACTTGGTTTTCATTTCGGACGAGAGGTCCAGGTATAATTGGAGCTGTTACACGAATATTTCCAAACGCTTACCATGGCTACTGCTACCACCACATTGTCATGAACCTGAATAAAAAATTTGGTAGCACGGGATATTGTCCATTCACCTTCTGGGAAGCAGCTTATACGTATTCAGAAATGCGCTTCCAAATATTATTCCAGAAGATAATAGACATGGATATCGACCCAACCAAACCTGTATCGCGTTACCTACAGGAGATTGGAGTCGATAAATGGGCCGATCACAATTCCCCAAGTACACGTTACTCAATCATGACAAGCAACTATGTTGAAAGCTTCAACAATGTGATCGGGGATGCACGTAAGATGAGTATCGTGAATCTCTTTGATTACATCCGGGCATTGTGTCGGCGGTGGCATTGCGAGAGGAGAGAAAGCGCGGAATCTTGCCGCACCGTCTTAGCCCCCGAACACGAAAAGTTCTTGAATGATGTTGCTCGTGCCGTAAAGAATTTCACACTTGCATAGTATCGACCGAGACCAGTATCAAGTTGGAGACATCGATTCTAGTGAGAAAGTGAATATGCGTAAGAGAGAATGTTATTGCGGGCAGTTTCAGGGACTACAGTTACCTTGCGTGCATGCTTGTGCTGCTATAAGTCACCGTTGTGAGAGTCCCTATGATTATTGTTCCCATTACTACAGAGCTGCCTTTGTTTACAACGTACATATGAAGGACGTGTTTTCCCAGTTCCTGTGGAGGATGATTGGATTCTTCCTGACTGGATAAAAAATAAACCTTCCCTCACTCCGCCTGAGCCTAGAGTGAGGGAAGGAGGAGAAACAATCAGGATGGGAGCTAGGCGGGGCCGACCTAGGACCTTGAGGATTCCTTCTCAAGGTGAGCCTACGAGTGCTAGGACGAGCAGAATGCCAACAGAGAGTACAACTCCAGGTTCCGGTAGGAATTGCTCGAATTGCGGTAACCCTGGACATAGAAGGAATAGATGTCCCGCTCGTGCAGTTGTTCCCAATTGAATAAACCTTTATTTAATTTTATAAGACATTATGATTGTAACATAAATTTTTTTTATTCTGTTTGCTTGCAATTGTTTTATCACATTGATTTTGACATTGTTATATCAATTAGAGGGTGAGTTGTAATTGTTACCTTACATAAGCTATTGTAATTTTTATATCACATTGTTATATCACGGAACGATTAGAGCGAATGTGAAAGTAAACAGTGGTACAAAAACTGCGAGATTAACTGTGTAATTTTTATATCACATTGTGCTTCTCATAGTATTTGCCTCTAACTGTGTAATGAATGGTTATTTTATCCTTTGTATCTATCATTATTTATCAGCTAAAAAAGCTGCAAATTGAAAATAATAAATTTATTAAGATTATCAATATTAAGATTATCAAAATCCATTGAAAAAAGATTAGCACTAGCACTCAAATATTATGCATTACAATTGCGAGAAAAAAGATTACTCAACACGAAATATTATACAACAAATATATAGTCGTCATCATGACCGTATGAAACATCATCGTCAGCATATTCCGGCACCCCGGCGGACCTAACGCACATAGCTGTGATGAGATAGGGAAAAAATATATATCCATCGCCTGCGTTGTCATTTGCTATCTATCGAATCCTGGAGAGAATATACTCTCCGACGTCAAAGTATGATGTAATGGATGCGTACGCAAGTGCATACAAATCAAATGAAGGTAGGGTGTAGTTCACCGTGCCATACATATTGGTGGCCAAGAACATAATGAAGAAAGGAAGAAATCGACCGCGCCATGACCGGGGTGAAGGGCGGGTACGCCTCACACGTTCCCACGGATGAGTCTCCCCAAACAAAACGGCCATGTCACGCTCTAGTAATTACGGAACATCGGGAAATAGAAAGAAATCCAAACCCGAGGATTTTCGGAATGTCATACTCGTTGTTGATCCATGCATTATTTAAAACGACGGGAACGCCTCGAACAATGACGCACCTTTCATTGATCCGTGTGGTAGATAGACAAGCATAGAATTCACGCACAATAGACCGATTCACGTGTTGAAAGCTTATTGGCATCCGGGGACACCATGCCAACCGTTATCTCGAAACAAGTTTGCAATCAAAGTAGGAAGACTATCTATGTTCAATCGCCTCTCCGGAACTACGGCTCTCTTGCCATCCGGTTAGTCACGTACTCACGCCTCTCCTCTTACGTTCTAAAACGGCTTATGAGAGACTTGCTCATCCAACGACAAATCAATTTCCTCGTTGGAAATGAACACGGGAGCATGTGGGTTAGCCATTGAAGGGAACACTAGATGAGATAATGAGAGAGTAAAATAAATGAGAAATGGGAGAGATGAATGGTTGTTAGAGGATTTGTGAATATATAGATTTTTTTCCAAAAAGGTGGGACCCGCCGATAGTTCGATGGGACACGTCCAATATTTGGACGTATATATTCACACACTATCTTCGACGGAATCGTCCAATATTTGGACGGTGTCGTCCGATTTGGACGGTCATATATGAATAAGATATCTAACGTGTGGGGCCACCGTCTATTATTGCACTATACGTACGTGTACGCCCGCCATAAAAGCATACGTCACAACAACTTTAAAAGGTGGGATCCGCCGATAATGACCACATTTGTCGGTTCGATGGGACACGTCCAATATTTGGACGTATATATTCACACACTATCTTCGACGGAATCGTCCAATATTTGGACGGCGTCGTCCGATTTGGACGTTCATATATGAACAAGATATCTAACGTGTGGGGCCCTGTCTATTATTGCACTATACCTATGTGTACGCCTGTGAAATTGGAAAATCAGGCCCATTTAACCTCTGACATTGATTGATTGATTGAAAGTATAGAAACCGTCCGAATCCAGTCACTTACCAATATTTTGGACGGAATCCGTCTAAATTTGGACGGATTCCGTCGAATTTTTGGCCGAAATCCGTCTAAATTTGGACGGAAATTTGGACGGTCATAACTCACCACCATTTGACGTGTGGGGCCCCGTCTATAGTGACACTATACCTATGTGTCCTGCCTAAATGCAATAATCACAACCACTTGAAGTGTGGGACCCGCCGATAGTGACCACACATGTCATGTCTTATCCTTTGACATTGACTACACGTTCATTTCACTTTTTTCAAAAATTTCGTCGACACCATGACGATTCAACAGTAACATTGATTGATTGAAAGTATAGAAACCGTCCGAATCCACTCACTTACCAATATTTGGACGGATTCCGTCGAATTTTTGGCCGAAATCCGTCTAAATTAGGACGGAAACTTGGACGGTCATAACTCACCACCATTTGACGGATTCAACAGTAACATTGATTGATTGAAAGTATAGAAACCGTCCGAATCCACTCACTTACCAATATTTGGACGGCGACCACACATGACACGACTGGTGACATCATATTCGATCCCGCCCCATTCTCCCTATATATACTTATGAGACATCCCAAATAATCATACAAGAACGAACAATTAAAAGAACTTCGGTTATTTTTACTATACACTGAAGCAAATGGATTTTCCAAGTTTCTTTAAAGTTCTTGATGGCGGTTTCGCTACAAGTTTGGTATGTCATTATTAATTAACTTACATTTATATAACTTATATTATGATTGAACCAACATGATATGTTTCTTTTTTCATAGACGCTACCTCCAGCATGGTATAATAGGTGGAATGACACGATGGGGAACATAGATATGACCGTTCTCAAAAGCCGATTAGGGACATGGGAAGTGAGGATTGGAGCCGCAGACAATGGAACTCTTTGTTTCTTTGGGGAAGGTTGGGAGGAGTATGTGGCCGCTCATGCCTTGAATGAGGGGGGGAGTTTATAGTGTTTGAACACATAGGGAATTTCATTTTCGACACTATTGTCTTTGGATCACACTTCTTGTGAGAAGACTTTTTCTCGTTTCCGATGGTGAAGAAGATGATGCAGGTGCAAGTCACCAAAATCCCCATTTTCAGATGACGCTGGCAAACTGGGCAATTTCACGTGGTTATGTGGTGAGAGATGGATTTGATGTCGTTTAGTTGTTTTCTTGTGTAGCTTTCTTCCTCATTGCAATTTTTAACAGTATTTAAAATTGTTTGTGATTTGTAGAATATTCCAATGCCATTTGCTAGAACAAACGACATGTTGCGAAACAAGACGGCTGAACTACGAATTGCCACAGGGGGATCATGGCGTGCTAGAATTGTAGCTTCTATTTCAAACTATCAACAAGTTCGTTTAACCGGGTTGAATGATTTCATTACCGACAATGACCTAAATGTTTGAGATGAATGCACCTTTGAAGTCGTTGATGAACCTATAGAAAATCATGTCGTGTTTAATGTGGTGATTACTAGACATTGAAGAGCATTTATTAAGACGTCGTCCTATCCTATTTAAGCCAATGTATCATTACTCACTTTCTTTTTAAGTTTGTAAGCCTTGTATGAAAGCCAATGTATCATTACTCTTTCTTTTTATGTATGTAACATTGATTGATTGAAAGTATTGAAACCGTCCGAATTCACTGACTAACCAATATTTTGGACGGAATCCGTCTAAAGATGGACGAATTCCGTCCAAATTTTGGACGGTCATAACTCACCACCATTTGACGTGTGGGTCCCCATATATAGTGACACTGTACATATGTGTCCTGCCTAAATGCAATAATCACAACCACTTGAAGTGTGGGACCCGCCGATAGTGACCACGCATGTTATATATGTAGGACACATATGTACAAGGTCATGTCTTGTCTTCATACTGGACAACATGGTTATAACCTGACATTGACTACACTGTACAAATGCATATGGACGTATATATCCACACACTAACTTGGACGGAACCGTCCAATATTTGGACGGCGTCGTCCAATTTGGACGGTCATATATGAACAAGATATCTAACGTGTGGGGCCCTGTCTATTATTGCACTATACCTATCTGTACGGCCCTGACATAAATGCATAAGTCATAACCATTGAAAAGGTGGGACCCGCCGATAGTGACCACATTTGTCAGTTCGATGGGACACGTCCAAATGCATATGGACGTATATATCCACACACTAACTTGGACGGAACCGTCCAATATTTGGACGGCGTCGTCCAATTTGGACGGTCATATATGAACAAGATATCTAACGTGTGGGGCCCTGTCTATTATTGCACTATACCGAATCTTCTAATTTGGACGGAATCGTCCAATTCGGACGGTCTTAACTCATGTGGGGCCCAGTAATCGTCCAACTGTCCAAGTAGCCCGTCCAAGTTAAATGGAAACATTGATTGCTTGACAAGACAATACCATGACCTCGTAATTGATTCAATTTGGATTAAAATTCCCAATATTTACGCCAATATAACCCCCCTCTATACCTTCTCCCTCTCTCATTAGTCCTCACGTTCTTCAAGTTCCTTTGCTCCGTAACTTCCCACCTTGTACCGAAATCGGTCACATTTTAAAAAAACTCCGGTGAAAATGTCGACTCCGATTCCCCTCCTTCGTACATTCGGATATACAATCCCGATAATCTAATTCTCCCGGCTTGGCATCCTCACCGGCCGGTGAGTCGGCCTAGTATACCTTATGTGTATGACGAGGATACGCCGCTATATCGGTTCACAACACAACACGAGCGTGTCAATTGGTCTACATATTTTCATGATATTGCTTGTTGTTGCGAGAGAGGAGGATGGAATGGGATACCCTACCTACCAGGGATGCGAGAGATTCATACGAAGAAGATCATTGGAGCGCCTCGCTAAGAGTCCCCCACCTACCTCCACTATGAATCGATCAATCGTTCGTGAATTCTACACTTTGGTGAGGTCTAAAATTGATGCGGCCATTCCAACTTCAGGGGTGTACACGCTACGTGGAGTAAATGTCTTCTTTTCATCCGATTGGATCAATCGCTACTATCGTATACCGTAACTCGAAGCAACCGAAATCTCGTACACCCAATTTTACGAATTCCGAATCGCCTTGAGTATCCCGACTATCCCGAAGAATGGCCGCGTGTTTACTTCGAATGGATTGGTAGTAGCGTGTATGGTACCGTACACACTTTTAATCCGAGCAATGCCTTAAAAGCTTTTTCGTTTGCCTTTTTAACGCGTGAAGTTGATTTTGGAAGTGATATCGTTCGTAGGATTGGTGAAATATCGCTTAACTTGCTTGGTGATGGTTATCGTATTATCCATTTCTTATCACCGCTCTCGCAAGAGAATTTCACGTACTCGCAGTATGACAATGATGACATTGGTGAGGAAAGTATCCCAATCACCTTTTGTGACTTTCCGTGGTTTGTTTAGGAGCGACGCATGGTTTACCTTTTGTGACTTTCCTTGGTTTGTCTAGGCTTTGGCTCTTCTATGTCTTTGTTTCTAAAGTTTAATGTACTGTATTTATATATATTTATCTCTTTGTTTCTAAAGTAAATTCTTGATTTCGTAATCTACATGTCTTACTGAAACTTCTGGTCGATGATGAATGTAATAGATAAACGAGGAAGTGCATTTGCCTCATGTAATAGATAAACTTTTGAGTAAACCGTACTACTTGGAATGAGCTGAATATCAAGGCGTTGAGTGATAATATCAAGAGGTGTAAGTATGTGAAGCCTAGTCCGTCCCGTAATATAATATCAAGACTAGTGTCCCATTACACTAGTCTATCCCACAAAAATAAATCAACTGAATAAGAAACTAACATAAAAAACGAGCCGATATAAACATAAGTTAATATAAATATTACAACGACATAACTTGGTATAAAACAAACAAAATGTCATGCCATATACATCAAATTCACAAAAAATAACTACATATCTAAAGATCTATGCACTGATTAAACATCCGCACGTACATTTTATGTCTAAATAACATCATGTTTTCGTGTCCGATCGGTTCAAACGTAGTGGAGTGCATCATATGCTCGATGAACTTGACCGTATACACCCCACAGTCACCCCTGCACAGATTGTAAATTTCGATTAATCAGTTGATAATAAGATAATGTACACTATATAGTATTATAAATACATTGACGTTAATAACACTTACGGGATTTTCATTTGTGGTACGTTCTCAGCCTTAACTATTTTGACAGGAACAGGAGGTCGCTGCGGATCAAGCATTTTTGGGTGGTTACGTAGTCGATCATTCGTCTCAAGCACTCTCCTCAACACCACACCAAAGTGTTTCAAAGTTTCATGGATTTCTGGGTGCGATTCGTACTTTGTCCACGCCAGACAATCGAACACTAAGGCCTGCCATTTTGGAATAGAAAATTGAATAGCGGCCCGTGTCCGTGATATATGGCCCAGGGGCATGTACACCACCGAGTTTACATCCCATTTTGACGCGATCTCCCTCATATCATCCGAAACCTCTACCGTCTCGGCGTCCTTCCTTGGTCCTTCCCTCCAAGTGCGCAAAGCGGGCGAGCCCGAGAGGAGATGACGGTCGAATTGGGATGAAAGGCATCCGGATATGCTTCCCGTTGACGGCGTATTAGGTCCAGGTACCCATCCACATGCTTTGTCCGCATTCAAAAAATAAGGTACGGATGATGCAAATCAAACATATGAAAATTTCATAAATATGAATATGATTTCACAGTATACATACCGCTCCATCTAGCTGTTAGTAATATCATCCGCAGCGGAAGCAATTTAAGGATCTAGATCTATAAAATACACGTAATAAAATAACAAGATCTACATCTACAAGGGGGTTGTAGAACATACCTCTTGGATCTCAAAATCCAAGTTGGAGAACCGCAATAGAAAAGAAGATGTGAAGAGCACCACGATCTTCCGTACGTGTGATCCAAGCAACTCCCGGTGGAAGGAAATCCTCGTCTCGAATCCTTCCGATATGCTACCCGGAAAAATCTCCAAGATTTTCCCCATATTCCCCTTGGCCGAAAATTTGCTCCTTCTCTCTTAAGAGAAGTCGAAATTTATGTGTGTTAAAAGGCTTGGGAGAACTCTCTTTATATAGGAGAGTAAAACTTAACCTCCAAGGATTAAATAATTAAGAGATAATTATTACATTAATCCTTTTCCAAATAAAAGATAAATATAATATTTATCCCAAACAAATTAGGATAAATAAATATATTATCCAATATTCCATGATTTATCATTTAACAAATAAAAGATAAATCACACATTAAATAATTATCCAAGAAAACAAATTCCTTGAATTAATTAAATAACCATGCATGCGCACCTTTTTTTTTCTAATCAAGTCATGCGCATCTTTCCATTAGTTTTGACCAATTGGGTCAAAAAGTCAACACACCAATCGGACCGAGTCCACGAAAAAATGTCTTTTCCGTGTATTTAATTATTTAGTCCAACTAAACAATTAATTCACATATCGTTTTAATAAAGTCCAACAAGAACTAAATTAATATTATTAGGATTCGACGTCCGAGAATAGCTATGCTATATTAGGAGGCACGTCGGGGACCATGGACTAATAATCGGCCGGCTCCGATAAATCAAATAAATAATTATCTTACGAACGTAATAATTATATTCGATAAATCAATCACAGGGAATATGCCACCATAATCCCGTGATCGCACTCCTCCGATTATGAGATTATATTTATCTCCTCACGAGAATAATAATAACCGTCCATTGATATAATCATTACATATGGATTAATCCTCCATAGATCGTTCATTCTAAATCGGGAAGTTACCGTCAACCCTTTCTAGAACCTCTTATCCTTATTTACCATTAACCCCCTAGTGATCAATTAATTCATACAACTCACTTTGGTAGCTAATCGGTGTAATATGAACTCCATGGATCGATCGGTTTCTAGGATTAACAAATAAGGGAATCGTCTATCTACTTCCATAAATGGAAGGAATGGATTCCGTATCCGTGATAACACGGACTACTCACTCAATCCAAGACAATGCCAAGATGGGGTAATTCGGACCACGGACTCGGTGTAATCCTTAACCGTCAAGTCAAACTTCATACCGATTCAAGCGCTTGATCGTGATCACCTCGGGATTAAGATATATCCATAAATATGATCATCCATTGATTCGATAAGAATTCTCGATTACGGAATTATATCGTGAACTCTAATCAAATCGGTCCAGCCATATATGATATATCTATCATATATAAATGCCCCATTAGGTTCTCTTAACCGAAAGTCCGGATAAGACAATCACACCTGTTGTGTTATGGGCACATTAATAGCACGTTAAAGGAGAGACCCGATACTCTCGATTAACTTCACTACGGGCTAATTGTATTTTAAGTACATCTTCACTAACTCAATCCTCCCGTGTATATACCATACACCGAGTTAAGTGATTACATAAACGATATACTTAGGGTTTTCTCGTAGTGTAAATACTATTGTCACATCGGTGAATATGAGAATAATAAATATGAATAACAATATCATTTCATTTATAAAACAATTACAAAATTGTCTTTCGGGCATCACACCTAACAATCTCCCACTTGCACGAAAGCATGTGATTAATTGTTTTAGAGCACACCCTATTATTTAAAATACAACAAACTACATCTCCCACTTGCTCTAAAGCAATGGGGACCCATCCCGTATTCTAGTACCCATTAAGCATATCATAACCATTTCAGATTCCATAGTACACTCCGAGTATGCCGTCGTAGGATAGGTCAGTGACTCGGGGAGTACCTACATCTAAATGTAATGGGTCTTAATGATTAGTCAGGTTGTCGGCTTGAGACGATCCGTAGAATCGAAACGTTACCGGTCCATCTAATCATGTGGTACTGAGTAAACACTGAGCCCGAGATCGACTTAACGATCATCCTCAATCTGACTTAAAGTCAAAATCAGTGTATCACACATATCCAAGTTCACACATGAATATGTCCGCATATTATTCCTCGTTCTCTCAAGATACTAAAGGACATACTAAACTTGCTTTGTTAACCGCCGAATCTAAGATTCGATCAAAGTTGTCGTTCAATAACCTGACCATCTCTTACTAGAAAGAGAATCTATCCCATTTCTCTTGATCCGAAGATTTAGAGAGTCATTCCTGAGGCATAGGGTAGAACTTCCTCGTTGAATGTTGCATACACAGATGCATCATCTTAACCAATAAGATGGATGGGAAACCGAGTGATCGATTCTAATGAATTCGACCGAGTCAAACTCTTCGAGAATGTTGTCCAAATCTCTCGTTGCGCAGAGTTGTGGTATTGTCAGATTCTGACTTCAGATAACACACCCATGTTGATTCCAACTGGTGCAGTGTTATCCTTCCCAAACACTAATATATGTATATATTTACTACTGTACTAAAATTGATATCCAGTCTACAAAAGACTTATCAATATTCTGGTCAAATCCATATATTGTAGAAATATATGACTTCCAATGACCGAGAGGTTTGCTTTTTATCCACAAAAGGACATAAGCCTTGACAGTCATCCTGTCATAAGTTCATAAGGCAATACCCTTTTGTTCCGAATGAATCCAGACTCCGTTTGTTTGGCAAGAAAGTCTCAGGGAATCACCCCTATTTTCTGCTTTTGAACGAAATCATGCAATACCGAACTCATTCTACTCTTTTCCGTGTAGATCCAATTACTCCCACCGGGCCCGAGACACTCGGTGGTTCTACAAGAGTACGAACAAACTGGAGTACCAAACTCCATTCACGGGGTTATGGCTTGTAAACCAACCTCCATTATCGAATCCTATACAGCTCACAAAAGAGCCATAGGTCATCAATCAATCCTCAGACTACAAAGTCCGCAGAACCCGTAATGGGTAATGGATAAACCATACTCCCACTACATTCTGGGTGGATCGAAATTCTGATATAGTTTAGTAGTATTTAGTATTATCATCAACAACCGATGTTGGACGTGGTCTGATTTTAATCAGTTAGTAACTACCTTGAGTAAACGTACTGCAAGGTTTAAGGTTTTACAGTTCATAGATTCTATCAGAAAGGACGCAACAGTATAACTGCCCCTTCCCGATTTCAAGAATCTTATAACAAACCTTTTTCTCAATGCTACAAGATATATAACGATTGGTCACTGACCGAACGTGTTCGCGAATCTCCCAGACCTACCTTCAAGCACCGTGTGCTAAATGCTTATATTTATGGAAGTGGGGTGAACCGAATCCACACCTTATCCGTAAATTCCAAAGCATATTCTAGGTAGACTTCTCGGTCTTATATTTCAATGCGGACCGTTATTTCACTTCCAATATCTTTATTGAGTTAAGCGATGTATTGTAGCGCATCTAAAACTATATAAGGCAATTTAACGGTTTCTCACTTAGTGAAAGCATTTCACTATGAGGCAGGCCGAGCATCAGTCCCTAGGACTATATGGTGGCCCATTTCTGAGTATAGAATACTCTATCTCGTTGAAAACAGAGAAACCTCAAAATATTTTGGATAAACTTACCGGAGTGTTTGAATAGTTATCGACAAGAAGTCACTACTCGGAAGCTCCTACTAGCTTGTGTCTTTCATCGACCCCGAAGGTCGTCATGAACAAGCTATGTTACTTCTTTATAACCATTATCCTTTCCCGATTGAAAGGAAACTTAGTCATTGAACCTTTGAGACAATATAACCAGACCGGGAGAAAGGAATCACCCCGAGCCGCCTTCGGTCTTGTCTTTTAGGGACTATGCACTAACTATGGAATATGAAGAAGCGTTTATCTAAATATAGAAACCAATTGCTCTTAATAGTTCTTAAGATGTGTTTTATATACATATTTTAGCAATTCTAAGTGGTTTTGACTTTATCAAACAAAAGTCCGAGTCTTGGATTCGTACTACAAATGGTATATTCACTTTCTATACGACAAACAAATTATCGAATATAAGGTAAATCCATTCGTTCCAACGAATCTTAAACTAAAAATAAATTTTCCGCGATATTCAAGGATTGAATCCGAGATTCATTTCCTTATATCACTCCCACTATTCTAGCTAAAATTAACGCCGTTGTTTACTCCTTTAATCGTTAAATGCAATGCCACTTGTTCTTCCAAAGAACTTAGCTCGAGAAAATCGCCAAGGATTCATAGGTTGGTGATCCCAAATCACCGTCCTTATCCTATGATTTTCGCTTAATCAATTTTTCGGTTCAAATTTTTAAAGTTTTCTCGCTTTAGATGACTAACACTTTTAGACATATTCTCCCATTCTTGACTTTCCGTGAATGGAAACAGTCTTGAACCAGCGGTTCGTTTGAGTAGACACTACTCTTGAACCGTGGGATGTCTATTTCGAGTGTTACTCGTCTGGACTTCTCGGATTTTCTAATATACCAGAAAAAACACCAAATCATATTAAAGCTCCCACTAGTTTATCGGTTCCAAATACCGTCTAACGAGCAATGCTTTATATATGATTTTCCGATTTTTTCGATTTGAAAATCTTTCGCACATAGTTTCAATATTTCCAGAAAAACAATAAATCATAGAACTCCCACTAGTTCATCGATTCCAAATATCGGCCAACTAGCGACATTTCATGACTTTCCGGTTTTTCAATTAGAACGGTTACGTGTGTAGTCAGTTACACTTTTCTAATGTTCTAGAAAAACAACAAATCATAAAGCTCCCACTAGTTCATCGATTCCAAATATCGTCCAACTAGCGATACTTCATGATTTTCCAATTTTTCAATTAGAAAATTACTCGTGTAATCACTACACACTCAAAATTCACTAAAGAATTTCAAAGTCCAAAATCACCTTTGATCAAACTAAGTTTGTCTTCCGTTTGACACGAATGACACTTTGGTGACATACCTATATGTCACTCTAGTTTTTAAAAGGCTTAAGAGAAAATATCTCTTTCGAAAAATAATTGCATTATCGATTAACTAGTTCAACGTCCTAGTTACTTTCCACTTTTTAACGAAGTCAATACTAGTCAATTAATTTTTAAGCAATTTAGTAAGGGATAATGTTGTAAATAAAATGACATAAATTAATTCAAGTTTAACACTACTATATTTATTTTAGGAATTGTAAACTAAAATTAAGTCTACTCTACCATTCCAAGGTTTTAACCTCGCATCTCAGTGCCGCCTTAGGGTAGGTCAAAGAGATGACGGTTAAATCGAGACAATCTCATCAATGAATAACTTGTGAGAATCGAACATCCCACGAGAATCGAACATCCCTTTATTCATTGACTACCTTCCTTTTTTAGCCTAGATATTATCAAAAAAATACCCATGAAGAGTGTGACCTACTATATCGGATCTCTTAGGTACGCCCCGAGTATGCCGTCTTAGGATAGGTCAGTGACCCGACGAGTACCCGGAAATCCTATCCTTTCGGAGACCAAGCCATGAATGTTGATAGGGGCGAACACCATCCTTAGGGGGACGAAATCAAAGCGCCTCGAGGCGTCACCCTTCTCTCACTTACTTGTATCTATAGTAGAGGCCGTGGGGTTGGCTGTCGCCTCCCCCGCTCCCACTCAATATTTTGGAAGTGGTTGTGGGTTAACTAACCACGTCTTTTTGATGTTAACATAAAATCACATCAAATCAAGGATTCCGAATGGTGTCGGTAACGTAGGCAAGCCTACCCGTCCTATTCGTTGGAACATATGTGACAGTCGGACGAAGTCGGGTCAAGAGAGCCTCGTTGAGATAAGAAGGAATCACCCCTCCGCTCTCCGGTGTAGCTTAGTCTTGCCGGACCCCGTGCATACATCACACTAGGAGGGTTAAGTCGGTCGAGCCTAGCTCAGTTGACCACCCAACTTGTAGGCGAACCGTTTTTATCCAAGATGTATTGTTCTTTTACCATCATTCAATCTCATAGACACTACGAATCGAAAACGTGATCTCGTTTGGGCTTTAAGGCGGTTCACCGAGAACACACACCGAAAGGCTTAACGATTTCATAACCCGTCCTCGGATCTTTAATTAGTTACTAAATTAATTAATTACCACGTATTAATTAAATTTCAACTAATTACACGAGTTTGTATACATGCCTATTTTAATTACCAAAATTAAAATTCTACATGTATGCATGGAGTGGATTTATGATATGATGCATGTCATGGCGCAATTCCGATTTTATGTCTATTTTATGATCAAACACATAAAAAATAAATTGCGGAAAAATTCAAACACCGAGATGGATTGTTGGTACCCCCGTATCTAATCTATCCTAGGAAAACAGTAAATTACATAATCTATGTCTTCGAGTCTTGATCTTCAAATCTTGAACTCGAAAACTTCCGGATCTTCAAAGCTTCGATCTCTACACGAACCACGAACGACGAGGAGAGGAGGCCGTAATATACCAATATATTGAAAAATATATCTATATTATCAAATTGTTTTAAAAAAAAAAAACTTTTTTTTTTTTTAAACAATGTCGGCAAACCAATTAGGTTATATAAAAAAAAATTAAGCTGCCGCCTCTTTTCTTTTTTTTTTTTTTTTTTTGATCAATTGGTCTTATGACCTAAGTAACAAAGAAAAATCAACTAAAAAAAATATGATTGCCGCCGCAAAAAAAAAAACGAGCCTGTGACCAAATTTTGCTGGAAAAAAATAAAACAATCGGCCTCCTCCCGTTTGTACCTTCTTGATGATCTTCAACACATCATCTTCGTCGTCTCGAACCCGGATCAAAATTAAAAAACAAAAGGTACTACCTTTTTACAATTTTTCGCATGACATAAAATAAATTACACATCCTACTTCAATTGATACTAATCAAAAGAGCTACAAAATAGATCTACGGGTAAACAATACCAACCCCAATCCATCTCTTCAACCACGACATTCATAACATAAAAAAAATATGCATGCATCGGCCCCAAGAAAAAAAATTGGGACAAAAAAAAATCTACATGTTTTACCACTCCTAGATCTAATATTTTATACGTATAAATATAGATCACCTTGGCGACTGATACCACTGTTAGTAATATCATCCGCAGCGGAAGCAATTTAAGGATCTAGATCTATAAAATACACGTAATAAAATAACTAGATCTACATCTACAAGGGGTTGTAGAACATACCTCTTGGATCTCAAAATCCAAGTTGGAGAACCGCAATAGAAAAGAAGATGTGAAGAGCACCACGATCTTCCGTACGTGTGATCCAAGCAACTCCCGGTGGAAGGAAATCCTCGTCTCGAATCCTTCCGATATGCTACCCGGAAAAATCTCCAAGATTTTCCCCATATTCCCCTTGGCCGAAAATTTGCTCCTTCTCTCTAAGAGAAGTCGAAATTTATGTGTGTTAAAAGGCTTGGGAGAACTCTCTTTATATAGGAGAGTAAAACTTAACCTCCAAGGATTAAATAATTAAGAGATAATTATTACATTAATCATTTTCCAAATAAAAGATAAATATAATATTTATCCCAAACAAATTATGATAAATAAATATATTATCCAATATTCCATGATTTATCATTTAACAAATAAAAGATAAATCACACATTAAATAATTATCCAAGAAAACAAATTCCTTGAATTAATTAAATAACCATGCATGCGCACCTTTTTTTTTCTAATCAAGTCATGCGCATCTTTCCATTAGTTTTGACCAATTGGGTCAAAAAGTCAACACACCAATTCGGTTCGGACCGAACCACGAAAAATGTCTTTTCCGTGTATTTAATTATTTAGTCCAACTAAACAATTAATTCACATATCGTTTTAATAAAGTCCAACAAGAACTAAATTAATATTATTAGGATTCGACGTCCGAGAATAGCTATGCTTTATATTAGGAGCACGTCGGGGACCATGGACTAATAATCGGCGGCTCCGATAAATCAAATAAATAATTATCTTACGAACAGAATAATTATATTCGATAAATCAATCACAGGAATATGCCACCATAATCCCGTGACTGCACTCCTCCGATTATGAGATTATATTTATCTCCTCACGAGAATAATAATAACCGTCCATTGATATAATCATTACATATGGATTAATCCTCCATAGACTGTTCATTCTAAATCGGGAAGTTACCGTCAACCCTTTCTAGAACCTCTTATCCTTATTTACCATTAACCCCCTAGTGATCAATTAATTCATACAACTCACCGGTAGCTAATCGGTGTAATATGAACTCCATGGATCGATCGGTTTAGGATTAACAAATAAGGAACTGTCATCTACTTCCATAAATGGAAGGAATGGATTCCGTATCCGTGATAACACGTACTACTCACTCAATCCAAGACAATGCCAAGATGGGGTAATTCGACGGACCACGGACTCGGTGTAATCCTTAACCGTCAAGTCAAACTTCATACCGATTCAAGCGGTTGACTCGTGATCACCTCGGATTAAGATATATCCATAAATATGATCATCCATTGATTCGATAAGAATTCTCGATTACGGAATTATATCGTGAACTCTAATCAAATCGGTCCACCCCTATATGATATATCTATCATATATAAATGCCCCATTAGGTTCTCTTAACCGAAAGTCCGGATAAGACAATCACACCTATTGTGTTATGGGCACATTAATAGCACGTTAAAGGAGAGACCCGATACTCTCGATTAACTTCACTACGGGCTAATTGTATTTTAAGTACATCTTCACTAACTCAATCCTCCCGTGTATATACCATACACTGAGTTAAGTGATTACATAAACGATATACTTAGGGTTTTCTGTAGTGTAAATACTATTGTCACATCGGTGAATATGAGAATAATAAATATGAATAACAATATCATTTCATTTATAAAACAATTACAAAATTGTCTTTCGGGCATCACACCTAACACTAGCTCTTTCAGATTTTCGTGGAGGCGAGCGAAATACGCTTTGTCCGCCTTTTCATCTATACTCGATCCTCCAACGTACCAGCCTGTAGGAATATATATAGCGGGTGGCGTCTCTTGTTCGTACCAGTCGTTGAAACGCTTTTCCAAAGGTTGAGGGAATTTTTTCAATGGCGTCCATCTGTCACCGCCTGGAAGATTGACTACGAACGACCCGTCAGTTAGATGTTTTGGTGGGTTAATAGTCTGACGGGTCGTCAATCTTCTGTCCGGTTCACCGTCGCCCTTTCCTTTCCCCACTGCCAGTTCACTTGGACCACCCGCTATACAGAAGGACGAGTTATACTACATGCTTATTGACAAACTAATTTCTAGTTACCAAATAAAAAATGCACACACTTACTGTATCGAATCCCACTCGCACCGGGAGTTTCTTCGTCGTAGAGGCTCTTGACGTATTGTCGGGAGTTGTGTACCATGTATTAAAGAGATAATGAATTAACGAGAGTAATAATATAACCTACTTTCTCGATTAAATAAGGAAATCAAACAACTTACCATAATTCATCTCGGGCTCTATAACAAATCCCTGACTGGTGACATGGCCCTCGGGAGTACCTATGCAAATTATAATCGATATCGTCAATTAGAAAATAAGAAACAATAAAATGCGTATGTTGATGTCACGAAATACCTATCATATGGTCCGTGTCGAAGCCCTCCTCGGGTGTACGTTCCCCAAGCCTCTCCTGAGTATGACTGGGATCCCGAGAATCACGGCCTGTAGGTGTATCGGTCTTCCGGCTACCTTGTGGGGTCACTAAACCACCCTCTCGCGAGTCGAGCCTCGGCACCGGATCCCCGGCTACCTTGTGGGGTCACTAAACCTCCCTCTCGGGAGTCGAGCCCGAGCACCGGATCCCCGGTTACAAGCATATTAATATATTAGATTCGTGTGTAAACAATAGAAATACGGGTGTCAAATTATTATGTGCAAGATAATTCATACCTGCCTGGCTAACTGCTGTTCCATGAACAATCTAAACTGACTCTTGAGTTCAGCTAACTCACCCTAGTGTCCCTTAACTCATAGTCGGTTTTTGCCAACGAAGCTCTCAACCCCGACTCGGTATTTGCCCACGCAATCTTAGAAGCTCGAACTCCGAGTCGGTTTTTTCAAATGCACTCTTCGAGCTCTCAACTCCGAGTTACTTCTATCCAACTCTTGTTGGATGAGTTCGATAAGATCGGCCTCGGTGGCTCAACCGCGCGTTTACCGATATCGTCCGATCGCCTTCCGGGTTGGCGAGAGGTAGTCGCATGCTCTGTCCGCCTCGACTGCGTACGTTGAGCGTCCTCTTCATCAACTGGTGGACGCTCACGTTGTAAGGTATGGCCGGAGGGACGAGTCTGTGTGCTTCTGTCGGGAGAGACCGGTCGTGTGTTTCTGAGAGGAGGGACCGGTGGACTGTTTGTAACGGGAGGGGGAGGGACCGGTAGTTGACGAGGTACGGCCGTAACGTACTCCGCCGGCAACCCTATTGAAATCACATACTCCCTATCTCCCGGGGTGCTCAGAACATCATCGGGCATTCCGCTCTCGAATAAATGAAAAAAAAAAAACACGATTTTAGATACAATATAATTAAAATGTGGACTAAAAAAAAATTGGCCAGCGATACTTACCGATACATCAAACCTTGATGACGCCGCCCATCGCTATACACCCCGCCGCCGGTAAACCGCCACCTCAAATAGGTAGGACGATCGTTCTCATGTCCCTCCCTCAAAATTGCGTACTTCCCGTTTCTATGGATGACCGGTATGGCGTGAAAAGCCCGTACGTGTAAAGCATACGTACACCCGGACACGGTTGGTCGAAGAGCCTTCGCATCGTCGCTCGGAACATATGTACGTAGTATTCAACTTGTCTACGCCGGTTCCACACGAAGTTATTAAACATATACCGTCCCCATGGATAAGTACGGACGCGTTCCAAGTCTTCGACGATATAAAAATCAGCTTCGGTATTATAGTTCCGGGGTCATGTGCCATTAGTAAACCATAAATTGTATAAACCAGAGCCATGCGATAAACTGTTTCGACGTCCTGTTGCGTTGCTCTCATCGCAGATATGATTTTGTGCAACGTTACGGTCCCCACGCACTTACTTAATTCGCATGTCTCCAAGAAACATCGCGATACCGCCGGAATCGACCGTCAATACCTTCAAGATCTCCAAATCTATACCCCATAATCAATCCAAACTCCCTTCGCCCGAAGCTCACTCTCTTCGACCAATCATAAAGTGCGCTTCGTCGGCGCGATCGGGATATAACATTTGGAAATACGTAAATACTATGAGCCGCCCTTTGAACGCCCGGTTTTCACGATACCATGCGATAAATTGACCGAAGACCGATTCTTCTAGTCTATTTAACAAAGTACGGTCTTGGCCGTCGGGATACCTCACCAACTCGGTTCGTAGACGTTCATATATAGCTCTTTCTCGAATGAAATCTCAACTTTGCTTTATCGATCGACATATCATGTGGATGAATGAAATTTCCGTGAGTACCTATTGTGGAAAGCTGCGAGTGATTTATAAATACACATGATTATATAATTGCCAAACAAAATATATATATACATATGCATGAGTGTGTTTGTGTGTGTATATATGTATACATATCGCTTATTAAAGACGAAAAACACCTTTGTGTTTATTAAATATATATTAAATATGTATATATACATATTTAAATATATAAATATATATACATACGCATACACACACACACACACACACACACACACACACACACACACATATATATATATATATATGTGTGTGTGTGTGTGTGTGTGTGTGTGTGTGTGTGTGTGTGTGTGTGTGTGCGTGTGTGTGTGTGTGTGTGTGTGTGTGTATATATATATATTTATATATTTAAATATGTATATAAACATATTTAAATATACATTTATATAAATAGTCACACGTACAAATTTAAATATGTGTTTCTATTTATGTGTGTGTGTGTGTATATATATATATATATATATATACATACATATGTGTGTGTATTAGAGATATATTTATATTTATCGTGTCTTATTTTATATTCCGTATTTATCTTTATTATTAGCTTTTTTATTGGCCAAGCCACCCGAGGCGTATATATTGTAATAGCTATTCTATGAATCAATAACAATGCATTATGATGTTATAATTCTGATATGGTATCAGAGCACCATCGGTCCTAAACCCTAAATCCTTTTTTTTTTTCCGTCTTTTTTTCTCCTCTCTTCTGGCCGCCGGCTCCAAGAAACACAAACCTAGCAGCGCTTCTTTGCACCAGCACAACCGCTTCTCTCACCGGCATCAATGGCTGCAGCCCCAGCTCCTATCAATTTCAAGCTCCGGTCAAGCCAATTCTTGCTCTTTTCTCCCCTAATTTCTGTTTCCTGCTTTTCTTCGGTCCAACTCCAGCCTCTCCCTTCATCATCTACAAACAGCTTCCGGATCATTTTTTTTTTCTCCGACCTCCATGCCGTTTTCGTGCCAGATCTTTTTCTTTTCTTTTTCTCGATCAAGACCCCTGCTTTTCTCGTTCTTGCCCTCTGTCCACCCCCCACTCTGCAAATCTCCCCTGTCCCCTTCTCCGGTGAATTTCCGTCCTTCTTCTCCGGCGAATCTCCGCCCTTTCCTATTCTGCATTCATTGATTAGTTTCCCGCTTCTATTAGGTACCGTCGATTTTAATTTTTCTGTTTCTTTTTCTTTTTTCGGCCCTATTCCAAACAACAAGAATAAAGACTAAAAAATAAAAAATAAATAAAAAAAAAAACCTTATTTTATCTTCTTTCTATATTGTCGATGCTGCATCTCAAAGCAGTAGTCAATGCCGCCGTTATTCTTTGACCCCATAACCTTCGCCACTCTCTGCCTGTATCGCATAATACATTGAGTATTATTCCAAATTTATTACGTTTTTTTTTAGGGCACAACCCTCCGTTCCAATTTTTTTCCTGACCCTCCATTCCTTTTCTTCCGTTTATTTTTTTTAGGGTATATCCCTCAAATTTTATTTCTGTTAGCACAGGTTGCTCATCGTCTTTTTTTAGGGTACAACCCTCAACTTTTATTTCTGTTAGGACAGGTTCCTCATCGTTTTTCTTTAGCGTATATCCCGCCATCGAGTCCCATGATTTTATTCCTCCGACATCCACTTTTTGAAGACGCTTCCGACCGCTATCAATGCCTCCAGTTTCAAACCTTATCGTTCATGCGCTCCCACGCGAGCTTGAAGGGGCTATTGAGATATATTTATATTTATCGTGTCTTATTTTATATTCCGTATTTATCTTTATTATTAGCTTATTGGCCAAGCCACCCGAGGCGTATATATTGTAATAGCTATTCTATGAATCAATAACAATGCATTATGATGTTATAATTCTGATAGTGTGTGTGTGTGAGTATATACATATACATATACATATATATAGACCTACATATGTTCACATATATGCATATATGTGTATATGTATACACACATACATACACAGATATATGTATATATATATTGTGTGTGTGTGTACATATGGTTATAAAGTAAATAATATTTATTTATTAGAAATAGAAAAACACCTATGTGTATTTTACATATATATATATATATATATATATATATATATATATATATATATATATATATATATATATATATATATAAAAGATTGTTCTCAAAAATTGGTAAATATGTATATCTATATATATACACATATATATACATATACACATACATACATAATTCACCACACATATATATATATATATATATATATATATATATATATAGATTGTTCTCAAAAATTGGTAAATATGTATGTTTTGTTTTGTATTGTGTTCGTTGTGTTGTAACGTCGGGGGTAAGAAAGCATAAATTATGGTTTTTACCACGTCATAGAATATTTGATGATGACGAGGGAGAACGAGAGGCCGTACGGAGCCGGCGGAACGTACCTTATATTTTCGAGCTAAAGGGTGCCTCACTTCCGGCCGAGGTTTACTGCCGTCGAGGACAGAAAAGATGCTCTATTGAGCGGACCTAATGAAATTTTCTACGAGCTACCTACCAGGAGCCCCAATACAAAGCTCGGAGATTAGGCATGACACGGGGATCGAAGGAATCGAAAACACCCTAGGAAAGCATGCACGCATTTCTAAGAACCTCGTCAGGCCGAGGCGTACCATTGAATTCAGTGCGAGATATTGAGTTTTGGATTTTCAAACAACAGTAGTTTGTCGTTTGGTTCATTTTTTTAATTAACATAACTGTTAGCCATAATTTCAGGGGCATTTTTATTGTTCCCCATGTTAGCCATCATTTCAAGGGCATAATCAGGTCATTACCAATACTACTACCATACTATCATAGATCACAGTGCATTATCAAATCAAAAATAAACAACATAATATAACCAAATTATCACATATTTTGAATTTCACACTAACCACAACAACATTTATTCAAAGTTTTCAAACACATGAAAGATGACGAATGTAATGAATTTAATCGGGCATTTATCCTCCTACAATTCATATACATGATTGAATAATTTAGACAAACCACATATCCATTAATTTCATCCCATTAATCTATTTTTTAGACTAACTACATACACATTTGCTTCATGCACATCAATTCATTCGGCCATTAACAAAAAAATCGGCCATTAACAAGTGCTAATCAAACCATTCACAATTGCACAATAACAGTCACAGGCCTCAATTTGGCCATTAACAATCACAATTAACGAGACACAAGTGCAAACGAGCATGAAACATCGGGCGTTAACATGTTTAACGAGCATGAATCAACAAAGCATGAAACATCGGCCATTAACGAGCATGAAAACGGCCATTAACAGAGCATGAGTCTCATTCGGCCAAACACTTTACAAATGAGAAGAAGCATAAAAAATCAAAGCCGTAAACACTCACATTAAGTTGCTCTGAGCTATGAGAAGAGGAAGCAGCAGCCATGGTGAATCAAGTCTCTGTAAAATCGCCAATTTTCGCCTTCTTCGCCGCGTTTTTGCTCTGAAATTTGAATGGGACGAAATGAAATGAAGAAGACGACGATTAGGTTTAAAAGTGGACGAAACCGTCCAAACCTTCATCAAATCGTCCAAATTTGGACGGTGCGTTTCAGTTACATCGTCCAAATTTGGACGATTTGATGAAGGTTTGAAAAGTGTACGGTTTTCGTCCGAATTTGACGGTTCCGTCCACATTTGGACGGTTTTTGTGTATTTTGGACGGTTTTTGTGTATTTTAGAAGGTTAAATGCGTATCGATGGAATTGGACGATATGCGTACAAATTTGGACGTTTTTGACCCACTTCTTCCAAATTTGGACGTTTTACTCGAAAAAAAATTAGAGGGTCTGACACACCTAAAAAAAAATTGTGTTGCTACAGTTGCCTGAAATGCCAATTTCACGGTTGCCGACATCCTAAACCTAAGTTAAACCCGTGACCTCCTTTACCCAGTGGTCAATGACCAATTTTTTTCTTTATAACCCTCATTCCCCTTCAAGGCTTAAACTATTTCTTAACTATTTTCTCTCGGTCAATATAATTGCATAGGAACCACATGAAATGATAAAAGGATAAAAGATATTTGATAGTAGCCACATGAAAGCAGATCGAGTAATCGGAGCTGAAGGCCTGAGTATAATCTCAAGTGAAGGCAGGTTTCCATATGGGATTTAGGTTTCATTTTTATACTCTTCCTCCTTTAATGTTTTTTTAATTTAAATTTTATAAACCGTTGCGTGAACAACTTTTGGAAAGTGTTAATTAATCTACGTTGTGTTAGAAAAGAAGAAGGATTTATTGATTTTTTATTTGTTTAAAGTAGCTGTTTTCGGCTTTTTAATCCTTAGCTTTTCTGGTAAGATTAACCCCGAAAATTCCAACTTACAGTCTTCGGATGAAGACGATGGGAATGTTTCAACTTTCAAATTAATTTAATTTGATTTCAGATCGCCTTCAATCAAAGCAATTATTACCATAACGATTTTTCTGTTTTTTTTTGTAGGTATCTTACCTGTGAACAATATGCATCCAACACGATTTCCCTGTATAATCGATTTTGATGCATCCAACACGATTTCCCTGTATAATCGATTTTGTTCGGTAAGTCTTTATTTTGTTAGTAAAATAATGAGAAATTTAGGTATAAATACACATTTCCCTCTTATTTAACATTAATCCACACTTATTTTTTTAGTTTCTCCGGACTAAAACACCCTTACTTTTATTTTTCTACGTTTAATCGGATGGCAGATGGCAGAGGCGGATCTACAATGATTAATGATGCTAATGCACATGAACTTCAAATCTCGTAATGATAATCAAGTCTCTAAGAATAGTGGATCTAATTCGAGTGCTCCGCGTATCATTATAGGTTTATCTGCCAATGTGGAACTGATTTACATGAAGCTTCTGTATCTGAATCTCAAGTTGACAGAGAACAGTCTGATACTCGCGTTAGTATCGCGGATTCTGCTGACTGTTGTCAGTAAGGTGACTTAAACTCTGCATCTGGGTGGAACCAATCTGAAGACTCAGCTGTGTGATGGACAGCTGAGAAGTGTATTCATTTCGTGCACGCAGGGTGGAGTCTACCGAGGCTTCAAAGCAGGGTGACTATCGCAGGGTGATACCGCCGAGTACTTGAATACAAAGCAGGTCCCACATCCGTTAATTCTCGTTATGTGACAATATACAAAGTCATTAAAAGGAGGACACGTGTAAGGGTATTTATGGCGATCGTACAAAGATTCCCGGCGGCTGTGGTTTAGGGATTTGTGCCTATAAATACGCTTGTTGTCTCATTATCCGAGTGTGTTGAAATCGTAAAATTCAAAGGCATAATAAAATATCTCTTTTCTCGCCCGTGGTTTTTTACCTCTCCCACCGAGGGGTTTTCCACGTTAAATCGTGTTCTTCTTGTTTCGTTTTCTCCTTTTGATTGTTTATGTTTGATTGCTTCGTTTCTTTCGTTTCTTGCATCCGAAGTTATCTCCATCCGTTTTATAACAAGTGGTATCGTAGCAAGGTTCGGGAAAAACAATCCGTACGATCAACTTCGTCTTCACCAAGGCCTTCAAGAAGGTGCTAGGATCCGTGATAAAGTTGTGATCTTTAGCAAGAAAAGATGTCAAGAGTAAACGTAAAAATCGATAAATTTACAGAAGGAACAGCTTTGGTCCGTGGCAAATCAAGATGCGTGCACCGTTGAAACAAACAGGGTTTGTGGAATCCTTTATCCGACAAACCAAATACAAAAGCAGATTATGCCGCTTGGAAGAGAAAGCACATTCAACCATCATGTTGTGCTTATCCGATGATGTTATCACCGAGGTTGCCGAGGAAGACACCGCAACCAAGTTGTGGAAGAAGCTTGAAAGCCCGTATATGACCAAGTCACCGACCAACAAGTTGTTGTTGAAACAGAGGTTGTTCAAATTTGAAGATGCATGAAGGAAGTCCACCGAGGGAACATCTGGGACACCGAACACAATATTGCTTGATTTAAGGAATATTGATGTTAAAATTGAAGATGAAGATGCAGCCTAATCCCGTTGGTGTCATTACCGGCATCATATGAAAACTTTGTGCGCTCTTTCATAGTTGGAAAGGATACGAGCTTTTGGAGGATGTGAGGTCCGCCTTACATGCCAGGGAGCTTAGACACAAGGTCCGCCGGGTGCAGACAGACAATGCCGCACTAGTAGCTAGCGCAAAGAATAGTGGAAAAGGATATGGACAAGAAGAAAAAGAAGTCGTGGTCCAAAGGTCCTAAGTCTACCGATGTCCGTAATTATCGTAGGAGCAGGGGACATTGGAAGTCCAATTGTCCAAGGAAGAAGAAACAGCAGGAAGGCAATTCTGGCACAGCAGCTTTGGCTACTGAGCAATCTGACGAGGATCTGGTTCTAGTTGCAGGAGATTCTACACACCACAATGATGTGTGGATACTTGATTCTGGAGCATCCTACCATATTTGTCCAAACAGGAGTGGTTCTCTACTTATGAGCGTATGGATGGTGGTCAAATCTATATGGCCAACAAGCAAGGTTTGCAAAGTTGTGGGAATTGGCTCGCAGAAGTTAAGGACGAGAGGATGGTAAATTTTGTACACCGAAAGATGTAAGACATGTTCCACGTATGACCAAGAATTTGGTATCTCTTAGTCTACCGGACAAAGAAGGGTTCAATTTCAAGGGTGAAGGTGGACACCGAATGTCTTCAAAGATTCAAATTGTAGTCCTCAAAGGCATCAAGAGGGAACCTTGTATATATTACAAGGATCTATCGTATCCGCACCGCCATCGTTGCATCCTCGCAGCTCACCGCCCCAAGCAGACTCACCGTGGCACATGAGACTAGGTCACACGGGTGAAAGGGGTATGCGATTCTTTCTTCAAATAGGTTTTCTTGGGGGGGTATAAGGTCAAGAATCTGGACTTTTGTGAACATTGTGTGTTTGGGAAGTTGCATAGAAGTAAATTCTCAAAGGGGGTTGCACAATACAAAGGCAACACTTGATTATATCCATTCGATCGCTGGGGTCCATCAAAAGTTGAGTCATTGGGTGGTCACAGATATTTTGTGTCATTCATAGATGACTATTCAAGGATGACTTGGGTGGTGATGATGAAGAACAAAAGTGATGCATTCAATAACTTCAAGCAAGGGAAGGCCCTAGTGGAGAATCGCTTAGGCAAGAAAATCAAGAAGCTTCGTACGTATAATGGTCCGGAATTCGCCGGACGGATTTTGATTCATTTTGTGCAGAATTTCGAGGGTATTGCCGTACATCATACCGTAAGGAATACACCTCGCGAATGGTGTAGCCGAAAGGATGAATCAAACTCTTCTCGGAGAGGGCAAGATGTATGCTTTCTCAAGCCGGTTTATCAAGGAGATTTTGGGCGTAAGTCGTTAAGACAAACTTGCTACTTAATCAACAAGTGAGTCCTCACACAAGAATCAATCTCAAGACACCATTTGAGATGTGGTCGTGCAAGCCCGCCGACTACTCGCTCTAAGGGTTTTTGGAAGTACAGCTTACTATCATGTTAGTGAAGGGAAGTTGGAGCCAAGAGCCAAGAAGGGAGTGTTTGTGGGGTATGGTGATGGAGTGAAGGGATATAGAATTTGGTCGTCAGCAGAGTCCAGAGTAATCCTCAGCAGGGACGTTGTGTTTGATGAAAATTCTATGTTAAACTCATCGGGGAGAGGTCTACCGAGTCCGAAACCAAAGGCGTCGAATCCGATAGTGTTGAGAAACAAAGTGGAGCTTCAGTGGAGTCTACCGATATGCAACAATCGCTGGATCCAAATCAACACTATACCGATCCGGATAATGAACCGTAATCCGATCCAAGCCGTCCGTCACGAGACCTCGCGGGGCGTCATACAAACATTGATCGTCGAGTCTACCGCCAAAGCAGGCCTTTCAGAAGATCTAATGTTGGGATACCTCCAAGGAGATATGGATATGATGATTTGGCCGATATGCACTCCAAGTTGCCGAAGAAGTAGAGGTTGCCGAACCTACTACTTACAGGGAAGCGTGACATGTACGTAAGCATCTCGGTGGCTTGCGCAACACGGGAGATGAAATGGAGTCATTATTGAAGAATCGTACTTGGGAATTGGTCAAAAAATGTACCCTACCGACAAGGGAGTTGTGACTTGTAAATGGATCTTCAAGAAAAAGGAAGGAATAACAAAGGCGTAAGGGTCGTGTATAAGGCACGTTTGGTTGCAAGAGGATTCAAAAAAAAGGAAGGGGTTGACTTTGATGAAATATTTTCACCAAAGGGGTCGACACACTTCAATCGTGGTGTTACTAGCAATGGTGGCACAAATGGCGGGATCCGGAACTTGAGCAATTAGATGTGAAAACCGCTTTTCTACACGGTGAGGTGGATAAGGAGATATACATGACACAAACTTCGAGGGTTTTCAAGTTCCCGGCAAAGAAAACTATGTTTGCAAGTTGAAGAAATCTTTGTATGGTTTGAAGCAAGCTCCAAGGCAAAGTGGTATAAAAGGTTTGACAGCTTTCATGCTTCAAATAGGTTATAACGAAGTCCATATGATCGTTGTGTTTACTACAATCCGTCGAAAGATGGATCATATATCTATCTTGTCCCGTATGTGGATGACATGCCGATAGCCGCAAAGCAAGGAAGTCCGATGTTCAAAATCAAGAACCTTCTCGTCGAATTTGAAATGAAGGATTTGGGTGCCGCCAAGAAAATCTTGGGGATGGAGATCCGGAGAGATAGAGTCGAAGAAGTTGTTCTTGTCTCAAATAGGTTATGTGCGTAAGATATTGGCCAAGTTTGGGATGTCTCGTCGCAAAACCAATAGATACTCCTATGGCATCAAATGTTCATTTGTCCGTTTATGCTTCACGGTCCAAGAGAAGGAGTATATGTCAAAAGTTCCCTATGCTGTGCGGTTGGCGATCCGATGTATGCCATGGTATGCACTAGGCCCGATCCGGCTCGGCGTCGGTGTTGTCGCAGGTTTATGGCTCAACCCGGAAAGGAACACCGGAAAGCCGTTAAAAGGATATTCGTGTACCCGAGAGGTACAAATGATGTTGGTCTCATTTATGGAGGTGATATCGGTCCGGTCACAAAGTTACCGTGATGCCGATTATGCAGTGATGTTGACAAGTAGAAAATCAATGACCGGTTATGTGTTTACATTGGGAAATGCAAAGGGTCACCGGAAAGCTACTCTTCAAAGGCTACGTAGCCTTATCAACTACTGAAGCAGAATACATGGCTCTTACTGAAGCAGCTAAGGAGGGTATCTGGTTGAAAGGGCTAGTCAGTGATTTGGGGTTGCATCAGGATCAGGCTGAGATATATTGTGACAGCCTAAGTGCAATATGTTTAGCCAAGGATCAGGTTCATCATGAGAGAACCAAGCATATTGATGTCAGGTATCATTCTTGAGGAATGAGAAGAGGGTTGTGGTGAAGAAGATTGGCACAAAGGAGAATCCCGCCGATATGTTCACTAAACCAGCTTCAAATAGAGTAAGTTTCACTTTGCCTGGACTTACCGAATATTCAAAGCTTGTAACTGCTTTCGGAAACTCTACCGAGGCGCATCGGTGGAGTGGATGCCGTGGAGATAGTCCGGTACAAGTACATCCGGCATTGACGAATGCATCCGGTACAAGTACATCCGGTTATGCAATCTGTTTGACTCTAGTGAGAGTTGAAGTCAAGGTGGAGATTTGTCGGTAAGGTGACTTAAACTCGCATCCGGGTGGAACCAATCCGAAGACTCACCTGTGTGTGATGGACCGTGAAAGTGTATTCATTTCGTGCATCGCAGGGGTGGAGTCTACGAGGCTTCGCAGGGTGACTATCGCCAGGGTGACAGTCTGTCGAGTACTTGAATACAAACAGGGTCCCACATCCGTTAATTCTCGTTATGTGACGGTATACAAAGTGTCATTAAAAGGAGGACACGTGTAAGGGTATTTATGGCGGATCGACGACAAAGATTCCCGGCGGCTGGGTTTAGGGATTTGTGCCTATAAATACGCTTGTTGTCTCATTATCCGAGTGTGTTGAAATCGTAAAATTCAAAGTGCATAATAAAATATCTCTTTTCTCGCCCGTGGTTTTTTACCTCTCCCACCGAGGGGTTTTCCACGTTAAATCTGTGTTCTTCTTGTTTCTGTCTTCTCCTTTTGATTGTTTATGTTTGATTGCTTCTGTTTCTGTTTCTTGCATCTGAAGTTATCTCCATCCGTTTTATAACAACTGTAATAGTCGTCTTGATTCACACACAACTAAAGAACCTGACAAAGCTGGTACTCAAGTTCAGAATCTTGCGTCTCCTACTCAAGTGGATGAAAAGGCAGGTGAAATTAATAAACTGCCTGTGCTTGAAATGGGGAAGATAGTATGCTTCTGTCTTCTGACAACTCCATTGAGACAGTTGAATCTCATGATCATCCAAATTCACCTACGCCATTCGTGATATTTTCAGATGTAAAATGGGTTATACTTTATGAAAACCTGTGCATTTGTTTTCTTTCTTCATATTTTATCCACTTGATGTGGATGTTTTGTTTGCAGCATTTCGAGTTGTGTGTGTGATACTGATCTTGGAAGCTTTTGAAAAGAACTACATTTTCAGGCTTTTAATTGGGTAAAACTTTTTTTTAACTCCGCCCGTGTGATCTAATCTGTGCACATGGCCGGTCCCTAGCCCGGTAAAAGGAGGAGGGAAAAGTATACTTATGCTGCTTGTTTATTTAGATAAGATTATAATATCTTCATTTATATAACTTGAATATGTTGCATGTTGTTTTCGCTTGTTTGATATGATCTCAGCCAACAATGTAAAAGAAGAAATAATTAAGCACAGATTTAAAACACTTGATATTAGGTGAGAGTTATATGCAGAGTCCAGTTCAGGGATATATTAAAATAAATTGCTGTGGTTCAGGTCCTATTCGAATATATATGTAAACTAAAATGCAGAACCGAGAACAAAGCAAATACTATACTTCAAAACAAATTGGCAGAATAAATTACAAAACAAATCAAATCTAACAAGTATATATTACTGCCAAGGCAAGCTGCACTATTAAACAAAAAAAAAAAAAAAAAAAGTTCAGTAACCTGAACTAAATTAAGCAATTACAACCTGAGACTGATTACAAGATCAATTCAGCAAGTATATTGAAACCGAACTTTCAGTGAGGATTAAGGAGGGATAGTCAAGCTGTAACAGCAAGATTATCAAGCCTAAATAATGCATGTCGGGACAAGCATCAGAGTAGGTACCAAAAAAAGATAAGGATATTTTTTTGTTGAAAGAAAGATGCCAAGCCAAGCTCGGTTGTCAAGGCAAAGAGTTCAGAAACCTCCTTCTTTTAGAGTAGAGGGGGGAGGAGCGAAACGATAGCTTAGGAACGAAAGGTACTCGGCTACCTGTGCATGAGCAGGAGATATAAACTGAATACAATGTTCAGCTCACTAAAACTACTGTCTAATAGCTATTACAAGTTGTTCAAGGACCACAGAATGCAGGCTTGCAAGGGTAGCAGACAAGATGCAATAAGTTCAATATGTATGATCCGAATAGCAGACTTGCAGGCACAAAGAAAAACACAAGGGGTGTTACCAACTTTGATAAACAGTAACAATAAAGTCTACTGATGATCAAAACTGGAACCAACGGATTATGGAAAAAAAAAAGACTGAATCACACAATAATTTGAATCAACACAGACAAACCTCTTACAGTGAGTGAAGACCTACAACTCAATGTAGTCAACACTTACATGGGCCTTGAATGAAAGACTTCTAAATATTGTATGAATCAAAAACAGAAACTAAGACCAGAATCTAACACAGACTTCTGTCAAGGTACAGAAATTAAGACTTAAGGTATTGACTCTTTTTAGACTTAAGCCACAGACAATAAAACCCCACTGGGCAGTTTTGATCTGATGTTTCAAATCAGTCAAACCGTTGTCTACCACCTTAATCAGTAAAAGTCAATTACCAAAATCAGAATTTCAAGCCAACAGAACAGACTCAAGAACTACACAGCAAAACCAGTATCTATAGACTACTGTAATGCAACAGAGAGCAATTAACACACACAGTACACAGAAAATTAAAAGTTATGAGTAATAGTGTTAACTTACAAGCAAACACAGAAACCTCAAAGCTGGGATTCTGTATCAGCTATTGATCAGAAACCACACTTCTCAATAGTCAATACCAAAATCAGACTCCAACTTCAGTTCAATACGCAGACACCAAAAAGGAGAGAAAATTTTAAGTGTATAAGAGAATGTAGGATTGCTCACGAAAGTGTATTCTGAGTTGTTGTTGCAATCCCATTCACTCTACTAGTCTATTTATAGACTAGAGGGCAATAGACTAGAGGGCATGTAAAAACCCTTAAGCAACAAGACTCTCATAAGTCGGCTCATTGACTTGAATCTCAAAAATCATTATGTACTAACTAATTAACTCAATTGTTAAAACACTGATTTAGTACACTGATTTAACCCAAGTGCTATAACTCAGAATTGGTTCGGTTTATGTGTTTTGTTAAGGCAATTCACTTTGTGCCACCGGGTTGCCAATTAAGGCCGGTTTGAACCATTTAATTTGAACCAATCGAATTACTGACACTATGGGGAGCTATTTAACACTTAAGAGAGGTCTCCTAGACTAGATTAATCCGTCCCGGTTTGACAACCAACCAGACCTGAGATGAGAACCCACCATACCTGAGCCAACCCGGCTTGGGACTCGGGTTGGGTGTTGAATGAGCAAGTAATGAACAGGCTGGATAAGGCTCAGCAAATGCAACAGCTTCGATTCGAATTTTGACTGCTTCAAATCAGTCAAATGTATCTGGACACAAATGATGCTTTGACCGGGCTGGATAAGAACTTCGATTTGAACTCTGAAAATCCAAGGTGCGAGCTTTCAGCAACAGCTCTGATTTTTCGAAGATTCGGGCCCTTTTACAGCCGTTAATGGCTTCGACCAGCTAATTTTCGTCCTCATCATTATCTGCAAGATTATTCGAAGGTTAATTGCAAGATTTATTCAAAAATAAAAACGAAAATTAAAATAAGAAAATAGAAGAGATAAACTGATAGTGAAATTTTAAAATACAACCGTTTGTAGGAAGATTTTATCAAGTGACATACATTACAACCACTCATTTCTAACCTCTCACACACGATAAAAGTGTATTATGTGAAAGAGAGTAAAAATGCGCTCTAATGTATGCCACTTGGTATTACCTTCCTACGACCGTTGCACCATAAAATCTCTCAAACTGATAAAGAACGAATTAACCGATTTTGTTGCTCAGGTGTTGCATTCGATTCAGATAAGAGAACATCGAAGAACCCATCATCCGAAAATCTCTGAAAAAATCGAAGCTAGAAGCAACGACTGAAAGAAGTAGCTCCTGATAACAGATAGGCACCGTTCTTCTGAAGATTCGAACAGATTGTATCATGAAACGGTTGAAGGATGGAAACGAAAGACCGAATTTTTCTGGGAGATACGAGAAGAGAAGGCCGGATTTTTGGGGACGGAAAGGTTGCTTCGAAAACGGCTATGGAGAGAATAGGGTTTCGGTAAAAGGAAAGGGGTATTTGGATAAAAGTTCAGCAGACCAAAAAAAAAGTATTAGATGGGCTGGTCATTTTATTAAAAAATAAAAAGCTGGCTTAATAATCAAGGAGTCGAGCAAATTATATCCATAAGATATATATAGAATTAGTCCATTAATTACAAACGTAATTAATTAACCAAATCATAGGAAAATTAAATTAAATAATATAAACACCGGCAAAATTAAATAAACAAAAGATTTGCCATATGAGGTAAGTTTTTAACTTCATGGCCATTAGTGTGACAAAAATATTATTACATATAAATTGATACTATTTTGAGAATTAATCAAATATATAAATAGCAACTGAGGCATTTTACACAACATTGGTTCATATCATTAAGCTTTCTAATACACTAGTTTTGGGGGGTGTTACCGTTCCTGATACTGTGATATTGTTACTGTGATACTGTGATTGAGTTATGGTGCTGAAGTCGACGCATTGAAACCGAAGGCGGAGATCTACGAGCTAATGTTCCAAGAAGAGTCTAATGCTTCTTGGTAATGATCTGTGAATTGAGAGATGATACAAATGTTAAAACATTTGATGTAGATGTCAATTTTTTTGAGAAAATGTTAAAACATTTGGTGTAGAGTTGGTGATGTATGACTTTTTTATGACTAAATTTACGTGATTTTATTACGTTTTATCGACGAATTCTATGTAAAATATCTAAAATTATGATATAATTAGTATAAAATATTAATCTTTATAGTTTAGTATAGTTAGTAGTAAAAGTTAGTATTTATAATAGAAAATTGTAGTTTTTGTACGGTTTTAATAACGGAGTGTTGTGTCTATTTTACACGGGTATTTTGTGTTTATTTCATTGCAGAATCCTAAGATGAACTGAAATCCCGAGTATCGACACTTTTTGAAGTACATTCAAGTTGTTGAAATAAAGTTATAAAGCGTCACTGATATAAATGATCAAGGGAATAATTGTTTCTGAATCTCGAAAAAGGACGTATAATACAAATGGCTCATCGAGAATACGTTTTCTGAAGAAATGGTCTTGATGGAAGATGTAGAGAATTCAACGAGCTTTTCAACGGAAGTTCGATTATGTCATTCTGATATCGAGAATTCAAGTTACGATTTTTAGAAGATTGTGTGTAATTATATATAATTATATATAATTACAACACAGCATATGTGATGATTAAGGGTAACATGGCTCACATGCTGATAACTAACTGTAATGATTGTCATCATTACACCGGACCGATCCGGCAAATTTTCAGGACCGGTCCGGGAAGGAAGAAAATCTATAAATAGGGATGCAGAGGCTCACTTTCAAAGGTGTACCAATATATATATACCATATTCTATATATATTCTCTATCCCCTCTTTTCTTAGTTTGTAAATAGGCCTTATGCCAAGAATAAATTAGTAGTAGTACGGTAGTAATGCTCGGGAAATTCTCGAAAACTCGGTGTTGCTGAAGTCGTTGTAATACATGGAAAAAGACGATTTCTGAGTCAACAGTTGTAATCGGGTAATTTCTATAATAATTATGTTTATGTTTGTTATTTTATTCTTTTTTATAATGTTATTAGGCTAGATCTAATAACTAGCCAAAGTTATGTAATCGTATTATTTCGATCTTTTCGGTAATGGAATGATGTTAAAATAAAATTGACTAAAATTGAGTAAAATGAATCTTTCTATTTCGCTACGTAAAGATAATATATTCGGAATGAAGTAATCAATCATGATGGATACCACATATAACCTGATGATGAACTGACCAGAGAAGTCAGGATATGAGTAAAAATAGAAAAACCGGAGGGTAAAAATGGCCGTCTGATTAACGGAATCCTATTTCCTACCCGGGGGCAGATTTGTCCTGGAAAGATAAATCTTATTAAAATTTGTACTCGAGATCTTAATAATGTTAAAATCACAGGTTTAATTGAAACTACACCGTTTGTATTAAATCGATCCGCTTGACAACCGGAGCCTCTTGAATAACATCGGCCATCTGACAAATGGAATAACCTCTTTTATCCGGGGTAGATTTGTACTCGGTACTGTTTTGACTAACTAAGTTTAGCATGGGGCGGTTGTGGACCTTGGACGATGACTTTTGACATATGACAATTTCATACGCTCGTGTGAGGAGGAATTGTTGACATTAGGAGTACACCGTTTCATTTGCTCAATTGGACCTAAAAAGGAAGATCGAACACATTCCATTAATTGAAAAGATCATATAAATCGATTATATATACTTTGGCTAGTCTAGTTTATAAACTATATATTGGTATCTATATATTTATATATATATATATATTTTACTATTTATGTACATCTATATATATTTATTTATCTATATATATTATATTAGAATAACTTTTAAATTACGCATTTATTTTATGTTGGTTAGAGTAGTAGTAATCTGTATTATAAAATTGCGGTTTAGATCAAGTTAATAGCAGCTCTTTGGTGTTTAACCACACTAAAAAGAATTACCACTTTTTCCCTGAGGATTCGACACCCGACTCACCACTTTATCACTACAATTTGACCCGGTACACTGCCGGTTAGGATCCGTCTAACCTAGAATAGGTCGTCCTTTTCTTGACGCCGTTTCTAAGGTCTGGTTTTGGTGACGTCAGTTGGAGAATAAGATGATAGTACCAATCGACATTGTCGAGATTTTTAGGTGCTTAGATAATCATTTCCTTGATGTAACTTAATTATCATATATGTTGATGTTAAAGTTGTTTATCATATTATGTTGTAATTTTTTTGCAGTGTTATTGAATGTGTTAATTGTGATTGAATGTGTTATTCAAAATACACAAGTTTTTTGGGTGTTAATGTGATTACATTATTGTCCAAATGATTTTTAGTTTACGGTTTCTTTTCGTTTTAATCCATAAAGGAATATAGGTTGTCGGTGTTGTTGTAAAGCTTGCCGAGTCCATGATTTTTGGGTAATCGTATACTATTAATGGAAATGATGATGGTAATGGTGTCATTATTTTGATAATAAAACGTGTTAATGTGATACGTCTTTGTGATATCTTGTGTTAGTGTAAACGCTGCGATTAAATTCAGCTTTCAAAAACTATTGTGATACAGAAAATTCATTTTCTGTTTTCGGATTCGTTGGAACGAACGTATTCATTTTCAATAGGATAATTTGTTTGTCTTATTGATGATAAATATAACATTCGTAGCACGAACCCAAGACTCGGAATTTTGTTTGATAAAGTCAGAACCACTAAGAAATGCTGAATAAGTATATGTAACACATCTTAAACTATATAAACGCAAATTGTTTCCGTATTTAGATAAACACTTCTTTATATACTATTAATTAGTGCATATTCCCTAACGGCAAGATCTGCAGACTGGCTTAGGGTGATTCCTATCTCCCAGTCAAAAGAACCCTGTCTCAAAGGAACAATGCCTAAGTTTCCTTTCAATCGGGAAAGGGTAATAGATTTAAAGAAGTTACATAGCTTGTTCATATCGACCTTCGAGGTCATATACAAGCTAGTGGGAGCTTCTGAGTAGTGACATATTGTCTGATAACTACTCGAAACTCCGGTAAGTTTATCCAAAATATTTGGAGGAATCTCTGATTTCACCAGAGATAGAGTATCCATACTCAGAAATAGGTTATTGCGTAGTCTTCGGGACTGATGCTCGGCCTGCCTCCCAATGGAATGTTTTCACTAAGGGATACACCACAATTTTGCCTTACATAGTTATTGATGTGCTACGATACGCTGCTGAACTCATTTAAGATATTGGTTGCAAAATAACGTTTTACGTTGTAATGAAAAACCGAGAAGTCTACCTAAAAGATGCCTACACATTGTGGATACAGAGTGAATTCGGTTCACCCCACTTCCGCAAATATAGACATTTAGCACTTAGTGCTTGAAGGTAGGACCGGCAATTTTGCATACACGTTCAGGTCGTGAAATATCTTAATGCATTGAGTAAGGGTTGGTTATAAAACTCGTAAAATCAGAGAATGACAGTTATACTGTCAAACTCGGTCTGATAGAGTCTATAAATAACAACCTTAGATCTTGAAGTATTTGTACTCAAGATGTTACTAACTGATTTGTTCAGTCCACATCCAACACCGGCAGTTGGTGATAACACTAATAAAAACTACTAAACTAGATCAGTATATCATTCCACCCCGAACGCAGTGGGAGTATGGTTTTTCCATTACCCATTACAGGACCTTACGGTCTATAGCGGTAAAGCCTCACTTACTCCTTATAAGCCTGATATAAACGCTTACGAAAGGCAGTTGCGAATAGAGAGTAAACGTGGTCAAACCAGCTTAGGACTCCTTGGAAATTCTCCAACGGAATCATCTTCTAATCAAAATAAAAAAAATGGCTGAAACTAGTGATGAAACAAATGAACAGAGGCTAGATCATGCTTTAGGGCATGGCCAAAACCCTGTTAACCCTAATAATAATCAGAACAATAATAATAGGAACAATCAAGATCGGAACCAGAATAATCGTAACAATCCGCCAAACCCGAGACCTATCTGTGATCAAACTGTAAGGAGAAACCAGACTAATAATCCCATACTTTTACCGAATGAAGGAGCGAATAATTTCGAAATTAAATCTCATCTTTTTGGTTTAATTGACGCAAGAGCCCAATTTCTAGGAGAAGATGATGAAGATCCACATCATCATCTCTATCTGTTTGAAGAACTGTGCAATACAGCCAAAAGTCAAGGAGCTCATAAGGAATTAACGAGAATGACTATGTTTCCTTTTTCTTTAAAAGGAAGAGCCCGAGATTGGTTTATGTCACTTCCACACCACTCACTAACTAGTTGGGAGGATATTCAAACTGAATTTCTGAAACAATATTTCACTCCAGGACGAAATTTGGAATTAAAGGTCGAGGTTGCCAATTTTAGACAAGGATCTGAAGAAACGCTTGGGAATGCGTGGGAAAGGTTTAAAAAATTGTTAAGAGCTTGTCCCGATCATGGTTATTCCTTAGATATGCAAATCCAGCTTTTCTGTCGTAAACTAAGAAAGGATTCACGTGCAGACGTAGATCATGCATGTGGTGGTTCGTTAATGATGAGTGAAGCTCAAACAGTTTACGATGCTATAGAAAAGATTTCCAAAAACAATAGAATGTGGGAAACCGGTTCTAGCACTAGAAAAGTAGCTTTTGCAGGAGAATGTACGTCCAATACGGAAGTTCTAGCACACTTGGAAAATTTGAGTAGGAAGTTTGATGGATTACAACAAGGTAAGAATAAAAATTCAGAAAATAGTACTCCTACTGAATACTCAAGTCATGATAATGTGTCAGTAGGGATAGAAGAACCAACAGGATATTCAAGAGAGGAGGTGAGTTTTCTTCGGCAACATAGGAATTTGAACAATGCATATTCAAACTCATTTAATGCTATTAGAAGAGACCACCCAACTTTTAGATGGTCTGAAAACCCTAGTAAGCCGGGACAACCGCCATATCCAGGTTCGGTATAAGAATAGGAATAATAATCAAGTTTATCAAGGAAATACATCTAATCGAATTTACAATCATTACCTAGATCCTATCCTCAGCATACCACTCAAAGTATACCAATAACTCAGAGTTCAACTCCACCTGCAGAAGGAGTTGAAAAATGGGAAAAACTGATGGAAAATATGATGGGTGTAGTATCTACTCAAGCTAAGAATATGGAAACAATGATGACTTCTATAGGTTCAGTTAGTAAGGACATGAGTACAATGAAAACATCTATGAGTGGACATGATACCAGAATGAGAACGATAGAAGCTTCATTAAGAAATATGGAAGATCATTTGAGTAGGGAAGGTGAACGTAACAACAGTAGACCTCCTGGAGGATTACCAAGTAACACTGAAAGAAACCCAAGAGAGGTAAATGTTGTGATTACGAGAAGTAGGAAACTCTACGGTAGTAGTGGAATAGAAAACTTCGGTAATAATGAAGTAGAGAATGATTTAGATGGAAAGAAGGAAGAAACTAAAGATGAACTTGAATTCACTGATGAGGAAGAAGAAATCATAGAGAATTTCTTGAAAAGGAATAGAAGTTTGGAACATGAGAATGAAGGTGAAAAATGGGTAAAAATCCCTAGGATTTTGAAAGACCCCATGGATAAAGATTTAAGGACTCTATTTAAGGAACATGTTAGAGTAGAAGATAAAGAAAACAAGGATGAAAAACAGGAAGAACTAAAGGAATCTGAAGTAGAGATTGATTCAGGGAATATTTTAAAAGAAAAAATTCAAGAACCTGAAACATGGCGATCAAGTAATACTAAGGAAAAAGGAAAAGAGAAATTGTCAAAGGAACCAAAGGTTATAGATTTAGAATCTTTACCTTTTCCACCTAAAGATCAAATTAAAAAGATTAAGACTGATCAGAAGTATGCTCGTTTCCTTGATACTTTTCGTCATATTCATGTTAATATCCTTGTTATCGAAGCTCTGATAAATATGCCCGCCTATGGAAAGTTTTTGAAAGATATACTATCAAATAAGAAAAAATTAGAGGAATATGAGAATATATGCCTAAATGAAGAATGTTCTGCAATTCTGCAGCATAAGTTACCACCTAAACTAAAAGATCCTGGTAGTTTTACCATTCCGTGTGAAATTGGAGGATTTTTGTTTAAGAAGGTCTTATGTGATCTGGGAGCTAGTATAAATCTCATGTCTTATGAGGATTATAGGAAGCTAGGCATAGGAAAGCTTACTAAGACTGAGATGACTCTGCAAATGGCAGACAGATCGATTAAGTACCCTAAAGGAATTATTGAGGACATATTGGTTAAAGTAGACAAGTTTTATTTTCCAGTGGACTTTGTAGTTATGGAAATGGAAGAAGGATTTTCAGCGCCGCTTATCTTAGGACGTCCATTTCTAGCTACGGGAAGAACTTTAATCGATGTTCAGAAAGGAGAATTAATTTTGAGAGTCAATGAAGATGAAGTTGCTTTCAATATTTTCAAAGCTATGAATCATCCATATACATCACCAGAATCATGTTCTTTTATAGAAGATATTCATTCTGTCTATGATAATCAGTTACCAACTTTTGAAGACAGATTAGACGAATGTTTAACTATGTCTGTCTATAAGGAAGATGAGGAAGATACTGAAATGAAAGAGATAATCCTATCTCTAGATAAAGGAAGTTTTACTTTTAAACCACCATGGCATAAGTATTTGGAATTAGAACTAGAAGGACCAGTTCTTAAACCGTCAATAGAAGATCCGCCGAAGAATCTGGAATTGAAACCATTACCTTTAAATTTGAAGTATGCTTTTCTTGAAACTAATAATCTTTTACCAGTTATTATTTCATCAACTTTAACTGAGCAACAAGAAGATCAATTAATAGAAATGTTGAAAAAGCATAAGAAAGCTTTTGGATGGACAGTTGCTGATATTCGAGGCATTAGCCCTGAGATTTGTGTTCATAAGATAATTCTAAAAGATGATGCTAAACCTTGTATTCAACCGCAACGCCGCCTCAACCCGAATTTACAGTTAATCGTTAAGAAAGAGGTTATTAAGCTATTAGAAATGGGAATAATCTTTCCTATATCGGATAGTGAATGGGTAAGTCCAACTCAAGTTGTACCAAAGAAAGGAGGTTTCACAGTGAAAGAGAATGAAAGGAATGAATGGATTCCAACAAGGGAAATTACAGGATATCGAATGTGCATTGATTTTAGGAAACTAAATGATCATACTAAGAAAGATCATCATCCACTTCCATTCATAGTACAAATGTTGGAACGTTTAAGTGGACATAAGTATTACTGTTTCTTAGATGGTTATTCAGGTTATCTACAGATATTCATTGCAGCAGGAGATAGGGAAAAGACAACTTTCACTTGTCCTTATGGAACTTTCGCGTATAAAAGAATGCCGTTTGGTTTATGTAATGCTCCTGCTACGTTTCAAAGATGTATGATGTCTATATTTTCTGATATGGTTGAAAAATTCTTAGAGATTTTTATGGACGATTTTAGTGTTTACGGAGACTCTTTTAATGGGTGTTTGTTACACTTAGAACGAGTGTTACAACGCTGTGAGGATACCAATTTAATACTTAACTGGGAAAAATGTCATTTAATGGTATCAGAAGGAATTGTACTAGGTCATAGAATCTCTCAAGTAGGAATTGAAGTTGATAAAGCTAAAGTCGAGGTAATAGAAAAATTGCCACCGCCAATTAATCTAAGGACTCTAAGAGGATTTCTTGGACATGCAGGATTTTATAGGAGATTCATTGCAGATTTTTCAAAGATAGCAAAGCCTCTAAGTCATTTGCTTGAAAAAGAAGTATCTTTTAATTTTGATAGTAAATGTATGGAAGCATTTAAGACCCTGAAAGTGAAGTTGATTACTGCACCAGTTTTGGTGGCACCAAACTGGGATTTACCTTTTGAGATTATGTGTGATGCAAGCGATTTAGCTGTAGGAGCTGTTTTAGGTCAAAGGTATAATAGAATTCTCAAAGCTATTTACTATGCATCTCATACGTTAAATGCAGCTCAAATCAACTATGGAACTACAGAAAAGGAACTGTTGGCTGTGATTTTTGCCTTAGATAAGTTTAGATCATATATTGTTGGTTCTAAGGTAATAGTTTATACAGACCATTCAGCTTTAAAGTATTTACTGAGTAAGAAAGATGCGAAACCACGTCTTCTTAGATGGATTCTCCTACTTCAAGAATTTGATATTGAAATTAAAGATAAAAAAGGAAGTGAGAATGTAGTAGCAGATCATCTAAGTAGAATGGAGACTGAGGAAGAGATAGGAAATGAAATTAAGGATTCATTTCCTGATGAACAACTATTTAGAATCGATACTCCTTCAACCATGCAGTTATTAAAGAAAAGAATTCCTCCTAAGGAAAATTCACCTTGGTTTGGAGATATCGTTAATTACTTAACTTGTGATTACATTCCGTCTCATTGGACTTGGCAGCAGAAAAAGAAGTTCTTTTATGACTTAAAATTTTATTACGGGAGGAACCCGATCTTTTCCGTAAATGTTCGGATGGGATAAACCAGAAAATGTGTACCTGATAATGAAATTTTAAGTGTTTTATCGTTTTGTCATGATCGTGAGGCAGGAGGTCATCATGGAGGATGGAAAACTGCTTTTAAAGTTTTACAATGTGGTTTTTATTGGCCTACACTTTATAGAGATGCTTATACATATGTTAAATCTTGTGAGTCTTGTCAAAAATGGGGAAATATTTCTAAAAAACATGAAATGCCTATGCAATCCATTTTAGAATGTGAATTATTTGATGTTTGGGGTATAGATTTCATGGGACCTTTCCCTATATCGTTTGGAAAAAGATTTATTCTTGTAATGGTAGATTATGTTTCGAAATGGGTAGAAGTTGAAGCTCTTCCCACTAATGATACCAAGGTTGTCATACGATTTCTTAAAAAGAATATATTCACTAGATATGGCATTCCTAGGGCGATCATTAGTGATAGAGGTTCACACTTTTGCAATCGACCATTTACTAAGTTAATTGAAAAATATGGTGTAACGCATAAATTAGGAACGCCTTATCATCCGCAAACCAGTGGTCAGGTAGAGGTGTCAAACAGAGAAATTAAAAGAATCATAGAAAAAACAGTGGACTCAAACCGTAAAAACTGGGCAGTTAGACTAGATGATGCGTTATGGGCGTATAGAACAGCTTTTAAAACCCCAATTGGTTGTTCTCCCTACAAATTAGTCTTTGGTAAATCTTGTCATCTCCCAGTAGAGTTAGAACACCGAGCCTTTTGGGCTATTAGATTTCGAATTTCGATCCTAAGGCTGTCGGTGATCATAGATTACTTCAGTTAACAGAATTAGAAGAATTTCGCCTTGATTCTTATGAAAATGCTCGAATCTACAAGGAACGCACGAAATCTTTCCATGATAAGAGAATCTATAGTCGTGAGTTCCATGTAGGTGATCGAGTGTTATTGTACAATTCACGTTTAAAGTTGTTTCCGGGAAAGCTTAAATCAAGATGGACGGGTCCATTTAAAGTAACACGAGTTTATAAATCTGGAGCTTGTTGAACTAACTGATGGGAATACAACTTTTATAGCCAATGGTCACAGGGTGAAGCTATTTCTGGAAAGTGAAGAAATCTCTCTGATAAATGAAGTGATGTTGCTGATTGACCCTCCGAAAAACTAAAAAGCAGTACTCCGAGAAACTGAATAGTAGAGAAACTGGAATCAGCCAAATTCCAGGTGTTATCTATCCTTATCTTTTATCTTTTATGTTTAAACTAGTTTCGTCTTTTACCGGATAGACGTAAAAGAACTGGATGTCTTTTTTAGATAGATTAGGAGTTTTTGTTTTACTATTAAAATTAGGCCTTGATAGAAATGTCGCTTTTATTATAGAAACTTTAGTTTTTAAACAGAACAAGCAATTGTTGAGAGAGAAAAAATTGAAAGAAGTTTGTAATGGTACGTCAAGAAGCTCGATAAAGAGAAGGGCTAAGTTTCTAAGAAAGTGTAGAATCTGTGGAAAAATTGAACACAATGGGCGATGTGGGAAAAATATAACTCAATCTCAGAATGAGTGTTTGAATGTAATTAAGAAGGGAACGATTAGGTGGTTAACCGAAAATCCCGATGGACTTCCAAGACTTAATTCAAACGCTACATTTCTAGGATATAGTTTGCTTGAAAGGTATGTTAGAAATCTGGAGTTTGTAGAAATTGAAGAATCAGAAACCCCGTAGGTTCAAGTCTTTTATTGTTTTTAGTTTTATAAAATTCTTGCATAACTTTGAAAATTTTATAAAATTGGATCTTTATAAAATTAAGAAGTTTTATAAAAGTTTTATAAAAAAAAAAAAAAAAAAAGTTTTTTTAAGTTTTTTTATAAGAATTAATAGAAATTTATTGAATTTTTATAAACTTTTAAATAAGTTTTATAAAGATTTTATAAGTTTTAAGAAATTGTTATAAAATTTATAAATTTTATTTTCTAGTTTTATTAAAGTTTTATAAGTTTTTATATCAAAAATCCAAAAAAAAATAAAAAAATTTCGAAAAATCATAAAAATTTCACACGGACCGATCCGGCCCTTATCCAGGATCGATCCGGGATCGATTTAACCTAAAAGGACGGGATCTTTTCTTCTTCTTCATTTCTCCTCTTTTCTTCAACAGCAGCCGCACCACCCCCTCCAACTCGAAAAATTTTATTTTTCTTCTCAAAAATACAAATTACACTATACCATTACATATATTCTTTCTCTTTTACTCTCCTCTCTTCACCAAAAGTGAAAAATTTGAAAAAGATCGAACACAAGCTCCATTTCATCCCGGTGGCTTATACGACTTTTCCGGCCACTTTTCACTGTTTTGTTCATTATAAGGTATAATTTGTTTACTCTAGTTATCAATTTCATGATTTTTGTAATTTTTAGATTTATTTTCAACTGTTTTGAATTTTATGTGTGTTGTGACATTTTATTTTGTTTTGTTTTTCTGTTGTTTTTGTTGTTGTTGTGTCAATTCAATATCGTAGAATGGCCTCATCTAGTCGCAAATTCTCTAAGAAAAGAAAGCCTAATATTCCAATAGAAGTACCGGTCGTAGAATTAAAAGAGTTAACACCGGAAGAAGAATCTGTTAGTTTTGCTGCTACAGCTTCACCTCAAGCTAAGAATGCTTATAGGAATATCTATAGTAAATGTGGAGTTGTTTTGGAAAGAGGCTTAGATTTTGATGATTTAGGAGAAGAAGTTAGGCGTATTTTTACGAGACGCCAATGGATGGATTTTGCAGCTAGAAGGACAGGAGAGATCAATACTACCTTAGTGGCAGAGTTTTATGCAGTTCTGTCTACCTTGACACCCACTGAGGATAGTATGATTGAGTCTATTCCCCTTAGATCCAGAAATGTTTCTTTTAGTCCGGAAATTATAAATGCTGTTTTAGGAGTAGAAGTTTTTCCAGATGAAGAAGATTATAGAGCTGTTTATAGATTAGATGATCCCGCTATGTATGAGCGGTTGCCTCTAGAGCTCGAGAGGGAGTTTGATGCTACAACGGCGAGTGGGTGGATAACGATTTAATTATGGGAAGTGTTTTAGAGATCTGAGGGCAATCAAAAGGTTTCTGAGCCATACTCTCTATCCCACTACCAAACACACCGCCTTTGGTAAAGAAGATTTGTGCATTACTTGGGCGATGATTCATGATGTTAAGGTGGATGTAGGAAGATCATGTATAGAAGGGTTTTCGAGTTTATTGTTATTCTTGCCAAGGCGCGGGAGTCACATGTACTTTCCTGGCTTTATTTCGGATTTATGTCGTAGATCGGGAGTTCCTTTCCCGTCTAACGACAAATTGACTTTGCGTACGAGTCCCCGATAGGCCCTAGTCCGAGGAGGTCTCCGCAGGGTTCGATAAACTCGATAGTTAGACGTAGTACCCCTCCACCGGTTCCACCCGCGGCATTTTCATCTTTTTCGATCAACAACAACGAGACTTCTCTCCCCAAACACCATTACATACGATATGTTTCAATCCTTAGTGTCGAGATGTAGCCCGAGGACGAGGCTAATATGGCTCGTTTGCCGAGCGAGTAGGCGGTGGAGTGATGATTTACGTAGAGGGATGCTGAGACATGAGCAGATGCATCTTAATCCTTCTTTCGATAATACTGCCTATCCGCCCTGTCAATCTAACCCATATACTTTACCAGATTGGATAGCACCTATTCCACCATCTCAGAGCTTTCATCATATGCCAAATCCTTTTGGAAGCCAGTCTAGTGGTCAGGGTGTCTTTTATACAGGTTCTCAGGGTGCTGTTACATCTAGCTGGGGAGGATTTTCGGATTTTGCAAGAATGACGACGAGTATGAGTTCGTTGGGTCTCGACAGTTCAGTTCGGACCACGACTACACAGCAAGTAACGTCATCGGTTCCAAGTTTGAATGATCCAGTTTACACTGCTGACGATGATGATGTTGACATTGTTTGATTTTGAACAACTTTTAGTATTTTTAAAACATTTTATGACTATTTATTTTATTTTCTGCATTTTAACTTTAATTTGATAAGTTTGCTAGTTTAATAAATTTTCGTTTTCATAATCGTTTTATGGCATAGTAGTAAATTTAATCATTTTTAATAGTATTTAAATATTTCATCAAAAATCAAAAAATCTAAAAAAAATATTTATCATTCGCATGTCATTTTTAAAATATAATTCATGTGTCGTTTTATCCGTATCGTTGAGATAATCTTTAAAGTACCTTTATAGCTACTACAATAGCTTGAAGTCTATTTAAGATGAACAAGAGAACTTGAATTTTACAACCTGTACACGGTAAAAACATTTTAAAGCCGGACCGGTCCGGTCAGTTTCAGGACCGATCCGGGAGTAAAAATTGCTGAGTCATGTTGAGAGTTCTAATATGCAGACACGTATACTCTCAATTTTGTCCATTTAAGGAAAGCAAGCTGAGAGTAAAAACTTGCAAATTCACTCATTTACCTTTCTATCTGTTAATTTCTTTTCATCTGTTTCTACTAAAATGTCAAACCGATCATCTCCATCAGTCAATTCATACGATCCGGAGGCAGTAGATATTTTTGTCCCGGAGTCTATTGCTTCAAATGTCAATTTATTGGTAGGTGCAAGGTTTGCAAATTCTCCAATATTGGTAGAAAGGGGTATCAATTTTGAAAAAATTGATCAGTTCGGAAGGGATTTAATTCAGAATCAAGGATGGAGAAAATTTGTTAGGCATCCTCGAGGAAGAATTAATGTTTCTATTGTTAGGGAATTTTATTCCGCTCTTTCTACTGTTACTACGGTAGATCCGTCACAGCTTATATCTGTTCGTGGTACACTTATTCACTTGTCACCTCATATTATCAATCATATCTACGAAATACCGATTTTTCAAATCCATAATCTTCATTTTGAATATAAATGGGCATTAGGGAACTCTTGTCATGTTCTCAACTATGTCACGGAAGCTTTTCCGTATTTGTTTCCAGAGTTCGATCAAAATTACGATTCTACCACTTCAGCTCTACCTGCTCATCTGAGAGCATGGAAACGCTTCATTAACTCGCGAGTCTATCCGACTAGTGACTTTGCGTGGGTTAGTGATAGTGAGATACTTCTGTTGTTTGCATTGATAACCGGAGCTCATGTGGATTGGGGAATTTTGATTTTTAAGACGGCAGTGAACTTTGCAGTAGAGCGTTATAATGATGGAAGGCCGATGCCTTTTGCCTGGTTGATTTCAAGATTGTGTGTTCATTTGAATGAAGTCCCTGAACTTACCTCTGACGAGATATATCTGTCTCGTGATTATCGTAGAGGATTGCTACCGGTAGAAAATCCGGGTTGTTCGTCAACTATTTGAGATAGTTGTTGTTGGTAGTTGTTTAAGTTTGTTTAAGGATGGTTTGTTTTAATAAGTTAGTAAGTTAATTAAGGTTAGTAAGTTAGTAGTAATTTTGTTTTATTTTGAATCTTTTAGTTGTAATAGTTTCTTTTTGTTTAATATATATGTTTGTGTGTTTTTAATATACGTGTGTTATCGATAATTATAACGATCATCTATAATTTTAATTTAATTTTCGAACCTACTTTTTCATACTTATTGAACATCGGGACGATGTCACTTCGTAAGTGGGGAGTAGAGTTAGGTTTGAAAATTTCATTAAAATTTTCAAAAAAATTAAAAAATATTTATAAAATATAACCTTTTTCATATAAATTAGTACTTTAATTACTTATTTCTTAGTTTTAATTTTTCTTGAAAAATTTAAGTTGGTTAATATATGAATAAAAATAATAAAATTTGAAAAGATTAATTTTTGATTTAGTAAAATATATTAGATATATTATGAATATGTTTTATATCTTTTATAAGATTTTATTAAGATTTTAAGTATGTATAACTAAATAATTTTTATCAAATATTTCTTTTATGGAATTATTCAAGTAATTTTTAAATTTATAAATAAATTTTTAGATAATTTTCTTTTTAAGATTAATTATGAATATGGAATCAAAATTAGGAATGATGATTTTTGGCACCACAAAAATATAACTATAGCCAAATAGTCTACCTGAATAAAATTTCAATTTTTGACCCCACCTCAGTTTTTTTTAAGAGTGATCATGACCTCACTCGGAATTTAGCCATTTTCCGACCTTTAGCTTGTTTTGGTCTACATTTCTTTGACATCCTTCGAGTTTGTACGTACTTATGAGAGGAGATGATGACAGAAAGAGTTAAGAGTTGAGAAAAAAAATGGTATATGCTGAGATTGGAATGAGTTCAGATATGTTAGTGTCTTATGGAAAATTTTTAAGAATTAAAGCACCATTTTTACACAGAATAAATCGAATATCAGGTATCTTCCCTATCTTTGATCGACCATATATATGTCTGATGATAGTAGTCCAACTAGGGGATTATCTTGAAATGTCCTATTGCTGGGAATGAAGGCATAAGTCGAATCAAAAGATCTCAAGAATGATTACGGGTTTAAGGAAACCGGACTCGTAATTTTAGATCGAAAGAGTAGTACTCCGATCAATCTTGATGAAGCAATGCTTGTAAGTTTGATTTTCTACACACACTCACGCTTTTAGTTCTTAATATATATTTGTTATAAATAAAAAAATAAAAAAAAAAGAGAGAAGAGAAAAAATCTGAAAAATAGTTGGAATAAGAGGATGTTACTAATCGAGATTGTTTTTGATCAGAAATGTGAAGACATAGGTACGTACGACTTATCTCTTTCTCTTTTGATTTCCTTTTCTATCTTTCCGATTAACCAATGTCATATCCTAATATATTATAAGCCATTGTGTCTTCTATCTGACTTAGTTAATGATTCCAGAAATTCGTAATAATCGAGACAGAAAGTAATTCTAATATTTTATTTATATTTATGAATTATTGCATGCATGTTTCCATTAAATTCTTATTTGATACTTAATTCATTTAAGTTATATAAACTTTCTCTCTTATTAAATTTTTATAAAAGTTATAAATTATATGTTTGTAATATTGACAATATATATTACTTTTGAAATTTTAATCTAATCAATTATATTATCTGTTATTTATATATTACCGCTTATTTTTGCTCGAGGACGATCAAAAGCTAAGTGGGGAGTAGTTGATGTATGACTTTTTTATGACTAAATTTACGTGATTTTATTACGTTTTATCGACGAATTCTATGTAAAATATCTAAAATTATGATATAATTAGTATAAAATATTAATCTTTATAGTTTAGTATAGTTAGTAGTAAAAGTTAGTATTTATAATAGAAAATTGTAGTTTTTGTACCGGTTTTAGTAACCGGAGTGTTGTGTCTATTTTACACGGGTATTTTGTGTTTATTTCATTGCAGAATCCTAAGATGAACTGAAATCCCGAGTATCGACACTTTTTGAAGTACATTCAAGTTGTTGAAATAAAGTTATAAAGCGTCACTGATATAAATGATCAAGGGAATAATTGTTTCGAATCTCGAAAAAGGACGTATAATACAAATGGCTCATCGAGAATACGTTTTACGAAGAAATGGTCTTGATGGAAGATGTAGAGAATTCAACGAGCTTTTCAACGGAAGTTCGATTATGTCATTCGATATCGAGAATTCAAGTTACGATTTTTAGAAGATAGTGTGTAATTATATATAATTATATATAATTACAACACGGCGTATGTGATGATTAAGGGTAACATGGCTCACATGCGATAACTAACGTAATGATTGTCATCATTACACCGGACCGATCCGGCAAATTTTCGGGACCGGTCCGGGAAGGAAGAAAATCTATAAATAGGGATGCGAGAGGCTCACTTTCAAAGGTGTACCAATATATATATACCATATTCTATATATATTCTCTATCCCCTCTTTTCTTAGTTTGTAAATAGGCCTTATGCCAAGAATAAATTAGTAGTAGTACGGTAGTAATGCTCGGGAAATTCTCGAAAACTCGGTGTTGCTGAAGTCGTTGTAATACATGGAAAAAGACGATTTCTGAGTCAACAGTTGTAATCGGGTAATTTCTATAATAATTATGTTTATGTTTGTTATTTTATTCTTTTTTATAATGTTATTAGGCTAGATCTAATAACTAGCCAAAGTTATGTAATCGTATTATTTCGATCTTTTCGGTAATGGAATGATGTTAAAATAAAATTGACTAAAATTGAGTAAAATGAATCTTTTTCTATTTCGCTACGTAAAGATAATATATTCGGAATGAAGTAATCAATCATGATGGATACCACATATAACCTGATGATGAACTGACCAGAGAAGTCAGGATATGAGTAAAAATAGAAAAACCGGAGGGTAAAAATGGCCGTCGATTAACGGAATCCTATTTCCTACCCGGGGGCGATTTGTCCCGGAAAGATAAATCTTATTAAAATTTGTACTCGAGATCTTAATAATGTTAAAATCACGAGTTTAATTGAAACTACACCGTTTGTATTAAATCGATCCGCTTGACAACCGGAGCCTCTTGAATAACATCGGCCATCGACAAATGGAATCACCTCTTTTATCCGGGGTAGATTTGTACTCGGTACCTGTTTTGACTAACTAAGTTTAGCATGGGGCAGTTGTGGACCTTGGACTGATGACTTTTGACATATGACAATTTCATACGCTCGTGTGAGGAGGAATTGTTGACATTAGGAGTACACCGTTTTATTTGCTCAATTGGACCTAAAAAGGAAGATCGAACACATTCCATTAATTGAAAAGATCATATAAATCGATTATATATACTTTGGCTAGTCTAGTTTATAAACTATATATTGGTATCTATATATTTATATATATATATATATATATTTTACTATTTATGTACATCTATATATATTTATTTATCTATATATATTATATTAGAATAACTTTTAAATTACGCATTTATTTTATGTTGGTTAGAGTAGTAGTAATCTGTATTATAAAATTGCGGTTTAGATCAAGTTAATAGCAGCTCTTTGGTGTTTAACCACACTAAAAAGAATTACCACTTTTTCCCTGAGGATTCGACACCCGACTCACCACTTTATCACTACAATTTGACCCGGTACACTGCCGGTTAGGATCCGTCTAACCTAGAATAGGTCTGTCCTTTTCTTGACGCCGTTTCTAAGGTCTGGTTTTGGTGACGTCAGTTGGAGAATAAGATGATAGTACCAATCGACATTGTCGAGATTTTTAGGTGCTTAGATAATCATTTCCTTGATGTAACTTAATTATCATATATGTTGATGTTAAAGTTGTTTATCATATTATGTTGTAATTTTTTTGCAGTGTTATTGAATGTGTTAATTGTGATTGAATGTGTTATTCAAAATACACAAGTTTTTTGGGTGTTAATGTGATTACATTATTGTCCAAATGATTTTTAGTTTACGGTTTCTTTTCGTTTTAATCCATAAAGGAATATAGGTTGTCGGTGTTGTTGTAAAGCTTGCCGAGTCCATGATTTTTGGGTAATCGTATACTATTAATGGAAATGATGATGGTAATGGTGTCATTATTTTGATAATAAAACGTGTTAATGTGATACTGATACTGTGATACTGTGTTAGTGTAAACGCTGCGATTAAATTCAGCTTTCAAAAACTATTGTGATACAGAAAATTCATTTTCTGTTTTCGGATTCGTTGGAACGAACGTATTCATTTTCAATAGGATAATTTGTTTGTCTTATTGATGATAAATATAACATTCGTAGCACGAACCCAAGACTCGGACTTTTGTTTGATAAAGTCAGAACCACTAAGAAATGCTGAATAAGTATATGTAACACATCTTAAACTATATAAACGCAAATTGTTTCCGTATTTAGATAAACACTTCTTTATATACTATTAATTAGTGCATATTCCCTAACGACAAGATCTGCAGACTGGCTTAGGGTGATTCCTATCTCCCGATCAAAAGAACCCTGTCTCAAAGGAACAATGCCTAAGTTTCCTTTCAATCGGGAAAGGGTAATAGATTTAAAGAAGTTACATAGCTTGTTCATATCGACCTTCGAGGTCATATACAAGCTAGTGGGAGCTTCTGAGTAGTGACATATTGTCTGATAACTACTCGAAACTCCGGTAAGTTTATCCAAAATATTTGGAGGAATCTCTGATTTCACCAGAGATAGAGTATCCATACTCAGAAATAGGTTATTGCGTAGTCTTCGGGACTGATGCTCGGCCTGCCTCCCAATGGAATGTTTTCACTAAGGGATACACCACAATTTTGCCTTACATAGTTATTGATGTGCTACGATACGCTGCTGAACTCATTTAAGATATTGGTTGCAAAATAACGTTTTACGTTGTAATGAAAAACCGAGAAGTCTACCTAAAAGATGCCTACACATTGTGGATACAGAGTGAATTCGGTTCACCCCACTTCCGCAAATATAGACATTTAGCACTTAGTGCTTGAAGGTAGGACCGGCAATTTTGCATACACGTTCAGGTCGTGAAATATCTTAATGCATTGAGTAAGGGTTGGTTATAAAACTCGTAAAATCAGAGAATGACAGTTATACTGTCAAACTCGGTCTGATAGAGTCTATAAATAACAACCTTAGATCTTGAAGTATTTGTACTCAAGATGTTACTAACTGATTTGTTCAGTCCACATCCAACACCGGCAGTTGGTGATAACACTAATAAAAACTACTAAACTAGATCAGTATATCATTCCACCCCGAACGCAGTGGGAGTATGGTTTTTCCATTACCCATTACAGGACCTTACGGTCTATATGGTAGATTGATGACCTATAGTCCTTTGTGGGCTGTGTAGGATCCTGATCATAGAGGTTGGTTTAAAAGCCATAACCCTGGGAATGGAGTTTGATACTCCAGTTCTGTTGAAACTCTTGTAGAACCACCTGAGTATCTCAGGCCCAGTGGGAGTAATTGGAACTACACAGAGAAGAGTCGAATGAATAGGAAAGTTTAACTTTCACTGCAAAGCTGAGTGATTTAGGGGTGATTCCCTAAAAGGTAGAGAGTTAACCAGACCGTGATCTCTCTTACCACTCAGTCTTGCTTGATTTCGTCAGAAAGCGGGAAATAAGGGTGATTCCCTAAGACTTCCTTGCCGAACAACGGAATCTGAATTCATTCAGAACAGAAGGGTTTTAGCTAAGAACAAATAATAGATTCGTTACAAAGCAGGAAATAGGGGTGATTCCCTAAGACCTTTTTGCGAGACTAACGGTATCTTAAATTTATTCAGATAGAACCTTTGGCAGGATGCCCGTCATAGCTTATATCCTTTGGGGATAAAAGCAAACCTTTAGGTCATTTCAAAGTCATATATTTTAATATGTGGACTTGACCAGAATATTGATAAGTCTTTTGTAGACTGGGCTTCGATATTAGTAAAGTAGTATGTAGATTAGTGTTTGTGAATGGTAACACTGAAACAGTTGGAAACAACATGGGTGTGTTATCTGAAGTCAGAGTCTGACATGCCATCGGGATTCATTCTAAAGGATTTGATTCGCTCAAATTCACCAGAATCGATCATTGGCAATCCCATCCATTCACCTGGTTAAGATATTCTTGCATTTATGCAGCATTCAACGATGTAGTCTACCCTACCTCTCAGGAATGATTATCTAAACCTGCAGATGAATACTAAATGGGATGTTTAGTGAATCCTCAAGTCTCTTCGGGAGAATGAGGAATAATATGCTAGTATATTCAGGTCCAAACTAGAATATAAGTGATAACACTGATTCTGGCTTTAGGTCGGATTAAGGATGATCGTTAAGTCGATTTTGTCCTCAGTGTTGACTCAAAGGCATATTGAAAGTGTACCACCGGATTAGATGGAAAGGCGACGTTTCGATCCCAAAGATTGACTCAAGCCGACAACCTACCTGATCAGTGTACCGAGTCACATGGTATTCGGATTCTAAGTACGCGCCGGGTCACTGACCTACCCTGGGGCGGCACACTCCGGTCGTGCTTGGAAGGATGAATTACTAAGATGCGCTTGGAGGGTACAGTTTTGAGGGATACGTCTCACTTGTTTTGAGCAAGTGGGAGAATGTTGTAGATATAGATATAGTGGGTGTGCTCTAAAACATATAATCCACTTGCCTTTCATGCAAGTGGGAGATTGTTAGGTGTAGTGCCCGAAAGACAATTATCTAATTGTTTTAGGACAGAATTAATAATTCATCTTATTATATGCATGTATGCTTATAATTAAGACACTACTGAAAACCCTAAGTACCTCGTTTATGTAATCACATAACTCAGTGTATGGCTATACACAAGAGGATTGAGTTAGTGAGATGTACTTAAAATTAACTTAGTCCGTAGCGTTTATTAACCTGAGTACGGGTCTCATGATTAATTTGCTATTAATGCGCCCAGAACACTTTAGGTGTGACGAGCCTTATCCGGATTTGTCGGTAATAGTGGTACCTAGTGGGGCATTTATATATGATGATAATCATATAGGGCATGACCGATTTGATTTGAGTTCTCGATATAATTTCGTAATCGAGAAGTCTTATCGAATCACAAGATGATCATATATGGATTAATCTCAATCCTGAGGTGATCACAGACAACTTCTTAGACTAGGGTAGGGTTTGATGTGTTAGTAAGGATCACTTCTTAGTATGTGGTCCAACACTTCTCGTTGGCTCTATTCTAGGATGAGTGAGTAGTCTGTGCTATCACAGATATGGAATCCGTTCCTTCCCTCGAGAAGTAGACAGGCAGTTCCCTTGTTTGTTAACCCTAGAAACTGATCGATGGGCCCAGTTCATACTATATTAGTTGTGAACTAATTGATCACTAGGGGGTTAATGGTAAATAAGGATAATATGTTTCGAGAAGGGTTTACGGAAATATCCTGAATCGAAATGAGTAGTCTATGGAGGATTTATCCGTATGTAATGATTATATCAGTGGACGCTTATCAACTCGTAGGTGAGTGTAAGTTTATATCTATATTCAGCAGAGTTCAGTTTCGGGTTTATGGTGGTGTAATCCCGGAATTAATAGATTGAATATAATTGTTCGGTCGATGAATAATTTTATTTAATTTATTGTAAATTTATCGAATATGGGTTATTGGTCCCCAACGTGGCTTCTAATATAGCATATATGTTTTCTCGTCGTTTCACTCAATTATAATTAAATAGTTGGATTGGACTATTTAATTGATATGTGGATTAATTGTTTAGTTGGACTAGATAATTAAATACATTGGAAAGAAATTTTTCGTGGACTAGGCCCAATGTGTCAAAAAATGCGCATGGACTTTTATTTATTAAGGTGGGGCGCATTTTATTATTAAATGATTATTAAGGAATTATTTTTCTTGGATAATTATTTAATGTGTGATTTATCTTTTATTTGTTAAATGATAATTCATGAAATATTAGATAATAATATTATTTATCCTAATTTGTTTGGGATAATTATTTTATTTATCTTTTATTTGGAATAAGGATTAATCTAATAATTATCTCTTAATTATTAAATCCTTGGAGAACAATGATTACTCTCCTATATAAAGAGAGCTCTCCCAAGCCTTATGAGACACACTTTATTTTCAAAATATTGGAAGTAATTGAGCAAGAATTTTCGGCTCTTTAGCATATCAAGGAGGTCCGGCAGCTTGAAACACCATCCACTTGGTGTTGCTTGGAGATACACGTCGGAAGACGGTGGCATCTCATTGGATCGAGTAGCTTGGATTGAAGATTGTTCTTGACGTTTATACGCCATAAACTGGTAAGCAATCTAAACCCCCTTGTAGGTTTAGATCTATTATTTTACGTATTTTGGTTGACTAGATCTATACTATTCCGCTGCGCAATCGGGTGGATCTTGATCCATCCGGCGATATTACGTCTAACAGATATAAGAGGGTGTTTTTGTCCGTCTGAATTTTCTTTTGTCCTTTTTGCAACTGTAAAAAGTGTGTCTAGTTTAATTATTTTGAATCAAAATTTGAAATTTTCCCTAAGTTTCCTCTAAAATGATAATTTTGATATGTAATGTCAACTTCGATTTTTAGATGGATGGTTTTCTTCACGGATTAGTTATTTACATCTCCGCTGCCTTACATGTTCCATCGCATTACCCATACACCTTTCTTGATTTTGACAAATGAGGCATATTTCCATTTGCGCCCTCACCGGCAGATGGGTGAAAACATTTATCACCTTCGTAGCGTGTACTATAGCCTAAAGAATAGAAAGGGTCATCATACAAGAGAAGAACGATCCTGAGTTCGGAAGATGAATAAGACGAAAAATCATATGGTGTTGTTGTGGCTAATTAACTCAATGACCAACGAGATAGGGAAAAATAAACCTTTAAATGGACGCAATTAGAGGGACATACTCGAAAAATACATCAGAAGTTCAGAACTATTCAAGATTAAAGACATATCATTGTATCTTAAACAAGAAACATTTTTGAAGTGATACGAAAATTTTATTGAGAATGTTTGAATCAAGTTTTATTGGGAACATGCTCCATCGGAAGCTGAATCTCCGCAATTCCTGATGTCCACTGTGTAGAGCTTTCCTCTGAATTTCTCCTCTTAACCTGATCAGTAAAATGAAGATGTCAAATTAAGATCAAGCGAAGACACAGTTGACAATCACAGTGGACGGCTGATTAAAGTGAAGATATTTTATGAAGACACAGTTGAGCAACAAACAGTACACTCACTTTTAGATGCTCTGGAATACTATACAGCTCATCCTCCGCACGTTTTACATCATTGGCCGCTTGGTTTTCCATTTCAATGTTCCTGCCTCTCTTTTTTGCCAATTCTTGTTCAACATATCGCAACATGTTTGGGTCCTCGACCATCACGGCAGTTTCCTGAGCAAATGTATCTTGCAAGACCAAATCATCCTTCTCCCCATCTCCTTCATTTTTTTCGTTCCCCTTGATAACCAAACTAGTAGAAACACCATTGCTAGTCCCAACAGCTTGACCCGCTGCTGTAATTGCCAGAATGCCTGATTTCTTTTCCCTCTGTTTCTGAAGGAATTTCACCTCCTCTAAAGTCAATCTTAACAAATGAAATGTTAATAGGAGCATATAGAACCGCAAAGACAAGAGATAATGTAACTACATGAGTACCTCCTTTCCTGGTCATCATCAGCATCATTATTTCCATCAACTACCAAGTTTTCACTATCCTCAGATATGGTTCTTTTACGAAAATTCTTTGACTTCATATCTAAGCTATGCTGCACATTCATGGGAAAGCTTAACATCAGGTGCAACAAGCAGGGGCAAAAAAAATCCAACTACTTTGCAACCACAGCATATGTGTTGATTGAGATTTGAAAAAGCATCCACCATTTGTCCAGATTCCAGAAAAAAGAAAATGGAGAGTACATATACACAACAACAATAACTAATTCCGCGCCATAAAGAGCATTTTGATTGTAATGCTACAAAATGCAACATAACAAAGCTCCTGAAGCAAAGGGTAGTGATTTATACTTAAACATTCACGGTAATCGATTATCAATGGTCAACTACAGTAGCAAATTCACGGTAATCTCTATTAACATTGGCACTAAGCACGTACACAGCATAAGGAAAACTTAACGCTTCTTGCAATTTCAACAAATCCATAACTATTTTAAACAAAACCAGAATTTAAAAGGGGAAGGGGTCCCTTTGAGTTCAGCTCCATAACCATTAATATTTAATCAACAACCTAGAGATTCTTACCGATTACTACGAAGAAGATTGTCAAGAACCGGAGACCAAGCTGCTCTTCCGTTCTCCGTCACGTCGGTCCGGGGAGGGAGCTTAACCTCCGATGTTTGTGAGTTTCCAATGAAAGCAAAAGAGAAATAACAGCAATCTCCGGATATTGTTCACCCACCTGCCCATGTGTTTCTCTCGACAAAGAATCAAACGTTCTGTAGAGATCTTGCAATTTCGCATCATTGACGTAGTCTCTAGTTTTGTTGATTTTCTTTCTGAATTCGTGATTGTACCACTTGTGGATTTTCACATATTTATAATAAAAGTTCTTCTTAAAAAAAAAAAAAAAAAGAGAGAAATAACAGCTGCTTCGATGGTAAGGGTGTCCAAAGCGACTTGATTATCGAACTTACTGAGTCGGGCTTTGAGCATGTCGAATCGAGGGTACTTCAAATTATACAGACTCAAGTTTGATATGAGTATTGAACTCAAACTTGATCAGGAACATCTTGTTCTCAAGCCAAACTCGAGTTCAATTCGAGCTTATTTTGCATTCAACAAAATACGTGTTATTGTTTATGAAATGTAAGACGAATATAAAATATTTTTATAATTCGAGTATGTTTGTCAGCTAATTAATTGAGCATTGAAATGCTCGAAATTGACTCATTTAATATTCGAATATCGAGTCCACCTATTCAATCTCAAACTGTATCAAACTAAACTACTCGAACAACAAATCAAACCCCTTATTAACCGTTTGGTTCATTCACACCTCAAATGCTATCAACACATTACACCTAGGTCTAGGTTGTGATCAATGAATATATCTTTTATATTATGGTTCATAAATATTTTATTGTTCCACTCAAAAAATAATATTTTATTGTGTATATACTATAGAAAGATTATGAAGAAACTAATATTGATAGAGATTCCCTAAAATTGAAACGAAAAAAATTATTCTTTGGGTTTATAAAATATAGATCGCTTTAAGAGAGACTGATGCGATACGATTGCTCCTAACAATAGTATGACACAAGTATTAAAAAGGAAAATTCACAATATATGAGTGTTGCTTGAGCCCTTAACCATGAGGATATAATATATGAGTGTTGCTTGAGCCCTTAACCATGAGGATATGTCAAAGCTGGTCTGAGGTCTGAAAAATCCTAGGAAGAAAAGTTATCAAAATTACCACAACACCATTAAATAAATTACCAGATCTACTGGTTAACTTGCAGAAACTTATATTAGAGTTCACCGACTAATTTTTAGTCCAGGTCAAGCTGGGTAAAAAAGTTAGATATTTGTTACAGCAAAACAGGTAAAATCTAGTAAATTTTGACGGGTTTGGAAGAAGCGGTTGAAAGAAGCTATGTGGATTTGCGGTTGCGGCCAGCTCGGCGCAAAGCTTCTTTAGCTTTTTTCCATTCTTTCATTGAAGCAGCGGACCTCACGAAGGAATACGGGTCAACTTGTTGCAGCTTTGACGGGTTTCTCTTAGTTGCAAGTGCCGTTGTAGGAGAGGCATCATTGGTTTCTATATAATTATTACCATCCTGTAACGACGGCTTTACTGAAAGCAGTTGGTCCCCAGAGAGATGTTGTTGGTCTGAATTGTTGTTGATGATACTCTGAGTATGCCCTAAGGACGACACGTTCACATCCTCCTGCTGCAAATTACTAATATAACCTTTTCCTGATTTCTGATGCTCGTCCTCGTCATTCACTGTACTCGATTCATTAGATTTCTTCATTTGTAGTAGCTGCTCTTGGTCTTGGTTTTCCATGTTTAAACCACCAGCTGAACCAGACAAAACTTGTGAAATACAGAAGGAGCCGTTACTTGGCTCACCGAGAAGCTGCATCCATGACGACTTCTGCACCCACAAGTTGCGCTTCACGTTCTTATTTTCTGCTACTACTACTTCAGGGTTACCACCGCGAACAACAACATCATCACTTTTTTGTTTCTCCTTCTTTTCATTAGATGATTTGATTTTCTTGTTTTTCATATTCATATTCTCGGGTTTTCCCTGTACATCTGCTCCATGAGTATTGTTTTGTGCTGCAATGTCTGAAATGCGGAAAGTTGCATAACCACTCTTTAGATTTCTCCAAGGAATTTTTGTTGACCGCTCAGCATCGCGATCCTCCAATTGCAGTTTCGCATGAGGAGGATGTGGGAGAATCTGTAACTTGTTCGAGAGACTATTTCCGTCACCATTTTCTTGTAAAGGTGCTTTCCGCTTTTTCTTGTTAGAATTCAGTACATTCTTGTCAGGCCCATTATTCTCAGAACCTTTTAAACCCTACAAAAACATCAGGTAGCCAAAATTTAACACAGATTAAAACTTTAATATATATATATATATATATATATATATATATATATATATATATATATATATATATAACACTAATACCTTGTTGGCTGCATTTGCATATTTATCTCTAATATCCGAGAAAGACTTCTTACTGTTTCCCCCAGCCACAATATTTATGATATGGTTATCATCTTCATCACTCCCTCTATCTTCTCCGGTGTCACTGACATGCACATCATTCATAGATGTCATCTCAATGCTTCTATTAGGCATGTTGCAAAAGGACCTTAAACCAAACCCTAAAAATAAATTATTAATAATAATATTAAAGAGTTGATGTCAAATAAGTTAATAACCATGGGATGGGAATAACTAAAGATATAAGAAACTAATATTTGTAAGATATTAGGCAAACATAGAGATATATTAAAAATAAAAAAATAAAAAAAATTCAAATCAGTGATAAAAGTGCTCAAAACAGTACCTTTTTACTGCTAGAAGGCTATAGATAGAAGAATACTAGATTCAAGATCTTGGTGTGTTCTTCCTTTGTGAAATTGGAGGGTATTTATACTAAATAAATTGAAAATTCACAGTATAATATTTCCTATGCATTTATAACTTTCTATATTAATTATCAATAATGCTACATCCCCCCGAAAACGAACCAAAAAAACACCGAAGACTGATCCTAGCCGTACATTATCTTTCTGACACGACATGAGAAAGAGAAAAAAAAAAGATTTGGAGGGCGATGATTTCTTTTTAGTAAGGTTTGGAAGGTGCATGGTCTTCGATGATAATGGCCTTATTGACTATTTATAACGACCTAACAAACACGGTCAGGGAAAAAACGTGGTCTGACAAGATACATGAACCTGTACGGGTGTACCGTTAATTTTTTTAAATTTCAAAAAATTTACCTACTTACTGGTTCCGGGCATGAATAATATGCGGTATAACATGGTAAATATGCTGAAATATGGTTAAATTAAATTTCAAATGCTGATACCTTGTTGGCTGCTGCTGTATTTGCATATTTATCTCCTTACTGTTTCCCCCAGCCACAATATTTATGATAAGGTTATCATCTTCATCACCCCCTCTATCTTCTCCGGTGTCACTGACATGCACATCATTTCCACCAGCCGCCACCAAATTCATGACTAAGTCACCATCATCATCACTCCCTCTATCTGCTCCGGCATGCGGATCATCCGTTGAATCGGTTAAATTGTATGACTCCACCATACTAACATCAGCTTTATTGTGCTCCCTTGCCAAAATCTTGCTCAAAACCGAATTCATTGTGTCAAGCTCTTCCTTGTTCATCCCAACAACACCTTCTTTGTCATCTGCATATGGATGATGCTTTCGAACAGACCAGTTTAGGCGGACCACTATTATGCTCTTCACAATCAGAAAAATGGCTCGGGAGGGCGGGAACCCAATGTGTTGGAAGCTGTATTTATGCTTTCCGGTTCCTTTAAAAGGTATTAGCTTATCTGCCACATAAATACAAAGAATAGGTAAAAATAACGGGCCCTGGACCTGAAATTTAACCAATAAATATATATTCTGGCTCTCAGGCTTTATGCTTGACTATAACAAAATTTGAAAAAGTTAAATGTTTATAATGGACAGTACAACATTTATAGCTTAAATATGGTAGTAGGTAGCGAAATGGTACCTTCTTCCATCTGGGGAAAAAGAGTTGCAGACATATATTTTCCATGTCACTGGTCTTCATCAATTTTTTAGGCGTGGAATGTTCCTCGTTGTTGTTATCATTATGAACCTCGGAGTTTCTGCAATTGCGGTGTCTTCTGCCCATTCACGCCTCAAGCGTGCAGAATAGTGCTCTTTAGCTTTTTCCAGTCTAAGTTTCCCTCCATTCCACGTGCATCCATTATACTTTTAAGCAAACATATTAGTTATTGAGAACATACGATTCATAAAAGAACAAAAAAACGGAGGCCTAAAAACCTTGGTGTTTCAAACAAAAAATAAAAATAAAAACCCTTGAAGTGCCATCTTTTCCCTTAATCCATCAAAGGTGAAGTTTCCTCATTTTCTACAATCGTAATCACGCGGACCTCAAACTTGGTATTAGGGCATATTAATACCAAGAATGAAAGCATAAAGTCTAACTGCAGGGTGTGTCTTCAATTTTATTTCATGGTAAAACAATAAAAGGAGAAACGCGTTCCCTATGAGCTAAAGCAGTAGGCTCGTATGATGCTCGAACTTCTGCCAAAAACATGCGGTCTCTTTTCACATCACAGTAGCAGGACAAGCTTCAAATTCTGACATGTAACAGGGCTTAAATTTCCCTTTGTGATATTCTAGGTAAGCAAAAGTTGATTACGTTCCTATAGCGTATCCCGAATTCGGCAACTAAAGTGCCCATTAAAAGCTACTGAGAATGGATTCAATGTGCAAAATCATATAATCACAAAACACAATTATAAGCTCTGTATTCGAACAATACGGTGACCAAGTCATAGAAAAGATAAATACAGGCATAAAAAAACATTCCCTCCATATTAAAAAGGCTGTCACCAAATCTGGAAACCAGAAAATATAAGTTTAAATAGGGAGAGTACCTTGCTGAACAATGTGGAGAGACCTTTATCAGAAAAAGGAACAAAATCCAAATAAGCAAAGCTGCGGCCTTTGGAGCGAACAACTTCAACGGAATCGACCAAACCCGTTTGGGTTGACTAAAATGTCTTTTTCAAGTCGAATTCGGTTACACTTCCTCCCAATCCACCAACGTATATCCTAATTCTGCTGTCTTCAGCCCTTCCATTCGCTGATATAACTCTACCGTCATCTTCTGCTTCCATGGTTCTTCTTCTTATTATTTTCCCCCCGTAGCGAAAAAGAAACAATTAGAAGTGATTTTCTTGTTCTCGGAAGATTGAGTGGTAAGGGAAGATTTGGATCGGTCTTAGATTACTCCTTTCTGATGTTAGGTGATAATTTATGATAAACATTCTTCAGAACTCAAAACCCTAGCACTGATTACACCAATACCCTTTAACCCTAGCACCTAAATACCCTTTTTTTATATCCTTATTGATACCACACTAATATTAGTTGGACATCTAAATCAGGGACACAACACCTGCCATTGCGGATCTATTGAAGCACCACGATAACTTTTACTAATTTTAGAATTTTTATAACGGCATCACATATGAGAAAGTCAATTTTCTTTATGGATCTTTTGCTTGTTCTCCATTTAGCCTAGACGACTCTAAACCGCTTTCCTTAGGTTCCTCACCTTTGTTTAATTCAGGGTGTTCTGAAAATGCATGGTCGTTTAGTTATAGTTAGTAGAGAGATGAATGAATGCATCAGCAGATAAAACATGGACAAAAAAATAGGGGAAATTTCTGCATTTTCCTATCTGCTTTCAATCAACCAAAACCAACACATGGAATCAAACATGCTAAAAACAGCTTGTTAACCAAGAAGGCAACTATCAAACAACAAAAATAACTAATTATGTGCCATATGCTACAAAATGCAACATAACAAAGCTCCTGAAGCAAAGGATTCTGCAGCTGATAGTAATTCAGGGTGTTCTGAAAAAAAGGCATCGTCGTTTAGTTATAGTTTTAGTAGGGAGGTGAATGAATGCATCAAAGCACAACACATGGCATCAAACACACTACATACAAGCTTGTTAACAAAGTAGGCCACAACAAACACATAAAAATCAAGCCGTGTATCGTGTTTTAATTATCTGCTTGTTACGAATACTTAGCGGTAGAATTTCCCCCTCAAAAAAATAGTGCAGGCTAAATGACTATCCCCCCCCCCCCCACACACACCCCGCCCCCACCCCCACCCCAAAAAACCAAGAAAAATGACAACAATGGAGATCTTGGAGTACACAACCAAAGAAGACAAACAAGACACTAAAGAATATAGGAAAACATTCAGTATGAATTGTATATTTCAGCAACATTTGTTCACTTGCAAAGAGAATCCTCAATTAATGTTATTTAAAGGAAAACCTTTCCGGTTTAAGTTCGTATATGAACTGTATTTTTGTGTAACAGCTTAAGCTATTGGATGATTGGGTGATTCATCATTGTCTATTGCATAGAAATTTATCTATCATAGTATGAGAGCAAAAAACTTAGTTCCAAAATCGTGTGCTAGTGTGTGTAACCAGAGCATATGGATGATTGGGTGATTGGATGATTGGGCGATTCATCATAGTCTATTGCATAGAAATTTATCTATCATAATCTCTATCAACATTGGCACTAAGCACGTTTCACACAGCATAAGGAAGACTCAATGCTTCTTGCAATTTCAATAAATCCAGAACTACTTGAAACAAAACCAGAATTTAAAAGGGGTAGGGATCTCATTGAGTTCAGCTCTACAACCATTACTATTTAATCAACAACCTAGAGATTCTTACCGATTACTACGTAGAAGACTGTCGAGAACCAGAGACCAAGCTGCTCTTCCGTTCTCCGTCACGTCGGTCCGGGGAGGGAGCTTAACTTCCAATGTTTGTGAGTTTCCGATGAAAGTAAAAGTTACTAACAGCTCTTTCGATGGTTAGGGTGTCCAAGGCGACTCGATTATTGAACTTACCGAGTCGGGCTTTGAACCTGTCGAATCGAGTGTACTTTAACATGACTATCAAATTCAAATTTAATCACGAACGTCTCATTCTCAAGCCAAACTCGAGTTCAATTCGAGCTTATTTTGCATTTAACAAAATACGTGTTAGTATTATTTATGAAGTGTAAGACCAATATAAAATGTTTTTATTTATTTCGAGTATGTTTACAAGCTAATTAATCGAGCATTCTTTTTTTTGACGAATGCTTGAAATTAATCGATCATTCAAATGCTTGAAATTCACTCATTTAGTATACGAGTCAAACATAATCGATCTTGAACTGTATCAATACAAACTATTCGAGCAAAAAATCAATCCGCTCGTTAACCATTTGGATGCTATTAACACAACATGACAACCAAAGAAGCACCGTGAATATATCGTGAATATATATATACATAAGGACCGTGAATATATCATTTATATTATGGTTCATAAAAAAATAATGTTTGAGTTTATAAAATAATAAATCACATTAAGAGATACCGATGCGATTCGATTGCTCTTAACAATATGACACGAGTATTAAAAGGAGCATCTTTTCAGACAACACAAATTATTTTGACCGAAATATGAGTCACTCGACTATTATGACTTGATGTGAGTCAGATATAGTGTTTTCTAGACTCAATACCGATCAGAATGCATATTTAATACATTCTGACTCAAATTTGGGCAGAAAAATTTCCAACCTCGTGCCTAAATTTGGGTCAGAATAAGCAAACACGAAAAAAAAATAAAAAAATTGATGCCCAATTCATGTATTAAAAAGGAAAGGAGAATTCTCCCTATATCACTGTTGAGGTTTTGTGAAAGCTGGTATGAGGTCTGAAAATTCTCAGGAAGAAGTTATCAAAATTACTACATCAACATCATCATTTAATAAAATTCCAGATCTACTAGGTAAAACATTGCAGATTTGTTACAGCCAAATAGTTGGAATCCGCTAAATTTCAACCCATTCCCCAAACAGCTCAGCAGCATGTATGAAAGAAGCTAAGTGGGTTTGAGGCCAGCTCGGCTCAAAGCTTCTTTAGCTTTTTTCCATTCTTTCATTGAAGCAGCGGACCTCACGAAGGAATACGGGTCAACTTGTTGAAGCTTTGATAAATACACAGAATAGGTAAAATAACGGGTCCTGGACCTGAAATTTAACCAATAAATGTATATTCTGGCTCTCAGGCTGTAGGAAGCTGCTACATTCACCGAAATTACTTTCCCGAAACATTACCGACTACTCACCATCACCATTCAATTATTTTATTTTATTTTTTGATTGGTTGCATCCAACAATGGTCTGGATTCATTGTCGGTAGTATTTCTGTGAAAACATTCGGGGGACTTAGCATTTGCGCAGGCTGTATGCTTGACTACAACCAAACTAGAAAAAGTGAAATGTTAACATGGACAGTACAACATTTATAGCTGAATTATGGTAAGTACTATAGGTAGCGAAATGATACCTTCTTCAACCTGGGGAAAAAGAGTTGCAGATATATATTTTCCATGTCACTGGTCTTCATCAATTTTTCCGGGGTGGAATGCCCCTCGTTGTTGTTGTCATTATGATGCTCGAACTTCTGCCAAAAACTTTCAGTCACTTTTCACATCACAATAGCAGGTCAAGTTTGAAATACTGACATGTAACTGGGCTTAAATTTCCCTTTCTTTGTGATATTCTAGGTAAGCAAAAGTTGATTAAGTTCCAATAGCGTTCCCGAATTTGGCACCTCAAAGTGACAATTAAAAGCTATTGAGAAAAGATTCAATGTGCAAAATCGTATAATCATAGAACACAATTACAAGTTCTGTATTCAAACAATGCAGTGACCATAGAAAAGATAAATACACAGACATAAAAAGCATTCCCTCCATTTTATAAATCGCCAAACCCGGAATATCTGAAAAAATACTAAGTTTGTATAAGGAGAATACCTTGTTGAACAATGTGGAGAGACCTTTATCAGAAAAAAGGAACGAAATCTAAATAAGCAAAGCCGCGGCCTTTTGAGCGAAAAGCTTCAACGGAATCGACCAAACCCATTTGAGTTGACCAAAATGTCTTCCTCAAATCAAATTCAGTTACGCTTCCTCCCAATCCACCAACAAATATCCTAATTCTGCTGTCTTCAGCCCTTCCATTTGCTGATATAACTCCACCATCATCTTCTGCTTCTATGTTTCTTCTTATGCTACAAAATGAAACATAACAAAGCTCCTGAAGCAAAGAATTCTACGGTTGATAGTGTTTCATACTTAAACGTTCAATATCATGGTCATGGTCAGCTACCTACGGTAGCTAAATCAAAAAATTATATATCGTGCAACACAAAACCAACACACTCTCTACGGACATTAGCAATAATAGCCCTTTTATTTTTTTTGTTTAAGGTTATTGACATCTACACGTGCTACATTTCACAAAGAGATTATGCAGAAAAATAAAATAAAGTCAATAAGAAATTGACAGGTGAAAAACTTTGTTCATATTTCATTCCTTTCAGATATAGCTATTACAACTAGGAAATGAAAATCCGCAAAAACTTCATGAACAACATCAGCATTACAACAGTCTTCTTGGTGTTTGATTTCTTCTCCTCTGAACTTCCTTCACATAATTCACATTCTGAAGATCACCAGGAAACACATCAAAATACAACCACCTCCAGAATGCTTGATATGCAGCTTTAGTGAAATCCAAATGAAAACCATGTAGTTTTTGGACACTTTCAGCTTCTTGCATCACATCATCCTGAGTTCCTTGGCCCCTCTTATAAACACCCAGATTCTCTCTCAGCTTAATCTGTTTCAGAGCCAGCTTTCCAAAAGAATTCTCTTCTAAGTGTTTTATGAAAGCATCCAGCCTTTCCATACCAGCAAACAGATTACCATTATTGAACTTTAACCTGAATTCAGCCACTTGTTCACCAGAAAGAACATCCATCTTCCTTCTTTCAGCCTCCATCAGCTCAGCATGCTTCTTTTGTTCTTCAGCATACTTCTTTTGTTCTTCAGCATCTTTCTTTGCTTTGGCTTTGTTAGCAGCCCAATCATCAAGAAATTTCTTTTTGTACTCTTCCCCCTTTATGGCTTCTTCACAGACTCGGCCAAAGATGTCATCAAGCAAATTCTGATGATCTGTATACTGATTCATCCTCCAATTATACACATCCCTCATAGAGTTAACAGAATTCTGAGAAGATTTAGTCAATTTTCTTTCAGAAATTTCAATACACTCTTTAACTTCAGTAATCCTTGTATTGACCGCAGGATCAATAGTCTGAGTAGCTTTTCTAAGCATCTCCTCAGTCCTATCCATAGAAGTCTTCAAAGTGTCAACCTGATTATTGTGCCATTCGTCTGTATCTCTGATCAGATTAGATACCTCCTTAAGCTTTCTTCTAGTCATTGATCTCTCCTCCTTCATAGGATCATAGACATCCTTCAACACTTTTGAATGATCAGATTGAACAGTGGCAACATTCTTCAAGCTTTCAGCAGCTTCCTTCAACACAGCCATCATCTCAGAATTATCTTGAAAAACAAAAGGTGATCTATACACCATCACATCTCTGCATTGATTAGATTTGTCTTCAACACCAGCATTAAGATCACCAAAAAGTTCTTCATCAGAACCTTCTTCCACAGTGACTTGATCATAATTAATAGCAGATTGAGATCTTTCAGCAAACAAAGCAGCTTTAGCACTTTCTGAATGAGGGGTAGGCAAAGCCTCGGGGGTCCTCATTGCAGAATCTTCTTCAACAACTTCAGAATCATGAACAACAGGTTGAGTCTCAACAAACTCAATATTCTCATGCAAACCTTCAGATTCTTTCATCTGAACCTCTGTTTCAACAGCAACATCAGCTTGAACACCTTCATCCTGATTTGCATACACTTGATTCTGAACATACTCCTCATCAAAAACAGGATCAACATCCTGACCAGCTACAGCATTCACTTGAGTATCTTCCATCTGAATGTCAGGGACAACATTCTGAACATTTTCTTCAACATTTTCATTCTGAATGTGAGAATCAACATTCTGACCATCCACAGCAACATCTTGAACATCCTCATGTTCAACAACATCTTCTTGAGGCAACCCTCTAGCTAAACTTGTATCACCAGGGCCTTCCATCATAGACACATGTCTAACACCACTGGTATCTCTTTCCATATAATCTTCAGATTCACAAACAGGTTCCTTTTCAACTTCAACCTCCAAAACAGTTTGTTTACCACTGGACTTCTCAAGTATTCTGGCTTCCCTCACACCTTCTTTGAACATATCCGATAAAGCATCAAAACACACAAAGGGAGTAATAACAGATACCTTTGCGGTCTTGAGAATCCATTCTTCCAGCTCATGGATCTGAGAGATAGTGCCTTCTTGAGATTTGGATCCATCTGTCTTCCAAGACATCCACCTGGAAAACTCTTTCAGCTCCTCTGAATCATCCAGCTCATCAAATTTCTCAACAGAAACCACATTTTCAGAACTTCTTAGAACAGATTCCACACACATTGGGTCCTGGGTGTCCAACACCTGCTCCAATGATACCTCGGTTCTATCAATCAAACATAAATCAGGTACAACTGCAGTCTTTTCAGGCTCCATCATTGATAGCATGGTCTCAGTTGCATCCAATTGATGTTCCCCCTGAGTTGTAGACAGGGATTCGACAAAATCACCTTCTGATTCATCCAACAGATTGCCTGCATTCCTTAAGTCTTGCAAAGCAGTAGCAGCAACAATATCTTGAAACACAGAAACTCCAGTAGATTGTGATCCAGTAGCATCACCTGATTTCTGAATTGGTTCAGAAACCAAACTGGCTTCAGAATTCTGAATTTGTTCAGCCACATTCTGATCAGGATCACCAAATTCAGAGACAGCTTTTGAAGCTTTCTTCTTCTTGGCAGGTCTATCAACAAAATCTGAACTCTTAGCAGTTCTTTTCCCTTTCTTTCCAACCGTATTCTCAGCAAATGCAGCAGTGGAGAATAACCAACTCTCTTTTGAATAAACCACTCCAGTTGTAACTTGAATCTCCAACTTTTTCAACAAATGGCTAATGTGCAGCCCATATGTCTTGGTGTAACTGAAGACTATACCTGTCGGCAAGGGTCCTTTCTTCTGTTCCTTCTGAACTTGTTCAATTAGCCTGGTGTACATTAAGTCAGACCAATTGATAGGTTCTCCTTCCATTATCCTTTGCATTAAAAATGCTCTGTTGTTGGTAAGAGCATCATGAGCTCCAGCTTTGCCTTCCAATGTCTTACTCATCATTTCAGAAAGTAGTTCAAATTCTTTCTTCAGATTACCTCTTAATTTGCATGAGAAATTAACATCAGAATCTTCCTTAGATGCAATCTTCTTCCAAAACCTTTCGGTTGGTTTATACTTGGAATTATGTGCATCGAGTCCTTTATCTGATAACTTCAAATGCTCATGCAGCATGCTCCTCTCAAGATCAATGACCTTTCCAGAAACCTTAGTCTTCAAAATTCCAACCTTGATGGCTTCTCCATCTACTTGAGTCGTCTTCTCAGAGATTTCAGCATTTTTGAAGAATTCAACAAGTTGGTCTGGGTAGTACTCATCAATATCCATACACAGGAAATCATAGGCTTCGGATTTCTTGAGTTGTTGGATAATTTCCAATGCTAGGGCAGAGTTTTCACATTTTGACAAGTACCCATCGAAATTCACCAGCTCCCCAGTCTGAACAGCTTCCAAAGGAGTCTTGATAACCATTTTGAGACAGTATATGAGTAGATTTTTGAAAAAGATTGAATCTTTATAGAAACAGGAAGTTTGAGGGACTTGGGAGATTTGGGCTATAATTTCACCCATAATATAAAATGACAAATACGCCCTTTCCGTAGAAATTGTTTTTCTTTTTTCTTTTCCATGTCGCACCTCCCCACCTTCTTCCCCTTGATGATACCTTTTGCTCAGCCGACAGATTCACCGCTCCTTCAGGCTCTGTTTGGTTTGAATGAAACAAAAAGAAAAGAAAGGAAAGGATTGTGAATGAAGAGAAACGAGGGGGAATGGGTGATTTCAAAGTCTCTTTGTAGTGTTTGGATTGAACAAAGGAAAAGAAAGGATATATCTAAGTCTCATTATTTTTTTAATTAATTACATTGTATCATTTCCACTGATTTCCATCTTTTCCCTTTCTTTTCTTTTCCAACCAAAAATACCAAACACTAGACATAAATCCCTCCATTCCATTTCTTTTCTTTTCCTTTTGTTTCCTTCAAACCAAACAGAGCCTCAAACCAATTCACCTTCAACAGGAATAAAAGAAACCACAAAAAGGTGGTTGATTAATTTTCAAATCAGCCAAAAAAAGAGAAAATAAAACACCATTCATCAATCACCACCGACATCGCCAATAATTTCGTATACATTACAGTCATCATCAAACTACCATACGCGTAACACATTAAATCCAGCAAATTAATTATCAAAAAAAAAAAAAAACAGCAAATTGCTGTTGGTTATATTTATTTATACCTGAAAGGATAAAGAAAAGATTTTGGAGTGAGCATTTTGTCTCGATGACTTTTTGTACCGCCAGTGGCTTCAAAGATGTGAAATAGAAACACTAGAAAGCAAGAGGAGCCGGATAACAGAGGTGGTTTGGAATGAGGAATGGGCTTTGGGCGGAGTGTGGGAGAGGCTGCTGGGTTGGGATTTTTGTTTTTGTTTTTATGAAAGTGTAATATTGTAAAGCTTTTACCGTTCCTTCTGCAGATAATAGTTGGGCAGGTGGGAAAGGCGAATGAAGGAGAATGGAGAGGAGGCTTCAGGGAGCTGATTTGTTGGGGTTGAGGAAGAAAGGAGGGATAAATTTGTAATTTTCTAATACAACTTACGAGATTGCCTTAAATGCCCTGGCAATACCGCCTCCCGAAATTCTATGCCGAAGAGTTCGTGGTGCACCAGCCAATAAAACATGTTTGGAAAATCAACTTTCAAAACCAAAAACCTGGGGCTGGGGATTCTTACCGATTACTACGAACAAGACTGTCGAGGTCCGGCCACCGAGCTGTTCTTCCGTTCGCCGTCACGTCGGTCTGGGGAGAGAATTTAACTCCTGATGTTCGTTTTTTAGGCTTAAATGAAAAATAGGTTTACCCGACCAAGTCGAAATCGATACTCTATCAGTTTCTCGAGCGTGATTTAACTTTAAAAAAAACTTGGATTCAAAACTCAATTCGAGCTTTCGATCGAGTTATTAAAAAACAAAATCAAATTTGACTCGTTAAGTATTCAATAGTACATCTCAACTCTGCTTGTGAGCTTGATTATTGTTTGAAAAATCATTTAATTTTTAAAGAATATGAGAAGATCGAATTCGATTCGTTTAATACTTTCGACTCGACTATTAATTAATGAGTATATAAAATATGACTTAATGTTAAGTTTTAAAAATATATATATTTAAATAATAGAGCTCCATTAACTTAAGAGCTGCTTGATTATGAAGCTTGAGATCGGCTTTCGATTAATTATTCGAATAAATTTCGACTCATATTTAAACTTGAAAAAAGCTGAATTGAGTAAAACTATTTTACGAGTAGTCATGAATAGCCCCGAAAAACATTATTCAATGAAAAAATAGTATGAGTGTTGTAGTAACAGTCATGCTTTTGATATGGGATGAGGAGTTCGATTATATAAATGGTCGGCTTCTATCACTGATCAGAGGTATACAAACAACGTTTAAAACTGGATACCTAAAGCATAACATTCGATCTACACCATCCACAAAGTTTTAGGTTGGGTTCAACCCTGTTTTTTTCTTTTTTCTTTTTATAGTGTCAATTAATTGAGTATTACCGATTTGATTTTCTAAATGCGTTTCTTCCGAATGTTATGATGCACCTATCTACACATTCAACATGAAATTTAAGTTGAAGCTATTTAATTCCTCAAAGATATTATTTATACGTAATTCTAACACATTATTATTTTTTTCCAAGTGAAACTTTGCTGGTAGTACTAATGGTTCATAAGCATGTAATACTTGATTGTAGTTACACTATGTCATGCTCCAATAGTTTTTGTTTTGACTTTTTGATATTTTTCAACTAGCCCTTTCAAATATATCAAAAACTTGTATAAAATGTTGTTGAGTTACCATTTTTTTTTTTTTATTAAAAAACTAAAGTTTTTGAAGAGGTGAATAATTTACACGTTTAACATCATTGACTTCAACGTTAACACGCCTTTCAAATTTGAGTTTGTAACCTTGGCATGTATATTATATACTGTATATACTCACACTTAACTAAGCTAAATTATTGATTTACTACTCTCCTCGTAAACTTAATTACAAGACATTCGATATGTTACTAATTCCCATTTACGTCCCTTATATCGAAAGAAGTAATAAAACTTATCACACTGTTAGTTGAATGAATTACAATTTCATAAAAGTTCTTAATTAAGGAAATCTTCTACTTCTATGTATATTTATTTAAAAAATACTACTATTTAAATTATATCTTAATATGTTTCTCCTACTTTTCCATTGGGATTCATTTATTGTTATAAAATGTCCTTAATAACTCACATGTAGTACTGAGGAGTTATTAACAAAATAAAAAGGATATTTGTCTTATTTTAGTTCTAGTTATGTTATTCCGCAATTGTTTGTAATCCTTTGTACTGATTGGTTTTCTTACCACTGAATTGAAATAAAAAATCGCTTTTTGAAAAAAAAAAAAAAAAAAGGATAATAACACCCTTGTGACAAAAAATGTATACAACTATTATAATATTGCAAACTAACAATCGATAGGGAAACGATAAATACACTACAGATTATGTCATAATGTGTATCACAAGTGGTGGATCCAGAAATATTATTCAGCGAGATCCGTAATTTCTTTTTAGAGTAAATTTTATTTTTCACGGGGTCCGAAATATTTTTCTACACATAAAATGTAGAGTTTTCTTATATTTAACGGGGTCCGCGGACCCCCTTTGCTTTGTTGTAGATCCTCCTATGTGTATCACTACATATATAGGATCTCGCCATTGATTAAACACACGAGTCATTAACGGTGAAAAAAATATATCGTGAAAGATGTAATACACATTCTGACATGACATCCGTAATAGATGTATCATCACAGTAATCCATAAATGCAAATTGCTAACATATATGCATGACTTTTACAGGGGTTATTTTCGAAAAAATAACTTTTACAGGGGTTTATTGTTGGCTTTTGTAAATTTTTGTACAGCCTTCAACTTTATGTTCAGATTTCTTTTTTAATTTTTTGGTTCAAGAGCTCCTAAGTTAGGGGTGTAAACGAGTCGAGTCGAATCGAGTGTTGCTTTAAACGAGTCGATTATTTTAAAATATTATCGAGTCCGAGTATTTCGAACTCGAGCTGAGATTCAAACAAGTTTTAAAAATTCGAGCCGAGCTCGAGTTTTGTATCGAGTTTATCGAGTCTAATAGGTTATAAAATTTAACTCGAAAATAATTTAAATGATCACATGGTAGTAGCAAAAAATCTCACTTTAGATGGTTATTATATGAATTTTCTTATTTAAGATGCAAAGAATAATTTATTGAGTCTTAAACTATCTTAGGTTGTTGCCATAAAATATTGGATTTTTAGTGGTAAACAACATGTTGCCTGCCGATTCGTAGCCATTACCTGTTATGAAAATAGATAACACCATGGTTAAAATTAAGCCGATTGGATTAATACTTAGTAATTGGGTCTCTCTAATCTTTAAGACTGTTATGTCACCAAACTCTGGGCGGTCGTTGCGTGGTGTGCCATAATTAGGGTGTAATTAATGGTGGTTGTCCTAGTTAACGAATTTAAGAGAGATTGCTTGATTCACGATTGTGGTCATCTATAACCAATTTATTAATAATTTAACGAGTGATCCTTGAATCGATGATCAATCGTAAGAATTGATGGGGAAATAATTAGTTCGAATTCTTCTTCGTTCATTTTTCTTTATTTTATTTTCCTTTTGTTTTTAGGAATTAGATATAAAAAAACCAAATATCATTTGTTTTACAAATTTTGAGAGAAATAAATACACCGTTCCGGTTCGACCCCTACTTACACTGTACTAGTTATAGAGAGGTAGGTGAATTATCTTTGAGACTTGACGACCCACCAAATTTAGAGTGATCGAGACCGTATTTTATGGGATTTTCTGTGTGTATTTTATATCCATTTTGTTGAAGATGCTCTGTTTCGGGTATTCTGGGATGGTTTTCAGGTTTTTGAAACACGAGAGAGAAGCTGGAAGATTTTTGGGACTTACAAAGCAATTTTTGAAAGTTTGTGGAAGAAGGGAGGAAAGCGGCATTCTAAGAATCAATTATTTCAGTTTTCGTTGTGTCGGTTTCCCGGCTAATGAAAAGAAGACATAGTCTATTAAAGCTTTCCGTAGATTCTTGCTCTTTAGTCACATTAGGCTTTACATATTAAATGGACCTTCTTATAATTTATTATTATTAGTATTAGTATTATTTAAGATATTTTTTTAGTAAATAAAATTGGGCCGTGGCCCTACATGAGAATTCTGAAAACATCTCTCTACATGTATAAATCAGCACAAAAAACTCTCAAATAATGCCACATCAGTAAGTCACTTGTTTTCTTATTGTAGAGGAGGAGGAGGAGGAGGAGGAGGAGGAGAAGAAGAAGAAGAAGGAGGAGGAGAAGGATATATAGGAAGGATAATGCTTCTAAAGCTTCCCTAGCTGTGAAAGCCCAACAAGTTGGGAAGGGCCCTTGATTTTTTTACCTTGGTAAGCTGTTAAACGAATAAAGTTGGTCGTGAACAAACTCGTGTTCGGCTAGTCCGTATTCGTGATCGTTTGCTCATCTAGCTAACGAGCCGAGCACGAACATGATTGTCGGCTCACTTGCTTAACGAACGAACACGAATTTGGTTCGCGAACGTGCTCATATAAGTGCATCAATTTACACTAACCCTAACTCAAAAGAGGATAAGTCATCCATTTATCTAATAGAGATTATAGATTGATTTTATATAACATTTAGATATTTTTATATTAATTTTTGTTGTGTGTTGTATGTAATATTAATCAATAACTTGTCATTTTTGCATTTGCAATTTATGTTTTATACCTTAACAAACCGAACTCGAGCCAAACTCAAGTCGGAAGACAACAATATGTTTTACGTGCCGAGCTTGAACATTTCATCTTTCAAACGAGTCGAGCTCGAAAGTAATTTTCTGTTCGTTTAACAAACGAACTAGCTCGAATGAGCTCATGAGCTAAATGAGCTCGAGTTTGAACCATCAATACTCGACTCGGCTCGTTAACAGCTATAGTAACAACACCTTTCTCAACCCGGTCAATTGGAGATATTTATCTGGGTCAATTTCATCACCATCGCTTGATTTTTTTTAAAAAAAGGTTGAGAGAATGGCAAAGGGTTGAGAGTCAATGGCCCAGCGGTTTAGATATGGCACAGAGGCACAACGTCCGAAACCACGTTAAATCTTTTGTTCTTCTTATTTACATAATTGCTTGTCTAATTTATGTTTGACTGCATTTGTTATTCTGTTGTTTCTTGCAATCTGTTTCAACAAACTGGTACTAGCGCATTGGTTTTTGGGAAATCTCCACAGTTCAAGCAAGTTTGATCTTCACCACACCAACACTATGTTCTAGAATCAAGGTATGTTCTCCAGCAAGAGAATATGGGGAAATCAGCTGGGATCCTCTGTTGTACAATATTGATGCTGTATTTACAGTGTAAGGTAATTGGTTTTCTTTTTCTTAAAATTTTAATTTCAAGTGATGATTTCTTTGTTTTGCCCTTGACAATACACACAGCAGCCTGCTGTATTTGTAAATACAATAGAGGACTTATGCTTTGGGGAAATTGGCAAATCAGACGTGTCCTCTTACCACTTGTAAAAAAATTTTACTTTTTCAGAAACTCGTTTTAGGCATTACTCTGATAATATCATCGTAAAATGAATTTTTACGACAATAATATCAGAGTAATATCACTCCAAACATCACATTGCATTAGTATAGTTAAAGAGTGTTTTTACTCCAATATTATTGACGTATAATGTGTTTTACGTCATTATTATTTGAGTAAAAATACTATTTAACTTCATTAACTACGAACCTTTCCAAATCGGGAAGTTATTGTGTGGAGAAAGATTTTGAAGTGAAGTGACGGGTGAAACGATCAGAACCACACAATTTAAAGACATAATGAAACTGTGTGGTGTGTATGTCTCCACACGGTGTCTCCATATGTGGAGACACCACACAAGAACCTCCCTTCCAAATCATACACCTTCTCAAATTCTCTGTTATTTTTTCCTCCTTATAATCATCTGGTGTCTCGGGAATTTTAAGGACCGTACTGGGTCCTCACATGGTGTGTATTCGTTGTACTTTATATCACAAGCCGGGTACTTTTTGATTTCGTCGGAAATCGTTGCTCCGACGTCGTCGGCGGCGGAGTGGTGGCTGGTGAAATCTAATTGATTGTTTTTTATCGAGCCAGAGATGCTGGTGGTTCCGGTTCCGGTGGTGTTTGATAAAACGCAAGGGATGTTTGTAACGACTGTAGATGTGGTGGTGGAAGTGGTGAATGGTGGAAGTTTATACTGAGATGTATAATACAGTGGGGTTGGACCCCCCATAGCTACAAGAAGAAGAAAAGTCGACAACCCGCATGGGTAGCTCAACTGGTAACAAGGGTTGAAGTTGGTACAAAGGCCACGGGTTCGAGACCTGGCAGCGGCAACATAAAGGGAGAAAAATCCTTTGGGAGGCTCCTGTTGTACGCACCAGGCGCTGGGCACGGCCTTTGTTACTGATTGAGTCACCATGATTTACATCCTCCCACAACCTGGTCGGGTCTGGGGTGGGGGGCGCCTGGGGTGGGCGATTCCACCTTTTGGTACAAAGAAGAAAAGTCGACAGATCAAAATATTTTTGCTTCAATTTTTACAGCTATGAATTAGGTGCTTTTTTCCCCCGATAAACGAAAGTTTTTATTAATGAAAAAAATTTACAGCACAACTAGCCGAAGCTAGACTAACACGCAGCCTAATGCCGCATAGAACGCGGCCATAAGCCGCACTACAAACTACAACAACACCGGTAAATATTACTGTCAAAGCAGAAGTCTCCGAAGAGAAACTTTGACAGAGAAGAAAGTCCCATGAGGACCAAACAACTACAAACCCACAGACAAAACAAACACATAAACGTCTAGCAACAGAATTGAAACCAAAGGGGAGCAATGACTGTTAAAGTGTCCCACATTGGGAACTTGTGGTTGTTTCACCCACCATATTAAGATATTGACTTCCCTCACCTCATAACCTCGGTTTTGGGGATGAGCCTAGTTTTCTACATGGTATCATAGCCACCCATTTATTGTGCAAGTGTTGGGCCTCTTTGTTGTCCTTTTAGTGCCTTTTAGTATACGCCTTGTGTGCCATGTGGCCCAGGCTATTTATAGGCCCACACTTGATGGGGCGTGTTAAAAGTTGTCCCACATTGGACACTTGTCATTATCACCCACCATATTAAGAGGTGGTTTTCCCTCTGATCGGTACTTTCTAGGTGTCCAATCTAACCGGCAGTGTACTGGGTCAATTGTAGCCTAGTAAGGTGAGTCAAGGTCGTATCCACGAGGATTGTGAGGTTGAACACCGAAAAGCTATTATTATCTTGATCTAAGTCGCAATAATTCAAGAAGGTGAATGTATCTAAAAACTACTACTAAAAAGGGTGCTAAAATATAAAAAGCCTAGCCAAGATAATGCAATGATCAAGTATATCTCTACTAGTATCATGGGAATGAACTACCTACCAACCTTCCATTAGTGTTCAAGTGTGTGTTACCGGTGCACTCCTAAGCTAGCAATTTCCCCTCATACGAGTGTATGAAACTACTCTATACCTCCTCCTTGGTCTAGGTGTTCTAAACCTAATGAATTGGTATGATAAACACTTGAATGCAATGACAATGTCAATACTCCCCGGATAAGAAATCGAATGCCTCTAGAGGTCGATTTTACCTTCCGGTTTTCCTATCCCTTCTCCCACACCAAGCATCTCCTTTCAGTCTCAACTAAGTGTGTGTGTGCAAGTGCTAGGTGATCAATCCAACACCAACAAGCAATTCAACGAAAATAGGAAAAGATAACCACAACACATGAAGCTATGAAACATGAACAAACATTCCCAATCAACCAATAGAGATTAAACTATCACAACTACATAATCTTGGCTAGTGTAGAACTAGCCACTCATGAATATAAACACCAACAAATCGATGTAAGCATTCATAATAATGAGAACAATTAATTCAAAGTAAAGATTAAAAATTATACCAATCACAAGCTACAACTCGAAATTGGAAGCTTTCATTCAAGCTCAAAAGATTTCCATGGAGTTTGGTACACCAAAGTGATGAAACCTCTTCCACCAAATACTTTAGAAATCAACTAACAATTCTTAATGTTTGCAATGAAATTAAGAGCTAAATTTGTGTTAAAAATTGGCTAGGAGATCCCCTTGGGGCGGGTTGGTGCCTGCAAGGGAGGGAGAGAGTGGAGAAGATGAAGTTGGGGGTTGAATAATTAGGTAAAATTGATCTAAAAGGTGATTATATGGCTGAAAACTGCTCCTGTGACGTTTTGGCGCGCGTCACTAAAGGTTTGGCGTGCGTCACGAAAAGGTCTAAAACTTTCTGAATAGCTACAGTGACGTTTGACGCGCATCACTAAGGTTTGGCGTGCGTCACTTCACAGCAGCTCAGAAAAATCGCCATAACTTGAGTTGGAGAGCTCCGATTGATGTGATTCAAAATGCGTTGGAAATCTCATTTCTTTATCTACAACTCGCATTCAAAAGTCTTCTCCAGAAAATGCCTCTAAGCTGGGTCAAATATCCGTTGAAGATAGACTACGGTAGCAATACTAAGGACAATTGATCCGTTTTAACTCGTACGCTTCCGGCACACTCTCCTAGCCATAAAGAGACGTGTTTATGGTAAAAATGAGGCGTCCATCGGGGTCTTGGTCAACCTATAATCCTGCAATACAATACAAAAATACCAAGCGTAAACCCGACACGACGCTCCGGTTACTATAACCGGTACAAAACTATCAAAACATGATATTTTATATAATAATTACTATCTACACATTTGGGTGAAACTAAGCAACTAATGACTCAAATTGATACAAGAACATCAATAAATGCATTAGAAATGAGGATAAAACATCGTGAAATGCATCAACTAGTTGACTCACATCACAACTCCCCACTTAGCTTTTGCTCGTCCTCGAGCAAATAAAGCGACAAAACAACTCAAGAAAAGAGACAGGGTCATACAACATCAAGAAGTAAGTGCTCAACTAGATGATGCAACCATTCGTATATATAACCACATGTTAACCGCAATCTCAGAAAGTAGTGGAGTGTGTGTGTGAATATTCCTTAAATTTATTAACAAGCAACCAATTATGAAATCATGCATGAAAAAACTTATTAGGTGCAAACCATATGCTTAAGAATGATACCAATCTCCACTAATCGAGGCATTCGGAGTCAAGGAGATAGATCGGGCAGGACTTGAAAGCTTGTAACGTTAGGCCCGGGTAGTTGGCTAAGCGAAGGGTAAAAAGGATATATCAAAGAGAACAAGCAAGATAGCAAGACTCTACACCTTCACTTCCAAAATTGTCGAATTGGTATCTCTTCTTCTCCTTTTGCAAAAATCGTCGAGGTGGCCACTTCAACAAAGAACAAAAGGGATAAGAAACACCGCTCCAAATCAATGCAATTCCCCAAAGCTTAAGTTACTTGACTTTGATGAACTTGTCCTTCAAAATTGCTTCAAGACTCATCATTTATTGAATCTTACTTACAACTTTTTTTGGAAACTTTTTTGGATTTTTGATTTTTTTTGATTTTTTTTTTTTTGAACTAAAGAAAAAAACATACACCAATGGACTCCGAATTTGATAGATACCATCTCAACTTTGTGCCAATAATGTCATCCAACTCTTGCCCAACTTCTAATGTCGTCACCACAACAATATATCGAAACTTGCTTAACTTGCGGGACATCAAGGAAATGTAGACCAAAATTAGGCTAAGGGTCGGATTATAATGAGGCTAATCACGAATGGCTAGTTTCGAGTGGGGTCTCACCACTCTACAAAGGCTGAGATGGGGACAAGTGGAAAATATGTTCGGGAAGGCCATTTGGCTATGGTTGAGTCAAAGAAATGCCATGACCGTCATCCCTAACTCCGACTCCAAACACCTTTCTATTTCGCCTCGAAAGGATATCAAGCCTAAGTTCTAGTTGCTATGGAAGCATGCTTACATGATTGCACAAATGTTTGCATGTTAACAAAAGATCAGAATATACGTACTCAAAGAATTCACACTACAAACAAAGATTCACGATTAAAATGCACTTACATGTCACCAAGGTTACTCACTTCATTGAGGTACTCACTCTATCAATTGTAAAACCAAATCTTTTCACAAAAGGTGGTTTGTTCAACTTTAAATTGCTCGAAAATTTACAAAACTAAGTTTTTCTCAAACATTTAATGACATTACCTTTTGTTGGACTAACTACGTTCCCACTCCCCACTTACGAACTTGCATTGTCCTCAATGTAAAGTGAGTAGAAAGAAAGTAGTTAGGGAAACAAAAGGGAATCAAAAGTAGTCAAAACAAGTACCGGGATGCTATAAAAGGGTGGGTGGGTGGGTGGGTGGGCATGAACATGAAAGACAACCAATGAAATGACAAGCAATCCCAAATACTAGCAAAGTATCAACCAAAATGTAGACACAAAAGGATCATTGGCCACACCGGGCCGCACAAAAGAGCAAAAATATAAATAAAATATTATACTAAACTTTTTCGGGCTGCCTCCCGGTAGCGCTTTTGTTTAACGTCGTTTGCTCGACGGGATTATACGGTAGAAATGGTGGAAATTATACAGATTAATCGTGCATGGATACTACTAACAATTACTCATAAAAGCATGTAGCAAATAAGCACAAAAGCCAACCGGAAGATAATACTTAAGGAAGTAAAAAAGAAAGATAGTACCCGTTGTTTGCTAAATTTATAGTCTATAGCTAGACTTTGCCTTTCTCAGATCTCTAATGCACCGGTGGTGGGTCATCCTCACGCACCGCATCCGCCTTTTTCATTAAGACCGGTCTCCAACATAATGTGGACGAATGCCACCAATCCCAACGATTCTTGACCTTTTCCTTTGATTTTTGAGCTTTTGGTTTGTGAGCTTTCACATTATTTCTAGAGTCATCTTCTTCAACTACCTGTGAGTTAGTACAATCCACAACAAGGGGACACGAAGTGTCCACAAAAGAACAAGATTCTAGTGTAGTGCGTGGATATTTCAATGAAGTGTAGATGTTGAAGACAACACGCTCATCATTAACTCCCAAACTAAGCTCTCCCTTACAAACATCGATCACAGCCTCCCCCGTTGCTAAAAATGGTCTACCGAGGATAAGAGGTGTAGTGTACCCTTCCTCCATATCCATAACAACAAAATCGACGGGGAAATAAAATCTATCAACTTTCACTAGTACATCCTCAATGACTCCCTTTGGACGTTTTATGGATCTATCCGCAAGTTGGAGAGTCATCTCCGTAAACTTGAGCTTGCCTATGCCAAGTTTCATGAAATCATTATAGGACATGAGGTTTATGCTCGCACCGAGATCACATAGCGCCTTCTCAAACAAAAGTCCCCCAATCTCACATGGGATTGTAAATCTCCCGGGGTCCTTAAGTTTAGGAGGAAACTTGTGTTGAAGCACGGCAGAACACTCCTCACTTAGACACACCGTCTCATACTCTTCCAACCGTTTCTTGTTAGAGAGTATGTCCTTAAGAAACTTACCATATGCCGGCATATTCGTGAGTGCTTCGATGAAAGGGATATTGATATTTAAGTGCCGAAAAGTGTCAAGAAAACGTGCATACTTCTTATCCAACTTCTTCTTTTTGGTTTCCTCTCGAGGGGGATATGGTAATGAATCAAGATCAAAATCTTTAGGGATGAAAGTCATACCTGATGAGAGATAAATTTATGATCGTTTTTATGACATTTCGCCCCATTTCTGATACCATTTTGAGCATTATTATATCAAATCAAGTCAAAATTACTAAGTTTTATTCAAATGTATAAGTAGTAGTTATTATATAAATTATCGTATTTTTATAAGTTTTTGTTAGTTTTGTACCGGTTTTAGTGACCGGAGTGTCGTGTCTGTTTTATGTGGGTATTTTCTGTTTGTTTCTTTGCAGAATCCTAAGATGAACTGAAATCCCGAGTATAGACACTTTTTGAAGTCAATTCGAGTCGTTGGAAGGAAGTTATAAAGCGTCACTAAGTCAAATGATCAAAGGGTTAATCGTTTCTTAAGAATGAAAATCCCGAGTATCGATGGGAATTGCCTATCAAAACGGCATTTTCTGAAGAAGTGGCCTTAATGAAAGTCGTAGATCTTCATATAAAAGTTCCGATTCACTTTGAATCACGTCAATTGGACTTCTAGAACTCAAGATATGAAACGTCACTAGATCAAGTGATCAATCCCGAAAACGACACGTATTGGGAATGGCTAGTCAAAACGACGTTTTCAGAGAAAGTGTTCTTCGTAAAAGTTGAATATCTTTGTATAAGATTTCCAATGCAATTTAAATTATGAAGATTGGAGTTCTACAACTTAAACAGTGATCAAGTGGCTAATCGATTTGGGTTGATAAAAATCCCGAAATAGCTTCGGAGGAACACGAGGTAATCAAGAAGGCGTTTTCTGGAGAAGAGTCCTTCATGAAAGTTGTAGAGTTTCTCGAGACCTTAATTTTGGCATTTCGTTTGCAATTTTTAGAGGTCTACAACTCAAGTTACGAATTTTAGAAGTTTAATATATAATTATATACATACGCACATGCAAGCACATGCATTCGAAATAATTAGCAATGATGATTCCGGACCGGTCCGGCTCATTCAAGGACCGGTCCGGCTCCCCCAAATTTTCCTATATAAGGACCGGTCCGGCTCATTCGAGCATTTTCTATTTTTGTTAGTTGATGACCAGAAGTGGTAAGGCCCCACTCAATCCTTATAAACCTGATTTAAACACGAAGGCAGTTAAGAGTAGAGTGTAAACGTGGTCATATCGCCGGGAAATCCCGACCAAGTATCATCTTCAAATCGAAATACGAGAATGACTGAAATCAGTAATGAAACACCGGAACAAGGGCTTGATCATGCCCAAGGGAATAGAAATAATCAGAATCGGAATAAGCATAATCACCCACCAAACCCGAGACTTATTTGTGATCAGACCGTAAGAAGGTACCAGATTAATAATCCAATTCGTTTACCCAATAAAGGAGCAAATAATTTTGAAATAAAATCTCATCTTTTTGGTTTAATTGACACAAGAGCCCAATTTCTAGGAGAAGATGATGAGGATCCACATCATCACCTCTATCTTTTTGAAAAATTGTGTAATACAGCCAAAAGTCATGGTGCTCATCGGGAATTAACGAGGATGTCTTTGTTTCCTTTTTCTTTAAAAGGAAGAGCACGAGATTGGTTTCTGTCACTTCCACATCATTCATTGACTAGTTGGGAGGATATTCAAACCGAGTTCTTAAAGCAGCATTTTACTCCTGGTAGAAAATTGGAATTTATAGTCGAAATTGCCAACTTTAAACAAGGATCTGAAGAAACGTTTGGGAATGCTTGGGAAAGGTTTAAAAAGTTATTAAGAGCTTGTCCCGATCATGGTTATTCCTTAGATATGCAAATCCAACTTTTCTGTTGTAAATTAAGGAAAGACTCACGTGCAGATGTAGATCATGCATGTGGTGGTTCGTTAATAATGAGTGAAGCCCAAATAGTTTACGATGCTATAGAAAAGATTTCCAAAAATAATTGTATGTGGGAAACCGGTTCTAGCACAAGAAAAGTAGCCTTTGCAGGAGAATGTACATCGAATGCAGAAGTTCTTGCACACTTGGAGAATTTGAGTAGGAAATTTGACGGCTTATTAGCCAGTAAAAATGTAAACTTAGAAAATATCATACCGAATTACTACTCAAATCATGATAATGTGTCATTAGGGATGGAAGAACCAAAAGGCTATTCAAGGGAAAAGGTGAGTTTTTTAAAACAGCATAGGAATTTGAACGACGCGTATTCAAACTCGTTTAATGCTTTTAGAAGAGATCACCCTACTTTTCATTGGTCTGAAACCCCTAGTAAGCAAGGACAACCACCGTATCCAATCCAATATAAGAATCCATATCAAGTTTATCAAGGAGATACCACGAATCAAAATCTACAATCATTACCTAAACCATATCCACAACATACCACTCAAAGCATACCAGTCACCAAAGGTTCAACTCAACCTGAAGGAGTTGATAAATGGGAGAAATTAATGGAAAATCTGATGGGTATGGTATCTACTCAAGCACAAAATATGGAAACTATGATAACTTCTATAGTACAGTCACTAAGGATCCGAGTACATTGAAAACATCTATGAGTAGACATGATACCAGAATGAGAATTATAGAAGCTTCATTACGGAATTTGGAATATCATTTGAGTAGAGAAGTAGAACGTAAAAACAGTAAACCCTCAGAAGGATTGCCAAGTAATATCGAAAGAAATCTGAGTAGGGTAAATGCTGTTATTACCAGAAGTGGAAGGATCTGTGGAAGTAATGGATTAGAAAAATTCGGGAATAATGAAGTAGATGATGATTTAGATGGTAAATATAAGAAGAATATGGAATCGAAGGGCCATTTCAAACCGAACCTTATCCGGCTCAACCTAAATTCACATCGGTTCAACCTGGAAGGGCATCACCACATCCACTTTGCATATTTTGAAGAAAAAGGTACTGAATGATGACACACAATGTCCTCAAAAGGCACAATCATTCAAGGAAGCTTTACCATCTTCGTTTAACGATGAGAAGTATGCATGTTTTCTCGACACTTTTCGGTGCTTAAATATTAATACCCCTTTCATCAATGTTTGTAAGGGAGAGTTTAGTTTGGAAGTGAGTAATGAGCGCGTTATCTTCAACATTTACAATTCATTGAAATATCCATACATTACACTAGAATCTAGTTCTTGTGTAGACACTTTGTGTCCCCTTGTGGTGGATCGTACTAACACGCAGGTAACTGAAGAAGATGACTCCAGTAATAATGTGAAAGCTCGTAAACCCAAAGCTCGAAAATCAAAGGAAAAGGTCAAGAACCGTTGGATTCGACGGCATTCGTCTAACATATGTTGGAAAGCAGTATTGATAAAAAAGACGGATGCAGTGCGTGAGGATGGCCCACCACCAGTGCCTTAAAAACTGAAGCACGGTAAAGTCTGGCTATAGACTATAAATGTAGTCAATGACGGGTACTATCCTTCCTTTTTACTCCTTAAGCATTTATTTTTAGTGGATTATGTGCTTAATTGTTACGTGCTTTTGTGAGTAATTGTTAGAAGTATCCCGTTTTGTTTAGTATATTATATTAGTTAATCATTATCATTTTGGTCGAGCAAACGACGTTAACCAAAAGCGCTACCGGGAGGCAGCCCGTAAAAATGTTAAATATAATAATTACTCATACTTTGGATGATACTTTGCGAATACTTCGGATTGATTTTCATTTTGTTTTACCAAGTCTCAGGATGAATGTTTGAATGTCATTATAACGGGAATGATTAGGTGGTTATCCGAAAATCCCGAGGGAAAACTGAGAAAATTCAAATGCATCATTTCTTAGACTTAGGTTGTTAGAACGATTTGAAATAACCCTTGAGGATCTGGGTATAAAAGACTCAGAGTTAATATTTTGTCACATATTTCATATCATGATCTAGTCTGTTTTAAATTTCAAATAATGTGTGACATGTATTAGTTCAACTACTGTGGAATATTGTGTGTTTTAAATCAATAAAAGTTTATGTGGTGTGTTTATCTACCCTTTTGCATTACACTGTCACACTCCAAACACTTTTATTTTCTTTGCACACAATGGTCATAACTTTGACCCACCCACCCACCCTTTGATATCATCCCAGTATTTGTTTTGACTTGTTTTAGTGCACCATTGCTTTCCCAACAACTTATTTACACTCACTTTACATTGGGGACAATGTAAGTTCGTAAGTGGGGAGTGGAGTCGTTGGTCTAGCAATGGCAATGATGCTTATTTTGTATCAATAAATCTCTTAGTTTTCGATTTTTTTCGAACATTATTTAGTTGATTAAAATAAATTGTATAAGGCATATATTTCATGGATTTGAAGATGTAATGATCGATTTGGATGTGTATAACCAATGTGAACCGTAAGTGCATTGTAATTCCAAATATATTTGTGTAACATGAATTCCTTCACGTAAGCCTTTGATATTGAAGCGAAAATTTTAAACTATATCCATTCAGTATCCTAGTGGTTATTCTAGAGATTTGCAGTAACTTAGTACCTAACTTTTGAACGTGTACTGTGAATATCTGAAGGTTTGAATGTGATAGAAAGGATATAAGTTAAGTTTATGAAAAGAAAAAAAAATAAAAATAAAAAATAAAGATGAACTATATATATGTCGGTTGTAGCTACCAATGATTTGAGTGCAGTAGGGCGTTATCACGAAACGTCCTATATCACTATGAGGTTTAAAAGCTCCCGACTGCCTGATAATAGAAGTCCAGCTAGGGTGTTATCACGAAACGTCCTATTGCTGGGAATGAGGGCATATGCTACACATGTAAAAAAAAAAAAAAAAAAAAAAAAAAGGGTTAGATAGGTATTAATGTATTCGATCTCACCTCATGACGCTTGCAAGATAGTCGATTTTGGCAATGAGTTCGGATATGTTAGTATTCTATGAAAAAAAAAAAATAAGAACAGAGCATGGTTGAAAACTAGCTATCTTCCGACTATCCCCGATAAACCGAATGATATGCTTTAGGGATTATCCTAATAAGTACACGGGAGAACTTTGTGTGGAACTCGTTACTACTATACCTAGGAAAGTCATTAGGGGTCATCTGAATGGATATTTGTGTGTTTTGCTTGATTTATTCAAGAGAGGATAGTGGAAATTGAAAAGGCTTGTCACACACACACTCGTTTATACATTTAAATTGAGGTTAACGCCTGGTTGTAATTCTATACGGTTGCAACATCTCGGTTGTCTCTTATATCTTCTATCTTCATGAATTTATCTCTTATTCATTTTGTTTTATCGCTTGTTTTGATCGAGGACGACCAAAAGCTAAGTAGGGGGCTGTGATGAGAGATAAATTTATGATCGTTTTTATGACATTTCGCCCCATTTCTGATACCATTTTGAGCATTATTATATCAAATCAAGTCAAAATTACTAAGTTTTATTCAAATGTATAAGTAGTAGTTATTATATAAATTATCGTATTTTTATAAGTTTTTGTTAGTTTTGTACCGGTTTTAGTGACCGGAGTGTCGTGTCTGTTTTATGTGGGTATTTTCTGTTTGTTTCTTTGCAGAATCCTAAGATGAACTGAAATCCCGAGTATAGACACTTTTTGAAGTCAATTCGAGTCGTTGGAAGGAAGTTATAAAGCGTCACTAAGTCAAATGATCAAAGGGTTAATCGTTTCTTAAGAATGAAAATCCCGAGTATCGATGGGAATTGCCTATCAAAACGGCATTTTCTGAAGAAGTGGCCTTAATGAAAGTCGTAGATATTCATATAAAAGTTCCGATGCACTTTGAATCACGTCAATTGGACTTCTAGAACTCAAGATATGAAACGTCACTAGATCAAGTGATCAATCCCGAAAACGACACGTATTGAGAATGGCTAGTCAAAACGACGTTTTCAGAGAAAGTGTTCTTCGTAAAAGTTGAATATCTTTGTATAAGCTTTCCAATGCAATTTAAATTATGAAGACTGGAGTTCTACAACTTAAACAGTGATCAAGTGGCTAATCGATTTGGGTTGATAAAAATCCCGAAATAGCTTCGGAGGAACACGAGGTAATCAAGAAGGCGTTTTCTGGAGAAGAGTCCTTCATGAAAGTTGTAGAGTTTCTCGAGACCTTAATTTTGGCATTTCGTTTGCAATTTTTAGAGTCTACAACTCAAGCTTACGAATTTTAGAAGTTTAATATATAATTATATACATACGCACATGCAAGCACATGCATTCGAAATAATTAGCAATGATGATTCCGGACCGGTCCGGCTCATTCAAGGACCGGTCCGGCTCCCCCAAATTTTCCTATATAAGGACACCTTTAGTGAATAAAGCAATTGCCCCTTTTCTTTCTTCTTCTTTCGTTCCTTCCTCTGTTCTTCTTCTTTTTATTTTTTTTAGATCACTTTATATATATATATATATATATATATATATATATATATATATATATATATATATATATATATATACACACACACACACACGTCCTAATATATATATATACATCCATATATATATATTTCATCTATCTTCTTTTATTTTCGGGCGTATATACATATATATGTCTATGTATGTATGTATATATGTTTTTCACATATATAAATAAAATGGTTATAGTATCGTTGTAATGGCGGAATAATTATCGAAGATTGTTAAAATCGAAGCTTTGGCATGTTAGATCCGGTGGAAACGACCCCGATTCGATAGTCATAACCGGTAATATATTCTAAAATTGTTATGTTTATTATTTCTATTTCTATTTATATATGATAGTAAACTAAAAATATATCTAGCCAAGTTATGAATCTGAATTAGTTAATCTTTTGGTAAAATGAATGATCGACTCTGGTAATAATGATTAAAACCGATTATAATGAATCTCTTTCTATTTGAACGTAATCTAATGAATTGACAACTCGCGATTAGAATACGAGATCGTAATAGAAAGACCGGAGGGTAAAAATGGCCGTTTGTCTAACAAACGGAATCCTATTTCCTACCCGGGGCCAGATTTGTCCTAGAAAAACAAATCTTATTAAAATTGTACTCGAGATCGTATTATGTCAATTTATCTGTTTAATCAAAATCCGAAACATTGCTCGTATGACAAAACGGGGAGGACCTTTGCTTTGGATGATCTTGGACTGATGATATTTGACATATGACAATTTCATACGCTCGTGTGAGGAGGAGTTGTCTAGCTTAGGAGTACACCGATTCATATATAATTTACACCTTGAATAAAGGAAGATCTGTCTCATTCATTAATCTAAAAAGTGATACTGATTCAGTAAAGTATTCTTGGCTAGATCCAAAAATATATATTATATTAGTATTTATTTGTTTTATTTTCTGTTTTACTAACTTACTAACTCTAACATCTAACTACTAACAAAATCTAACCCAGGAAAAAGTAAAACTGCGACTTAGATCGAGTTAATAATAGCTTTTTGGTGTTTAACCCCACTTAAAAGAATTACCATGTTTTCCCTGAGGAATACGACCTGACTCACCAGACTAGCACTACAATTTGACCCGGTACACTGCCGGTTAGGATCTGTATAGCCTAGAAAAGGTCCGTCAATACCTCTCTTACCTTTGTCGTTTGATGAAGTGGTAGAAGCTTTTCTCAAAAATTGGGCTGCCGGTGGACGCCATTCATCATTGGCTTGCGCCATTTTCTTCTTGCCATGCCCAGAATTTTTCTGCTTGATATTGGCGCGTGCCACCTCACTTTTGGCGTGCGCCATTTTGCTTGCTGAAGTCTCTGAATCACTTTATTTGCCGTGTTCTTCACCAACATGCTCATTGAATAAAGTCCTCAAATCACTCAATCTTGGATTTTTCAATATTCTCGGGACTTTCACGCATTCTTCTTCTTTCTCTACTTCAACATAGCCATCATTTTTCAAGAAACAATCAACGATCTCTTCTTCTTCCTCGGTCAACTCTTGGTCTTCAAATTCCTTGTCCAAGTCATCTTCAACTTTATTGTTTCCGGAATTTTCCACACCATTACGTCCACAAACTCTCCCACTTCGAGTGATAATGGCATTGACTTCCCTTTGGTTTCTCTCTGTGTTGCTTGGTAATCCACCCGGTGGTCTACTACTATGTCTCTCGCCTTCCCTAGTCAAAAGGTCTTCAATAACTCTTAATGATGCCTCCATCGTTCTCATTCTCATTTCGTGCCCACTCATAGATGTTTTCAAAGTACCAACCTCTTGAGACATCATTCCAATAGAAGTCATCATTGTTTGCATATTGGCGGCTTGAGTAGACACAACTCCCATCAATTTTTCCATCGAAATTTTCAAATGGGAGACATCCTCTGTGGATTCAGAACTTTGTTGAACATGGGCTTGTTGAGTAGGAACTTGTTGGTAAAAAGGATGTGGTTCAAGAACATTGGTGTGAGTGTTGTTCAAATCCCGACGTTGTCTCAATAAACTCATTTCTTCTTGTGTAGGTACATCGGAGTTTGATAATTCTTCGATATGAAAAACACCAAATGTCACATCATCACATTTTCTACGCTTTAACTCTCTCTTCCCCGGTTGTAATTCATCCATCCTCTTGTTTATCACCGCCATTTCTCTAATAATTTCTTCCTCATTCGAAATCTTCTCATCCCCAATGGCAACTTCCATTTCACTTGGACCGGGATCCCACAATTTCTCATTTCTTGTCACTCTTTCAATAGCCTTATAAACATCTTGGGCCGTGCTCATCATAAGTGATCCATGGCATGCCAAATAAATTTTTTCCTTGACAATTCATGCAAGCCTCTACAAAATAATTGCACTTGCATTTCCAAAGTATATTCATGATTTGGACATGCCCTCAAAAGCTTCTTAAAACGGTCCCAAGCATTGTCCAAAGATTCAATTAAATCTTTCTTGAAATTAGCAACTCTTACCTTCAATTCCAAATATCTACCCGGTGGAAAGTATTGCTTCAAAAACTCGGTTTGTATATCATCCCATGATTGCAAGTGATGGTGGGGAAGTGACATTCCTTTGCTTGACCCTTTAAAGAAAAAGGAAATAATGCAAGACGGGTAAATTCTTGACAAACACTACTTTGGAATCCCGTATTGCATATTTCTTCAAAGTTATAAAGATGTGAATGCGCGTCATCATGGGCCTTTCCATGGAATTGAGCTATACTCTCCACTAAACCGAAGATATGAGACTTGATTGAAAGGTTTTTAGCATCAATGTGAGGTAGCCGAATAGGATTATGAACTTGATTTTTTCTTTGAGTGGCTTGCTCACAAAGCGGTCTATTTTGGTAGGGTGGATTTGGAGGTGGATCATATGGATATGGTTCTTGGGGTGGTGGAGGAATTGGTGGTGGTGGTTCTAGTGGAGGTGGAGGACTCTGTGGATATGGTTCTTGTGGTGGTGGTGGTGGATTTGGATTTTCAGGATTTTGGGCATGGCCTTGGGCACGATTGAGCCCTTGCTCTTCTTGTGCGTTTACAAAGTCCTCATCCATCTCCACTTCTTGATTAGATGACTCTTGTGAAGAACTTTCACCTCGATTAGGCTCTTGGCTTGCTTGACTACCTTTATTTTCGGCTCTCAAACTTCGAATGTAAGTGTTGATATCCGAAAAATATGGAGTGAGCGGTGCCTTGCCTTGTCAAGAACGGGTCATCACCTACAAGATAGAAACAACAAGAAAACAATAAAACACACTTGGTGACTTACCAAAGAGGTAAGCACCAAAAACAAAATAGAAATGAGACTAGAAAAGATTGACTTATTCTCAAGAATTTTCTAGCTAGTATGAGTATCAACCGTTACACAATCCCCGGCAACGGCGCCAAAAAGCTTGATCGGTACTTTCTAGGTGTCCAATCTAACCGGCAGTGTACCGGGTCAATTGTAGCCTAGTAAGGTGAGTCAAGGTCGTATCCACGAGGATTGTGAGGTTGAACACCGAAAAGCTATTATTATCTTGATCTAAGTCGCAATAATTCAAGAAGGTGAATGTATCTAAAAACTACGACTAAAAAGGGTGATAAAATATAAAAAGCCTAGCCAAGATAATGCAATGATCAAGTATATCTCTACTAGTATCATGGGAATGAACTACCTACCAACCTTCCATTAGTGTTCAAGTGTGTGTTACCGGTGCACTCCTAAGCTAGCAATTTCCCCTCATACGAGTGTATGAAACTACTCTATACCTCCTCCTTGATAGGTGTCCTAAACCTAATGAATTGGTATGATAAACACTTGAATGCAATGACAATGTCAATACTCCCCGGATAAGAAATCGAATGCCTCTAGAGGTCGATTTTACCTTCCGGTTTTCCTATCCCTTCTCCCACACCAAGCATCTCCTTTCGGTCTCAACTAAGTGTGTGTGTGCAAGTGCTAGGTGATCAATCCAACACCAACAAGCAATTCAACGAAAATAGGAAAAGATAACCACAACACATGAAGCTATGAAACATGAACAAACATTCCCAATCAACCAATAGAGATTAAACTATCACAACTACATAATCTTGGCTAGTGTAGAACTAGCCACTCATGAATATAAACACCAACAAATCGATGTAAGCATTCATAATAATGAGAACAATTAATTCAAAGTAAAGATTAAGAATTATACCAATCACAAGCTACAACTCGAAATTGGAAGCTTTCATTCAAGCTCAAAAGATTTCCATGGAGTTTGGTACACCAAAGTGATGAAACCTCTTCCACCAAATACTTTAGAAATCAACTAACAATTCTTAATGTTTGCAATGAAATTAAGAGCTAAATTTGTGTTAAAAATTGGCTAGGAGAGCCCCTTGGGGCGGGTTGGTGCCTGCAAGGGAGGGAGAGAGTGGAGAAGATGAAGTTGGGGGTTGAATAATTAGGTAAAATCGATCTAAAAGGTGATTATATGGCTGAAAACTGCTCCTGTTACGTTTTGGCGCGCGTCACTAAAGGTTTGGCGTGCGTCACGAAAAGGTCTAAAACTCTCTGAATAGCTACAGTGACGTTTGACGCGCGTCACTAAGGTTTGGCGTGCGTCACTTCACAGCAGCTCAGAAAAATCGCCATAACTTGAGTTGTAGAGCTCCGATTGATGTGATTCAAAATGCGTTGGAAATCTCATTTCTTTATCTACAACTCTCATTCAAAAGTATTCTCCAGAAAATGCCTCTAAGCTGGGTCAAATTTCCGTTGAAGATAGACTACGGTAGCAATACTAAGGACAATTGATCCGTTTTAACTCGTACACTTCCGGCATACTCTCCTAGCCATAAAGAGACGTGTTTATGGTAAACACGAGGCGTCCATCGGGGTCTTGGTCAACCTATAATCCTGCAATACAATACAAAAATACCAAGCGTAAACCCGACACGACGCTCCGGTTACTATAACCGGTACAAAACTATCAAAACATGATATTTTATATAATAATTACTATCTACACATTTGGGTGAAACTAAGCAACTAATGACTCAAATTGATACAAGAACATCAATAAATGCATTAGAAATGAGGATAAAACATCGTGAAATGCATCAACTAGTTGACTCACATCACCCTCACCTCACAAGCTAGCTTTTTGGGGATGAGACCCCTCTTCTTATATGGGTTGTGGCCTAGATTTCTACATGGTATCGGAGCCACCCTTTATTGTGCAAGTGTTGGGCCTATTTGTTGGCCTTGTGTGCCCGGCCCACACTTGAGGGGGCGTGTTAAAGTGTCCCACATTGGGAACTTGTGGTTGTTTCACCCACCATATTAAGAGATGGACTTCCCTCACCTCACCACCTAGGTTTTGGGGATGAGGCCCCTCATCTTATATGTGTTTGAGCCTATGTTTTCCACAATGACCACAAGCAGCCACCGCCGGCAAACTGCCGCTGTAGACCGCCACCTCCAAGCGGAGAGAGAAGCCCGAAAGAAAGACTAACACCTCTGTTGAAAGAGTTACTACCATAAACGCCGGCTAAGAGCCCCAAGCCTTAGTGGGAATATGAAACCCACACGCCGCCGGAACGCCGCCGCAACACCACCATCATCATGACTCCACCGCTTGATAAAACGCCGCCATCAGACGCGAACACCACTAGACGACTGGAGAACAAATCTAGACACGGATGAGCTATATCTGCAAATCCGGCCGCGACACAAAGAAATCCGGCCAACGCCGACAACCACCAACAACCAGAACGTCAATCCTTCACCATCAGTTACGATGCAAGCTCAGAAAGAGCTTGAGAACGGAAAGATCAAAGCCTTCTGCCGGAAATCGGGAGGCAAAGGCAGGAGAAGCACAGAGGAGAGAAGAAACGAAAATGAAAACAATTTACAGAAGGCCGGACGCCGGCAGCCTAGCGCCGCTGGCGCTGGAAATGTCAAAGAGGGTTTGTGGCTGAAGTGAAAATGGGAGGCAAAGGTGGGAGAAAGAAAGAGAAAAGGAAAAATAACAGAGAAATTGAGAAGGTGTTTGATCCGGAAATATTCGTTATTAATGGAGTTAAATAGTGTTTTTACTCCAATAATATTGGCGTAAAACATATTTTACGTCAATAATATTGGAGTAAAAATAATATTTAACTCTATTAATGCAATGTGACGTTTGGGGTGGTATTACTCTGATATTATTGTCGTAGAAATTCATCTTACGCCGATATTATCAGAGTAATACCTAAAAACGAATTTCTGAAAAAGTAAATTTTTTTACAAGTGGGAAGGAAGAACATGCATGATTTGCCAATTTCCCGAGAAGATGTCTGCAATGAATGTTAATGTAAAAACGTTATCATTGTGTCCCAAAGAAAAAGTACTCCCTCCGTCAAATTTATTCGAGACTTCTTATAACTCTTAGTACTACCTTCGTCCCATAAAAAATATCATATTTGAAAAAAGTTTTGTCCCATAAAAAGTGTCGATTTAAAAAATCAATACATCATTTAATGCTATTTTTCCAAACATACCCCTAGCCTAACATTTATTGTTGTATATTCATTTCATATATTCCAAAGCAAGCCTTAATTACTAGATAGAGGTATATATGTCTATTACTATTAAACACAACACATTAATTGAGTTTCTTATTCTGCGTGAATAATAAAATATGGACACTTTTTATGAGACGGAAGTAGTAATATTTAAGAAAACATTATTTATTATATTATTTAGTTATTAATAACATGATTAAATTTATCGTGCAATATTTCATGTGAATCCACATATAAAATTTATAATACTAAATGGAGTGATGCCTTCAATAAAGATGACGTAGAAAGATGAGAAAAAATGGGGGAAATACTTGTGTAGTGTCTCTACACATGTAGAGACACCGTGTAGTTTAATATGAACCACACAGTTTTATTATGTATTTAGACTATGTGGTTCTGATCATTTCACTTATAATTTCACCTCAAAATCCCATCTCCACACAAGTATTTCCCAAAAAACCGTGACTAAAGACTAAAGAGCTTTTGCTAAATTTATTGTTTGTTTGAGTTGTTTCCCCATTTTAGTTCAAACTCATTTTACATGATATCATTCACATGTGAACTTTCGTACACATAACACATGCACCCATGACTTTCAAAAATAAAATAAAATAAAATAAAATACTTTTACAATTGTTTGGACATTGATTTCTTTATAAAATGTATGTCGGTACGACAATATTTCAACGATCGTATTGTATTCTATCTAAGGGGAAAATCATAGATAAAAGTTATACCTAAAAACCTAAGTTGTACTACAGGAATGATACATTTAATATAAATGTACATTACATACAATGACGGAGCCTGAAATTTTGATGATTTAAGTTGCATTATATAGGTTTTTTTGGTATAGAATTGTTTTCCGCTATGCCCACCTCCGCCCTGCATACAGCTCCGTCCTTGATTACATATATTCTCCATAATACATTTTTATTATCATTGATTAACATCGTAGGATCTTTATCAATTAACGTGTTCACATTGACCGTCCAAGAGTCGATACTCACTTTCGATCTTCAAAAAGTCGAATCTGATATAATGCATTATCGATGTATGGTAATTTCCTATGCATGCATATAAAGCTCCAAAATATTTTACAACAATTATCAGTTTTCCATGGATCTTGATATCGAATAGTACAAAATATTTCGTAACGATTCCATAGTTATATCGTAATAAATCTACAACGAAATTTTTTTCAAACATATTTTTGAAATATTATTTTTTAAAAATATCATATAAATAATACACTTTTCAAACATATTTTTGTTTAGGTTTCCCATTAAGTTTTCGTGGGAACTGGGAAGCATGTGGTCATATGAATGAGATAGCAGGAGAATCAATTCAAAAGAGGGTAAGAGCAAAATGACAAAAAGTCCTATTTACCCATGTGGTCATATGAATGATATAGCAGGAGAATCACTTCAAAAGAGGGTAAGCCAGAATGGAAAATGTATTATGCTTTAGTAGGAACTTATTATGTAGTGTCTCCACACGGTGTTTCCGGGTAAGCCAGAATGAAAAAAGTATTATGCTTTAATTGGGAAGTTATTGTGTGGTGTCTCCACACGGTGCGGAGACACCGTGTGGCAGTCCCCAGACCATACAGTTTTATTCTGTATTTAAACTGTGTGGTTCTGATTGTTTTACCCGTCACTTCACCCTCAAATTCCCACACCACACAATAACTTTCCGCTTTAGTAGGTCCTACTGTTTAAAGAATATGTCATGTCACAAATGTGTGGATGGGAAGAGAAGTATGTATGCAGGGTGGAAAATCGGATGCAGATATTATGTATTAACACGTATCGTCGGATTCTTTCATAAATACACAGACTAATCTATTTTGTTTTTTTATACACGTAATAATCATCTGATGACTCAATCTAATAGAGAGCCCATGTAATAAAACTCATGTGTGTTGGTTATTGCAATGTTTGTTGGGAAAGACCAGAAACTGGTCCATTAATTGTGTATTTAAGCGTTAGATGTATTACATATTTATTGGAAAAGAATAGTATGCTTTTAAGAAGAAAATAAAAAAATATTTATCTTCTTCATATAGTTAGTATACTATATTAAAGTTGCATTTTTGGTAGTACGCTTTTTGTGACGTTTTGGTCGTCGTTATACCTAAATTTTTGTCTTTTCCCCCTTTTTTTTTTTTTGTTAGGTAAAACGAAGTCGTATGATTTGGTACGGTGTTATCACATCAACGCGTTTATCACTAGGTTTTTATTTGAAGCATTCAATTCTCTCGATTCGAGTTTCGGAAATTTTTATTGTGTTATTATGTAGTTTCTTATTGGTACACCGAAACTCCTGGTTTGACTTTTTTTGCGCACGAAGCGCGCATTTCGATCTTCGAATTTTTTGGTTAAGTAAAACAAAGTCGTATGATTTGGTACGGTGCCACAAAAACTACTAGAAAATAAAATATTGTAAAAATTAGACAAGAAATGAGAATGTTCATTCGATCTACGATACATAAAAGATACATAAAAATAAAAAACGAGATCCAACTCCCATTTATCTTACTTATCCTTCGGTTAATTTACTTCGATAAAAGATAAGAAAATGAAAATCTTCCGAACCTTTTCTTTTTTATTTCTTTTTATTAGTATTAGTTAGGTTAAGTCGATACGAATAATATTCTACGACTAACAATTCATTTATTCGAGTTGGGGAAATTTTAATTTTGTTATTATGTAGTTTTTATTGGTTCACGTAAACTCGATTTGACTTTTTTGCACGAAGGTGCGCATTTTGATCTTCGTGATTTTTTCCCCACACGTAACCTTTTCGTCGCAACACGCGACATATTGTCACATCTGAGGATGGTTTAAATGCTTTTAAGATTGAAGTAGGTTGATATCTTCTTTATTTTTGCTTAAAGTAAATTTATCGCGTACATAAAAACTATAATCGGTGGATAAAAAAAGTGAGACCGCGCATCGCACGCGCGTGGCCCCCACTAGTATTAGTATATGTTGTGATAGTGATAATAAGCAGCAGTTTGGTTTGGTCGTCAATATTTTTGGTTGAATTACAACTATACCCCAACTTTTCGAAATAAATACTCCGACTACCCTGAACTCAAGAGATTTTATGGTGTAACGGTGATAAAAATGTTATTAAGTATTTAAGTGATATATTATATATTTTTCTCATATAATATATTTTTATCACGTGAAAGATATTAAAAATAAACAATTGTAATGTATCCACTTGATACAACCTTCATATCGTATTATAACATTTTCCACCAAACCAGTGACAGTGTTTTACATTGTCTTATATATATTTGTTCCTTGTTCATCACCTTAAATACGTACAAAGCCAAAGTGTCGTAATATTAAGACTCGTAGGAATAGAATCCTCTCAAGTACTTGAAGAAATATTATATTAAATATTAGTGATCTAACCACACACTTAAAATGTAAAAATCGTCTAATCGTATATTTATTTTTTCAAAACTACGTTGTTTTGACGATAATATGCAAAAACAAATCCAATTGACTCTTAAATACTTGAGTTGATCCATTCCCGATAAGGAATAATGCCACAACAAAATATATCACAACAAAATACACAACACACTTTTGAATGATCGATTATGTTGTTTGACATATTAATTCATGTGGATCCTATAAAAATTAATGGTATAAAAAATTTATTGTGATAGTTCATTGTGTTGTTGATATTTTATTGTTGTATTACCAATTTTCTCTCTAATATTAAATACCCCACTCTTGAGAGCTCACTTAATTCCTCTCGCCACCTTCCCTTGCAATTCAGGCTTCAACCTTCCTCTTTAATTCTTCTATCCATTGCAGCTTCTTCAAGCTTCGTATCTTCCGGCATGACGGCATCTACACGCAGTTGCTAGTACTAAACAATCATATCTTTGAGCTAGCTTCTAATTAGTAATTACAGCTAGCATTCTTTGCTTATGTAATGAAACATGAATGCTGATGATGAATCACAGTAGATCGAGGCAGATCCGGTCAGATCGATCCGAATCTGAACAGATCAGGGGTAATATGGCTGTATGGAGTGATGCATATGTGATAACAGGTAAAAACCAATTATTTGTTCATCCTGATCCATGGTTGGTTCTTCACTTCTTCTCCATCCTGAGTGTCACTAAGCTAGATTGTCACTTGTTTTATGATGATATATATTTCAGTCGCTATCTATTTGTGGTTATAACTTATAACATGGGGGGTAGTGTGTTTACATCAAATGTGGAGAGTTTAATCTGATGTAATGCTGTACCCATCGAATGTGGGTAGTGTGTAATGCTTGATAGGCTTGGGCCGGATATTGCTGTTGCCTAGGGGGTTGTCGGGGAGGTGGAATGGCCGAGTCATCATCAAAACGGTAATGGCAAGCATTGGCGGCATGACCCTGACAAGAACAGATTTGGCAGGTGACCGGAGGGCCTGAATTGCGGCCTGAACCGCGTCCACGAGAAGAGCCCGAACGCCCCCGGCCTCGGTTTTGTCCGGAGGAGCCATAACCACGACCACGGGCAGAATTTTGAGGAGGCCCAGAGTGCAGGTTAGCTTGCGGATTCGCCGGAGAAGAAGCAGTGGAGGCAGTGGAGCAGGAGCATGATTTTGAATTCGCGATTCAGCGGACAAGAGAAGGGAATATGCTTCTTCGGATTTGGGAGATAAAACATGAGTATGAATGGCTCAAGATCTGTTTTGTATCTTTGTATCTTATAAACGTAAGCCATATAATTCCTTTTAAGACAATAACATGGTTCGATTTTTTTTTATTTTTTTTTGGTGTGTTTAAATAAGTTTGTGTTAGCCTCAAAAAAAAAAAAAAAAAAAAAAAAAAAAAAAAAAAAAAAAGGTTTGTGTTGGGATTTTAATATTTTATAAGACACCTGCTCATTTATAAATGTTATTTCTTGACACTTGATTTCATCTATGCAGGTTATGAACAAGGTTGGAATGATTTATCATGGTCGGAAGATGAAAATGACTCTATAAACCTGACACGATTTTCCGCGTATAATGCTGGTAAATCTTTATTTAACTGATTAATTTATTTTGATACGTAACAATTAATGAAATTAATGAGCGTTAAGATCTTAAACAAATCGTTTGTTTTAGTTACCCGAATTGAACCATAGTGAAATAGATCGTTTGGTTCGGTTAACTGATGACGGTCAAATTATACCCGTAAAAGTCATCAACATTGACCTTAAATCGAGATTAATAATACGCATTTTATATTAAATCACACGTTTATATTTAATATCTAATGTTATGTGATTTATATTATGTAAATTGGTATTTACTCGTTTTTATCCGATTTACTGTGCGATTAATGTTGATTTTACAGATCATTACAAATCGAGAAGATTAGTGTCATTCAATCAATTATCTCAAGATAAGGAAGGAAGGAAATCGGAGCATTAAATGAGAGAGTAATCGGATCGACATGCAAACGTGCAAGTGGGGAGCAAGGCAAACGAAGAAAACGTGTAGAACGGAAAATATAGGTTCGGTCGACCGAACCATTGGCTTCGGTCGACCGAGTGTCATCTTTCGGTTGACCGAGTGTCAGCTTCGGGGCGGTTTAGGGCTTTAGTCGTGTTTATCTTCTAGAACCACCCTAAGTCGGCAAAAACCTCTATATAAGTAAGCAGCTACGAGAATTGTAAAAGACACCAATACATACCTTAGAATATCATTCAATAAAATCACTATATTCATATCTTGATTCAATGTAGTTTATTGAGGGTGTTTCCAGCAATTTAAGGGCTGCATTATGTAAGCCTTTATTTTCTGTTTCTTTTCTTTTAAGTAATTAATTCCCCCCAATTATGCTTTATTGTTTGAGTTAGTTAATTCATAGCTAGATGATGTAGATCTAGGCTATGACGTTAGGGATGTGGCGACGCATTGTCTATGAGGATCCCATAACCTACATCATATACTTAGTATTTATTCATGAATCTGCTTAATTTAATTAATGCGTATCTATGTTAGTTTATATGAATGCTTACGAATTACTTGTTTAATCCGTTCGTATGATGAAACGCCGAGAGATACGTTCGTGGATGAAATCGGGGACGAAATCGATTCGGGTGACCGAATAAGTTCATTCGGTCGACCGAGCCTATTCACTCGGTCGACCGAGCCCCGTTTTCATCCGTTAAATAGCCACGTCTTTATGGTTAGGTTAACTTAATAGAATTTATCATCTCGCAGGTATGGCTACGGCTACGTTGCTCGTCCGTTTTAATTAGCGTATGATTAGGAAATACCAATATAGGGCTCCTAGGTCGGCTCATGAATTGATCTTCCGGGACTTTCAGCGAGATCTAGATCTGTTCTGTATTAGGGAATTGACGTCACCTAGTTATACGTAAATCGTAGATTAACATGAAACCGTCCAGGTAATTGTTAATGGGACAGAGACTGATGCGATCGTTTAGGAAGTACGCCTAACCATAGGAATGTTGCCTAGACGAGATGTACGATTAATATCGGCATCCTTAGTGTCGTGAGCGTGTGAGTTATATGAGATGGAAACCCAAAAGGTGAAGTCACGTAACAATATCACAGTGATCTAGTGACCTAACCGGTGCTAAGTCAAGTTAAAGAAGATGACTCCCGTAGCCAATCTAAGATAGATACAAACGGACTGACAGTTAATAAGTTCGCTTTATTATATAAATTATCTAGGTCCAAACGATAAAGACTATAATTGGGGAGGTTAATTACGTTGTGTCGAGTCGTGTCTTTACCTTTCTTGTCTTATGTTGGTCGTAGACCGCCTCATGTCCTTGACATGTTTAATTAATTGTTTGTATATAAGATGATCCACAATTGGTTCCCCGTGGGATCGACCTTGATTCACTATAGCTATACTACAATGGGCCTAGTCCTCTTGCTAGTATTGGTTTATGGTGGTCGAGTATATTATAACCTGATTGACCCCGATCAAGTTTTTGGCGCCGTTGCCGGGGAACCAACGGTCAATTTTATATATAAATAATTTTCTTATTCATGTCAAGTTTTCTGTTTTAGAGTCAGTTTTTACGTTTTTGAGTCCCTCTGGTTGTCTGCTCTGTCTGAAAATTCCAGATTCTTAAAATAAAAAAATAAAAAATAAAAAAAAAATAAAATTTATTCGGTCGACCGAGAAACCGCATTCGGTCGACCGAGGATTTAGAATTTTTGTTTTGTTTTGTTTTGTTCTTGTTCTGTTCTGTCTACACGGTTTCTTATTTGTGTTTTTCGAGTCTGGAATTTCGCGTGTCTGTTTATCCCCGTATGTTTAATCCGTAGGTCTGATAGCATCATGGGAAACCATGTTAAAAATCAGTCTACGGTCTGTTTTGTTTTTCTTCTGTTTGCAGAAACCAGGGAAGCAATAATCTGAGTCAGTAATTTTTCAAGGGCGCTGAGAAAATAACCCAGCAACATGCGGATTTACTACTCTACGATGGGAAAAGCGATGGAAGCAATACCATTAAAGCACCAAGATGGCTCCAAAAAAAAAAAAAAAAAAATATATATATATATATATATATATATATATATATATATATATATATATATATATATATATATATATATATATATATATATATATATATATTTTAAAGCTTAAATTCTTCGTGGTACAATGTTGAAGGCAAGGTACTACCTTTTTTGCTTATGTTTTACTACCTTTTGGTTTTTTGAGCATAAGTTAGCCTATACATGAACCTTAGTATGAATCTTAGCCCGGAGTTGGTTTGTAAGATTGATTTTATTAGTGTCGAAGGTTTTGCCCCATATCTGTCTCATCTAGAGGGTGTAGGGAAACATGTAGTCGTTGAAAGGAAGCAGTGAATAAAGAGTTCCTAGTAGTTCTGTTAAAATCTCTTTGTCCTATGCATGATATTGCTTCTACTGGCCATAGGAGCAACAAATTGTGTAGTTTAAGCATTCACAATCTAAAGAAGACGTTGAGTTTTATGGTGATGGCTTCTCGGTGAACCCACCTTAAACAGAAACGAGATTACGCTTTGGGTGACAATTTAGAAATCGGAGACTCTTAGTACATGGGTTCGGAAATGGTCTAACCATGGCTGGGCGAGTTTAACCGAGCTTTGGCTCAATCGACTCCCTCCACGTGTGATGTACGTTACAGCGGCTCAACAAGACTTAGCATAGCCGATAAGCCTTCGGGCTAAACGGGGCTTAATCTTGACGGATTGGCCTCGAACCGTCACATATGTTCCAACGAATAAGACGGCGTAGGCTTGCCTACATAACCGACCTTATTCGGAGTACTTTGATTCATTGTTTCTTATTGTCAAGGCCAAAACCGTAATTTTAACCGCGTTTCTTAGAATTCACTAATTCCTAAAACGAGAGCCGAGGTAAGAGCTTTGGATAAATGGTATGGATAAATGTCGTTTCCTAGGTCTCACAACCAAGGGAAGGGTATTAACCCGCAAAAGCAACAAGCCCACCTCTTATAGTGCGCGAAGGGTCAAAGTCTGGCGATCCAAGAAGGATAACTGACAAGGATACTTTTTGGAACGTCGAGCTGAGGACTTTAAACTCAGAACTACTTCTTTAAAACCCTTAGGATTTCTTTTTAGGATTATAGGTTTTGTTTTCTTTGAGTCAAATAAGAGTAACGTGAAATATGTTGAGGTTTTTTATTTTGCCGTGTTCCGATGGCCATTGGGCTAAGGATGTGCAAAACTTTTTTACTCAAAATAGGCCACGTGAAATAGTAGTTCCGTAGAGAGTCGAGAAATTGCTAAAGAAAAAGAAATTTAGCAATCAACCTTAAGATGGAAGCATTAAGAGAGCTTGAGAATTACTGAAAATGTAACAGAGAATGATTGGTGCGAACAAGAACAATTTTGGTCAACTTCCAAAACCTTTTAGAATGGTGATCCAAGTGAAAATCCAAAGTGATGTGCAATTCATTCAGCAATTATCCTTACCTTTCCTTTTACACTTTTTCACCTTCAAACTTTTCGATCCTCTCACCAATCTGCCCCGAAAGTTCACATTTCTAACCATTCTTTCATCGCCTCTCTTTCTTTCCATCCATTTCACTCTCCCACCCAACCTCAATGCCTTAACCATTTTCAACCCACCCATAAACACAATTTCTTACCCACCCTTTATCTTTTCTTCCCAACCGTATGTGTATCTTTTTCTAAACCCATCATACTCTCAACCTCCATCTTGTTTACAAAATACCTTTGTGTTGCGGAATTTGAAATATTGCTAAGCTTTAATGATTATTTTTTATCATTTTGATTTTCATGATCCTAGTTGGGGTAAGTGTAGCTCTGACCCTAGCTAGATTTTAAAGGTTTTTGGTTCGATCAAAGTACAACTTATCTTTCTACCGGAAGTTTTAAATTTCACATTTTTTCCGTCTATTCCGGTATTTATAGATGATAAGTTTTGTTCTACATTATCACACCAATCCGACCTTGTTGATGACGGTTATGACTTTTACGTGATACATTGGGTTATTAGTAATTTCAAGGAGTAGCTACATCTCCTTAAGTTGTTGATATCCAGTGCCAGCGAGAAGTTTCTGCGTTAAGTATTTGATTTTATCTTTAGCCAATAGATCGCATTCAATCTGTTATACTTTACCAAGTTTCTCTTTTCCTGGATTGAATACCTTTTCGATCGAGTCACCCTCGTGTTTTCCCACGTCGGGTAATGCTTTTTGATATTTGTCTTCTCCACCCGGCTTTAAGAATATTTAGGCGGTGGAGGTTATAGATGAAGACTACCATCTTTAGTTGCTTGTTTATTATTTCTTTCTATTTAGTATTTTTCTTGTCATTGGTTGTATAAAATAAAGTGGCTTAAACTGTTTTTAGGTATTTATACCTCATTACTGCCACATTATTTTATAACTTCCATAGACATGGTACTTGACGATTTCGTGGAGTTTGTTTGCTTATACAGGATGTGTCTGTTTCTCCACGACGTGCTGAGGATTACTCCGATATTGTTCTTTTACTTGAGAGCCGTTTCCAGAGCTAAGTCTTTTTCTTAAATTCTCATTTATTTTTGTCATTGAGGACAATGCCATGTTTAAGTGGGGGGTAGGAGACTTAGCTATGTTATGTTATGATTGAAATTTGAATGAAACGGCACATGATTGAAAAATTGAAAATTTGCATACATACCATATTATTTATCTCGTACCCTTAGAATTGTGAGTTCCTAGCTAAGAATTGATAGGAAAGGAACCAAGTTATATGAGTACATGATCATTTTATACTTATGTTAAGTTAATTTAAGGATATTCATGCCCGTTTTTGCAAGTAGTTATTTATTATTCAATTACTCAAATCTGTGAATCGAGTATACCGCGCAAATCATAATAACTGAAGAAATTATGTGTACATTGCATAGATGATTGGTTATGTAAACTTAGTATCAATATCTATCTGCTGATGCATTCTTATCTTTTAGCCATTTAAGCGGAGTAATAAGCTTGAGACGTACCTGTGTTTTAGCAAAACGTTAAACACTGGGCTTGTAGTAAATTACCAAAGTAGCCTTGCGCTTGTGGTAATATTCAATGCTATATTTGATCTAAGATAGGGGGATACTTTAAAAAGTTTTCTTCCTTGAGATTAATAGTATTTGAAAAATATGAAGATATGAAAAGAATATTCAACTCTTTAAGAGGCTTTGAGTAGTACTCGGTCTCCAAGTCCAAAATCCCTATAGATACGCTCTTGCTTATTATTCTAGTGCTTTAACCATTGCGAGGCATAAGAAGTATGAATGCTGATGTTGGTAGGTTGAGATTGCGAAGTTAGCATAAACTCTAATCTTGCCACATTTATATAAAACCAATGCACATGCACACATCACTACGATTCATACGAGTAGTGAATAAAGGATATCTTATGAGCATGACTAGTATGAGTTGACTTGAGTTTCTTGTGTAAGTATGATTTGACCATAGAAAATGTTGTCTTGGGGAATGACTTATTGATGCTTTGTTCGGGACGATCAAAGTCTAAGTGGGGGGTAGTTGATGACGGTCAAATTATACCCGTAAAAGTCATCAACATTGACCTTAAATCGAGATTAATAATACGCATTTTATATTAAATCACACGTTTATATTTAATATCGAATGTTATGTGATTTATATTATGTAAATTGGTATTTACTCGTTTTTATCCGATTTACTGTGCGATTAATGTTGATTTTACAGATCATTACAAATCGAGAAGATTAGTGTCATTCAATCAATTATCTCAAGATAAGGAAGGAAGGAAATCGGAGCATTAAATGAGAGAGTAATCGGATCGACATGCAAACGTGCAAAGTGGGGAGCAAGGCAAACGAAGAAAACGTGTAGAACATGGAAAATATAGGTTCGGTCGACCGAACCATTAGGCTCGGTCGACCGAGTGTCATCTTTCGGTTGACCGAGTGTCAGCTTCGGGGCGGTTTAGGGCTTTAGTCGTGTTTATCTTCTAGAACCACCCTAAGTCGGCAAAAACCTCTATATAAGCAAGCAGCTACGAGAATTGTAAAAGACACCAATACATACCTTAGAATATCATTCAATAAAATCACTCTATTCATATCTTGATTCAATGTAGTTTATTGAGGGTGTTTCCAGCAATTTAAGGGCCGCATTATGTAAGCCTTTATTTTCTCGTTTCTTTTCTTTTAAGTAATTAATTCCCCCCAATTATGCTTTATTGTTTGAGTTAGTTAATTCATAGCTAGATGATGTAGATCTAGGCTATGACGTTAGGGATGTGGCGACGCCTTGTCTATGAGGATCCCATAACCTACGTCATATACTTAGTATTTATTCATGAATCTGCTTAATTTAATTAATGCGTATCTATGTTAGTTTATATGAATGCTTACGAATTACTGTTTAATCTGTTCTGTATGATGAAACGCTGAGAGATACGTTCAGGGATGAAATCTGGGGACGAAATCGATTCGGGTGACCGAATAAGTTCATTCGGTCGACCGAGCCCTGTTTTCATCCGTTAAATAGCCACGTCTTTATGGTTAGGTTAACTTAATAGAATTTATCATCTCAGTAGGTATGGCTACGGCTACGTTGCTCGTCTGTTTTAATTAGCGTATGATTAGGAAATACCAATATAGGGCTCCTAGGTCGGCTCATGAATTGATCTTCCGGGACTTTCAGCGAGATCTAGATCTGTTCTGTATTAGGGAATTGACGTCACCTAGTTATACGTAAATCGTAGATTAACATGAAACCGTCCAGGTAATTGTTAATGGGACAGAGACTGATGCGATCGTTTAGGAAGTACGCCTAACCATAGGAATGTTGCCTAGACGAGGTGTACGATTAATATCGGCATCCTTAGTGTCGTGAGCGTGTGAGTTATATGAGATGGAAACTCAAAAGGTAAAGTCACGTAACAATATCACAGTGATCTAGTGACCTAACCGGTGTTAAGTCAAGTTAAAGAGGATGACTCCCGTAGCCAATCTAAGATAGATACAAACGGACCGACAAGCTTAATAAGTTCGCTTTATTATATAAATTATCTAGGTCCAAACGATAAAGACTATAATTGGGGAGGTTAATTACGTTGTGTCGAGTCGTGTCTTTACCTTTCTTGTCTTATGTTGGTCGTAGACCGCCTCTATGTCCTTGACATGTTTAATTAATTGTTTGTATATAAGATGATCCACAATTGGTTCCCTGTGGGATCGACCTTGATTCACTATAGCTATACTACGATGGGCCTAGTCCTCTTGCTAGTATTGGTTTATGGTGGTCGAGTATATTATAACCTGATTGACCCCGATCATTAACCGAAACTTGAAATAGAACGTGTTGTGTTTAAGGGTATCTCCAAGGAGGGATGACCCGACACTATCCCAGTGGAGACAGAACTGTGTGTGCGTGTGTTTCTTAGGTAATATCCCGATTTTATAAGATTTTGTGTCAAGTTGTTAATCGGTGTATTCGTGAACATGTTACGTTGAATCTTTTATTATAACACGGGATAACTGTACCAATGGATGTTATACTATAATCAAGAGTTAATAGTGTAAAACGTGTTTTGCATTTATGTAGTTAACATATATATATATATAGCATATACCTTTTATAGGTATCATATTAATAATGCAAATTGCTACGCCAATAACGAAATAGTCAGAACAAAAATTGTTTTACGTAGGTGGATAGTACATTACTAAAAAAAAAATTCTCTAGAGTAAAGGCAAAATGGAAAAGATTTTTTCATCATGTGTCCGGCTCGTGACAACCGAATAGGTAGATGTTATGTAACATTGATATCATGTAATAAATACATAGATAATTTTTTTGAGAAAATATACACAGTAGGGTGACCTTAGTCGGGATACACAAATACTAATTTTTTATTCGGTTAACATCTTTAAGCACAAACATTTCTTTTAGGGGGCCCTATATCACTGCAAAACCAGCGCTAACACAACACAGATGCTGAAACCATGCTTCTCTGGAAAATAAGAAAAATCCCAGGCTTCTTTATGAAACCATGCTTCTCATTTCCTCTAACCTTTATCTCTGCTCAGATATGGTTTAGCTTTTTCTTCTGCATTTCTCCCCTGTTTACTCTAGCTTGTTTTTCATCTGGGCTCCTCTTTTTTGAAGCTGTTTAGAGGCAGAGGGTACAATTTTTCTTTTCCTTTCACTTAGATTTTAGAGTACACGGATCAAGAATGATTTCTTTTTCTTTTTTCTGTTATATTATTGCAAATCTTTGTGTTGGTGTTCATGGTACTCCTTAGAATCTGATTTTTTTTTTTGAGGTGGAAATAATCTGGTTTATATTTTGGTTTTTCTTCTGGTTTTTGATTTCCCTTGTTTGCCTTAATTTGTTTTTCGTGAAACATGCTTCTGATAATTTTTTTTTGGATATTATGTTGTTGTTACATGATTTTGTGAAGATGAAAAAAAAAATAAAAAAGGCTCCAGTAGTGTTCTGGGTTTGTTTCGATGAAGTTTTACAAACCATATTGTACCGGTGGGGGGCCCATATTGAAAAGCTAACACTTACGATTACTCTTTGTCTCACTCAGAAGAGAAATGCAACACAAAAAAGAAAAAGAAAAAAACCCACTGCTTCTCTGAACAAAATCACAGCCTCTACCTCAAGCACCCTCCTTTCATTTTCTCCTTGATGCTGCCAAAAACTGAACTCACCCACGCGGCGCCTCTTTGGTACTCAGCACTCAGCCTAGGAGATTAGGCCACCTCTAACTCCCTAGTGGCGAGCCCAGGAGGCTCACCCATCCGTTTTCACCACCGATCCTCAGGTGTCCGACCTTGGTGGGACAGGGTCGGCTCAGCCTCTGGCCGGTCGTAGAAAGTTAAACACTGAACTCTCGATTGTCGGCTGTACGATCCTTGCCGATCTCGTGGATCGGGTTAGGCCCTTAAACTTGTACAATTCCATGGTAGTAGGAGTTCGGAGTAAGTGGGCCGATCTGCCGCCCCGGTATATCTCTGGCAGAGTCCGTCTTTAATCTTACACCCCGTCTGCTTAATAATAACCAGATAATTATTACAGAATCCTGAATAATAAAGGCTCGAATCTTTATCACTTAATACTAATATTTGAATACCATAATTATCTCCTATAATCATGGAGATCACTCAATCATAATCTTCTTCCTTAGGGAATACGTCAATTAGTGTTAGTCGCAGGCACGCCACCTTAAACCCTAGGGCTCCAGCCCCTCTATATAAACTGTCCCTAAGGAACTACGGAGACTTGATTCCAATTGAACCATTGGATACGTAGGCAGCTTGATCATCATCAAGTGCAGTCTAAAACAAACCAAATCACCCCCTCCATCATCGTTTCTCTGTGTTGTTGAAGTGTTCCTAGGGCATAATCAAGGAAGTGTGTTACGTGGATTACCTTGACGATTTTTGAATTGTCACTCCCCAAATAGATCTCATTTCATTTCAGCTCTATTAATCTTCTTATATTCTGCCGTTCAAGGTTTTGGTTGAAGGTTTAAGGTGGACTTTTTTTTCCTTCCTTTTTGATGTTTGAATTTCTTTTTCTTTTATGTTTGTTTTGTTGCTAATCAAAGTGTTTGTGTGCACATGATAGGATGTAGATCATAATATTTAGGAGTAGCTTTGTCCTTTCTTTTAGTTTTTGGACTTAGATCAGAAAACACTTTTTTCTATGGAAAAAAAAGCTCTCATAAGATTTTGCTTAAATGATTTTTAGCTTTTTATTTGATTTTGTTGTTGTTAGTTTAATGTGTTTATCTAGTAATTTCGTTGACCATATGCTAATTGATTTGATTTTAGATCCTTCTTCCTGATTTCATTATTTTTAACCTACTGTTTGAATCTTTGGTGAGGTAAAGTTTTGGAACAATTTTTTGCTCAGGTATACGAAGAAGGTAAGTTTATTATGTTTTTTTTATTATCTATTTTTAGTTATTTAATTATTAACATTAAGTCATTAACTCTTTTCTTTAAAATCCAATTAACTCGAACCGTTTGTTTTAGGTAAACGAATTGATTCGAACCGAAATAGATTGTTGATCGGTTCGGTTCGATTAACCGAAATTTGAAACACAACTAGTTGTGTTTAAGTGATTAAGTTTATGTAGTATACAATGTGTAATTAATAAATCGAGACGAGTCAATTTTTTAAATCTTACTAGTCGAACGTATATTGAATTTTACAAACTTGAGTCCAAGTACGAATGTGACATGAGTATCATATTCAAACTCAATCACAATAATATTCTTTTTTTATTATTGGGTTTAATTTTTATTTTATTTTTTTGGAAAATGAGGTTTATACTGTGTTGCAAAATGAAAATTAATTATTATATTTTATTTATAGATGAATATTATTTTAAGAGCATGTCGCTCATTCGGAATTGAAAATATCCGCTCCTTTGTCAACTATACCCATTTATTGGGCCAACAAGACTTTTTTGAACTGTTCATATCACAAAAAAAAACATTACACTTCCTACATTTATTGGGCCAACAAGACTTCAAAACCGTTCATATCACAAAAAAAACTCGCTCCTCAAAACTATCCTCTAATTAATTGGGTGGAGAGAGGAGGAATTAGCTCAATCAAAGACCAGAAGGGTTATCCAACAAATTGGCTATGGCTGCATTAATTGCGCTAGAAACATTACACTTCCTACGTACCAGAAAACTCCTCGATCTATTAGCTCAATATGTAATTGGGATCTCGCCCTTTCGGTTTGGATAAACCGACTTGTAGATCTGTAAGAACATAAAATAATTATCGAAAAAGGAATCTAAACATTAAATTTTATTAATAAGCAATCTAAAACTAATAATATTATTATCATAGTATGGTTGGATTGCCGAAGTGAAATCTTCTCACTGCTGAGAAATTCAAAACGCCCCTTAATATCCATTTCGTGGCCTATGGGTTTTGTACCACAAAATAGTGCTCTTTGTGTTCGGTCCACCCATAGCCAACTATTGTACCAGCTTGATTTCCTTGGAGATTATCTCGAGGCTTTCGAAATTTTCTTATAATATCTCCCTCGTACGTAAGTAGTTACATAGATTTTTTGAATGCCACTTTTCAACAGGCGCTTGAGCGCCTCCACCGTCTCCAAAACATTATTGTGGTCCAACTGGTGATACCCAGTAATACATAAGGGTTGTATAGGTACATGATCATCGATAGAGTTATTCAACGGCAAGATGTACGGACAATCCCTCGTGGACTTCCACTCTCGAAGGATTGTCCGTATATCTTGCCGTTGAATAACTCTATCGATGATCATGTACCTATACAACCCTTATGTATTACTGGGTATCAACAGTTGGACCACAATAATGTTTTGGAGACGGTGGAGGCGCTCAAGCGCCTGTTGCAGTGGCATTCAAAAAATCTATGGAACTACTTACGTACGAGAGAGATATTATTAGAAAATTTCGAAAGCCTCGAGATAATCTCCAAGGAAATCAAGTTGGTACAATAGTTGGCTATGGGTGGACCGAAGACAAAGAGCACTATTTTGTGGTACAAAACCCATGCCCACGAAAATGGATATTAAGGGGCGTTTTGAATTTCTCAGCAGTGAGAAATCTTCATTTCGGCAATCCAACCATACTATGATAATAATATTATTGGTTTTAGATTGCTTATTAATAAAATTTAATGTTTAGATTGCTTTTTTGATAATTATTTTATGTTCTTACAGATTTACAAGTCGGTTTATCCAAACCGAAAGGGCGAGATCCTAATTACATATTGAGCTGATAGATTGAGGAGTTTTCTGGTACGTAGGAAGTGTAATGTTTATAGCGCAATCAATGCTGCCATAGCCCAATCTGTTGGATAACCCTTCTGGTCTTTGATTGAGCTAATTGCTCCTCTCTCCACACAATTAATTAGAGGATAGTTTTGAGGAGCGAGTTTTTTTTGTGATAGTTTTGAAGTCTTGTTGACCCAATAAATGGCTATAGTTGACAAAGGAGCGGATATTTTCAATTCTGAATGAGCGACATTAATCTTCATTTTGTAACACAGTATAAACCTCATTTTCCAAAAAATAAAATAAAAATTAAACCCAATAATAAAAAAAGAATATGATTGAGTTTGAATATGATACTCATGTCACATCCTCAATTTTGTAAAATTCAACATACGTTCGACTAGTAAGATTTAAAAAATTGACTCGTCTCGATTTATTAATTACACATTGTATACTACATAAACTTAAACACAACTAGTTCTGTTTCAAATTTCGGTTAATCGAACCGATCCGAACGATCTATTTCGGTTCGATTCAATTCGTTTACCTAAAACAAACGGTTCGTGTTAATTGGATTTTAAAGAAAAGAGTTAATGTTAATAATTAAAAAAACATAATAAACTTACATTCTTCGTATACGTGAGCAAAAAATTGTTCCAAAGACTTTACCTCACCAAAGATTCAAACGGTTAAAAATAAAATGAAATTAGGAAGAAGGATCTAAAATCAAATCAATTAGCATATGGTACTTTGGATGACATTCAACGAAATTACTAGATAAATCCTTAAACTCAAATCGGAACGGCAATTTGCATCGTCTTACCAGATTTTTTTTTTTCATCATAAAAAATCACATAACAACAACAAAATCAAATAAAAAGCTAAAAATCATTTAAGCAAGATCTTATCAGAGCTTTTTTTTTCCATAGAAAACAGTGCTTTCTGATCTAAGTCCAAAAACTAAAAGAAAGGACAAAATTACTCCTAAATATTTTGAAAAAACCGAGAAAAAATCATGAAATCATGCCTCATAAGAAGATCTACATGCTATCATGTGCACACAAACACTTTGATTAGCCTAAAACAAAAGCAATAAAATAGAAAGGTCCATGCAGTAAATAAAGCCCAAAACTAAAGTCACAAAGACTGAAACAATCAAGAACTACTCTCAGCATTGTCCAAATGGGCTGGGCCCTGCATCATCTCCATCCCTCCAACAAAATCAGGCTCGTCCTCGAACGCGTCGACTTGAACCGGTGCATCATCAGGGGCATGATATGGGGTTAAATCAGCTACATTAAAGGTGGTAGACATGTTCCAAGTAGGAGGAGGATTCACAGAATATGCATTGTTGTCAATCTTATGACGAATGCTGAAGGGGCCTCTTTGCTGAGAGGCCAGCGTTCCCGCTTCAAATGTAGCATCACAAGATCACCTGGAGCAAAGATCAAATTTCTTCGATGTTTGTCAGCATTGACCTTGTATTTTAGTGCAGCCTGCTGTAGATTATTGGTAACATCAAGGTGACGCTGCTGAATGGCATGGGCAAGAGAACCAGCAGCTCGATTCTTAGGAGACGAGACAGACGCTAAATCAACCAGTAAATTAGGGACTTTGGTGTAAACAATGGAGAAAGGTGATTGCCCCGTTGAACGATTTTCCAGAGCGTTGAACGCAAATTCAGCTTGGGCTAAAAAGGAATCCCACTGCTTGCCTTGAACAGAAAAACCATCCTTCAAATTAAACTCCCCTGGTGGACTTTGAGTTTGACATTGCATCCAAATGTCATGGAAATCAGGGTCATCGTGATATTCATCAGGCAACGTATTAAAGCTGACCAGGTTTATGCTGAATCACAAATGTAAATTTCTGAAGATATAAGAACCATCATGCCTGCATTCGGTTGTTCAACAGCAGGTCACCCTGAAAGGTGGCAGGATATTGTAGTGTATACGGTATACATGTAGATACTGTATCTCTCATCCTGAAGCAAAGTGGGATTGCTTGTAACCATTGCATCTACATGCACCATCAACATTTTCTCCATTGACCTTTCATCATCCACCGTCCATGGATATACCTTCTTCTTTCTCCTCTATCACTAATGTCAAGTTAAATGCCATATAACAAGGCAAATCTGTGAAATTGAGCATTCTAACGTACCCATGGAGGATTTTTGTGAGCTTCTCGTCGACTAGGGGGTGGTAAACACCTACAACACCAGCATCTCTCATTCTTAGCAAGTTGGTTCTGGATCCTGTTAGAGGATCTATCATAAGAACGTAGCCTACCTGCAATCCCACATACCAGAAACACTTAGAGCCCCTAGTGTATGGGACCTACAAGCCCGACTAATCCGGAGTTTAACCCAGGTGGTGCTCGCAGAGTCCGACTCTAAAGCCTGAGCTATTTAACATGATATAATTTGGAAAAAACAGAATCCAAGGATAGTAAATGGGGAATCTTGACAACCATTCGAATGGAAATTTACCAAGGACTATAATAAGAGCTTATCAGCCGAAAGCAACAACCTACTGCAACATCTGGAGACAGTTTCATTACATCCCTTACAAGACTATCACTTTTGGCCCAGATAAGACAGTTTCGGCATCCAGTCTTCTCATCCTGATACGTAAATTTCACAAGAACATTGAAATACTGCTGCATTTTTAGAGAGACAACTGTACATTATTTTGAGTTAATGGTGACATAAAATGTATCAAAAGTAAAACTGTTTTTTCCTCAAAAAAAAAAAAGGAAAACCAAGTTTCACCATCTATGCATGAACTTACGATGTTAAGTAAATCCTTTGCAAGCCCTTTTTCATATTATGGAGGCCCAACTTTAGCATCCAGAATCACTTGTCGAACAGAGCCTATAACTGGCTAATGAACATTCAAAAGAAATTTAGAGTATCGAGATAGGCTCGTGCTCTGGAAATTCAATATTCAGATGTTAAATGTTGTTTTTTGAATGAATGTAGCCATGCTATTACGGAATATATTTCTGAGTCTATACAGCACGCATGGCGCATGCACACAAAGCTTTTGCAAAAGGAGGTGTGATTACCTGCAATGCTTCTTCAATTGTAGGAACCCGCACATCATGAAACAGTGGAGTATTTTCGAGTGCAGGTTTTCAATCTACGAAGACAGAAAAAATAGCATTCATAATATACATAGAAATTCCCTCCGTAACCCAAATTAAACACCATAGGCTATGCCAGAAAGCCACCTCCTTCATGCTCAAGTGACCAACCCTAGAAGTTCTATTCCCAGATATCTGCTGCAACTCCCTGCCTGTACCATGTGAGAATCAACTTCCAAACAGTTTTACACAAACCAATGCATCTCCTAGTGAACTTTCACACTATACAAGTAATAAAACTCCGTGTAACTAACTGTTTTTGCTCATGTGGAAAGATCATTGTTGCTTGTTGCTTCTGCATTACTTATTTGCTTTTTTTATGCAATATTCCACATTATCATAAAACAATAACAACTCTATATATTTGCATTGAGGCATGCTTTGTGAATTTGAAGATGATTTTTTTTACACTACATAGTCAAGTCTCTGCCACTGTAAGGGTTATGTAGCACCCTTTTATTAACAAACTCCTATCAAATAACCAAATATGCCTAATGATACACACTGATACTGAAATAATCATGAAGTGGATGCCCACAAGTACCTGTCATAGAGAGCAAATAATACTCCATCCAAAAAGCGTGAAGCATCAATCTCAATACAATCCACCTGGAAATTAAGAGCACTGCCGTATGCATCCATCTGTGATATATTTAGTCTCGTTACAACCTGAAACTTGACTGGCAGTAGAACATGAAAAGAGTTTTAACTCTGGCAAGTAATGTTGGGAAGAGTTCTTACTGTATTTGGAAAGGCCTTGGAAGAGTCACCACCATGAGCACATACAAGTGGAGGATTTCTAAGCCAATTACACTTTCGTAATTGCATCTGTACACCAACCAAGGGTGAAAGACAATAAATGACTAGTAAGCTCTCCATAATCCCCTCTCCCCAACCGTATTGCCAGAATAGTGCAACAAAAGAATGAAATACTCAGACTCGCATAAACTAGACCACTATAAAGCTGTGTTCAAATAACTACTCAATGTACCCCACTGCTTAAGTTGCTATGAGATTCTCCCCAAGCACTATAGAAATTTTTGCAACATTGTTTCCCGCGGGATATTAATATGAATATTCTGATAAGTGATACATGACACGTCGGACATTTCATTATGACTACGAATGCTATAGGTAGCAGATTACCCTGTGTAATGATTCACACATAACAAGTCAATCAAGCCACAAATAAATACAGACATCAAAATCAAATGCTGGACAAAAGCCCTTGACCTTCACATGAAATTCATCTTCAGTTTTATGCTAATGGAATGAAAAACATTGACACATGATAAAACTGAGGGATAACAGAGGAAACTTCTGATGTTTCGATTATCTATTTTGGAAACGGGTACAACATTGCAGATTGATTAGGAGATTTTGACCCATTCCCCAAACAGCTCAGCTGCATGGAGTATGAAAGAAGCTATGTGGATTTGCAGCCATCTCGGCTCAAAGCTTCTTTAGCTTTTTTCCATTCTTTCATTGAAGCAGCAGACCTCACGAAGGAATACGGGTCAACTTGTTGCAGCTATGATGGGTTTCTCTTAGTCGCAAGTGGCATTGTAGGAGACGGCTTTACTGAAAGCAGTTGGTCCCCAGAGAGATGTTGTTGCTGCTTTGAATGAGGGGTATTGTTGTTAATGATAATCTGAGTATGCCCTAAGGACGACACATTCACAGCCTCCTGCTGCAGATTACTAATATAACCTTTCACTGTCCGAGAGACTATTTCCGTCACGATTTTCCTGTAAAGGTGATTTCCGCTTCTTCTTGCTAGAAGTCAGTACATTGTTGTCAGGCCCATTATTCTCAGAACCTTTTAAACCCTACCAAAAAACATCATGTGGCCAAAAAATAAGATAGATCTCAACTTTTAGATGTAACATTTGAAATTGTTCAGGTAATTGCTATACCTTGTTGGCTGCTGCTGTATTTGCATATTTATCTCTAATATCCGAGAAAGACTTCTTACTGTTTCCACCAGCCACAATATTTATGATAAGCTTATCATCTTCATCACTCCCTCTATCTTCTCCGGAGGTGTCACCGACATGCACATCATTTCCACCAGCCGCCATCAGATTCATTACTAAGTCACCATCATCATCACTCCCTCTATCTGCTCCGGCATGCGGATCATCAGTTGAATCAGTTTAATTGTATGACCCCACCATAATAACATCAGCCTTGCTCTGTTCCCCTGCCAAAATCTTGCTCAAAACCGAATTCATTGTGTCAAGCTCTTCCTTGGTCATCCCAACAACACCTTCTTTGTCGTCTGCATATGTAGATGTTGCTTTCTGGCAGGCCAGCTTAGATGCTCTTCACAATCACAAAAATGGCTCGGGAGGGCAGGAACCGCAATGTGTTGGAAGCTGTATTTATGCTTTCCAGTTCCTTTAAAAGGTATTTGCTTTATCTGCCACATAAATACACCGAATAGGTAAAATACCGGGTCCTGGACCAGAAATTTAACCAATAAATACATATTCTGGCTCTCAGGCTGTATGCTTGACTACAACCAAACTAGAATTAGTGAAATGTTAACATGGACAGTACAACATTTATAGCTGAAATATGGTAGTAGGTAGCAAAATGGTACCTTCTTCAATCTGGGGAAAAAGAGTTGTAGATATATATTTTCCACGTCACTGGTCTTCATCAATTTTTTCGGGGTGGAATGTTCCTCGTTGTTGTCATCATTATGAACCTCGGAGTTTCTGCAAATTGCGGTGTCTTCTGCCCATTCATGCCTCATGCGCGCAGAATAGTGCTCTTTAGCTTTTTCCAGTCTAAGTTTCCCTCCTTTCCACGTGCATCCATTATGCTTTTAAGCAAACATATTAGTTATTGAGAAAATACGATTCATAAAAGAATAAAAAAACGGAGGCCTAAAACCTTGGTGTTTCAAACAAAAATAAAAATAAAAACCTTTGAAGTGCTACCATCTTTCCCTTAATCCATCAAAGGTGAAGTTTTCTCATTTTCTACAATCGTAATCACGCGGACCTCAAACTTGGTATTAGGGCATATTAATATCAAGAATGAAGACATAAAGTCTAATTGCAGGGTGTGACTTCAATTTTATTTCATGGTAAAACCGTAAAAGGAGAAAACGCGTTCCCTATCAGCTAAAGCGGTTTGCATTTGAAATCCGTATGATGCTCGAACTTCTGCCAAAAGCATTCAGTCACTTTTCACATCACAGTAACAGGTCAAGTTTGAAATACTGACATGTAACTGGGCTTAAATTTTCAGAACCTTTTAAACCCTACAAAAACATCAAGTAGCCAACATTTAACACAGATTAAAACTTTAATAAATATAATAGCATTTGAAATTGTTCAAGTAACTCATACCTTGTTGGCTGCTGCTGTATTTGCATATTTATCTCTAATATCCAAGAATGATTTCTTACTGTTTCCACCAGCCACAATATTTATGATAAGGTTATCATCTTCATCACCCCCTCTATCTTCTCCGGAGGTGTCGCTGACATACACATCATTTCCACCAGCCGCCACCAAATTCATTACTAAGTCACCATCATCATCACTCCCTCTATCTGCTTCGGCATGCGAATCATCAGTTGAATCGGTTAAATTGTATGACTCCACCATACTAACATCAGTCTTGTTGTGTTCCCTTGCCAAAATCTTGCTCAAAACCGAATTCATTGTGTCAAGCACTCAAGCTCTTCCTTGTTCATCCCAACAACACCACCTTTCTCGTCTGCATATGTAGATGATGTTTTCTGGCAGACCAGATTAATTGCATAAAGTCTAATTGCAGGGTGTGCCGGTGTGACTTCTATTTTATTTCATGGTAAAACCGTAAAAGGAGAAAAAGCGTTTCCTATCAGCTAAAGCGGTTGCATTTGAAATCCGTATGATGCTCGAACTTCCCCCAAAAACATTCAGTCGCTTTTCACATCACAGTAGCAGGTCAAGTTTGAAATACCGACATGTAAGTGGGCTTAAATTTCCCTTTCTTTGTGATATTCTAGGTAAGCAAAAGTTGATTAAGCTCCTATAGCGTTTCCCGAATTCGGCACCTCAAAGTGACAAATAAAAGCTATTGAGAACCGATTCAATATGCAAAATCGTATAGTCATAAAACACAATTACAAGCTCTATATCCGAACAATACAGTGACCATAGATAGAAAAGATAAATACACAGACATAAAAAGCATTCCCTCCATTTTATAAATCGCCAAACCCGGAATATCTGAAAAAATAAGTTTGTATAAGGAGAATACCTTGCTGAACAATGTGGAGAGACCTTTATCAGAAAAAGGAACAAAATCCAAATAAGCAAAGCTGCAGCCTTTGGAGCGCACAACTTCAACGGAATCGACCAGACCCATTTGTGTTGACGAAAATGTCTTCTTCAAATCAAATTCAGTTACGCTTCCTCCCAATCCACCAACGTATATCCTAATTCTGCTGTCTTCAGCCCTTCCATTCGCTGATATAACTCCACCATCATCTCCTTCCATGTTTCTTCTTCTGCTTATTTTCCCCCCTTAGCGAAAAAAGAAACAATTTTAGAAGTGATTTTCGTTGTTCTCGGAAGACTGAGTGGTAAGGGAAGATTTGGATTGGTCTTACATTTCTCCTTTCTGATGTTAGGTGATAATTTATGATAACCATTCCTTGGAACTCAAAACCCTAGCACTGAATACACCAATACCCCTTTAACCCTAGCACCTAAATACCATGTTTTTTTTATATCCTTATTGACACAACACCAATATTAGTTGGACATCTAAATGAGGGACACAACACCTGCCACTGCGGATCTATTGAAGCACCGCGATAACCTTTACTAATTTTAGAATTTTTATTCACAAATGAGAAAGTCAATTTTCTTTATGGATCTTTTGCTTGTTCTCCTTTTAGCCTAGACGACTCCAAACCGCTTTCCTTAGGTTCCTCACCTTTGTTTAATTCGGGGTGTTCTGAAAAAGCATGGTCGTTTAGTTATAGTTAGTAGAGAGATGAATGAATGCATCAGCAGATAAAACATGGACAAAAAAAATAGGGGAAATTTCTACAGTTTCGTATCTGTTATCATTCAATCAAAACCAACACATGGAATCAAACATGCTACAAACAGCTTGTTAACCAAGAAGGCAACTATCAAACAACAAAAACAACTAATTATGTGCCATATGCTACAAAATGCAACATAACAAAGCTCCTGAAGCAAAGGATTCTACAGCTGCTAGTAATTCATACTTAAAGGTTGACGGTAACCGAATATCATGGTCAGCTACATCAGCCAATTCATAACCAACAAATCTCTACAGACATTGGCATTAAGGCCTTGTTCCACACAGCAGGAAGAAGAATCAATGCTTATAACAATTTCAATCTATATAGGACCTATATAGGACTAGTCATTAAACATGGCTTGAAACAACACTGATTTTAAAAGGGGAATAAATCTCGTTTAGTTCCGCTCCACAACCATTAAAAACCTAGGGATTCTTACCGATAACTACGAAGAAGACTGTCGAGGCCCGGCCACCGAGCTGCTCTTCCGTTCGCCGTCACGTCGGTCTGGGAGGGAGATTAACTCCCGATGTTTCGTTTTTTCGTTAGAAATTGATTAAATGAATTCCCTCAACAAAAAAAAAAAAAAGATTAAATGAATAATAGGTTTAACCGAGCGAGGCGCGCCTCGATACTCTATCAAGCTCAAGCTCGATTTAACTAAAAAACTTGGATTCATAACTCGATTTGAGTTCGATGGAGTTATTAAAAACAAAATCAAACTCAACTCGTTAAGTATTCATTACATCTCAACTCCTGTGCCATGGTTTCCGATTATTTTTGAAAATTCATTTAATTTTTAAAGAACGTAAGAAGAACGAAAGAGAATTAACGGTGGAAATAAGAATAAGTTTGCCAGCTCTATTAAGCACCTTTTGAACCAAAAAAATCACAAGTCTTAGAGCGACCCCAATGATAACCTCCAATTACATCCTCCAAACACATCGTTTTTCGTTTCTGATAAACACAAAACGATTGGGAAAAAGATGATCTCTATTATTCACAAACACCACATATTTATAGTACAATATCACCAAAACCCTAAAGTGTAACTTTACACATACACCCTTTTTACACATTTACATATACATATATTCCCACACGCCCCCTCAAGTTGGAGCATGCAAATCACAAATACCCAACTTGCCCAAAAGAAATCTAAACTGTTGCATGTCGAGAGCCTTCGTCAGAATATCGACCAATTGGTGACTAGTGGGAACATGAGACGTGGCCAAGTTGCCAGATAACAATTCATCGCGAACAAAATGACAGTCGACCTCGATATGTTTGGTACGATCATGAAAGACATGATTCTTGGCAATATGGAGAGCCGATTGACTATCACAAACAAGCGCGGGCCGAGGATGTAAAACACCAAGGGAAAATAACAAGGATTTCAACCACTTCAACTCACGTGGCAACGGCCATAGAACGATACTCGCCTTCGGCGTACGAACGAGATACAATAGGTCGTTTCTTGGTCTTCCACGAAACGGAGAGAACGGCCCAAAAACACCAAGTAGCCGAACGTAACGCCGAGTCAAGGGGCAAGCGGCCCAATCACTATCACAGAAAGCCGTCAAGGATAAGTCATCCACAGGACGTAGCAAAATGGCTTGGCCCGGACTTCCTTTCAAAAAACGTAAAACACGAATCGCAGCATCCCAATGCGGTATCTGGGGATCACTCAAAAATTGGGCCAGAGTGTGCACCGAATAACTCAACTCAGGACGGGTGACAGGCAAATAAACCAGACGTCCCACAAGACGACGATACTGATCCGGATGCGCCAACGGCTGACCCGTAGCGGAGGCGAGGCGATGATTCTGCTCCATAGGTGTATCAATGGGTTTACAACCCAACATACCACCTTAGTCAAAATGTCCAACGCATATTTGCGTTGAGATAGAAATATGCCATCGGGACCACGGGCTACTTCAATGCCGAGAAAATATTTCAGAGGTCCCAAATCCTTCATATGGAAACAAGAGCTCAAATACCGTTTGAAGTGAACAAGGGCATCATGTGAAGAACTGCGCAATAATCAAGTCATCGACATAAACCGAACGTGGAGGAAACACCACCCCGAATATAACCGAACAACGAGTAGTCCGCGTAAGATTGTACAAAACCAAAATTCTTCAACGCAACAGAAAGTTTGGCAAACCATTGCCGAGGAGCCCGTTTCAACCCATGAGAGATTTACGTAATCGACGGTGTGCCGGGAGAGGAAGCACGATATCCGGAGGAAGTTGCATGTAAACTTCCTCGGTCAAATCACCATGCGAACGCGTTGTGGACGTCCATTTGATGTAATTCCCAATTCCGTGCCGCCGCCACGGGATAAAAGAACACGAACCGTACCCATTTTGGCCACTGGAGCAAATGTCTCATTATAGTCAACACCTTCAACCTGCCGATTCCCTCGAACAACAAGCCGAGCTTTAAGGCGCTCCACGGCGCCAGTGGAAATGTATTTAATTTTATACACCCAACCACAACCAATAGCACGTTTACCAGGTGGAAGAACCTCCAAAGACCAAGTTTCATTGCGTTCTAAAGCATCAATCTCTTCCCCGCATGGCCCGACGCCACCCAGGAAACCGAATGCCTTCGCGAAAGGTAGCGAGGTGCTCTTTGCCTTTAGTAATAGTCGTCGAAAACATTTGTGGCATGCGAAAAAATTATTATAATCAACATAACAAGCAATGTCAACGGTTTACCCGAGAGGAGCCGGAAAGAGAGGAGGAAGCAGGTGTAGTAGGGTCTAGTGGAGGAGAACAACCGTATTCGTGACATAATCATGAAGCTTCGTAGAAGGAATCCTGGTGCGATGACCGCGACCCAAAGGCTGTTCAAGAGAGGAGACCGGGCCACCCGGAGCATCACCCACTATTTCCATACGCCCCCTTAATTCCGTGGTCGGTGGGGAGGGGGGAGTAACATCGGCCATAACCGGGGAATCCGAATCCTCAGTGACATAATCACCATCGTCCCATAACGGCGGTTGACTAAAATAACTTTCCCATTGAGCACGGGCAGGGTCGAGTAGGGAGTCGAGAAAGGGAAACTGATCCTCGAAAAATTCTACATCTCGACTGTCAAAAAAATCATGAGTGTCAAGATCATATAGACGCCAACCTTTTTTACGAAAAGGATACCCAATAAAAATACACCGGCGGGAGCGAGAGGCAAACTTATCCGAGTTGCGAGGGGACCGTAGCATAGCATAGACAACCAAAAACCCGGATGTGGTCATAAGATGGGGGGCGGCCATAGAGACATTCGTATGGGGTTTTACCACGGAGGACACGAGTAGGGGTTAGATTTATTAAGTGAACAGCTGTCAAAACACATTCTCCCCAAAAATATTTAGGTAGTTTGGCTTGAAAACGTAAAGCTCGGGCAACATTGAGGATGTGGCGATGCTTACGTTCAACACGGCCATTTTGTTGGGCAGTGTCAACCATGGATGTCTGGTGGAAAATACCCTTGGATTCAAAAAAAGAACGTAAGGTTAAAAATTCTTGACCATTATCACTGCGCAAAGTTTTGATGCGTTTATTAAATTGAGTCACAACCATCTCGTAGAAAGTTTGAATCAAGTGACCAACTTCATGTTTTCCAACCAACAAGTAAACCCGCGTGGCACGGGAACAATCATCAACGATAGTAAGAAAAAATCAAGCATCACAACTAGAGGTTATACGATAAGGACCCCAAATATCACAATGGATTAAATCAAAACTAGAGGTTATTCGTACTTAAAGGAAAGGAATTACGAGGTCGTTTACTCATAAAACACACTCGTTGCGGTTTTTACACGGCGGTGATAAAATATAATAAATAAAACCGATGTCAACCCCAAGTGCGAAGGTTCGCGTTACTATAGTGATGAAACCGGGTCGTATCCGCGGGGACTTGTACGAAAATAGTGTTTTTGCTTTCGATTTCTTTTGTAAGGTTGATGACTACGATCTTGGATTAAAAAACAATAAAACAAAGAGTTTGAAAATTGAAAATAAAAACTAGCACGTAACAAATCTTTCCGTAACAATTATAATTAAACAACTAGAAGCACCGTTGATCCACCACCCCACCGAAATTAACAAGAAAGACGCACATTCGTTTGCAAGCCTTGGATTATTATCTACTAAAAAGGCGTTTCCTCTCTCGATTTAACACCGTTAACTAGTCTACCTCTCGATGCAACTAACGAATTTACGGAACAAAGATATGGATATAAAATCCTAATCTAACAATATTCTCCCTCAACTTTCGTTTGTTAGAAGAAATATTATCACTCTCCTTCACGGCAATCTATGAATTTATCAACTATCGTATGTCTAAATTCAATAAACATGCAACACAAGTATAGTCATACACATTGCACATAAACAATTCAAAACATGAAGGAAGAACAAGAAAGCTTACTAGAACGAATAAATGCAAAATCCTTGTTTATTCCGGTGATGGTGGCTTCACATGGTGGTTCTAGCCTTGGGCCCTTAGCCACTCATCCTCTCCATAGTAAAACCCTTATTGCTTGAATATGAAATTGAAAGATAAATAAAAGAAAGACTATGAATCTAATTTATCGCTAATTGCTATACTAATTTTCTGATGTTTCTGGATGTCTGTTTCTGCTCGAATGGATGCTGCTTATATAGGAGTTTGTGGCCGACATAGGGAAGGATCTAGAAAACGCGTCGGATTAATTTCGCGGCCTCGGTAGACCGAACCTCTTGGCTCGGTCGACCGAATAGCAAGGCTCGGTCGACCGAGCCTCTTTTTGTATGCATTCACACTTCGCTTCGTAAAACGTGTTCCCCACTCCACTCTTTCGCTCGATCCGATTTATCCTTCCAATGCTTGATCCGATTTTCTTCTTTATTTTGAAATCCTTGATTGAATGACATAAATCTTCTCAATAAATAATATCCCCTTGCATTTCTTTATTTTCTGCAAAATTATTGTTACACCAAGTCATCGAATAATAATAATAATAAAATGTGTAACAAAATAACATTTAATCCCAATATTTCCTCATAATTAAATTATAACCTCTCAATAACCATTATAGGAATTTAACGGTTAAAAACACGCTTTTCTCATTTATTTCCCTTAAAAATAAGGTAAATTGTTTAGGGATTAAGCCCGAAAATATAGTAAAATATACCCTAAACACACACAGAACAATCAACATCACAGAGTTTATCTGAAGTTTTATTACTGACAAAAGAAGAAACCACTGTCATAGAGGGATGACCCATCCGTCTATGCCACAAAACACTTGCATCGGAAACAACAACTTTATTATCCTGTATATTGGAAAAATCGACATGTCGGTAATAATAGACCCCATTACACTGCATCCCCACTCCAATCAGGTTCCTCGAAGTATGGTCATGTACAATACACAGTTTGTCAGTGAAATAACAACATATTGGCGATTGGCAAGCAAATGAGAAACCGATAATAAATTGCACGTGAGGTCGGGTACATAAAAAACGTCGTCCAAAATCAAATCAGAACTCAGTATGATGGTGCCGGCTTTGGTGGCTGTGGCATTGTGCCCATTAGGAAGGCCGACCGAAGAAGATATATCGCGCAAATTTTGAAATAAAGAAATGTTACCGGACATATGATTCGATGCACCTGCATCAATAAGCCAATCAGTGGAATAAGACATACCGGATAATTTGTCGGACGAAGCAGGTGGCATGGCATTTTTTAAAACATTTAGCAATTGTGTCCATTGCTCATCACGATGCTTTGGGAATAGTTGAATGCTCCACCGGGCCAATTTCAAAGGAGCAAGACGATTTTGTCCACCTACGTTAGCCGCAAAGGCTCGGCCGGTCGCAAGAGAGTACCGATCACGCGGATCGTCCCACAAATCTTTAACGTTATCGGGGTAACGAACAACCGAACGAATCGAGACATCCAAGGTATTGACGATCCAAGGCACGAGCATGGAGTTAACGATACCCCACTGATCATAGTCCGGTGATTTAGAATCCGGTATCGGAATCTTACCGTCGATAAAGCCAAGCTTATTCTTGGCGCGTAAATTATTACGAATCGAGCGATACCACTCGTCGTAATTGTCGCCCTTCAACAAAACGGGACTTATAACAGCTGCGGTCCCATCACTAGGGTGGAGATAATATGCGGAAAACGGCTCATAGCGAGCAGCAGGCTTGGTGGCTAAAGTCTCACCATCAGCGGCCATGGAAGCTTTGCAGCAAGAAACATTGCTGTATTGGATTTTTTTTTTTTTTTATTTATTTTTTTACCGTAAAAAAATAAATTCTCTAAAGATGGGCTACGTCTCGATACCATGTTAAACACAAAACGATTGGGAAAAAGATGATCTCTATTATTCACAAACACCACATATTTATACTACAATATCACCAAAACCCTAAAGTGTAACTTTACACATACACCCTTTTAACACATTTACATATATATATTCTCACAGTTTCAGTTACATTTTTTCAACACACAAAAAATAATTCACTCCAATAAGAACCTCTATACACCCCTTAAAAACAACTTTTCTCTTTCCAATCAATTGAGAAAAAAGAAAATATACCCCACTTGCAATATATTTCCCTTTTTTAATAATCTTTTCCCTTTTTCTCGCAAAAAAAAACTTCCTTTTTGAGCTTCACTTGATAACTCAAAGGGAGGGGTAGAGGGATTTTCATTCTCGGGGGTGAATCAATGTCCCATTGTGGCTTAAAGGCACCTTAAATACATTTTAGAGGCTGAATCAAGTTCCCATTGTGGATGCCCTTACTAGTGATTCTATCACTAATCAGGAGGACACCAAGGTAAATCCCCAAGTTAGAGTATCTGTCCATACCGGTGGCAGAAGAGATTAACGTAGCCACATTATCTTTGTCCATATTATCACTAATCAGAGGGAAAGTTTTTAACTTAAAGTGATTGGATAAACTATTTATTTATAATATTTAAATATCATATTCATCATGAGATAAGCTAATGCCTATCTATCTATAAGCTAAAATGGTATATCAAGTACATCTAACAATTTATAATGTCTATCGACTACATGAAATATATGTTACGAAAGTTGCTATATAAGAATGTAAAAGTACTATTTCGGTGCTACCATAAAATCGATCAACCGAAGAAGACAAAATGTAGTACAAAATTAAAATATGATGTGAATCGAGACGGGTTATAACATTATGTACGGTCCTTAAGATGAATTACTCTGACATTATCTCTGAAATAAGCGCAAACATTTTCCAAAATACAACGGTTTTCCTCTTATTGTATGGACACTAAAGCGCCGAAATACGGCGAACTTATGATGTTTTGTATTCTCTTAATGACACTACATGAATATGTAGTATATGTCAAGAACTAGACAAATAGCATGTGTCAAGAACTAGACAAATAGCATGTACATGACAACAACGGACAACAACAAAAAAAAAAAAAAGCTCAATATGTTCGACAAAAAAAAAATTCATGATTTGCAAATGTGAAATTTGTAATTTTAAGTTAAACGGGTCGGGCGAGATGGGCGACCGCCCATAATACCCATAAAATAAATTAAAAATTACATGTATTATTATCAATAATATAAGCTAGTCGAATGGATAAATATTGATTATATACTTATATTGATTTGAGTTTGATTTTTGCTCCACATATTTTTGTATTTAAAAAAAAATCATTTTATTGTAATAATATATGAATACCATTAAATATTTATAAAGTAATGGTACTAATGAAAAACCACCTTACATGACCACCCATGGCCGTGGAACAGAATGATATGTTGGAGAGTAAAATATGAAACAATTATTAATGATTTAGCATCTAAAAATGCATAAAGAATTTTATTTTCATATTTAGATTGTTTGTTTGTTATCTTTTTGATGTTGTTGGTTACGGTTGCGTTGTTTTGTAATTGTTTTTGCTTTTTTATATCAACTATTGCTCTATTCCCTCTAGCTACTTATTCAATAATTTGTTGATTTTGACATTTGTAATATGTTGTAGATACTAGTATGATAATTTAGGCCTCGAATTTTCTTGAGCTCGATTTGACTTTCATGTAACTTATGTATGAAAATTAATTTTGTGAGTAAATACGGACCCTTTTTAAATTTTGCCCTAGGCCCATTAAATATTAGGAGTATATAAAAGACTTGTTTAATAAAAAATCACATTTGATATCGTTGAAAAAGTAATCATGAAAATTGTTGACGATCTTTCCATATGCAAAAAATAAAAAAATAAAATAAATGGATGTCGGTGGAATGCTTTAGTACCATCGAAAATCAATATCATGAACCGGAGAGCCGCACATGATCGTCTACCAACCAAAAGTTAACATTGCAAAAAGAAATATTCATCTCAACAGTTTGATGTGTCTTTTTTACGAAGAGGAGGAGGAAAACAACTCTCACATATTCTTTCGGTGTTCGTTTTCATCGAACTTTATGGCGAAAGATCCTCATTTGGATTTCTTTCAACAGCTTAGTACCAATGGATTGGATGTCCTTTAACAAACTTGGCCCACCGTCGGTTAGGCTTAAGGACGCGGGCGGCGCTGAAATTTTCGGCGCTTCGGCGAATCGTCGAATTGTGCTTTTAGTTCGAAGTTTTTTTTTTGAAAAACATATTTACAAAATATTACTTCAATATCGCGTTTTTAACATCCGTAGATACAAATTTCAATTCGTTGATAGACTCAAAACATACCTATAAAAAAGTAAAACCAATCATCTCTTTTGTATAATATTTAGGTCTTTTAGTTCGAACTATATATATATATATATATATATATATATATATATATATATATATATATATATATATATATATAAAAAACCCAAAAGATGTTTAAATGAGTTAATGAATTAAATTGGAATAATAAATATAAAATAAAAAAACGGTGTGAGTAGTAATTATGTGGTGCATAGAGACGCATGTATATTAGATGGTTCTAATATATCGGGGTTAAAAGCGCTCAAAGTTGTTTAAGAGAATCAATAAATTAATTGAAATTTCCGGGACAAAAAAAAGGCCCAAATTGATTTAAAGAAGTCAAAAAAAAAATATGCTGCTGCCGGGACAAAAAAAAGGGCGAAAGTGCCAGGACTTGAACTCAGGTTTCTTAAAGAAATGCCAAACATCTTAACCAACTGAACTACAAAAGATAATTAAAAAATCTTCGCACACATAATATTTATTGTTGTTAATTATCGTTTGTTTGCAAAACAAGTATTTTCGGGCCCCGGGATGGTTGGGCCTTAAGCCCACGCTTCCTTTGCTTCCTTATTGGGCCGGCCCTGCTTAAGGAGAAATTTTGGATATGAGATGAAATCAAAAAAATAAGTTTATGGAACATATGGTGCACAAGGAACAATATCGTCTTCAATCAGAAGGTTTCGACCGTCGAAGAGCTATTTGCAGATATTCAAAGTCATAGTTTCACTTGGATAATAGGTAGAAATACAAATAATAGTTTCGATTGGACGACATGGAGAAATAATCCTCTTATGTAATTTTGTGTTGCTACTTGATTTTGTGTTATATGTAGCATCTTGCTAGGATGAGACTCTCTGTTAATAAATAAATCTTTTCGCTGTTCAAAAAATAAATAAATGGATGTCATAAATTGTTTGAAGCATTTATGCCCTATCACCCGGGCTGGGATCATCTGTCAAAAAACTCTATCCAAGCTATCTGTTTAAGACAAAACGGTGCCGTTTTACATTAATATGATAATATATATATATTTTTTTTCTTCATCTTTTTCGCCGACACCCACGTGACAAACCTTTCCCCTACCTCTTCTCCTACACTTGTTTCTTCTTCTGTCTTGTTCTTTGTCTGCAAACCTCCATGGCAGGATTGAGCTAATACAAATAACTATAATTTAGAAATGCGCAATACAAAACAAGCTTAAAAAAAGTATGAAAGGTAAAATTTAACCAAATGCTGAACTTATTGCAAATTGGTTGACAACCCAAATCGAAAAATGATTAAATAGAATGAATAATTTGATCTGTCATTCAAATCGCAGGTATGTAATAAGAATCTGTAACCTGAGATTATTCATCATTTTGGGATATTAAAATTGATCTCAAATTCTCCTCATTCGCAGCAGTAGCAACAATAACAGAAAAAATTCAGGCCGGTGGCAATACTTTTTTAATAGCAAAGCCTGAAGGATTTAGAGGGGAATTAGTTGGGAAGAAAATTACACAAGTTGTAAGAAATTTGGGAGATGGTCCAGATGGAGGGGAAAGCCGGAGATGGACGGGAAAGCCGGGGCTAAAAAAATATATATATATTATCATATTAATGTAAAACGGCACCGTTTTGTCTTAGACAGATAGCTTGGACAGAGTTTTTTGACAGATGATCCCAGCCCCACCCACCCTGCCCTCGTCCTATTTTTTTTATTAGGGGTGTTTCCTTATCACTTACTGCATTATTTTTCTTTGACATCCGTTGTGAACACTAAATAACTAGAACTCCCGTGACGAAGGGCGCGCATAGTTGAGATAGCAGAAATGATAGGAATAAAAGAAATGAAAGACTTGCTCTAATGTGGTGGATTCCCTTGAAAAGATATATATATATATATATCTATACTATACATATATACAGGAAGGATTTAACCCAATTACCCGCTAATTGACCCGGAAAAAACACAAGAAAACCCGTTTTCGAAACCCGATAACACGGTAAAAATAAAAGAAAAAACCTTATTAAAAAAACCGATCATGGAATGAAAGTGTGGGGAGTTGGAATGAGAGTGGGGAGTTCAACATTCTACACTCCCCTATGCATATTTCCCAAAAACTAACCCACCCCTCCTACAACTACCTCTCCCACAAAAAACTACCCCAGTCCCGCTCTTTATTTAAACTGCCTCACTTTTCCCACTCCTTTTACTTTCCACCGCCCCACAAACGAACCTCTCTTCTTCCTTCCACGATCTCCTCCCACAAAACCCTTCCATGACCTGCTTCCCTAACCTCCAACTCCTTTTCTAACACGATAAAAAACCGTCAAACGACATCTCCCATTTATCTCACGTCTCATGTTCTCACATTTTCTATTTCTCTCCCGATAAATTGAACAAATCACTACAAAATAACCTACTAGCATTGACGGGAACAAGTGGACGGTTGATCTTTTACAGTGCAGGAGCCGAGCTAGAAAGAATCCCGATTCGGATTTATTGCATGTGAATTTAACCCTAAGATTTCACCCGACAATAAACTCAGGTGAGCACTGCAATTTTTTCTGTCATTGTTGCATAATCTTATTATATCAAGTATCCAACCTAATATCCTATGATTTCAAGTATTTTAGCGGATGATGTGTTACAGATTTGTGTGACAATGACTAGGCATGTATCAAATTTCTACGAAATCTTGGTTACTTAAGGATGTCTTAACTTACATCATGTTTGATTGCTGACCATTAGGCCTGCATTTCTACCTTCGTTCGCCAATTGCTTAAATTTTTAGCTCTCCCCCTATAGGCAAGATTCTTCTATCTTATTTAAAGACAATTTTTGGCTGATAAGATATATGTTTTTTATGGTGATGTTTTTTGTCGGTTTTTGATTTGTGTGCACATTCGTGCTATAGCCCTCTCTGTTTAATAGCCACAATAAGATTTGTGTTTCTTATGGTGCTTCTCTAGACTTGCAATATTGTTGTTCTGTATGATTTAAATAAAGTGTCATTTTTTTTTTCCAATTTTTATGATTACTAACGGTGTTAATTTTCGAATAATAACAGGGGACTGGATGTGTTTCCCTTTTCGAACAATCAACATTTCTTTCAAGACGGATGATGCTGATCACAAACAAAGCTTCTATTACTATATTTTTCATTTCGACTGTATTTTTGGGGGTCTTTTATTTTTTGGAAGCATAGGGTGATGTCTTTCTTTCCTATGCGCGGGATTTTCCCACACCGGGTTTGCCACGCATGGGTTTTAAGGAGCGGTATCTTTCGTCTACGCAATTTGGTATAAGGGGAGGGCGGGATATGGGCATTGTACGAACCTTTTCTTTTCTTTCTAATAAAAGGCTTCGTTCATTAAAAAAAAAAAAAAAAAAAGGTTGCTGGGGTTATGCCGAACATGCATATAAATCACTTTGGAGAGCTTGAACAATTTTGTTTACGGTAATTTGAGTACGTAAGTCTGAACCATTATTTGAACATAAATGAACCATTTTCATCCAGCTTGATAACCATGTTCTTAAATTACCGTAAACAAAATCGTTCAAGCTCTCAAATGTAATTTATATGCATGTTTTTGTCATTTTTACTTATATGCACGTTTTTGTCATTTTGGTGGGGAACAGAAATAGACCACTGCCCATTCGCAAGCTGCCTTACATCACCCGGATTCATGGATGTCCAAGATTCATGGTTGATGGAGACTTTTCTTAGGAAACGTTACGTCTTTACTAATCAAGTGTGGTGTTTGGTTTTCTCATCACATGTTGGTCAAGGTTATAACTCTCCTTATGTTTTTTCTGCAATTCGATTAGTGGATATGTTACTTTGTTTTTTTACCACGATTAGTAGATTTGTTACTTTAATCTATATGGATTTACATTTCCCAACTCAGCCGCTATACCTGACCTGACAGATCGGTTATTTCTTTATTCACTGATATTTTAGCGGGGATTTCATTTTAACGTGCGACATCTGTTTTTGGTTGTTCTTTACACCTATTCAGTAATTCTGCGGTTGTGGGATATAGAGGAAATAGAAGTTTATGAAAGATGTAGCCTTTATCAATGAGTAATTATTGCATTATTTTTTTCTCATTCCAATTTTGATTTGGATTTGACTATATCTTACACATTTTTTAGAAGATTCTTTCTATTTTTTTATTTTTTATTTTGGTATGCAAGTTGCTACTTTATTTTTGTGCCGGTGAGAAGCTAATATGTAGCAACATTGTTGGCACTACATTTGATGAAGCCGATGACGACGATACAAGGTATAGGTTTATTTACGGGATCCAGATCATAGTTATTTTTGTTTTCGTAAATTTCAAATCATTTTGTGGTATGGTTGGATTCTTTTATTTTCGGGCAATCTGGACAATTTTTTTTTGAATCATGTCTTATGGCTGTTGTATATTGTTTCTCAGAAAAATTGACTATATTTTAATACTACACTTGTGCAGATTGAGTTGTCTTCACGCGTGAGGTAACATTGTAGTGTTTTTGTTCTTATTTTTATTTATTGGGTGGGCAGCTTTTTTTTGATATGTTGCTTACAAGCTACTTCCAATTTGGGACAAAATTTATAATACAACAAGAGTTTTGGGTGATACCAAGTGAAGGGTGGAGATGAGTCTAAATTTACCTTCACACATAGTAGTGTTGTGTAGGTGTGAGTTGGACACATATCAACCTTCCACTTGGTATCCTTCACAAATACATGTTGTACAATAAGTCGTCTCGCCAATTGGAGGGTGCAATTCCTCGGAATCGGTATCTCAGCAAATTGTGCGGACAAAATATTTATCAGCATTATATCCGGAATATGAACAAGTTTTGCTTTATGCGTTATATGTTTCGTCCAAATGAATTACGGGTGACAACCGGTGTAGCTTTTCTACCTACCTATTTTATTTCTACATATAAATGACGATAATGGTTTTATTTTTTCACCTGTCTATTTCTGTTTCTACCTGAAGTTGAGGAATATTGATTTGATTATTTTTGTGTGTTTGCCAACACTTGAAGAGGAATACACGGTCATTTAGCTGTTGTATTGTGTTATATAAGTGTGTATGAATGAGAAAAGGGGTGCTTAAACCTAGAGTATTATGTTATATATTCATCAAAATATTTATCTTAGCATACACGTGTTACTTCTTTTGGTTTTTTTAATATCATTTTTAAATTTAATCGTTTCCGATGCATAAGACGAGCTTTCCTACTTAGTATCTATATCATATATATTTGAAAGGACAATTTAACCCAATTACCTGTAATTTACCCACAAAACCGCTTTCGACCCGTTTTATACCCATTTTTTAAAATATAAAAAACAAAAAAAAAAAAACAAACTCATTCGCTTCTGTTAATCAAATCTCAACAAAAACTGTTTGGATTACCCTAAATTGTCAGATTACCTTTTTTTTAAAAAAAATTTGAAAAATGAGAAAAATCTTATCCTGTAAAAAGTTGATCGTTTGGAGGAGTAATCGCACAAAATCCGACCCGGTGCAAATTTATCTTCACCATCACCTCAAAATACAAATGGTATAATCCACATACCCAATATGAGAAAGCATTTGCTACATTCTCCTCTTGGTTGTTGTCTCCTTCGCCTATATCCATGTTTTTTTTTTTATTTAGGTTTCATTTTAGCTTAACTTTTGTCATCTTTTGCCATCTTGAGTTTATTAATTTGTTAAATTTTGTTATTGTTGTTGTTTGTCTACCTCTTGCTCCTGCTGGACTTAATGCCATTCGGTTTCGTCTCCCAGGATGATTCAGTGGCATTTCTCCTTGATCTTCATAATTTTGTTGCAGATTTAATGGAAATTGAAAGTAGGTAATTAAGTCAAGAATATTTATCCTTCTATTTTTCCATATATCACATTTTTTTGGATAAACTTCTTCAAGCTATTGACTCCTTTTAAAATCCATTTTCTTTTGTTTACCTAAAGATCATGCGTGCGTTTGTCGTGGATTCCTTGATAACGAAAAGTAAGTAAATCTTGATTTTTTTTTTTCTTCTTTTTTTTTTTCCCAATATATATACACCCATTTTTTGATAAAATTCTTCAATCCCTGCAACACTTATAAAATGGTTTTTATGTTCTTTGAATTTCTGTCAGAATTCTATAAGGCGTGAGATCTCTTGGAGTTAGTTTCAATCATTATCAGCCCCAGGTTTGTCTCTTTATTATGTATTCATTCGAGTGTGTCCTTAGTTAGTATCCATTATGTTTCTTTCTTCTCAATTCATATTTTCTGTTTTTATATTCATATTTTTTTAAGCCCCAATTTTTTGCTTTTTTTTTTTGTTTTTGTTTAAGGCATTTGATGATTTTGGTGTTCATGCTGGCCCCCAATCTCGGGAGGTTTTTAGGTGGTGCTTCCACACGGTGTGGAGACACGTGTGGCATCACATCTATTTTTAAACTGGATTCAAATTGTGTTGTCGGATCATTCCTCCCGTCGGCTTCGGTGCGTATGGAGATACTTGGCGAAAAATTCCCTCCAATCTCATGCCGGTCATATGTAGGATGTGTTGTATAGAATGCCGGTCATATGCATGATGTGTTGTATAGAATGAGGCAGATGACAAGGAAATAATTGCTCTTTCCGATGTGCGGACTCCGGACACGAACGCAGTGGTTGGGGGAAGCCAGAGACGATATGCATGAAAGATGGTCAGCTGATGTTGTTCTTTTGAAAGATATTTTTTAAAGATATACGCTAAGAATTATGTTGTAGATCAATGTGTATTTTTCAACGATTATATATACTGAAGAACATGCTAAACACAACATGAGTAAGCAATTTTAGGCATTTTTTATATCATTTGAGTTTATTAGAAAACTGGGTTGTGTTTGTAAATACGGTGTAGTGTGGTGGGATGATGTGGTGTGCGTAAACTTACGTTTCATTTTAATTTCTTCTTACCTCAATGTATGAATTATTTGGGTTGCTTTTGTTTGTATAGCATATGGTTTCAATTTTTTCTTTCTATTTTTTGTATTTGGCCAATGAGGAACGATACTATAATGATTTTTGTTATAATATCAACTTTTTTTTTTCTATCTTTTTATATTTGGGCAATGATATATTACTATACTTGGGGCGATGATGAAAATCTATCATTGATTTTCACCAAAATTTTCAATTGTGTGTACCATTATATATGTCAGACCCTCCGAGTGCTACATATTTTTGTAAGCAACATGGATGTTTTGAGTGAATATAAAATTTGTAACACTAAATGTTTTTTTTTTTAAATTCATTTCTTCATCTATAATATCGAAGAGCATTTTTAATACAATTATCCAAAAAATACCCAATTATCTGATCCAAACCCAAAAATAACCACAAATAAAAATAAGAACTCCCTTCCGCAAATTATTCACCATTAACACCTTCTTAAAAAACGGGCCTAAAAAAACAATAAAAAAAATCTCAGTGATTCTGATCAACCGAAACGTTTGCCGGCTCAACCCACACTGTTTGTGATGAAAAGTTACTGGAACATGCTATTTGTACCAAATTAGTTTACATGATCCTCATTCTTTTTTTGTATGGATTTTGAGATGAAGTGAGTTGTTTTACGAGAATTTTTAGATCATTTGCTTGCAGAGGTCCCAGGGGAAGACTCCGGTTATCTATGGTCCAATTGATTTAGTGTGTTGTATGATCTATCGAGGATATACGAGCGAGGTAGGATATAAAATGTTGTTGTCTTTTTGTAATTAGTTGGTGCATTAATTGAGTAAAAATAGTTATAAACTTCAATTAGCAATTGTTGATGGAATGTGCATGAGGCTCATAATTTCCTCTAATTAATTACTGGAAAAGCCATAATGGTAATTTATAACTTTGGTTTGGGTGAAAAAAATTACTTCATGCTTTCCCGTCTATTGGAATGTAGTGTTTTAGCATGCTTTCCCGTCTAAACAACCTTAATAGTATGTTCCTTAATGGTTTTTTTTTTTTACATTATTATACTACATCCGTCCAAAATATAAGTCTGTTTAAACTTTTTCATACAGATTAAGAAAGTTGGTTAAATAAGTTGTGTCTTTAATTTTGATGGGAGAAGTCTAAAATGACATTTGACTTTATTAATGCAAATAGTGAAATTTAGTGAGTATACAATAAGTGAGAGGTAAAAGGAGAAAAATCTAATAAATACTTCATTGGTATTCTAAATTGATTTATATTATGGGACAAATTTAAAAAACTTAACAGAGTTACATTTTGTGACGGATGTAGTAAATAATATAGGGGGTGCCTATAGGCACTCTTTGTTAGTAAGCTTAACACACTAATGATAACAATATTTTTTTTTAGAGGAAGCAACTACTTTGTTAGTAAAAATTAAATTAGTAGTTACGGTTATCAAATTGTCATTTTCACTAAAAGAATTGTGATGGTGTCCTGTAACAAGTCTCTCATATATTTAATCTCTTCCTCCGCGCATCGCGCGAGATTTTAAACTTAGTATATATATATATATATATATATATATATATATATATATATATATATATATATATATATATATGCGGACGCAGGTCTCGGGTAATGGGGGCGGTAAAATTTTTAAAGACAAATAAAAATTTAAGGAAGAAACTATATATGTATTGTACAATTTTAGTTTATTTTTTTTGAATTAAGGAGGACGGTTCTTTCTCTTGTTTGTATGTAGGTCCCGTAATTATATATATATATATACTCAGAAATGTATTCCACTATAAATGGCAAACAAGACAAGACTTTACTAGCAAATAATGGGCATCACTTAATGCGAAGACGACAACAAAACAACTCAGCAAAAACAATATCTCAGACACCACTTACAAAAGAAGACAGGACTTCAAATTATTGTACCACTTTCAATTATTAGAACTTGCATACAAATAAGAAGACAGAGAACGGAGGAAGACCATTTACAAACTTTCGTTTTCTATTCAAAACAGGAGCAAACATTTACAAAGTTATATATATATATATATATATATATATATATATATATATATATATATATATATATATATATATATATGCTTTTCCTGGGATGGTTTGAAGTGAGCCATCTTGGAATAACTGTCTAGATCGATGAAGGAATTGAGTGGATAACTAGCCAATTTCCAAGATAAAGATCAATATCCAAGAAATCCAAGATGATGAAGTCTGTAGTGAACTCATGCTTCCCAACAGGGTGTAACCCTTGATATATAGCTTCATCAACACCTACATATTTTTCAAGACAACCAAGTAAGTCTCTTAGAAAGACACACTGATATGAACAAATGAAAGGCCTATGCATCAAACAAACATAATATACATAGTAGTTGTTTCAAATTTATAAAACTTGTATCCAGGGGTGTCCTTGTCTAAATTTAGGCTCGGGGTCAAATATTGTTTTAAGCCCTCTAAAAAAGAGTTAACCAAAAAAGATATATTGTTTTTGCCTTTAGTAAATATTGAACCATGGTCACTTATCAAATTATACTTGACTGCTTATTATCAGAGCGATACCTTATTTGTTTTTAAAAATGCAATATATATATACTATTGAGTTAGAATTTCGCGGGGCTTTAAATTCATTGATTTTAGAGGCTGCAGTAATGGCCTTTGGAAGGAGAATAGGAATATCAGATCCCAAAATTGGAAGGAGACCATTTTACATTACGGTACTTTCTTCTTCTTCTTTGCTGTTGTTGTTCTACTTATTGTATATGTTGCTCCTCACGTAGACTAAGTGCCAAAGTTTAAAGTTAGAATCTATTTGATTTATCCGGTTCTATTCTCAAAATGTATTGTTCTACCCTTCATTGTGACACACATTCTTTTATTTATTATTATTTATTTATTTTGGCGCTGTGTGACACACCACACACACCCCCCCCCCCCCCCCCCCCCCCCCCCCCCCCCCTTTTATTTTTATTTTTTTATGGTGCTCTGTGACACACACATTACACGGTGGTAGCATTTCTCTTCTATTACATATCACGTGGTTTACACCGTTGATTTTGAGTGAACATTAAGTTTATCGAGTTGAAAATACTTCAAATTTTACAAAGTCGAGTTCGAGCACAAACATAATATGGCTATCAAACTCAAGATTGATCAGAAGCACTTTCGAACTCGAGCCAAACTAGACTACTTCCACATAAAGAGTAGTACTCCCTTTGTTCCTATTTAATTGTCGTTGTTGCCAAAAATCAAAATTCTTCTTAATTTGTCGTAGTTACATTTCTAAAACATTATTCCCGAAGTTCTACTGCGAGAAAATCTTATGACGCTCAAGTCAATGATTTGACTATAAGATCCCTTTGTATATGTGGTTCTTAATGAGGTTGGGTTCTTAGTGTTGTGGATTATATTACTGGGGGAATATTAAATAAAAAACAGAAAGAGAAGAGTCCGTATATTTTTGGATGGAAGTAATAATATGTAAAAGTCTCTCTTTATTTATTTTGGCAATCCCTAATGGCTCGTTTGTTACGCAGGAATGAAATGGAATGAAATAAAATGACAGGAATGGAATACTTAATTCCATTCCTACGTTTGTTATGCGTGATAATAGAATTTCGTCATTCAATTCCTATGTTTGTCATGGGTATAATAGAATGAAAATTTATAATTCCTTTGTTTGAAAAAATATATTTTTTTATGAAATTAAATTTAAATTTCGGTGTTTTTTTATAATGAAATTTTCAATTATATATGTCGCAGGAATATGATGGAATGGAATTATTTTTTTAATTTTGTTCCAATGTTTGTGTATAATTAAGGTAACGGAATATAATAAAATTTTATTCCAACGGAATGAAAACAATCCATTTTCATTACCTCGGAAAATGCATGGAATGAGATGGAATGGAATGAAAATTGACAAAACACGCAGGTGATGGGTATGAGCGAGGTGGGTGGGTGTGGGGTTGGTATTTTTTTTTTCTTTTTCCACAATATTTTTTTCTCACCACATGCCACTATATTCAAAAGTCAATATCCACAAAAAGATAAAGATCGTAAATTAGTCATTAGCCAACATAGTAGATCAAATGTCATAATTATACACCTTTTTACATTCCATTGAAAATAACATTCCATTGTAAAACATACCACGTTATACATCATTGCATTACATAATTACATTCCATTGAAAACATACCACCTTATCGTACCACAATATAGACCATTTGACGAACAAAACTATTTTCACTTGCTATTCTTAAGACTAGCCTATCCAAAAAAGGCAACATAGTGCAAATTACCAAGTAAAATAACTACCGTCACAAAAATTATGTAGCATAAGGTGACATCTTGACATGTGTCTATGACGGGTGGCTTATCTTCCACATCTCTTGAGCGATTTGGTCAGGCCAATCATTCCATTGTTGTGAAGGTTCAACCTGATTTATTATATCATTGGAATGTAGGTGTCTCCTTCCTGTTGTGCACTGTTGCTCGCAACTAGGACAAGTACCTTAATCAACTCCAACAATTGTATCCACCAAGTCACAACACGAAAATTTCTGTTTCTCGTTGATAATGAAGATTGTGCCATAAGACCCTGCCATATGGAAACAATAAACAACATAAATGAATCACTTTTACTCGTTCAATTCCTTTCCATTCCCACCCCACAAACATAGGGCTACACGTAATTAACCGAGTTAGTAGGAGGTATTTACCGGTAGCATCCATATAAAGAATGTATGAAAATGCACAACAACTAAAGCATTTAAGCTCGTACTATATAGTTCCAACATGGGATGTGAACACAATAGCATATTAGAGAAAGCTCCATCTAAACTTTAATTAAAAGAAATATAGAGACTGCCGAGAGAAATTCATATTTCCGAATCAATATAGAGCAGACGAAACCATAGCATAAACAAGACAGGAGTAGCCCTCATCTCCCTAAGCCATACACACTGTTCTGCCAGCACAAAACAACTAAGCCAATATTGCGATTGAACAGAACCACCTTCATGAATATCATTCATGCTAATGATAGTGATGAGGCCATAGTAATTCATAATCTCTTTCAGGTAATATCATTTACATTCTTCCATACAACGTTCATGGATATATACAATTGTCGTATCCATAGCCACGTATTCATTCCCGTGCAACCTAGTTATGAATCGCATGTATTCCACAAAATACACATTCTCGATTCATATTATGTGTTGTACAGACACTCTGTTGTATACTTGTATTGTACTTTAACATAAAACTCTATAAAAGAGATAATTAAATACGAGGTTTAATGCTGTTGAATAAAAGAGTTGCTAAAAGGAAGTGATATATGTAAAATCTACCACAGCATTTATCCAATAATGGAGGGAGTTGTAAAATAAACAGAGAAAATGTTGGCAAGTACTAGAATGGACCTTCCTTTAAACCCGTGTTTTGCAACATTGAGAGGAGATGAATTAATGCTGCATCAGTTGTTGAACAAAGGTCAAAATCCAAATGAATCTCACACCAATGGAAGAACACCTCTTGTGAGACCATCTTTTTTTTTTTTTTTTTTTTTTTTTTTTGAATTAGTTTGATCATCTTTATACTATCATTTCCTTCTTATTTTTGTAAATTTTATTTTTGTATATTGAATTATTAAGCTTATGAAGACAATTATGACCTAGAATTCCCAGCAAGGAAGGAACCAGACAAACTACGAAGTGTTGATGAAATAAAAATGAAAAAAATCACAAGTATTAAAAAATACTAGTGTCAGTAAAGTGACTTAAACTCTACATCTGGTGGAACCAATCTGAAGACTCAGCTGTGTGATGGACAGCTGAAAAGGGTATTCAATTCTGTGCATCAGTAGGGTGGAGTCTGCGAGGCTTCGTCGGCGGGGGTAACTATCGGCGGGGTGATAGTCTCGCGAGTCTTGGAATACAGCGACGGGGTCCCACATCTGTTAATTCTGTTATGTGACAGCTATACAGTGTCATTAAAAGAAGGACACGTGTAGGGGTATTTATGGTGCATCAAACAAAGATTCCTTGCGGCTAGGGTTTAGGGATTTGTGCCTATAAATACAGTTGTTGTCTCATTATCTGTGTGTGTTGAAATCTGTAAATTCGGTGCATAATAAAATATCTATTTTACGCCGTGGTTTTTTACCTCTCCCACCGAGGGGTTTTCCACGTTAAATCGTGTTCTTCTTGTTTCGTTATCTCCTTTGATTGTTTATGTTTGATTGCTTTTGTTTCGTTTCTTGCATCGAAGTTATCTCCATCGGTTTATAACAAGTGGTATCGAGAGACGGGTTACGGAGAAAACAATACGTACGATCAACTTCATCTCCACCAAGACCTTGACAAGGTGCTAGGATCCGTGATAAAGTTGTGATCTTTAGCAAGAAAAGATGTCGGCGGTAAACGTAAAAATCGATAAATTTACGGGAAGGAACGGTTTTGGTCCGTGGCAAATCAAGATGCGTGCACTTGTTGAAACGGCAGGGTTTGTGGAATCCGTTATCTGACAAACCAAATACAGGTGCAGCAGATTATGCCAGTCTGGAAGAGAAAGCACATTCAACCATCATGTTGTGCTTATCTGATGATGTTATCACTGAGGTTGCTGAGGAAGACACCGCAACCAAGTTGTGGAAAAAGCTTGAAAGCTTGTATATGACCAAGTCACTGACCAACAAGTTGTTGTTGAAACAGAGGTTGTTCAGTTTGAAGATGCATTGTTAAGGGTGAAATTCTATGGTTTTCAAGAGTATATTTTATGATATTTTCCCTCTTAATTGTATAATTTGCACAATAAATAGGTCTTATATTGAAATATTGAGCAAACGATGTTTTTAAAGACTTAATCGCAATATTGATATAATTATGTGGTTTTATGGTGAAATTATGATTATATGGACTTTATTACAGTTGCGATATTTTCCATTGTGTTATAGGTGCAATTATGAGGCTCAAATGATGATTTAAAGAGATTGAAATTCGAGCTAAGTGATTGAAGGAAGAGATAATGATCAAGTGGAGTGAAGAAAAAAGAGATAAATATGGAGAAATCACCTTCAAGTCACATTGGACGAGCGTCCAAGTCCCGTCCGAGTGGACCGGCGTCCGGAAGGCCGGACGACCGGCGTCCGCGGCCGACTTTCTTTGGAACCGACTTATTTCTCTATATATAGTCGCGTTTTTCTCACACAATATCATCATATATTCGAACCCTAAACCCTAGGGGCGGCTCGACCTGCGTTTTTCTTAGTTTACATACAATTTTATCATCTTTTTATTCCATGTTTTCGAATCAAGCACTTTCTTGGTTCCTTATCATGTCTAGAGGCTAAATCCCTCTAGAACAAGCGTTGTGAAGCCGTTCTACCAACACTTCGATTTCGTTTCAGGATTATCTTGTGAGTATTTTATTCAAGTTGTATCTTTATTATCGTTTATTGCAATTTTATCGAAAGATGCTTGCATGTGTGATGTTTACATTGATGAAAATCTTGTTAAACCCTAGATCAATATAATAAAGATTAGATTTTTAACCTATAAAATAACGAGAGTTAATTAGGTTGAATCTCTAGGTTACTAGATTGAGAAATCTTACGCCTTCGCTTTGAAAATAATAATCTTTACTCGAGAGATAGAAGATTAAGAAACGAACTTTTCCAAGAAATTAGGAGTTCATGCCTTGGTTAGGTGAATCACAACTTGGTTAAAGATCACGAGATAATCTGAATTGAAATTGAATGTTGTAGGATAGGTGGATCAATTGCTTGTTCGTTCGTAACTTTATTGATTAAAAACCCCTTGAATTCGAAGTGTTTAGCTTAGTTAGTCTTTTATTGCATATTAGGTTTAGTTTAGTTTAAATTGGTTCGCAATTATCCTTCCTGGCTTTGGACCGACAATCCTCTCGTCCGCTTTATTTTATCGTTCTTAGTTTTGTTTTAGTAGTAGCAAAGTAGAAGAAGTAATAGACTAGATTAAACAACCTCGATTCCCGAGATCGACTCCGGTATCAACCTCTTTACTACGATCCTTGCACTTGAGGTATATCGGATTATAAATTTATTACTTGTTGTTTTCCATTGATAAAATCCGTGACAAGTTTTTGGCGCCGTTGCCGGGGAATCGGTACGGTTGTCCGGTTTATCAATTTTTCGATTTTTTGTTATAAGTTTGTATAAAAGGGTTAGTTAGGGCACATTGTAGTATTTTGGCCGTAACTTTCGGCTCGAGTGTCCGTTTGGAACGCAGGACCCCAATTCGGAAAGCTCGTTCCGACGCCGACGACGTGGCAAACCGCCTACGGCCGTTCGGCACCGTTTTTGAGGTCAAAATCTGCCGTTTTCCCTTCCATTTTGGCCCCAGAAGATTTCAACACGTTTTTTTTACCGTCTTAGTTTTTTTTTTTTTTTTTTTTTTTTTTTTTTTTTTTTTTTTAAATTTTTCGTAGGTAGATTTTAATTAGGTAATTAGGGTTTTAGTTAGGGTTTAAGGTCTTCTCTTTATAGTTCCCTTGTGATTAGTTTTTCCTTTTTATCTGTTTTCCGTCTTTCTGTTTTTCACTCCCCATCTTTTCCTACTGTTTTTCTATGTTCCTGCTTCGTTTTTCTGCTTCCAAACGGGCGTCTAGACCAGTGGACGCCCGTCTGTTCTAAATTTCTCGACTCTGAATCGTTTTTAACTTGTCGGACGAGCGTCCATCCAATTTGGACGTCCGTCCAGTTCTTCAGCTTATCCAGACGAGCGTTCGGGTTATCCAGACGCCCGTCCAGTTCATCCTCCAGGCAGACGTCCGTCCAGGACCTTGGACGCCCGTCTGCCCTCTTTCATTTTATTTTATTTTATTTTAATTTAATTTCTTTTCATAGGTTTTAACCTTTCGTTCTTAGTTTAACCTTTAGTTTTTAGTTATAGTGTGCTTGAGGATCGGTTAGCCGAGGAATTCGGAAACTTCATCATTATGGCTGCAGAAGATAGACGTACGTTGGCTGACTACGCTATGCCTGGTGCAGTAACTGTCAACCCGGCTATCGTCTTACCACCATTACGGCACGGACCTTCGAACTCAAACCCGGTCTCATTCGGATGATGCGGCATGCATCAATGTTTCACGGGTCCCCCTCGAAAATCCTCACACACACGTACACACATTTACGGAGATATGTGGTACGACACGCATTCAAGGTGTGAGTGAGGATGTGATTAAACTTACACTTGTTTCCGTTCTCTTTGAAGGGAGAAGCTAAAGAGTGGTATAGCTCTCTCCCTGCAGAATCCATTACCACTTGGGCCGCATTGGAAAAAGAATTTTTAAGCCAATACTTTCCACTGCCAAGACGACCCGGTGTTTAAGGGAAATATACAATTTTTATCAAACGGAAACAGAATCATTCTTTGAGGCATGGAAGAGATTTAGGGCTCTTCTTCGTAAATGCCCCCACCATGGGTTAGACTTGCGAGAGGCAAGTCAATACTTTTTTCGGTGGGTTGACCGAGCTCACCAAGGGCATGGTCAATAGTTCATCGAGTGGGGCATTCCCGAGGAAAACGCCTCGAGAGGGGTGGGCATTGTTCGAAGACATTGCCAAATATAATTATGCCCCTCCTTTCAAGTCGTTCGTCGGCACCACCCCCTCCTCCTAGGATCGAGGAGGTGAAAATGCAAAATGAAATCGCCATGCTTTGAAACGACGGTGGCTACTCTCACGACATCTCCAAATCCGAGTTATCGGACTCCTTCATTTCTACGGAACTCTCAAGTTACGTACCGCGAGAATTGCTCTCGGACGGCCATATGGTTGGCCGGTGTCAATTCAATTCCCCGTTCCTTATCAAGTCAATGCGTCCGAATCATGGACGGTATAATCAAGTCGCATGCCAAGTATGTGACGATATGGGGCACATCGCTCGTTTCGTCCTATGATTGGACGAACGCGAGAGATCAATGCCTTCAATGGCCAGCCAAATCGAGAGGTTTGGAAATCAATTCTACGGCCGGGGCAATTTTCAAAATCGGGGTTTCCGTCAAAGCTTCAATCAAAACTCGAATCTCAATCGAAACCCTAATTTTAATCGAACCCGAGCTTGAATTCCTCCAATCTAAATCAAGGGTTAAATCAAAGTTGGCCTAACAATCCAAATCCCGCATTTCAAAGTCGGTCTAGCCAACCTTTCTCTCAAAACATTCGAACTCTCAAGGCCCTCTCGCGTCGATGATCTTGAAGCTAGATTGGACTCCTATCGAAGGAGGCCGAAGGAGCGAACAATAACTTCCGGAGGGAGCAAAATAATAATATCCAAATGTTGATGAGCACAATCAAGAACCTTGAGAAGCGGATGGTGACCGGCAAGCTTCAGACCATCGGGGCGCTTGCCCGCTTTATGGAGAAAAATCCAAAGGGTGGCCTAGTAACCCAAATTGATTTCAATTGTGGCCAAAGCACCGACCTAGTTCCTTCGATTCCTTATGGCATACCGAGGCCGGTGCAATGAATCTTAGAAGCGGTGCTCAACGAGTGGTCCCTCTCACCGGGGAAACCACTAGCCCCTCCCCGCGGTGATAAGGCGGGGAGGGAAGTTGAGCATCTACGTTCCCCCGTTCGCAAGAAAAGACTCGGGTGGCGATCCCCCGGGAGGTGAAGAAGTTGTAAGTCCTCGGGTGGCTATTCCCCCGAGGAATGAAGAATCAAGTGAAAGTCAGGAGGGTGATCCCCTGACTAATAAAAAGTCTGAAAAAGTTGTAAGGTGGAAGGACATGGAAGACAAAGGCATCGTGCTTCCTCAAAGAAAGTATTTTCGAGAGTGAGTTGAAGAAGCTTCCATTTCCACCTAGGAGAAGCAACATTCCCTTGAGTGAAGTTAAGAAATATGAAAAAGTGCTTAATTTGCTTGAAAAATACTCGGTTAATCTTCCATTATCGAAGTTTTGGTTGAGATGCCTAAGTATACTAAATTCATCAAGGATGTTGTTTCTTCGAAGAAGAAATTAGCGTAAATGGATCGTGCAATTGGTGAGGATTGTTCAATGATCAATTATCCGTTTACCAATCAAAAGAGGTGACCCCGGAAAATTCGTGCTCACATTGCGGATGGGAGGCTTAGTCTTTCCAAATTCTTTATGTGACTTGGGTGCATCCATCACCGATGCCATTGTCCGTGTGTGAGCAAATTTGGGTTTACAAAGTCTTCTAGAACCCACTTCCATGAACCTTCGCCCGCCAATAGATCTTCTAAGAAAGCTTCGGGGATTCGAAAGACATTTTAGTCCGGATCGATAGATTTACCTTTCCCGTTGATTGGTACGTCTTAGATATGGGAAGAGATGAGAAAGTCCCCCGATTCTTGGGAGACCTTTCCTATCCACAACAGAGCCCTCATCGATTGCGATGGTGGGCAAGTGACTATTCGAGTTGGTGACCGGAGGTGAGCTATAGTGTCTCTAAATCTTTTCAAGTACCCTCTGGTTCTCCAACCGGCTTTTCCATTGAGGAGTCATTTAATGACTTCAATGACTGTATGGACGAGCAAGTCAAGGCTGTGGAAGCGGAATATGAGCGATTGATCGATAATCTGAATAGCCATGGTGTGGTTAATCTAGATCAATTAGCAGCTAATTTTGAGGATGAGTTATTAAGAGGAGAAGCTTTGGCAGTGGGACCGCTAAGTAAACTCAGCGATATTGAGTTGAAAAGTGGAGATCTTAAATCAAGTTTAGAAGACCCCCTACAGATCTGGTACTGAAGCCGTTGCCTAAACATCTGAAGTATGTGTTTCTAAGAGAAGGTGACAAGCTTCCGTTAATCATATCCGCCAAGCTGTCTCGACTAGACGAGATGAAATTAATCAACGTCTTGAAGAATAATGAAAAAGCCTTTGGATGGCAAGTAGGAGATATCGAGAGGGATATCTCCGGACATCCGTATGCATAAGATCAAGACAAATGAGGGTGCGAAATGTGTGAGACAACCCCGAGGAGGCTCAACCCTCATATGCAAGAAGTAGTTAAGAAAGAAATCATCAAACTTCTGGACATGGGAATTATCTATGCCATCGCTGATAGTGAATGGGTTTCCCCGACTCAGGTAGTTCCCAAGAAAGGTGGAATTACAATTGAGAAGAATGAGAAGGGAGATGAAATAGCATTGAGACTTGTCACTGGTTACAGAGTCTGTATCGATTATAGAAAGCTCAATGAAGTAACCATGAAAGATCACTTTCCCCTTCTATTCATTGACCAGATGCTTGAGCGTCTGGCGGGGCACGCATTCTACTGCTTCCTGGATGGATATTCGGGATATTTCCGATACCCATCGATCCAGCTTGACCAAGAAAAGACCACTTTTACCTCGCTTCTTATGGTACATTCGCTTATAGGCGAATGCCATTTGGTCTCTCGCAATGCCCTGCCCACTTTTCAAAGATGTATGCTGGCTATTTTTGACGGGCTTGTAGAAAAGTGTATGGAAGTCTTTATGGACGATTTTTCGGTCTTTGGTCAGTCTTTTGACGACTGTCTTGACAACCTAGATCAAGTGTTATCCAGATGTGTGGAAAAGAACTTAGTACTTAATTGGGAGAAATGCCATTTCATGGTAGATGAGGGAATAGTTCTTGGCCACAAGATCTCCGCCAAAGGTATAGAAGTTGACAGGGCGAAAGTAGAAGCTATCGAGAAGATGAGCTATCCCAAGAATGTGCGTGAAGTGAGAGGTTTTCTTGGACATGTCGGTTTCTACGAAGATTCATTCGGACTTCTCCAAGATAGCCAAGCCCCCGTCTACTTTACTTAAGGAAGACGTTGAATTCAATTTTGATGAGAGCCGCAAGCAAGCGTTTGAGGAGCTTAAGAACCGTTTAATCTCTCGCTCCAATTCTTATATCGCCCGACCGGAACTTACCTTTTGAACTTATGTGCGACGCATCAAACTATGCTTGTTGGTGCGGTCTTAGGACAAAGGCTTAACGGGAAATTACACCTATCTATTACGCCGCCACACATTGAACCCTCTCAAGTTAACTATACCACTACCGAAAAGGAGCTTTTGGCCGTGGTTTTTGCTATGGATAAGTTTCGTAGTTACTTGTTAGGAGCTCAAGTGATTGTGTGGACCGATCACGCCGCTTGCGTTATCCGATGACCAAGAAAGAGGCCAAACCGCGCTTACTACGTTGGATATTGACCCTACAGGAGTTTGACGTTCAAATTAAGGACAAAAAGGGCGTGAAAACGTAGTGGGCCGATCACGTTTCCGTAATGTTAAGTGAGGAAAAGGATGCTCCGATGATATAGACCTTTACTTTCCTCTGAGAACATCATGCTGATAGACGGATGTCCTCCTGATATTCCGTGGTATTCTTCCATTGTAAATTACCTTCATGCCTGTTATCTCGATCCAGAAATGTCTTATCAGGAGAAGAAAAAGTTCTTCTCTGATTTGAAATACTTCGTTTGGGATGAACCTTATCTTTTTAAGATCTGTAAAGATGGTTTGCTAAGAAGATGTGTTCCTGAATCTGATCAACATGATATCATTGAGCAAAGGCCACGGTGGACCCACCGGGGGTCACTTTGGTCCGTGGAAAACTTGTTGCTAAGATCTTCCAATCCGGTTTCTATTGGCCTACGATCTTTAAGGACACAGAAGCTTTCTGTAAAGCTTGTGATAGGTGCCAAAGGACCGGTACTCTGACGAGGCGTTTTGACATGCCTTTGAAACCCATTCTAGAATGCGAAGTCTTTGATGTGTGGGGTATCGATTTTATGGGACCATTCCCATCATCTTGCGGTAACAAATACATCTTAGTCTGTGTAGACTACGTGTCTAAATGGGTGGAGGCTCAAGCCACTCCTCACAATGATCATAAGACGGTGATGAAATTTCTAAAGAAGAATATCTTCGTGAGGTTTGGATGTCCACGTGCCTTGATCAGTGATGAAGGGACACATTTCTGCAACCGACCCCTAGCAAAAGTACTTGAAAAGTATGGTGTTCGTCATAAAACAGGCACACCATATCATCCGATGACTAGTGGTCAGGTTGAAAGGAGCAACCAAAGTATCAAGAAAATCCTGGAGAAGACGGTAAACAGTCATCGGAAAGACTGGAGTTTGAAATTGGATGATGTACTTTGGGCTTATAGGACCGCCTATAAAACTCCTATGGGTACATCTCCATATCAAATGGTCTACGGAAAACCGTGTCATCTGCCTGTCGAGTTAGAGCATAGAGCCTATTGGGCTACCAAGTTTCGAACTTTGATTCCCAATCTTGTGGACAACATCGATCCAGCAGCGCTTGCATGAATTGGACGAATTCGGACTCCGTACTTACGAAAGTGCCAGGATTAGTAAGGATAAGATGAAGCTACTCCACGATGCTAAGATTAAGAAAAGAGAATTCCAAGTCGGAGAACAAGTTCTTCTATACAATTCTAGGTTACATCTCGTTCCCCGGAAAGTTGAGGACACGTTGGTCCGGTCCCTTCGAAATTCTCCAAATTATTCCCGGAGGCGTTCTAGAACTCGCGAGGTTATGGTGACCAACCGTTTCGAGTGAATGGTCAAAGGTGCAAGCACTATATTGGTGAGCCTAAAGAGAAACCTTTGAGTGTCCGTTTCCTCGATATCCTCGGGTGTGGTGTTACGGAAGTTGAAGGATTCGATGAGTTTTCACCCGACTTGTTCTCTCGAGGATGACGGTAGTCGTAGATGTGAAGAAGTTCTAGCCGGTAGTTGGGATATGGAAGAATATTGGAAGGAGCGTCAACAAGAATGTCATCGAAGCTTCGAAGACGAAGAAGTCAACCATGGGGAAGTTTAAACGTGTCCGGAAAGCTATAAAGAATTTAACCCCGTGTGTTAGGTGTCGTTTCGCGGCCACACTACTAATCGAGCTTACACGAGGTAGTGGCGGCGTAAAAGTCAAATGGCCCGATCCGGACTAGACTTCAACAAAGTGTCGAGCTAACGACATTAACCAAAGGCGCTACTGTGAGGCATCCTAGATATCCCTTATTCTATTAGGACTCTCTTTTATGTTATTTCTTGTCTTTGATTTAGTTTTTTTTAAGATTATGTTTGTCTCTCGTCGCTGAGCCGTGCTTTATTGTGATGAATGATTACTCTTTTATCTTCTTCGATTTCATCTTTATCCTTCTTTTTCATTTTTGAGATAATATCCCCCTATGTTCCCCGAGGTCCGTTTTGTTTTGTTTGTTCACGTGTGCGGGATCTTTTCGATAGCGATTGTGAGCTTTTCGTTGATATCGCTTTTCCGGTGGATGGTCCACAGCTTTATTGATTTCCTCGGGCATTTCGGATTTGATGCTAGCCACTTCCGGAATTGCCACTTTCGAATTACAATCGCCTAAGTACTTTTACCTTTTCTTTCGTTTCCGCACAACATACGAGGACATGTTGAATTTTTAAGTGTGGGGGAGGGGATAGTTCGATTTGTACCTATGCATATAAGTTTGTTTAATACGCTAGAATGTTTTTATTATGCAAAATGAGAGTAATTTTTCAAAATTTTCCGACACTTTTGTCTTTGTTTGGTCCCGAGTAGGCAATTCAATTTGAAGTTCGTTGTTTTTATAGTCATCTATGCGATATTTCATGTACTTGATAAGTTAGTTGTTTCACCTGACACTATTTTTCACGAGCCATAGTGAATGACGAGCTAACTTATAAAGTTATACCCCGTTTTGGATTAGTGATTTTTGATTTTCTTATAAGTCATGTGCTTAGTGCTACGTATATATCTCGCGAATTATGATAGTTTGTATTTAGTTCCGAAGTATGATATACTGTGAATATCTAGAAGTTTGAATGTGATAAGTAACACGTGACTATGGTCAAATGCAAGTTGAGTTAATGATTGAATCAATTGGGTGTGTCGAAAGCTAGTCGATGATTTGAGTGCGGTAGGGTATGCCACGTATGTCCTATTCCACTATGATGACTAAAAGCTCACGACAAATCGAAAAAGTCGCCTTATGATTGGAGTAAGGTAGGGTATATCTCGAATATCCTATTCTCGCTATGACAGGGCAAGAGCTCATTCGATGTGTGTTTATAAGTGAATAAGTTAAATCAACTAAAAGATATTTTTATGAAATGAATATAAGACTAAGTTCTCGTATGTCTTATCCCCAGTATAAGCTGAAAGATATGATGTAGGGATTATCCTCTGAGTATTTCGGAAAGGCCCTAGATTCATTCGATCATCTTTTTCGGGATATGTCACGTTTGTAGGGTACATCTTATGAGTGTCATTTATTGCTACTCTAGAGGGGGTATTAGCTAGTTTTACTTTGAGTTTCTCAAGTTTGGACTTAGTGGAAGTTTTCTATGGCTTTGCACACCACACACCGGTGAACCTCTAAGTTATTATCTATATGTTATATCTGTTTAGATGCCTAATTTTCGTTTTGTTTTGCTCGGGACGAGCAAAAGATAAGTGTGGGGGAGTTGTTAAGGGTGAAATTCTATGGTTTTCAAGAGTATATTTTATGATATTTTCCCTCTTAATTGTATAATTTGCACAATAAATAGGTCTTATATTGAAATATTGAACAAACGATGTTTTTAAAGACTTAATCGCAATATTGATATAATTATGTGGTTTTATGGTGAAATTATGATTATATGGACTTTATTACAGTTGCGATATTTTCCATTGTGTTATAGGTGCAATTATGAGGCTCAAATGATGATTTAAAGAGATTGAAATTCGAGCTAAGTGATTGAAGGAAGAGATAATGATCAAGTGGAGTGAAGAAAAAAAGAGATAAATATGGAGAAATCACCTTCAAGTCACATTGGACGAGCGTCCAAGTCCCGTCCAGAGTGGACTGGCGTCCAAATAAGTGGACTGGCGTCCAGGAAGGCCAGACTGGCGTCCGCGGCCGACTTTGCTGGAACCGACTTATTTCTCTATATATAGTCGCGTTTTTCTCACACAATATCATCATATATTCGAACCCTAAACCCTAGGGGCGGCTCAGCTGCGTTTTTCTTAGTTTACATACAATTTTATCATCTTTTTATTCCATGTTTTCGAATCAAGCACTTTCTTGGTTCCTTATCATGTCTAGAGGCTAAATCCCTCTAGAACAAGCGTTGTGAAGCCGTTCTACCAACACTTCGATTTCGTTTCAGGATTATCTTGTGAGTATTTTATTCAAGTTGTATCTTTATTATCGTTTATCATTGTTTATTGCAATTTTATCGAAAGATGCTTGCATGTGTGATGTTTACATTGATGAAAATCTTGTTAAACCCTAGATCAATATAATAAAGATTAGATTTTTAACCTATAAAATAACGAGAGTTAATTAGGTTGAATCTCTAGGTTACTAGATTGAGAAATCTTACGCCTTCGCTTTGAAAATAATAATCTTTACTCGAGAGATAGAAGATTAAGAAACGAACTTTTCCAAGAAATTAGGAGTTCATGCCTTGGTTAGGTGAATCACGACTTGGTTAAAGATCACGAGATAATCCGAATTGAAATTGAATGTTGTAGGATAGGTGGATCAATTGCTTGTTCGTTCGTAACTTTATTGATTAAAAACCCCTTGAATTCGAAGTGTTTAGCTTAGTTAGTCTTTTATTGCATATTAGGTTTAGTTTAGTTTAAATTGGTTCGCAATTATCCTTCCTGGCTTTGGACTGACAATCCTCTGTCCATTTTATTTTATCGTTCTTAGTTTTGTTTTAGTAGTAGCAAAGTAGAAGAAGTAATAGACTAGATTAAACAACCTCGATTCCCTGAGATCGACTCCGGTATCAACCTCTTTACTACGATCCTTGCACTTGAGGTATATCGGATTATAAATTTATTACTTGTTGTTTTCCATTGATAAAATCCGTGACATGCATGAAGGGAGTCCACTGAGGGAACATCTTGACCAGCTGAACACAATATTACTTGATTTAAGGAATATTGATGTTAAAATTGAAGATGAAGATGCAGCCCTGACAGACCTAAACCTAACCTTGGAAACGGCGCCAAAAAGCTGACGGACATTACCTAGGCTATACAGATCCTAACCGGCAGTGTACCGGGTCAAATTGTAGTGCTAGTCCGGTGAGTCGTGTCGTATTCCTCGGGGAAAACATGGTAATTCTTTTAAGTGGGGTTAAACACCAAGAAGCTATTATTAACTCGATCTAAGTCGCAGCTTTATCGGTTTCCTCGGGTTAGATAGTTAGATTAGTTAGATGTTAGAGTTAGATGTTAGTAAAACGAAAAATAAAACAAATAAATACTAATATAATATATATTTTTGGATCTAGCCAAGAATACTTTCTTCGAATCAATATCTTTTAGTAGAAATAAATGAGACAGATCTTCCTTTATTCAAGGTGTAAATTATATATGAATCGTTGTACTCCTAAGCTAGACAACTCCTCCTCACACGAGCGTATGAAATTGTCATATGTCTCATCAACTGTCCAATGTCATCCAAAGCATAAGTCACTCCCGTTTTGTCATACGAGCAATGTTTCGAATTTCGATTAAAACAGATAAATTAACGTAATACGATCTTGTGCACAATTTTAATAAGATTTGTTTTTCTAGGACAAATCTGCCCCCGGGTAGGAAATCGGATTCCGTTGTCACGTTTTCACTCGGCCAATTTTACCCTCCGGTCTTTCTATTACGATCTCGTATTCTAATCGTGAGTTGTCAATTCATTAGATTACGTTAAAATAGAAAGAGATTCATTATAATTGGTTTTAATCATTATTACCAGAGTCGATCATTCATTTTACCAAAAGATTAACTAATTCAGATTCATATCTTGGCTAGATATATTTTTAGTTATACATAGATATATATATATTAGATTCTGTCAAAATGTCATGGATTAAACGGCTGGAAGTTTTCCATAATAGCCTTCTGTCAAGATGACAAAATTCTATTACAACCAAATTTAGCCTTTCGATCTAAGCATTTATCAGATTCTCACATATATATAAACAAACATATAGATATATAAATATAGAACAACAAAAAGTAAAACTCAATAAAATTACCCGTTTACTTCGATCTAAGTTGTATTCTTGAAAATAGCAACCTTTCCTCAAAAGCAACTTCTTGATAATCATTTCGAGTATTACAACGATTACTACTTTATTTATATAAAAAAAAATATATATACATACATAGACATATGTATATATACGGGCCCGAAAACAAAATAAAAAGAGAAAAGAGATGAAGAAGGGACATGAAGAAGAGGGAAATGGAAGAAAGGGGAGGAGGTGGAGAAGAGAGATCTTGGCCAAGAGTGGCCAAGATGGGGCAAGGTTTTTTGATGGAGTTGGAGGGGTATATATATATATATATATATATATATATATATATATATATATATATATATATATATATATATATATATATATATATATAGCACATGGGAGCCATCATCAAGCACATGGGAGGGAATATCCATCATTGCAAGTAACATGCACCACATGGGAGAATATAATCAAGTTGAGAAAATATCTCCACTTTTCCCGGCGTTTCTATTGCGGCGCTTATCGATAAAATAGCCATAACTTGAGTTGTAGACCTCCAATTGACGTGATTCAAAATGCGTTGGAAAGCTCATTTGAATATCTACAACTTTTATGAAGAACTCTTCCCCAGAAAATGCCTCTAAGTTGGGTCAAATGTCTGTCGAAGATATTTTACGGTAGAAGCATTCATGACAATTGATCCGTTTGAACTTGTTAGCTTATGGCACATTCTTCCATCCATCAAAATACATCTTCTTAGGCTCAAAACATGTCATTACGTGGAATCTTGGTCAATGTATAATCCTGCAATGAACCACCAAAACACCAAACGTAAATCCGACACGACACTCCGGTTACTAAACCGGTACAAAAACTAATAAAAAACTTATAAAAATACGATAATTTATATAATAACTACTACTTATACATTTGAATAAAACTTAGTAATTTTGACTTGATTTGATACAATAATGCTCAAAATGGTATCAATATTGGGGTAAAATGTCGTAATAATGATCATAAATTTATCTCTCATCACAACCCCTACTTAGCTTTTGGTCGTCCTCGAGCAAAACAAGCGATAAAACAAAATGAATAAGAGATAAATTCATGAAGATATAAGGTATAAGGAACAACTAGATAATACAACCATTAGAATTACAACCAGGTTTAACCTCAATATAAGTGTATAACGAGTGTGTGTGTGACAAGCCTTTTCAATTTCCACTATCCTCTCTTGAATAAATCAAGCAAAACACACAAATATCCATTCGACACGCCCTAATGACTTTCCTAGGTATAAGCAGTAACAGTTCCACACAAAGTTCTTCCGAGTACTTATTAGGATAATCCCTAAAGCATATCATTCAGTTTATACTGGGGATAGTCAGAAGATAACTAAGTTTTCAACCACGCTTAAATTTTTTTTTTTTTTTTTCTTTTCTTTTGATGAACTTAATTTCACATGTGTAGCATATGCCTTCATTCCCGAATAGGACATTTCGTGATAACCCCTAGCCGGACTACTATCATCGGCGCCGGGAGCTTTAAAACCTCATAGTGATATAGGACGTTTCGTGATAACGCCCTACCGCACTCAAATCATTGGTAGCTACAACCGACATATAGATAGTTCATCTTTATTTTAATTCCACTTAACTTATATCCTTTCTATCACATTCAAACCTTCGATATTCACGGTACACGTTCAAAAGTTAGGTACTAAGTTACTGTTATTATCTATAGAATAACCACTAGGATACTGAATGGATACAGTTTAAAATTTTCGTTTCAATATCAAAGGCTTACGTGAAGGAATTCATGTTACACAAATATATTTGGAATTACAATGCACTTACGGTTCACGTTGGTTATACACATCCAAATTGATCATTATATCTTCAAATCCATGAAATATATACCTTATACAATTTATTTTAATCAACTAAATAATGCTCGAAAAAGATCGAAAACTAAGGGATTTATTGATACAAAATAAACATTAATGCCATTGCTAGACCAACGACTCCACTCCCCACTTACGAACTTACATTGTCCTCAATGTAAAGTGAGTGTAAATAAGTTGTTGGGAAAGCAATGGTGCACTAAAACAAGTCAAAACAAATACCGGGATGATATGAAAGGGTGGGTGGGTGGGTCAAAGTTATGACCATTGTGTGTGCAAATAAAATAAAAGTATGTGGAGTGTGACAGTGTAATGCAAAAGGGTAGATAAACGCACCACATAAACTTTTATTGATTTAAAACACACAATATTCCACATAGTTGAACTAATACATGTCACACATTATTTGAAATTTAAAACGAGACTAGATCATGATATGAAATATGTGAGAAAGTATTAACTCTGAGTCTTTTATACCCAGATCCTCAAGGGTTATTTCAAATCGTTCTAACAACCTAAGTCCAAGAAATGATGCATTTGAATTTTTCTCTTTGATTTCCATCAGGATTTTCGGATAACCACCTAATCGTTCCCGTTTAATGTCATTCAAACATTCATCCTAAGACTTGGTGAAACAAAATGAAAATCAATCCTAAGTATTAGCAAAGTATCATCCAAAGTATGAGTAATTATTATATTTAACATTTTTTTCGGGCTGCCTCCCGGTAGCGCTTTTGGTTAACGTCGTTTGCTCGACCAAAATGATAAGGATTAACTAATATAATATACTAAACAAAACGGGATACTTCTAACAATTACTCACAAAAGCACGTAACAATTAAGCACATAATCCACTAAAAATAAATGCTTAAGGAGTAAAAAGGAAGGATAGTACCCGTCATTGACTACATTTATAGTCTATAGCCAGACTTTACCGTGCTTCAGTTTTTAAGGCACTGGTGGTGGGTCATCCTCACGCACTGCATCCGTCTTTTTTATCAATACTGCTTTCCAACATATGTTAGACGAATGCCGTTGAATCCAACGGTTCTTGACCTTTTCCTTTGATTTTCGAGCTTTAGGTTTGCGAGCTTTCACATTATTACTGGAGTCATCTTCTCCAGTTACCTGCGTGTTAGTACGATCCACCACAAGAGAACACAAAGTGTCTACACAAGAACTAGATTCTAGTGTAATGTATGGATATTTCAATGAATTGTAAATGTTGAAGATAACGCGCTCATCATTCACTCCCAAACTAAGCTCTCCCTTACAAACATCGATGAAAGGGGTATTAATAGTTAAGTGCCGAAAAGTGTCAAGAAAACATGCATACTTATTATCCAACTTCATCTTTTTCATTTCATTTCTCGGGGAATGGGGAGTAATTCAAGATCAATAGGGTTAGAATGAATACCTCCCTTTCCCTTGTCGTTAGATGAAGATGGTAAAGCTTCCTTGAATGATTGTGCCTTTTGAAGACATAGTGTGTCATCATTCGGTACTTTTTCTTCAAAATATGCATTGGATGTGGTGATGCCTTTCCGGTTGAACCGATGTGAATTTAGGTTGAGCCGGATAAGGTTCGGTTTGAATTGGCCCTTTCAAACTTGGTTCCTTCCAACCTTTCCAATTCGATTATTTCTATTTTTATTTTATTTATTAATATTCCCTTGGGAATGATCAAGCCCTCGTTCGGGGTTTCATCACTAGTTTCGGTCATTCTCGTATTTCGATTTGAAAATGATACTTGGTCGGGATTTCCCGGCGATATATGACCGCGTTTACTCTCTACTCTTAACTCGCTTTCGTAAGTGTTTAAATCGGGCCTATAAGGATTGAGTGGGGCCTTACCACTTCGGTCATCAACTATCGAAAAATAGAAAAATAACTTGAAATAGATAAAACTCGATGGTGTTTCATTACCGGCCGTTTTCATAACTCGATTTGACAATTCTTGTGGAATAGAAAATATCGAATAGAAAATAACACGAAATCGATAAAAAAAAAACCACAATTTTTTTTTCTCTCGGTAATTACCGAGTCCACTCGATATTTACCGAGTGTTTTTTTTTTATTTTTTTATTTTTTTTAATTGGTATCTTACCAATAGATAGGTACCAACAAAAATAAACGAACCGCGTTTAATATCGAAAATAGAAAATAACTCGAAATTGGTAGAAGAAGAAAATTGGTAACTAAAAGAAGGTAGATACCAACGGAAAATAAAAAAGAAATGAGATAAGAAGAGTGTTGACTTATCCTCGAGAATTTTGAGCTAATACAAGTAGTAACCCTAGACACAAAGAAAGAAATTAGCGACGTTTTCCCCGGCAACGGCGCCAAAATGCGACGACCTGACTCTAAAACGGCGCCGCCGACACCGCCTAACCGGCGGTGTACCGGGTCAAACCTAGTCGGTGAGTCGGGTCGTAAAAAACATGGTAATTCTTTTAAGTGGGGTTAAACACCAAGAAGCTATTATTAACTCGATCTAAGTCGCGGTTTATCGGTTTCCTCGGGTTAGATAGTTAGATTAGTTAGATGTAAGAGTTAGATGTTAGTAAAACGAAAATAAAACAAATAAATACTAATATAATATATATTTTTGGATCTAGCCAAGAATTACTTTCTTGAATCAATATCTTTTAGTAGAAATAAATGAGACGGATCTTCCTTTATTCAAGGTGTAAATTATATATGAATCGTTGTACTCCTAAGCTAGACAACTCCTCCTCACACGAGCGTATGAAATTGTCATATGTCTCATCAACCGTCCAATGTCATCCAAAGCATAGGTCACTCCCGTTTTGTCATACGAGCAATGTTTCGAATTTCGATTAAAACGATAAATTAACGTAATACGATCTTGAGCACAATTTTAATAAGATTTGTTTTTCTAGGACAAATGCGCCCGGGTAGGAAATCGGATTCCGTTGTCACGTTTTCACTCGGCCAATTTTACCCTCCGGTCTTTCTATTACGATCTCGTATTCTAATCGTGAGTTGTCAATTCATTAGATTACGTTAAAATAGAAAGAGATTCATTATAATTGGTTTTAATCATTATTACCGAGTCGATCATTCATTTTACCAAAAGATTAACTAATTCGATTCATATCTTGGCTAGATATATTTTTAGTTATACATAGATATATATATATTAGATTCGTCAAAATGTCATGGATTAAACGGCCGGAAGTTTTCCATAATAGCCTTCATCAAGATGACAAAATTCTATTACAACCAAATTTAGCCTTTCGATCTAAGCATTTATCGATTCTCACATATATATAAACAAACATATATAGATATATAAATATAGAACAACAAAAAGTAAAACTCAATAAAATTACCCGTTTACTTCGATCTAAGTTGTATTCTTGAAAATAGCAACCTTTCCTCAAAAGCAACTTCTTGATAATCATTTCGAGTATTACAACATTACTACTTTATTTATAAAAAAAAAACATATATATACATACATAGTATATATACGGGCCCGAAAACAAAATAAAAAGAGAAAAGAGATGAAGAAGGGACATGAAGAAGAGGGAAATGGAAGAAAGGGGAGGAGGTGGAGAAGAGAGATCTTGGCCAAGAGTGGCCAAGATGGGGCAAGGATTTTGATGGAGTTGGATAGGGAGATATATATATATATATATATATATATATATATATATATATATATATATATATATATATATATATATATATAGCACATGGGAGCCATCATCAAGCACATGGGAGCCATCATCAAGCACATGGGAGGGAATATCCATCATTGCAAGTAACATGCACCACATTGGAGAATATAATCAAGTTGAGAAAATATCTCCACTTTTCCCGGCGTTTCTATTGCGGCGCTTATCGATAAAATAGCCATAACTTGAGTTGTAGACCTCCAATTGACGTGATTCAAAATGCATTGGAAAGCTCATTTGAATATCTACAACTTTTATGAAGAACTCTTCCCCAGAAAATGCCTCTAAGTTGGGTCAAATGTCTGTCGAAGATATTTTACGGTAGAAGCATTCAGGACAATTGATCCGTTTGAACTTGTTAGCTTATGGCACATTCTTCCATCCATCAAAATACATCTTCTTAGGCTCAAAACATGTCGTTACGTGGAATCTTGGTCAATGTATAATCCTGCAATGAACCACCAAAACACCAAACGTAAATCCGACACGACACTCCGGTTACTAAACCGGTACAAAAACTAATAAAAACTTATAAAAATACGATAATTTATATAATAACTACTACTTATACATTTGAATAAAACTTAGTAATTTTGACTTGATTTGATACAATAATGCTCAAAATGGTATCAATATTGGGGTAAAATGTCGTAATAATGATCATAAATTTATCTCTCATCAAGCCCTAATCCTGTTGGTGTCATTACCGGCATCATATGAAAACTTTGTGCGGTCTTTCATAGTTGGGAAGGATACAGTAGCTTTAGAGGATGTGAGGTCTGCCTTACATGTCAGGGAGCTTAGACACAAGGCTGCTGGGACAGACAGGCCCGAGCCGCTGGCTAGTAGGCTAGCGACAATAGTGGAAAATGATATGGACGAGAAGAAGAAAAAGAAGTCGTGGTCCAAAGGTCCTAAGTCTACCGATATCCGTAATTACCGTAAGGAGCGGGGACATTGGAAGTCCAATTGTCCAAGGAAGAAGAAAGCTGCAGGAAGGCAATTCGGCACGGTAGCCTTGGCTACCGAGCAATCGATGAGGATCCGGTTCTAGTTGCGGGGGATTCTACACACCACAATGATGTGTGGATACCGGACTCGGAGCATCCTACCATATTTGTCCAAACGGGGAGTGGTTTTCTACTTATGAGCGGATGGATGGTGGTCAAATCTATATGGCCAACAAGCAAGGTTTGCAAAGTTGTGGGAATTGGCTCGGTAAAGTTAAGGACGAGAGGATGGTAAATTTTGTACACTCGAAGGATGTAAGACATGTTCCACGAGATGACCAAGAATTTGGTATCTCTCGCCCACTTGACGACAAGGGCTTCAATTTCAAGGGTGAAGGTGGACGGTGAATGTCTTTAAATATTCGGTTGTAGTCCTCGAGGCATCAAGAGGGAACCTTGTATATATTATAAGGATCTCAGTATCCGCACCGCTTTGTTGCATCCTCAGCTCACCGGTCTCGAGCGGACTCGGTGTGGCACATGAGACTTGGTCACACGGGTGAAAGGGGTATGCAAGTTCTTTCTTCACGAGGTTTTCTTGGGGGATATAAGGTCAAGAATCTGGACTTTTTTGAACATTGTGTGTTTGGGAAGTTGCACGAAGTAAGTTCTCAACGGGGTTGCACAACACAAAGGCATCACTTGATTATATCCATTCGGACCGCGGGGTCCATCAAAAGTTGAGTCATTGGGTGGTCACGGATATTTTGTGTCATTCATAGATGACTATTCAAGGATGACTTGGGTGGTGATGATGAAGAACAAAAGTGATGCATTCAATAACTTCAAGCGGTGGAAGGCCCTAGTGGAGAATCGCTTAGGCAAGAAAATCAAGAAGCTTCGTACGGATAATGGTCTCGAATTCTGTCGGACGGATTTTGATTCATTTTGTGCAAAGCTCGAGGTATTGCCGGACATCATACTTGTAAGGAATACACCTCGGCGAATGGTGTAGGCGAAAGGATGAATCAAACTCTACTGGAGAGGGCAAGATGTATGCTTTCTCAAGCTGGTTTATCAAGGAGATTTTGGGCAGAGGCTATTAAGACAGCTTGCTACTTAATCAACAGGAGCCCTCACACATGAATCAATCTCAAGACACCATTTGAGACGTGGTCAGGCAAGCCTGCTGACTACTCAGTTCTAAGGGTTTTTGGAAGTACAGCTTACTATCATGTTAGTGAAGGGAAGTTAGAGCCAAGAGCCAAGAAGGGAGTGTTTGTGGGGTATGGTGATGGAGTGAAAGGATATAGGATTTGGTCATCGGCGAGTCCGAGTAATCCTCGGCGGGGACGTTGTGTTTGATGAAAATTCTATGTTAAACTCATCGGTGGGGAGGTCTACCGAGTCCGAAACCGATCTTTGAATCGATAGTGTTGAGAAACGGTGGAGCTTCGGTGGAGTCTACTGATATGCAACAATTAGTGGACCAAAATCAACACTATACTGATCTGGATAATGAACCAGAATCTGATCCAAGCCAGCCCTGTTGCGGAGATTTTGCATCAATAACAAAAGAAAATTTATAACCCTAACCTATATGCAAAACTAACTCCTAACCGACCAAAACATCGGGTTGTTGCTAGTAAAGCGTAATGAGTAAGGGGTCGATCCACAGGGAAAAGGTATGTAGAATCTAATCCTAGTAATCCTCCCAATTGCTACTCAACAAAAACAAATAAACGAAAAGCAAAAGCATAAAAACAGAAAAACATAAAAGAACAATCAAAATATCTAACCTAAGAAACATGGGAACAACCAAAGTACAAACCTAAGTGATTTCAATTCTAGTTAATCTCATGATTCTAATTCAGTTTGTGGTTTCGCCCTTTCACGAGACACAAATCCCTAATCTCTTAGTGAACTTATCTCTCAAGCTATGAAAGCCCACTTTCGTGGTGAATTCAATTATCTATCTCTCATCTTTCGAATGTTGAGACTGATTTACCAAACAAAACTTGGGTGTAGATTCAATTAACTCTCGTTTTTAAAGAACCTAACAACCTAGGAATCTAACTCATTAACTTGTCATCATTAATGGCTAAAACCCTATCTTTCTATGGTGATCTAGCGTTTATGCAACTTCCGTATTATAAACATCAATCGTGAACTAATCTTTCGATTCTAATTCACATGGCATACAAATCGCATAGAAAAATACAAACGACTTAAAGCTCATGAAGATAAAACTGGAATTAAATTAATTGAAAGAAATCAAACTCACATAGTCTTGATACAATGGTTGAACTCCATGGAAACGAAAAGAAAAGCTACATAATCTACTCCTAATCTAACCTCGGTTCACCCGAGCACAAGGCTCGGGTGACCGGCCTTCAAACTCCCAAGTCGGCCGTCGCTCCCTCGAAAATTCGAGTATCAAAAGTATATCCTTAGGGTTGGGGATATGGCTCTATTTATAGAGATAAGAGGCGGTTTGCTGAAAGTCGGCGGCGGACGCCCGTCCAGAATGCTTGGACGGATACTGGACGCCACTTCTGCCAACGTCTGAACTCTCTGTATGTGAATTACGATTCTGGACGCTGCATGGACGCCAGTTCTGATCTGGACGCTCGTCCACCTTATTTGGACGCCAGTTCACTGACGAAATCTTGATATTTCCATCTTTATCTTCATTGTTTGTTGAAGGAAAATACTATTATGTGCCTTCGTCAAAGCCAATGACGATTATCTTTCGGTTATTATGTAACGGTCAATCGCATTTATTGCCATCAATGTAATCTGTGTTCACATTGTAACCGTGACCCTATATAAAGGATTATCTAATGGAATGAGATACGCTTTTTCCCACTTTTACTTTTACACGTTATCGCACGAAGCTCGAAAAAAAAAAAAAAAAAAAAAAAAAAAAAAAAAAAAATTGATTGACCCCCGCCGCCGCCCCGCCCCGCCGCCACCCGCCGCCGCCGCCGCTCTCAATTCTCTCACGTATAGGTCACACACTCACACCGCCGATCTCCCTCACAACGGCGCTCTTGCCGCCCTCGGTCCGCCGGACCTCCGTCCTTTCACCGCCTTGGCGCTTCCTCTTCTTTCGGCCTTCACCTTCACTCACCCTTAATTTTCGCCTTGAAGCGAACGAAATCGCCGGGTTTAGTCGCCGTCCATCGTCTCCGTTCCGGCCGTCCATCGTCTTTTACTCCTTCACGGTAAGTAATTTTCATCCGAGTCTTACACCAATTCATGCTTCTTTATTTTTTGTCAAATTCAAAAATATAGCATTTTAGTCAAATTTGAAACAGACAATAGTTCCTTCATCACTTGCATATGGTAGAGTGGTGTAGACATGAACTATCATGCGGCCATGTGATGCAGATTCTGCAAACAAATAGCAGTAATTAGTCAATAATGCAATTTAACACGGTAGAAATCTCCAAAAGAAAGCACTCTAAATGGAAATTGAGAAAAAAAAATAGACATACTAAGTTGATTCCTCTGCCGAGAAATGCATTGCTAGTAATCGTCGCTGTTAGGTTTCATCTATATTTCTGCAAGCTAACAATGTGTACACACAATTAGAAATAATATATCTTTGAGTAGGAAAAAACATTAAAAATAGTACTAATATTTTAGGAGGAAAGCTAATTCAGGAGGAATTTTTTCTGGAAACTATTAAAAAGCAGATAAATGAATTTTTGTGCTCAAATAAACCTGTTCTCATGATACCTTAATGCGTCAGAGAGTGATTGATATGTATATTTCTCATATTTTCTGTCCGTGCAATAGCATGTTTGTATATGATCATATGGAATACGTTATTTGAAACAAATATTCATCTCTTGAAACATTATGATTATCATGACATATATTATTTGATATGTATATGCATGTCGCCATGAAAAATGTTATGTGCTATGTTTGCCCGAAATTTCAAATTGAGCATAATAATTATATGTTGATTGTCTTATAAATAAGATTATATGTCATCCTATGATAAAGAAATTTCATAGGCGTTATATACTAAGAACAAAACAATCAATGTGATAAAGTATCTTCACAAAGCATCGATAAAATGAGTGACCGCTATGTACCATGGCATCGTGATCCAATTCACACTCTTGGAAATTAATTATTGTGGATGTCTTATGACTACATAATTAATATGCTCTTCACTCTTGTTTATGTAGATGGCGATACAACTCGACCCGAATTTGAAATCTTGGACTCGTAAGGAATTGAGTACCACCGCCGGGTTTCGTATGTGGAAATGGCCTTTGTTGCAAAGGACTACACTCTCACTATCAAAACACCCACCGACCCTAAGGACGACCCATCTCGCTAAAGTAAAAGCAAATGCCCTAATGTTCTTGAGGCGACATATTGACTCTAGCTTACGCCGGGAGTACCTTCGCTGAAAACACCCAAAGAACTCGTGGGATGCCCTGTAGGACGTTTTGGGAACATTCATGACACTTTACTCCCGTAATCGTCTCGCTCGCGGGAATGAAATCCGCTTGCTTGACTACAAAGGGGTAGACCAATTCAACAAGGACATGTTGCGTCTTAGAGCACGTCTCAAATTCTCGTGGAAAGGAACTCACGAAGATGATATGATCCAGAAGACTCTTTCCACTTTTCCTACTTCAAAGACTTATACTAGCGAACCAAGATAGCCGGAGTACGACAAGAAAAATATTACGACCTTTCACAAATTGATCAACATGCCGCAAGTGGCCGAGCGGCATGATCAAGTTCTCATGAATAATAATGCCGACCCGCCGGGACAAAGAAAATTCCCGAGGTTAACTATGGCAAGATGAAAGGTGGAAAGAACCCCAAAGAAAAGGGAGTTGGACGTGCTGAGCCTTACCCACGTGGAAACAATGCACCACGTGGAAAGGGACCTAGGGGCCGTAGTATGGGCCGTGGAGGTCCCCCTAATGTATGGCGCAGAAATGGTGGTGATGGTCCTAGTGGCCATGGTGGTCCTAAGGCTAAGGTGCAAAAGGCACCTAAGAACCCTCAAGAAAAAAGGGAGAGAGTTGGAACCGAACCTTGCTATAGTGTGGAGTTACCGGGCATTGGTATAATACCCGCCGAGCAAGTAACAAAGTAGCAAACCAATTACAAGAGGTATAGGGAATCTAGAGAACAAGAGGCCCACTATACGGAAGATGGAGGCAATGACACCGATGTCAACCTCACAATTGCGTACTTCAATAGCAACAAGAACCCCGCTCGACCAATGGATGTTCCGTACTTTGATTGATCTCGCTTTGCTTATTTATTTATTTTTCCAAGAACATTGTGAAGGCGGAATGCCTTATTTTTAATTAGACTATTTTGGTCTTAAAGTTCATTTGAATAATGGTTTGTTGAATTGGATTTTGATGTACGAGACTTTTATTTTGATTTTCGTTGGCCTATTAATAAATTTCGGATTTTATTCTGAAGTATTGAATTTTATTCGATTTTATTTACCAAGATATACATGGTTCGAAAATAGCACTATTAAGGTGTAAAGCAATACATCTACCATACAATAAACATATATATCGGGATGAAAAGCATATCATTCTATCTCCATCGAAAAACTCTAAAGAATATGAGTTATGTCTTCGACTTTTTAATCTCATCTAATTTAAATGTAGGAATGAATCGAGGAGAAATAGAGTGCTTAGCTGATAGTGGAACCACACACACTATCTTAAGGAATAGACAATTATTTGTCGAGTTAATTCCATGTAATTCATCTCGTGACTACGATGATTGGATCATCACAAGTAATACAAGGGCGAGGAAATGCCACATTTTTGATGCCTAACGGCACAACGATAAAAGTCACAAACGCTCTATATGCACCTAGAGCCAATCGAACCTTGTTAAGTTTCAAAGATATTCGTGCCAACGGTTATCATTTGGAAACTCACCGTGAGAATGGAACCGAATATTTGTATATTACCACAAATGAATGTGGAAGGAAACGCATACTAGAAAAGCTTATGAGTCAATCTAATGGATTATATATTACTACTATTCGGATTATTGAATCCTATGCCGTCACCAACAATGAAATTTGGGACACCGACTCATACAAAGCTTTGGCATGATCGCCAGGACACCCCGGTCGAGATATGATGATCCGTATTTTAAAGAACTCACACGGACATCCCTTCTTTCGAGGAAAAAACAAAATGGGACAAAAATCCGACACAATGCAAAGTGTCCAAAGTAGTGTTGTTTCAAAGCAACCCATTGTCGTCCGAAGCACCGTACGAGTTATATCCCTCTTCCTCATTGACCATTTCCAAGGCACACCAATCATTTTGCAAAGCCTCGCTCTTTAGCAAAAACAGATCGAGACCTTCCTATGCTAAAGACATGAAACAAAACATTCCATTCTTACAAAGAATACAAGGTGATATATGTGGACCTATCCATCCGTAATGCGGGCCATTCAAGTATTTTATGGTTCTCGGTGGATGCCTCGACACGCCGGTCACATGTCGCATTATTGTCCACAAGGAATGCCGCATTTGCAAAACTCTTAGCACACGATTATACGTTTAAGGGCTCACCACCCTGATCACCCTATCAAGTCTATAAGGCTTGATAACGCTGGAGAGTTCACATCAAAAGCATTTGATGATTATTGCATGTCTATCGGGATTGATGTAGAACATCCTGTACCCCATGTGCATACACAGAATGGTCTCGCAGAAGCCACCATCAAAAGGCTACAGATGGTGGCCAGGGCATTGGTTATGCGCACCAACTTGCCCCTATCTGCTTGGGGTTATGCAATATTGCACGCAGCTTTACTTATTCGTTTCAGACCCACTGCTAGCCAACCATTTTCTCGCGTACCGGCTTGGTTACCTGGATATGAGCCCGATATTTCACACTTACGCATATTTGGTTGTGCAAAGATATGTGCCTATTGCGCCTCCACAACCGCACTAAAATGGGTCCTCGCAGACGATTAGGTATTTATGTTGGATATGAATCCCCAACTATTATCCGCTATTTGGAACCTTTGACAAAGCGATCTATTTACCGCAAGATTTGCGGATTGTCACTTTGACGAGACTCGTCTTCCCGTCGTTAGGGGGAGATAAGAAAAAGGATTTTCTAAGGGAACGACAGAATTGTCGTGGTTTGTCCCCACTCGCCTCATTTTGATCCCCGTACCTCACAAAGTGAAAGTGAAGTGCAAAGAATACTTAATCTTCGAACGTAGCGCATTCGATGCCCGATGCGTTCTCTCGATATTGCTAAAGTGACAAGATCACATATACCACCGCAAACGTGCCCGCAAGGTTAGAAGTCCCCAAAAGGGGCACAATGATGTAGCTAAAGGCATTGCGACCACACTTAGTGGAGGTGTGGATGAGGCCGTGGCTGCCCAAAGGAAGAGGGGAGACCACTTGGTTCGACCGATACTCACCCAAGGAAGAAGAGGGCGAGTAAGGCACAATCCGACCCATTAATCATCAATGTAGAGAATCCCTCTCATGAGATTATCTCTCGATTACGCTTATGTCCATGAATCAATACCGGAGGACGCTCCGATGTTTGAATTGATTCCGAGAACAAAGAAATCTCAATGGATTATGAGAGTGCATACGAGTTGATGGAAAGATCTTCCATGCACATTGATGATATATTTGCATATACCGTTGCTCAAGAAATCATAGAGCACGATGATGTCGAACCACGCTCCGTTGCGTAATGTCAACAAAGAGCGATTGGCCTCAATGGAAAGAAGCAATCCAGGCGTAACTAGATTCTCTCGACAAAGAGACAGTATTTGGTCCGGTAGTGCTAACCCCACCAAGTGTAAAGCCCGTAGGACATAAATGGGTATTTGTCGAAAGCGTAATGAGAAGAATGAAGTCCTAAGGTACAAGGCTCGCCTTGTGGCGCAAGGTTTCTCACAACGCCCGGAATTGACTATGAGGAGACATACTCTCCGTAATGGATGTAATAACTTTCCGTTACCTAGTTAGTTTAGTTGTTTCCGAAGGATTGGAAATGCACTCATGGATGTGGTTACAAAGATATCTCTACGGGGATCTTGATTCGTAGATATACATGAAAGTGCTCGATGGTCTTTCATTACCCAAGTCAAGTGACTCTAAACCACGGAGTGCGTTTGCAATCGATTGAAACGCTCACTTTACGGATTAAAACAATCCGGGCGGATGTGGTATACCCGCCTAAGTGACTACTTGATTGGGAAGGGATATAAGAATGATGAACTATGCCCCCGCGTATTCATAAAGAAAACAAGTTCCGGATTTGCAATTGTAGCAAGATATGTCGATGATATGAACATAATAGGTACTCTTAATGAAATAAGAGAAACCGCGAGCTATTTGAAATCCGAATTTGAGATGAAAGATCTTGGGAAAACTCGGTTTTGTCTAGGCCTTGAACTAGAACACCGAGCTTGTGGAATACTTATCCACCACCGCATATGTCCAAAAGATGCTCGTGCGATTTAATATGGACAAAGTGCACCCGTTAGCACTCCCATGATCGGTCGAAGTTTGGACATAAAGAAAGATCCATTTCGTCCAAAGGAAGATGACGAAGAGCTATTGGGAGCCGAAATTCCCTACTTAAGTGCAATAGGCGCATTATTGTATTTAGCTCAATGTACTCGACCGTATATTGCATTCTCGGTGAACTTGTTAGCTAGATTCAGCTCCGCGCCAACGCAACGTCATTGGAATGGTATTAAAAACATATTTCGATACCTAAAAGGAACCATTGACTTGGGCCTATTTTTTCCCTACACAAAGACAAGAGGGACCGTAAATGAAAATACAACCCCTAAAGAAAATATCGACAAAAATCGCCACCCCCTACTCGAAACCCCAAACAATGTATTAGTTGGGTTTGCGTACGCCGGGTATCTATCCGACCCACATAAAGGTCGTTCCCAAACCGGTTATGTATTTACCATTGGGAACACGGCGATATCTTGAGATCAACCAAGCAAAGTCTTGTGGCTACCTCCTCGAACCACTCGAGATTATTGCTCTACATGAGGCGGTTCGTGAGTGTATATGGATAAGGTCCATCATTACACATATTCGAGGGACCAAAGGGTTTAAGTTCCACCACCGAAGAGCCTACTTGCATTTATGAAGATAATGCAGCTTGCATCGAACGTATGAAGCTTGGTTATATCAAGGGTGACAACACAAAACACATATCACCAAAGTTTTTCTATAACCAAAGAACAACAAGCTCTCCTCAAGATTCAAGTGAATCAAGTAAGGTCCGAGGAGAATGTGGCGATTTGTTTACCAAGTCACCGCCTAAAGCAATATTTGAGGAACATGTGAAAAATATAGGAATGCGAAGGCTTTCAAAGCTTCCTTGATCGGTGTAAGGATCGGGGAGATATAGACCTCGTGGGGAGTCTAATACACACATGTTATCCTTAAAGATTAAAGGTGCGTTGTGCTCTTTTTCCCTTTGACCAAGTTTTATTTTGTCCCACCGGGTTTTGTTACTTGGCAAGGTTTTTAACGAGGCAACGATCCATGCACCATTTCGCCTTTGACTTGGCACAAGGGGGAGTGTTGAAGGAAAATACTATTATGTGCCTTCGTCAAAGCCAATGACGATTATCTTTCGGTTATTATGTAACGGTCAATCAGTATTTATTGCCATCAATGTAATCTGTGTTCACATTGTAACCGTGACCCTATATAAAGGGATTATCTAATGGAATGAGATACAGTTTTTCCCACTTTTACTTTTACAAAATTAACACTTATATTGATATGTTTTCATATTTAATCATTAAAAACACCATTTACTCAATATTTAACTATATAGCTCAATATCTATGAAAATAATACGAATGTAGGGGAAATTGATATAGAAAATATATGTAAAAATCACTATAAATTAGCCCTTAACAACACCCCCACACTTATCTTTTTGCTCGTCCCCGAGTAAAACAAAACAAAGTCAAGCTCGAGATAAATAAACATCTACGCAAATATAAAGTATATTAAATAACTTAGAAGTTCACCCAAGTGAGTGTGTGCATAGCCATAATAAACTTCCACTAAGTTCCACAATTTGAGAGTTATTCAAACCAAAACTAGCCCGGTTTCCCATCTAAGTTAGAAATATTCAAAAACTATAACAGGCACTTTACAAAACATACATATCCCAAAAAGAAATAGTAGAGAATATCTAAAACATTTCGACAGACTCGAGAGGATAATCCCTACAACATATCCTTCGGTTTATACTCGGGGATAAGATTAACGATAACTCAGTCCTTACTTATTCATAATAATATATTTCAATATTTTCACTTTTTCCACATTTTCTAACACACATCAGAATAAGCTTTTGCCCTCATAGCAGAATAGGACATTTCAAGATAATCCCCTACCTTACTCCAATCATAAGGCAGCTATAAACTGACTGTCGTGAGCTTTTGGTCATCATAGTGGAATAGGACATACGTGGTACACCCTACCTCACCCAAATCATAAACCAAATGCCTTCCGACACACACAATTACAATTATGTTTACTTAGAGATTTCTGGCTGGCAGTGGAAAAGATTATTTTCTAGTAGCACAGACCACTGAGCATAACACCTCAAGTAAACAATTTATTACTATTGCAAAGACTCAATCACGTTTCACTTATCACATTCAAACCTACGGATATTCACAGTATGTCATACTTTAACTCTAGAATACAAACTACTAAACTTTTCAAGAATTGTACATAAGCAAAGAAACATGCCATAATCATAAAAAAAATCTCCAACTAAAATGGGGTAGGCTTTCAACATTTAGTTCATCATTTACTATGGCTCGTGAAAAAGAGTGTCGGGTGAAACAACTAAAATTACTAAATATACATAATATAGCAAAAATGATATAAACTCAAGCAAAGATATGCCTTTGTCTACTCGGGATATAACAAAAAATTTGAAAATTAAGCACTTTTCATAGAAATACTAAAAATATGAGCAAACGAAAGTAGACACATAAATCATCTATCCCCTCCCCCACACTTAGATTGCAACTTGTCCTCAAGTTGTGCAGAAATAATAAATTAGAGAACTTAGCTGATTGGATGCTGGCAATTCTGGAGGAACCAACAAGAACCAGGATTGCTTGCATAGCTCGGTAGACTGTGGAGCATCACAGGTAAACTGAATTCATCGTGAAAGTGCACAATAGCTATCAAAAATATCCTGCACCACTTGATCAGTGCAAAAAGAGTCTACGGGGAAAAGATTAGACTTATACAAATAAAGCACATAAGGAAAAGAATTTATAGAGATATTCAAATTATGCTCAAATAAAGATGGAATACATATACATGAAAATATCACAAACTCGTAGGCTAGGTGCAACTATATGAAAACAAAGTACAATGCAATCTACATGACAAATCCTAAAAATAAAAACGAGGTAGTATTACGGAAACCGACAGTTAACTACTCTCAAGAAAAATAAAAGAAAATTAGAAAAACAATGCAACTATATGACATGCAACTAAATGATATGCAAAAATAAAAGAAAATAAAAGAAACGAAAACTAGCCTACTAATGTGCAACATAACATGCATATAAACGTCTACCACATAATGACAGGTTACGATAAACGACAGTGCTGTCACTACATGCAGACGCGCCTTAAGACTTATCTAAAGTGATAGACTTATGGAAACCAACAGTTGTCTATACTAAAAAGATATAACTCATATGGTCCGAGTTGTAGCATACGGAAAACCGACAGTAGCTACCCATATGAACTATAAAAACAAAGGAAGCACGTAAGTCTTAACACTAATAAGATTCATGACAAGATATGCGACCTACGTAAACGACATTAGCTACACTAACATTAACATAACAACTATAGCATACGAGAACCGACAATTCTATAGCATGCATGAATCAAGTATAAGAAATGAATCAATTATCTAACATGGATTCATAGATGGAAAAATATAAAATATGTAGGTTCAGGACATCTATGTAATATTACTTAGCCACAGAAGCTCGAATGAAAGCAATCCAAGTTAAATAAAAGCATTAAAACAAGATCAAGAAGAACCTGGACCATGAACTGGCGTTTAGTAAAACAGACGGGCGTTCACCTCAAAATACAGCTTTGGACGAGCGTTCAGCAAAACAAACGCACGTTTGACTTGAAAACCAACCGGACGGACGTTCAGAAAGCATAGACGCTCGTCTGGTCCTTTAAACCGAACAGAGTCGAAAATATTTGAACGGACGAGCGTCCAATACTTTCAAACGCTCGTTTACTCCGCAAACTAAAGAATCGGACGGGCGTTCACTAACTTGAACGCTCATCCATACAACGAATACACGGCAGAGAGCAGAAAACGCGGACAAACCCTAAAAACTTAAAACACATATTAACACAGATCACGACGACCACTTTCAATTAAAGCACAAAGAGGTTAGATCGAAAAAACACATAAACACATACTTCACGTTTAAACAAATCGAGTAAAAAACTTTTGCACATTCTTAACCTTATGGTCATCGAAACACGGCAAAATAAAAACTCTCGATTTGGTAAACGCTACTTTTATTAAAACGAAAAATAAACGTAACAAAATCGAGAAATATCAAGACTAGATTCAACATGACACATATTCCCCGGCAACGGCGCCACTTTTGTTGCGGAGATTTTGCATCAATAACAAAAGAAAATTTATAACCCTAACCTATATGCAAAACTAACTCCTAACCGACCAAAACATCGGGTTGTTGCTAGTAAAGCGTAATGAGTAAGGGGTCGATCCACAGGGGAAAAGGTATGTAGAATCTAATCCTAGTAATCCTCCCAATTGCTACTCAACAAAAACAAATAAACGAAAAGCAAAAGCATAAAAACAGAAAAACATAAAAGAACAATCAAAATAAATCTAACCTAAGAAACATGGGAACAACCAAAGTACAAACCTAAGTGATTTCAATTCTAGTTAATCTCATGATTCTAATTCAGTTTGTGGTTTCGCCCTTTCACGAGACACAAATCCCTAATCTCTTAGTGAACTTATCTCTCAAGCTATGAAAGCCCACTTTCGTGGTGAATTCAATTATCTATCTCTCATCTTTCGAATGTTGAGACTGATTTACCAAACAAAACTTGGGTGTAGATTCAATTAACTCTCGTTTTTAAAGAACCTAACAACCTAGGAATCTAACTCATTAACTTGTCATCATTAATGGCTAAAAACCCTATCTTTCTATGGTGATCTAGCGTTTATGCAACTTCCGTATTATAAACATCAATCGTGAACTAATCTTTCGATTCTAATTCACATGGCATACAAATCGCATAGAAAAATACAAACGACTTAAAGCTCATGAAGATAAAACTGGAATTAAATTAATTGAAAGAAATCAAACTCACATAGTCTTGATACAATGGTTGAACTCCATGGAAACGAAAAGAAAAGCTACATAATCTACTCCTAATCTAACCTCAGTTCACCCGAGCACAAGGCTCGGGTGACCGGCCTTCAAACTCCCAAGTCGGCTGCTGTTCCTCAGAAAATTCGAGTATCAAAAGTATATCCTTAGGGTTGGGGATATGGCTCTATTTATAGAGATAAGAGGCGGTTTGCTGAAAGTCGGCGGCGGACGCCCGTTCACCCAACCGGACGCCCGTCCAGAATGCTTGGACGGATACGGACGCCAGTTCTGCCAACGTCTGAACTCTCTGTATGTGAATTACGATTCTGGACGCTGCATGGACGCCAGTTCTGATCTGGACGCTCGTCCACCTTATTTGGACGCCAGTTCACTGACGAAATCTTGATATTTCCATCTTTATCTTCATTGATTTCTTTCCTTATCTCTTTTATTCTTCCATATCTTTGATTGATCCTCTCTCATCTCGAAATTAGCTCTTTAAGATCACCTTTTCCATCATTAATTGGGTATCTACAAATATCAAAAACATACCAAAACGTAATAATTTCCAAAATAATATAAAAAACACAAATTAACACTTATATTGATATGTTTTCATATTTAATCATTAAAAACACCATTTACTCAATATTTAACTATATAGCTCAATATCTATGAAAATAATACGAATGTAGGGGAAATTGATATAGAAAATATATGTAAAAATCACTATAAATTAGCAATCTTGATATTTCCATCTTTATCTTCATTGATTTCTTTCCTTATCTCTTTTATTCTTCCATATCTTTGATTGATCCTCTCTCATCTCGAAATTAGCTCTTTAGGATCACCTTTTCCATCATTAATTGGGTATCTACAAATATAAAAAACAAACCAAAACGTAATAATTTCCAAAATAATATAAAAAACACAAATTAACACTTATATTGATATGTTTTCATATTTAATCATTAAAAACACCATTTACTCAATATTTAACTATATAGCTCAATATCTATGAAAATAATACGAATGTAGGGGAAATTGATATAGAAAATATATGTAAAAATCACTATAAATTAGCCCTTAACACCTACTGAGACCTCAGCAGGGCGTCATACAAACATTGATCGGCGAGTCTACCGCCAGGCGGGCCTGAAGATCTAATGTTGGGATACCTCCAAGGAGATATGGATATGATGATTTGGCCGGATATGCACTCCAAGTTGCGAAAGAAGTAGAGGTTGCTTGAACCTACTACTTACGGGGAAGCGGTGACATGTACGAAGCATCTCGGTGGCATGCGCCATGGGAGATGAAATGGAGTCATTACGAAGAATCGGACTTGGGAATTAGTCAAACGACCTACGACAAGGGAGTTGTGACTTGTAAATGGATTTTCAAGAAAAAGGAAGGAATAACTAAGGCAGAAGGGGTCAGATATAAGGCACGTTTGGTTGCAAGAGGATTCAGTCAAAAGGAAGGGGTTGACTTTGATGAAATATTTTCACCTGTGGTCAGACACACTTCAATCAGGGTGTTACTAGCAATGGTGGCACAGCAGGATCTGGAACTTGAGCAATTAGATGTGAAAATTGCTTTTCTACATGGTGAGGTGGATAAGGAGATATACATGACACAGCCTAAGGGTTTTCAAGTTCCTGGAAAGGAAAATTATGTTTGCAAGTTGAAGAAATCATTGTATGATTTGAAGCAAGCTCCAAGGCGGTGGTATAAAAGGTTTGACAGTTTTATGCTTCACCAGGGTTACAACAGAAGTCCTTATGACTGTTGTGTATACCACAGTCTGCTGAAAGATGGATCATATATCTATCTTGTTCTGTATGTGGATGACATGCTGATAGCTACAGCAAGGAAGTCTGATGTTCAAAATCTGAAGAACCTTCTTAGTGCTGAGTTTGAAATGAAGGATTTAGGTGCAGCCAAGAAAATCTTGGGGATGGAGATCTGGAGAGATAGAAGTCAGAAGAAATTATTCTTGTCTCAGCAGGGTTATGTGCAGAAGATATTGGCCAAGTTTGGGATGTCTGCTGCAAAACCAATAGATACTCCTATGGCATCAAATGTTCATTTGTCTGTTTATGCTTCACAACACCAAGAGAAGGAGTATATGTCAAAAGTTCCCTATGCTAGTGCGGTTGGCGATCGATGTATGCCATGGTGTGCACTAGGCTCGATCCGGCTCGGGCGGTCGGTGTTGTCGGCGGTTTATGGCTCAACCTCGGAAAGGAACACCGGAAAGTCGTTAAAAGGATATTCGGTACCGAGAGGTACAACCGATGTTGGTCTCATTTATGGAGGTGATATCGGTCCGGTCACAAGTTACCGTGATGCTGATTATGCAGGTGATGTTGACAGTAGAAAATCAATGACTGGGTATGTGTTTACATTGGGAAATGCAGTGGTCAGCTGGAAAGCTACTCTTCAGGCTACAGTAGCCTTATCAACTACTGAAGCAGAATACATGGCTCTTACTGAAGCAGCTAAGGAGGTTATCTGGTTGAAGGGGCTAGTCAGTGATTTGGGGTTGCATCAAGATCAGGCTGATATATATTGTGACAGTCTTAGTGCAATATGTTTAGCCAAGGATCGGGTTCATCATGAGAGAACCAAGCATATTGATGTCGGTATCATTTCTTGAGGAATGAGAAGAGGGTTGTGGTGAAGAAGATTGGCACAAAGGAGAATCCTGTCGATATGTTCACTAAACCAGTTCAGCAGAGTAAGTTTCAGCTTTGCCTGGACTTACTGAATATTCAAAGCTTATAGTCTGTTTCTGGAAACTTTACTGAGGGCAGATCAGTGGAGTGGATGCTGTGGAGATAGTCTGGTACAAGTACATCTGGCATTGACGAACGCATCTGGTACAAGTACATCTGGTTATGCAATCTGTTTGACTCTAGTGAGAGTTGAAGTCAAGGTGGAGAGTTGTCAGTAAAGTGACTTAAACTCTACATCTGGTGGAACCAATCTGAAGACTCAGCTGTGTGATGGACAGCTGAGAAGGGTATTCAATTCGTGCATCGCAGGTGGAGTCTACCGAGGCTTCGTCGCCAGGGTAACTATCGGCGGGGTGATAGTCCGTATCTGTACCGGAATACGACGGGGTCCCACATCCGTTAATTCTCGTTATGTGACGGCTATACGGTGTCATTAAAATGAGGACACGTGTAGGGGTATTTATGGTGCATCGACAAAGATTCCTTGCGGCTAGGGTTTAGGGATTTGTGCCTATAAATACGCTTGTTGTCTCATTATCTGTGTGTGTTGAAATCGTAAATTCAGTGCATAATAAAATATCTCTTTTCTGCCCGTGGTTTTTTACCTCTCCCACTGAGGGGTTTTCCACGTTAAATCTGTGTTCTTCTTGTTTCTGTTATCTCCTTTGATTGTTTATGTTTGATGGCTTTTGTTTCTGTTTCTTGCATCTGAAGTTATCTCCATCAGTTTTATAACAACTAGACAGAAGAAAACCCTTCAAAGTCCCACGCACGGCTTCAAACCTCAATCTTTAACAAGGATCATCCCAAAACTAAAAAGAGGAGGAGCCATCCTCTACCAGGGCTACGTAACATGTTAATCGGCAAAACAAAAGACGTGAGATTACAATACTAAAAGAAGACTAAGCAAGTCTGAAAATGAAAGATATGAGATGATATAATCTCAGATCATCAAGAAGACTAAGCAAGACTGAAAGAGCGATGCGAAAGAGCATCCTTCGTGGCTTCCTAGTCCGGTCACAATGTCGCCCACTTAACTTATGTTGCCGCAAATAACGCGACTCGAATGAGTTTCTATTAGAAGCCGAAAATATCGGCAAGAAAGATAAAAACGGAGTCCTTCCCATAGCTTTCAAGGCCAATCACAAAGTCAACCCACTTAAACTTATCGGAATGAGTTACCAAAAGAAGCCAAAAAAATCAATAAAGATAAAATCTATGATCATGAGAAGACAAAGCAAGCTTGAAATGATACGATCTATTACCTCCCATCTTCGCTATATCCGAAATCATTTTCCGACATTTACCTCATCTACAAAAGAGGTTTTTAGAATGGGTAGATCTTCATTGTGTTAGAGAAATAAATTGATTATTAAGTTAATTGAGTTTATTATTATCTAAGGCTATGCCAGCCATGTTATTTCTCATTACTAGAGTAGTTTGCACATGTTTCCCATTATCTAGGTAGTTATTTTCGGTTTCAAGCCATGATCCATGTTTCCTATTTTATAGGAAGTGGACTAATGGGTAGTTTATTACTACTTGTATATATATGTTTGATCCATCAATGAAATTCTTAAGTTTTCCCAAAAACTATCTCTTCCATAAAAGTTAACAGTGGTATCGGAGCCAAAATCTCAACAGCAGTTGGAGAAAAGATCCATGGCCTAAACAAATTTTGTTCAGGCTTTCATCCCAAAATTTGATGGACAGCATTATGATCACTGGAGCATGTTGATGGAGAACTTCATGCGTTCTAAGGAGTACTGGACCATCATTGAACAAGGAGTGGTTGAACCAACAGGAAATCCACCCCCAACTGAGGCTCAGAGAGCAGATTTTGAGAGCAAAAAACTCAAGGATCTGAAGGCCAAGAACTACCAATTTCAAGCAATAGATAGAGCCATCTTGGAGACCATTCTCAGCAAGGAGTCATAAAAGGATATATGGGATTCAATGAAGAGGAAGTACCAAGAAAATGCCAGAGTAAAGAGATCACAGCTACATGCCTTAAGAAGAGATTTTGAAACCTTACAAACGAAGGAATGTGAATCTGTCTCAACTTATTGTGCTAGAACCATGGAAATCTGCAATAAAATGAGATTTCTTGGTGAAAAGATGGAGGATGTAGTGGAGAAAATTTTGTGGTCTCTAACCTCAAGATTATGTGGTGTGTTCCATTGAGGAATCCAAAGACATTGATGCACTGTCTCTTGATGAATTGCAAAGATCTTTACAAGTTCATGAACAAAATATGAAGAGAAGCTCAGCAGCATCAAATGAAGAGCATGCCTTGAAGACCACTGCCTATAATAGCAACTATAATGGCAGGGGTAGAGGCAGAGGAAGAGGTAGAGAGAGGACTACCAGAGATTCTGACAGCAGGGACAACTCTCAGGCATCCAAGAATGGAGAGGGTAGAGATACTGCTAACAAAAAGAATGTTGAATGCTTTAGGTGTCATAAATTTGGACATTACCGGTCAGAGTGCAACACCGTTGCCGGCGGACAAGGAGAAAGGGACTCGACGAGAGTCACTTTGCGACAAAGAGGAGGATGAGACTCTGATGATGACTACTCAGCATGAGCAGACTTCAGCACCCCAAGTATGGTATGTTGATAAATGATGCACTAATCATATGTGTGGTAATAAGGCATTATTCTCTTATTTGGATGAATCTTATCATTCAAAGGTGTATGTTAATTCTTTCAGACTATCAGACTTGTGCTATCTTTGGCATCACAAATCAGTGGAAAGTACATCAAATGGATGTAAAATCAGCATTCTTGAATGGCCAGCTGGAAGAAGAGGTATATGTGGATCAACCACAAGACTATGTGAAACATGGAGCAGAAAACAAAGTATATAGGCTTAACAAAGCCTTATATGGACTCAAGCAAGCCCCAAGGGCTTAGTACTGCTGTATTGATTCTTATTTTGTGAAGGCATGTATCACAAGGTGCCCATACGAACCTACCTTGTATGTGAAAGTTAACAAAGAAAGGAATGCTACCGATTGCTTGTTTGTATGTGGATGATCTTATCTTCACCACCAGTGAACTCAGCATGATAACAGAGTTTAAGGAGGCAATGAAGAACAAATTTAGCATGACAGATATGGGAATAATGCAATAATTTTTAGGCATTGGGGTTCAACAGACTGAGTCAGGAATACTAATTTCTCAAAAAAAGTATGTATCTGAAATTCTCAGAAGGTTTGGGATGAAGGATAGCACTCCAGCACTCACACCATGTGAAACTGGTGTGAAACTTAGCAAAGAAGGAACATGTAGTAAGGTGAATCCCACCTTATACAAGCAGATGATAGGGTGTCTTTTATACTTGACAGCAACAAGACCTGACATTATGTATGCTGTAAGTGTAGCAAGAATATATATGGAGACACCCTCAGCAGACCACTTAAACTATGTGAAGAGGATTCTAAGATACTTGAATGGAACCATGAATCTTGGCATCGGGTATGGTTCAGCAGAGAAGGCTCATCTGACTGGATACTCTGACAGTGATTATGCATGAGACATTGATGATAGGAAGAGTACTTCTGGTTTTGTGTTTATGTATGGAAGAAGTGCTATCAGTTGGTCCTCAAAGAAGCAACCAATAGTCACTTTGTCCACAACTGAAGCAGAGTTTGTTGCAGCAGCACACTGTTCATGTCAACTGATATGGTTAAGGAGGATGCTGAAAGTTCTAGGTCAAGTTCGACGGATCGGGAATATTATGTACTGTGATAACAGTTCAACTATCAAGATATCCAAGAATCCAGTGTTAAACAACAGGAGCAAGCATATAGATATGAAGTATCATTTCCTGAGAGACCTATGTGAAGAAGAGATTATTGAGTTGCAGCATTGCAGGAGTGAAGATCAAATAATTGATATAATGACTAAGGGACTCAAGAGGGATCAATTTTTGAAGCTCAGAGACAAGCTGGGCATATGTGAAGTAATCTGAACTGCCAGCTCAGATTAAGGGAAGAAATGTTAGAGACCTAAATTGATTATTGTATTGTACCAAAAACTCTACGGGGAAACATAGGTAAAAGTTATACCCAAAAGCCTATAATTTGTATAACATTTCTTCATGTATTATTGTTTATGCATTAGTAGATTGAATTATCCTTTTACCGAAGCAGTTCTACAAGGTGCATCGTCACGCGTGACTCGTGAGTAGGTCGCGCGAGACTCATGCGTGGCTTCTGTTGGGCAAAATTGAGCCCGATGCATAATGCACGCACGACTACGTAAGCATATTTTTCAAATTGTTTCCTACAAGGCACATGCAACAAATAACTAACAATATAGACATATTTCCTCAAGTTTCCCTATTCAAAACCCCACGTCTTCCTTTATCTTTACAGATATTTATGTACTCTGTACTCTCATTTTTCATGTTTTATATATATATATATTACATTTAACTTTCAATATTGAAGCGATACATGAAATAAATGACACAATGATTTAACGATTTGGAATAAATTCATACAATTCCCACAAAATACATTCCACGCCTTAAACTATAAGGTATTTTAGAATTTTTACACGATTTAAGAAAATGAAAGAATGAGAGAATTCAGGCCAGCCCTAAAACCCTGTACCGCTCTCGTTCTTCCCCGGTTTCATGGCGGATCCGCTGCCTAAGGTTCCCTTGGAGCCCTCACAACCACGCAGCTACGCCCAGATCACCGACCAAGCAGCCACGCACTCCACCTTCAATGCTGACACGCTGCAAGCCTCCACTTTCAAAGGCGAGCCGTCGCTAATTATTCCAGCCGACACCGGAGTTGCCATGGCCGCCAGTTTTCAAAGGTCAATTGTTGGCAAATTTCGCAGGCCAGGTCCCCCTCTTGACATGATCAGAAAAATTTAAGCGTCCAAAACTATAAAGGTAACTATGTTTTAGGGCTTTTAGATAGTAAACACACTTTTATTTGATTTCAGCATGATGAGGATTATATCATATTATTTTCGAAAGAATCCTGTCAAGTAGGCAATAAAAATATGCGTGTGTTCAAATGGACAGTAGACTTTCATGTTGATCGCGAGTCATCCATAATCCATGTTTGGATTTCTCTACCGAAACTCCCACTTCATCTTATGAATAAGGACTTTATATTTAGCTTGATGCAATCGGTTGGAAAACCTCTTAGAGTTGATGCTGCTACGGCTGAACTTCCTAGACCTTCGTTAGCTCGGTTTCAAGTGGAGGTTGATGTTTTAAATAATGTACCTAGTCGTATCTGGATTCGAAAAGATAACGGAGATGGTTTCTGGGAACCTATTCTCCCGGAAGTAAATCATCTTGCTTATTGTACTCACTGTTGGCATATGGGTTGTAATCAAGACTCTTGCATCGTTAACTAGGGCGTATCTACCATATGGGCTTAGGGGGGATAAGCCCACCTGGGAAAAAAATTATTACACTATAAAATCTATGTAGTCCAGTTTGATCCAGAAAATATTCTTAATCCAGCCTACCCAACGAACTCGATATAGTCCATTAGTCCACCTCAGATCAAAATCCTAACTCTGCACTTGATCGTTAAGCATCCGGAATTGCTGCCTCGACTCGTCAAAATCCCAACAAACCAGCTCAAATTTTTGTGGTGAAGCCTACACGGGAACAACAAAAATCTGTGGTGAACAACGAAAATCTGCCAAAAAATACTGAAGACGATCCTACTGCTCCCACCAAGGAACCGGAATTGCCTTTGGCTATTGTCCCCGAACAAACGGCCCAAGACCATGCTGCAGCTCTGCAAGTGCAACCAAATGCACCATATGGCTAAGCAATGGGTGAAGAAAGTGCCTTAGAGAATTTGGAAAGCAAGGGATTAAGTTCAAGTACAGTTGATGGCACTCGAAAAATTGAAGCTGCAACTCGAACCGGCCCCCGATCATGCTTGAAGCCGTACTTCTCCACTAGCTCGAAAGAACACTATCACCGAGCAGGCGGGTCTTTCAATTAATAAGGATAGAGAACTCCTAGAAATTTTGAATACATCGCCTAGAAAAATCAAGGAAAAGAAAAATTATTCTTCTGATAAGATAAGGAAATATTGAAGTTGGAAAAATACATATGATGGCTAGGCGATCGAGAAAGAAAAACATCGTTACCTTCAAGATTTGTAATTTGAGTTATGAAACTCGGTTTGCAAGTTTCAATAATCATTTTAGCTTTCAATAAAATTGCTACTTATATTATAAAAAAACTAAAAGAAAAAGAATGAGAGAATTCACATATCAGCCAATATGTCTTTGATGATTTACTATTTTCTAAAGACAAACCGATAAATACTGTATAAACTCAAATCAAACCATAACAATCGAAGTCACTCTTAATAGAGATAAATACAAGAGATCGAGATGGAGTCAAAGAAGAGATCGAGATGATATTTTGTGGAGATAAATTAGTTGTTTAAATAAAACCATTAGTTTGTGTTTTCTGTTCTGCGTATTCTGATTTTCTTTATGGTATCAGAGCAGGTGCGGGGGTAAATACCTAAAATAATGGTGAACCCTCATCCGATCCGCGTCCTAATCCGCTTCCGCATTCAAACAGTTCATTCATTGTTCATTTCCATATCAGCAAAATAAAAAATCATTCATGCATGATGTCAATTTTCTTTTTCGGCAACAAATGGTCCGAAGTCTATAATCTCATGTTTGTTCATATTTGTTTGCGTCAGAATCCACTGTCCAAAACATTTGCATCAAAATATTCTTGAAATAAATATTACGTCATTTCTTCATCTAATTTGCATGTGTCCAATATTTTCGGTTATTTCTTCATCTAATTTGAAATAAACAGTTTTTTTTTTTTTTTTTAGCACTTTATGTTAAGGTTGATTTAATAAACCTAAATATTTATTCAAATATAATTTGAATAATTTAAAAAACAAATAAACAGTTTTTTTATTTTATTTAAACAACTAATTTATCTCCACAAAATATCATCTCGATCTCTTCTTTGACTCCATCTCAATCTTTTCTTTGACTCCATCTCGATCTCTTGTATTTATCTCTATTAACTCTCACGTAATACCATGTAAGAAATTCGCAAGTAACTAGAGGATTAAGAGCATGCACAATGATGCACCACTACATTACTCTCTATTGCAACCTTTTCATCTCTTAATAAAACAGTCCAATAAACACTAAATGTACACTCTAAACACTCGATTCAACGTTTCTCCACTCAACTAACAAACATAACTACTAACTTTGGAGTTTGGAGGATCTTGAAAGTGGAAAGCCAAGAACGAAACTCCTTCTCCTGCGTCATTTTTTGAGACACGGTTGAATGCATGTATGCATTGACCATTGATGACGATACGATATGCCACCCTTCCACGTGGAATTATCGAGTGGTCCCGTGCTCCTAAGAATAATATCATTGAATGTGGAAGAGGTCCAGGAATGACAAGGATGTCGAGTCGGGTGAGCCATCTCGACATGATCAAGATTATTTACGTTATGAGTTAATTATGTAGAAGGCTTCCACATTGGCATGACCATGTCGATGTATATCGAGCTGATATCTAAGAAGTAACTTGGACAGGAGGCCAAGGTCATTTTTGTCAATAGACTAAAACCGCCCTAAAGGTAGGGCAGAAGAGGGACATGTGCCTATAAATACATACATCCAGGAACTACGTTAGGCTTGATTCCTGGATTCCAAACAGGATACGTAGGCAATTCAAGATACATTCTTGAACCCAGCCGTACAATATAAAAACCACCATCTTTCCATAAAAGGCACCATCTTTTTCACATTGCATCTTCTTTCTATTTTCACCCCTAGATTCTAAACAACCTTGACACATCACTGGTGCTTTATTTAGCATCATCATTGGCGCTAGAAGGAGGGCCTTTTATCTATCGGTGATTTAGAGAGAGTAGTACGATGGCGCCGTCAACAAGAAGAAAAGCAGGCAGTAAGAACGTACAGAATGAAGAACACACAGACCTAGAGCCGGCAGGGGAACAAAACCAGACTGTCCTAGAAAAGCCCACTGGTTCTAAGGCTGCAGTTGCGCAAACACAGAAATCACAGCTTCCTCCCCAGTTGCAGGACGTTGCGGACCACTTGGCATCATTAGATGAAGAAGCACTTAAGCGTGTCGTAGCGTCCGTACTTGTTGAAAAGGGGTTCCGTGATTTTCCGGACGGGCAACCTTTAGACCAACCGGCCCAGAAAGAGTTAGAAAACGCGAAGGGGAAGAAGCTGGTGGATATTCGAGAAGAATGTGAAGACGAGATAGAAGTCAGTGCCACCAACTATAAGAGGCGGGTCGCGCAAGAGAAGCCTTTAAGAAGGGTCGAGGAAAGCATACGAGACGAGTTCAATCGTATCGTTGGTAAGGATCGAGACATCGATTGGCTTGAGTCGCCTTTTGTTTCTGAGATCGAGCATTACCCGATGCCAGAGTCTTTCAAACCCCCAAAAATGGATCCGTATGACGGCACAACTGATCCTGAGGATCATCTATATCGATACATATCGATGATGAGGCTAAGAAACGCGAACGACGCCATGAAGTGTCGAGCGTTTGACACTTTGTTAACGGGTCGAGCTCGAGAATGGTTCCACAAACTGAGACCCGGGTCGATTTCTAGCTTCGTGCAGTTGGGGCAAAAGTTTCGCGACGCGTTTATTGGAAACAAGAAGTTTCATCTGAGTTCTACTCATTTGACCAACATCAAGCAAGAAAGGAATGAGTCAACTATCGATTATATGAAGCGTTTTAACCTCGAAGCAATGAAAGTCCACAATCTCAATGAGACGCTTCAGGTCAATTTTTTCGTTGCAGGGATCAGGAACATGAAGTTATACGACAAGTTATCTAGAAAGATGCCAGAAAGCATGGACGAATGTGTGAACATAGTCCATAAATTTTGCCAAGGTGAGGAGGCAGTGCGCTTGCACACCATCTCGCTTGGTCTCAACTCGAGAAACGACACCCGTGGCCAGACCAAAGGTCAGCCTAAGAATGAAGGGAAAGCCAGTGTTTTCGATCGGATGACAGCACCAATTACAGATCGACTTGGGAAGAAAGGAAATTTGAAAGATAGAGACTTCATACCCCTTAATCGGTCTCGGAAAGAAGTGCTAGCCATCATGATAAAAAAGAACATTGCTCGGACGCCCAAACCGATATCAAAGGATGTCGAGAAGAGGAAAAACACCCACAAGTATTGTGATTACCACCAAGATGTGGGGCATGACACAGAAGAATGTTTTGATCTAAAGAGAGATATCGACGCTGGCATCCAAGAAGGACAACTCGACGAGGTAGTAGACAGATCGGAGAAAGATGATCCCAAAGGGCGTCGTGAGTATAAGAGGAAGAATTATCATGGAAGAAGAGATCGATCTCCCAATCGGGGCAATCAAAGGCGTAGAGACAGGTCATCTGAGCCCGTGAGAAGGGATAATCAGAGAGATGAACGTCGAGACGATAGAAGGGAAGACCAGAATCGAGATCCTTATGGAGATAACCGAATCGGATATGGCGTGAATACGATTGTGGCGGAACATGATTTAGACCGCCCCCGATCAAGTCAACCCGTTATGGACGGATCGAGAGAAGCCAAGAAGTTGAAATTCACAACAGAGGTAGGATATGGACCTAGAGACGATGTCCCAAGTACTTATGGCCGCTGTGAAGGCTTAGTCATAGAAGCAGTTATCAGTCGAGGGCTAATAAAGAGAGTCTGTATCGATAGCGGGAGTGCTGTGAATATCCTATACTATTCAGCGTTCAAGGCAATGAAGTTAAAAGATGAAGATATAACACCATTGTCCACCCCGCTATTCGGTTTTACAGGGCAGGCCATCCATCCTGTCGGATCTATCAACTTGTTAACCACGGTAGGAGATGGCGAGAAGGGGCGAACGATGGAGATGACGTACGTCGTAGTCAAGGCCCCTTCAGGATATAATGTAATATTGGGTCGACCCGCACTTTATGATTTGAGAGCAGTGATCTCCACCTACCATAACAGCATGAAATTCCCCACATGGCATGGCACCCACGAGGTAAAGGGAGATGTGGCAGTGGCCAGGAATTGCAACCTAGTAACGATTAAAGGAAAGGGTGTAGGCCAAGTGTTGGTTGAAGAGTTAATCCCTGAGGAGGAAGAGGACAAAAGTTGGGTTTCGGTCGATCCAACGGAAGAAGTTCGAGTTTGGAAAGAAGAAGAAAGCCAGGGAGTTCAAGTCGGGAAGTGGATTCCACACCCCGATATTCAGACGTTAGTCGATCTCCTGGTTGAGTTTCGAGATGTTTTTGCATGGAAAGCCGACGACATGCCGGGACTCTCCAGTGACATTGCAGTGCACAAGCTCAATGTCGACCCCACGAAGAAACCGGTGAAACAAAAGAAGAGAAATCTGGCACCAGAAAGAAAGGAAGCAGTTAAAAAAGAAGTCGACAAGTTGCTGGTAGCTGGGATCGTTAAAGAAGTAGTATATCCAGACTGGTTAGCCAACCCAGTCTTAGTGAAGAAGCCCGATGGGAGCTGGAGGATGTGCATCGACTTTACAGATCTAAACAAAGCTTGCCCAAAGGACTCTTACCCACTCCCCAAGATCGACCAACTTGTCGATTCGACCTTAGGGTTCGAAGTTTTTGGATTTCTAGATGCGTATCGAGGTTACTATCAGATCCTTATGGACCCCAGAGATTCGGAAAAAACAGCTTTTATAACTGACTTCGGGACATTTTGTTTCGTTACGATGCCGTTTGGTTTAAAGAATGCGGGAGCAACATACCAGCGCGCAGTGAACAAGATTTTCGAAAAATTGATTGGACGGAGCATGGAAGTCTATGTAGACGATTTGTTAATTAAGAGTAAGTCTCTCGAGCAGTTTATAATCGACACGAGAGAGGTGTTCGAAGTCCTTCGCTCTGCCAACATGAAACTCAACCCAAAAAAGTGTACGTTCGGGGTCCGATCAGGAAAGTTCTTGGGATACATGATATCTAAGGATGGAATTAACGCGAACCCAGACAAAATCAAGGCCCTCCAGAACATGCCAGTGCCTCGAAGTGTGAAGGAGGTACAAAGATTAACGGGTCGGATGGCAGCTCTCAACCGTTTCCTATCGATATCGGCACAAAGGGCCTTGCCATTCTTCAAGATTCTAAAGAAAGCAAGTCCCTTCCAGTGGGATGACAGGTGCCAAAAAGCTTTTGAAGATTTAAAGAATTACTTGTCAAACCTGCCCACCTTGGCATCACCTCGAGATGGAGAGAAGCTTTTAGTGTATCTTGCCGTTTGTGAAGAAGCGGTGAGCGCGGTATTAATTCGAGAAGCGGAACAGGGTCAGGTACCAATCTATTTCGTCAGCAAAGCCTTACATGGGGCAGAGTTAAGATATTCACCAGCTGAGAAGCTGGTCTTGGGTCTAGTCCATGCGTCGAGGAAGTTAAAGCATTATTTTCAAGCACACCCGATCGTGGTAGTCACGAACCAACCCTTGAAACAAATTTTGGCGAAGCCCGAGACATCGGGTCGACTAGCCAAATGGGTGGTCGAGTTAGCCGGATATGATATCGAGTTCACGCCTCGGACAACTATCAAAGGCCAAGCACTAGCCGATTTCATTGCAGAAGGGTTATCGATCCAAATAGGACAAGAAAAACAACCATCAGAACAGCAGTGGACCATTTACGTTGATGGTGCTTCTAGCAAGGAAGGAGCAGGAGCGGGGTTGTTGCTGGTTAGCCCAAGAGGAGAGGAATTCCCTTATGCGCTTCGATTTGAATTTAAAGCCACTAACAATGAAGCGGAATATGAAGCCATGATCACGGGTTTGAAGCTGGCAATCAAGTTAGGGGTCGAGGACCTCCTGGTATACAGTGACTCACAGCTCGTGGTAAATCACATCCGAGGGGGATATGAGGCTAAAGAGGAAACCATGAAAAGCTATCTAAAAGTGGTTCAGAGACTGATGTCAAAATTCAAGAATGTTCGCATCGAGCAGGTACCGAGGAGTGAGAATAAACGAGCTGATGCCTTATCTAAACTGGCGTCTAATTTCAAATCAAAAAAGAAAGTCCTGGTAGAAATGTTGTCAGAGCGTAGCTACGAAGAAGTCGATGTGCAACCAATCAGTCAGGGGTCGACGTGGATGGACCCGATAGCCGCTTATCTAAAAAATGGGATTCTACCATCGGATAAGTTTCAAGCAAGGAAGGTACGATTACAGTCAGCGAGATATGCATTATTTGACTATGTTCTTTACAGGAAGTCATTCGTAGCGCCCTGGATGCGATGCGCGTCGGAAGAAGAGGGAGCATATCTTCTCGAGGAAATACATCGGGGAGTATGTGGAAATCATTGTGGGGCACGAATGCTAACAAGGAAATGTAGGCTAGCAGGGTATTTCTGGCCCTCAATGCAGAGGGACGCGAATGAGTTGGTTATGAAGTGTAGAGCGTGTCAGGTTCATGACGTGGTAACACATCAGCAAGCTCAAGAGATGAATGTCATCGAGTCTGTTTGGCCGTTCGATGAGTGGGGTGTCGATATAGTAGGGCCTTTACCTCGAGCCCCTGGAAATCTAAAGTTTGTTGTGGTCGCGGTTGATTACTTCACCAAATGGGTTGAGGCTAAAGCCCTTGCTAACATCAGAGCTGCAACCATCAAAAAAATTTGTGGGAAAATATTTTATGCAGGTTTGGAGTCCCCAAGTACCTCGATCTCGGACAATGGCACTCGGTTCTTGGATGAAAGGGTGCGAGCCGGCTCTCAAAGAGTTTGAGATCGAGCATAGAACGACATCCGTGGCTCGACCTCAGTCGAATGGGCAAGTCGAGCAGACCAACAGACAGCTGAAGTTTGGTCTGAAGAAGCGATTGGAAGATGAGGGACGCGATTGGGCAGCACAGTTGCCGAGCATCTTGTGGTCATATCGAACTGCACCCAATGCGGCTACTCGAGAAACTCCTTTCGCAATGGCCTACGGGTGTGAAGCGGTTATACCAGCAGAGATCGGGTTGTCTTCACCTCGGGTTCTGGCTTATAATATCGAGACAAATGGGTGCAATCTCAAGCAGGCGAAAGATGATATCGAAGAAAGGAGAGATGTCGCATCGCATCGAGTGGCTGAGTATAAGAGAAAGATGTCACAATACTATAACGCTCGAGTAAAGTATAAATATTTCCAAGTTGGTGACCTCGTATTGAGAAAGAATGAAGCAAGCAGACAGGACCCAATAGGCAAACTCGAGCCGAATTGGGAAGGCCCTTACAAGATCCTGAAAGTCCATCCTAAAGGGGCATATCAACTTGGAAGATCAGATGGAAGCACAGTGCCTCGAACCTGGCACGCCACTAATCTTAGAAAGTATTATGTGTGATTTTCATTTCCGTTTTGGTAATTGTAATGCGTCGAATCGATAATCAAGGCTTTATGTTTGCAATTTATGTAATTTTCCTTGAACCATCATAGCAAGCACCCGTCGATACGATGTATAAAAGTTTTAATGCTTCACTCCTAACCTGCTAAAAGCCATGATGCAAGGCAATCAGATGGAACGACTCATACTTAAAGTGCACCATGAGTCATGAACTCATGTTTCACTTGGCGGGAATAGAGGGAATTAAGTCGATATGACTACACCCTAGTTAATCGCGAGGGAATTAAGTCGATATGACTACACCCTAAATAATCAAAAGGGAATTAAGTCGATATGACTACACCCTAATTAATCGCGAGGGAATTAAGTCGATATGACTACACCCTAAATAATCGAAAGGGAATTAAGTCGATATGACTACACCCTAATTAATCGTAAGGGAATTAAGTCGATATGACTACACCCTAAAATAATCGAAAGGGAATTAAGTCAATATGACTACACCCTAAAATAATCGAAGGGGAATTAAGTCGATATGACTACACCCAAATTAATCGTAAGGGAATTAAGTCGGTACGACTACACCCTAAGAAAGTCGCAATGATATAAAGATAAATCAAAAAAGACAAGGATCACAAGTCGAATAATTAGACGAGGAGAGTCAAGTAAAGTCCAGCTGAACAAATTCATCAACAAAAAATAAAGCAAAGACAAAGAAAGTAAATGTTTGAAAAGTACAACCAAATCGAATAAATGTTGTTTTAAACTCAGGGATTAGGAGGGACCGAGTCGGATGCATTGGGGTCAGTTTGGTCTTCAATGTCGACATCCTCCTCACCCTCTTGGTTCGAGCGGGGGACCACATACTTCTCATACAAGAGACACCGGACCGGAGATCGTCGAAGTATCGGCCATATCGAGGGATAGCTTCTGTATCGTATAAGTGCGCCTTTCCGACACTAGACACTTCAAATTCGGGAAAGGCGGCCTTCACTTCGTTCAGCGCATTCGTGAAGCCTCCCTTCATCGCTTGAGTCATCAGCAACATCATTTCGTTCTTGAACTCTGGAGAGGCCAGATAGTCCTTCCTAGCTGTCTCCTGGCGAGCTGCAAAACTGTCGACCTCGAATTGAAGGTCATCCCGAGCCTTGATGGCATTCGCCAGTTCGGTCTTTGTGGCCTCGAGCTCTAGTTTTATTTTGGTCAATTCCCCATCTCTTGCAGCCAGCGTCTTCTCCGCCTTGGATAAGTTGAGTCGAGACGCTTCGAGATCAGCCTCAAGAGTCAAGCGTCGTCCATCTATCTTCCTTACCGATGCCTCAAGCTTCTCAATTTTGGCAGCCTTCCGCTTTTTATAGTCTCCTCCTTTTCCACCAGGGAGGTAGAAGACTCCATCCTGACCGTGGCCACTTGAGTCATTAGCCGAGCCTGCAAAAAATGAGTGGCCTTAGAATGAAAGATCTTGAGATTATAAAAGCCTCGAAATTATAAAGAATTAAAGGCTTACAACTCGCATGGTTTTAGTAAACCAACTGCTGAACTCTTCAGGAGCCATGGCCTCCAGCTCGGTGGTAGAGGTCTCCGGAATCATGTCGATGCTCTGTGGCCTCGGTGGTGGAATGATGCGAGCCTCTTTCCCAACACCATGTCGGATCTCAGTAACTTTTAGGCGTTTCCTTTGGACAAGGTTCTCCTCTCGCTGCTTCTCCGCCACAGCTTCGTCGGGTTGGTTTCTCAAGATGTCAGATGACGAAGCAGGAGTCCCAGATCGAATCGGAGTCCTTTGACTCCCAGAAGCTGTCGAGCCGGATACGGCCTTCTTCGATCTGATGCCGACCAGCTCCTGGATTTTCTTGGGATCCGTCTTTTTCGGGTCCAGCACCTTGGTTGACGACTCCATCTCTGAGAAATACTCCACTGCAAAAGTCAAAATCATTGTCAGTATATAATCGAGACGGAAATAAGTAAACAGCAAAAAGTATAACAATTCGATGAAATTAATGAAAGTCCTACACAAAGCCCGGACTTCTTCATCAAGTTCCATATAGGCGCCCGGGCCCGCCGTCTCGAGGTCGGCATAAGCATATAGAGGGTGCGATTCCGAGTTGCAATATCGGGACGTACTTGTTCAAGCACTCCACACGACACGGGTGGATCGGAGTCAAGCTTGTCATGCCACTTCTTAGGTCTTTGGTGCCAAGTATGTATATCGAGGTCACCAAGACCGTGTCGGATAAAGAAGAAGTTAGGTTTCCAGTCGCCGTGAGAAGATATGGCCTTCCGAACAAATTCCGGGACCAAAGGGCGTTTCTGAAAGGTATACCATCCAGCATCTTGCAGCCCCAAGATCGAATAATATTGTCGGAACAGGCGTACTGTGAATTCGACTTTTGCCACTCGACATGCCAGGACGAAGCCCATGAGACTTCTAACACCATTCGGAGCCAATTGAGCAACACATATCTGGTAGTGTCGAAGCACTTCGATAAGACACGGATCGAAAGGATATCTTAATCCTTCCTTTAGTTGCGCTTCATAGAAGGCGCAAAAACCAGGAGGAGGATCACAAGCAAATTGATTTTGACCTCGAGGGACTTGCATATTGTTAGACGAATACGGAATGTCAAACTCGGCATAAAGCTTTAACCTTTCCCTCTCGTTAGGCGCGGATACGCATCCGTATGCTCCCCGACCTTTCATTCGGTTTGACGTTTCGTAACGCGTCGGGAAGTCGATTCTTCTTCCCCTTACCTCCTCTCCTTCTTCTCCGGTGGACTTCGGCCGGATGTATCAAATTGTTCGGAAACCGTTACTTCCCGTGATTCGCCTCGGACACGGCGATTTCCTCTAAATTTTGAGAATCGCTCTCACTCACCGACATGGGAATGGGAAAAGCAAAGAAAACAATGAAATAAGAAAGAAACGGAGGAAATTCAAAGCTTACTTGCAAATTTTGTATGAGGCAGGAAAAATGGATGAGAATGAGTAAGTTTAGACTCTTCACCGGCTTGGGACTCCTTTTATCTTCAAAGATCTCCAAATGATTCGAAGGGACGGTTTTTGGACAGTTATAAAGGAAATATCGCGTATATCAAGGGCTTCCAACCAATGAAAACGCTTCGTTTCCTGCGCCCATTTAATTCTGATGCAGAATGACGTCATCCTATGGAAGCCTATGGCGGTTAAGGTGTTAGCCCAAATCCCGCCAAAAGAAGGCCTCGAATCGAATGACTTTTTCAAATTTTCAGATCCGACTTTAGCATCTTAAAGAGGCCTCGTCAGATCTGGGGGGCTTATGACGATACGATATGCCACCCTTCCACGTGGAATTATCTGAGTGGTCCAGCTGGAATGTGGAAGAGGTCCAGGAATGACAAGGATGTCGAGTCGGGTGAGCCATCTCGACATGATCAAGATTATTTACGTTATGAGTTAATTATGTAGAAGGCTTCCACATTGGCATGACCATGTCGATGTATATCGAGCTGATATCTAAGAAGTAACTTGGACAGGAGGCCAAGGTCATTTTCGTCAATAGATTAAACCGCCCTAAATGTAGGGCAGAAGAGGGACATGTGCCTATAAATACTTACATCCAGGAACTACGTTAGGCTTGATTCCTGGATTCCAAACAGGATACGTAGGCAATTCAAGATACATTCTTGAACCCACCGTACAATATAAAAACCACCATCTTTCCATAAAAGGCACCATCTTTTTCACATTGCATCTTCTTTCTATTTTCACCCCTATCACTATTAAAACAACCTTGACACATCACTTCAACTTTATCCCTACATTAGTGCTTTATTTAGCATCATCATAAATAATTGACACAAAAACCTTAAGAACATCACAATCAATGTTATTTACTTATACTATAATATGTTTGTGTAACATCGTTCTTATAAATTGGTATATAACAGTAAATAATTGAAAAATCGATGCACATACCTTGAGCCAATAATTGACCGTCCAAGAGTCGATACTCACATTCGATTTTCTGAAAGTTGGGTATGATATAATGCATTATCGATGTACGGTAATTTCCTATGTGTGCAAATAAAGCTCCAAAACATTTTACACCAATTATCAGCTTTCCAAGGATCTTGAAATTGTATAGTACAAAACATTTTGCCCCGGTGGTCCGTCCTGTCTGATATTTCATGGATTCTTAATTCGAAAAATCTTTTGGGCTTACATGTGGTCGGTGTTTTCGGATCGGAGGTCTGCAGCTTTGGTTTTGCGATGGCCGGCTTTGTTTGTTGTCAGATTTAGATCCTTCCCTCTTCAGATCATGTTGTCTGTTGCTGCCTATTTTGCAATTTGTTGGTTTTGTTGCGGTGCTCGTAGGCTGGTGCCTCGGTGGCGGTGGCCTACAGCTGGTGGTTGGCGGTGGTTGAGTGGCAGCTGGAGATGCCAGTTGGAAGTTTGTTGTCTGCTTTTATGTTTTTCTTTTAGGATCGAGTTGGTAATAGTTGGTTGTTCCAGATTATGTGTTTTCTTTTTTCGTAGTTGTGGTTTGTTTGTAGATCCCGGGTGGCCTTGGTACTCATCGGGATTGTCGGCCATTACGGTTGCTATTGGGTGGTGGTGGTGGTTGTTGTTGTCGAGTTGGTTATGGACATCCGTAGTATATCGGATTGTGTCCATTTTCGTCTTTTACCAAATCAAGTTCTCTTTCACGAGACGGTATTTGGTCATATTGGTGTTCTCCCGATCTTTTATTTATTTATTTAATATTGTTGTGTCCAGTAGTGTGCTGATGTTGATCCGACGATGTTCGGTGGTGTTCCGGAAGTTGTCCGGTCGTAACTTTGTTGGTTTTTAATAAAATTCTTCGTTTGTTAAAATTTAAAAAAATAAAATTCAAGTTTCCCATTAAAATTTCGTAGAATGCCTGTTGTTGTCATATGAATTATATAGTAGGAGAATCAATTCAATTATTAAGAGCATCTCCAACTGTTCCCCCATTTTTTCGCACCATTACACCAAAATGGTGTAAAATTACACCATTCTTTTTCAACCATTCTACACCAAATTTTACACCAAAAGAAATATTCCAAGAATATTCCAAATTTATGGCTGATTTTGTCACACCAACAAAATGGGTTTTTGTGTCGGGTTACCCGACACCATTTTTAGTGCAAAAAGATGGTGCAATGGTGGAAAATACACCTGATTGGAGGCAACCCCATTTCACATTTTGGAAAGTATGATGCTTTAGCAGGTCCTACTAGTAAAAGAAGATGTAACGTGACTCACTCGCAATTGTGTGGATGGGAAGAGAGGTTTGTATGTGGGGAAGATTTAATGCGGATATTATTTTTTTTCTTAAATTGGATTGTCAGATTGTTACGTAAATAAATTTTTTAAAACATTTTGTTTTTTTATACATGTAACAATAATCCAACGGCCCATTCTAATAAGAAATTCATGCAATAGAATCCATGTGTGGTTATTGCAGTATTTGTTGGGAAAGACCGAAATTGGTATATTAATTGTGTATTTAAGCGTTAGATGTATTACTAGACTAAAATCAACCTCAAATATTTATCAATTTATAAATATGTTAAGGGGAACTTTTAAGGGCATCATACTAAACCTTCATTATAATTAAAGACACCAAGTACAAGGTTATTTTTAAACCTTGTTGTGGTGCTTCTAGATTTAATGGGATACCATTTATTAAATATTCTTTGTTTTAATAGTGTTAAAATTTTATGTTATTATAACGTTATATTGTGAGTTAACGATGAAAATACTAATAAAATACAAGGAAATGTATCAAAAGATGCGATTTTCATGTTATTAAACATAACTTGTATTGAACTTGAGGTAATAGTGAGAATCATTGTATTTTCTAACTAGATTAAAATTATCATCTATCATCATCCACTAAAGACAATGTACATTCACGGGTCATGTACGGAAGCGGATCCCCTACGGTATAAGGTGAGCGGTACAAAGTGTTGTGCACCGTTTCCGTCCGAATTTTGGACGGGAAGAAAGTGAATCAAATTTGAACGAGAAAAAAGTGAAATGGTGCTGCCGTCTAAATTTGGACGGAAACGGTGCACAGCAATTTGTACCGCTCACCTTGTACCGTAGGGGATCTGGACTCGGTCATGTACTTACATTCATGTCATGAATGCTTGTGTCATCATCACCACTTCACATTTTCACAAACTTTCAAAAAAGCAATGTGATATATTGCACATATATATATGATTTGATGATACTCTGTACATATTCTTGAGAGATTTTTAGATGGTGTCTCCACACTGTATGGAGACACATATGGGATCACAGGAACCATCTCTTGCTGATAAAAGTGACATTACTGCAAACACAATAAATAACATGTTAACAAAGGCTGGTTCAACTAAGATCAGACCCTGGGCTGTTTGGAGGCCAAATAGGCGAGAAAATATAATTTCAGGTCACTGTACCACCCTTTATTTCATTTCAGGTCGTGTCAGACCTGACTTTTTTCTTTAAGTCCCCCGTGAAATTTTCCCTCGTCCCGTGGAAATTTCCCCTGGTCCGGTTGAAATTTCCTCCAGCATGTGGAAATTTCCACGGACTGGGGAAAAATTCCACCGGGCGAGGGGGAAAAATTCCACGGGGGACCTAAAAAAAATGTCATCTGACATGAAATAAAATGTGTTAAAATGACCTGAAATTATATTTTCTCCAAATAGGCAAATACCCCCTGTCTCTATAGTATTCTTTTATTTACTAATGTGATATAGTTGCTAAAAATATTCAGTATGCCGCAGCCGAATTTTTTTCATTTAGTTTAATTTTTATTTTGTATAATGAAATAATATTTTGATGGGTTATAATAAAACCACGAAATTACTAATGACATAATATTTACTCCCTCCGTCTCATTTTATTTGTTTACGTTTCCTTTTTTGTTTGTCCCAAAATAAGTGTTCACTTTGTGTAATAATTGTCAAATTTCTTCAAATGTCCTTATCAATATTTATAATAAAAGTCTGTAGCATTAAATGCTCCAACAACGTACTTAAAGAGTATAAATGTAAAAATATTAGATCATTTAATTAGATTAAAATTTTACTACATTTTTTAATACGCGTGAAAAGTAAAACGAGACAAATAAAATTAGACGGAAGGAGTACATTTTAAAATGTTTTATGTAATTGTGGCATTAGAAACAAATTCTTGGTGTCAATATAACTCAACTAATTTTTGTTTTTTTTTTTAAGTAGAAAGGTTATTTTGGGGCAATTAATGCTACTGTAAATTGTGTGTGGTTGGTGTGCAATTACTGCTGTAATTATGGATGTGAAGAGAGGTAGTTGTGTAGTTAAACAACTCGGCTGTCCTATTAGATGACACCGGAGATTTTTTTTTTCACAATTATACCCCAATCAAATGATATTTCCTAAAATATAAGTCTGTTTAGCGTTTTCAGAGGCGGATCTACTATTGCCACAATGGGGTCCGCATACCGCGCTAAAAATAAGAATACTCAATGTTTTATCTATAGAAAAATATTTCGGACTCCGTGAAAAAAATTATTTACTTTGTTAAATATTTACAGACCCCGCTGAACAAAATTTATGGATCAGCCACTGAGCGTTTTTGTTTTGTCTCATAATGTAAATTCATTCAAATAACCAAGAAAGCATTTATTGCATTTTTCTTCTTTTACCCTTCATTTATTATCTACTCACCCACTTTTCACTACGCTCCTTTAATAATAATCAAAGGTCGTTTTAGACTTTTCCATCAAAATTAATGACAATAACCAATTTAACTAATTTGTGGTGTTCCGACGGTTGTCCGGTTGTTCGTTGGTGTTCCGGCGATTATCCGATTGTAATTACGTTGTTTTAATAAATAAAATTCGTTTTAAAAAAAAATTACAATAACTCTAACGTTCCATTAGTATTAAAAAACAACTTATATTATTGGGGGAGTAATAAATAAAAAAACAGAAAGAGAAGAGTCCGTATATTTTGGATGGAAGTAATAATTGTTAGAAGATTATGTTAATTAATTAAGTTTTATTATCCAATGCTATGTCAGTCATGTTATTTCTTACTTTCACATGATTTTCTATTACTAGAGAGTAGTTGTTGTTGGTTAAAGCCATGGTCTCATGTTTCCTATTTTTTACGAGGTGGCTTAGTGGTTGGTTTTCTACTAATTGTATTTATATGCTTATTCCATCAATGAAATCATTAAGTTTTCCAAAAAACTATCTCTTCCATAAAAAGTTATCAGTGGTATCAGAGTCATATTCTCAACAGCAGTTGGACAAAGATCCATGGCCGAAACAAATTTTGTTCAGGCTTCCATCTCAAGGTTTGATGGACAGCATTATGATCACTGGAGCATGTTGATGGAGAACTTCATGCGTTCTATGAGTACGGACCATCATTGAGCAAGGAGTGGTCGAACCGGTGGCAATCCACCCCTAACGAGGCTCGGAGAGCGATTTTGAGAGCGAGAAAACTCAAAGATATGAAGGCCAAGAACTATCTGTTTCAAGCAATAGATAGAGCCATCTTGGAGACCATTCTCAGCAAGGAGTCATCAAAGGATATCTGGGATTCAATGAAGAGGAAGTACCAAGGAAATGCCAGAGTGAAGAGATCACAGCTACAGGCCTTAAGAAAAGACTTTGTAACCCTACAAATGAAGGAGGGTGAATCTATCTCAACTTATTGTGCCAGAACTATGGAAATCTGCAATAAAATGAGATTTTTTGTTGAGAAGATGGAGGATGTAGCAGTTGTGGAGAAGATTTTGAGGTCTCTAACCTCAAGATTTGATTATGTGGTGTGTTCCATTGAGGAATCCAAAAACATTGATGCATTGTCTCTTGATGAATTGCAAAGCTCTTTGCAAATTCATGAACAGAAGATGAAAAAAAGCTCAACAGCATCAAATGAAGAGCAGGCCTTGAAGACCACGACCTCTAATAACAATTATAAGTTTTTATAACTGATTAGGGGAGCTAACAACTATATAAACTGTAACCAACTTAGGATTAGTTGATTCAAAAGTTTATTTTCAATTTTCAATTGATGAACTTCAATGTATTATGCTTATTCAAGTTTTCTGCATTTCTGTAATTCAAAATTGTGAAGAACACTTGTGTTCTTATTGATATGATTCTGTTTCTGTTCTTCCATTTTAATCGTTGTTCTTCCGGTTTTATCAACAATTTCAACACCTAAAGGTCACGGCTTTGGCCCATGCTAAAGGTAAGAACTTTATAAAGCAATACAATAATACTTACAGAAGTAGGATTGATATTGTTCGAGAATATCAATATGTATTATTACATTTCATGTGTCGGTCAAAACACTAACTGTTCAAGCCTTTGGTACTAAGACGCACAAGATTTTCAAAAGGCATACTATTAGTAACTATTAGTTTCCATTATGAATAGAAATCTTTTGGTTAATAATATTAGTCTTGCTCTCGCCGCACATCCTAGCACATACTTTTATCACAAGGGAAATTGGTAATGTCCAAAAAAAAAAAAGTAATTTACTTGAAAGTGCATCTATATTAACGTTAAACATGTACTTATTTTCGTTCCTATATTCTGAATATTAAACTTGCACCAGGCAGCTGCATTTGGGACCTTCTACACAACTTGATAAAATTGATCACTTCCATTATTTATCCTTGTCCTCGTTCATCTTATTACGTTCAGTATTTATACACCAATATAGGGAATCCTACGTTTCATAAAATTCCAACTACACCCCTAACTTACTAAATATACATTACATCAGAATAATCAATCATAATAAATATATAATTCTGCAATATCCCCCTTCAAGTTGGAGCGTGAAGATCACGAACGTCCAACTTGCGGAGTAGAAATTCAAACTGTTGCTTCCCCAATGCCTTGGTGAAAATATCCGCTAGCTGCTCCAGTGTAGGCTCTTAATCGTCTAGTTACTCTCTATTGCAATCTTTTCATCTCTTAATAAAACACTCCAATAAACACTATATGTACACTCTGAAAACTCAATTCAACGTTTCCTCACTCAACTAACAAACATAACTACTAACTTTGGAGTGTGGAGGAGCCAAGAACGAAACTCCTTCTCCTGCGTCATTTTTTGAGACACGGTTGAATGTGTGCATGCATTGACCATTGATTCTACGTATAGCTACTCATAATTTATATTGTCTACGTGTTATGCACTTTTATTGTGTCATGTTGGCCTTTCTTATGACCAAGACTGCCCTCCCCCTCCCCCCCCCCCCCTCCCCCCCCCCCCCCCCCCCCTCCCCCCTCAAGCTACAGGGAAGGATTGCATTTTAAAACATCTCTCACACCTTTCGGACCATTCATCAAGGGTTAACGAGCCAGACTCAAATACTTTAAAACATGACTCGAAATATTCACGAGTATTATTATAATATATTACAAGTATATATATATAATCTTTTGTATATTTTAATGATCAAACTCGAGCATCTTGAAATGCGTAACATTTTTTTTTCCGCGATTGAAAGTGCATAAAATTTTACCGAGTATAACTAAGCCGAATTCGAGCTTCATTTAAAACTTAATCAAAGCATTCTCAAGCAATTATTTTCATATCAAACACCACTATTTTAATGGGTTGCGTAACTCGATAAGTAAATGTTTAACTCTTATCACATCGTCTAACAAGTGATTGTTAGAAAGCAACCGTGCTCCTAAGAATAATATCATTGGCAGAGTTACAAGCAACTATAAGTAGTAATAAACATGTACAATTGCTAACTAAGTTACATTTAGCACCTAATGTAACCATTTAAACAATACTCGCCTAAATACTATAGCCATAAAGACCAGAACATCCCTCTTATAAATTGGTACTCCCTCCGTCTTTTTCCTGTCGTTTTTTTGAATTTGCTTTGTTTTTATTTATCATCATTTTACAATACCAATGCAGCATTTTTTTTCCCACTTTTACCTTTCATTTTAATAATTCAAATTTTGGTACAATTTTCCATGCACAATGAATGAAGGATAATTTTGTTATTTTACTCTGAATTTCAAACACATTAATCACTTTCTTAATCAGTGTGATTCTTCTTTATACAATAGTTAAAAATAGACCGAGTATAACACTAAATAATTGACACAAAACCTTAAGAACATCACATACAATCAATGTTATTTACAAATACTATAATATGTTTGTGTAACATCGTTCTTATAAATTGGTATATAACAGTAAATAATTGAAAAATCGATGCACATACACTGAGACAATAATTGACCGTCCAAGGGTCAATACTCACATTCGATTTTTTGAAAGTCGGGTATGATATAATGCATTATCGATATATGGTAATTTCCTATGTGTGCAAATAAAGCTCCAAAATATTTTACACCAATTATCAGTTTTCCAAGGATCTTAAAATCGTATAGTACAAAACATTTCGTAATGATTCCGTAGTTATTTCACAGTAAATCCGAACTAAATTGTTTTCAGACAAATTTTTCAAATTTATTTTTTTAAACATATCAAAAAAAAAGAATTTCAAGTTTCCCATTAAAATTTCGTAGAATGCCTGTTGTTGTCATATGAATCATATAGTAGGAGAATCAATTCAATTAAAAGAGGGTAAGAGGAAAATGACAAAAGAATCCTATTTAACTATTGGTGACCGTGAAGGGGGGGGTGGGGGTGGGGGGGTATTGTGGAGGGGGCAGAATGGAGAAGTACGATGTTAAAATTTGCCTTTATTGCTACCCGCCCACTATAATTCCCTTTAATTTCCCGGTTTCACATCTCAAACCCACAATTTCAAATTTTCCCAAAATTTGAAACTGCTCAAATTTTCTCCGCCAAAAATTCCCTCCTAAAAATTCATTCTTCCCTGGCGTATATAAACATTTCTCAATGAAACCAAACAGCATATCTTTCATATTCTATCTCATAAAATCAACCTTCAATCATATTACTGTAAATGCGGTTGTTTCAAGCAAATAGCAAGAAAATCCACCTGTGGAAGCTAGCAACTGAGGGAATCTGCTCCGTCGAATTGGTGGTATGAAGAAGCCCCATGGATTCTGTTTTAAATACAATGTTGTTTCCATTGTTTATCTAGACTGTGTAATTTATGTCATTTTCTTGATTTTATGTTTTATTTGTTTGCAGATCTAAGAATCTGAGCACTTACGGGGTATAAAAATTGGAAGCCAATCGAATTTCATTTGGAAAAGGCTTTTTCTTTTTCGTCCCGCTGTCAAAGAGCTCCTTCCTTTTCAGCATTACCCAACTTTTATTAGGTTAGTAGACTTTTCTTTGGTACTCATATGAACACCGCGCGCGTTCCCGTTCAAATTTAGGGACGAGATATTATTTTAGCCTTCTAAAAAATGGGTTAACCAAAAAAAATATGTTATTGTTGCCTTTTGGAAGAATCGAATCTTGGTTTCTTTATAAAATTATACTTGATTCTTTATCATTAATTAATACCATATTTATTTTTGAAAATGCAATCTATTATGTTCTTAAAAAAAAAGGTTCTATTCTGTACAATTACTTTGAATCTAACTTTAGTATTTCCTATAAAAAAAAAAAAAAAAAATCTAACTTTAGCAAGTGCCTCGTTTAATAGAAGGTTGAAGACATCTTTGCTCCACCAATGCTCAAACTATGATGCCACCATAAGTTCCTCGTAGATGTTGAATTGAGGATGTGCAAATTTTCAAAAGCGTAACAAATTTGTAAATTTTTAATAAACACTACAAAAGGTTAATTTATTGGTGCATAACTCTTTTTGAAAGTGGGAAATAAAAATTGTTAGTATTTTTTTCTTTTTCTTTTTTATAATGAAATCAAATATTTTTTGTCAAGCAAATAAGGCATTAGTTTAGTAGTAGTTATCTATGTTTATAATCTACAGTTACTCTCTTTGAGTCCTAGTGGAGACAGAATAACGAAGAGGGGAAAGTGGTTTAAGAAACCACCGGAGCATAATATATAATCTAAGTGAATATGATTGAGTAAGTGAATATGTTCGGTGGTGTTCCGGAAGTTGTCCGGTCGTAACTTTGTTGGTTTTTAATAAAATTCTTCGTTTGTTAAAATTTAAAAGAATAAAATTCAAGTTTCCCATTAAAATTTCGTAGAATGCCATGTTGTTGTCGTATGAATCATATAGTAGGAGAATCAATTCAATTAAAAGAGGTAAGAGAAAATGACAAAGAGTCCTATTTACCCATTGGTGAGTTTTGACCGTGAAGCATGGGAGGGGCCGAGGGGGGCAGAATGGAGAAGTATGATGCTTTAGCAGGTCCTACAAGTAAAAGAAGATGTCACGTGACTCGCTCGCAATTGTTTGAGGCGGATTTTTTTGTTGTTGTTTTGAAACAAATCCTTGGATTGTTACGTAAATTAAAAAAAAATAAAAAGTCTAAAATATTTTGTTTTTTTATACACGTAACAATAATCCAACTACTTCATTCTAATAAGAAATTCATACAATAGAATCCATGTGAGGTTATTGCACTATTTGTTGGGGAAAGACCGGAAACCGGTATATTAATTGTGTGTTTAAGCGTTAGATGTATTACTAGACTAAAAACAATCTCAACTCAAATATTTAACAATTTATGAATATGTCTAGGGACACCTTTAAAGCGCATCATACTAAACCTTCATTGTAATTAAAGACACCAAGTACAAGCTTATTTTTAATCCTTGTTGTGACGCTTCTAGATTTAGTGGGATGCCATTTATTAAATATTTTTAGTTTTAATAGTGTTAAAATTTTATGTTATTATAACGTTATATTATGAGTTAACAATGAAAATGCTAATAAAAATATTTCAAAATATGCAATTTTCATGTTATTAAACATAATGATATTGAACTTGACGTAATAGTGAGAATCATTGTATTATCCAACTACAGAGCCGTCCCCTGAGAGCGGCCATAATGCGCCACGCCTGAAATTTCTACACCGAAAGTTGGAATTTTAAGGGCCCGTTTTTCACGTAAATGTAAGTGTATTTTAGATCAATTTTTATGTTTTATTCGAGCTAAAAAACCACTAAAACCCAAATCTATACCGAATTCAAATAAAGAAATTTTAAATAAATTCGTTACATATTTTATAACGCTCATCAACATAAGATACCTCAAAAATAATTGTGATATATTATTTTTTTCACTCGGTTGAGTACTAATCTTTTTTTTTACTGGGGTCCGATTTTACAAGGACGGCCCTGTCCAACTAGATTAAAATTATCATCTATCATCATCCACTAAAGACAATGTACATTCACGGGCCATGTACTTACTTTCATGATGTCATGAATGCTTGTATCATCATCACCACTTCACATTTTCACAAACTTTAGAAAAAAAGCAATGTGATATATTGCACATATATATATATGATTTGATGATACTCTGTACATTGACTTGAGAGATTTTTAGATGGTGTCTCCACACCTGTATGAAGATATCGCCATCACAGAGACCATCTCTTTCTAATAAAAGTAACATTAATGCAAACATAATAAACATGTTAATTAACAGAGGCTGGTTCTTCTACTCAAAAAAAAAAAAAAAAAAAACAGAGGCTGGTTCTATTAAGATCAGGCCCTGGGCTGTTTGGAGGCCAAATATGAAATTACCCCTCTCTCTATATATATATATAGTTTTCTTTTATTTACTAACATGATATAGTTGTTAAAAATATTCAGTATGCCGTAACCGATTTTTTTTTCTTTTAGTTTAATTGTTATTTTGTATAATGATATAAAATTTTGATGAGTTCTATTAAAACCAGGAAATTACTAATGACATAATATTTATTCCATCCGTCCTATTTATTTGTTCACGTTTTCTTTTTTGTTATTTTGTGCAATAATTGTCAAGTTTCTTCAAATGTCCTTATCAATATTTACAATAAAAAGTTTGAAGCATTAAATGCTCCAACAACTATTTAAAGGGTATAAATATAAAAATATTAGATCATTTAATTAGATTCAAAGTATTAACTACACTTTTTTTTAATATGTGTAAAAAATCAAACGAGACATAAATAAAATAAGACGGATAATGTTTTATGTAATTGTGGTGTTAGAAACAATTTCGTGATGTCAATATAACTAAAATAATTTTTGTTTTTTTTAAGTAAAAGGGTTCTTTTGGGTTAATATAAAGGATTGTTGTTGGAGATAGTCTAAAATAGATTGATAACATCCTTACACTTGGTATACATATAAAATAATTTCTCCACCATAATTCTTCTCTATATTTTCATCTTTGTGTGTAATACCGTCCTATTTAATACTTCACCTTCCCTTCTTCTCCAGTACGTGGCTAGCTACCGTCTTCTGTTTATTAGCCTCGCTTTTCTTTTTGGTTGAGAACTTAACCTCTCTTCAAAAACAAAAACAAAAACAAAAAAAAAAAAAAAACCCTCTCTTCTTTCACTCTTTCTTCACCGTCCCCTTCACAAGCCTTTCCACCTTCACCTTCATCTTCCGGTTCATCTATCCATTACACCTTCTTCTCTTCCAGCATCACACGGCTGTTGGTACAAAACAATCATATCTTTTGACTTTGAGCTAGCTTCTAACAATCATATCTTTGAATGCTGATGGTGGATCAGACTAGATCGAGGCAGATCTGGCCATAGTACATGTGGTTAATTTCTGGAAGGTACTTCAGCTCTATTTTACTTATCTGGTATTTAACACTATTGGATCGCTGAAAGACGGCGTTTATTGTTGTTGTTGTTGTTATTATTATTAGTGACTTTCTGGAGCAGCAATGACTAGGAAAGATAAGGTTTACTCGGAGATTAATTGTTCATAGTTTTTACGGATCTGAGATTTTTGGTTTAGGTATCTTACCGTTTATATGGGCTTTTGCAAATTGCCATATTTTGCATTTATATTTATTATAAACCATGAATCCTTGGTGGTGCTAAACGAAGGTGTTGAGAAACTACCGGTAAAAGTATATGGAGTATGTTTTCCAATTTTTCATTTTTAGGAAATATGCAAGAAAAGAGAGTTTTAAGTAGGTGTATCATTACTCTTTTTTTCTGGCTTTAAAAAGGTTTAAAACTTGGCCCAAGTTTTTGTATGTTCTGAAACTTAGTGAGCAACATTACATAAATAAGAAACCTTTATCAAGTCTTAATTAACAGGGGCGGACCCAATGTACACAAGGGGGGTGCACGGCCCCACTCAACTTTTCGTGCGAAGTTATTAAAATACTTTCCTTTAATGGTATTAAAGATCATGTATGTATATTATTTCAGACAAATTCTAATATAACATCTTATTTAGCTCAACCGGTTAAAATAATTATTATTATACTTGAGGTGACTTGTTCAAAACTCAGCTGCTTCATCTTTTTTAACAATTTTTTTTTTTTAATTTGGCCCCACTGGAAAAAATTCTTGGGTCCGTCGACGGTCTTAAATAGCCCACCTTTACAAAACTGCCCCTACTGGAAAAAATTCCTGTGTCCGTCGGCGGTCTTAAATAGCCCACCTTTACAAAACTACCCCTCAAGAATCAGGATACTTAGGCTCCGTTTGGATTGAAAGAATTAGATAGAAAGAAAAATAAAAGATAGTGACAGAAAAGAAAGGAGAGGTGAAGGAGGGATTGTGAGTTCTTATTTGGGTGTTTGGATAATTTTAGACGGAAAGGAAAAGAGATACGGATATTGTCAATTAAATTTTATTAAAAATGAACAGTTTCCTTCCGTTTCTCATCTATTTTGGAAGGAAATGAGACACTCAAATTTGTGAAGAATGTTATCCCTCCTTCTCCTTGCTCTCCTTTCCTTTCTTTCATACTAAAACATACCAAACACCTAAATTTAAAGCTTTTCCAAATCATGTCATTTCTTTTCCATTCAATACTTCTCATCCAAACAGGGCCTTAAGTTTTTGTATGTTCTGAAACTCAGTGAGCAACATTACATAAATAAGAAACCTTTATCAAGTCTTAATTAGCCCACCTTTACAAAACTACCCCTCAAGAATCAGGACACTTACATTGCATATATATGTACTCCCAGTCTCCAACCTTGATCTTCAATCCTTCGGTACTTTCCGAAGTGGTAGCCCTTAAAAAAAGAAAAAGGATAAATTGTGTTAATTGGGTCAAGTTATTCAACCTATTTTCTTTTCAAAAAATTTCCCATTTTTTCCCTGCAGTTTTATCTGACACCTTTAGAAAAAGAAATACTATAAAATACGTAATATATGTGTTCTGCCTATGCTTGTACACGTTTTCACAATCAAATCTTTAATCTTGGTGCAGGTTTTCGTGCATCCATGGTTGATAAATTCCGAAATTACACGGTTGAAAGATACGGTGATGACCATGCACGGAGGAGATTAGGATTACACCATGACATGTTGAACAAACACTGAGGTAGTCCGAATATATATAGCTCTTCACTTCACAGTGGACAAAAATTTACCATCGTGTGAAACTTTCTCCCTTTTGGCTTGGGATCTCGGCCTTTCGGTTTCCATAAAGGGACTTGTGGATCTGTAAGAACATAAAACAATTATCGAAAAAGCAAAATCAATAATTTTATAAGCACGATGTTAAAATTTGCCGATGTTAAAATTTGCCTTTATTGCTACCCGCCCACTATAATTCCCTTTAATTTCCCGGTTTCACATCTCAAACCCACAATTTCAAATTTTCCCAAAATTTGAAACTGCTCAAATTTTCTCCGCCAAAAATTCCCTCCTAAAAATTCATTCTTCCCTGGCGTATATAAACATTTCTCAATGAAACCAAACAGCATATCTTTCATATTCTATCTCATAAAATCAACCTTCAATCATATTACTGTAAATGCGGTTGTTTCAAGCAAATAGCAAGAAAATCCACCTGTGGAAGCTAGCAACCGAGGGAATCTGCTCCGTCGAATTGGTGGTATGAAGAAGCCCCATGGATTCTGTTTTAAATACAATGTTGTTTCCATTGTTTATCTAGACTGTGTAATTTATGTCATTTTCTTGATTTTATGTTTTATTTGTTTGCAGATCTAAGAATCTGAGCACTTACGGGGTATAAAAATTGGAAGCACAATCTGAATTTCATTTGGAAAAGCTTTGTTCTTTGTCCTGGCTGTCAAAGAGCTCCTTCCTTTTCAGCATTACCCAACTTTTATTAGGTTAGTAGACTTTTCTTTGGTACTCATATGAACACTGTGGCGTTCCTGTTCAAATTTAGGCCCGGGACAGATATTATTTTAGGCCCTTCTAAAAAATGGGTTAACCAAAAAAAATATGTTATTGTTGCCTTTTGGAAGAATCGAATCTTGGTTGCTTATAAAATTATACTTGATTGCTTATCATTAGACTAATACCATATTTATTTTTGAAAATGCAATCTATTATGTTCTTAAAAAAAAAGGTTCTATTCTGTACAATTACTTTGAATCTAACTTTAGTATTTCCTATAAAAAAAAAAAAAAAATCTAACTTTAGCAAGTGCCTCGTTTAATAGAAGGTTGAAGACATCTTTGCTCCACCAATGCTCAAACTATGATGCCACCATAAGTTCCTCGTAGATGTTGAATTGAGGATGTGCAAATTTTCAAAAGCGTAACAAATTTGTAAATTTTTAATAAACACTACAAAAGGTTAATTTATTGGTGCATAACTCTTTTTGAAAGTGGGAAATAAAAATTGTTAGTATTTTTTTCTTTTTCTTTTTTATAATGAAATCAAATATTTTTTGTCAAGCAAATAAGGCATTAGTTTAGTAGTAGTTATCTATGTTTATAATCTACAGTTACTCTCTTTGAGTCCTAGTGGAGACAGAATAACGAAGAGGGGAAAGTGGTTTAAGAAACCACCGGAGCATAATATATAATCTAAGTGAATATGATTGAGTAAGTGAATATGTTCGGTGGTGTTCCGGAAGTTGTCCGGTCGTAACTTTGTTGGTTTTTAATAAAATTCTTCGTTTGTTAAAATTTAAAAGAATAAAATTCAAGTTTCCCATTAAAATTTCGTAGAATGCCTGTTGTTGTCATATGAATCATATAGTAGGAGAATCAATTCAATTAAAAGAGGGTAAGAGGAAAATGACAAAGAGTCCTATTTACCCATTGGTGAGTTTTGACCGTGAAGCATGGGAGGGGCCGAGGGGGGCAGAATGGAGAAGTATGATGCTTTAGCAGGTCCTACAAGTAAAAGAAGATGTCACGTGACTCGCTCGCAATTGTTTGAGGCGGATTTTTTTGTTGTTGTTTTGAAACAAATCCTTGGATTGTTACGTAAATTAAAAAAAAATAAAAAGTCTAAAATATTTTGTTTTTTTATACACGTAACAATAATCCAACGGCTCATTCTAATAAGAAATTCATACAATAGAATCCATGTGAGGTTATTGCACTATTTGTTGGGGAAAGACCGGAAACCGGTATATTAATTGTGTGTTTAAGCGTTAGATGTATTACTAGACTAAAAACAATCTCAACTCAAATATTTAACAATTTATGAATATGTCTAGGGACACCTTTAAAGGCATCATACTAAACCTTCATTGTAATTAAAGACACCAAGTACAAGCTTATTTTTAATCCTTGTTGTGACGCTTCTAGATTTAGTGGGATGCCATTTATTAAATATTTTTAGTTTTAATAGTGTTAAAATTTTATGTTATTATAACGTTATATTATGAGTTAACAATGAAAATGCTAATAAAAATATTTCAAAATATGCAATTTTCATGTTATTAAACATAATGATATTGAACTTGACGTAATAGTGAGAATCATTGTATTATCCAACTACAGAGCCGTCCCTGGAGCCAGGCCAACAAGGCCACGGCCTAGAGCCCACACCGAAAGTTGGAATTTTAAGGGCCCGTTTTTCATGTAACAGAAGTGTATTTTAGATCAATTTTTATGTTTTATTCGAGCTAAAAAACCACTAAAACCCAAATCTATAGCCGAATTCAGTGAAAGAAATTTTAAATAAATTCGTTACATATTTTATAACGCTCATCAACATAGTATACCTCAAAAATAATTGTGATATATTATTTTTTTCACTGGGTTGAGGGCCCTAATCTTTTTTGGCTTAGGGTCTCCGATTTTACAAGGACGGCCCTGTCCAACTAGATTAAAATTATCATCTATCATCATCCACTAAAGACAATGTACATTCACGGGCCATGTACTTACTTTCATGATGTCATGAATGCTTGTATCATCATCACCACTTCACATTTTCACAAACTTTAGAAAAAAAGCAATGTGATATATTGCACATATATATATATGATTTGATGATACTCTGTACATTGACTTGAGAGATTTTTAGATGGTGTCTCCACACGGTATGAAGATATGCCATCACAGAGACCATCTCTTTCTAATAAAAGTAACATTAATGCAAACATAATAAACATGTTAATTAACAGAGGCTGGTTCTTCTACTCAAAAAAAAAAAAAAACAGAGGCTGGTTCTATTAAGATCAGGCCCTGGGCTGTTTGGAGGCCAAATATGAAATTACCCCTCTCTCTATATATATATATAGTTTTCTTTTATTTACTAACATGATATAGTTGTTAAAAATATTCAGTATGCCGTAACCGATTTTTTTTTCTTTTAGTTTAATTGTTATTTTGTATAATGATATAAAATTTTGATGAGTTCTATTAAAACCAGGAAATTACTAATGACATAATATTTATTCCATCCGTCCTATTTATTTGTTCACGTTTTCTTTTTTGTTATTTTGTGCAATAATTGTCAAGTTTCTTCAAATGTCCTTATCAATATTTACAATAAAAAGTTTGAAGCATTAAATGCTCCAACAACTATTTAAAGGGTATAAATATAAAAATATTAGATCATTTAATTAGATTCAAAGTATTAACTACACTTTTTTTTAATATGTGTAAAAAATCAAACGAGACAAATAAAATAAGACGGATAATGTTTTATGTAATTGTGGTGTTAGAAACAATTTCGTGATGTCAATATAACTAAAATAATTTTTGTTTTTTTTAAGTAAAAGGGTTCTTTTGGGTTAATATAAAGGATTGTTGTTGGAGATAGTCTAAAATAGATTGATAACATCCTTACACTTGGTATACATATAAAATAATTTCTCCACCATAATTCTTCTCTATATTTTCATCTTTGTGTGTAATACCGTCCTATTTAATACTTCACCTTCCCTTCTTCTCCAGTACGTGGCTAGCTACCGTCTTCTGTTTATTAGCCTCGCTTTTCTTTTTGGTTGAGAACTTAACCTCTCTTCAAAAACAAAAACAAAAACAAAAAAAAAAAAAAAACCCTCTCTTCTTTCACTCTTTCTTCACCGTCCCCTTCACAAGCCTTTCCACCTTCACCTTCATCTTCCGGTTCATCTATCCATTACACCTTCTTCTCTTCCAGCATCACACGGCTGTTGGTACAAAACAATCATATCTTTTGACTTTGAGCTAGCTTCTAACAATCATATCTTTGAATGCTGATGGTGGATCAGACTAGATCGAGGCAGATCTGGCCATAGTACATGTGGTTAATTTCTGGAAGGTACTTCAGCTCTATTTTACTTATCTGGTATTTAACACTATTGGATCGCTGAAAGACGGCGTTTATTGTTGTTGTTGTTGTTATTATTATTAGTGACTTTCTGGAGCAGCAATGACTAGGAAAGATAAGGTTTACTCGGAGATTAATTGTTCATAGTTTTTACGGATCTGAGATTTTTGGTTTAGGTATCTTACCGTTTATATGGGCTTTTGCAAATTGCCATATTTTGCATTTATATTTATTATAAACCATGAATCCTTGGTGGTGCTAAACGAAGGTGTTGAGAAACTACCGGTAAAAGTATATGGAGTATGTTTTCCAATTTTTCATTTTTAGGAAATATGCAAGAAAAGAGAGTTTTAAGTAGGTGTATCATTACTCTTTTTTTCTGGCTTTAAAAAGGTTTAAAACTTGGCCCAAGTTTTTGTATGTTCTGAAACTTAGTGAGCAACATTACATAAATAAGAAACCTTTATCAAGTCTTAATTAACAGGGGCGGACCCAATGTACACAAGGGGGGTGCACGGCCCCACTCAACTTTTCGTGCGAAGTTATTAAAATACTCCTTTAATGGTATTAAAGATCATGTATGTATATTATTTCAGACAAATTCTAATATAACATCTTATTTAGCTCAACCGGTTAAAATAATTATTATTATACTTGAGGTGACTTGTTCAAAACTCGGCTGCTTCATCTTTTTTAACAATTTTTTTTTTTTAATTTGGCCCCACTGGAAAAAATTCTTGGGTCCGTCGGCGGTCTTAAATAGCCCACCTTTACAAAATCGCCCCTACCGGAAAAAATTCGCATGTCCGTCGGCGGTCTTAAATAGCCCACCTTTACAAAACTACCCCTCAAGAATCGGATACTTAGGCTCCGTTTGGATTGAAAGAATTAGATAGAAAGAAAAATAAAAGATAGTGACAGAAAAGAAAGGAGAGGTGAAGGAGGGATTGTGAGTTCTTATTTGGGTGTTTGGATAATTTTAGACGGAAAGGAAAAGAGATACGGATATTGTCAATTAAATTTTATTAAAAATGAACAGTTTCCTTCCGTTTCTCATCTATTTTGGAAGGAAATGAGACACTCAAATTTGTGAAGAATGTTATCCCTCCTTCTCCCTTGCTCTCCTTTCCTTTCTTTCATACTAAAACATACCAAACACCTAAATTTAAAGCTTTCCAAATCATGTCATTTCTTTTCCATTCAATACTTCTCATCCAAACAGGGCCTTAAGTTTTTGTATGTTCTGAAACTCAGTGAGCAACATTACATAAATAAGAAACCTTTATCAAGTCTTAATTAGCCCACCTTTACAAAACTACCCCTCAAGAATCAGGACACTTACATTGCATATATATGTACTCCCAGTCTCCAACCTTGATCTTCAATCCTTCGGTACTTTCCGAAGTGGTAGCCGCCTTAAAAAAAGAAAAAGGATAAATTGTGTTAATTGGGTCAAGTTATTCAACCTATTTTCTTTTCAAAAAATTTCCCATTTTTTCCCTGCAGTTTTATCTGACACCTTTAGAAAAAGAAATACTATAAAATACGTAATATATGTGTTCTGCCTATGCTTGTACACGTTTTCACAATCAAATCTTTAATCTTGGTGCAGGTTTTCGTGCATCCATGGTTGATAAATTCCGAAATTACACGGTTGAAAGATACGGTGATGACCATGCACGGAGGAGATTAGGATTACACCATGACATGTTGAACAAACACACGAGGTAGTCCGAATATATATAGCTCTTCACTTCACAAAGTGGACAAAAATTTACCATCGTGTGAAACTTTCTCCCTTTTGGCTTGGGATCTCGGCCTTTCGGTTTCCATAAAGGGACTTGTGGATCTGTAAGAACATAAAACAATTATCGAAAAAGCAAAATCAATAATATTATTACCATAAATTGGTTGGATCGCAGAAGTGAAAATCTTCTCACTGCTGAGAAATTTAAACCGCGCCTTAGGACCCTTATTCGTGGGATATGGGTTCTGTACCTCAAAATAGAGTTCTTTGTCTTGGGTCCAATCATACCCAATTATTGTAGCAAGACACCTTGAGTTCCTTCGAGAGGCTTTCGAAATTTCTTTATTATATCTCCTTTATAGGTGAGTATTTCCATACGCCGTTTGAAGGTAACGGCAACGAGCGGCCGCTTGATTTGCCTCCACCATCTCCATAACATTGTTGTGATCCAACTCCTTATACCCTGTAATACACAAGGGCTGAATAGGCACATGATCGTGGATACGGGGGTAATCCTTCGAGAGTGGAAGTCCACCCTTGCGTATAACGATCTCGTATACCCACTTCAGCCCTTCTCCTGGGCTTCTATCAACGACGTGCGAGCGAGATAAATCAAGGAGTTCTCTCGTACGTAGAAACCGTAGAGCTTCCGGGGGAATCAAGGCCGCCCTAGCCCTAGCCCAATCCCAATCGGTTGGGTAAACCCGTTGATCTTTGATAGAGGAGATGGCACCTCTCTGCACCCAATTCACTGCAGGATACTTTTGTGGTGTGAGCGAATGCTTTTGACGTGATCTTGTTGAATGCTTTTGAGGATAGTTAAATGGGCTATTGTTGAGAAAGGAACGGATATTTCGACCAACTCTTGACATCTGTATATAAAGTAGGGTTTATTACTTAAAAGTATAGTTTTTTTATACTTATTAGCCTCATAAGGACATAAAGGAATCTGTTGGACTTATAAGGACATAATATATCTACATGTACCAAAATACCCCTAAACATAATATATAAACCGCCAAAAGCGTGTTGAATATTATTACGCAGCTAAACATTTTGCGAGAAAAACAGGAGCAATCGAAGAAACCGGAGTCATCCACCGCTAAGAAGCTTATCACCGTCAATTTCTTAAGCATTCTTCCGCTCTCCGGCACCATGGTTAGATTAATTTCGTCGATGTGATGAATTTTTTGTTTAATTTGCGTGGAACATTCTGTTTTTGAATAGTATTTTTTTCTTTCTTTGATTTGACCTGCATTACAATTAGTTTAAGTCGATTGAGCATTTTTTTTGACTTGGTAATTTGATCGTATTATTGATCTGATGGTTGCTCAGCTAATTGTACAAAATTTATTGATATGTGATTGATTGTTTCGATCGGATATTGATTTTTGTTGCTGTGATGGAGATCTGTAAATAATCAAAAATAATTTGTCTGATTTTGATTTTTGTAAAAATTTCACGCGATTTCCAGCTTCTTATGTTAAATGACTAATGTTGCATTGAAATTTTAGAAATTAAACCTGGATTAAAAATGTAGTAGGTAGTCTATGATTAATTTGTTCATTAGGTTTGGTATTGGATGACAATGAGGCATAACCCTTGGGGTTCCAGGTTTAAATCCTCCTATATGCTGGAAATGGGTACATATGCAAAACAAAGGTTTGGTATTGGATGCTTTGGGGGGCCGTTTCGCGTAGAATTTTCTTTTGCATAAGCACTGCACAATAACACAACCCATGATCCTGTTGGTAGCATTTTTTTTATAGCATCGTAGGAAAATTCTTAGGTAGAAGAGGATCCGGGGCAAGTTTGGAACAATATTTGACTCTATGAATCGGACTACGAGATAACTGGGTTGTGCCTTGAGGCTTGTTATTCTTGCATTTCTCTATCACTTCTTGTGTATTAATACAATTAGCAACATTAATGAATGTGTGATCACACAAAACTCCACTTGTTATTTGGCCTCGGTGGCCTCCTTTACTAAGCTTTGCAAGAAGTGGTGGTGGTTTTGGTGGTCAAAATGCCAACATAGGTTAGCAATGGCTTAATGGTGAATGGTATATGGAATTTTTGTCTTCATGTTTAACCTAGAATTTTGTGTAAATATTCGATGAAATTTCCGTTGGATTTTCTTCATTGCATAAATCGATATAATACGATGTCACTGCATGATGTCACTGCATAAATCGATATAATACGCGTCACTGCATGACGTCACTGCATAAATCGATATAATAAGACGCCACTGCATAAATCGATACAATAAGACGCCACTGCATAAATCGATATAATAAGACGTTATTGTAAGACGTCACTGCATAAATCGATACCATAAGACGTCACGGCATAAATTGATACATTATGATGTCACTGCATAAATCGATACAATATTACGTCACTTCATCGAGGTGTCTCTGCAATGCGGCGTCTCTGCATCGCAGTGTCTCTGCATCAGGGGTGGTCACTGCATCGCGGTGTCACTTCATTGCGGTGTCTCTGTATCGCGGTGTCGCTTCATCGCCGTGTCTCCACGTCGCGGTGTCACTTTATCGCGGTGTCTCTGCATCGTGATGGTCATTGCATCGGGCGTCGCGGTGGTCAATGCATCAGGATCGTCATTGCATCGCGGTGGTCAATGTATCGGGGTGGTCAATGCGTCGCGGTGGTCATTGAATCGCGGTGGTCAATGTATCGGGGGTTGTCATTGTATCGCGATGGTCAATACATCGGTTTTTTATAATAATAAAAAAAACAAAAACCTGAACAGCGCCTGACTGGGGGAAAAAAAAAAAAAAAAACTGAACAGTGCCATTTTTTATAAAAAATATTAATAAAAAAAAACATTACCAATGCGGCAGTTTTTTTATTTCCTTTTTATTATGTTATTTTCTTCATTAAGGGTATTTAAGTCTATCTATCTAATTTGTGTCCTTATAAGTCCAACAGATTCCTTTTTGTCCTTATAAGTCCAATAAGTCCGTTTTGTGTATTTTTGGGTCTTTGACTCTATAAAATATAATAATTAATATTTATTTTCTGAAAAAATAAAATAAAAATTAAACCCAATAATAAAAAAAGAATATAATTGTGATTGAGTTTGAATATGATGCTCATGTCACATTTGTAATCGGACTCAAGTTTGTAAAATTCAATATATGTTCGACTCATAAGATTTAAAAAATTGACTAATCTCGATTCATTAATTACACATTGCATACTACATAAACTTAATCACTTAAACACAATTAGTTCTATTTCAAGTTGTTGTTAACCGAACCAAACGATCTATTTCGGTTCGATTCAATTCGTTTACCTAAAACAAACGGTTCGGATCAATTGGATTTTAAAGCAAAGAGTTAATAATTAAATAACTAAAACTAGTTGAATGTAATTACGGATGACTCATTAGAGTGGAAAGAAGAAAAAAAAAAAAAACGTAATAAATGACACTGTATACTTCATATTCAAGTTTTGATGGCCCAAGTATAAAATAAAATAAAAAATATGTATGATTTTATTCGCATATATGAAGATGAAGAGAGTTTTTTAATAAATAAATAAATAGCTATCATTTTCAAGACAAGGTGGAGGCTACATGACACTACCTATGCGGAGAACCGTACGGTAAATGTGTAAATAGGAACACTATCATAAATAAAATCAATAATGCAAACAATTATTATTATTATTATTATTATTATTATTATTATTATTATTATTATTCCAGTAGCATATATTAAGGGACTTTTAAATGGGTAAGTCATACAAGATAGATATTATGAAATCAAGGTTAGAATAGCTAGCAAACTGAACTCATATTGGAGCATAAGGCTCATCCTGCGGGTGGTTAATGCGCGCAGGTTTACCTGGCTGAAGTGAGAGGTCCAGGGTTCGATCCCCCCTTCCCTCGTTTCCCTCCTTTCGTTTCAGAAAAAAAAAAAAAAAAAAAAAAAAAACTGAACTCATATTGTTTTTCTTTCCCCAAATCTGTTAATCTACGTAGTGCGAAAAAACGCTAAACCCAATTTTTTCCCTCCTTTCGTTTCAGAAAAAAAAAAAAAAAAAAAAAAAAAAACTGAACTCATATTGTTTTTCTTTCCCCAAATCTGTTAATCTACGTAGTGCGAAAAAACGCTAAACCCAATTTAAAAAAAGGAGCAAAAATGAGTGAACACTGGGAGGGTCACCGGAAGGCTGGGGTCGCCTGAAGGAACAACAAAACAACAACAAAATCAAATCCAGAAATCATAGCTTTCTTCAAATCCAATCCAGAAATCCAAAAAAGAACAACAAAATCACTAGTGAAAAACAGATAAATCAACTACACAAAATCCTAGTAGACGAATATACTGAAAGATTATTTCAACGATTCTCATGAATAGCTAGCAAACGGAGCTCAGATTGTTTTTCTTTCCCAAAATCAGTAAATCTACTGCGAAAAAACATATCTAAATCAATGAAATAAATCTGTAGCATAAGAATATACTACCCACTAGCCTTTTACCCGTGCGATGCACGGCGAGAGAGATTAAATATATGTGGATCTATACTATAGATATACAATTTTACACTCATGAAAAGATAATTTGTTACGAATTTAGTTAATAACGAATCATAAATAAAGCTTCAATGTAAATACGCGTGTTCCATTGTAATCAATAAGAAGAAATAAGATACCAATAAAATGTTAAGTTGCTCATAAGTACAACATGTTCAATTTTCAATCAACTTTGTTGATGGAGAGGTAATGATAATTGAGATGAATCCTCAAGTGGTCAAGAACTTCAATAATAGGGGCAAAAACAAATGGCTTCCCAATAGCAAAAATGTCTGCAAACCTCATTTTTGGCTTCTCTTTGTTGCCTTCTTAATATGTCAGATGCCTAAATATATGAAACAAAAGTTATCAGCTAGACGTGTGGGAAAAATGCACTATTTCATCAGCAGCTAATAATCATGTTTCTTATGCGTTCCCAAAAAGAAATATGAACGATATTCTTAATAAAAGAGAATGAAAAAAAAAAAATCAAATTCTTACCGCAGATTTGACATGTTGCAGTTTTTAATTACTAATTAAGAAACAAAAAGAAAAGAGAACTGGGTGGTCTTTCTAGGGAGAAGTTTCCTCCTCTCGCCCTCAACATTTGTACTGGTGCATTCCATAGCACACAAAGGAACCCGAGCAAGAGGGCCAATGTAAGATCACAAAAACCTACCTACACAGAAACCCCTATCAACTTGACATAGCAGAATTTCATAGAAAGAGCGATTTTGAAATAGGCAGCGCACATAAACATGTTTAATTATGCAAAAGAGGGAAAGAAAGAAAGAATAAAAACACAAAAAATTTACTGAGACAAAAGTAGAAACAAAGTAGAAATCTAAATGAAGAACGCAAGAAAAGCAAATCAAACATCAACTATTTCTAGTCACAACAAACGTCAAGTCGATCGAGCTTCCCCAATACCAACATTCAACCACCGTAAAAGAAAAAAACCAAAATAAGGCTAAACATGATCGAAGGAGATAATCAAATATATCAATGCAAAATACGTCAAGCTTTGAAGCATCATTATTTGGATGGATAAAGAAAAACATAAAGACAACAACCCATAGAAACCATGGCTTTCAGCGATAAAAAAAATCACTTCCCTTCAACAACCAAAATTTTGCACTTTGCAGCATCTTCATCATTTCAGATCCTACCCACGACTACAATATTCACGACTAATAATAAAGAATAAGAGAAATTATAAAGAATAAAAAACATTTCATGCTATCAAAGCACATATTTGAAATGATTTTCTGTCTCCATCAAATCCATATCTTCATCCGTTTGATTTTCATATAGCACGTGAATTCAATCATTTTTAGGCATTTATTATTATCATATTTCTCCGTGCCTAGCACGCGATTTTGGCTAAAAATATCTTGATCTCATAAGTGGGAACAATCTTAATTAATCAAATCAGCGGGTAAATCCGAAACTCCGTAAGATTCCAAAGTAAATCTGACATCATGAATTAAGCACTTATATTTAGTTCCCTTATCAGAAACAACATTAAGCAACAACAGTCATAACATATGTGATGAAATACATGCAGAGGAAAACTACAACAACCAAGTTATTTTTGAAAGTCATTTCTTCACCTTAAAAAAACTAAAAATAATGATTTGTACGATCGCAACATTCCAAAACAAAATGGAACCACATGTGTATATAATACTAAGCTACTAAGCAAAGCAAACACGACACCACCAAAAACTCAAAAGTGAATTATTCGTTGTATTTGATTATGCACAAACCAACCGATTCTATGAATGTAATTGGAAAACAAACAGAATGTAAAGTGCTAATCTATTTTATATCTTTTTTTCACCACCTCTATACACATATTTACCAAACACGCCTACAAAATGTGAATTAAATCCACGTCCATCCAAACAACTTCGGTTTCAAGTAGCTAGAAATATGAACGATTCAAATGTCTCTTGTCACTTTTGGTGCAAGAGTGTATCGATCAATCAATTAATTTCCACCAGCATGATCCCTGCTGTAAATATTAATTTATGGTCAGCCAAACAATCAATTTTATACACATTAAAGATATTTATCAGTCATGTGTCCACGAAGAAAGGAAATTATAAAAAATGGTCAAAAACTATAGTATAAAGGAAGCAATTAAATGACATAATAGAAGTTTAAGAGTAACCTGCAATATTTATCCCGCAAATAAAGAAGGGAATTGTAGTCTGTGCACAGAAAAAGCAACAACAAAGTTAGTAATGCAAAATCAATAATATTTTTATATTAAAACATCACACTACTTACATGACAAAATCATGAATATAATTTAATTATGTCGCCGATTTCTTAAGCAACCACAAAGAGAGATAAGGGTGGCGCAAAGAAAATCATCAAATTATAGCATAAAAGATAAAAGAATATCATCAAATAGCTATCGGTTAAAAAAAAGCTGAATTTAATTTCTTATTATCCAAACAAACAAACAAACCTAGAAACATTTCCATTAACATTGCACCCATGGGTTCAGTAGTATTCAGTCAGCTTTCACAAATAGAAGAGGTTGCAAATTAAAAAATCCATTATATAGATTTGTGATTTCACATTTGAAATTTGAAGTAAGAGAAAGTGGTTGGGAGGAGATTTTATGTAATTCAAATTTGGATCTTGCAGATGAAACTGTTAGGGATAAGATCAGAAATTTGTTGTGATTATGCTATATCTCCGAAACAGATAAAAGACGCCTAAGATAGAGAATCGGGATCACGATACTGTAGCGGGTGAATAACCGGGTTTGGAGCGGGTCAAAATGGATAATCGGGTTAAATCATCCTTTTAAATATATATAGATATAGATATAGATATAGATTCGCATAGCATTCCATTAATTAACAAGAAAACCACGTCTAGAAAGAAAACTTTTCTTGTAATCAAACATCTAAACAAAGCAAATAGAAATCCATACCTTATAAAGAAACGCTTAATCTGTCAACGAAATCCCGCAGCTAGCAGAAAAACCGAAATCAAAAAACTGAAAACAAATCAGATTTTCGTCTATAATATCACTCAAACCGAGAGAGAGAATGAAGATTGAATTAAGAATTTGATTTTTTGAGGCCGAGAGAATTAATGAAATTGAAAAAAGAAAGTGTGAGTAAAGGTATGTTCAGAGAGAGCATGGTTTCTGTTGCATATGCAAAGGTGACAGGAAGAGAGATTATACGTGTCGTTGTGGGCCCGCTAAATTAAAATACGATTTGGGGTTCAAGTTACTGAATTTATATAAAAGAAAAAGTACTTTTTTTTTTGTTTGGAATATCAATCTTGTATAGTAGTTGTAGTTTATTATTATCAAATATAATACTAATTAGCATATATTTTGAAACTAACATATACTTTTATAGGTTTTAATAATTTGAAATTTGTTATGTATTTACATTGACAAATTTTATGATTATCCCATGACAAAAGTATGAGCAATAGCGAAACCAATCATATTACACTATTTGTCAATGGTCACACATGTTTAAAACCAATATAATAATTTTAAATTTTGTGATTGGTTGAATAAGTGATGACAGTGGTTGACAACCATAAAATCATTGATTTTTATTATTGTTTTAAATACAACACATTAGGTGTTACACGTGAGTCGTTTGATTTCTTATACAAAGAGTAATGTTTAAATTTCACAACGAACAATACAATAAGGATAGAAGATTGTAGCATGCAATCGCATAATTGTCGTAAAGCACATCATAAGATACAAAACATGCCGATTTTCAATGGGTAATATATACTCCCTCCGTCTCAAAATGTTTGGGACGTTTGATTTTTTCAATGCTTTTAAAAGTCCTAATTAATCCTTCGAATTTCATCAAATGATCTAATACTTTTTACATTTATGTACTTTAAGTTTCACTTTATCATAACCCTAATAATATTACATCAATTAACGAAATTCCAATGATTAATTAGACTTTTCGTAAGCATAAAAAAATGTCCCAAACATTTTGAGACGGAGGGAGTATATATATATATATATATATATATATATATATATATATATATATATATATATATTAAGGGACTTTTAAATGGGTAAGTCATGCAAGATAGATATTATGAAATCAAGGTTAGTTGTTCATTCCTAATTATGGAACTTTTAGGTGTTTTTTTCCGGATAAACTTGTTTTATCACGAGCTCAAATATTATGCTCAAGTTATTGAGCCGAACTCGAAAGAGATTGTATGTCATTGATTAACAAACGAACAAACATGAACATGTTCGTCTAAAAAAGAAGCTCGAAATCGAACCAAAGATGTTCGGTTCGGCTCGTAAACACCACTAGATACGTAATCATGTCGAGAAACACCCGAAAATTGTTCAACAAGGCAGTGTGTTGAAAGCACCAACACTATGGTTTTAAATCTGGACTAGGGGCGGATCGAGCAATTTGTTCCAGTGATGTAATAGGAGGCTAAAACTATATTTTTCATCTAAAAAATTTGTTCTAGTGGGGTCACATAAGTCTAAAACTTCATTTTTAACTGTAAAACGAAACTTTATAATGACAAAACTATATGTTTTAATACTATTTTTTTTACCCGATCTCAGTGGGGTCACGTCACCCCACCTTAAGATAGGTAGATCCGTAGTTCTCTGAGTTACATAATGTGCTCTGTGCCAAAAGATAATCAGGTTTTTTTTATCAAAATATTACATAATTAATGAATCGTACATTATTTAAATTCATGAAAAAATGCCCTTTTTGTTTCTTCAAATTAATCATATTGCTTTTATTTTATTTTAAACAATGTTATTAGAATCGATGTATGCAGTATGCTGTGCTCCAATTTCTTTAACGTTGTTATATTACTGTATGGACTAACCGGGAGAGACAAGTCTTTGTAAATACCATTTATAGCATAGAATGATTGCCATTGTTTTTGTTGTGTTCATACAAATTCAGGCGGCTACTGTCACATGTTGCTTTTTCAATTTTCCTACTTTATTCGCGCTCTCTTTCCCAATATTAAAAAATATATATGTTAACAACATAAATACAAAACACATCTTACACTAGTTTTTTTAATTTTTTTTTTTGAGGGTATCTCTTACACTATAACTCTTGATTATAGTATAAGATCTATTGATACGGTTGTGCCCGTGTTACTAAAATGCTATCAGAAGTATATATTACAAGATTCAACGTAATATGTTCATGAAGACACCAATTAACAGCATAACACAAAATCTTAAAAAATAAAATAAAAATTCGTTTAGCTTTTTAGATTTGTTTCAATAAATTAAGTATTTATTATATTTTTCTTTCTTTTACCATTATTTATTATAAATTGACATACTTTTCACTACTGATCCGACTTACGTTTATATATAATGGAATAACTGTGATACATCCACTAGTCATTTTACCACAACACATAATCAATACCAGTTACAATAAATAATTCATCACTTCAATCAATTGGAATAAAACATATAATGAAAATTGCACTACACAAATATACACAAATATATAGTGCACATCACATTTTTCATAATAAAATTCAAGACTTACCGAGCAAACTTCACTTAAACCGTATGATTTTGTGAAAAAGACTTTGTAGTACCGCAGCAGCAATCCCTTAATTTGTGTTTTTAGATATTATTAACAAAACGATGTAGTCTCGGAAGCAAAAATTAATAACCTACAACTAGATTATCTATTGATAATTAATTATTACTTTTATATATATCTTACAAAAATAGAAATAAAAACACATGGTATGTAAACTATAGTTTATTTACATCACTACTTTTTATCTATATGTTATTTTAGATTATCAAGGAACACTAACAGCTGACTCTTTTATCAACAAATTAACATGGATACATAAACATAAAAGTTGTTTTTTTTCGAAAAAAATCCCACTGATAGTTATGCATTTGAGTTATTAAGGACATTTAATAACAAGAAGTGAATCCCTTTAGACTAGAAAAAATATTCGATTCTTTTACTTGAACAAAAACAGAGAAGATAAGAAAGTACTACTTTACTGTAACATTTTAAAGACCTGAATATGATGTTGGGGAACACTTTTTATTATTTTGAACCAAAATAGAAATGCAAATATGCAATTGAGTATTTGCAGCAGCTTCAGGCGGCGCACAAGTACTGTTTGTCTATTGTTTTTCTCTCTATGCATTTGATCTTGTATAACCTAAAGGGAAAATATTGTTACATGCAGTACTTTTCTTTCTTCTCTTTGCTTAGTAGTAATTAATAAAAAAATGGAATATTTTACTTATGATATCAAATTAAATGTGCTAAATAGCTACTTTCAACGTATATTCTTTCGTGTCATTAAAATTTAAAAGCTCTCACAAAAAATATATAAAAAAATTAAAAACATATGTAAATTGAGTAATGGTACGGGTACAACCTATGAGACACAATGAGTGATACAATCATTACATGCACTGTTAATCATGGTGTATGACCTGGTAATCATTGTAACGCCCTGTTTCCGGACACCGAGTCCTTATTCGGAAAATGAACACATATATATTGTTATATATCGTGGTCAAAAGAGATGTTTCGTTCTATATTTGCAGGGGGAAAAGTCTTTTACTTGGGTATATCAGATAACATATACACCAATTATGGAATGAAAGGATTAGGTTACTACAATGAACGTGAGTGAGATTAGTCAACCCACCCGTGACACTAATCAAGCCTCACGAGGTCACGTCATCAAGACTTATATCCGACGTGGTGCAGGTCGCCATCGATCCATTATAGCCGACGTGGTGCAGTTCACCCTCGGTCCGCTATAGCCGACGTGAAGCAGTTCACCCTCGGTCCCTTATAGGCGACGTGATGCATGTCACCCTCGGTTCATTATACCCATCGTGGTGCGGTTCACCCTCGGTCCCTTATAGCCAACGACGTGATGCAATTTACCTTCGGTCCTTTATAGGTGTCGTAGTCCATGTCATCCTCGATCCTTCATTCAACAATTAGACCTCTGACGATGCTGGAAATCGTCGGGTAAAAAATCCAGGAATTTTCTTCCTAATGACAATCTGCACAAGCTTCAGGAACAACAAAACCTGTAAAAGAGAGTGGTGGTTTGTTTGAGATTTAGACTGCACTTGAGATGGTATTCCTCAAGCTGCCTACGTATCCAATATGTGAATTGGAATCAAGTCTTCGTAGTTCCTTATGGATTGTTTATATAGAGGGGCTTGTGTCCTAGCGTTAGCGTGTGGCGTGTCCTTGGTGGACTACAATTTCTTATTCCCTAAGGAATAGATAATGATGATTTTATCCCATTGATTTTAAGAGATAATTATGGATGTATTTGAATGCCAGGATCAGAGTAATTATGAATTAGGATTCTTTCCGTGTTTATCTGATTTTGATGTGCTCTTGGGGAGTTTGACACGAGAGGGACTTAGGCCGACCTAACAAGGTCGGGCACAAATAGGCTGACCGTATGTACCAGCCGACCCGTAGAGATCGGAGGAAGGTGAACGAGCTTGTGCAGCTCGGATACTGGGGACTCTGGCCCTTAAATGAGACTTTTTCTCTATCTTCATTTATCGTTAGACTATTATGGGTATGACACGTGGCGATGTGCTGATCCGACCTTCGTCATAAGCCCCTCAGATCCGGGCGAACCTGTTGAGGTTGGCTCGGATCTTCCTAGATTGCGGCTTGGTTCGGTCATCTAAACTTGTAGATTTTTTGAATTTAGAGTGCCAGGTGGCAAGGCTAGTTACGACGCCACTACAACAGTCCCGAGAATCGAGGCGTCGCTGCCTACTAACTCTAGTTACGAACGTTTTTTGAGGTGAGTGGGGGGTTATAACCCCGTCATATCAAACATCATTTTGTCAGTTGTCAATCGGTGCTGCGTCTCTCTATCTCCACCTTTTCCTTTTCTTATTTCTCCGGGACATTCGTGAATGAGGGCTTCAATTTCTTCTGATTCATCTGGAGAGGAATCACTTTCACCCAGGACTGAGGCTGCAATACGAGAGTCCTGGACTAGGCCCGTGATTTTTGAAGAAATTCCTTGGGTTCCTCCCCAGCCAGTTCCCACCGTTTCCACTTCTGGTCCTTCATCAAGCACATTTGACCCCATGTTTAGATTCAAAATCCAACGAGCTACCCAAGATATCATGGATGGTTATGGAGTAGTCTCCGTTCTGACTCAAAACAGTGTGGAGTATATCTGCCATGAGTACGTGGTAAATCTAGAGGAATTTGCTCCCCTGGTTCCTGTCGATCCGCGTCCATACGCTTCACGTCCTCCCGACAGATACTTTTCCATCTATGAGGCTCAGCTAATGGCCGGCCTGAGATTACCTTTGTGCCCGGCATTTTGGTCGGTGTTGCGGCATTACGGGATAGGTGCAGCTCAAGCGGCTCATTCAGGCATTAGGACCGTGATAGGGTTTGTTATTTGTGCCGAGAAATTGGAGTACGCTTCTTGGTAGGCCTCTTCCAGGCCTTTCACCGCATTGCGCATAACCCGGGACTAAAGGGATGGTATCACTTTCCCCTTTGGTCGGTGATAAAAAGAAATACTTGTCGAAGGCCCTAAGTATAAATAGTGGCGAGAGCGCTTTTTCTTTGTCAGGAACGACGGGAGATCTTGGTTGGGGCACTAGAAGACAAGCTCTTTGCAAAAGAATGAGTGCCCAACCCTTCTAAACTCTACCTCGGTAGACGCTATTCAAAACGCGGGATTGTCTTGAGGCTACGTGAGCTTTCTTCCGAGCTGATCAATGCGGCCCGGTTGGCCGAGGCCGGCCCCGGCCCCCATGTCCCCCTGAACGACGACGGTCGAGATATTTGTAAGTAATGCTATTTTCTTAACTATTTAGACTTTCAATCATCATTAGTAATATTCCAAACTTTCCTTGCAGGCAGTGAGGGTCCTAACCGGCCTTCAAGCCCCCCCCTCCCGGAGGGGGGAGGTAGAACATCAAACTGAGAGGATGGTCTCGGACATGGATGGCGCTGGTCATGATCCGGAAACTCGGACCGTGAGGTCTTCTCTTGGAGCCCACACAGCTCGTCTGTTATCCGAGCTGGAGGACAATGCCTTGATAGGGCCATATTCTTCCGGGAGAGGCTCGGACGCCCCTTTCATCAATGTTTCTTCTCCAAAAGCCCTTGAGGTACCGGATGAAGAAGAGGAGGAGGAGAAGCTAGAGACGCCTCTCATCCGAAGGTCCTCTCGTCAAAGGCCGGGCAGGATGAGGTCGAGGAGAGGCCTGAGAAGAGGAGTAGGACCGAGCACAGGTCGGGTCCGTCAATAAAACACTCCCGACAGGGAAGGGTAAACGAGTGAACATCTGCAGATCACCGGGAGGAATGATAGGTCGAGAATGATCTTAGTTCTTTGCCTTCTTCGACTGTTCCGGCGCGAGAGATCTCTCAAATGTCTGACTTGAAGCTGCTCGACGCAGGTTTCGAGGCCATGAGCTATGTGAGTTCCTTTTCTTTGTGCTCTTGGTATTTACCCTTATCAAGTGACGTTTACCATATGCTACATGTGTACAGGGATCGGTTGTAGGTCAGGAGATTTTCTACCGACTTGCACGTTCGTCCGCCGAGCAGGAGAGGAGGGCTTCTGATCTGAAGTCCAAATATGAGAGGATACTAGAACTTGAAGACCAACTAAAAGCTCAGACAAAAAAGGCAGAGGATTTGAGGTCGGAATACACCACTCATCTTCAAGAGTTCATGAATGAGCATTTGGAGAGGCAGGCCGAGCTGTCTAGCCATATTGTAAAGCTCCGAGCAGAGCTTTCTGCTTTGGACGCAACTATCTGGCACTTCCCTGCTCAGTTACAAGAGGCTTCTGCCCATGCTATCCGAGATTATAAAGCTTCTCCCGACTTCATCGGGTCTTTGATACGGCTGCTGAGCCCTGCCGTGAGGGCTAGCTATGTATTGTGAGTGGATGACTGCAAGGCACACTTTCCTGGGCTTCCTATCAACAATCTAGCCTACAAGGATTTGTATATCCCTGGTGCAGACACAATGTACTCCGTCCGAGTGAAGGAGTTCCAGGAAAGGGTGGACCTTGCGGCTAGGTACCCTATGGTTCCTCGCCGATCTTCTGATGGGTGATAACCTTCGAGTTCGCTCCCCGGTTCGGGACAATATCTGACTCCTAATGCCTAGACTTATTTATGTATGGGATTGTAACTGTAACTCTCATTGTTTATTAATGAAGGCAGTTTTCTGAGTAATTTTCTTTAAGTGCTTAATTTTCGGAGTGGTGAGGTATCATTGCCCCCAGTATGTCATACTTGGCACGCCATGGGTGGCATACTTATATTATTTTTATGATATGAGCCTGGTGCCTGCGGTCCGGAGTTTGTCGGCTTGCAGTAGGTATATAACATCTTTTGAATTGGCCGCGTTGGCCGACTTCTCGGTGGATTTACGGCGAGCCTAGTTAGGTCGAACTAACTTCTTGCGTGAAGAAGTGATACGAGCGGGGCCAGGATAGACTGTCCTCTCGTTTCTTGTTTACGGCGAGCTGGCCAGGTCGGACTGACTTCTCACGTGAAAAGGTTGTACGAGCGGGGCCAGGCTAGGCTGTCATCTCGTTTCTGGTTTACGGTGAGCTGGGCCAGGTTGGACTGACTTCTCGCGTGAAAAGGTCAGTCCCCACATCAGCCCTACAACTCGCACTGTATCCGGAATCCCCCGCTTCACTTAGAGACGCATAAAAAAATCCGCAAAGGAGGACGCGCAGAGATACTCCAAAACCTCATAGAAAGGGGAGGCCTGCCAAATCGTGTCCACCATCTCACACTCAAACAAGACATGCCGTAGGTTCTCCACTGTCTCCCCACATGCCAAGCACGTACCTGTCCTCAAATTGCGTTGCATAAGACCCTGGCCGATTGCCAAGCAGACATGAAGGCAGCTCCATAGAAAATGCTGGATACGAGGCTGGACCGGAAGCTGCCAACATCGCCGCCAGGCCCGATCTGTCCCGCCTGAAGTCCCCGGCCCAACCACCAGTGATGGCCGATAAAGCGAGAGTGTCAGGAAGTACCCAGACATATGGTTTGAGTAATTTTTACCTATTCAACTCTATAAAAAAAATCAACTCGGCCTCTTCCCTCCCTCCCTCCATGATAAATAACTAATTTTGTTATTAATTATGGGAAAATAATTATGGGTGATTAGTGAAATTTGTTTACCAATGTAAAGATTGACAAGTGGTTAATGCATGTGATAATTTTAAGTGACATTTATCTCTAGAAAAAACTTTAGTGGCATTTAAAATTAGTTTTTTTTCCTTCCCTTTCTTTCCTTCTTTTTATTGTGATTCGACGTCAAAACTAACGTTATTGATACCGTAGTAATTAGGGGCAGATCTGTGTATATTTAGGAGGAGGTCACGTGACCTTAATGAGATCCGATTTTTTTTTAATATTAAAACGATATAGTTTTGTTGTTAAAAAATCTCATTTTGATGTTAAAAAATATAGTTTTGAGCAAAAAATTCCTGGTTCCGCTAGTGGTAATCACAATTGATTCTTAATCGACTTTTCGTTGATTGAATGAAAATATAATATAGAATCGCTCTAGAGATGAAAATCGAATTTTCGACACTTAAATGTTTACGATCTGTTGTCGGCAAGAGAGAACGACTAAATAGTTAAGTAATTCTAAACTTAATGTTTTAAACGGTAACTATCTATTCAAATTACTAAATTTCACATAGATAACACTTTGAAATGTTTCATTTAATTCTTAGTATTATAATTTTCCTTAATCATTATTTCATACCTACTTGACCAAGAAATTGTTTAAAAGAGGGGTAAATACGTAAATAAAAAATGACATAATGTGTATTACATTGTTGATTGATTATGATGGACATACATCATGATTAACGATGATTGATACATAAATAATCAATATTTGGCGTAATCGGTTGTGTGGATGTTTATTGGCAAACAAAACCTGCAGAATGATAAAAAAGAGCCTGATTTGAATTTTAAGGTTGCATTAAAATGAATAGCTGGTTTTTTTTTTCATCACAGAGGCTGTTTTTTTCTGTTCGCATTTGCATGTGCATGTGCAAGAGAGAGGTTATTAGAAATGCTTTACCGTTGTGGGCCATTTATAGTATTTTTTTGATTATCAAAGTTAAAACTTTATATGTATTATTTATATAGTATTAATATGTTATAGTAAATTAATAATTTAATAATAATATAAATTTTATTATATGATACATTAATTTAAATTTGTTATGGTCTATAAAATAATGATAAATGAATACTTTATGTATTTTATACAAATAACATTTATATAATGTTGTGTGAAAATGTAAAAACCCCTAAGTTTTGGGTAACATTTTCCAATGAGCATATTCTGTTTGTATGTTGTGAAGAAGGTGACAGAGAGTATAAGCTCTGGTTTTCGCAGAAATGGACCGGCTAAAATAAATGCCCGAATATACAGTATAGAGTGAGAAAATAAAATTTTGCAAGTTCAACCAGCTTGGTGGTCGTAGTAGATTATGTTATACATACATATTTCATCAATGAAGTAAATTCGTAAATAAAGGATTGACATAAGGTGTATTACATTGTTGATTATGATTGACATACATGATACATCATGTCTAACGGATGATACATATTGATCAATTATGTAAATAGAAGTTCTATCACTCGTTGTTCCACAATGATTGTGTTTGTATCATTATCTTATTTCACAATAAAATATCTAAAAAGTCACACGTATTTTTTACACAATTGATTATAATGTGAGTCCTCTTAAATAATGTAGGTCTATCATGATAATTGTATAATTTAGTTTCACTATTGTAATGTACCCAAAGATATGTTTAATTTATTCACATATATGAAGATCAAGAGAGTTTTTAATAAATAAAATGAAATATACCTATCATTTTCAACACAAGGTGCTCGCTGCATGACACTATTTATGCGGGAAACAGTTCGGACTTCGGAAAACAGTAGGTCACTATCATAAAATCAATATTGCAAATACCTCTTAATTATAAGGACAGATTTAGACGGCCCAATGTTCTTTGTTACATATGTTTTTTGCAGGGTTATTTGTCCTTAGCAACACGTACTATATATCTCTTTGTTGTTTTTTTAATTTAGTCAGTGTTCACACTCTCTATATGATGTTTTCTAATATTAGTTTTATAGGATTATACATGGATTAATTAAGCGATGCTAACACATAAATAAAAATTTTAAGTTGAATATATTAAACTTACTTAATGATTATTCTTAAAAACAATGATACGAGTATTATCGTTTCAACCATATATATCTATATATATATACTAGTGGGGGCGACCGTGCGATGCACGGTGTGCCATCACTTTTTTTATACACCGATTATAGTTTTTATGTCTGCAATAAATTTACTTTAGCAAAAATAAAGAAGATATCAACCTACTTCAATACTTAAAAAACATTTAAACCATCCTTTAGAGGTACAATATCGCTCGCGTGTTGCGAAGAAAGGTTACATGTGGGGAAAAAATCCTCAAAATACACATTCGTGCAAAAAAAGTCAAACCAGAGTTTCTGTGAACCAATAAAAACTACATAATAACAAAATTAAAATTTCTCAAACTCGAATAAATGAATTGTTAGTCGTAGAATATTATTCATGTCAGACTTAACCCTAACTAATACTAATTAAAAAAAATAAAAAAAGAAAAGGTTCGGAAGATTTTCATTTTCTTATCTTTTATCGAAGTAAATTAACCAAAGGATAAGTAAGATAAATGGGAGTTGGATCTCGTTTTTTATTTTTATTATGTATCTTTTATGTATATCGAATGAACATTCTCATTCCTTATCTAATTTTTACAATATTTTATTTTCTAGTAGTTTTTGTGCCACCGTACCAAATCATACGACTTTGTTTTACTTAACCAAAAAATTCTGAAGATCGAAATGCACCTTCGTGCACAAAAAGTCAAACCAGAGTTTCAGTGTACCAATAGAAACTACATAATAACACAATTAAAATTTCCGAAACTCGAATCAGAGAATTGAATGCTTCAAATAAAAACCCTAGTGATAAACACGTTGATGTGATAACACCGTACCAAATCATACGACTTCATTTTACCTACCCAAAAAAAAAAAAAAAAAGGGGGAAGGACAAAAAATTTTGTATAGCGACGACCAAAACGTCGCTAAAGCCGGACGACCAAAGCGTCGCAAAAAGCCTGACGACCAAACATGCAAATTTAATAGTATACTAGTGGGCGGTGACCGTACGATGCACGGTTGCTGCCCTTAAATGTTGATGTGATTTAAATGTTGATGTGATGTGTTTATTACGTTGAAGTTTCAAAGATAAGGACACGAAATTTTTCAAGATGTATATAGAACTTCAAAGCTGAAAATGTTCATCTAATGAAATAAGTGTAGTTTGCGTGTATAAATTTTTTGAATCAACTAATACTAACGGTAATACTAACCATGAAATTACAATAGTGCACTATAACAATGAGCATTCATTAAATGGAGGGATACAAAATAAAATCACAATTTAGAACAAGGCATTTTAACAATTGACAATTTACGAGAATCTCATTCAATGATCTAATCTATCAACATCAAAGACTATTCTAATTTGTGAATAGCATTTCAAATCATAAACTCACCAATGGCATAGCAAACGGGAAGTTTTTGCCTAGTATCTCCTTATGCATCGAAGTGACGAGAGGAATGATCTGGATCACACAGTTTGAATCCAGTTTAAAAACAGATGGTCCCTGTGATGCTATACGTGTCTCCACACCGCAAAGCAAACAAACAAACAAGCAACGGTTGTAACCTCGAAGGTGATGGAGCTAACATATATAGCAATAAGCTATATATATATATACACATCGTAGTAAAGTATATGCATGAGAGAAGGCCTCCAACACCGAAAGAAAGAAGCAACATGTCCATTTCAATTTCATCAGCAACCCAACAAGCAAGCTTAAGAGAAGCCTAATAAATCATAGCAAATTTATTAGTTTAGAATAATGTAGAAGAACTTATGTCAAAAAAACAGACAATAATGGGACGCATGGATTGTTTTGACAAAAGTAATAAAACCATTGATCACAGATTTAGAACTTAGAAGTTTTAGAGCATAAGAAAACCAATCGAGTGTGAGACGCAAGGTTCAATGCCATGGTTTATAGAGCTGGGCTGAAATGCAACCAGATTTGTACATCCATTTTCTTGTGCTTTCAGAGGATGATGCCACAAACTACATAGATCCAACAGAAACCAAAAAAACAAAAATCAACAATTCTGAAAATTAGAGTTTGCTGAGAAATATAAAGGCCAACATATCATTAAAGTGGAAAGGCCGATGGATAAAAAGAGATGAATTAATGAATACACAAAAGCAAAGAAGAAAGAGCAAGAGGAAGCAGATTGTGTTCAGGCAAACTATTCTAGGCAAAACTGACAATAAGTAAAGCAATTCACCGAATTTCTTCAAGCCTCATGAGGAAGGGAAGTAGTAACAAGCAGAATAAAAAATAATAGCCACAATTATTTGCCAGCAAAAGAACTACAGCATTTCAATCAAATACAATTTGTAAGTAAAAATACACCTGAATCTTGGATGGCTGGGAATACAGTTCCCCAAGCCAAAATTGAAAGATATATTAGCGGGCAAGAAAGGTTGATCTGTCAACCTCGTCATCACGTCAAAGGCTCCTGCGTACCACGGAGGAGAGTGCCTAGATCGAAGAGATGACGACGGAGCTATAGCCGGGCACGTATCCGGTGCAATGCAATGATGTCTCGCTTGCTTTACTCAGTTTTGCCAAATGGCTGACTGTTGGCTTCATTAATGTTGAAATTCTTGATATAGATGACTTTGAAACTGATTTTCCCTCATCTTCCATATCAGAATCTGTTACAACATTTAAACAAATCAAATGAATCACAAGGTACGTATTTTTGACATGTTTCGTACAAGAAAAACAGCAGATGTTGTACTAATTAATCATGTTTTTGCGTATTTAGAATGTATTGTAGCCCATCATCCAAAAGGAACAATAAACAGAAACAACAAGTTGAAATATTATAGACAATCAAATTGCAAGATACCTCACTATATACACAAAGCAAAAGTATATGCAATTCGAAACTGTGAAAACATTCAAGGAAAGCTCTTTCAAATTTATTCATCACAGATAGTTGGATGAGGTTGAAAAATGAGCCAATACTATTGTATCATCCCAATTTAACCATGTGAGAAACCTAAATTGCAGAAGTGGGATCTTGTAAAAAAATGTGAGTTCTGAAAAATAAAATAAAACAATATCTAAATGTTCTAATTTTAAGATAGATATACCTCCTTCTTTGACATCACAAGCATCAGATTTACATTTTTGCCCCATTTTCTGGTGTCGAAACAGCATCCATGTTTTGCACTGCTTCCTTTTCCATCATTAGCTTCGCAACCAAAGCTGAAGGATTCTTTATTGATTTCATTAAGCACATTCAATTCAAACTCTCTGACATATACTTCAATAAAATCTTCCGTTTAATATGTACGAGAGAAACATAAGCAATAATCTTAAATTACCCAACAGTGAATAGCTCAAGAAAATTGGAGCCCTTTTTGTTTTAAGGCTTCATAGAGGCAGCAGATCCTCAGGGAAATTATTACGCAGAGATGAACAGATAACAAATCATCAGCAAACAGAGAAGAGTAGAAGAAGACAAATAAGAAGAAGAATAAATTCAATAAATATTCAGCAAAGCGAAGAAGACCTGTTTCTCGGATGAGGTTGCAATAGGGTTCCCAAAACCACCGTTCTCAGGTATGTGAAGATGGAGGGACTGCCTACCTGTCACCGTAATAGGAACCGGAAACAATGAGCAAGAAACAATTGGAGCCAAAAGCCGGTGGAGGCACCGGAACACAAAACGTATTCAGGGCCATGGGAATTGTGAAGCCGCCGTGCTTCTTTACAATTTCGCTTTTCTGACGTTAAAAGGATGATCCAACAGAAAACTTCTCTGATAACTCAATGGCAGAAAGATGTGAATCGACAAACTGGTTGGTAGATTAGATTCTTTTAAAATTAATTTCAACCAGTGTAGCCGATGATGCAATCGTGCAGATGAATATTCTACATATCTGAGACTCAAAATGAATAAATTTTATGGTATTTCGGTTTGAATTGAAGTATGACTTTCTCAATATAGATCTCAATTGTATTTCTTGTTTTTTTTTTTTTTTTTGATGTTCTTGGAGCACTGGATTTTTAGTATAGTTGACTTTTTTTACTTCATAAAAGGCTATTATTTTCCGGTGTTTTTTATTTTAATTTTTCATCTTAGTAGTAGTATTAGTAAGCTTAGAGCAATGGGTTAGAGAAACAGAAAACTAAACAAGCCTTTAGTCGGTGGACGGTGGTGTGCGAGACGGAGAAGAGGCAGGAGAAGAGAAGGGGGATGTGGGAAACAGAAGAAGTCAAAATTGAGGGGAGAGGGGGAAAGAAGGAAATAGAGAGGGGTAAAATGAAAATAGCAGAAGGGAAAACGACAAAGTGGACGACGAAACAGCGCAAATAACTATAACCCCCAACTACACTAATACCTGACATGGTGTGCGAGACGGACAGCGGCGTTTCCGGAAATCACGGCATCGTTTGAAGCAGACGGTGGACGGTGGACGGTGGACGGTGGAGGGCGAAACCCAGAGGAGAAGAGGCAGGAGAAGAGAAGGGGGATGTGGGAAACAGCAAAAGTCAAAATTGAGGGGGAGGGGGAAAGAAGGAAATAGAGAGGGGTAAAATGAAAATAGCAGAAGGGAAAACGACAAAGTGGACGACGAAACAACGCAATTAACTATAACCCCCAACTACACTGACTAACTATATGATATGACTGAATAATTGGTCTGTTGGTACAAAAAGAAAAAGCTTTCTTCTCTTTGCTTAGTAGTAATTAATAAAATTTGGAACATTGTACTTATGATATTAAATTAAGATGGCTTGTATTGACACCACGATTTTTACCGTTGGCAGCACACTTGCTTCTGGCGGGTACGTACCACGATTATTTTTGTGTAAAAAAAAGGCCAGTGCCACAAACATTATTTTTTTATACGAGCGTCGTCACTGGCACTGGTTTCCGATAAAAACGTCAGTGACACTGACATTATTATAGTTATAAGTGTATCTTTGGTGAAAAAAACGTCAGTCCACTGACGTTATTATTGGAATGGAGCGTCGGTGACACTGACGTTCCTGGTGTGATGCCAAAAGTAAAAAAGAAGAAATACGTATGTAGTGCCGGAAATAAATGAAAAATAATTGAGAAAAACTATAGTACCGATAATAATTATGTAGTGCTACACTACAAAAAAACAGCGAGTTTTGCGACGGAAGATTACCGTCGCAAACAAGGGTTATTCCGTCGCAAACCCTGGTTTGCGACGGATTTGCGACGAATTTTCTTTGTCGCATTTTTTAAACCTCGCAAAACCCCGTTTTGCGACGGAAGATTTGCGACGGGTTTTTTGCCGTCGCAAATTGTTTGCGACGGCGACTTATCCGTCGCGACGGATAATAACGTATTTTATTTTATTTTTTAATTATAATTTCCGTCGCAAAGAAATGTATAGTCCGTCGCAAATAACAAATAGCGACGGAAATATTCCGTCGCAAACATGTAAAATTGCGTCGCAAAAATGTATCATCCGTCGCAAAAAAATGTATAATCCGTCGCAACTTATTTTTATTAAATAATTTATTTATTTTTAGATCTTTTCATATCCGTCGCAAAATGAGCCTTTTCCGTCGCAAATACCATATTGCGACGGATATATTCCGTCGCAAAAAATAAAATTAAACGAAAAATTATGGTACATTTTGCGGCGGCCGGCCAAACCACCGCGCAAAACGGCCTTAATTTTCCCCGGTAGCATTACAATTGCTACCGGCTATCAACAACAACAATATAAACGGGAATACGATATCAAAGGGGATATGTCAAAAAATACGTCAAAGGGGAAATGTCAAAAAATACGTCAAAGGGGATACGATAAGCCAAAATAAATAAAAATGTATCAAAACAATGTCACCCAGTCAGACCCGGTGTACTACCTAAACCCACGTCACCTCCTCGGGGTCCGTGATCGGAATGGTCATCTCGTCTTTGCCTCGTACCCGGGTTGCATCCCTCCGGAGGATCTTTGCGCCTAACCGGCCGGGTAATCCACGCCTCCATCACGCGCTAGTCGTGTCATCCGACGCTTTCGTCTCTCTCTAGCTCCTCCAACCTCGCACGGGTTTACGCATGAGTCTGTCTGTCTCTCGCCATCTCCCAGGGTGAGACGGGTGATTATGCCCGGAGAGTATGTCTCGGCGGATGAGTGTCGAGCGACGACGGGCTGTCGTAGTACATGGAGGCGGTGACCCCATGCCAAAAACTCTCCCCTTCTTGTCGTAACCACCGGCGGCTTCGTAATAAAGACGCGACTCGTCGACGGGGGTGTCGAGCTGCGTCTCTGGGCTTTCGCCTTCTTCGAGGTGAAGACGTCTGCAAAGTATGATATAAATTTGTTAGTAACAATAATTACATGATATATATATAATGTATATATAATATTTAGAATACATAACGTACCATGATTTTCTCAAACTTCCTCGAGACGAAGTTGCCCGACTTCTTCTTCTTCGAACTACTCACCGGATCACCGGCCCGATAGGGGCGCTCCTCTATTGTCCTCCATGGCCCGAGCGAAATCGATAACGCCGCGTACGCCCATAGCATGTGTCCCGGGGATCTTCCGCCCCTCACCGGATCCGAAGCTCGGTTTAGCTTCTTTTTCGCGATGTTTCTGGAACGCCTATTCCGACATAAGATAAACAAGTTAGTACATACATATATATATATATAAAACAAGTATTGTTAATTAAATATTGAATAATTGCTTACGGGACTCCCAATCCACTCCTCGGGCGACGGAGAATATCCGGGGTCATCCAAAGCCGAGCACGGGGGTTTGTTTGAGCCCGATACATATAATCGGGGACCACGTTGATAGCATACCGCTCAAAAGCTTCCCTAACCGGGCGCTCGTGGCGTGGCCGGAAGGCCCCGAAATGACCACCGCAACATAGTTATATATATATATGTTATATGTATAGTTATAATTATAGTTATATTTATATATAGTTATATTTATATGAACGACGTACCACTAAATGCGTTCCACCACCTATCCTGCTTGCTCTGGGCGGCATTATGCCACGTGGTGGCAAAAGTGTTGAAGCCGGCGATTATGGCGTTCTTGGCCATTTTCTTGACATAGTTGTCGGTAAACTGTCATATTGAAAACAATAAGTTGTTAATATATTTGGTTAATCAAAATATAAATAAAAATACAAACAAATTAAAGCAAGATATGTATTAACTTACCATTTCCCCTCGGGATCCAAAACTGGCAATCCAAGGTCACCATTGACAATGACACCAAAATCCTCCTCGCTCATCTGGTGTATCTCATCATCCAAACCTGCTGTCTGTGAGGAGGAAGACGCTCCGGGGGAGGGGGAACTACCCCTACCGCGTCTACCTCTACCTCTACCTCTACCTCTACCTGACATCTATTTGACACAGAAAATGACGTTTATACTAATATAAATGCAATTATAATAAAAAGGCGTTTATACTAATTAATAATAAATTACAATGTTTAATACATTATTATTCACTATCATGACAAAATAAAATATTTAATACATTATTATTCACTATCACTACTAGAATGGAAGAGTTCTTCCTCCTCTTCATCAGTATCTAGATCATCAACCGATTCTTCTTCCTCTCCATCTTCTTGTTGAATGAAATCCTCCATCTCATCATCATCCAAGTCATTATCCCCAACATCGGAGTCAACATCGACATCAAGATCTTGGTGGACAATGTTAAGAGGATCGATAATCGGGAAACATCATTGATCACTTGTTCTTGGAAAACGGTTTCCTCGACGGGAGCATCGATAGTCGATCTTGCCTTTGTTTTGAAAACAACCGACCATTGATCTTTGTCTTTTTTCAAACTTGGATATGGAGCATAGTAGACTTGCTCGACTTGATAAACGAGAACAAATGGATCATAAGCGCCATATTTCTACCACGATGAACTTCAACTATCTTATAATCTTTATGCACATTCATGCCCCGTTCGAATTATCAAACCAATCACATTTGAACAATACGGCTTTGTAGACGATCGAATGTCCATAATACACCAACTCAATGATTTCATTTAAAGTGCCATAATAGTCGGCACCTTCCGTGGAAGCGACACAAACTCCGTTGTTGACTGAAGATTTACCAATATCAGTTGCCCGGTTGAATGTCCGAAAGTTGTAGCCATTAATCGAATAACGTTTCCAAGTTTTGACTTGACGAGAAGGACCACTTGCCAAAGCTTTTAGCAAATCATCATTCAACAATGATGCTTGTTGTCCAAACCATTTGGTAAATTCATGTTCATGTTTATTCCAAATATCTGTCGAGGTCAATTGAGGCTGTTGAACACGAATAAATTGCTCGAACAATCTAAGAATGAATCATTTTGTCAGTTAATGTATATTTGTTCAGAAAAAACTGTTAAGCATTGTATGTATGTAGTAATGAGGTACTTACAGTTCATACGGTTTCATGATTTCGCAGTTAGCCAATACGTACTTGTGCACAAAGTCATATTCTTTATTATCCAAGAACCTCGTCTTGCACTTCCCAGTTGTTGTACCATTATGATCACGGAATAACTCGGGTAAATGCGAAACGATTGCGATGCCGAAGTCTCACCAACGACAAGATTCTTTGCTTTTGTTTCAATATGATCATCGTAATACATAGAACGAAGTTTGAAATCTCTTCCAACAAATACGCATTGCATATTGATCCCTCTACGAAAGCTTTGTTACCAATCTTTTGTTTTAAGTGATTCAAAAACCTTTCGAATGGATACATCCATCGATATTGCACGGGACCACCAACTCGACCTCGTACGGCAAGTGTACCGGTAAATGCTCCATCGAGTTAAAAAACGCGGAGGCAAAATCTTCTCTAACTTGCAAATAATCTCAGCAATGTTATTCTCTAAACGAATCACGTCTTCTATTTTTAGTGTAGCAGCACACAAGTCTCGAAAGAATTGACTTATCTCAGTCAATGCATTCCATTCATTTTTCGGAATCAATTCTCGAAGGGCAACTGGCAACAAACGTTCCATAAAAACGTGACAATCATGGCTTTTCAAACCACGTAGAATGTATTCATCATGATCTACGCACCTACTCAGGTCTGAAGCATAACCGTCAGGGAATTTCAACTTGGTGACCCATTCACACAACACTTTTCTTTTTTGCTTGTCAAGAACAAGTGTACAATCGGGGCGCTTTCTGCAAAGCTCTTTCAAATCTTTAGCGATTTTGGACCACAAGCGATCTTGCCTTTAACGTCCATAACCGTGTCAATCAGTTTTTCAAAGAAGTTTTTCTCAATATGCATCACATCCAGGCAATGTCGAAGCGACAATGTTTTCCAATACGGAAGATCCCAAAAAATGCTTCTTTTCCACCAACCATTCTTGGAGTTTTTAAGCCGTTTCAAGTCGAATCGAGCCATCAATGATGCTTGGTAGGTGTTGTACAAATTCCCATACCTCCTCACCACTCAATCTACGGGGTGGAGTCGCGTGTTCATACTTGTTTGGACTTCAAAAAACCTTTATCGGTGCGAAAAATATGGTCTTCGGGGAGAAAGCGCCGATGACAATCAAACCAAGTGCATTTACCACTATGTTTGAGCCGAACGACTTGTTTCCATCACCACAATAGGGACAAGCTTTCACACCGGCCGTAGTCCACCCGGATAACATGCCATACGCGGGAAAATCATTGATAGTCCACATTAGTGCGACCTCGTATGAAAATTCGTTTTGTGGATACATCGTAAGTAAACAACCATGTTTCCCACAAATTTGCTTCAACTCCTTAATCAATGGTTGCAAATAAACATCGAGGTTTCCTTTCGGATTTTTCGGCCCCGGTACAAGCAACGATAAGAATATAAAGCTGTCTTTTCATGCACAACCGGGCGGAAGATTGTATGGTGTAACCATGGTAGCCGACAAGAGTAGTTCTTCCCAAAATTACCAAAAGGTGCAAAACCGTACGTGCAAAGTCCTAACCGCACATTTCTAGGCTCCTTAGCAAACTCGGGGTGCATTTGGTCAAAATGCTTCCAAGCTTCGGCGTCACTTGGGTGGGCCATTATACCGCTTGTCCTGGGGTTTTCCGCGTGCCACCTCGTTTCCTTGCCTATATGTTTCGTGGCGTACAACCTTTGGAGTCTAGGTCCAATCGGGAAATAAGTCATCACTTTGTTAGGCACACGTTGACCTCTTGCGTTCGTTTTCGGTTTATATCGATCAAGGTCACACTTCCGACACTTGTCCGGATTCGCGTCCTCCTCCCAAAATAACATACACCCCGCGGGACACACGTGTATTTTCTCGTGGGGTAGCTCTAATGCCTTTAACAACTTTTTGGTTTGATAGAAGTTCGAGGTCATTAAGTTATTCTTCGGAAGAATATCTCTATCAAACCGGTAACCCCGTCAACGCATTTGTGAGAGAGGTTGTGATCACATTTCAAAGTGAGCAACCTAGAAGCCGCTTGCGGTACGGAGACACTACTTCCATCACGTACGGGTTCCTCTGCGTTTTCGGCATTTCAAAAAACGATGCAACTTCGGGGTTTGGTGTCTCATTGTTCTCCTCTTGGTTAAGAAATTCTTCTCTTACGTGATCAATCCTATCACGTAATGCGTCATTAACCATGTCGATAAGGGTTCACATTCCGTTCTTCTTTGAACGTTGATCGGAATGGGAAACTCTTCACCATGACACACCCATCATAGTAGTTTGCGCAAAACCCATATTTAGTTAAATGTAATCTCACGTCATGTTCGATTGAAAATTTAGTGTTCTTACACTTACTACATGGACACTTCATCATTCCATTATTTGCCCGAAACGAATCTAAGCTTGCTTTGCATGTTTTATGAATTCCTCCACTCCGTTCACAAATACCGGGTTAAATTTCTTGTTAGCATCCAACCTCTCGTACATCCAACTCCGTTCTATTCTCTTCATTTTCAATCCTACACATCATATCATACAAAATATGAGACTAACAATAGTCTTTGAAGGTTGTCTCAACACTTTTGCAAACTCGGGTTTTACTCAACTTACTATGAAACTAACAACACTTTAACCTAAATTTTTAATTCATGGTCAAAGGTTCGACGTCAAAATAATTCGGAGGCTTTGCCGTATAACAAAGTACCCCCAGTACCATTTTCCAAACGGGTAGGAACAGCACCCTTTTCAACAAACCAATTCAACCACATACTTATCATCATTTCAATCCAAATTCAACAAACCAATTCAACCAACATCCGGTTTCTAAACTAAGCATTTTCAACCAACATCCGGCTTTGCACATACTTAAGCATTCAACAAACCAATTCAACCAATTCAACCAACATCCGGCTTTGCACATACTTAAGCATTTTCCTAACTTATCTAACTAATACACATAAGTAAGCATTTTCCTAACTTATAATTACAACACATATATATCTATAAATATATACTACATATGATACACTATATAAAAAAATATAAAAAAAAATAACTATAAAAACCGGCAATCCAAGGTGCAAGGAACTACCCCTACCGCGTCTACCTCTACCTCTACCTCTACCTCTACACGACATCTATTTGACACGAGAAAATGACGTTTATACTAATCTAAATGCAATTATAATAAAAAGGCGTTTATACTAATTAATAATATGTGCAAGGAAAGCAAGATTTTACGTAGATCTCGTAACTACGGGGTTTGCAATAGATCCCCTAACTATTGAGATTTGCGGTAGCACCTCTAACTACACGACCTCAAGCAATTTCTTTGTTTGCTAAGCCGAGTAACTACAACACCTTCTTCGGAAGCGTAAAAAAGTGCGGCAAAGTAAGTGGACACCAAAAAAAAAAAGTTAGGTAAGTATAGCCGCACACCAAATTGCGTTTTCTTTATATGGTTGGAAAGCTCGAATGCAAGCTACAAAACGCATATTTCAGATCTCATTTTCATCCATCACACATCACACACCATGTCAAACAAAAACGCATCAGATATTGAAAATCTGTTTTACAGCTTTCTGATGTGGTTTTGTGTCGAACTTTTGAGTACCCTATACTACTTGGAATGAGCTGAATTTTTGATGTGTTATATATTGCATATAGGGGTACATTTTTCATTGAGAAACCATTCTGGTTTGAGGCCTTTATAATAGTTAAAAGTTGGTCACAAACTGCTTAGTCAAAACTGTCCGGCTGGGAGCTAATTAGGGCTGTGTGGTGTTTTTGAATGTCGGGTTGAAGCCCAAACGAGCTGAAAATTTAAGGGATTATAATTCAGAATATTATGAGCATTTTATCTTCTTAGACCAACTGATTTTGAGTTCGTTCGATAGTAAGAAAGTGAGATAAACATAGGTCAAAAGTTCATCAAAAAAATGAACTTTCATCCAAAATCTAACACAAAACAATCAAAACCCCAAACCACCCATCACCAAGCACCAACCGAGCAAACATCACATAGCATCACCACAACCAACATTCAATAAGATCCTTAGTTTTTTTTTTCTCTTAAATCAGTTTCTTTTATATGCAAACATCACATAGCATCACATATATATCTATAAATCTATACTACATATGATACACTATATAAAAAAATATAAAAAACGAAATAAAAAATATACATATACCATATATATATACATATACATATACATATACATACATACATAAAAATATACATATAATACATACATAAAAATATACATATACATACATACATAAAATATACATATACATACATACATAAAAATATACATACATATACATATACAATATATATATACATATACATACATATATATATATATAAAAAAAACGAAATAAAAAAAAAAATATACATACATATACAATATATATATATACATATACATACATACATATATATATATATATATAAAAAACGAAATAAAAAAAAAATATACACATACATATGCGGCGGGGGGGGGGGGGGGGGGGGGGGGGGGGAAATCGGGTCTAGGGGAGAGGGGGAGGGAGGGGGAGGGAAGAGCATACTGTGGGTGGGCGCGGCGGTGGTGGGAGGAGGTGGCGTTGCCGGAAGAGCTTCGAGCGGGGAGGTGGGGGTGGGGGGCGGCGGGAGAGAAGAGGGAGATAAAGAAGTGAAATGAGGAAGAAAAGGGGGAAATGCGGCGATATCCGCCATTTTGCGACGGAAACTAATGTCCGTCGCAAAAAAAAACCTAATTCCGTCGCAAACATGTGCATACGGAATAATGAAATAATTTATAAAAATTTATTAAATATTCCGTCGCAAACAATAAAAATTCCGTCGCAAAACTCCGTTTTGCGGCGGAAATAATTAAAGTCCGTCGCAAAGTTTATCTAAATTTAGAATAATAAAATAATTTAATAAAACTTTTATTCGATGGTCCGTCGCAAAATGATAAAAATTCCGTCGCAAAATTGCCCGCCAAGTGAAAAAATCGGTCCCGCCAAGTGTCCCGTCGCAAACATTAAAATATCCGTCGCAAACGTAAATTTGCGACGGAGAAATAAGTTCCGTCGCAAAAATGCCGTCGCAAACAAACAATATTCAAAAGGGCAACATGCAAAAGAGAGATTTTTTACTACATGTAGTGTTACCTTTGTATTTATGGATATCGGTGATGATATATACATCTATTACGGGTATCAGAATGTGCATTACATCTTTCACGATACACTTTTATCACCGGTAATGACTCGTGCATTTAATCAATGGTGAGATTCTTTGTAGTGATACATATTATGACATAATGTATAGCGTACATATCGTTTCCCTATCGGGTTGTTATGAATTGTTTGTAATGTAATAATAGCTGTCTACATTTTTTGTCACAAGAGTGTTATTGTCCTTTTTATTTTGTTAATAACTCCTTAGTACTACATATGAGTTATTAAGGACATTTTATAACAATAAATGAATCCTATTGGAAAAGTAGGAGAAACAATATTAAGATATAATTTAAATAGTAGTAGTACTCTTTTTAAATAAGTATCATAGAAGTAGAAGATTTCCTTAATTAAGAACTTTGACGAAACTGTAATTCATTCAATTAACGTGTATGATAAGTTTTCTTATTTCTTTCGATATAAGCGACGGAAATGGAGATTTAATAACATATCGAATGTCTTATAATTTGTAAGTTTGCGATGAGAGTAGTAAATCAATAATTTACTTTAGGTAATATACATGCCGAGATTACAAGCTCAAATTTGAAAGGCGTGTTGAAGTCAATGGTGTTAAGCATGTAATAGGGGCGGATGTACATTGGAGGTTGGGGTGGAAATCGCCCCCATTGGGTCGGAAAAATACACTAAGATGTATTTTATTTTGTCCATTTTAATTTATTTTCGCCTCCTATATTCGTTTTGTCATATAATATAATCGAATAACTTAACATTTTTATACTAATAATTACCAAGTGATACATTATAAAAAAATTATTATGATAAAAACAATAGAAAGAGAAACCGTGAAACGGACCGTAACGTTGTATTATATAATTATTATTGTCAAATCAAAGTAAAAGAAGATCGATAAGTTGTAACTCATATTTATTGATTGTGGATAATTTACTCTATTATATTTATCATACAAACAAAACGTATTCGTTAGACAGTGAAAAAAAACCCCGCTATCGCATCGCCCCCTCGTCCAGTGGCTTGCGTACTCCGCCCCTGCTATTATTCGCCTCTTCAAAAACTAAACTTTTATATAAAAAAATGGTAATTCAACACCGTTTTATACAAGTTTGATATATTTGAAAGGGCTAGTTGAAAAATATCAAAACGTCAAAACAAAACTATTGGTGCATGCCATAGTGCAACAACTACGTACAATCATTTATTTACCCCATTAATACCACTAGCAATGTTTCATTGACAAAAAATCATGTGTTGAATTTACGTATAATATCTTTGATGAAAAAAAATAGTTTCAACATACATTTCATGTTGATTGTTGAATGCGTAGATGGATCCCTATGTGCATCATAACCTTCGGAAGAAACACATTTAGAAAATTCGATCTCTAACAATTAATTCATTGAAACTAAAAAAGAAAACAGGGTTGAATCCCAACCTAAACTTCGTAGGCGGTGTGGATCGAATGTTATGCTTTAGATATCCAGATTTAAACGCTGTTTGTACACCTCTGATCAATAATAGAAGTCGACCATTTATATAATTGAACCCCTCATCCATTTCAAAAGGAGAACTCGTCACTACAACACTCATACTATTTTTCCATTGAATTGTATTTCTTGGGGCTATTCATGACTACATGTATTTAACTCGTAAATTGTTTGACTCAATTCGCTTTTTTCGAGTTTAAATACGAGTCGAGTTATTCGAATAATTGATCGAGCCAATCTCAAGCTTCATAATCAAGTAGTTCTTAAGTTAATGGAGCTCTATTAATTAAATATAGGGGGTTCTATTGGCACACCATTTTTTACTGTTGACATCCATTTTTTGATTATTTTTTCTGATCAACAAAATGTCAGTGACACAGTTGTTGTTATGGAAAACCGTGACACTGACGTTGCTATTCAAAAACGAAAGTCAGTCACACTGTTGTTTCTAAGTTGTGACACCTTTATAACGTAACTGTCGGTGCCACTGACGTTCGTTTTTTAAACACCAACGTCAGTGTCATTGGTTTTCGATAGCAACAACAGTGACACCGACGTTTCATTCATTAAAAACAATTGTGGTGCCGGAGTAATTTTTTTGGTACCGGGAGTAATAGGATGCAAGTAGTAAAAATGGTTGTGCCAATAGAACCCCCTAAATATATTTATAAACATTAATTCATATTTTATATATTTATTAATTAATAGTCGAGTCGAGTATTAGACAAATCGAATTCAATCTTCTCATATTCTTTAAAAATTAAATGAATTTTCAAACAATAATCAAGCTTACGAGCATAGTTGAAATGTATTCAATACTTACTTGGATTTGATTTTGCTTTTTAATAACTCGATCGAGCTTGAGTCGAGTTTTGAATCAAAGTTTTTTTTAAAATTCAAATCGAGCTCAACTTGATAGAGTATCGACTCGACTCGCTCGGGTAAACCTATTATTCATTTCAGCCTATTATATTTAAAGAAAAAATGAACATCAAAGTCGTAACTCATATTTGGGCGAGCTGACCGACGTGACGGCGAACGGAAGAGCTTCTCGGTGGCCGGACCTCGACAGTCTTCTTCGTTGTAATCGGTAAGAATCCCTAGGTTTTTGGTAAAATTTTGATGATTGTAGAGCGGAACTAAAAGAGATTTATTCCCCTTTTAAAATCAGTTTTGTTTCCAGCCATGTTTAATGACTAGTTCTGTATAGATTGAAACTGATATAAGCATTGATTCTTCCTTCTGCTGTGTGGAACAAGGTCTTAATGCCAATGTCTGTAGAGATTTGTTGGTGTTTGCACTATATATTGTTTTTTGAATTGGCTACTGTAGCTGGCCATGATATTCGATTACTGAAAGTTTAAGTATGAATCACTATCAGCTGTAGAATCCTTTGCTTCAGGAGTTTTGTTATGTTGCATTTTATTGCATATGGCGCATAATTAGTCATTTTTGTTGTTTGATAGCTGCCTTCTTGGTTTACAAGCTGTTAGTAGCATGTTTGATTCCATGTGTTGGTTTTGATTGAATGAAAGCAGATAGGAAACTGTAGAAATTTCCCCTATTTTTTTGTCAATGTTTTATCTACTGATGCATTCATTCATCTTTCTACTAACTATAACTATACAACCATGCATTTTCAGAATACCCTGAATTAAACAAAGGTGAGGAACCTAAGGAAAGCGGTTTGGAGTCGTCTAGGCTAAAAGGAGAACTAGCAAAAGATCCATTAAGAAAATTGACTTTTTCATATGTGATGCCGTGATAAAAATTCTAAAATTAGTAAAAGTTATCGTGGTGCTTCAATAGATCCGCAGTGGCAGGTGTTGTGTCCCTTATTTAGATGTCCAACTAATACTGGTGTGGTATCAATAAGGATATAAAAAAAAAGGGTATTTAGGTGCTAGGGTTAAAGGGGTATTGATGTATTCAGTGCTAGGGTTTTGAGTTCCGAGGAATGGTTATCATAAATTGTCACCTAACATCAGAAAGGATAAATCTAAGACCGATCCAAATCTTCCCTTACCACTCAATCTTCCGAGAACAACGAAAATCACTTCTAATTGTTTCTTTTTTCGCTAAGGGGGGAAAATAATAAGAAGAAGAACCATGGAAGCAGAAGATGACGGTAGAGTTATATCAGCGAATGGAAGGGCTGAAGACAGCAGAATTAGGATATACGTTGGTGGATTGGGAGGAAGTGTAACTGAATTCGACTTGAAAAAGACATTTTCGTCAACCCAAATGGGTTTGGTCGATTCCGATGAAGTTGTTCGCTCCAAAGGCCGCAGCTTTGCTTATTTGGATTTTGTTCCTTTTTCTGATAAAGGTCTCTCCACATTGTTCAGCAAGGTACTCTCCCTATTTAAACTTATATTTTCTGGTTTTCCAGATTTGTTGACAGCCTTTTTAATATGAAGGGAACGTTTTTTTTATGCCTGTATTTATCTTTTCTATGATTTGGTCACCGTATTGTTCGAATACAGAGCTTATAATTGTGTTTTGTGATTATATGATTTTGCACATTGAATCCGTTCTGAAGCTTTTAATGGGCACTTTAGTTGCCGAATTCGGGATACGCTATGGGAACGTAATCAACTTTTGCTTACTTAGAATGTCACAAAGGGAAATTTAAGCCCTGTTACATGTCAGAATTTGAAGCTTGTCCTGCTACTGTGATGTGAAAAGAGACCTCATGTTTTTGGCAGAAGTTCGAGCATCATACGAGCCAACTGCTTTAGCTCATAGGGAACACGTTTCTTCTTTTATTGTTTTACCATTAAATAAAATTGAAGTCACACCCTGCAATTAGACTTTATGCCTTCATTCTTGGTATTAATATGCCCTAATACCAAGTTGGAGGTCCGCGTGATTACGATTGTAGAAAATGAGGAAATTTCACCTTTGATGGATTAAGGGAAAGATGGTAGCACTTCAAGGGTTTTTATTTTTATTTTTGTTTTTAGGCCTCCGTTTTTTTTTGTTCTTTTATGAATCGTATGTTCTCAATAACTAATATGTTTGCTTAGAAGTATAATGGATGCAAGTGGAAAGGAGGGAAACTTAGACTGGGAAAAGCTAAAGAGCACTATTCTGTGCGCTTGAGGCGTGAATGGGCAGAAGACACCGCAATTTGCAGAAACTCCGAGGTTCATAATGACAACAACAACGAGGAACATTCTATGCCTAAAAAATTGATGAAGACCAGTGACATGGAAAATATATGTCTGCAACTCTTTTTCCCCAGATTGAAGAAGGTACCATTTCGCTACCTATTGCCATATGTAAGCTATAAATGTTGTACTGTCCATTATAAACATTTCACTTTTTCAAATTTTGTTATAGTCAAGTATAAAGCCTGAGAGCCAGAATATATATTTATTGGTTAAATTTCAGGTCCAGGGCCCGTTATGTTTACCTATTCTTTGAATTTATGTGGCAGATTAAGCAAATACCTTTTAAAGGAACCGGAAAGCATAAATACAGCTTCCAACACATTGCAGTTCCCGCCCTCCCGAGCCATTTTTGTGATTGTGAAGAGCATAGTAGTAGTCCATCTAAACTGGTCTGCCAGAAAGCATCATCTACGTATGCATATGACAAAGAAGGTGTTGTTGGGATGAACAAGGAAGAGCTTGACACAATGAATTCGGTTTTGAGCAAGATTTTGGCAAGGGAGCACAACATTGCTGATGTTAGTATGGTGGAGTTACAATTTAACCGATTCAACTGATGATTCGCATGCCGGAGCAGATAGAGGGAGTGATGATGATGGTGACTTAGTCATGAATTTGGTGGCGGCTGGTGGAAATGATGTGCATGTCGGTGACACCGGAGAAGATAGAGGGAGTGATGAAGATGATAACCTTATCATAAATATTGTGGCTGGTGGAAACAATAAGAAGTCTTTCTCGGATATTAGAGATAAATATGCAAATACAGCAGCAGCCAACAAGGTATCAGTTACTTGAACAATTTCAAATGCTGTTATATATATATATTAAAGTTTTAATCTGTGTTAAATTTTGGCTACCTGATGTTTTTGTAGGGTTTAAAAGGTTTTGAAAATAAAGGGCCTGACAAGAATGTACTGAATTCTAACAAGAAAAAGCGGAAAGCACCTTTACAGGAAAATGGTGACGGAAATAGTCTCTCGAACAAGTTAAAGATTCTCCCACCTCCTCATGCGAAACTGCAATTGGAGGATCACGATGCTGAGCGGTCAACAAAAATTCCTTGGAGTAATCTAAAGAGTGGTAATGCAACTTTCCGCATTTCAGACATTGCAGCACAAAACAATACTCATGGAGCAGATGTACAGGGAAAACCCGACAATATGAATATGGAAAACAAGAAATTCAAATCATCTAAAGAAACGGAGGAGAAACAAAAAAGTGATGATGTTGTTGTTCATGGTGGTAGCCCTGAAGTAGTAGTAGTAGTAGCAGAAAATAAGAAGAGGAAGCATAACTTGTGGGTGCAGAAGTCGTCATGGATGCAGCTTCTCGGTGAGCCAAGTAATGGCTCCTTCTGTATTTCACAAGTTTTGTCTGGTTCAGCTGGTGGTTTAAACATGGAAAACCAAGACCAAGAGCAGCTACTACAAATGAAGAAATCTAATGCATCGAGTACAGTGAATGACGGGGACGAGCATCAGAAATTAGGGAAAGGTTATATTAGTAATTTGCAGCAGGAGGATGTGAATGTGTCCTTTGGGCATACTCAAAGTATCATCAACAACAATTCAGACTACAATACCCCTCATTCAAAGCAGCAGCAGCAGCATCTCTCCCGGGACCTACTCCTTTCAGTAAAGCCGTCGTTACAGGAAGGTAGTAATAATAATATAGACACCAATGATGCCTCTCCCACAACAACACTTGCTAAGAGAAACCAACCAAAGCTGCAGCAAGTTGACCCGTATTCCTTCGTGAGGTCTGCTGCTTCGATGAAAGAATGGAAAAAGGCTAAAGAAGCTTTGAGCTGATCTGGCCGCAAATCCACATAGCTTCTTTCATACATGCGGCTGAGCTGTTTGGGGAATGGGTCAAAATTTACTGGATTCCAACTATTTAGCTGTAACAAAATATGCAATGGGGTTTTAAATAACACATTTCAACCTTTGTAAAGTCGAATTTTGCACAGGTGTGGTGTCATTAACAATGCCCTTATTTAATGATGATGTTAGATGTAGTAATTTTGATAACTTCTTCCTGGGATTTTTTAAACCTCAGACCAACTTTCTCAAATTCTCATGGTTAAGGGCTAAAGTAACACTGATATATTCAGAGTTTTCCTTTTTAATACTTGTGTCATATTGTCGCATCAGTGTCTCTTAATGTTCTATGAATATATATATATATATATATATATATTGAGAGGATCTATGAATATGTTTGTTCTATATAAATGAATATGTATGGTTTAATATGATTCGAGATCGAATAGATTCGACTCGAATACTATTTGAATATTAAATGAGTCAATTTCGAGCATTTCAATGCTTGATTCATTAGCTTGCAACCATACTCGAATTATATAAAAATATTTTTATATTGATCTTACACTTCATAGATAATAACACGTATTTTGATAAATGCCAAATAAGCTCGAATTAAACTCGAGTTTGGCTTTAGAATAAGATGTTCGTGATCGGATTTGAACTCAATAATCATATCAAATTTAAAATCAATATTTTTAGGGGCTATAATCAAATTTAAATTTGTATGATTGGACTACACCGATTCGACACCCTTTGCCATCTTTAGGAGCTGACGAGCTGTTATTAACTTTTGATTTCATCGGAAACTCACAAACAGCGGAAGTTAAGTTCCGTCACCGGACCGACGTGACGGAGAACGGAAGAGCAGCTCTGTAGCCGGGCTGGGTCTCGATAGTCTTCTTCGTAGTAATCGGTAAGAATCTCTATGTTGTTGATTAACTATAAATATTAATGGTTATAGAGCTGAACTCAAAGAGATCCCCTTCCCCCTTTTGAATTCTGGTTTTGTTTCAAGTAGTTCTGGATTTATTGAAATTGCAAGAAGCATTGAGTCTTCCTTATGCTGTGTACGTGCTTAGTGGCAATGTTAATATAGATTACCGTGAATTTGCTACTGTAGTTGGCCATTGATAATCGATTACCGTGAAAGTTTAAGTATAAATTACTATCCTTTGCTTCAGGAGCTTTGTTATGTTGCATTTTGTAGCACTACAATCAAAATGCTCTGTATGGCACGGAATTAGTTCTTTTTGTTGTGTATGTTGTTCACTCTCCATTTTCTTTTTTCTGGACAAATGGTGGATGCTTTTTCAAATCTCATGCAACACATATGCTATGGTTGCAAAGTAGTTGGATTTTTTTTGCCCCTGCTTGTTGCACCTGATGTTAAGCTTTCCCATGAATGTGCCAGCATATTTTAGAGATGAATTAAATGAATTTTCGTAAAAGAACCATATCCGAGGACAGTGAAAACTCGGTAGTTGATAGAAGTAATGATGCTGATGATGACCAGGAAAGGAGGTACTCATGTAGTTACATTATCTCTTGTCTTTGCGGTTCTGTATGCTCCTATTAACATTTCATTTGTTAAGATCGGATCGACTTTAGAGGAGCTGAACTGCTGTGATGGTTGAGGACCCAAACATGTTGCGATATGTTGAACAAGAATTGGCAAAAAAGAGAGGCAGGAACATTGAAATGGAAAACCAAGCTGCCAATGATGTAAAACGTGCGGAGGATGAGCTGTATAGTATTCCAGAGCATCTAAAAGTGAGTATACTGTTTGTTGCTCAACCATGTCTTCATAAAAAAATCTTCACTTTAGTCAGCCGTCCTCTGTGATTGTCAACTGTGTCTTTGCAATTTGCAGAAACTCCGACGTTCATAATGACAACAACAACGAGGAACATTCCACCCCTAATAAATTGATGAAGATCAGTGACATGGAAAATATATATCTGCAACTCTTTTTACCCAGATTGAAGAAGGTACTATTTTGCTACCTAGTACCTACTACCGTATTTCAGCTATAAATGTTGTACTGTCCATGTTAACATTTCACTTTTTCTAGTTTGGTTGTAGTCAAGCATAAAGCCTGAGAGCCAGAATATATATTTATTGGTAAATTTTAAGGTCCAGGACCCGTTATTTTACCTATTCTTTGTATTAATGTGGCGGATAAAGCAAATACCTTTTAAAGGAAACGGAAAGCATAAATACAGCTTCCAACACATTGTGGTTCTTGCCCTCCCGAGCCATTTTTGTGATTGTGAAGAGCATAGTAGTAGTCCATCTAAACTGGTCTGCCAGAAAGCATCATCTACATATGCAGACGACAAAGAAGGTGTTGTTGGGATGAACAAGGAAGAACTCGACACAATGAATTCGGTTTTGAGCAAGATTTTGGCAAGGGAACACAACAAGCCTGATGTTAGTATGGTGTAGTCATACAATATAACCGATTCAACTGATGATCCGCATACCGGAGCAGATAGAGGGAGTGATGATGATGGTGACTTAGTCATGAATTTGGTGGTGGCTGGTGGAAATGACGTGCATGTCGGTGACACCGGAGAAGATAGAGGGAGTGATGAAGTTGATAACCTTATCATAAATATTGTGGCTGGTGGAAACAATAAAAAATCTTTCTCGGATATTAGAGATAAATACACAAATACAGCAGCAGCCAACAAGGTATCAGTTACTTGAACAATTTCAAATGCTGTTATATATATTAAAGGTTTTAATCTGTGTTAAATTTTGGCCACCTGATGTTTTTGTAGGGTTTAAAAGGTTCTGAGATAATGGGCCTGACAACAATGTACTGACTTCTAACAAGAAGAAGCGGAAAGCACCTTTACAGGAAAATGGTGACGGAAATAGTCTCTTAGACAAGTTAAAGATTCTCCCACATCCTCCTCCGTGACGGAGAACAGAAGAGCAGCTCGATCGCCGGTCCTCGACAGTCTTCTTCGTAGTAATCGGTAAGAATCTCTAGGTTGTTGATTCAATATTAATGATTGTAGAGCTGAACTCAAAGAGATCCCTTCCCCTTTTAAATTCTGGTTTTGTTTCAAGTAGTTCTGGATTGATTGAAATTGCAAGTAGCATTGAGTCTTCTTTATGCTGTGTGAAACGTGCTTAGTGCCACTGTTAATAGAGATTACCGTGAATTTGCTACTGTAGTTGACCCTTGATAATCCATTACCGTGAATGTTTAGCATAAATCACTATCCTTTGCTTCAGGAGCTTTGTTATGTAGCATTACAATCAAAATGCTCTTTATGGCACAGAATTAGTTATTTTTGTTGTGTATATGCACTCTCCATTTTATTTTTTTCTGGACAAATGGTGGATGCTTTTTCAAATCTCATGCAACACATATGCTATGGTTGCAAAGTAGTTGGATTTTTTTGCCCCTGCTTGTTGCACCTGATGTTAAGCTTTCCCATGAATGTGCCAGCATATCTTAGAGATGAAGTCAATGAATTTTCGTAAAAGAACCATATCCGAGGATAGTGAATACTTGGTACTTAATGGAAAAAATGATGCTGATGATGACCAGGAAAGGAGGTACTCATGTAGTTACATTATCTCTTGTCTTTGCGGTTTTATATGCTCCTATTAACATTTCATTTGTTAAGATTGACTTTAGAGAAGTTGAAATTCCCTCAGAAACAGAGGGAAAAGAAATCAGGCATTCTGGCAATTACAGCAGGGAGTCAAGCTGTTGGTACTAGCAATGATGTTTCTACTAATTTGGTTATCAAGGGGAATGAAAAGAATGAAGGAGATGGGGGATGATTTGGTCTTGCAAGATACATTTGCTCAGGAAACTGCCGTGATGGTTGAGGACCCAAACATGTTGCGATATGTTGAACAAGAATTGGCGAAAAAGAGAGGCAGGAACATTGAAATGGAAAACCAAGCTGCCAATGATGTAAAACGTGCGGAGGATGAGCTGTATAGTATTCCAGAGCATCTAAAAGTGAGTGTACTGTTTGTTGCTCAATTGTGTCTTCATAAAATATCTTCACTTTAATCAGCCGTCCACTGTGATTGTCATCCGTGTCTTCGCTTGATGTTAATTTGACATCTTCATTTTTCTGATCAGGTTAAGAGGAGAAATTCAGAGGAAAGCTCTACACAGTGGACAACAGGAATTGCGGAGATTCAGCTTCCGATGGAGTATGTTCCCTCTCAATAAACTTTTCGTATAACTTCAAAAATATTTCTTGTTTAAGATACAATGATATGTCTTTAATCTTGAATAGTTCCGAATTTCTGATGTATTTTTAGAGTATGTCCCTCTAATTGCGTCCATTTAAAGGTTCTTTTTTCCCTATCTTGTTGATCATTGAGTTAATTAGCCACACCAACACCATATGATTTTTCGTTTTATTCATCTTCCGAACTTAGGATCATTCTTCTCTGGGTATGTAATAGAATATGATGAATCATCCAATCATCCAATAGCTTAAGCTGTTACACAAAAATATTGTTCATATACGAACTTTAACCGGTAAGAATCCCTAGGTTTTTAATGGTTGTTGAGCGGAACTAAAAGAGATTTATTCCCCTTTTAAAATCAGTGTTTTTTCAAGCCATGTCTAATCTTTTACGACTAGTTCTGTATAGATTGAAAGTGTTATAAGCATTGATTCTTCCTTGTGCTGTGTGGAACAAGGTCTTAATGCCAATGTCTGTAGAGATTTGTTGGTTTTGTGTTGCACGATATATAAATTTTTGAAATGGCTACTGTAGCTGACCATGATATTCGATTACCGTCAACGTTTAAATATGAATTACTATCAGCTGCAGAATCCTTTGCTTCAGGAGCTTTGCCTTCTTGGTTAACAAGTTGTTTTTGATTCCATGTGTCGGTTTTGATTGAATGAAAGCAGATAGGAAACTGTAGAAATTTCCCCTATTTTTTTGTCCATGTTTTATCTGCTTATACATTCATTCATCTCTCTACTAACTATAACTAAATGACCATGCATTTTCAGAACACCCTGAATTAAACAAAGGTGAGGAACCTAAGGAAAGCGGTTTAGAGTCGTCTAGGCTAAATGGAGAACAAGCAAAAGATCCATAAAGAAAATTGTTAAAAGTGCTATAAGGAAATATAGTAGCGTCTTTACTAACACCAATTGGTTTTAGTACAACGGTAAGCGCTTGATCCTAATATGGTATCGGAGCGGGAGGTCATGGGATCAATCCTTGCTTCCAACATTGTTTCCCCAATTATATTGTGCGAGTGTTGGGCTTTTGTTGGCCTTGTGTGCCCTTTAAATGCCTTTGTGTGCCATGTTGGCCCGGGCTTGTTATAGGCCCACAGTTGAGGGGGCGTGTTAAAAGTGCTATAAGGAAATATAGTAGCGTCTTTACTAACACCAATTGGTTTTAGTACAACGGTAAGCGCTTGATCCTAATAAAAATTGACTTTCTTATTTGTGATGCCGTAATAAAAATTCTAAAATTAGTACAAAAGTTATCGTGGTGCTTCAATAGATCTGCAGTGGCAGGTGTTGTGTCCCCGATTTAGATGTCCAACTAATATTGGTGTGCTATCAATAAGGATATAAAAACACAGGGTGTTTAGGTGCGCTAGGGTTAAAGGGGTATTGGTGTATTCAGTGCTAGGGTTTTGAGTTTTGAGGAATGGTTATCATAAATTATCACCTAACATCAGAAAGGAGAAATCTAAGACTGATCCAAATCTTCCCTTACCACTCAAACTTCCGAGAACAACGAAAATCACTTCTAAAATTGTTTCTTTTTTTGCCAAGGGGGGAAATAATAAGAAGAAGAACCATAGAAGTAGAAGATGACGGTGGAGTTATATCTGCCAATGGAAGGGCTGAAGACAGCAGAATTAGGATATATGTTGGTGGATTGGGAGGAAGATAGTGGGAGTCATACAATTTAACCAATTCTACTGATTATCCGTATGCCGGAGAAGATAGTGGGAGTGATGGTGATGGTGACTTAGTGATGAATTTGGTGGCTGGTGGAAATGATGTGCATGTGAGTGACACCGGAGAAGATAGAGGGAGTGATGAAGATGATAACCTTATCATCTATATTGTGGCTGGTGGAAACAGTAAGAAGTCTTTCTCGGATATTAGAGACAACCCGACAATATGAATATGGAAAACAAGAAAATCAAATCATCTAAAGAAACGGAGGAGAAACAAAAAAGTGATGATGTTGTTGTTCATGGTGGTAACCCTGAAGTAGTAGTAGTAGTAGCAGAAAATAAGAAGAGGAAGCATAACTTGTGGGTGCAGAAGTCGTCATGGATGCAGCTTCTCGGTGAGCCAAGTAATGGCTCCTTCTGTATTTCACAAGTTTTGTCTGGTTCAGCTGGTGGTTTAAACATGGAAAACCAAGACCAAGAGCAGCTACTACAAATGAAGAAATCTAATGAATCGAGTACAGTGAATGACGGGGACGAGCATCAGAAATCAGGGAAAGGTTATATTAGTAATTTGCAGCAGGAGGATGTGAATGTGTCCTTAGGGCATACTCAAAGTATCATCAACAACAATTCAGACTGCAATACCCCTCATTCAAAGCAGCAGCAGCAGCAGCATCAGCATCTCTCCCGGGACCTACTCCTTTCAGTAAAGCCGTCGTTACAGGAAGGTAGTAATAATAATATAGACACCAATGATGCCTCTCCCACAACAACACTTGCTAAGAGAAACCAACCAAAGCTGCAGCAAGTTGACCCGTATTCCTTCGTGAGGTCTGCTGCTTCGATGAAAGAAAGGAAAAAAGCTAAAGAAGCTTTGAGCCGATCTGGCCGCAAATCCACATAAGCTGAGCTGTTCGGGGATGGGTTAAAATTTACTGGATTCGAACTATTTGGCTGTAACAAAATATGCAATGTTTTACCCAGTAGATCTGGTATTTTATTTAATGATGATGTTAGATGTAGTAATTTTGATTCACTTCTTCCTGGGAATGTTTAGACCTCAGACCAGCTTTTCACAAATCCTCATGGTTAAGAGCCTCAAGTAACACTGATATATTGAGAATTTTCCTTTTTATTACTACTTGTGTCATATTGTGGAGCCGTCGTTTCGCATGAGTGTCTCTTAACGTGATCTATTACCCATTTTATAAACTCAAACATAATTAGTCTTTTTCAATTTTACAGAAACTCTGTTTTTGTCAATTGCCTCAGAATCTTTCTATAGTGTATAATAAAATATTTACGAACCATAATATTAAAGATATAATCTTACACACTTTTATATATATATATATATATATATATATATATATATATATATATATATATATATATATATATATATTTTTATTGATTGATTATAAAGTAGACCTATTTGTAATATTGTTGGTACTGTTGTGTTAAGAGTAGTAGCATTTGGGGTGTGAATGAGCATTTGGGTTTGCTTGAATAGTTTGGTTTTACACCGTTCGAGATTGAATAGGCCCAACTCAAATACTATTCGAATATTAAACAATGCTCGATTCATTAGCTTGTAAATAAACTCGAATTATACAAAAATATTTTATATTGATCTTATACTTCATAAGTAACAGAACGTATTTTGTTGAGTGCAAACTAAGATCGAGTTGAACTCGAGTTTGGCTTGAGAATAAGATGTTTCTGATCGAATTTGAATTTAATAGTCATATCAAATTGATAGTAAAATTTGAATTTGTATAATTTGAAGCACACTCGACTCGACAAGCTCAAAGCCCGACTTGGTAAGTTCAATAATCAAGTCTCCTTGGAAATTAACATGGGAAACTCACAAACATTGGAAGTTAAGTTCCTTCACCGGACCGACGTGACGGAGAACGGAAGAGCAACTCGGTCGCCGGTTCCCGACAGCCTCTTCTACGTAGTAATAGGTAAGAATCTCTAGGTTGTTGATTAAATATTAATGCATTTAAATTCTGGTTTTGTTTCAAGTAGTTCTGGATTCATTGGAAATTGCAAGAAGCATTGAGTTGAGTCTTCCTTATGCTGTGTGAAACGTGCTTAGTGGCAATGTTAATTGAAAATCATGCCCTTCAGCTTCAGGCTAGGGCACAAAACTGCAATTTAATAGGTGAAAAAAGAGAAACACCTTAACGCTAAGTAGTACTGACCCAAATCAGAAAACAAAGGAAGTGACCAAAATAAAAATAAAAACAAATAAATAAGCTTTTAGTTACTCGGGGGATGCAATCTTTTAAGCTGATAAAGGGATCAAAGACGCAGAACTGAAGAAAATACTATTTTCAGCACTACCTACTGGCTACTGCCGGACCGGATCACCATCTTTTGAATCCCAGCTTCTCCCCTACTTTAGGGACGTGGCGTGAGTGATCATAGCTGCCCAAAAATTATGTGTTCTCTCCCCGATTGAAATGGGCGGACATGATCTCTGCAGCTTGTTTTTCCTATCGGTTTCTTCGATTTTCTCAAGCTGAGCAAAGAGCCAACTTTACCCCATTAATTTCCGATTTTGGCTTATTTAAATGGATCAAATTGAGGAGAGAAGAGATAGAGGAGAGAGATTTTGCGGAAAGAGAATTATATAAAAGGGACATTATTCGATGTCTATTTTCAACCTCTATAGAATTCGAAACTTCCTTGAGATACGGAATTACAATATGTTCATCTGCTGATAATGACAATAAATTTTTATAGCTAGTGATTATTTGTTGTAATTGTTTTTTGAGAAAGTAACATTAGGTAGGCCAAAGAGGCGAGCCTCGGACTCCAAAATATTACATATTTTTTTGCCATCTGAGTTTCAGAAAATGACATGTATTTTAAGACTCCCCTAATGCTATGAATTTCCATAACAAAAAATTTATGCAATTAAATGATGTATAGTTAGTAACATGCACTTTTTTTTTTTTGGCATCTAGTAACATGCACTTGATCGAGTTAGTCATCATCCCCATCCCTTAATCGAGTGTCAGGGAAACAATAATTTTAGGCTTCAATGTTCTGGATGCTATCAACCTTTTGAAGAAGGAAGATCATCAATTCATGTGTGTCTTGAATGCTCTATCTTGCTAGATACACCCTGCATCAGTTCCCCACCCCCCCCCCCCCCTCCCCCCTCACCCCCCGGAAATTCGCCACCTTTTACATCCTGAACACTGCCTAGTCCCAGGGAAAGACGATTACTCGAGGATCCGTTGTAATTAGTGTCAAGAGAGTGATGCAATAAGTTATAGATACTCGTGCGAGGCCGAGGAGTGTACCGCCATATTAGATATTCCATGTTCTAAGGGGAGAATCGTCTTTGTAGATTCTGGTATTCACCAACTTGCCTACTTTGATTTTAAAAGTGGACTAGGGAGCTTGCATTGCTTGTGGCAAAATGGTGCGATCAATTTGCCTTCTGTTGTCTAAAACGCGACTACTATATACACGATCACTGCTTTCCCTCATTACCATACAAACCATCAAACATGAGTGTCACTGTGATCCCCTGACTCTCACTCGCTCAACAATCGGAGATTATCATGATCAGGACATCGAAGAAGCAACATAGTTCTACTACTTTGCTTGTGAGGGACCAAGAAATTTGTACCAACGTACTTACTACTCCCAACAATATGCTTACACATGGTTAAGTTAGTTTCGTGATGCTAAGACCATAACGGTTGTGGCACAACATAGTTTTACACATTTGATGATTATGGTGGACCTACATCATGATCAATGGTGCAAAAATATGCTGTGATGGTGTGACATTTCACTTCGTTGTATATTGTGTATGGAACTTTTGATTAGGAGCCTTTATTTACGTCACTACAATGGTAAATCACACCTCCCGTGTGCCGTATTGAATCAATCTTTTAAACGTCGAATCTTGAGTCAATAAACGATTTTCCGAAGGTCGATCCTCACCTTCGACTTTCACGTGTAGTGCTTAGGTTGTGTGGTGTATAGTAAATTCGAACGGGGTAAGTAAAGGCCCCCCTTTTTAGTTAAAGATGTTATCACAAGAACATTTATGGTACAACCATTTACGCAACACAATTTACATCATTCATCACCATTCACATACAAATTTCTCTTTAGAAAAAGGCTAAAAGACTAACCAATGATTAAAGGGAACCCAATAATTTACAGTTTCTAAATCATAAGATTTGTCGTTACTATTTTGGTCATCAGATACTTCCTACCAACATGTGCTGCCCACTTGTCAAATATCAGCCTCACTTCATTCTCGCTTCGCCTTCTCGGATAATCTATCATGTGCTTCTACATTTGGGAATGAAAAAATATCAACTTCAAGGACTAGGTAGTTGAAATCGTCCTTGAAGTTGATATTTGTTTCTACATAGTTGATCGTTGTTTCTATTGAGATAATTGCTACGTTTTCTTCCTTTCATTTCATTACATTTTACATTGGTTTTTTTCAAGTAGAATGATAACGGGGGGTTTCATTCCTTTGGTATGAAAAAACGTTGAATTCTTTAATTAGCATTCAAACATATAAAAACATAAATCCCATCAGAAAACAGGACAGAAATTTGAGTTTAATGAGGCAAACTTTTTGGGGAAATACTTGTGTGTGGAGAAGGGATTTTAAGGTGAAACGAGTGAAACGATCGAATCACACGCTTTAAATATAGAATGAAACCGTGTGTTTATATTAAACCACACGCGCCTCCACACCACACAAGTATTTCTCAAACTTAAGGCTATATGGATCGCAATTTCAACACAATAACCGAAGCACCTACTTTTAAGGAAATAATATGCAATGTCCAAATGGTAAAGCTATAGAAAGTGCCAATTTTTATCAACTTTACCTGCAAGGATTCCCAGTCAAAATTTTCCCAAATAATCAAGGTATCTCTTTTCTATCCCCTCGTGAAAACAGGGCCAAGATATATCTCTGTATGATCACCGGCGCCATTCCTTTGTCTTTGTGCCTTCCCTTCCTAAGTGAAAAATGAGAGAAAATCTGTCTCGGTCTCGTCCATTCTCAAGTTACCAACAGGGAATTCATAAGCCTCCTTGCAATTGACAAACGACCTCGCCTTAACCAATGTTAGCATCCGTGTCAACCACGGAGAATCCAAGTAAGTTCTGCATTTGATTCCAACTGATGCCCCCAGAAAGTGATTCATTTTTCGCAATCACAGAATAAATTAGGGCGGCGTACCCTAATTGTTTGGTGTTTATCCAGTAGCAGAACTATATATATAGATACAACTCCGACCCTTTACAATACATATCCTTCTAGTATTACGCAGAAATGAATGGAGGTGATCATGAAGTCAATTTTCGTCGCTGGCTAATGTATAAGCTAAAAGGACATTGAACTAAAACGGAAGAGCTTAATTGCCTTTCGGTAGGGGAAAAACAATGGCGGTTTGAATTTGATGACTTAGCCTTCGGATTTGGTCCCAGAATGAAATTGCAGAATAAGGTTCCAATCCAAAAGGAAAACAGTAGGCAGACTGAACCAACAATAGATGAGATCATCTCTAATTGGTCACTTTTCACCCCCATTCAGCTTCAGCCCAAAGAAAAAAGAACCCATCACAGAGCATGATAAATGATCGAAAACAAATTATTAACATATATAATGTAATACCAGATTCAAATTCTACCTTGACTGACTTTGGAGACTGTGTGACAAAAAAAGAAGTTTGGTTTACTGTGACCCATGATTCATAAATAAACTTCACATGAAAATACCACAATACTTTGCTGTTAAGGCGCCATCTACACAATTGATTTTTCACCACCGAAAAAAATCCAATTTTTTATGTAGCAAACAACCGTGTACATATATTATCAGCTTCAATACAAAACTTCTAGCAACTTGTTCCCACTCAGACTCAGAATAATAGCAAGGGTTCTCGATAAGTTGTGGAGAACGGGGATCAATGATGATTATCTCAAGACAAACAGGACTCGAACGTGAAATTGAACGGGGATAAGGGTTCCAATTCGTGAAATACAGATTTAGATTTTATTATTGTAGCTGCATTCTAATGGCAGGAGTAGTTCATACAACTAACAGGACTCGAACGTGAAATTGAAAGCTAAAAAACAAGACTTAGAATGTAAGAGAGAGCAGTAACATATTTACCACTGGCATTGGCACACAAACCAGAAATTACCTCAATGCAACAAAATTAAGACTCATGTTTCCGAAACAAACTTAGCCGTAATAAACTAGTGATGAGAAAGGAGAAAAGACAACCTTATGTTACAAGTCTCAAAAGGGCCTACCCCAATGCCGCTTTCCGAAGTAGTAATTATTTCTACGAGTGTAAATGAATGATAGGGTTTTCGTAAGTCGGATGTTAGACGGTGGGCCACAAGTAACAGGTTAACCTTCTATGTCGGAATCCGCCTTCAATACCGATGTAAACTCGCCTTTTAAGTTGCCTTTATCAATGATGGCCAATCTTTTCTTAAACGTTGCAAATCTCGTCTCCTTCAATTCAGCAGAGGGATACTTTCTGTCATAGTGTGCTGCCCACTTCTCAAATAAGAGCCTCACTTCAGCATCACTCCGCCTTCTCGGAAAATATATAATGTGATTCTACAACAACAAAAACAAAACAAAACAAATCTCCGCTTTCTAGGAAAATATATAACGTGATTCTACAACAACAAAAACAAAACAAAACAAATACAAGGTAAAAGAAAGATTGAATTCTGTTAGCGTAAGGTTCATAAGTGACGGTCCATTCCCGAGGGTACAGTGAGAAACGTTCCAATATCTCTTAGCCATATAGATTCATGTATATAGCTCAATGCACGGTTGTCAAAGCGCTAGGCAAAGCCTAGGCGAGCTTGGGTTGGTCCCCTAGGGGAGCTAGACGATCATGGAAAAGTTAAAAATAGAGGACAATTGATCAGTAAAAAGCACACATGAAGGCCAACTCGTATCAACCAAATATTCAAATATGCCCTGTGAGCACGGTAGCACGGTATACTCTAGCCACATATAACATTTACATGCGCCAGCATATATAGTATGTCCTAACCACCCAATAATATAAAATAAATCAGTCATACATGCATCAACTCAGACAAGAGTACTAAGTACTCAAAAGTTTCATCATGGACACACACGCAACCCCCTTTTTGTACAGCATCCTGCCGAGGTGGCTAGGCGCTAAGACCTCGATTTACACTTAGGTTGCCTAGGTGATCACCTTGACATGGATCAATGGAAGCAAAACTCCTAGAAATAGAAGACCCTCGGATGTGGAGAATAGAATCAAACAATCCTCCACCCACTCATGCACACACAAAAGCAATTATTTATGGTGAAAGATATATTTAAATGCATTTGGTGATTGACAGAAAAATTTAGGGAGAAGCAATAGGTATCCAAAAGCCGATACCAAACAACAAAACACAAAGTTAGACAAGGGAAAAAAAAAAGATAGAAATCAACAAGAAATTGAAATAATGTCGTTGAACAATACACAGCAAATTCAAAACTCAAAAAGGTAAATAAAAAGGTATCATCTTTGTCAGTGACAAAACTTGATTCCATCAGAAAACAGGACAGGAATATTAGTTTAGTGAGGTAACATAAAGCGTCAACTATGCATATTGGAATGTACAAATAGTAAGCTTTCAAGTGTCAATTTTGATCAACTTACAACTTACCTGCAGGGATTCCCAGTCCAGTGTTCCCAAATAGTCAAGGGCTCTCTTTTTTACTTTGTTGCAGCAATCATCTTCATCAGAGTCTATCCATTGATCTCCTTCATCATCAAATTGTATCAATTGATGATAACCGGTATTGTTTTGTGTGTTCCCTTCATTCGTGAAACATGGGGGAAAGTTCTTCTGTGTTTGACTATGACCAGTATTTTCCTTCTTCATGTTTTTATCAACCTTGCAATTGACAAACGACCTCACCGTAAACAGTTTTACCATCTGCATCAATGGAGAATCTAGGTGAGGTTTGCACTTAATACCGGCGGCGACACCCACTGCAACACGTCCCGCGGCAATTGATGCCCCTAGCAAGTGATTCATCTTCGCAATCACAGAATAAATCAAGCGGCGGTAAAAACCCTAATTGTGGATGTTTATGTTTACTATATGGAACTCCGATTCTCTATACTACTATCCTTCTTGTTTTATAATAGAAAATGTCAAAATAGCTTATATTTTGAGTTTTATTTAAGGTGGAAAGTAGTCCACTTCGGTATTAGTTTTGGATGGTATACATTACAACTTATCTAAGCTTTTGGTATCATTAAATACTACCTTGAAATAGTAGATAATGATGGGTTTTTAAGTCATTCGATTCGGATATCGGATGAATAAGAAATTAATGTTAAAGTTATAGGAAATGATGCTTATTCGAATCGAATCAGTTTATTCGAACGGTTGCATTTGTTCAATCAAACTGAACCGAACTAGTGCAACCTTTCAGTTCAAGAGATGTAACTTTTACTCATGATATGATAAAAAATATTAGTTAGTCTATGTCTTGTGTTTTGAATGCAGGAATGAATTTTATTAATGCTCGTGTGTTATACATCTTTGTCTAAAGCTATGTCATGTGTGATCTTCTTAGTCCGTCTCGTCTTGAGTCTTTTTGTTTGCTTGAGGACAAACAAAGCCTTAAGTTTGGAGAGTGATAAGTTCCTAAAAAGTTAAATAATTCCGGATATTTTGACTCAATTTGGTGTCGTATGTTGATATTTTGCGATGTTATTATCCTTTTTGGGCTAGATTATCGCACATGTATGAATTATTGCGGGATCTTCGAGATTAGAAGAAAAAGAACCAGAAAGCGGAGCTAAAGTGGAAGAATTCAAAACCAAAGATCTCAATACCTGTGTGACGATTTTTCGAAATTTGATCCTAACCAACGAAATGTTATGATTGGTCGAAATTTCACCAACATATTTTCCTTCAAATTGGCGTGATTTCTGATGAAAATGAGGTGCCCACACATTAGAAGAATCCAAGATCGATACATATTTGATTTTAAAGATTTTCTTAATTAAATTAATTATGAAAACTTATATTTATGATGTAATTATCCTATTTTTAATCCCCAAGTCGTACAATTCAGAGTTCACGTCGAGTCGACACTCTGCTCCTCTTTTCTTCATCATCATCTGCTGGAAATGAGCGGGTGATTTTGTCGAACACCTTGTGTGTGTTTCATTTTCTGAAACATTTCGATCATAAACAATTTCTGTAATCCTTGCCTTTTCTTCAGAAAACAACAGTGATTTACCGGCGGCGACACCCACTGCAACACGTCCCGCGGCAATTGATGCCCCCAGCAAGTGATTCATCTTTGCAATCACAGAATAAATCAAGCGGTAAAAACCCTAATTGTGGATGTTTATGTTTACTATAGGGAACTCCGATTCTCTTTAGTAGTACTATCCTTCTTGTTTTATATAGAAAATGGATACAAAAAGGTTTTCTTTTCAGAATGCAAGGATGCAAAGGAATTGGTTAGGACATCCGACATATTGGGTTACCCTGCTGTTGCTTGTTATGTACCATCTATTTGACCTTATTGGTTGAAGGGCTTTCGAAAACCATATCATTCATACACACCACCAGATTTCTACGAATTAACATGATTTTATAATGAAGAATATTTCTTTGAAAAGAAGCGTTGTATAGGCCGTGATCATAAATTGTATGTACTAGGCCGTGATAATAAAGTGTGAAATACAATAGAATGTCTTTGCTTCTCTTTTGTGCTTGTAACATAGATACAATAGTAGGTTGTCTTTCCTCTAAGTTGGATGACTTTACTAATAATGGCAGTTATTTTTTTGGTGTGATAAAGGGGGTTATTAATATTTTAATAGTGTTTTACTTTTGTTTTGTTGGGTAGGGACAATGATAGTAGTTATTGGGGCATTATATATATGTTGGGTAAATTAGATTAAACATAATTGTGGTGTTAAAAATAACTTGTTGGGTAAATTAGATTAAACATAATTGTGGTGTTAAAAATAACTTGAGTCTTACTTTTTCAGCTTTGAAGAAACGGCAGGTGTGTGTGCCGAGATGCCATTGGTAAATATGTTATTTGGGGATGTTGTGAGGACTTACTTTAATAGAATCTTATACTGTACTGGTATTTGTTGGTAGATCTTCTTATAAATGATTTGAAATAAACTTTTAGAACATCTGAACCAGCAAAGTTGATTATATTCACGAGTCATTTGAAATGAAGTTACATTTTAAAACATTTGAACCAGCAAAGTCGAGTACATTCACGAGTCGGAGGGACATGGTATTTCTCATGTCTTACATAACGGCAACAACTTAATTTGAAACTACTCACAAAATGAATGGAGTACACATAACGGTAACAAAACATAATTTGAAAGAGACCAGAAACGTATGGTATTTCTCATGTCTCACATAACGGCAACAATTTAATTCAAAATTACTCACAAAATTAATTTGAAACTACTTACAAAATGACGGCAACAAAACTTAATTTGAAAACAATGACAAAATGAATGAAGTACACATGACGACAACTTATTAAAAGATTACTAGAATGGAGCTTTGGTATGCAATGAGAATAGATTAAAACTTTACTAGTTGAGGAAGTCTGCACCCTGCTAAAACTACATAATACGAAGAAGCAACAAGCACATTAAAAGTCCAACCAGTCATGTCATTAAACATCAAAGAAGCAGATATTACCGTCTTCATCTACACTACCAACTGCAGCAGTGAAGGAGCTAAGTAACTCAACATAAACAATACATACAGAGGGGCCTCCATCTCGGACAAAGTCTCTGATTTTGGGAATCTCTTCCACCAACACATCTCCGCCACATCTTCACAGCCTCTGCATCCCACCATGGTGCTTTGGTTTGACGCCCACCACAGCCAAACTGCTGTGGCATAGTGTGTTGCAGTCTTCACTACAGAATAAAGGGTCGTGCCGGCATCGTACAACTTGATCACTGTGGAATCACCAAATTTGTCTAGTCCATGGCGTAGCATGTTCACAGGCTTACCTTCTTGATGGGGCATTTGTCGATCTACCACTCCTTTGGGAGCCTATTTGTGCGGCTACCACTGTGTTGTCGATCTACCACTCTCATTTTCGCGTTTTAGGTGTTTTTGGAACCAAACTAAACCCTAATTGGGAAGGGGGAACCCAATAGGGGAAGGATGTACCTTAAGATCGTGCACAAAGATGAAAAAAACGGGAGAAAATCGCGAATCAAAATCAGTTTTTTTTGCCTTGGGTGGTATTCTCACAATTCCAACCCAAAAGCAGTGGTAAACTGCTAAAAATCCCCCTTCTTCCTTGATACTTCTTGAGTTTTTTTTCATCACTCGGAAGCCATCGCCTTGCAGCCTCTCGATTCTCTTCATCGCAGCGAGGCCTACATCCTGCTTCCACCCGATCTGCCTCATCCTTAAGGCGACCAGCTTAAACAGTGCTGCCATTTGAGAGTGTTTCTTCAGCTCCTCATCTGTCTGGGGGCTTTGATGACAGATCGAAATCCTTTAGGGTTTTGAAGAAGACTTGAAATCCGACTGCAAAATCGTCTTCTTAAATAACTCTACCGACAATGATTATCCATATATCTTGCCGTTGAATAACTCTATCGATCATGATGTACCCGTACAACCATTGTGGGTTAGTGGGTATCGACGGTTGGGCCACAAAAATGTCTTGGAGATGGTTGAGACACTCAAGCACCTACCTATTGCAGTGTAATTCAAAAAAATCTATGGAACTATTTACGTACAAAGGAGATATTATAAGAAAATTTAGAAAGCCTCGAGATAAAAATCTCCTAGTAAATCATGCTGGTACAATAGTTGGCCATGGGTGGAGCAAAGAGTCCATCCATGGCCAACAATCATGCTGGTACCATCCGAGGATATATAAACTTTTAATCATAACGCCCTTATAACAATATAGTTCCATAAAGGTTGGGAAACTCACTACAACCGGTAGCTTCATTAATGCCTCAACTATCTCGACGATATCATAGGCCTCTAACCATCGATATCATGGTGGGATGTATGGACGATCCTTCCAAGGTGGGATTCCACTTCACTAGCTAGGGATAGTAGTTTTTTTTTCTTTCTATTCTGTTGTTGATGTTTTGCATGGTTATGAGGATGCCAGGATTCTCATCATTTTGTATGCTACTGTATTTGTTTGTTTTTATTTTTTCTACTTTTTGTAATTTTTTGGCTCATGTAATTGACCCTATATTATTGTTGATCATAAATTTCTCTTATTTTTCCTAATGTCCTGATTCGGCGTTTATCGTATGGGCAACCTAGATAACGAACTGATATAGCTCTTCTTCTGTGTAAAATTTTCTAGGGTGAGAGAGCTACAAATCTCGGAAATGAGGCAGCAGGGTATGTGAATTTTCAATAATATTTTCTTTTGTTTGTGTGATTTTTTGTTTCAAGTTTCATTCAATTGTAGTTAAAGTAGTACATGAACCGATTAGGTGCTAGCTCTTGTGTTGTGATATGTTTTTTGAATCTGTCATAAGGTTCCGTCTGCTTATCAGTGTAGTAACTAAATGGTCCATATATAAAACACGTCAGCTGGATATGTATGTGCATCTGTCTAAGTTGTGTTTCAGTCAACTAAGCATATGAGCTTTTTGTCTTAAAGGTTGGTTTGTAGAATCCTGTGTTTCAGGTCCTTTACATCAGTGATACGAGCACAAACCTGCTAGTGCTTTGTTGTCCTGTGAGATAATCAGATTATGTGGTCTATCTAATCTTTGTAAAGCCTTTGTTTGACCAAGATGATCATGATCTTGTTTGCATTTTTAGGCAACTAACATGTATGGTGTTTGAGATTAACCGATCCAACTAGTTCGAAGTTCGGTCTAGACGGTGCTCACATAATTCGACTCTTACTCGGTGATAAAAGTTTGATTAATAACTCTGGTGACTCTTATTCTAATGTACATTTCAGCAGTCATGCATGATTTTACAGCTAAGTTTTCTGCACGATGTATCAAACCATGTAATTGTAGTACTGCATATCACACACACACACACACACACACACCCCATGATCTTATAGAGTATATAAACAATAGTACAAGACAGAGTAGTATACACAAGTACAGTGCTATACACAAGACCAAATCATCCTTCTCCCCATCTCCTTCATTTTTTCCGTTCCCCTTGATAATCAAATTAGTAGAAACACCATTGCTAGTCCCAACAGCTTGACTCGCTGCTGTAATTGTCAGAATGCCTGATTTCTTTTCCCTCTGTTTCCGAAGGAATTTCACCTCCTCTAAAGTCAATCTTAACAAATGAAATGTTAGCTGGACTTCCATTTAGCACATTTGAGAAAGCGTGTTGTGGTGTTTAACAATGTTAATCTTCTACCTTTTCATCAACTTAAGCTTTTGGCTGAGATGTTCAGATTGATAACTAAAATGTATGGTGTTTGAGATTAACCGATCCAACTAATTCGAAGTTCGGTCTAGATGGTGCTCACGTAATTCGACTCTTACTCAGTGACAAGAGTATGATATATAACTCTGGCGACTCTTATTTTAAAGTACATTTCAGCAGTGATGCATGATTTTACAGCTAAGTTTTCTGCACAATGTATCGAACCAAGTAATTGTAGCCTTTGGTAGCTTAACATGAAAAGATGTTCTGTTGTAAATAGTTGTAGTTTAAGTTTATGGTGCATGCATGCTTAAAAAGCTATATTGCTAAGTTTATGGACAACATGATCATTGCAAAATAGATATGTTTTTTTTTTCCAAAAACTATCCTGGTTTGTGGATGTTTTCATAATAAAGTTTGTAAATTTCATATGTTCCTGGTAATGCATTTTGCATTTTTCTCCCGTTTTTTATTTTGTTTTTTTTAGTGTGGATTGTTTTGCTTTTATTTTTTTCCAAAAATTATCCTGCTTTGTGGATGTTTTCATAGTAAAGTTTGTAAATTTCAGACATGATCGAGAGGAGAGGAGAGGAGAAGTTGTGGCAAGATTGAAATCATTAGAAGAGGGAGCAGCTCCACTGATTACTTTTCTGCAGAATCCCAATGCTGTTCAAGAACTGAGAGCTGACAAGCAGTATAATCTTCATATGCTTAGTGACCGATACCAGGTATAGCTCACATTTGTTGTGAATTGTGAATCCGAATTTTTATGCATTTATGTGCAAAATCGAACTGTTTGGTTGTTATTACTGTTGGTGAAGTAAAGATGCAGCAGTTCTATCTTCATTTGTTGTTTTTAGTATTATATATGCACTTTCGAGTTTATGACGAAACTTTTCTGTGTGAGGTCTCGAGTACATAATATTGCTTTCTCTCTTAGGGAACTCTATCCTTGTTAAATAAGCTATAATAAGTAGTACTAACGACCTTGGGACTTATTGGCTTGTTCATTCCAAGGATCAAGTCTCTGTTGCTTTGTTTAAATGTGCAATGCGCTTAGGCGAATCCAGCACCTATTCATTCCTCATTTCTTCTTTCCAACTTTTTGTTTTGTTCACAAAAATTCTTTCCAACTTTTTTGTTTTGTTCACAAAAGAGACCTTATTGGTCTAGTGTAATTCTGGTAATGGTGTATTAAGTTGCCCTGTCAATAGTGGCTGTAAAATGCAACTGGTAGGCTGGCATCTGGGTGATTAATTGGCACTCCTACCCCAAGTTGATTGTATTATGATCTTCTTCTTCTTCTTTTTTTTTTTTTTTTTTTTTGGGGGGGGGGGGGGGGGGGAAGGGAGTAGTGGGTGGGGGAAATGGTCTGAATCGTCGTATCGGTATGAGAATATGCCGGTAATTGCTGCTTTTTTATGAGAATATGCCGGTAATTGCTGCTTTTTTTATGAGTTGTTGATATACTTACCGACGGACGGTGTTTGCAAATTGCGGTTGGTTTGGATGAGGTGGATCTTGCAACTGAGGCGATGTGATATGGGATGCTTTTGAATGATTATGTGATATGGGATGCTTTTGCTCGCTCTTCTTATTTTTGTGACGAGACGATGTGATATATACTTTTGAATGATTTTGCGCTTGCTTCTTTAGCTTTAATGTAATACTTTATTAGCACTGCTTCTGTTATTACTCCTCCATTGTTGTTAATTGTAAGATTGGGCACCGCTGCTACTTACATACATAAAGACTACATTAGCTTTGCTTACCATGGTGATGACTGGAAGTTTTTATTGTAAGTTTTTGAGGCAAAGTTTTAACTTATGATATATTTATACAAGTGTATCTGTAGATGCAAGTTTGTCTTTTTTAAGTGGTGGCTCTGTGTTGGTTTGTATAATGGAAGATAACCGTACGGTGGCAGAATTACCTTGACTAGAAAAAATATATAGCTATGAAACCCATCTCAAATACACGTCACATTCTCAATCAGTTATCTTCGCATTTACGCTTCCGGTTATCTATGCCATAAGTCGACAATTGTAGTCAGAAAACCGGTGCTCTTTAATCCATGCCATAAGTCGACAATTGTAGTCAGAAAACCGGTGCTCTTTAAACTCTTCATTGAGGGTTATGTCAAGTAACAAGTCCCATAAAAGTCAGACAATTGTAGTCAGAAAACCGGTGCTTTTTAAACTCTTCATTGAGGATTATGTCAAGTAACAAGTCCCATAAAGCAGTGCTAATAAAGTATTACATAAAAAATAATAATACTCCTATCTTTATTACTAAAGTCATCCAACATAGAGGAAATACAATCTACTATTGTATCTAATGTTACAAGCCTTAAAAGAAGCAAAGACAATCTATGGTATTTCATACACTTCATTATCACGGTCTACTACATACATTTTACCAGCATGGTCCACCCAACGCTCCTTTGCAAGGTCATACTCTTCCTTATGAGTGTGAGTTAATTCGCAGAAATATTGTGGTGTGTATGAATGATATGGTTTTCGAATGCCCTTCAACCAATAAGGAAAAACACACTGTACAAAACAAGTATAAGGGTAACCAAATATGTCTGTTGTCCTATCCAATTCATTTGCATAGTTGTATCTTGAATTCAATATATCAAGGCGGCCCAATTCTGCCTTAAAAGTTGCATATCTCTTCTTCTTGAATTCAGCAGAGGGATACTTCTTGCCAAAATGTGCTGCCCACTTCTCAAATATCAGCCTCTTTTCATCCTTACTTCGATGCTTTCTCGGAAAAAATGTAACGTGATTGAATTCCAAAGCAACAAATTGAATTCTGTTAGTGTAGGTGATTCATAGTTGACACATTCCATTCCCATACATAGAAATTCCAACATCTTAGGCACATGGAATTCATGTATATAGTAGTTCTTAAAGCCTTGCATTGCTAGACAATCATGGAAGTTAAAAAGAGAGGCCAATTGACCAGAAAATCAGTAAAAGTGCACATAAAGGCCAACTCCTATCAAACAAATATTCAAATATGCCTTGCAAGCACAATAAGCTCTTGCCACATAAAACATTTGAAGTCTGTCCTAAGTACCTAATGACAACTACTCAAAAGTTTCATCATGTGCACACACGCAACCCCCTTTTTGTACAGTATCTTGCCGAGGCGGGCCTAACTTCTAGGCGCTAAAACCTCGACTCATGCTTAGGCGTGCCTAGGTGAGCACCTTGACGACTATGGATCAGTGGAAGTGAACTCCAAAGCAATAGAAGACCCTCAGATGTGGAGAATCATCCAACCCTCCAGTTAATCGTACACATACACACCACACACAAAAGCCATTAGTTATGGTAAAAGATATAAGTTATATGCATTTGGTGATTGACAGCAACAGAAATCACTCCATACTATTCCCTAACCCCAGCCATGTCAAACACAAGCAGAATTTAGGGAGAAGCAATATCTATCGAAAAGACTATGACCCAGACAACAAAGTTTGCAAAGTTAGACACGCAATACAAGAAAATGAAATAATGTGGAAGTATACACAGCGAAATCAAAACTCAACGACAACAACAACAAACATCAACTTCAAGGACTCATTTGAATTATTCGAGTGCATACGGAATGAAAACAGGTCGGGGAAATCATTCCATTACTCCACATACTAGAACAGAATCCCCTTTGCTTAAGAAAGCTCCATCATGGATTGAACCTATCACAATGTATGTTTATTGTAAGTGAATCAAAAAGGAATTATCTTTGACAAGAATACGAGTTTGGCGAGGCAAACTTAAGGCTATGAATCACAATTTAAACAAAATAAACAGAGCAACTACTTTTATGTCTAAATACGAAAATCATATGATCCATTATGTATACGGTCGGTAATTATTAATGCTCAAAAAGTGCTAATTTCAATCAACTTACATTCAAGGATTCCCAGTCAAGTTTACCCAAATAGTCAAGGTATCTCTTTTCCACTTCCCCGGTGAATGCCGAGCCAAACCATACCCGCAGTTTGTCGTCCTTCATAGCTTGGGGACAGTCTAGCTCTATTTTACCAATTGGAATATAACCTTCCTTACGATTCATAAACGACCTCGCCTGTACCGATGCTGACATCCGCGTCATCGGAGAAACCGTGTAAGGTCTGCACTTGATCCCCGCTGCTATTTTTTGCAATCGTCGTCCAACTCTAATTTTGGATTTTTAGGTTTAATTTTGGGGATATCCAAACTTTTTTTACGATTTATAAATAAATAAATAAATAAAAGTAAAACCTAAAAACATGTTCAAAGACAAATTTAACATTCATAAATGTGTTTTTTTGTCGATTTTTTTTCCTTTACGATCCCATGCTTTTTTCATAGATTTTATATTTTTTTCTTTCGTTTTTTTTCTTCCTTGAACCTAGATCCCTATTGGGATTTTCACTGATATACCATCAATTTCTGGAAGAATTTATAAGCATATCACCCAAGACAAAAAAAAAAAACATTTTGGTTCATGATTTTCTCCTATTTTTTTCATAAATGTGCACGATCTTAAGGTCCTCAAATCCCCTATTGGGTCCCCCTTCCCAATTAGGGTTTAGTTTGGTTCCAAAAACACCTAAAACGCGAAAATGGGAGTGGTATTGCAACAATGAGAGTGGTATGCCTGAAATCGTCTTGTCTTAATAATGGTAGATCGACAAAGCTCCCGATCTCTATTGTTATAAACGAACACAATTTACCGCTATGCCAAACGCCTGTTTTTACAAGAATGGGTCCGTTAAATATATATACAACTGGGTTAGTTGGAGTGATATATTGTAAAAACTAATTTTAATTTAGAATATTTTCTTTTTGTGAAAATTAATAACGGGCTAATTGTTATAATTTTTTTTTTTGTGGAAAGGGCTAATTGTGATTAAAAACCACAATAAACTTAAACAAAAATCAAACTGATGTTCAACGTCGTATAATCATATCATTAAACACCATAAATTAACCCAAATGAACATTATATTGATGTTAATAAATAATAATTATCGTTGAACAATGTAATCTATATTTATATCTATATCTATATATATTTGAATACAAGATTGAACCCGAGTATCCGCTATCGCCCCGCTCCAACTATATAAAAACACACGCGGATCCTCCATCACTCTTTTCACTGAATTTGTTACCATAAAAAAAATCAAAACTACTAAAAAAATAATCAAATCAAACCTAAAAAATCCCGATAATAAATAGCACGGTATCATTTCGCCAATAATATCGCTAGGGATGAACAAAATAAGCGGAAACAAAACCAACCGATTGAACCAAACCTATCCAAACCAGAAAAGCGTAAACTGGTTTTTTTTTTGGTTGGTTTTTATATTCTAAAAACCAAACCGTAGTGCACATGTAGAGTGGTGCGCGAGTAGATTAGGTGTGGTGCGAAATAAAATCTCCCTTAATTATCACTACATGTGAATAATTAATATCTCGACCATTATCTATTAATACTTCAATCAACTACCTCACACACGTAAGTTTTGGCCCGGCCCTAATACGACCTATGACAAGATTAATCAAAATAGTTTCAATGACTTTATACGATCAGCCTAATTGGAATGTATGACAACATAATGTTGTGTGTATGTACACACATACATATACATAAAACACCGGAAAAACCGGAACCAAGCCGATCCAAACCGGACCGAATAAAATGGTTTTACCTAGTTATGGTTCAGTTTTGGTTTGTGAATTTGAAAACCGTAAAAAATAGTTTGGTTTTAAAAGTGGTAAAAAACCGGAAAACCGGACCATGTGCACCCCTAAATATCGCTAAAGAAAATCCCGTTACAGATGGAACATAATAAATGTCGGTCAAATAAATGTTAAAAATATTTCCCTAATTTTGGTATTAAAAAAATTCTTAGCCGACAACGCCACAAGCAAACTACGTTGAGAGAACTCGGGCTTTATAAACCTAACCGACCATTTCAAAAATTAAACATTATTCCATATTTTTTGTTATTTAAATCTTTATACTAACGTGTTTTTACTTTTGTCTCGTTTGATTTGCAAAAATGCAGATTCACCGGTATCCATTGGTTGCATCGATCTTTGATTTTTCCATTAGTTCAGTGTGTTGTGTGTTCTTTCATTTTTAATTATTTCACACTATTATATGACATCAAGATTTGATTTTTATTTTGTCCCTATTAATTTATATTTGCGGGAAACAAACTGAAATCTTCATAATTGATGTGTGCGACTACGATAATTGGTTCTTTTTAGGGTTTGCGAAGGAAATCGGTTGACGTTGTATTCGGACAGTGATACTCTTGAGCCGTTTTCGGTAAGTTCTATTTTTGAATTTGCTGAAATATCAATTTGTGGCCTACGCTTTTTGATTTTTTAGTAATGTTTTCATGTGTCTTCTTACAATTTGTTTGTTTATTTAATTTAAAGAAGTAATTGTAGGAGGATTGTTATTATAGGTAAGCAAAATGAGTGAAAACTTACGTTTGTATCAAGCTTCTAATAAATATTCATCAAGCATCACGATATATATGATGAAGGTTACTTACATCAAGCATCACGATACTGGCATGTAAAGTTTAATGATATATATGTTTTTTTCCATCAATATAATCGGATCGAATATCCAAATCAATTTACTTTTGTATCATGTTTTGAATACTTTAAAGAGGAAAGTCGCCGGAGTGGCGCTGAAAAACAAATAGATCCTTGGTAATTTTACTGCTTTTTTAGATCTTATTAAACTTTATTATATTTATTTTTCCATTCTAATTTATTCTGTTTTGAATTTGTAGATGCAAATGCAATGCAACGGCTTACTCAGTGTAGATGAATACTGCAATAATCCTTTTATTGGTATCCTTTACTTTAACATCTTTTTTCCTCTAAGACAAGTTTAATCTTGTTTCAAGGGTCGATTTGATTTTTTTTATTTGCTTTATTCCTATAGCACTACCACAAATGGATAATTGAAGGTTGAATCCGTATCTTTTTGTATATTTTTCTTATCATTTTGTTGCAACGAAGGATTGGTTCTTCTTGATGTGTTTGGTATTTGTTTTGTATTTTTTGTATTGTATATTCTTCCGTAGTTTGATGATATATTAATTAAATTTAAATTGGATAATTGATGGGGTTTAGGATAAAGAAAAAACGACTTTATATCGATTGACAAGAATTTCTTGGCCGTTGTACTTGAAGCTGTCGCATTTTTTTGACTCATGGATACGTATATCCGATGTCACAGATGATGGAATTGTAAGTATTAAAGATTGATTTTATGATATACATTAGTTTTTTGACGACTGTGTTTTAAATTATTTACTAGAAAATGGCACTAGCATTCTGCACATGAAGGTTGGAACAACGGATAAAGAGATCATAATGGAGGGACGTTACTGTTAAGGGTGAATTTATACGATTTATAACGCTATATTCTATGATATTTTCTCTCATATTTGCATAATTTGCATGAGAAACGAGTGTTTAATAGATTTATTAAGCGGATAAGGTTTTAAATGAGTTAATCGTAAAATTGGTTAATTTTGGTGTTTGAATTGTGATTTTTATGATTATTTGGACGATATTACATTTTGCGATATTTTAATGTGGTATAGGTACATGTTTGATTTGATAAAAAGAGATAGAGATGAAGAAATCAAGATGAAGTCGACCCTGAACTGGCGTCCAGCACCTTGAACTGGCGTCCAGAGTAGACGGGCGTTTGATATCCTGGACGAACGTCCAGGAGGAGTTTTTACATTCAGGATGATCAGATTTCTCCTGGACGAGCGTCCAATTTAAAGAAGGACGGGCGTCTGGTCATGACTCGGCCCGATTCGAAGTTTACATTGAAGAGTGGACGGGCGTTCAACCCGGTAAACGGGCGTCCGGCGGCCGACTTTCTTTGAACCGACTTGAAAATCTATATATAGGCGGCGCTTTCTCCACAATTAGAACACAATTACTCAAACCCTAAACCTGGGGGCGGCTCAAATTGCGGTATACTTTAGTTTTCATCCAGTTTTTATGCTTTTAATTTCTAGATAAACACCTTCAAATTTATGTACTTTTCTCAAGCTTTTCGAGTTGATCAAGTAATGTTGAGAGGCTAAAGCCTTATCAAATGAGCATTGTGAAGCCATCCGACACGTTTTGATTCCGTTTACGCGATTATATTGTGAGTTTTATCTAAAGTTGTTTCCTTTATCATTGTTTATATTGTTTAATTGCAATTGTATCGAAAGACTTGCATGTTATGATTGTTTTTATGTTGATGAAAATCTCTATAAACCTTAGATCATCATGATAAGGAATAGTTGTTTAATCTATCATAACGAGAGTTAATAGGTTAAATTGCTAGGTTAAAGTTTACACCTTTTGTTAGTAAAATCGTTAATCTTAGATCGAAAGATATAGATTAATAGGTGAATTACCTAAGAAATTAGGGTTCATGTTTTAGATAATGAGAAACCACAACTTGGTTAGAAAACGCAATATAATCGAGATAGGAATTGATACTTGTTAGGATAGGTGGATCAATCGCTCGTTTGTTCGTTAAAATCTGAATTTAATCCCGTGAAACTCGAATTGCCTAGTTTAGTTACTTTTATTTCATAATTAGTTTAAGTTTAATAGTTCGCAACCCGTATCTTTCCTGGCTTTAGATCATATCTTCTGTCCGGTTTTACGTTAAGTTTGTTGTCAGTTTCGTTTAGTTTCATCCGCTGTTTAGTTTAGTAATCGTGACATAGGTTAGTTAGTTGAACAAAAACTAGGGTTAGCAATCGTCAGTTCCCCGTAAGATCGACCCGGCATTAACCACTATTACTACGATCCTTATACTTGAGGTTAACCGGATTATTACTTGTTTGTGTTGTGTTAATAAAATCCGTGACAGTTACTTTAAATAAAAAAAAAAGGCTAGAATTTCTCGGTTGGTACATTTGAATTAAAAATGCTTCGTGGCTAATTTTAATATTTTATAACTGATGGAGGGACCTATAGACATAAGCGCTCTATTTTGGAATATGCCTATATATATATATATATATATATATATATATATATATATATATATATATATATATTTTTTTTTTTTTCTTTCTGAAATAGAATATGCCCAATTTCTAGTCGTTTATTTATGCTATTGCTATATTATACTTCTTTATTGTGGAATTTTTTTTCCCGTTAAGATAAGATATGTGTTAGACTTATCCCGTGCGCATAAGCACCGGTTTTTAGATATATCCCAACAATTAATCTTTTGTCAAATCCCAACAAACTCATTTATATTTGGTGTTATATCTAATAATATGATTCGCATTTTCTAAATAAAAAATCGAAATAGTATATCCTTCAAGTCGAATTGATATGATTCACATTTTCTAAAAAGAAAATTATATATAACGGAAATATTTGGTGTTGATACTAACTAAATTCATAATAAACTATCATATTTTCATGTGTGTAAAATTGTATATATGTAGTACATACAGGGGCGGACTTATAGAGGGGCAAGGGGGGGCTCGCGCCCCCTTAAATTTTCCGAAATTACTAAAATAAATTTTACTCTTTCGGTAATATATTGCAATTGATGTAATATATATTATATGTTCCTAAAAAAGCACAATCTATGTATCTGGTGTAGTGGTTCAATGTTATTTTCTCAAGATTTCTTAACATTTTAAAAAGATAATTGATATGACAATCCGAAAATTTGTAAACCTATTTACTTTGTTAATCTTTAGATTATTTTTTTTATCGTCAATTATTAATATGAAAAACAATATAGTCAATGTCTTTTTATAATATAAACCCACAACAACTTTCACATTTGTATATTACTAAAAAAAACTTTCACATCTGTATAAACCTACAACAAATTTCTTATATGTATCTACAACAATTAATTTTTAGAATTCCGCCCCCCTAAACTATAATCCTGGCTCCGCCCCTGAGTACATATCCAGATATATTTAATCTCTTCCACCGTGCATCGCAGGGGTAAAAGGCTAACCCGACGGGATTGACTTTATACCCGATCTCTTTCCCATATTTTTCGAGTCAGGAAATTTTCAGGGTCGAGATTTTTTGAGATGTGATTTAGGACGGATCGAGATCAACGGAAAATTTTGCCGGCCCTATTCAGAACACTCCGATGATGGGCCTATGTTTATCACTACTGGATCAAAAGAGTGTTAAAAAAACTTGAGGGATTTTGCCCCTTTTTGGGTCCTTAATGCATTGAAGAGAAATTGAATGTATTTTGACGACCTAGACCACTATGCACTCATAAGGGTGTCAACGAGTCGAGTCCAAGTGAGTGTTACTCTTAACAAGCCGAAGAATTTAAAATATTTTCGATTTCAATACGAGTATGCTGAGATTAATGGAAGTTTTATGAACTCGGGCCGAACTCAACAATTTAAGTGAATGTATTTGATAGACGGAGAGATAAAAAAGGATATAAAATCAATTAAAACTTCAACTTTTAATATAATAATTAGTTTGGTTATAAATACAACGATAAATATACACATCTTTAATATCATATATGCATGTCCGTCCTTTTTTTTTTTTTTTTTTTTTCCCTTTGAGAGCTTCTTTTTTTTTTTTTTTTTTTTCCTTCTTCCTCTTTATCCACTTGAAATTAGAATGTCCTTATAACTAAATAAGTTTCCTTCTTAAAATTAGAATGTCCTTATAACTAAATAAGATTTCGGAGTGTCCTATTACCCCTAATAAGTTGAAAATCAGTCCTTTTAAATAATTGGCCCTTAATTAATAGTGTCGATATTCATAAACATATACATACATATTTTAGTGATCGCCAGCAATTGAGATGTCGTTCGGAAAAAAAAATGGAATCAACATGTCCTGTCATGTCACAGGTATGTCAATGTGGCATCGCCTAATCACGGGGCCTCAAAGACAACACCCTCGAAAACTAAAGGGTACCAACCAAAGGGGCATACCTCTACGAAGCCAAATAGACAACTGTGCATGCGAAGAAACAACTCTGAATGCGAGAAAAGGAGTCTGTTGATTTTACAACATTTTAGATTAGATTTCACACATTTCGCCTATAAAAGAATGCTCGCAAGTAGAGAAGATCTTCTAGGAAGAAAGAAAAAAAAAATCATAATATTTGAATGTCTGCAATTTGATCAAACAATTCACTATTTGAATCAAACACCCTCCCATCGTATCCTAAGAAAGATTTACGATTGTTTCATGTAATGACATTTACGAGGGATGTTACATAAATGCCTCCTCTTTAAAAAAACACACACACACACACACACATAAAGAAATAGCTTCAATCAACTTCGTCAATACTATTACTCGCTACTGTTATCATCTGACCAAAAGTTATACACCCACAATTCTAATGTCACAGTTTTAGCACAACCATCTAGAACCGTTGATCAATAAGTAAGTCACAATGATCAACGGCTGGAGATGATGGTTGTGAATGTATCATTCTCGTCGCCATTGTTTCACCTCTTTGCTATCTCCTCATACCACGGTGACGTTCACGTCTTCTAAATCGCTCGAGCATGAACTCATCTGTTGCAGCTTGTCTTTGACCAGCTTGATCTTTACCTTGCACTGCCGGGTCTTTTTCTTGTTCTCCTTTCAGTCTAGACGGCTCCAGACCGCTTTCCTTTGGTTCCTCACCTTTGTACAATTCAGGGTGTTCTGAAAAAACGCATCGGCGTTTAGTTATAGTTTTAGTAGAGAGGTCAATGAATGCATCAAAGCACAACACATGGCATCAAGCACACTACAAACAAGCTTCTAAACAAAGTAGGCCACTACAAACACATAAAAATCAAGCCGTGTATCGTGTTTTAATTGCATGAAAGTGTATCTCCTCCTTAAGGACACTTCGCGGTAGAATTTATTACTCAAAATAAAAATAGTGCAGGCTAAATGACTTTTCCCACCCCACCCCCCCAAAAAAAACAAGAAAAATGACAACAATGGAGATCTTGGAGTACACAACCAAAGAAGGCAAACAAGACGGCAAAGAATATAGGAAAACATTCAGTATGAATTATATATTTCAGCAACATTTGTTCACTTGCAAAGAGAATCCTCAATTAATGTTATTTAAAGGGAAACCTTTCCGGTTTAAGTTCGTACATGAGCTGTATTTTTGCGTAACGGCTTAAGCTATTGGATGATTGGGTGATTCATCATAGTCTATTGCATAGTAAAAAAATCTCTCATAGTATGAGAGCAAGAATCTTAGGTCCGAAATTGTGTGCTAGAGTGTGTAACTAAACTTCCACCCAAACTGCCTTACTATAGGGTCCAACACAAGAAAATATGCAGACTATAAGTTTCCCAAAAAAGAAATTGCCAGGCATAAAAGTAGCTCAGGTCAAAAAGGTGGGAAAAGAAAACTTGATTCAGACATTGTGTATCGAAATGGAAAACATAGGAAATAAAGTATATGGAAGTGACTGAATATGAGGTGGAGGAAGCTGAAGAAGATTAGAATAAAGCCAAACTACAGGAAGAAAGATATACATAACTACATACACACACACCAAGTCCGAAAATTAGAGGGCCATATAACAAGTTTCTAAACTTGGCAGCCCAACTGGCCCAACTTATGTGTAAGTGCCCCCAGTTTTAGTCTTTAGCGCTCTGAATCACGGGTAATTGTCAAGTAGACAAGCCTAATAATGAAATATACACGCCCAAATACTACACACAAAAGAACAAGAAAAAGCATCCTTATGTAAGCATGTAATTACCAACCTCTTCTCAGTCTTTCAGCATAGTCCTTCCCCCGTTGGAAATAGTCAGCACTGTAACTGGAGGGAATAGTTGATTCAGTTTTGGTGCGGCCCACGAGCCTCTTTTCTTGTAATAGCTTTTTGGCTGCCTCTGTTTCCTCAATATTTTTCAATTTGTACCTGCGAACCAGTAAAAAGCAATATGAGTAGGCTCTAGATGCATCTGGATTCAAACTGGCACAGTGCATGTATTTTCTAAACAGATAAAATATTATGTAACAGGCCTATTATTCCGCTTCTCATGATCACGATTATACGTGTAGAAAGAGTCATCATACAAGAGAAGAACGATCCTAAGTTCGGAAGATGAATAAGACGAAAAATCATATGGTGTTGTTGTGGCTAATTAACTCAATGGCCAACGAGATAGGGGAAAAAGAACCTTTAAATGGACGCAATTAGAGGGACCTACTCTAAAAATACATCAGAAGTTCAGAACTATTCAAGATTAAAGACATATCATTGTATCTTAAACAAGAAATATTTTTGAAGTGATACGAAAAGTTTATTGAGAATGTTTGAATCAAGTTTTATTGGGAACATACTCCATCGGAAGCTGAATCTCCGCAATTCCTGTTGTCCACTGTGTAGAGCTTTCCTCTGAATTTCTCCTCTTAACCTGATTAGAAAAATGAAGATGTCAAATTAAGACCAAGGCATCAAGCGAAAACACAGTTGACAATCACAGTGGACGGCTGATTTAATTGAAGATTTTTTATGAAGACACAGTTGATCAACAAACAGTACACTCACTTTTCGATGCTCTGGAATACTACACAGCTCATCCTCCGCACGTTTTACATCATTGGCAGCTTGGTTTTCCATTTCAATGTTCCTGCCTCTCTTTTTTGCCAATTCATGTTCAACATATCGCAACATGTTTGGGTCCTCAACCATCACGGCGGTTTCCTGAGCAAATGTATCTTGCAAGACCAAATCATCCTTCTCCCCATCTCCTTCATTCTTTTCGTTCCCCTTGATAACCAAATTAGTAGAAACACCATTGCTAGTACCAACAGCTTGACTCCCTGCTGTAATTGCCAGAATGCCTGATATCTTTTCCCTCTGTTTCTGAAGGAATTTCACCTCCTCTAAAGTCAATCTTAACAAATGAAATGTTAATAGGAGCATATAAAACCACAAAGACAAGAGATAATGTAACTACATGAGTACCTCCTTTCCTGGTCATCATCAGCATCATTTTTTCCATTAAGTACCAAGTTTTCACTATCCTCGGATATGGTTCTTGTACGAAAATTCATTGACTTCATCTCCAAGATATGCTGGCACATTCATAGGAAAGCTTAACATCAGGTGCAACAAGCAGGGGCAAAAAAAATCCAACTACTTTGCAACCATAGCATATGTGTTGCATGAGATTTGAAAAAGCATCCACCATTTGTCCAGAAAAAAAGAAAATGGAGAGTGCATATACACAACAAAAATAACTAATTCTGTGCCATAAAGAGCATTTTGATTGTAATGCTACATAACAAAGCTCCTGAAGCAAAGGATAGTGATTTATGCTAAACATTCACGGTCATTGATTATCAAGGGTCAACTACAGTAGCAAATTCACGGTAATCTCTATTAACATTGGCACTAAGCACGTTTCACACAGCATAAGGAAGACTCAATGCTACTTGAAATTTCCATCAATCAGAATTTAAAAGGGGAAGGGATCTCTTTAAGTTCAGCTCTACAACCATTAATATTTAGTCAACAACCTAGAGATTCTTACCGATTACTACGAAGAAGACTGTCGAGAACCGGCGACCGAGCTGCTCTTCCGTTCTCCGTCACGGAGGAGGATGTGGGAGAATCTTTAACTTGTCTAAGAGACTATTTCCGTCACCATTTTCCTGTAAAGGTGCTTTCCGCTTCTTCTTGTTAGAAGTCAGTACATTGTTGTCAGGCCCATTATTCTCAGAACCTTTTAAACCCTACAAAAACATCAGGTGGCCAAATTTAACACAGATTAAAAACTTTAATATATATAACAGCATTTAATATTGTTCAAGTAACTGATACCTTGTTGGCTGCTGCTGTATTTGTGTATTTATCTCTAATATCCGAGAAAGATTTTTTATTGTTTCCACCAGCCACAATATTTATGATAAGGTTATCATCTTCATCACTCCCTCTATCTTCTCTGGTGTCACTGACATGCACATCATTTCCACCAGCGGCCACCAAATTCATGACTAAGTCACCATCATCATCACTCCATCTATCTGCTCTGGCATGCGGATCATCAGTTGAATCAGTTAAATTGTATGACTCCACCATACTAACACCAGCTTTGTTGTGCTCCCTTGCCAAAATCTTGCTCAAGACCGAATTCATTGAGTCAAGCACTTCCTTGTTCATCCCAACACCACCTTCTTTGTCATCTGCATATGTAGATGATGCTTCCTGGCAGACCTGTTTAGATGGACTACTACTATGCTCATCACAATCACAAAAATGGCTCGGGAGGGCGGGAACTGCAATGTGTTGGAAGTTGTATTTATGCTTTCTTGGTCTTGGTTTTCCATGTTTAAACCACCAGCTGAACCAGACAAAACTTGTGAAATACAGAAGGAGCCGTTACTTGGCACACCGAGAAGCTGCATCCATGACGACTTCTGCACCCACAAGTTACGCTTCCCCTTCTTATTTTCTGCTACTACTACTACTACTTCAGGGTTACCACCATGAACAACAACATCATCACTTTTCTGTTTCTCCTCATTTTCATTCGATGATTTGATTTTCTTGTTTTTCATATCCATATTGTCGGGCATTCCCTGTACATCTGCTCCATGAGTATTGTTTTGTGCTGCAATGTCTGAAATGCGGAAAGTTGCATTACCACCACTCTTTAGATTTCTCCATGGAATTTTTGTTGACCGCTCAGCATCGTGATCCTCCAATTGCAGTTTCGCATGAGGAGGATGTGGGAGAATCTTTAACTTGTCCGAGAGACTATTTCCGTCACCATTTTCCTGTAAAGGTGCTTCCGCTTCTTCTTGTTAGAAGTCAGTACATTGTTCTCAGGCCCATTATTCTCAGAAGTTTGAAATCCCTACGAAAACATCAGGTGGCCAAAAAATAAGACAGATCTCAACTTTTAGATATAACATTTGAAATTGTTCAGGTAACTGGTATACCTTGTTGGCTACTGCTGTAATTGCATATTTATCTCTAATATCCGAGAAAGATTTCTTACTGTTCCCTCCAGCCACAATATATATGATAAGGTTATCATCTTCATCACTCCCTCTATCTTCTCCGGTGTCACTCACGTGCACATCATTTCCACCAGCCACCAAATTCATTACTAAGTCACCATCACCATCACTCCCACTATCTTCTCCGGCATACGGATCATCAGTAGAATTGGTTAAATTGTATGACTCCACCTTACTAACATCAGCCTTGTTGTGTTCCCTTGCCAAAATCTTGCTCAAAACCGAATTCATTATGTCAAGCTCTTCCTTGTTCATCCCAGCAACACCTTCTTTGTCGTCTGCATATGTAGATGGTGCTTCCTGGCAGGCCAGTTTAGATGGACTACTACTAAATGTGTTGGAAGCTGTATTTATGCTTTCCGGTTCCTTTCAAAGGTATTTGCTTTATCTGCCACATAAATACAAAGAATTTCAGGATGTGGGCCCTGGACCTGAAATTTAACCAATAAATATATATTCTGGCTCTCAGGCTTTATGCTTGACTATAACAAAATTAGAAAAGTGAAATGTTTAACATGGACGGTACAACATGTATAGCTGAAATATGGTTGTAGGTAGCAAAAGGGTACCTTCTTCAATCTGGGGAAAAAGAGTTGCAGATATATATTTTCCATGTCACTGGTCTTCATCAATTTTTTCGGGGTGGAATGTTCCTCGTGGTTGTTGTCATTATGAACCTCGGAGTTTCTGCAAATTGCGGTGTCTTCTGCCCATTCACGCCTCAAGCACGCAGAATAGTGCTCTTTAGGTTTTTATAGTCTAAGTTTCCCTCCTTTCCACGTGCATCCATTATACTTTTAAGCAAACATATTTATTGAGAAAATATGATTCATAAAAGAACAAAAAAAAAAAAAAACACGGAGGCCTAAAAACCTTGGTGTTTCAAACAAAAATAAAATAAAAACCCCGTGAAGTGCTACCATCTTTCCCTTAATCCATCAAAGGTGAAGTTTTCTCATTTCCTACAATCGTAATCACGCGGACCTCAAACTTGGTATTAGGGCATATTAATATCAAGAATGAAGGCATAAATTCTAAAGGAGAAAACGTGCTCCCTCAAACTTGGTATTAGGGCATATTTCATGGTAGAACCGTAGAAGGAGAAAAAGTGTTCCCTATCAGCTAAAGCAGTTGGCTCGTATGATGCTCGAACTTCTGCCAAAAACATGTGGTGATATTCTAGGTAAGCAAAAGTTGATTAAGTTCCTATAGCGTATCCCGAATCTGGCAGCTAAAGTGCCCATTAAAAGCTACTGAGAACAGATTCAAAGTGCGAAATGTATAATCTCAAAGCACAATTATAAGCTCTGTATTCGAACAATACGGTGGCCAAGTCACAGAAAAGATAAATACAGGCATACAAAAACATTCCCTCCATATTATAAATTAAAAAAGGCTGTCACCAAATCTGGAAAACCATGAACTATAAGTTCAAATAGGGAGAGTACCTTGCTGAACAATGTGGATAGACCTTTATCAGAAAAAAGAACAAAATCCAAATAAGCAAAGTTGCGGCCTTTGGAGCGAAACAACTTCAACGGAATCAACCAAACCCATTTGGGTTGACGAAAATGTCTTCCTCAAATCGAATTCAGTTACACTTCCTCCTAATCCACCGACGTATATCCTAATTATGCTGTCTTCAGCCCTTCCATTCGCTGATATAACTCCACCATCATCTTCTGCTTCCATGTTTCTTCTTGTTATTATTTTCCCCCTTAGCGAAAAAATAAACAATTTTAGAAGTGATTTTCGTTGCTCTCGGAAGATTGAGTGGTAAGGGAAGATTTGGATCGGTCTTAGATTTCTGCTTTCTGATGTTAGGTGATACTTTATGATAACCATTCCTCAGAACTCAAAACCCTAGCACTGAATACACTTATATACCCTTATTAACCACACCAATATTAGTTGGACATCTAAATCAGGGACACAACACCTGCCACTGCGGTTTTATTGAAGCACCACGATAACTTTTACTAATTTTAGAATTTTTATTACGGCATCACATATGAGAAAGTCAATTTTCCTTTTGGATCTTTTGGTTGTTCTCCATTTAGCCTAGACAACTCTAAACCGCTTTCCTTAGGTTCCTCACCTTTGTTTAATTCAGGGTGTTCTGAAAATGCATGGTCGTTTAGTTATAGTTAGTAGAGAGATGAATGAATGTATCAGCAGATAAAACATGGACAAAAAATAGGGGAAATTTCTACAGTTTCCTATCTGCTTTCATTCAATCAAAACCGCCACATGGAATCAAACATGCTACAAACAGCTTGTTAACCAAGAAAGCAACTATCAACCAACATAAACAACTAATTATGTGCCATATGCTACAAAATGCAACATAACAAAGCTCCTGAAGCAAAGGATTCTGCAGCTGATAGTAATTCATACTTAAACGTTGACAATAAGCGAATATCATGGTCAGCTACGTACAGTAGCCAATTCAAAAAAGTATACATTGTGCAACACAAAACCAACAAATCTCTACAGACATTGACATTAAGACCTTGTTCCACACAGCAGAAAGAAGAATCAATGATTATAACAATTTCAATCTATACAGAACTAGTCATTAAACATGGTTTGAAACAAAACTGATTTTAAAAGGGGGATAGATCTCTTTTAGTCCCTCCCTACAACCATAAAAATTTAACCAAACACCTAGGGATTCTTACCGATTACTACGAAGAAGACTGTCGAGGCCCGGCAACCGAGCAGCTCTTCCGTTCGCCGTCACGTCGGTGTGGGGAGGAAGTTTAACTCCCGATGTTCGTTTGATTAGATAATAGGCTGCAATGATTTAATGAATAAGTTTAACCGAGCGAGTCGAGTCGAGTCGATACTCGAGCTCGATTTAACTAAAAAAACTTGATTCAAGCTCGATCAAGCGAGTTATTAAAAAGCAATATCAAACTCGACTCGTGAAGTATTCAATACATCTCGACTCTGCCTGCGAGCTTGATTATTTCATGAAAATTCATTTAACTTTTATTGAATGTGAGAAGATCGAATTCGATTCGTCTAATACTCGACTCGACTTTTAATTAATGTATATATGAAATATGACTTGATGTTTTTTTTTATGGGTATCAAAATATGACTTAATGTTAAGTTTTAAAAATATATTTAAATAATAGAGCTCCATTAACTTAAAAACTACTTGATTATGAAGCTTGAGATCGTCTCGATTAATTATTCGAATAACTCGACTCGTATTTACTCTTAAAAAATAATGAATTGAGTCAAACTATTTCACGAGTTAAATGCATGTAGTCATGAATAGCCCCAAGAACACAATTCAATGGATAAATAATATGAGTGTTGTAGTGACAGTCCTGCTTTTGATATGGATTAGGGGTTCAATTATATAAATAGTCGTTTTCTATCACTGATCAGAGGTGTACAAACGGCGTTTAAAATTGGATAACTAAAGCATAACATTCGATCCACACCGTCCACGAAGTTTTAGGTTGGGGTTCAACCATGTTTTCTTTTTTAGTTTCAATTAATTGAGTGTTACGGATCTGATTTTCTAAATGCTTTTTTTCCGAAGGTTATGATGCACACAGGCAGGGTTGCACATGGTCCGGTTTTTCGGTTTTTAACCACTTTTAAAACCAAACCATTTTTTACGGTTTCAAAATTTACAAACCACAACCGAACCATAGCTAGGTAAAACCATTTTATCCGGTCCGGTTTGGTTCGACTTGGTTGCGGCTTTTTCCGGTTTTTAGTCCTCTCTTTTTTTACAAATAATTCACTGAAAGAAAATTATCACGGTTCAGCGAATTCATGTCTTCATTCATACAACAATCAAACAAGATTCTCAATCTCCATCTACCATACATCATAACTCGAATGTCACTAGGTCCCTCTCTCTCTCCATATATATATATATATATATATATATATATATATATATATATATATATATATATATGTGTGTGTGTGTGTGTGTGTGTGTGTACGCGTGCGTGTGCGTGCGCGCGCGCGCACACAACATTATCTAATCATATTTTCCAATTAAGATGATCATATAAAACCATGTAAAATGTTTTATTTCATCTTGTCATAGGTCCTATTAGGATGGGCGTCAAACTACGTGTGTGAGGTAGTTGATTTAAGTATTAATAAATCATGGACTGAGATATTAGTTATTTTAATATAGTGATGATTGAGGGGACCGAAGAAAAGTCGGTTCACTGTGATGATCAGTTCTCACAATGAATTGACGAAAAGTCGGTTGTACGTGGTGCGCGCACACGTAGAATGGTACACGAGTGGATTGGTGTGGTGCGAAATAAATGCGCCCCCTTAATTAATAGAGTCGACATCACACACACACACACATACATACACATACATACATATATATATATATATATATATATATATATATATATATATATATATATATATATATCGGTTCCGGTTTGGTCCAGTTTTTATCATAAAAACCTAAACCAAATTGTTATTTACGGTTTGGTTTTTTACAATACAAAAACCAATCAAAAAACCTTGGTTTACGTATTTTCAGTTTGGACCGGTTTGATTCGACCGGTTGGTTTGGTTTCCTGTTTTTTTTTTAACACCCCGGCACATATATAGGGATCCATCTACACATTCAATATGAAATTTAAGTTGAAACTTTTTTTTTTCCCTCAAAGATATTAGACGTAAATTCAACGTATGATTATTTTTTTCCCGGTGAAACTTTGCTAGTAGTATTAATGGTTCATAAGCCTGTAATAATTGATTGTAGTTACACTAGCTATGTCATGGTCCAATAGTTTTTTTTTTTTGGACTTTTGATATTTTTCAACTAGCCCTTTTAAACATATCAAACTTGTATAAAATGTTGTTGAATTACCATTTTTTTTTTTAAACTTAAGTTTTTGAAGTGGTGAATAATTACACATTTAATACCATTGACTTCAACACGTCTATCAAATTTGAGTTTCTAAACATGGGCATCAGGGGCGGATGTATGTATTTCAAAGGAGACTCATGTAATCCTACTGAGATTTGGAAGAAAAAACTTAGTATTAAAACGATATAGTTTTGTTTTTAGAAAGTGTCATTTTGTTGTTAAAAAATGTAGTTTTAGACTCAGGGGACCTCTCTCGAACAAAATTTGAGATAAAAATGTAGTTTTACTATCCGATGACCCCATTGAAAAGAATTCTTGGATCCGTCTGGGCTTGGCATGTATATTATATAGTACATACTCACACTTAATTAAGCTAAATTATTGATTTACTACTCTCCTCGTAAACTTACTAATTATAAGACATTCGATACGTTATTAATTCCCCATTTAAGTCCCTTATGTCGAAACTCGAAAGAAATAATAAAGCTTATCATACACGTTAACCGAATGAATTACAGTTTCATTAAAGTTCTTATTTAATTAAGAATATCTTCTGCATCTATGTATACAACTATTATAACATTACAAACAATTCATAGCAAACGACAACACATTATGTCATAATGTGTATCACTACGTAGGATCTCGCCATTTGATTAAATGCACGAGTCGTTAACGGTGATAAAAGTGTATCGTGAAAGATGTAAATCATGTAATGCATATCCTGATATGCGTAATAGATATATCATCACAGTAATCCATAAATGCAAATTGCTAACATATATGCCTAACTTTTACAGGGGTTATTTTTGAAAAACTAACTTTTACAAGGGTTTCTTGTTGACTTGTTGTAAACTTTTGTACAGCCTTTAACTTTATGTTCAGATATTTTTTAATTTTTTTGGTTCAAGAGCTCCTAAGGTACTATTATGTCGGCTCAAATCTCTCTTTGCATGTTTCCCTTTTGAATATTGTCGGTTTGTTTTCAAATAGATATGATGTACTCTTTTATATATATACTAGTATCCGTACACCGTGCAAAATGCACGGTGCATGCCCATTCCAGATCGGTGGATGTAATTAGGGTCTTTTTTTGTGTGGTATATGTTGCGATTGTACGAAATGAGTAAAGAAAGACTATAAGGAATCATAAAAGCTTTGAAACATTAACTATACATTATCATAAGGTGTTTTTCGGCACATAAATAGGAGGCGGGGACATGACATGGCATGTGTTGTGTTATACCGAATGTGATAAATATATTCTGTATAATATACTTAATACGTGTATTATAACGTAGCATGAAGTATATTACGTTGTATTACACCGGAAGCAATATTAAACGGACACGACGAATGTGGAACACCGAATTTAAAAAACAGTATAACACGAAACGTCATTGTATAACAAAATAATTAAATGGCCAGACGGGAAAAAGATTAACTAAAATCTACCACACGTCGTAATAAAATTGATGTAAATTTCTTACAATTGTCCCAACTAATAACAACAACCATTATTGTATCTTAAACATCTAAATAGACAAACCACTTTTAATAACAATGTAACGAACTAAAGTAAGATAACATAAAATATCATTAAATTGTTTAAAAATATATTAAACTATAATAACGTGTATACGTAAGTACGCAACGAGCCATACTACTAAAAAACCGAAATAATACTAAAATTTATGTAAATTTGTGAGTATTGTCCGAATTAATACAGCGAAAATAAATCCATAGAAATATGTCGTCCATCGGTAGACGGCACTAATGAATCGGAGAATCCGGAAGGAAAAGAGGAATGAATACACTATATAGAAAAATTTCGCGTATAGCCGTAGACATCAACGGAAAAGTGATAGGAAACATCTACTAATAACAATAAACTCATTTTAACGTGTATACTAAAGTCCGACACTCCTAAAAAAACCGATATCATAATAAAATTGATGTGAATTTGCTACTATTGGCCGAACTAATAACAATAACCACTATCGTATCTTAAACATCTAAATAGACAAATCGTTTTTAATAACAATCTAACGAACTAAACTAAGATAACATAAAATATCATTAATCGTTTAAAATATATATTAACTATAATAACGTGTATACGTAACGACTCACACTCCTAGAAAACCAGAATAATAATAATTAGAATCTGAAGGGGAAAGAAGCATAAATATATCATTGTATAATGCAAGGAACGGAAAAAAAAATAACACGTCACGAAGTCGATATTTATAATAATAAAAGTCTACAATGAAATAAAATCAAAATATACGAAACGATACAATGTAATACAATAAGATAAGAAATCGGATAAAAAAACTCGAAAGCGTCGCAAAAAAAAGATTGGAGGAGGTGAATAAAAAGAAAAGACAATATATATATATATATATAGATACATATATATGCATGTATAGGTGAAAAGGGAAAAGTTAGAGAAAAAAAAAAAAAAAATCGTAAATGTGGAAAAGTGTACCAGGAAAGAGAGGAAAAAACGTCGCTAGAAGTCTTAAAAGAGAGGGAAAAGCGTCGCTATAAGTCTTAAGAGAGGGAAAAAATATAGATACATATATATGCATGTATAGGTGAAAAGGGAAAAGTTAGAAGAAAAAATAAAAAAAAATCGTAATGGGAAAGTGTACCCGGAAAGAGAGGAAAAAGCGTCGCTAGAAGTCTTAAAAGAGAGGCAAAAGCGTCGCTATAAGTCAAGAGAGAGAGAAAAAAAAAAAAAACAGAAACTGGCGGGCCAATCAGGGCCCGACACGTGGCAGCACCAAAACTTCCCTCAAAGCGCCCTTGCTCCTTTATTATATATAAAGATATACTCGTACTAGTATATCATTTGTGATTGTATCATGTATCTTCCACAATAAGAGATATTGTATGAAAAATCGGTTTCTTATATCAGTCGAAAAATACGGTTTTTTTTTTTTGAAAAATTAGGGATAAGGACACAATCTGAAATATTTTTAAGTAACAGGACAGCTACATATTTTTTATAGGGAGAAGGACAACTGCATAATTTTTATAGCGAGAAGGACAAACAGTGAATCCCGAAAATCGGTGAATCTCCCCGGTGAATCCCGAAATCGGTGAATTTCAACGGTGAATTTCGACGGTGAATCCCGAAAATTAGTGAATTTCGACGATGAATTTTGAAAATTAGTGAATTTCGACGGTGAATTTCGTCGGTGAATTTAAACGAAATGAATTTCGAACACAAGTGAATTTCAACGAGTGAATAAATAGTTTTGTCGCTTTATGCAAAAGTTTTAAAAAGCGTCCTTCTACTCAATTGATGAAATATTTCTGTCCTTCTCCCTCGTTCCCCCTTTTTTTTTCCTATAGGATCGACTTTTTCATCCGACCATTTGTTAATATCTGAAGAAATTTATGATACATAAATCATGAATTTTAACTGATTGAAGCTTGTAAAACAACAGTATAATTAATAAAGATGAATTGCAGATTCAAAGTGGAGGAAGTTGAATTTTATTAAAAAGGAATTTTGGGTAACTGCAATTACAAGTACTCTATAGCAAAATTAAGATCAACTCATTATTATTCAACTAGTTTCTTCTCTAATTAATCACAGCTAATAAACATGCACATCAGTGATTAGGAGTAGGAAGGTAGTTATAACATGTTTGATTAACCGACTCATATGTAACTAACTTCTAACTAACTTTATGTCAAAAAAAAACTTCTAACTAACTTATTACTCTCAACCATTAGCGCAGCACATATCAAAATAATTAATTAAATGTGATCAAGGAGAGATAAGGAAGGATTGGAGAGATAAGGTTGATTGATCACATGCGATATTGGTGAATCAAGAATTTAAGAGCAAGATATTGGTGAATCAAGAGTTTAAGAGCAACCTATTCTCTTATGTATTGGTAGGATAGTTCGACTAAGAAGAGGGCATTTTCGGAAATTCTAAGGATTAGGGCTTAAGTTAGGCTTTTCTGTATCTATATATTGACAACACTTGTAATCAAACAAAGTGTGATTTAAATTGTAATAAAATTCTCAGACAATTTCTTCACCACATTATCAATTTCTTCATCAACTACACTATATATAATTGCTTCAACCAAGGTCGTACGGCTGCAATTCTATAATTATAGTTTAATAAAATCGATCGTGAAAAGCCTATTTTAAAGGTGAGAATCGATTGTGAATTTTTTTGATTATTATTATCCTACTAATAACGATAGATTTAATGTGTTGTCATTAAAATACCACTTGGATTGAGAAATGGGTTTGTTGATAAAAGATTCTGCAAGTAAGTGTTGCTTGATAATCTAAAACAACATATAAATTAAAAAGCAGTGATACATAAGCTATTATACGTTCACGTACCATATATGTGTTTTTACCTCATATTTAAGCTATATATATATAGTTCAAATGAACACTAATAAATTTTATGCAAAAAAAAATTAGAGTAAAAGTATGAATTAATTATCATGCACATATATTGATGAGGTTACATATGTTTTAAAAATTAAAACATGCGACAGATAAAACAAAAATTAGAGTTGTAGGCTCTCCAGCCTTAATTAGTTGTATGCATCCAGAAAATGCATGCTATTACTATAAATAGAGTGTGCACCCTATAATTTACCCCGGGGTAAAAAAAAAATTCCCATGCAAAAATAGAATTAAAAGATCATGTGAATCTACCTATATTATTTACGGGCAAGGAGAAAGGCATGGGGGACTGTCCACGTTAGTCTTTTTTGTTTGCAAAATGAATTTTAGGTGTATAAGCAACGGCTGCCACGTTGCTCTTTCTTTGCCACATAGGAGTGTTTGCCACATATGAGTGTTTGCCATATATTACATATTATTTATTTATTATTTACCAAAAAAAAGGCTGCTTTCCGTTTCAAAAAAAAAACGCCAACAGGTCGATTGAAACACCGGCGATTTGGGCGGCGCTCCATTATCCGATGGATCTCTGCTTCATCTGCTGAAAATTGATTGTATTTGGTGGTAAATACAGCTGTATGTGTCATTTCATGGTCATTCCAAATTTGAAAAGAAGATGTGGCCTTTTCTTCCAATAATGCCGCCCCAGAAGGGTTTTCATGTCGCCTTCTGCCTTTTCTTCGAATTTAATGGAAGATTTGTTTTATGTAAAAAAATGGAGGGATTTGCTGGTGGTGATGTCACTGTTTAGGCGAGGAGGTGCAAAAAACGGTGGTCTGATTGGTTTACCGGGTAAAGGAGGTTGCTTGATGCATTTCTACCGTGTACAGGGAGAGAAAGTGACTTACCTATGCCTAAGACCTAAGTACGTAGGTATTATTACTGATTTTCAATCTATTATCTGTTGGGTAACAAGATTCAGTCTAATGGTCTTTAGGCCGGTTTTTCAGATCTAAAACGAGTTTAAATACCCCTTTGGTGCTCAGAAATGCACTACAGGTTGCTTTTCACTCTATTTCGTATTGCCATGGAGATTTACTGCATTAATGCCTTCTTCTTAGGTTTAGTTAATTGATACATGCTCACTATGTGAATGAACTATAAAAGATCTAACCTTGTACAGATTGTTGTAGTTTGTCCTTCGCTCTTTATTGCGTTTCTTACACCCGCAACAAACATTTAACCCTCTCTGTTTTCATTTCATGTAGGATATGTTTGTGGTAATAAATTATGTTGTTTGTAGTTTGTTGTTCAGTGTTCTTTTCTAAATCATTTAAACCTATGATATAGAAATTGGGGTCATTCCTTTGAGTATTACTTTTTCTCCCAATACCTGGTGCTGTTTGTCGCATTTGCAGTAATAAATATTGTTTTTTTTTGTCTTTTACTCATTGATGTTGAGTTTATACACCTTCAACTGAGAGCTATGTGTTTTATATATGCTTTATGTCATGTGGTTGGCTGAACTATGATTGTTCAAAAAACACTCTCGGTCCTTAGGACCAACATAAGAGTTTCATTTACGCTTTTCTTCTATGAAATTATAGCATTTATTCTACCATGCCTTATCCATGGCACTATAGTGTTTATTGTTTGATTTTTCATGTTCACGTAGGTTTGTATGCATGGAGGTATTAAAGATGATCCCTTAAGAATTCAGGATGAAGATAGGCACACTGGTATTATGCTACAAATGTCAAGACGGATTCACACCACCTGATGTAGTCTCAGTGATTTGCACTTCTCTTACAAACACTTCATAAATTTTTAGCAAGGTACATGGCTGGCTTGTTCAAGCATTTAACAGTGATATGAAATTATATGAACTAAATGAGGAAGTTATACAGATACCTGGGGATAGCTCGACCAAAAAGAAATCCAAAGGTTCTCTTTCACCTTAAAGATTCTTCAGACAAAATATTCTCAGATGTAGTTCTCATCTGGAACCAAGATGACGTAAGAGAATTGTCATTATGTATGAACTGCTATGTAGCATGTTCAATAAATATGAATGAATCTACTGCTGCATCTTCTTAATGTGTATTTTTATCATCTATTCCTCCTCAATACTTTATTAATTCTGATAATCAGTAGATTGGTCATCACGGATGAGCTGGATTATTTGATAACAAGAGATCGAGCTGTACTTCATGACCTTTTCATGCTGACAACTTTGCCTTTCTCCAGATGCATTTAATAGGTGCCAGCCTTGCTTTCCTTTTGATTTCAATTTTTCCTTGTTTTTCAAAGGTGCTGTATAACTTGAGGCATCCATCTCATTTTTCTTTGAGTTAAATTTGTTACTGGCTTATACTATTGCAGGAATAGCCAATGCAATTGATCTAGCTGATAGATTTCTTCCTAAGTTACAAGCACTGAACTGTGAGTATTTCATTTTGCCATCAACATCATTGTACTCAAAGTAATCTTTAAATCTAGGTTTTACGGATGATTCTGCACATGCACACCACTGACATACCGAGGTCCTTTTGGCTGCTGAAACCCTTTAGTTGTTTGTTGTGCCATTGATGAGAGTAGTATAAAAGGATGACCGTTGAACAAAAGATTGGTCAGACGACTCAGATTGAAAAGGTTCTTGCTTTCCTTAATGTTATGAACAAGTACTTCATTGGTATGATTGCTGTTTTTTTTTAATCCCCAGAAAATTTGACTGAGTAATATATTAGAAAAGATAGAACCAGATATATTCCTTACTTGAGTAGCTTTTGTTTGTTTTTTATCTAGATGGATTGAGTGCTGTAAGTTGTAATGTCTGGAAATACAAGGAAAATAGTGGTACCCTTTGGATATGGGGCGTGTCTTTAGTGTCACACACAAATAGACAAGTATGTGTCTAAAATGTGGTTCCAAATGAAAACACTTGGACTGTATGCTCCGAAACAGTTTTTTATTGATTTCGTAACGATTTCGTAGTGTTTGCATAGCTAAATTCTATGAAAGCTTACGGTCGTGATGTTTTAACTGTTTCTTCAAGTATTCATTTGATAATTACACACTTTTCCATTTTTGTAGTTGCTAATTTTTGGTTATTTTGTTCTTCTGTCAATTGTGAAAGATAAAACATGGGTTGATATCAATGTGGGTGTTTGACAGTTTGTAAATATCAAATCTATGAATAATGATGGCATTTTTTTAAATTTGTAAGTGCATTAATGCTATTCCTGTGATTGTGATATTGTTTTAAGTTTGATTTTTGTGGTATAATTACAGGAAGTGTATTGAGTGGTGGAGGTAGTGTGCCAGCCCCTACTGAAACTTGGGTGAATTTAGTGAATGAACTTCAAATTGGCGCTCTTTCTACGCGGTTAGGGATTCCTATGATTTACGGGATTGATGCCGTTCATGGTCATAACAACGTACATCTCTTGCGCACAATTCCCGAACCCACAGGTCACCAAATGGGTGAGGTATAACTAATTATTCATCAAATCTGTAATTCTCTCTTTGTTTATGTTTCTATCATAATTATTAAGTATTAATCTTCCGTATTTATGCTACCTTTTTTAATCCGAAAGGTGAGAAGAATTGTGGAGATGCCAATAATAGAGTAGAGGAAAAAGCCGTGGCAAGGATGACGGCCAGACAACCATCCTGTTGAAGATGGGCTTACATTGTGAAGGTTCCTCGACATAGTTTCACGTTCCAATCGTAATTACGATGGTAATTATTTAAAAAATCTAATTTTTTGCATATTGTTCAGACGACTCAGATTGAAAAGGTTCTTGCTTTCCATTGATGAGAGTAGTAGAAAATTCCTTTTTACAAATTACATTTCTGTATTGAGTACTTCATACTATGCTCAAATAATTTCCTTCTACTGCTACAACAGGAAACGAATGATGCTTTTGCGCTTGTGGGATGAAACATTGGACAATGAAGAGTTCAATGTTTCGACCAATTGACACGTGCTTCAGATAGGCTCATGCTTATTGTGCTTCAAATAGGCACGTGTTTTGCTTTATGTATTGTAAAATATTATGGATCCAACTCCAAGGTTGTAAGGCAATAAATCGGCTGGTTATGTAATTATCCTATACATATAGCTACTTCGTTTTTAGTTACTTACATTAAGGTCTTTACTACCTGCATTACTATCATGCATGTATCATTCCCCAAAACAACAGAATAAAACATTCACGCTATCAACACTTTGAACGCTGTTTCGATGGGCAGCCGTGCCTTGCACGGCATCAGCCCCACTAGTATTTGCTATAAGTGCCTACAACCCCCACGTACTCAAGCAAGTGGAAGCTCACCATGTGCCAAAGAAAACTCATGCCTATCGAGGGGAGATATTACCATTTTTTGTTTGTAAAAATATTTTCCTACTTACCCTCAATCTATATATATATATATATATATATATATATATATATATATATATATATATATATATATATATACTAGTACCATTTTCAAAGCACTTTTTTATTTCCAATTTACTACTGCTTTTAATTATTATTTTTTGAGAGGGCTTTTTAATATATATTCATTGTTTTTAACATGATTAATTCTTTTTGAAGGTAAACATCAAGCAACATAAAAAATATATGATTAATTTGAAGAAACAAACACAACACGATTGGTTGGTTTCATTTTTTCCTGAATTTAAAAAATAGACAGTTAGTTATTTAATGTCTGAATAAAAAAAACCTGAGGTTTTTTTGTCACGTAACAGTGGCTATGTACGCGACATAATCACGAATATCATCGTCGTTTATCACTAAAACTGCATGAAACTGCCTGGTGCTAGAGTAAGGGGCAAATTAAATAGAAAAGATTTGTTCGTCATGTGTCTGGCTCGTGATAACTAAGCACGTAAGTAATTAACGTTCATATCATGCATACATAGATAAATGAACAACATAAAGAAGGTGCGTTAAATTTGCAACAGTGAAGAGACACAACAGGACGGAAAATTAAACAACTATAACAGAAACTGAACATACAAACACTATCCACGGAAAGAAGCACCACTGCGGGTGTGGAGCCAATTGCCTTCAGAGACAGTTTTCCTGCTATCGAAGTGTACTGCAACCACTGGAACGCCGTATGCTGTCAATACTGTAAAATCCCTGATTCTGACACATTATTCTGATATGTGAAGAATTCACAAGTAACTTCATATAAGTGTTGTCACGAGATCTTCGATCAAAGTAAAGACCACTTGTGCCAACTCAGGGTCATGGGTAGGGTAATTCTGCTCATAAGGCTTCAACTAACTTGTGAATGGTGCAGCCAGGGACGGACCCAATGTAGAAAAGGGAGGGTGCATGGCCCCCACTCAACTTTTCGTGCGAAGTTATTAAAATACCCCTCTAATAATATTTGATATCGTGTATGTATATTATTTCAGACAAATTATAGTGTAATTGCTTGTTTGGCTCAATTGGTTAGAATTATTACGGTTATACATAGGGTTCGTCACTGGGTGCAGCCTTACTTGTATCTAGTAAGAAAATCCTAGCGTACTATATGAAGAGTATACATGAATTCACTGGGTCACTAGTTCAAAACCCGACTGTTGCATTTTTTAAACATGTTTTTTGAATTTGGCGCCCCACCGAAAAAAAAATTCACGGTCCGTCATCACAGGTGCCTTTACTTGTATCTAGTAAGAAAATCCTAGCATACTATATGAAGAGTATACATGAATTCGATCAATATCGTGTACCTTACACTTTTCTTATAGTACGCGAGGATTTTCTTACAGCTACAACAAGTAAGGCGGCATCATTCACAAATTAACAAAACTCGATAAACCGAGTGGTATATTGAGTTAAAACTTACCTTCGTGAGCCAAAAATCGAAAGAAAAGAAAATCTCCGGACTCCACGATGTAATTAAGATTCATACACTTGCGTAAAGAAAAAACAGTCCCTTCAAATTAAACAGAATAAAAAGAAACTATTTTCTTCTTTTTAAAATATTAAGTAAAGTTTTAACTCGATAAACCACTCGGTTTGAGAAAAATGAAAAGTAATCATACTTATATAAGTGATATATATAAAATGCTTCAAACAAATATAAAAACTCAAACTCATTGAAAACATTAATATTTAATCACATTACAATAATTATAAGTTCATTTATTCCTGCAAAGTATTGTGTCTAATTTAATATAATACTTAATAAATGATAGAACCTTAGGAAGATCGAAATAAAAGGTATTGTAACTTTTGTTAACTGTATTAAAGAATCTACAATTAATTAATAAATTATAATGTATCTTATTTTACTATCATGCAATGTAGGCGTGACAAGTGTCGCGGGCAGGGGCGGCAGCAGGAATTTCGGTATGGGGGTCAGAAATTTGTCAATTTTTTTCCGTATCACACATATATTTGTATATTTAATTCTATACATATAATTATAGAGTAATAGATAAAAATAAGGGGTCAATGTATAAAAATAAAGGGATCAATTACACATAGATACGTGTTTATAAAAAAATTCTTTACTGTTAATACATAATTTTTTTATTTTAGGGGGTCGGCCGCACCCGTTTCTCTCCACTTAAAGCCGCCCCTCGCGGGACACTTGTCTTCTAATTAGGCTTGATGATACATCAATACATGCATCCAATTATCAAGTAACACCTAATTACCTAGTTTCTTTTGTGCTCAAGTTTACACTTACGCAAACAAAAAAATTGATCAATGAATAGCTAATCTTGATTATTCCCTTTAATCAATGTTAATTTCATAATTTATATTTTGCATGATCACTGCCCCATTTGAAAGCCCTTAAGTAATATATGCTACTGGAATAATATATATATATATATATCAAGAGTTGTTTGCATTATTGATTTTATGAGAGTGACAATTTGTTTTCCGTACGGTTCCGCGCATAAATAGTGCCATGCAGCATGCACTTTGTGTTGAAAATGATAGCTGTATGTCATTTATTTATTTATACAATATATCATCATCGACCCACACTCTAACGCCCCGAGACCCCAGGTTTGGTAGGGCTAAATAAGTGATAAATGATTCGAACAATGCTTGGCAGGTGTAGCGTTAAACTACCATCATCAATGATCTCATTAATTTGTTTAGAATCGTCATACTCGCTTGGTCTAAAAGGGCTAATATGTGTCCGAGACCCCGGGTCTCGTAGGGGTAAATAAGTCATAAATAATTTGGTCAACTGCTTAGACCGTGTAGTGATAAACGAGTCATAAATGATCCGGTGAACTGCTTAGACCATCGTCGTCGATTGGTCTAAAAGGGCTAATCAGAGTTGATAAGACATTTATGTCTAACATTTATATGAGGTGAGCATGCTATTACTTTACCGATGTGGGATTTTACATTCCCCCACTTATAAGGGACTGACGTCATCGCCAGGATTTGTCCCACTGGATTTGTCCCAGTTTCGTCACTACCAAAGGAATCTAGAGATGACTCTCAACGTCTCAGACGGTGTGGCACTTAAGTCCGTCAGTCGGCTCTGAATACCATTCTGTAACGCCCTCAGACCCCGGACCTTGGTAGCGCTAAATTAGTCATAAATGATCCGATCAACTGCTTAGACCGTCGTCCTCTTGGTCTAAAAGAGCTAACCCGAATTGACAAGACATTTATGACTCACACTTATATGAGGATGAACAGACTATTACTTTACCGATGTGGAACTTTACACACACTAATTAAGAGGTCTCGCACCATTATATGGGGATACCCAAGAGTTGTTTTCGAATGAGATTCGCTTACCGTGTTTCGGAGGATTCAAGATTTCTCATATTTAGAAAGTGTATCGATGATTGTCGAAATTTGTTGCATGGTTTTTTCTCGGTTGATTTTTCCTTTGTAAGGAGAGTTGGGAATTACTGGCTCATTACCTAGCTAAAGAAGGCGTTCAACTAACTGATGGTGTAGATTGGGGTCATTCCCCTCTCTGGAATGTAATCTTGATCACAGCTTTGATGGATAAAGAGTACGTAATAAGATGTGTTGGTTTCAAAAAAAAAAAAAAAATTATACCACTAATCATGATAGACCACACATTAATTAAGATGCGTCACATAATCAATTGTGTAAAATCGCGTGTAACTTTTTTTTTTGTTATTTTTTGTTGTAGAGAATGGAGATATATAGAGTAACGATTATTGGAACAAGGCAAAATTATTGGAGTCATTTTGGCAAATAGATGTAAATCAAATAGTTAAAATACCTATTAGTTTACGAGACTCTCCGGATAAAAGAGTTTGCGTTTTCTCGAAATGCGGAGACTTTGTGACGAAGTCGGCTTATGGAGAAATTAGGAAATCAGGTCACTGTAACTTCTGACATTTTTTTTCAGGTCAAACAGTTTCTGACATTTTTTTTCAGGTCCCCCGTCCAAATTTGGACGATTTCGTCCAAATACAATCAAATCCGTCCAAATTTGGATTTTTTTTCGTCCCAATCCATTCACTGACCAAATTTGGACGGAATCCGTCCAAATAGTGACAATTCCGTCCAAATTTGGACGGATCGCCCAAATTTGGACGGAATTTGGACCTTTCTAAGCCAATTTGGACGGAATTTTGACCTTTCTAATGGAGAGGGAATAAGGAAATAACTAAACTCTTTTCTTCAGGGGTTAAAGAACCTTTCTTGATTCTAGGTTTCAGCCTTTCAGGTAGTTTTTCCATCTTTCTAAGCAAGATTTTGGGTCTCTGTCAAAGGCTTTACCATACGTTGAGAGATGAGATTCCATTCTTTAGCACCGTATTGTTTTATGTAGGCACAGGAGTGCGTCTTCTTCAGGCTGCCATCTTTGTCTTTCTTTCATATCTCATTTTTCTGCAAGTGCAGAGGAGAAGAAGAAGAAGGAATGAAAATGAGGAACATCTATGCCAAAAGCTCCCTGCCATTTTCTATGGCCGCCAATTTGCAGGAAGAGATAAAAAAATGTGTGGGGACAAGAGGAGGGGAATTTGGGAGATATGGATGTATTTGGGCGATCCGTCCAAATTCCGTCCAAATTTGGACGGAATTGTCATAATTTGGACGTTTCGTCCGAATTTTGGACGGATTCCGTCCAAATTTGGTCAGTGAATGGATTGGGACGGGAAAAAATCCAAATTTGGACGGATTTGACTGTATTTGGACGAAATCGTCCAAATTTGGACGGGGGACCTGAAAAAAAATGTCAGAAACTGTTTGACCTGAAAAAAAATGTCAGAAGTTACAGTGGCCTGATTTCCCAATTTCCCGCTTATGATGTGTGTCTCCAACAAAGTCAAGCAACCCATAGTAGTCACTCCGGGTGCGCGATTACTTTAAATGAGAAATACTGGAAGAGAATTTGGGCATTGTCCCTTCCTCTGAAAATTAAGTACTTCCTTTGGAAATTGTTGAGACACGTGTTGCCTACTTCGGAAGCCCTTCATAAGCGTTTTGGATTTAGCACTCGCATGTGTTCGGCGTGTGGGGAAACCTCGGAGTCTATTGATCATCTTTTCATTTCTTGTTACTTTGCACAAATGGTTTGGAAGTTTGCAGGTATTTCTTGGGATGCATTTTCGGGGCCAAACGCCTCGGTCTGTCACTGGTGGGATGTTATCTCGGTAAAGCACTCCCACGGAGTGTTAATGGATCGGATTCTTTATTCGTGTTTTATTTTGTGGTTTATATGGAAAGCTAGATGTAACAGATATTTCAACTCTATGTATTGGTCCCCGCAGGAGACTGCAAAATTTGCTAACGAGGCGTGGCTAGACTTTGATCAGGCACATCACGAGGAGAGGGCAAATACTAACACTTTTTCTTCCTCTCCTGACTTGCAGCGATCAAATCCTGCTTCGGACGTGGTCATGGCCTATGTCGATGCAGCCTGGAAGCCTGGCTCTAGCTTCGCTGGCTTTGGTGCGGCTCTTTTCCGGGAGGGAGATACGATTTTGGAAGCCTGGGCATCCCCAAGAACGGCAACCAGTTCCGTCTTTGCAGCAGAGGCTCTTGCTTTACGTTGGTGCCTCAGTAGATGTCTTTCCATGGGCATTAAGAACTTAATTTGTTTTTCTGATAATCTGTCTCAGCTAACTGTTGCGAGCTTGACAGGCCACCCCCGTTTGACTCTTTATCTGTATTAGAAGATATTAAGTCGTTGAGATCTCTCTTTTTGATTCCTGTCATGTTTTGCATTGTGGAAGGGAAAGCAACAAGTTAGCCCATAATCTTGCTGCTTACTCTTTCAGATCTGACGTAGGAATCTACTGGCACGGATGCACGCCGGTTTGGTTATGTACAACTTAATTTTTGTTTATGAATACTTTCGTCCTTGGGCAAAAAAAAAAAAAAAAAAAATATTAGGGCCAAAGACCCAAAAGTACACAAAACGGACTTATTGGACTTATAAGGACAAAAAGGAATCATTGGACTTATAAGGACACAAATTAGATAGATAGACTCAAATACCCTTAATGAAAAAAAAAATGAAAAAAAAGAGGGGGGGGGGGGGAGATGAGGCGATGTGCGTGTCTTTTTTTTTTTTTTTTTTTTTTTTTTTAACCGATGTATTGACCATCGCGATACAATAACCACCCCCGATACATTGACCACCGCGATTCAATGACCACCGCGACGCATTGACCACCCCGATGCATTGCCCACCTCAATGCAATGACTATCCTGATGCATTGACCACCGTGACGCCCGATGCGATGACCATCGCGATGCAGAGACACCGCGATGAAGCGACACCGTGATGCAGAGACACCGCGATGCATTGACCACCCCGATGCAGAGACACAGTGATGCAGAGACACAGTGATACAGAGACACCGTGATGCAGAGACACTGTGATGCAAAGACACCGTGATGCAGAGACATCGCGATGCATTGACCATCCCGATGCATTGACCACCGCGATGCAATGACCATCCTGATGCACCGCAACGCCCGATGCGATGATCATCACGATGCAGAGACACCGCGATGAAGTGACACCGCGATGCAGAGACACCGCAATAAAGTGACACCGCGATGCAGAGACATCGCGATGCAGTGACCACCCCCGATGCAGAGACACTGAGATGCAGAGACGCCGCATTGCAGAGACACCTCGATGAAGTGACGTCATATTGTATCGATTTATGCAGTGACATCATAATGTATCAATTTATGCCGTGACGTCTTATGGTATCGATTTATGCAGTGACGTCTTATTATATCGATTTATGCAGTGACGTTTTATGGTATCGATTTATGCAGTGACGTCTTATTGTATCGATTTATGCAGTGACGTCATGCAGACATCATGCAGTGACTTCGTATTATATCGATTTATGCAGTGACATCATGCAGTGACACAGAGAATTCATTAGTCTTGAACAGAAATCCATATAAAAACTCTTTAATAAATGGGGTAAGATAAGCATCCACACTAGTAAGACCCTAAAACTACATTTTTTACCAACAAAACGACACTTTTTAACAACAAAACTACATCGTTTTAATTCTAAAAAAAATTCCCCGGATCTCAGTGGGGTCACGTGATCCCCCTAAGTGTACATAGCTCCGCCCATGTGTACAAATATACCAAATTTAACATGGCATCAATAGAAGAAAGAACTTCAAATAATAAGACTACCAAACAGAAGTACTTATAAGAGAAATGAGTGTGCCTAAACTTCATCATTAGGGCAAGCAGCAAGCAGCAAGCAGAAGTAACAAAATGCATTTTTTAAACTATACCAGCAAAAAAAACAACCAGTAAAAGTCAGCAAAATATGCTCAGATTTTGAGTTATTGAAAAAAAGAAACTCTTTTATACGGCATTGTTATGGTTTTTTGATGATTTGGTTTTCTGTAGAACCATCAAGAAACATAATATTCTAATATTCCAAAATCTGGGCGTATTTTTCAAACATTTTCAATACTAGAACCAAGGCAAGAGAATAACAGCAATTCCAAAAACATGAAAATATTTGACAATTTGGAATTAAATATGATTACTTTAAAGGCAATCAAACCTGCAGAGGAGTATGACCAAGTGAATCGCGTAGAGGCCTCACACTGGCAACAGGATGTTCAGGAGGCAATTCACACACAATCTGGTTCAATAACTGCAGAAGGATCATTCTCAACAAGATTAAAAGGATAATTTTTTGTGCCACAGCATTAGCATTTACAAAACACAAGCAACATTAAGAAACCTAAAAGAATTATAATGGCTTCATTCCTTAACCGGAAACAGCACTTTCGTTTCAATTAACACCACATTACAATTGAATTTGCACACCCCACCCCCATAGGCCAATGGCCATAGAAGAAACATTCGTTCATTACCTGAGAAATGAGCTCATCGACCAGATATCGGCCGCGGCGGCGGCGGCAGGAGGTTGAATCAGATGATGATGGTACGATAGAAGAAACATTCAATTCCTCGGTCGCACCACTGTTGGTTTCTTGAGCCGCCGCCTTCTTCCGCTGCAGTTGAATAGCAGAGGATGTTTGTTGAATACTGCTACTCAAGGTGTTCGACAAATGTTCCCACTGATTTATCTCTCTTTCGTACCTTTCTTTGAGCTTCACTAGCCTTAATTTCTTCTGCTCCCGCCGGAATCTTAATTCAAGCGTCGGATCCGGCAGCTGTGCCTGTGGTCGTGCAACTGAAGATGAAGATGAAGGAAGATCCGAGCGTCTCTTGCGTTTGCCGGCTTCACCATCTGAGACGCCTGTTGAGGGTGAAGGTGAGATTAAGAGATGTGCAAGGGTAAATTAGTAAACTATGATATAATATGTCCTTATAAGTCCAACAGATCCCTTTAAGTCTTTATGGGGCTAATAAGTATAAAAAACTATACTTTTAAGTAATTAACCCAAAATATTATGTATCACTCATCATTATTCATGATGTATGTCCATCATAATCAACAATGTTATACATGTTATGTCACTATTTTATTTACTTATTCAACAATTTTATAGGTCAAATTGGTATGAAATAATGAATAAGGATAATTATAATACTAAAAACTAATAGCACGTTTGAATTGTGATAATGGAATGAAATGAAATGTTTTTTTCATTTCATTCTATCAATTTGATGTGTTTGGCAACGGAATGAAAATAGATGATTTTCATTCTATAAAAAATCCAATGGAATGGTGGGAATGGAATGAAAAAAATAAATCCTGCAACAAGAAACGATTTCATTCCATCGTCACAAACGTAGAATTTAACGATATCATTACATTCCGTTGCATTCAATTCTAACAGATTCATTCTACTCCATTGTATTTCATCAATCCAAACGAGTCATAAATGAAACATTTCGATGTGTTATCTCTGTGTTACTGAAATTTAATAATTTGAATAGATAAATAAGTGTAGAATTATTTATTTATTTATTTAGTCATTCTCTCTTGGGTAACCATTTTCAACAGTATAATAAATATATACAGTAGTTCTTAATAATAGTATATATACAATATTAGAGTAATAAGATGGTATGATCTCTCCACGTGGGGCTGGCTATCTATACATGTCATGTCTCTGTAGAAAACAAGAGTTTTATTTTCTTAGTTCCGACCATGCACCACCGTACACGGTGGACAACAACCAACAACCACCACTTAAACAATATACGTTGAAGGTAGCTATTATGCACATTTAATTCAGTATATATAAGTACAATATTCCATTTTTTATTAATTACTACTCAGCAAAAGAGAAGAAAGACTAGTACTGAAACAATTTTTTCTCTTTTCTTTTTGTACCTTATACAAGATCACATGCATAGAGAGAAAGACAACAGACAAACAGCAGTTGTGCGCCGCCTGAATCTCTGTTGCAAATACTCAATTGCATTCTATTTTGGTTCTAATAAAAAAGTTCCCCAAACATATATTCAGGCCCTTAAAATGTTACACTAAAGTACGTAGTACTTTCTTTCTCTATTTTGCTGTTTCCTTTAATTAAAAGAATGGAATATTTTTTCTGTCCAATTGGGATTCACTTATTGTTATTAAATGTCCTTACTAACTCAAATGCATAACTATTATAAGAGGGATTATTTTCGAAAAACTAATTAACTTTTATATTTATGTATCCATGTTAATTTGTTGATAAGAGAGTCTGCTTGCTAGTGTTCCTTGATAATCTAAAACAACATATAGATAAAAGTAGTGATATAAATAAACTATAGTTCACATACCATGTGTTTTTATTTCTATTTGTAAGTTATATATATATATATATATAGTTTAAATGAGCACCAATAAATTTTATGGAAACATGCACTTTTATTTTAAAGTAAAAGTGAGATTTTTTTTTTTTTTTTTTGATAATAGTAAAAGTGAGAATTAAATCACACATTGATGAGGGTAAAAAGGTAAATATAAAAACATGAACGTATAAAACAATGCAAGTTGATTCATTCAGAAGGTATATATAGTACCATGTAGTACGTACGTAGTCGTAGGCCTGTAGCATACAGCCCGTAGCATACAGCATGTAGCAGTTGCATGTTATAAAAGGTGGGTACATCCTTTCTTTTACCCCGGTAAAAAATATTTCCCCATGCAAAAATTAGCATTAAAAAGCTACCCAATAAATATCTTCTGAGCAAGATATATATATCTGTATAAAATACATATATGTAAATAAAGATACATATATGTAAATAACATTTCCTCCTCCTAAAATTCGGAGGTTTTTACAGCATTATGTAAAAATTATTATACGTATTAAATACATAAAGTATTTATTTACCACTATTGTATAGATCATAACAAGTTTTAAATTAATATATCATATCATATCATATAATAAATAAAATGAGAAGTTTTAAATTAATATATCATATAATAACAATTTATAAATTATTGTGCAGTGATACATTCACTACCCTTTTCACCGCAACATCTTACACAATACAATCAACACCACATTTTTTATTGAGATCCAACACAATAAATAATTTATTACATTAATCAAAATAGGGGTGAAGCAAGTAGTGGCAAATACACATTTGTGTAATGGATATATCATTTCCCTAAATTATTTACCCAAACGTTAAAGAAGCATTTTTGTTCTTGTTCTGTTATAACTTAATTATAACCTCCCTTCTCTCTCCACCAGTGCAACACGTACAAACCGCCATCCCCCAGCTAGTCATCATCTATAGAATCCCTCTTCCTGCTCTTGCTGGCCACTGTGAAAGAAAAAAACCTCCCATCACACTTTTTTCATTTGTCTCTATATATCCAAAGTCTCCATTTAGTTTTTCTTTCTGCTCGCCGTTGAGGTTTTCTTTCACAGGTATGGGTATGGTATGGAGTTAGAAAACCTGATCTTTCCATGTTCCTTTTAATCTTGTATTATATCACACTTTTTCAATCTGGTTTGTTTCTGTTTTTTAAGAGGTGAAACAACACTTTTTCTTCTGATTTGGGTTTCCTCCTTCCGGCGACCTTTAGCTGGTTTTTTTTTTCACAAAACTTAGGAGTAATTTTCTCATTTCTTTTAGTTTTTGGACTAGATCAGAAAGTTATGGATAAAATATGCTTCTGATAGGATTTTGCTTTAGCTTTTTATGTGATTTTTTATGATGAAAAAAAAGACTCTTTAAAATCATGCAAGTTTCGGCTCCGATTTGAGTTTCAGATGTTACTTTCGTTGAATAATGTCATCCAATGTTAATATATAGTAGAATATGCTTCTGATAGGATAAAATATGCTTTAGCTTTTTATGTGAATTTTGATGATGAACAAAAAGCTCCGGTAAGACCATATAAATTCCGGCTCTGATTTGAGTTTCAGGGGGTTACTTTCGTTGAATGTCACCGGCCAATGTTAATGTATAGTTGAATCTTTTAAGTGATTAAGTGATACTGATTCATCTTCATTTCTTTATTTTGAAGGAATGATGAATCGGTTCTTCAATATGAGACTCAAGGGCTCTCTTTCCATCTTTGGGTATGACATCATGAACCTCCTTTTCTCTTCTCTGTTGTTGTTGTTTTTTTTCTTCTCTTTACGTGTGGCTAATTTTTGTCTTAATACTACTTTTTGGACTTGAAGAAAGCGTTGTTTAATTGATAATATCATTTGAGATTTTTTGGGCATTTAATTTATTTCTTCTAGGATTTTAGGTGTATACTTCGTTTGTGATAGTATTTTGTTTTTTAACTTAAAATTCTTGCTTCATTCATAATACTTGCTTTGCTAGCCCTGTTTTTGTTGACGAGAAATGTTAATTAAAGGCACAACCAATATCATTGATAATATGTATGAGATATTGACTGATCTATGTCTAAACCGTTGTGACACAAGCAATAAATGCCATAACGTATATTTATACCGTTTTGTGTTACAAAGGTTGTGTTCGTATCTTTATTCATGTCCTACGATTATCAATAGTGTAAAAATTGGTTGTGTCATTTGTTGTTTTAACTTGGTTGAGACTGTGTATTATTATTCTTTTTCTTGGACCGGGTTCAACCCCTTTCTGTTGAAATTGACATAACTAGTGACAATATCTACTATTTACTCCCTTCATTATTATTGTGTGATTTAAATTAATAAAATATAAGTTTTTTTTTTTTTTTTTTGATAGAATAAAATATAAGTTTTTTTTATTTTAGACAAAAGAATAAAATATAAGTTGTGCCATTAAATCTGTCAATTTAATTTGTTGTGGATGTAATTTTCTACTTCAGGTAGATTACTCCATCTCCAAAGGTTTTTTTTGAGAAACAAAAAGTAATCGGAAGAAATGTTTCGTGTCACCAGGAATATAAAATCAAGAGCTACGATTAAAGCACTTACTTTCTCAACCAGAATTCTCAAACGTTCTCCTGCTGGGGTTTACACATATAATCCCCAAGAAGTGATCACTCCCGGTGGTGCTAGTAACCCAAGAGCGACCACTCCCCGTAGTCCGAAAATTATCATTCCTACGGGCCCAAAAATCCTCACACCGAGTATCCCTAAAGTATTCACCCCCACTAACTACCCACCACTCGATTGGATTCAAAAAGGGGCCGTAACTCCCATCAAGGATCAAGGGGAATTCAATACATGCTGGGGTTTTGGAGGCATGGTTCCCGTGGAGGCTATAAATTTTTTCCTTACTGGAAAACTATTGAGTTTTTCGGAACAATATGTCATAGATAATAGCCCGGGGAAAGGTTGTTGGAAATCTGGATATCCACAGTGGGTCTATAAAGTGGCTATATATGCTCAATGGAGGCCTTCCGCTCATGAAGGATTATCCGTATACAATGCCGTACAACAACTGCTATGATCAAGTTCCCATTGTTCCATTACCTCTGATTGGATATCGATGGTTGGATACTGGAAATATACTTGAAATTCTGGATGTATTGAAGCGGAACCCTGTTACCGTAACATTCCCAGTATTTATGGAGTTATTGAGGTATAATGGAGTTGATATTATAAAAACAATCACATATCCTCGAAAAAAAGGTCTACAAAGATGTCGTCATATTGTAGCCATTGTTGGACTTGGATGGAACGAGGAGGATGGTGAACCCTATTGGCTACTCAAAAACTCATGGGGAAGAGATGATGGTTCTGATGGAACTTTAAAAGTTGCTTGTCGATGCGACATTTTTATCTCAGCACTCTACCCAATTTTTGGTAATATTCTTAATTAATATGAAATCAGATTTGCTTTTCAACAAAACATATTATGATGTTTACATTTGCTTATTTATTTTTTTTATTTTTTTTTTTTGCAGAAACATTTGATCCCAAAATTGGAAGGAGATCATCATGGAGACCATTTTGATGGTAAAAGGATGAAGCTTTACCTCTTTAAAACGAGGAATATATTATATATATATATATATATATATGGGCCAACTTGAGTTTCCTAGTTTCTGTTTTGTGCATGCCCACATTATCATCATCTTATAAACGTTCATTGGTTTTGTGCTTAAATGATGCAGGCTCTATACTCCCGAGCTGTTCTGACCCGGCCCAGTCTGAAGAGGCCCGTTTGACTGAACCCAATGGACCACCTTCTTTCCTATTTATTTAATTCTGTACTTATGAATTTACTTACGTATTTGGGCTTGTTTGTTTCGGCCCAATACTAACTTTTGCTTAATTAAACGTACTAGTCCATTTAGGGTATGAAGGATATTTAAGGAGACATTACCCTAGGGATGGGATGGGATGAGCATCATTGAATATTTTGTAATATCCCAAATTGTTGCAGATTTTGGCTTGTCATCTAAGTTATCACCTTTTCAGTTGTCTTCTACATTATTAAATATGTGATTTTTTTGGGCTTGGATATCTCCATTATGATGTGAAGAATCTGTGCCACATGGTGTGAATATGTCATTTGATTTCAGGTTGTTCTGAGGAAGGCCCACGCTTTTGCGAATTGTCATGTCTTTCTTGGTGCAAATCTTTGTGCCAAAATGAGTTACACAACACAATTTTATATATTTTATTTAGTGGTTATTAGTTATAAGTCCGTCGTTAGAGACTTAATGATCATTTAGAACACTCCAAAATCTTATTTATTTATAAGGACGATCTAATTTTTTTCTTTTCCTATTTTTCCGTCTTTCTATTCTCAATCATCGTTACCCCTTTCTGCTGAGAAACAGTCGTTCTATACTTTATACAGGGAGACTGGAATGGCGCCGGTGCCCACACAAACTACCGGTTTTGCGTCGCTATACTTTTCACCATTTTCAAGTAGAATGTTTGAATTAATAGCATTGTTGAAGTTTTAACTGAAAAATGTTCCATCATATATATTGTAAACACAGTACCAAGTCCATGAGAAATGACGGTGGATTTGATGTAATAAAAAGCGCGATTGAAAAGCTTAAACTGAAGCACAAGGAACCCATTGCTGCCTATGGAGAAGGAAATGAACGCCGTCTTACCGGAAAGCATGAAACAGCTGACATCAACACTTTCTCATGGGTAAGAATATATAGATCTTGCATTTGCTCTCAGTTTTTGCATACGTACTCTCTCATCGTATCTTCAGCACTTATATATATATGTAAATGGTGTGAATATTTTTACAGGGCGTGGCGAATCGTGGAGCGTCTGTTAGGGTTGGCAGGGAGACAGAGCAGAATGGAAAAGGTTATTTTGAGGACATATGGATCCATATGTTGTGACTTCCATGATTGCAGAAACCACCATCCTCTGGAAGCCATAATAATAATAATAAATAAGGTTTTTATATATAACAACTTGTAGTGAAGAGTCTTTGTAGTTTCACCAAACTTGTACTTCTATCCATATTAAAAGCTCCACATTTGGAGAAATGCAAAACAAGAGCAGAGCTGACTGATGCAGTTGTTAGGTTTTATGCAGTGATATTGATGTCTGATGTAGGGACATTGATGACTTATGCAGTGACATTGATGTGTGATGCAGGGACATTGATGACTTATGCAGTGACATTGATGTCTGATACGGTGACATTGATGACTTATGCAGTGACATTGATGTCTGAAGCAGTGACATTGATGACTGTATTTACAATTAGATAACTGATGCAATGATATTGATGTCACCGCATATACAACTTGATACACACATTTGATAACTTTGTAAAGTAACTTTATTTCTTTGTTATCTTTAAATATTTGATTGATGTTGGTTTATTTGATTAGTGTTGGTTTAAATTTTCTATAACTTTGTAACTGTATTTCTTTTGTTTAAAGGCATATTTTTACAACCAAAGGTATGCATAAATTGTTACAATAACGCCACTGCATAAATCGTTACAATAACACGTCATTGCATAATTCGATATAATAAGACATCACTGCATAGATCGCTACAATAAGAAGTCACTGCATAAATCGCTACAATGAGACGTCATTGCATAAATCGCTACAATGAGATGTCACTGATCAAGGTTGAATGGATCGCGGCGGTCAATACATCATGGTAGCCAATGAATCGCGGCGGTCAATGCATCGGGGTGGTTAATGGATTCCGGTGGCCAATGCATCCGCGTAGGTGGTCAATGTATGACGGTGATCAATACGTCACGTCGATTTTTATGAAGAAAAAAATTGATTTTATGAAATTTATTGAGAAAAATATCAAATTTGATTTTAGAATAAAGAAGACGAAAAAATATGAATTTTAGTGAAAAAATTATTATGATCCGAGTTTTAGATTAAAATATATGACATTTAGAAATATAGTGAATTATAAATAAATAAAAAATAAAAAAAAAAAACCACCACGCATGCAGTAATTTTTGTTTTGTTTTTTTAATTACTTTGAACGCTTTTTTTTTTCCTCCTTTTTTTTTTTTTTCCTTCTTTCTCTTTATCCACTTGAAATTAGAATGTCCTTATAACTTAACTAAATAAGTTTCCTTCTTAAAATTAGAATGTCCTTATAACTAAATAAAATTTCGGAGTGTCCTATTACCCCTAATAAGTTGAAAATCAGTCCTTTTAAATAATTAGCCCATTTATTAACGTGGGACTTCCATCATGATCAAAATTGAATAATAAACATTTGAATAATGAATGTTTGCAAAGACACTTGACATCAACATCCAATTACACCTTATTTCATAACATAATCAAATTTATAGTACAACATATGCCCAAATAACTATCATGGTCCCACTCAAAAAAAAAAAAAAAAAAAAAAAAAAAACAACTGTCATGGTCTCTACCCAATAAAGCAAAACACCATTAAAAACAATTACACCAAAAAAGAAGCAAAGACAACCTATGTTACAAGTCACAAAAGAAGCAAAAGACAACCTATGTTATTGGATTTATTCCCAGGGGCCTTTCAACGCTCTTTTCCAAAGAAATGCTTTTTCTTACAAGTGACTTCTAATTCGCAGAAATCTGGTGGTGTGTATGAAAGATATGGCTTTCGAAAGCCCTTCAACCAATAAGGAGAAACACATGGTACATAACAAGTAATAGGGTAACCAAATATGTCGGATTTCTTACCCAATTTCAATGTAGAATCGCATAGTGAATTGCATTCATCGTTGATGTCCAATCTTTTCTTAAACGTTGCATATCTCATCTTCTTCAGTTTAATAGAGGGGTACTTTCTGCCATGATGTGCTGCCCACTTGTCAAATATCAGCCACTTTTCATCCTTGCTTCGATGCTTTCTCGGAAAATATATGATGTGATTCTACAACAACAAAATAAAAGAACAAATTGAGGTTTTTTTTTAAGGGAAAACAAATTGAAGTTAAAAAGGAAGATTATTTTCTGCCAGTGTAGGGTCATAATTGACATTCCATTCATGTATATAGATCAATGCATAGTAGTTGAAGCGCTAGGTGAAGCCCAGACAAAGCTTAGGATGGTCGCCTGGGCTCCCCTAGCCATGGTAGATGATCATGGAAAAAGGTTAAAAATCGAGGCCAATTGACCAGAAAATGCACACATATATATGCCTTGTGAGTACAATATACTCCAGCCACACAAAACATTAGCACGCACCGCAGTCCTAGCCACCCAATGATACAAATCAAATTAGCCATACATGCATCAACTCGGACAAGAGTACTAAGTAATCAAAAGTTTCATCATGGACACACCCTTTTGCACAACATCTTGCTGAGGCGACCCTCACCAACCTTAGAGGCAATAAGAGCTTGACACTCCCTTAGACATGCCTAGGCAAGCGCCTTGACAACTATGGATCAATAGAAGCAAAACTCAATAACAATTAATACAAGACGTACCCTCGGATGTGGAGAATCACCTAACCCTCCACCCACTCATGCACATACACACCACACACAAAAGCAATTATTTATGGTGAAAGGTATATTAGTTATGGTGAAATATGTATGTTACATGCATTTTGTGTTTGACAGCAATAGAATTCACTCTGTACTATTCGTAACCCTGCCATGTCAAAGATAAGAAAAATTTAGGGAGAAGCAATGGCTATTGAAAAGACTATGACCCAGACAACAAAAATCACAAAATTAGACAAGCAGCACAAGATTGAGCAACAACAAGAAATTGAAATAAGGATGATGTATACACAACAACAATTAATATTTAAAATAGGTTGTGGAATAGACTCATTTCATTGCTCAACGTAATAGAATAGAATCCCCTTTAGTCTAGAAAGCTCCATCGACATTGTCTGCCTTCGACACCATTGTCTCAACATGCGACCAAGACCGACAGCTAACAATATCACAAAAGATCCACATAGCCACAACCTCATCCTGGATCTCATATAGAATGATAACGAGGTGTTTCATTCCTTTGGTATAAAATACAATAAATTCTTTAATGTTCAAAAGTATAAAACTGTGAAAATTGATGTTTTTGTTTCATTTTATTTATATGAAACAAAAGAGGTCACGAGCCTTCCACATAATATCAATGCAAACACCATGAAACAAGGTGCATCAGCCAGCCAACCACACGGAATAAATCAAGAATTCAGCCAGCTTTTGCGACTGTGTTCACTTACGGGGAATCATGGATTGCACCGTTCACAAGTCACAACAAAAGGTCGATGTTTATTATTAAAGGTATTATCTTTGTCAGTGACAAAAACAGGACAGGAGTTTGAGTTTAGTGAGGCAAACTTATGGCTATGGATCACAATTTAAACACAATAAACAAAGCAGCTACTTTTATATCTAAAGAAGAAAATCATATGATCCATTATGTATACAGTAATGCTCAAAAGTGCTAACTTTAATCAACTTACATTCAAGGATTCCCAGTCAAGTTTACCCAAATAGTCAAGGTATCTCTTTTCTACTTCCCCGGTAAATGCTGAGCCAAACCATAACTCCCTTTTTGCCTTACTTTTGTCCTTGATAAAAGGGGGATATTTTCTCTCTTCTGGACCAACTGGAAACTCAGAAACCTTGCAATTGGCAACTGACCTCGTCTGTACCAATGTTAAAATCCGCGTCAACGGGGAAACCATGTAAGCTTTGCACTTGATCCCCGCAATTGAAGCCCCCAGCAATTGGTTCATTTTTCGCAATCACTAATATATTAGGCGGCCAACCTTAATCTTGGATCTTCCCTAAAATTATAAAAAAAACCCTAATTTTGGATCTTCCCAAAAGAAAAGAAAAAAACCCTAATTTTGGATCCTAGTTTTATTCTGTAGCAGAATCCTTCTATAATTTTTCTCATATATATAATTATTAGAAAACACGAACCGAACCAAAAAAATCAAAATTGAGATTGAGATTGTATATTTTGGATCCTAGTTTTATTCTGTAGCAGAATCCTTCTATTATTATATGTGGCAATGGTAATGGCACCACACTCAATATATTCGGATATCATACCAGTGTAAAATTCAATTTTTTAGGAGTAGAAATAACACATTTCGACTTTACAGGGGTAGAAATAACACATTTCGACCCCTAAAAAAATCGAATTTCGCACAGCTATGATACCCGAGTATATTGGGTGTGGTGCCATTAACAATGCCCTTATTATATATCCTTCCTATCTAAATAAGAAAGGAAAAGTTGTTGTGTAGTGACACTTGTTTTTTTTTAATGGTTCGTCATTTTACTGTTTATCGGCCCAGTAGCCCGGCCTAATTTTTTTATTTTTTTTTTATTTTTTTACAGTTCATCGGCCCACTCCATTTTTTATTATTTTTTTTGTTTTTTACTGTTCATCGGCAACGATTGCTTCAGCAATGACGGTGATTGGTGAAAAGATTGAAAAAACAGCAGACGTTTTGTATTCAGCTATCCGGGACACTAACAAAATTGAACTGCAACAAAAACTGATGGATGAATTGAAGAGACTTGGGGGCTTTACAACAGCACAGCGAATGAGTCTTGTTCAGAAAATAGGCATGAACGAAGATCGGCTGCATATCTTTTATGGAATGAGTGATGAAGACAAAATGGATTTTCTGATTTCACTAACCTACGATATGGAAGTGTGAAGGTTGTACGTAGTTTCTTGGATTAGGTTCTATAAGTTTTTCCATTTTATCATGCAATAATGCTACATTCGTACTATTTTGGACCTTCATTGTGTTTATTATGTAAATTAAACTTAAGTTTCAACTCTATCATGCAATAATGCTTTACATTCGTACTATTTTATCATGTGAGTTTTATTTATTTATTTATTTTGCTATCATGAATCAATGTTGCTACACTATAGGCAATATATCAGATATTTAATATCATTAGCTAATAATTTATCATAAGTTGTGTTCATATTTTTAACTTTATTTGTAAACTAGTAATGAACTCTTTTTTAGAAATGGCCAAAGTTAAACCAGATACAACTCTCACTAATTATGTCCATGAAACCCGAATTGTTGGAATATATTTTTTGGACCAATCATAAACGGACACCACTAGGAATGATGAATTTGTGCTATCTTTGGAAAGAGACAATGTATGTGATCTGAAAATGGCATAACAAAATGACTTTGAATAAAACCACATTTGGTTATAGTGGTCAGTCAAATGGTTGAGAGAGCAAAAAAAAAAAAGGTGCATTGCATAAGTGAATAGTTCTTTCGTTTTTGCTTCGAATTTGCTACTAAACCCGTTTGGTTGATGTACGCTTGTTGTAAAATTTTGATGTTATTAGAATAAAATAGTAAAGATTGTATTGTTGAATTTTTTATTATAAAAAAGACTAATATTAATTTGCATTCCATTCCATCAAAGGTTTGTTGTATCAAACAATGGAATGGAAAAAAATCAATTCCATTCTTACACTAACAAACATTGGAATGGAATAGAAATGATTCCATTCCATTAACTACCAAACGCAGTAATGAAATGATATCATTCCATTCTATTACATTCCATTCCATCAGATTCATTCCATTCAATTACATTCCATCAATCCAAACGAGCCATTAGGGACTCCTCATCATCAATGAAAGCTATAAGTATTGTATTTAAGTACTAATTACTACTACCTCCGTCCCAAAATACAAGTCCTTTTAGACTTTTTTCACACTTATTAAGAAAGTTAAATTTGTTATGTGTAATTATTTTAGATTAAAAAGACTAAAATGACCTTTCATTGGTATTAATGTAAGGTAGTAAAAAGTGGTTGAGTATATAATAAATGAGGGGTAGATTGAGAAAAAATGTAATAAATAATTTGTTGGTTTTCTAAATGGACTTACATTTTAGGACAAAACCAAAAAGCTAAAAAGACTTACATTTTGGGACGGAGGTAGTACTGTTTTCTGAAGCACAATTATCCTATTATCAACTCAGCAACATTGGAATTTAAGTAATTGTCGCAGCTTTTTGTTCATGTAATTATCTTATCCGTTAGCATCATAGCCAAGATGGGATGTTTTTGAATGATTTTGCAGTATTTAATCATGGCATTGCTTGCTTCATCTTTTACTACGTAGTAACTACGTAGGTTAATCTATCTTCACATTCCATATATATATATATATATATATATATATATATATATATATATGGTGATTGAGAGCAATAGAATTCGCTCCATACAAAAAAACAGGAAATGAACATGAGTTAAGAGTTGTAACATAAAGCCTACAGGCTGTGGATCACAATTCTAACACCATAATCAAAGCACTACTTTTAAGTCTAAAGAAGGAAATCATATGATCCATTATGTATGTAGTAATGTTCAAAAGTGCTAATTTTAATCAACTTAGATTCAAAGATTCCCAGTCAAGTTTACCCAAATAGTCAAGGAAACTCTTTTCTACTTCCCCCCCTGAAAACTGAGCGAAACAACACCTCCTTTTCTGCCTGTGTTTTGTCCTTAATAATGGGGGACATTTTCATCTGGCTTTCCTTGGCACCACGGACCTCTTATGGTAAAGGCTGCCTGACAGACTGAGGCCTCTCGATCATTTCATCCCGATACCTATGAGGCCACCGATCTCTTATTTTTACACAAATCTTTATTTTTTTTATTCAGGCTCAATTGGAGATCACTCTCTATTTAAGGCTTCGGATTACTTACAGGATAGGCCAACAAAGGCCTCTCCGACTTCATCTAGGCTCCCATGATGCATGCCTCAAACCTTCTATGGCAAAAGGCTTTAAATCGTGAGTATGTATTTGCAAGGCTCCCATTTCAGATCTTTCGTTATAAAAGTCGGAACTCAAAAAGGAACTCGTATGTATCTGAGTTTATCAAGGCCCTTACCATTCAATTCAAATTTATCTAAAGGCCTCAGGGCACTTTCAAAGTCTATAATACACTGAACGAAAGGTATCAGGCTTTATTTTCCACCTTACATGCACATGGTGATTGACAGCAATAGAATTCACTCAGTACTATTCCCTAAACGTGCCATGTCAAACACAAGGGAGAAGCAATAGGTATCCAAAAGCCTATGACCCAGACAACAAAACCCACAAAGTTTGACAAGCAAAACAAGATCGAGCATCAACAAGAAATTGAAATAATGTTGAAGTATCACAGCAAAATCAAAATTCAATGCAAACAGCTGCATCAGGAGCAAACCACATGATTGAATCAGCAATTGATAATAAATCAAGATGCAGACAGCAAAACATGATATCATGGATTGAACATTCAACAAAATATCGATGTTTATTAATTGTTGGTGAATCAAAAAAGCTATTATCTTTTTGTCAGTGACAAAAACAGGACAGGATTATGAGTTTAGCGAGGCAAACTTAAGGCTATGGATCACAATTTAAACACAAGGCAATAAACAAAGCAGCTACTTTTATGTCTAAAGAAGAAAATCATATGATCCATTACAGCTAATTTTAAGTATAATGAAGAAAATCATATGAGCCATTATGTATATATTAATGCCCAAAAGTGCCAATTTTCTCTGTAGTTACCTCCAAGGATTCCCAGTCAAGTTTACCCAGATAGTCAAGGTATTTTTTTCCACTTCCCCGGTGAATGCCGAGCCAAACCATATCCGCGGTTTGTCGTCCATCATAACTGGGAGACGGTCTTTCTTTTTTTACGAGTTGCAATATAAGTATCCTTACCATACCTAAACGACCTCGCCGCCTGTACCAATGTTAACATCCGCGTCATCGGAGAAACCATGTAAGGTCTGCACTTGATCCCATTCCCCGCTACTATTGAAGCCCCCAGCAATTGATTCATTTTTTGCAATACACCATCGACGTCCAACCCTAATTTTGGATTTTTATGTTTATATTATTTATCATTTATTATGTATGTAGCGCAAGTATACTTCTTGTGTTATAAATATTACATGTTATAACTTATGTTATAAATATAACACATAATGTGTGGATGTCCGTACTCAGGTACATGCCCTAGTGTCATATATGTGGATGTCCATTAGATATAATATTTATCTCCTTCATGTGAAATATTAGTCCGCAGCTAGTTTCTTAATAAATAAGCCCATTGTAGTTCTTAATAGTTAAGTCACAAAGCCTGCCCCGCATATGGCGTAGTTTTACTTAATAAATTAAGTCTAAAGAAGACGACATAGTGGATAAGAATCGACGTCAATATACGACGTAATCAACGGATGTATTTACACCATAAATCCACGTGTAAACAACAAGATTAAAATTGAGAACATAATAAACTAAACAGGATTCATAATGTTGAAGATATATATAGGCTCGACTACAAATCACAAATTCTAATTGTAACGCCCCGCTCCCGGATACCGAGCCCTTATCCGGAAGAGAAACGTTCGGCGCATATAGCATTAAATAAATCTAACATTATACGCAAGTCTCTATGTCGTCGTATCTGAAGCTAAAAAAAACTCGGGTAAAACATGAATGCCACTAAGAATAGATTACAACTATTCTAAATATGGAAAAGAAATTTACAACAACTATCCCTTACAAAATACGAAGTACAAAAGCTACAAACTTGTCTCACAAAAGTTTAGAAATAAAAGTACAACAACTAACTCCAGAAGCTAAACAACAAGTCCACAACAACATACAATAGAAATGAAAGAATACATCGGATAAGACTTCATCATCAAGGCATCATTAACAACCTATATCATCATCATTGAACCCATGGTCAACATGTTCGTCTCTCACCCCAAAGCACAAACAAACATGCAAAGGGGTAAGTACATAGGTACTTAGTAAGAGTGATAAGCTAACGTATAATTAAATTCTACAACGGAAAGGTTTACATTATTATTAAGTTATCTTTATGAGACCGACTCAACTCTAGGGGTCATGTCATGCTCATCAACGTGTTGTGACTAACTGTTTCTAGCTTAGCTTACCTTTGTTACATCAGTATTCAAGGGCACTACTCATGATGCTGCCCACCATGAGACATCTAGGTGCAACCCATTAGTGGATCACACCAATAGCCACGGGCTAGCCCCGATAGTGTACACGTTCGGCGAAGTCCCTCCATACTTGGGGTCTTATGAACCTACGGAGTTATTCAATTGTAAAGTCCCTCTAATCTTGGTGCCCTTAGGCCAACAGAGTTATTCACTTGCGAAGTCCCTCTACTCTGGGTGCCTTTTAAAGGCCACCAGAGTTATTCGCTTTTACCGACCGCCCACACATCGCGATATAGACTTGTGTCTTAACAAGAATAACATGATGTTTAATTTTTTTTACTACACAAGCATGTTAATTATTAGTTTATTATCTAGCCACCTAAATATTTTCAAATACGCTCCCTCACAACTACTACTCTCTCTCCTAGACTACTAGACACGGAAAAGTCCTAGCATTTACACAGACATTAATGATACAAATTCATCAAAGCACAAGCCTATATATCATGCTATTCCGACGGTCCCGAACTTCAACTCCCTTGAAGAGTACATTCGGTGCCGGAACTAAACGCATCAGAAACTCAATCAAAGCTTGTTCATATTCATTTAATGTTATTAGATCAAGAATTAACATTTAAACTAAACTTGTGGCTCAAAACCACACTTTTCCCAATCTGGGTTGAATGCGTGCGCATTCCTTTGAATGTGTGCGCGTTCGACCTGCTGAAAGCAAATCTGTCCACCCTACATCAGTAATGCGTGCACATTGCTAATCAATGCGTGCGCGTTGCACCTATTAGGAACAAAAGAAACCATCCTGAACCAACAATGTGTGCGCATTGCTAGCCGATGTGTACGCATTCCACCCGTAACTCCCTAAAACATGTTTTTCTACTCTTAAACAATTTCCACTCCAACCCAAACACGTTTAGCATCAATCTACTAAGAAAAACAACAACAAAACATGTTCCAACCATCTTATAGCATATCCTAGCATAGCAACAATGCATATAAACATGAGTCCTGGCTACAAACCAACGCTAGCACTCAACCAAAACATTGTGAAACCTAATTACTCATTAGGAAGAGCTCTTACCTTTATTGCAAGATCTCTTCAAGGAAAAATGCCAAGCAACTGCTGCAACTCTTGAACCTCAAACTCAAAACCTAATTGATCAACAAGAAACCCTAAAAATCTTAGTTTTCTTGAAAAACCTGAAATGAAAAAGTGTGTAAAAACTGAAGATTACCTAGATTATTCTCTGTAAAACTATTTTTAGAACGATCTACGCTCCAAGACGATCGTTTCAACCACTCATGGCTGCGAAACAGAGTTACGGATTGAAAGATATGAATTTTTGAATAATCGAACTCGACGATTACAAAAAAACTTGGGCTAAACTGAAAACTTACGAAAAAAATAAGATGTTGTTTTCAAAAGTTGCGTCTATTCGCGGTGATCATTTTTCTCTACTGCGGCATTTTAAAATGATAAACGGATTGACCCTGCGATTGAAGTTTATGTTCTCCCTTTTTTTTCTTCTAAAAACTTTGCGTTTCTTATTTTTTTTGTTGCGTGGTTCCCCTCTTTTTTTTCCAGAATTTGCGTGATTAGTTATGAAGGAAATAATGAGGATTATTTACTTAAATACTTAACTAATCCCTTTTATTTCATTTTAAATTAATAATTTTCCTTTTAATTAAATCCTTGTTAAATTAAGAGGATAAATAATAATTATGTCATACCCAATTACCACTTTACCCTTTCTGAGAAGTCGGAATGTTACACTAACAAAACACTTTGCGATTGGATCATTCCTGAATAATCGATTAGAGGGACAAAAGTATTCAATTGGATAATGTTTTGACTATGTTTCTCTCTTTATATCTTAATATCCTTAGTTTACATATTGTTGTAGTACAATTAAACCGTGAACAAACTTGATTAGCCTAAACTAAGTACGAAGACGACTTTGGTACTCGATTGATTCTACATTACTAATACAACATTTATTATCATTTTCTCTATCTTACCCCTAATTTATTATCAATCCAACAACTTTTCATTCTTTAACAACTATTGTATTAATTACAGTCAATGGGCATTATAGACACTACCTTTAAATTTATGACATTCAACAACTTTTTTAACATGTAAAAAACTTTAGGATGACTTATGTTATGAGACGGAGATAGTACATATTAAAAATGCATGTCTCGGATTGTTATTTTCACAGTACTATCTCTTTGTCTGTATCTATACATTATTGATAGTACAATCTACTGGCCTTAAGTATATTCGGCAATGAGAGATGCACAAGCACAACCAATTTAATAAAATGTGTGACACAACATATTCTTCCATCTTTAATTTTGATGAATCTAAATCACAATCAATCGAGACTGATCAAAATGAAAGGCGAGACATTAAGTTGTATCAAATTGGTTGTGCCTCTGCCAATACTCTTAGTTTATTAATATGTTATTGTCACAACAGTTATGTCATAAGAATTGATAAAATATATTTTTAAACTATTGATCGTCGTATGATCTACGGTTTTGAAGAATGTAATGTCAGTTGTTATAAAACCAATTGTTACTATAAAACAAATAACTTTCATTGATATTTATCTCTTCAAATGATGATAAAAAAAAAGTGTTACGGAAGATGTACATTATTTCCGTAATGAATTTATAATTACCAAAAGTAAAAAAAATTGTTTTGTGCACTAAATGTTGTGTCATAACATGTATGCCTACACAATATATCTCTACATATTAAAGCGTATTAGCCAAAGTGATATCAATCACACTATAATTAATAATGATAAAAATGTATAGTGAAAGACACAATACACATTCTAATGCATTTGGAATTAGCCAAGAAAATATTGGCGGTATTTAGAAATTTCAAATATCAAAATTCAAATTTTAGAAAAACCAAGATCCCGCCACAAATTCAAAATTCAAAATTCAAATGAAAAATTAAATAGTTCTTTCCTTCATTATATATACACGCATAGAGACAAAGACTTTCATTTCCAAAAAACTTGTCAATATAAAATGCCAAGATCCATCTTCTTCAAGCTCAAATTCTTCAGAATCCACAACCACCACACCATCTCCACTGTCTTCTGCCGGATTAGGTTTTGGTAATTCCACCACCAATTCAACAACCCAAATTACTCCCAAGAAGAAACATAAAGAAAAGATAATTCGCAGAGCTCCATTGGTAAAACCACACTGTTTTGATTCACGAAAAGAGGATTTTGTTGAGATTAAAGAAAGTAGTGAGAACGAGAGGGGTTTTGTAATTGGTTGGATTGGATATGAAGCTGTTATTATTTTTGAAGGCATTGTTCTTGCATCCTCTGGTAATTGTTTTTTATTTTTATTTTTATGATTATGCTCTGTTGCTGTTGTTTTATTTGAGGAACATTTGCTTTAGTTTTTAGTTAAATATTCGTTTGTTATGTTAAGAACATCACAAAGAATCTAACACGGTATCACACTTGTTTGCATTGGTCAAAATTGGACGTTAATCCCAACTCTGCAAAATCGAACGTTGAGTTTATATTCGGAGGTCAAATGCGTGCCTTTACCTAATAATTTGAGAAGTTTAGTAGGATGGATAGCTAAGGTGCATATGAATGAATGTTTGTGTGTAGTACGGTCCTATTTAATACTTCACCTTCTTCTCCTGTACCATGACTCGTACTACCGTCCTATTCAACCCCCTTTCTTTCACCGTCTCCTTCACCTCAAAATCCCTTCCCACACAAATATTTTCCCTTCACAAGCCCTTCAACCTTCCTCTTCCTCTTCATCTATCCATTACACCTTCAAGCTTTCTTCTCTTCCAGCATCACACAGCTGTTCGTAATAAACAATCCCATCTTTCACTTTGAGCTAGCTTCTAACAGCATTCTTCGCTTAATTATGTAGAGAAATTTGAATGCTGATGGTGGATCAGACTAGATTGAGGCAGATCTGGCTAGATCGAGCCAAGTCTGACCAGATCAAGAGTAATATGGCTGTATGGAGGGATGCATATGTGAGAGCACGTAAAAAGTAGTTAGTGGTTTATGGTAAAAGTTAGACAATAGGAGTTTATATTGTCATTTCCATTTTATTTTTTTTTGGTGTGTTTAAATAAGTTTTGTGTTGGGATTTTAATATTTTATAATACACCTGCTCATTTATGAATGTTATTTCTTGACACTCGACTTCATCTATGCAGGTTATGATCATGGTTGAAATGATTTATCATGGTCGGATGATGAAAATGACTCTATAAACCCGACACGATTTTCCCCGTATAATGCTGGTAAATCTTTATTTTGAAACCTAACAATTAATGAAATTAATGAGTGTTAAGATCTTAAACAAATCGTTTGTTTTAGTTACCCGAATTGAACCATAGTGAAATAGATCGTTTCTTTGGGTTAGCCGAAACTTGAAATAGAACTTGTTGTGTTTAAGGGTATCTCCAAGGAGGGATGACCCGACACTATCCCAGTGGACACAAAACTGTGTGTGCGTGTGTTTCTTAGATAATATCCTGCTTTTATAAGATTTTGTGTTAAGTTGTTAATCGGTGTATTCATAAACATGTTATGTTGAATATTGCCGTGCAATCGAATTCCCACTATCGTTTCATTACCTTTTAAAAGTCGCTAGTGGCCACAGTATTTTAAGTCAACAATCTACCCGATTTCTGGTAATATTTTTAATTAGTATGAAATTAGATTGCTTTTAAACAAACATATTATGTTTAGATTGCTTATTTAATTAAAAAACAAAAAAAAATTGTTGCCGTAAAAACCGATCCCAAGATTGGAAGAAGGTCACGGTGGAGACCATTTCACGCCTGTACGGTACTTTTTTGGTGGTGGTTGGACTTTTTTTAATGTGCTTGTTGTTTTCTAGAGTACATATATAATGTTGATAAGTTTCTCTTATGTTGCATATATGTCCTCGATCGCTATAACACTCCTTTTCATTTGGGAACAGTGTTCAATTGAAAGGCAGGAAATGGTAGAGACGACACGCATCGTTTTAAGTGGATTGATGAGCATGAGAATGACCATGTGGGTGAACACCTTCTTGTTTGATATCCATACCTCTATTTCCGATGCTTTTCAAGTAGAAAAGAGGACATGCCCCAATTATGTTGTTTGGCTTAGTCATTTCTTGAGGAGGCGATTGGGTCATTATTCGGACCATTATTCGGACGCATTTTAAAATTGGCTGTGATTGCGAATCGAAGGACATCAACATGTAGTTTATATATATATGTTTTCTTCTTGTGTACGTCATGTTATTTTTGACTACCTACCTTTAGAAGTTTTAGCTGCAGGGTGCAAATTAATATATAATGGTAAAATGATGAGGACTACATTTAGAAGTTTGACTACCTTTAGAAGTTTTAGCTGCAGGGTGCAAATTAACATATAATGGTAAAATGATGAGGGCTAAATAGTATTAAAAGCTCATGTATATCGGGGCCACTTGAGTTTCCTAGTTTCTGTTTTGTGCTTGCATTCCCACATTATCTTATAATTGTTCTTTGGTTGTGTGCTTAAATCTGTGATTTTTTTAATTTGTGCTTGGTATCTCCTTTAGTGATGAATCTTTTGATGGCATGTGCTCCGAGGAAGTGGCACGCTTTTGTGAATTGTCATGTTTTCCTAGGCGAATCGAGCAGTGGTGCACTTACATTAATTAGGATTACTGTTGTGTTTCCACTTTCATTCTCTTGTTTGTTTTGGTTCACAAAAGAGACCATACAGGGGATTGGGAACTCCTCCTCATCATCATCTTCAATGAAAGCTATAAGTATTTGTATTTAAGTACTAATTACTACTATTTTCTGAAGCACAATTATCCTATTATCACCCATCAACATTGGAATTTAAGTAATTGTCGCAGCTTTTAGTTCATGTAATTATCTTATCCGTTACCTCTTCTTCGCCGTGGCACAATGGGATGCTTTTGAATGATTTTTTGCAGTATTTAATAATGGCACTGGTTAATCTATGTATCTTCACATTTCATTATTAAAGATGGTTAAAGGATGTATTATGCATTTAACTCTAAAAATTTTCAACTTTAACATATCAGTACACACACGGCATTTCTCCAAAGCTGAGAATAAATTAAGACTGATGATGTTTACACCACAATTATGTTTATCTAATTTACCCAACATATAATGACCAAATAACCACTATTTCTATAATTTCTCTACCCAATAAAATTAAACACTATTATTGATAACAACAATTATAAAAAATAATAATAATAATACTGCCTTTATTACTACGAGTCATAGTCATCCAACTTAGAGGAAAGAGTCTTTCCGAAAGACACCCTAATACTGTATGTACTGTATGTTACAAGCCTCAAAAGAAGCAAATACAACCTATCGTCTTTCAAACACTTTATTATCACGGCCTACCAAACTCTTCTTTACAAAGAAATTATCTATCTTATAAGTGCGTCTTAATTCGCAGAAATTTGTTGGTGTAAATGAATGATAGGCTTTTCGAATGCCCTTCAACCAATAACGACAAATAGGTGGTAAAAAACAAGAAACAGGGTAACCAAATATGTCGCATTCCTTCCGTAATTTCACTACAAGCTCGCCTTGTGAATTGACTGCATCAATGTAGGCCAATGCTTTCTTAAACTGTACAAATCTCATCTTCTTCAATTCAACAGAGGGATACTTTCTGCCATAATGTGCTGCCCACTTCTCCAATATCAGCCACTTTTCATCCTTGCTTCGATGCTTTCTCGGAAAATGTATAATGTGATTCTACACCGACAAAAACAAAACAAAACAAAACAAATTGTAGATCAAATTCTTAGAGTGTAGGTTCATGATTGACATTCCATTCATGTATATAGATCAATGCCATAGTTGTTAAAGCGCTAGGCAAAGCCTCGACAAGCTTAGGTCGGTCGCCTGGGCATGCTAGATGATCATAGAAAAGGTTAAAAATCGAGGCCAATTGACCAGAAAATGTGCACATAAAGGCCAACTACTATCAAACAAAATATTTAAATACGCCTTGTGAGTAGTATATTCTCTAACGACATAAAACATATGCATGCGCCATCGTATGCAGTATGTCCTAACCACCCCCAATGATATAAACATACATCCACCAACTCAGATAGGAGTACTAAGTACTCAAAAGTTTCAAAATGCACACACACAACCCTCTTTTTGTACACCATATTGTAGAGGCAACCTCACCTACCTTCTAGACGCAAAGACATCAATTCTTGACAACTATGGATCAATGGAAGCAAAACTCTACAGCAATAGAAGACCCTCGGATGTGGAGAATCACCCAACCCTCCACCCACTCATGCACATACACACCACACACAAAAGCCATTAGTTATATACATATATATATATATATATGGTGATTGACAGCAATAGAATTCGCTCCATACAAAAAACAGGAAATGAATATGAGTTAAGAGTTGTAACATAAAGCCTACAGGCTGTGGATCACAATTCTAACACCATAATCAAAGCAGCTACTTTTAAGTCTAAAGAAGGAAATCATATGATCCATTATGTATGTAGTAATGTTCAAAAAGTGCTAATTTTAATCAACTTACTTCCCCCGTGAAAACTGAGCGAAACAATACCTCCTTTTGTACCTGTGTTTTGTCCTTGATAAATGGGGGACATTTTCATCCGGTTTCTCTCGGCACCACGGACCTCTTATGGTAAAGGCTGCCTGACAGATCGAGGCCTCTCGATCATTTCCTCCCGATACCTATGAAGCCACTGATCTATTATTTTTTCACAAATCTTTATTTTTTATTCAGGCTCAAAAGCTCAATTGGAGACCACTCACTATTTAAGGCTTCGGATTTCTTACAGGATAGGCCAACAAAGGCCTCTCCGGCTTCATCCAGGCTCCCATGATGCGTGCCTCAAACCTTCTATTCCAAAAGGCATTACAAAAGGATTTCAGAACTTTCGTTATAAAAGTCGGAACTCAGAAAGGACCTCGTATGTATCTGAGTTTATCAAGGCCCTTACTATTCAATTCAAATTTATCTAAAGGCCTCAGGGCACTTTCAAAGTCTATAATACACTGAACGAAAGGTATCAGGCTTTATTTCCCACCTTACATGCATATGGTGATTGACAGCAATAGAATTCACTCTGTACTATTCCCTAAACGTGCCATGTCAAACACAAGCGAGGAGCAATAGGTATCCAAAAGCCTATGACCCAGACAACAAAACCCACAAAGTTTGACAAGCAAAACAAGATCGAGCATCAATAAGAAATTGAAATAATGTTCAAGTATCACGGCAAAATCAAAATTCAATGCAAACAGCTGCATCAGGAGCAATTGAGCAAACCGCATGATTGAATCAGCAATTGATAATAAATCAAGAAGCAGACAGCAAAACATGATATCATGGATCGAACATTTCACAACAAAATATCTTATGTTTATTAATTGTTGGTGAATCAAAAAGCTATTATCTTTGTCAGTGACAAAAACAGGACAGGATTATGAGTTTAGCGAGGCAAACTTAAGGCTATGGATCACAATTTAAACACAACACAATCAACAAAGCAGCTACTTTTATGTCTAAAGAAGAAAGTCATATGATCCATTACAGCTAATTTTAAGTCTAAAGAAGAAAATCATATGATCCATTATGTATATATTAATTAATGCCCAAAAGTGCCAATTTCCTCTGTAGTTACCTCCAACGATTCCCAGTCAAGTTTACCCAGATAGTCAAGGTATCTCTTTTCTACTTCCCCGGTGAATGCTGAGCCAAACCATACCCGCTTTACGTCGTCCTTCATAACTGTGGGACAGTCTTTCTCTTTTTTACCAGTTGGAATATAAGTAACCTTACGATTCATAAAAGACCTCGCCTATACCAATGATGTTAACATCCGCGTCATCGGAGAAACCATGTAAGGTCTGCACTTGATCCCATTCCCCGCTGCTATTGAAGCCCCCAGCAATTGATTCATTTTTTGCAATCCACGTCCAACCCTAATTTTTTGGTTTTTTTATGTTTATCTTACTATTAGTAAGAGCAAAAAAACCCAGCCCTAGGAATGAGCCACGACAGCCTTTTTCTTTCCTTAGGCAAAATTTCTGCTCTCTCGACACGTGGTCATTCCATTCCTTTTTTTTTTTTTTTTTCAATATCAAGCTTATCTTCTTTCTCAAAAAAAAAAAATAAAAAAATCAAAGCATATCGGGGAAGCTTCGTTCTTGCCATACGCCGTCGGTCTGCCTCTGCCTGCACTTTCGTCTCACCTTTTACCTATCCCTTAGGTTTTCACATCATGAAGAAAAATTCGACCTTGTGTCCTTTGCTGATGGAGGTCCGAAGGTAAATCTGCTGGGTAATAGAATGAATATCTTTATTGGTGAGGGGCCATCTAATCAAGCATCAATCAAGCAAGGTTCATTAATCCAAGCATAAAATCGAAATTACACGATGGATATATGGGAATTGCGGTTTGAATCTCAGCTTTCAAGGCCTAATTACCGGGTAAGCCTGCGATGTGCTGTGTAATATGTAAAATTTCTCTTCCTTTTGAATCTTTATTTTCTTTTCACTTGGTAAACACATGCCAAGAGAACTAAGCATTTGCTCCATTATAGTTCAAATGCCAAACTGTCACAGACCATGACTCTTCTCAGGAACAATAAAAGCATTTGCTCCAATTTTATACTTCAGGTCCGCCTCTTCCGAGTCCTTGTTGGTTAATCAGATTTTTTATTTTTGTTCGTATGCATTGGCTTCAGAAAGCTGCTGTAAAAGCACACTGAAGAACTTTACATTGCAAGTATATTATTGAACATGTGTTTCTTGTTTCTTATCATCATTATTATTATTTAATTTTGATGGTTCTGTTATTCTGCAGACATCTGTGGCTACAGATACAAAGGTGTTTGTGGTAATTATGTTTGATAGGGTTGCTAAGGTTCTCTTTGGCTGCTCGCAGATGAATTTTTCGATTTCGTCAAAATCATCCTTTTGCATGTATTGTATTTCTACTGAAAATGGAAATTCTATTGTAGAATGCGTTTATAGCACCGAACTCGAACGGTTAGATGCATGACTAAGTATGTAAGAAGACAATGGCGTCTTTAGTGGTTTCACTCCAAATCCACCATTTTGGGCACCACAGTAGTGCAACGCAATCGATTCTAGAGCTGGGAGTCTACTTTCCTGTGATCGATTCTTAGCTCTAGAATCAAGTTTTCGTCTTTTGATTATTTTCAGTGTGAGGCCTTGCCAAAAACGGTGTTGTGCCACTAAAGGCGCCATTGCTTTATCGGAGGCATTCTATCTTCTTGCACACTTAACATGTTAGCACTTTGATGTGCAATGGAGAGGCTGCATAATAGAATTTCCGGTATATGATTTCTGGATGATGTCAACCAATATGACTTATTTTCTGCTTCAATTCCAGTTCATACTTTATCTATGTGCATCCTTCTTTTTCCCCTTTTTAGTAATTGATAAATTTCAGGCTAACCGTGAAAATAACCATATGCAATGCAGTAAAATGTTCTTTTTATGATCTGAAAGGCTTTTTGAATGCATTACACAGTATTCAGTAATGATTTAGCAGTGTAAGAACATTTCTCTCATTTCCTATGTTCTTTTGGCAGTTGCTAATGCCGGAAAGTTTATTGAAGGAAAGATGTTAAGAATTACTCGATACATTTCTCTCATTGCCTTTTTCCACTCTTTGCTCGTAATATTTGTACTGCATATATATACCTTAGTCCTAAGTCTTAAGCATATGCATGTTCAAGATTTCGCGGGAAAAAAACGAGATTATGTGTGTAACATTAGGAGCAGGTGTAGCATCCATTTTGAAATTATGTGACTGTAGGTTTGTTTCTGAGGTCTGAATCGATTAATTGTCTGAATGAATTAAGTGTTGAATATTGACTATGTCTGAAGATAGAATGCTAAAGTTATAAAGTTAATAATAGGAGCAGATAACAAGCTGTTGATATTAATACATACAAAATATAATGTTTTAGTGAATCTAAACATAAAATGGTTGCCACTTATCTCATCGAGTGATACAATCCATCGCCTACAAAATTCGTTTGCACTTAAAAGGGATTGTCTAAATGTAACTACCACCTAATTTGTTCGGATTAAGTGATAAGTGTGTTAGCAAAGCTTTAGACATGACTCCAATCGGTGGCAGCTTAAGATCATGTTTCAAAGTTTGCATTTCAGCTAGCTATTTATTAGTTCTTGTTGTGGAGGTAATTGCCTGACAAAAGCTAGATAATTGACATTGTAATTATATTTTGCTGGTTCCACGGGCCTTTTACTTTATGGATTGCCGTCTTTATACAAATATTCTTGATCAGAAGACACACAATTTGGTATTTCTTAAAGTGCAATTATGTTGTTTCTGGTTTGCACATTGTGGTTATCGTTGATTAGTCTTGCTAATGTCTATTGATCATATTACTTGAGAATGACTTAATTTTGTAACCCTTTGATGTATTTAACTACTATGGTACTGGTTCTTTTGGGTTCAGATACTTTTGCAATTAGTTTTAGCTGCACCGCACTTTTCGTTTACAATTAGTTTTTGTTTCATCTCAGCCTTTTAATTTTCGTAGAGTTGTCAAGAATACAGAAAATACTTGGAGCACGTTGATTCATATCATGTATGTTGAGTCCATGAAAAAGGTTGGGCCATTTAGGCGTACTCGATGCAGCCTTTATAACTGTTATATGTTATGCAAAAAAAGTCTTTATAAGAGCCTTGAACTCCCCTGTATCAGCTATTAGTGCTTGAAGTACAACAACTATCTTACATTTTTTTTTCTTTTTTGTGTGTGTGTGTTTGTAGACCTGAACTATTGATGTCTTTTAGGGTCCCACTGAATAACAAATTGTATCTTATCAGGTAAATCAAGTTTGAGACTTTCACTCTTGCAGTGGAACGGGGGCTACTATGATCTTACAACAAATTCTAGCTTCTGCTGTCGGAGAGGATAATATCAAGAATGAAAGTAACGTTGTAGACTTCAAGGATGATGGTCAAAAGGCAAATTCCCTGCAGATTTTCATTTCTTTATTTATTCTTTAAAGTTCCCAGTGTTTTGCTTTGTCAAATACTGAAGTTACTATATATATAGGTAAATATTAACTTCAGTATTTTACTGAAGCAATGTGTGATTGAAGCTCTCTTGCACGGGAAACAAGTGTTTTGCTTTGTCAAATACTTTGGAAGTGAATTCCGTGGCAATCCTATGAGGAAATATCCCATACTAAAGCTTTACACCGAAGAGGAAGTCATTAAAGCAAGGCAAGTTGCGGTTGGTGCATTCACCGAAACCGGTGCTCCCTCTCGCCTGGCTGGTTCGGGTGTTGGAACAAGCTGAGGAGACAAGCAGCTTTTCAGCCCATTAACAAAAGAAATTCTTCAGGAAATTGAGGACGAATCTATTGACAAAGCTGTGCTTGATGTGTAGCCTCCGGTCACAAAGAGGACCTTGTTGTTTGGTGAGAATTCAGCCAAGGAAATTAATGATGATGCAAACAGTTTAGCCATTCCAGTAAATGAAGAACATGGTGCTGCAGTTCTTGTGGGTGAAAGTCCAATCAAGAAATTCAAGAATAAGGGAGGAGAGAAGGATAACTGACTCAAGTTGTGTCATCTATGACTATAATTAATGTTGTTTTGTATTCTGTTTTGCTTAATAGTCCAGTTGGTATATTATAGCCCTTAGTACTTGCACCATATAGTATATAATGGTTCAATAATATACATAACTTTTGGCCTACATGGTTAAAAACCTTGCTTATTTTGTTATCAAATCCTCATCAGACATGTACTATTTTATGTATTTCTGTAAACTATGTCATATCATAGATATGATAGCTAGCAAGCTGGTTAATCTAGGCAATTATCTACTGTATGTAGTACCGTGTGTTGTTTTTCTCACTTATTCCCTTCTGTGTTAGTCCAATACTTTAAACCATTTATTAAAAATGCACGTACTGTAGTGGGCATGCCGTGCTTTGCACGGCAAATAATATCACTAGTTACTTTATTAAGTACGTAGCGCGGTAGCGCAAGCCCTCCAAAAAAAAAAAAAAAAAAAAAAAACGTAGCGCACGTACTTAAAACAACACAAACCGAACCAATAATCAAATCAAATCAAAATCTTTTTATTTTTCGGTTGTAAATCTTGGATTGGTTTTTCTTACTTTCAATAAAACCAAACCAATTCGAAAAAATATATATATGCTTAGAAATAACAAGTCTTGATCATGACCCTAATATTAAATTATATATCTTGATTGTTTCAAATATAACACTTTATCTGGAGAGGTTAAGTACATGTTTTCATACTTGATCTAAGCTTAATTTGTCACAAGAATTATGTCACATTTCGAGTTGTTTTTATTCCTGTTTTAATTTAATAATTAGACCAGTGGTTGAACCTGACTTTGGGTTAACAAGTTAGATTAAGTCGAGCTGGTTTTGGAAGGCCTTTAGTCGTTGCCTTCACCAGGGGTGCTGGGTTGTTAGGAGCTAGGCCTTTCTCTTTCCTTTCTGTTTGTATTGCTGTTGGGATTGTTGCTAGATTGGTAGTATAAGGGAATCTGCTTGTAATGGAGATGGGCATGCGAATCATAACTAATCTATTGTTCCCTATACTCTTTTTCTACTATCTTATCTTCTCTATTCTTCTCCTCCTTCTATATTCTGAGAATTTCCCCCATTTCTGTTCTTTTCTCCGATTCTCTGGAAATTTTGGTCTCTTTTCGTGACAAGTGGTAGCAGAGCTCTACGATTCTCGGAATGGCCGATGGGACTCGCTCAAAGACTGCTGAAGAAATCCCTAAATCACAAGCGAAAATTAATGAAGAACTATTCCGATTTCGAGCCGAAATGAAGGAGGACTTAAACCAGTTCAGAGTTCAGCATAAAGAAGAAATGGATGATTTCAGGTCGAAGATAGAACGTCTACTGGCAGCAGTCGAAGAACCTTCAAGGAATAAGGCACCCATGGAATTTGAAGTCCGTTCACCTCCCCTACTGCCAACACCTTCTTCTGCCACAACGAAGCATAACCAACATGCCCAAATTGTCAAATCTGATTATGAAAGTTACGAGATAAAGCATCCTAAGCTTGATTTCCCAGTTTTTGAAGGAGTTGATCCAAGGGGCTGGGTTAGGAGATGCGAGAGGTATTTCCACATCAATCGCACTCCTGAGGATCATAAGGTGGGAATTGCAGAGCTGTATTTGAGAGGAACAGCAGATGCATGGTATGGTGGATGGAGACCCGAGTACCCACAAGTATCCCGACACTTCTTTAGTAGAGAAATCTGCAGGAGGTTCTGCAACAAGGCACTTGAGGATGTGTTGGACGAATTTGAAAAGCTGAGGCAGTCTGGTACAGTGGAGGAATATTTGGACAAGTACGAAGACCTCAAATCCCTAGTCAAAGAAAACAATCCAGGTCTGCCTGACACTTATTATGTTAATAGGTTCATTGGAGGATTGAGGGCTGATATCAAACCTTTGGTAAGGCTGATGGAACCCAAGACCACCATCAAGGCTCTTGAGATTGCTAGGTCACAAGAGGCTATGTCTGATTACATAGTGACCAAGGCAAGAGGAGGGATTAAGCCTGTATCTACACAGAAGACCACCCCAAATAGAGCACCAGATCCCCCTCCCAGACCAGCTGTTGGGTTTAACAGATCCATTACCCCTGCCCAGTTACAAGAGAAAAGAGAAAAGGGACTTTGCTTCAGATGTGATGAAAAGTTTGTTCCAGGACATAAGTGTAAGAACAAGGAACTGAACTTCATCCTAACTGATGGAGATGAAGTATTGGGAGAAATTATCACTGAAACACCATCATCTGACAACCAGAATACTGATGAGTGGTCTTGTGAATTCTCACAGCTTTCACTTAACACCCTCACTGGTCAATCATCAGCAAGTACAATTAGAATACAGGGCCAACTAAAGAAGAAGAACATCTCAATCCTGATTGACAGTGGTAGTACACAGACATTCCTAGACAGTAAATTGGCAAAGGACCTGCAATGTGTGATGGAATCTGCAAAATCTATGATAGTAACAGTTGCTGATGGTAGCCACATGACAAGTAGTTCTGTCTGCCCTAATCTACCATGGCTAATGGGGGGAGGGGGGCACAGGTTCCAACATGATGTGAGACTCATTAAATTAGGAGGATGTGATATGGTCCTTGGAGTGGGCTGGTTAAAGAAATATAGCCCTATGCTGTTTGATTTTGAACAACTAAAGCTTTCATTCAAAAAGGATGGGGAAGATATCACCCTTAGTAGTACGGTGGATGAGGCACAATTGAAATTCATAAGTTGTAAGGGCCTAACAAACACACTCAAGGAAGGAGCATATGGGCTGCTGGGTTGTTTTTATTCCATGCAGTCTGTGGTTATAGAGGAGACATCAATTGCACCTGTCATTCAGGACCTGCTGCGATCCTATAGTGATGTGTTCCAGGAACCAGTGGACCTACCGCCAGACAGGGAATGGGTCCATGATATCAACTTACAGGAGGGTACCTCTTCTTTTAAACTGAAGCCTTACAGATACTCTCATCATTTAAAGGGAGAAATTGAGGAACTTATTGAAAATATGCTCAAACAGGGGATCATCCAACCAAGCAACAGTCCATTTGCTTCACCCATGTTGCTAGTCAAGAAAAAGGATGGAGGGTGGAGGCTATGTATAGACTATAGAAGACTAAATGAACACACCATCAAGGATAGTTTTCCCATACCAATCATTGATGAGTTGCTAGACGAATTGGGGCATGCTCAGTGGTTCACCAAGATAGACTTGAGATCAGGGTTCCACCAAATCAAGATGAGGGAGCAAGACATAGGGAAGACAGCATTTGTAACCCATCAAGGGCACTATGAATTTAAGGTGATGCCCTTTGGGCTGACTAATGCACCCGCAACCTTCCAGAAGTGCATGAATGGTATCCTTAAAAAGTTCCTCAGAAAATCTGTTTTAGTTTTTTTTAATGATATTTTAATTTATAGTGCTGATTTGACTTCACATGTTAAGCACATAAAAGAAGTGTTAGAGGTTTTGAGGGAGCATAAATTTTTTTGCTAAAATCAGTAAATGCTCATTTGGACAACAGAGAGTTGAGTACTTGGGTCATATCATCCAAAATGGCCAAGTACAGGCAGATCCTAAGAAGGTTGAGGCAATGCAAAATTGGCCAAGACCTGCCACTGTAACAGAGTTAAGGGGATTCTTGGGTCTTACGGGCTTTTATAGAAGGTTTGTAAAGCATTATGGGAGCATTGCCAGGCCCCTAACAGACTTATTAAAGAAGGATAGTTTCAATTGGACTCAAGAGTCAGAAACAGCATTCCTAGCACTCAAGAATGCTATGTGTGAAGCTCCTGTTCTTGCCCTACCAGACTTCTCCATTCCTTTTTGTATTGAGACAGATGCCTGTCAGACCGGTGTTGGAGCAGTATTACAACAGAGAGGGAGACCTATTGTTTACGACTAATTTTATGGTTTTTATCGAGTTATTTCGTAACATTATCTCCCGTGTTTTAGTGATTTTTATAGAAAATCACTCGCCAAAAGGATAAATTGAGCAAATGAGTTTTAAAGATAATAAATTGCAAAAGTGGCTGATTTATGTGTTTTTATCGTTGGTTTTATGTTTATTTGGATGTTGTTACACTTTGCAATATTTTGGATATCTTGTAGATGCATATCTTCGGTCTAAAAGAGGTGTTTAGAGGGTTAGAAGAAGATGCCACAAGTTTACGAGTTCAACGGAGCAAATTTTCCTAAGTACTTAAATCGTTACAAATTTTCGACGGAGATTTGACCCAGCTTAGAGGCATTTTCAGGGGAGGACTTCTTCATGAAAATTGTAGATCATTGAAAGAGCTTTCCAACGCACTTTGAATTACGTCAATCGGACTTCTACAACTCAAATGGTGGTCAAGTGGGTAATCAATTTCGGTAAGTGGAAAATCCCGTAAACGACTCGGGATACGACGGGCTAATCAAAAAGGCGTTTTCTGAAGAAGAGTCCTTAATGAAAGTTGTAGAGTTTTCCGAGAGCTTAATTATGACGTTCGGATCATAATTTTTGGAGGTCTACAACTCAAGATATGAATTTTAGAAGTTTGAGTCCATTCTCAAACTAGCTTCCAGGGAGCCAAAATTGATACAGAGTCTTCAGACGCCTTGCAAACGAACGTTTAGCCTCCGTCCAGACTCTCAGCACAGCCGACATACAGCTTCTAGCCGACATACAACCCTAATAATCCAATTAATATTCCGGCCGCAAGAATTACACAGCATGGAAATTCCTAATTAAATTAGGAATTATTTCCACCGCCATGCACATTATCATTCAACCGACCTATTACCTCTATAAAAGGACAGCTGCTTGCAACCCTAAAGAAATCATCCCATAATATTACAAATCAAATACACAGCCGGATTATTCAAGCAACAGCAGCGGCACTTTACTGGTTCAAGGCCGGTCACCCGAGCCTTGTGCTCGGGTGATCCGGGTTAGATTAGGATGTCTTTTTTTTTTTCCGTTTTCGATTCATGGATTCAATCATGTACCAAACTACGTGAGTTTATTTATTTAATTTATTCAGTCCTTATTCGTTTTTTATGATCTTTAATTTATTTTGTATCGTTCTATGATTTTGATGCTATGATGTGAATTAGATCGAGAGATCGATTTGCTATTGATACGTTTACAACATACGGAAGTTGCGTAGACTAGATCACCATAGAAAGATAGGATCTTTAATCATTAATGATGACAAATTAATGGATTAATTATCTAGGTTGTTAGATTCTAAAATACGAGAGTTAACTTTGAATCTACACCGAGTTTTGTTTGGTAAATCGATCTCAACATTCGGAAGATGAGAGATTGATAAATTGGACTCACTAAGGAATTAGGAATCCATAGCTTGAGATTAAATTCACTAAGGAATTAGGGATTTGTATCTCGTGTAAAGGTGAAACCACAATTTGAATTAAAATCATGAGATGAACTAGGATTGAAATCACTTGGTTTGTGCATGTTTGATCCCATGTATATTTAGTTTATGTTTTTATTATTTGTTATAGGTTAGATTTATTGTAGTTGATTTATTTGTTCTTTCGTTTATTCGTTTTCCTAAGTAACAATTTAGGAGATTAATTAGATTAGATTCAACATCCCTTTTCCCTGAGGATCGATACCCGTACTTATCCAACTTTACTAGCAACTACCCGGTATTCGGCCGGTTAGGAGGTAGTTTTGCATGGTAGTATAGGTTTATAAATTTTCTTTTGTTTTAATGATGCAAAATCTCTCCAACAAAAGTGGCGCCGTTGCCGGGGAGTTGCTAGTAAAGTTGGATAAGTACGGGTATCGATCCTCTGAGTCTGACAAAAATGTTTTAGATATTCTCTACTATTTCTTTTTGGGATATGTATGTTTTGTAAAGTGCCTGTTATAATTTTAGAATATTTCTAACTCAGATGGGAAACCGGGCTAGTTTTGGTTTGAATACCTTCCAAATTATGGAACTTAGTGGAAGTTTATTATGGCTATGCACACACTCACTTGGGTGAACTTCTAAGTTATTGAATATACTTCATATTTGTATGGATGTTTATTTGTCTCGAGCTTGGCTTTGTTTTGTTTTGCTCGGGGACGAGCAAAAAGATAAGTGTGGGGGTGTTGTTTAGGGCTAAATTATAGTGATTTTCACATATATATTATACATCAATTTCCCCTATATATGTATTCCTTTCATAGAAATTGAGCTATATATTCAAATATTGAGTGAATGAGGTTTTCAACGGTTAAATATGAAAACGTATCAATTTATACGATTATTTGATTGTTTTATATGGTTTTGGATATTGTTACGTTTTTGTGGTGTTTGGATGCAATGTAGATACATGTTTTTGACTTGGAAGAGGATAAAGATGGAGATAAAGCTTGGAATGAAGCTTTCAAGCAGCCGAACTTCCGATGCAGTTCTTGATATGATATACACTGATTTGACTCTCGACCTCAAGAGAAGAGTTGTAGTGCTTGAAGAGAGGATTCTACAGGATTTTGAATCACTTCATTCCGACCTATGAGGCCCGAGATATGAGCGTTACAAGTTTGGATAATGATGCTGTGGTATTGGAAAATTCCGAAATATACTCGGGATACGACGGGCTAATCAAAAAGGCGTTTTCTGAAGAGGAGTCCTTAATGAAAATTGTAGAGTTTTCCGAGGGCTTAATTATGACATTCGGATCATAATTTTTGGAGGTCTACAACTCAAGATATGAATTTTAGAAGTTTGAGTCCATTCTCAAACTAGCTTCCAGGGAGCCAAAATTGATACGAGTCTTCGGACGCCTTGCAAACGAACGTTTAGCCTCCGTCCGGACTCTCGGCACGCCGACATACAGCTTCTAGCCGACATACAACCCTAATAATCCAATTAATATTCCGGCCGCAAGAATTACACGATGGAAATTCCTAATTAAATTAGGAATTATTTCCACCGCCATGCACATTATCATTCAACCGACCTATTACCTCTATAAAAGGACAGCTGCTTGCACAGCCGGATTATTCAAGCAACAGCAGCGGCACTTTACTGGTTCAAGGCCGGTCACCCGAGCCTTGTGCTCGGGTGATCCGGGTTAGATTAGGATGTCGTTTTTTTTTCCGTTTTCGATTCATGGATTCAATCATGTACCAAACTACGTGAGTTTATTTATTTAATTTATTCAGTCCTTATTCGTTTTTTATGATCTTTAATTTATTTTGTATCGTTCTATGATTTTGATGCTATGATGTGAATTAGATCGAGAGATCAGTTTGCTATTGATACGTTTACAACATACGGAAGTTGCGTAGACTAGATCACCATAGAAAGATAGGATCTTTAATCATTAATGATGACAAATTAATGGATTAATTATCTAGGTTGTTAGATTCTAAAATACGAGAGTTAACCTGAATCTACACCGAGTTTTGTTTGGTAAATCGATCTCAACATTCGGAAGATGAGAGATTGATAAATTGGACTCACTAAGGAATTAGGAATCCATAGCTTGAGATTAAATTCACTAAGGAATTAGGGATTTGTATCTCGTGTAAAGGTGAAACCACAATTTGAATTAAAATCATGAGATGAACTAGGATTGAAATCACTTGGTTTGTGCACTGTTTGATCCCATGTATATTTAGTTTATGTTTTTATTATTTGTTATAGGTTAGATTTATTGTAGTTGATTTATTTGTTCTTTCGTTTATTCGTTTTCCTAAGTAACAATTTAGGAGATTAATTAGATTAGATTCAACATCCCTTTTCCCTGAGGATCGATACCCGTACTTATCCAACTTTACTAGCAACTACCCGGTATTCGGCCGGTTAGGAGGTAGTTTTGCATGGTAGTATAGGTTTATAAATTTTCTTTTGTTTTAATGATGCAAAATCTCTCCAACACCTATATCCTTCCTCAGCAAGGCATTCAAAACTAGGGAACTAGGACTATCTGATGGAGGTCAAGTTAAATTATTAACTCGATGCCTACTAACACACTAGCAAGAGAACTAGGTTCAATTGTAGTATAGCCAGATAGAGTCGAGGTCGATCCCACAGAGACTCGGCACAAATAAAACACAACTTTATCCTATTAGAACTAAATTGAAAAGGCGGTCTACGACCAACTAAATGCAGTAAATAAAATAGTGACAACCACAAGACACAAAAAACCACAAAGACAGACTAAAGACTACTAAAACACGGATAATACGGTTGATATTATCTAAACGAATAGTATTGATTACTCTAGTAGATTATAACTCCCCCATGTGAATTAGGATGATAACGAGACAAAACAAACGTCAAAGATTAATTATTATGACTACGGGAGTCATCCCCTAAGGTAGATTTAGCTCCGGTTAGGCCATCTAAATCATCGTGCCTCCATTACGTGGCTTCGCTTTTTAATGCCTCCATCTCATATAACTTCTGACACAATTACGAAACTAAGGATGCCGGTATAAACCGTAACCTCATCTAAGCAACATTCCTAGGGTAAGGCGTACTTCTTAGATGCCGATTCAATCTATATCCTAAGTAACAATCACTTTTTGGGTTTCATGTTAAATTATGATGACAAATAATTAAGTTGATCAGGTTTAATTATTCGTTTTAATTCCAAATCAGAGAATCTAACGTAGTCGAAGCCGATCATAATATTGCCCTACACATCACCACGCTCGGTCGACCGAACGACAGCACTCGGGCGACCGAATGACATGTCTCGGTCGACCGAACACAGTTCTATGTTGGTACAAATCATGATTACTTCTTAACGTTTCTAACCTAAACACATGGGTTCGTAAATTAATCTACATCACGCAATCAATACAAGAAAAACTACTCCATAATAAAATATATCAGATCTACGAATAAAGATTGCATAATTGAATAGTCATACCCTCGAAGACGAGAGTGACTCCCACTCTTTAATGCGCTCCCTAATCGGAGAATCCGACGAATCCACAATGAACGAACATAAAGAAAAGAAAAGAAAACTAAAACTTAAAACTCAAATTGTATAAATTGTTTTGTGTTGTAGTGGTGTGTCTTTCTCAACATCGTGGCTGCTGTTTATATAGGAGTTGTAGCCGACATAGGGAGAATCCAAAAGATTGACATGCATTTATCAACTTAGGCTCGGGTGACCGAACGTACACGCTCGGTCGACCGAATGGCATGGCTCGGTCGACCGAGCCTCCTCTTTACGCGTTTTCAAATTCGGTTCGTCGACTTGTTCCCCACTCCATGCTTTTGAATTGATCTCGATTAATCTTTTCTTCAATACTCCGATTTTCTTCTCTTTTATCTTGAGATCTCCCGATTGCGTGATAATTATCTTCCCGATTTATCATGATCGCAAAATCGCATTTATCACACAATTAATTGCTCTTTTATAATAAAAAACGACTAAATACCAATTATCATATTAATAATCACTTATCATTAAATAATAAATATAAACACGTGATTAAATATGAAATATATATAATTAACTCCGATTTAAGGTTATAATTGATGACATAAATGGGTATATTTTAACCGTCATCAAAATGCCCCCACTTAAACTTTGCTTCGTCCCGAACAAAGCATCAATAAGTCATTCCCCAAGACAACATTTTCTCGTGGTCAACTCATACTTACGCAAGAAACCCGAGTCAACTCATACCGGTCATGCTCATAAGATAAGCATTATTCACTACTCGCTATGAATCGAAGTGATTGTGTGCATGTGCATTGGTTTTATATAAATGTAGCAAGATTAGAGTTTATGCAGACTTCATATCTAAATTCACCAACATCAGCATTCATACTTCTTATGCCTCGCAATGGTTAAAGCACTAGAGCGTATCTATAGGGTTTTTGGACTTGGAGACCGAGTACTACTCAAAGCCTCTAAAAATTCGAATTTTTTTTTTCAATTTTGCATATTTTTCGAATACTACTAATCTCAAGGAAGAAAACTTTTCATAGAGTATCCCCCTATCTTAGATTAAGCATAGCATCGAATATTACCACAAGCGCGGGGCTACTTTGGTAATGTTACTACAAGCCCAGTGTTTTAATCATTGTCAAAAACACAGGTACGTCCCAAGCTTATTACCCCGCTTTTGTTGGCTAGAAGATCAGAATACATCAGTCGACAAATGTCGACACTAGGTCCTCATAACTAATTATCTACTCAATGTACACATACTTCTTTCAATTATTATAACTCATACGGTACTAAGCGATTCACATGTTGAGTAATTGAACAATACCTAACTACTTGCAATTGTTGGCATGAATATCCTTAAGTTTACTAACAATTTATCGCAAAAGTATAATATGACCACGTACTCACGCAACTTGGTTCATTTCCTATTAATTCTAAGTATAAGAACTTCACAAGTTTAAGGGTACGAGTTAAACAACTTGGCATTTATCCATAAAAATTTTAAATTTTAAATTTGGTTCAATATTGTCTCAGTATTCCGTTCCCCTTGACTTTTTCAACATATATTTTCAACATATAGCTAAGTCCCTTTCCCCCCACTTAAACATGGCATTGTCCTCAATGACAAAAATAAATGAGAGTTCAAGATGAAAGACTTAGCTCTGGAAACGGCTCTCAAGTAAAGGAACAATATCGGAGTAATCATCGGCACAGCGTGGAGAGACAGACACATCATGTATAAACAAACAAGCTCCACGAATTCGTCAAATACCATGTCTATGGAAGTTATAAAATAACGTGGCAGTAATTAGATATAGATATCTAAAAACAGTTTAAGCCACTTTACTTTATACTGCCATGGACAAGACCAAAAGGGATTTAAACCTAAATAAAAACTCACATGACGGCTATGAAGGAAAAAACCTCGTTTATTCCGAACTTAGACTCGGAACATGGCGAGATGAAAAAAACCGTGATAGGCGCATGCTACTTTATTAAAACGAAAAACGAAAAAGATAGGTATAGGTAGTAGTTCTAAGTTTATAGTCGCTAGCTCGACTCAGCTCAAGATGGTTTATTCATAGACAGGGTCATCGAGGTACAAAACCTCCTCCTCAGCAGCAGGCGGAAGCTCGTGATAATGCTTAATACGATGTCCATTGACCACAAATCTGGACTCGTCTTTGAAATTGAATAGCTCCACCGCTCCAGAACGAAAGACTTGATATACTTGAAATGGGCCATACCATCTTGATTTCAACTTACCCGGGAAGAGTCTTAAGCGCGAATTATACAAGAGAACCAGATCACCCTCTTGAAAGGTCCTCTCCAGAATCTTTTTGTCATGAAACTTCTTCGTGCGCTCCTTGAAAATCTTGGCATTCTCGTATGCTTCCAAACGAAACTCCTCCAGGCGAGTTAATTCTAACATCCTTTTCTCACCGGCCAACGTCTCATCAAAATTTAGCATCCTTGTTGCCCACATGGCCCGGTGCTCCAGTTCCACAGGTAGATGACATGCCTTTCCAAAAACAATCCTGTACGGTGACATTCCAATCGAGGTTTTATATGCAGTCCTATAAGCCCATAAAGCGTCATCTAAACGTATCGACCAATCCTTCCTAGTCGTATTGACAGTTTTTTCCAGGATACGCTTTATCTCTCGATTGGTGACTTCTACCTGGCCACTAGTCTGGGGGTGATAGGCGGTTGCTAGCTTATGTCGAACCCCATACTTAATCATTAGCTTGTCAAAAGGTTTATTGCAAAAATGACTACCATTGTCACTTATAATCGCCCTAGGCGTCCCAAACCTTGTAAAAATGTTCTTCTTCAAGAATCTAACCACAACCCTAGCATCGTTAGTAGGTGAAGCAATGGCCTCAACCCATTTGGATACATAATCAACAGCAACTAAGATATATCGGTTAGATAGTGATGAAGTGAAGGGTCCAACGAAATCTATTCCCCAAACGTCAAAAAGTTCTACTTCTAAAATGCTCTTAAGTGGCATCTCATTCCTTCGTGAAATATTACCTGTCATTTGACAAGCATGACATGCCTTTGCATATTGGTGTGCATCCTTAAACAATGTCGGCCAATAAAAACCGCATTGGAGGACCTTAGCCGCGGTTTTTTCTCCCCCGTAGTGTCCTCCAACTTCATAGGAATGACAATGCTTCAGGATATCATTATACTCTTCTTCGGGCACACACCTTCGAAAAATATTATCAGATCCTAGCTTAAACAAATAAGGCTCATCCCAATAGTAGTGTCTAAGATCTTTGAAGAATTTTTTCCTTTCTTGGACAGTGAGATTTGGTGGTAGGTACTTTGCGGATAGATAATTGACAAACAAACTAAACCATGGTTGCTTCTTCTCCTTCACAACCTCTATTCGCGAAGAAACCGCAAAGACAATCATCATGTCCCCCGATGGTGGTGATGGAGAAAAGTTGTTCATCGGAAAAGATTCTCCTATCTCGGGTAATTCCTCACCATCCTCTAATTGTAAGCGCGATAGATGATCGGCCACCACGTTCTCACTTCCTTTCTTATCTCGGATTTCTACGTCAAATTCTTGCGGCGGTAGAATCCATCTCAACAAGCTCGGCTTTGAATCTTGCTTTGCTAGGAGATACTTAAGAGCCGCATGGTCAGTCCACACAGTGACTTTAGATCCCACCAAGTAAGATCTAAACTTGTCAAAAGCAAAGATAACGGCCAAAAGTTCATTCTCCGTTGTGGCGTAATTTCTTTGGGCAGCATTCAAAGTCCGACTTGCATAATAGATAGGTCTGAAGATCTTATCTTTTCTTTGACCCAAAGCGGCGCCTACAGCAGTATCACTTGCATCACACATCAGTTCAAACGGAAGATCCCAATCCGGTGCGACTAGAATGGGTGCAGTAATCAGTCTACTTTTTATTTCGTTGAAAGCTTTTATGCACTCATTGGAAAACACGAATGGCACATCCTTGGCCAATAATTCGGTAAGAGGTCTAGAGATTAAGGAAAAGTCCATGATAAACCTACGATAAAATCCGGCGTGGCCTAAAAAACCTCGCAAAGTTTTAAGATTAGTAGGTGGAGGTAATTTCTCGATCACCTCAACTTTGGCTCTATCCACCTCTATACCGTTCTTTGATATGCGGTGGCCTAGTACTATACCTTCCGTAACCATCAAATGACATTTCTCCCAGTTAAGCACAAGATTCGTCTCCTCACATCTCTTCAACACTCGTGCTAGATGTGTGAGACATGAATCGAAATCGTTTCCAAACACGGAGAAATCATCCATAAAGATTTCCAAGAAGTCTTCCACCATATCCGCAAATAATGACATCATACACCGTTGAAATGTTGCGGGGGCGTTGCACAATCCAAATGGCATTCGATTATACGCAAATGTCCCATATGGGCATGTAAATATTGTTTTCTCACGATCTTCAGGTGAGATGTGGATTTGATAGTATCCCGAATACCCGTCAATAAAACAATAGAAAGCATGCCCGCTCAGTCTCTCGAGCATTTGATCGATGAAGGGAAGAGGAAAATGGTCCTTACGAGTTGCATCATTTAGTTTCCTAAAGTCTATGCATACTCGATGACCGGTGATTAGCCTCACAGAATTAACTCATTCAACTCATTGGCTTGCACCGTCAATCCTCCCTTTTTGGGAACTACATGGATAGGGCTTACCCATTCACTATCAGCAATTGGAAATATAATTCCCATTTCTAGCATTTTTATAACCTCATCCCTAACCACTTCCTTTAATTGTGGGGTTAAACGCCTCTGAGGTTGTGCAACCGCTTTCTTTCAGGGTCCACGGAGATCTTGTGCATACATACGCTAGGACTAATGCCCTTAACGTCAGCTATGGTCCATCCAAATTCTCCGTGGTACTCCCTTAGAACTCTCATTAGTTTCTCCTCTTGTAAGTCCGTCAAGGAAGAAGATATGATCAGTGGCAAGGTCTCATCTTGAAGAAATACGTACTTCAAATTTGCAGGAAGAGGTTTTAAAGTCAAATTTGTGGGAGGTTCTTCCAAAGATGTCTTCAACTTTTGACCTGTGAGTTTGAGTTCGAAGTACTTATGCCACGTTGGTCTATGATAGAATCTTTCAATCTCCGCAAAGACTTACTTCCTCTACGGTGTCTTGGGGTCCCTCTACTACATCCCGGCCATATCATCTTCTCCTCCTCACTACTCACGTACTTGACTTCATCTTCTTCTTCTAAGACAAAGATCCAAAAAATCCTTGATACTTTCATGTTGTTGAAATTCTTGAACGATCCTATCAATGGAATCTAACATGAAACATGCATCCTCTCCATCATCAGGTTGCTTCATAGTGTCGAAGACATTGAATGCAACTCTCTCTTCGTTCACTCTTAACACCAACTCGCCTTTGTAAACATCAATTAGCGTTCTACTAGTGGCCATGAAAGGTTTCCCTAATATCAAGGGCACTTCGTAGTTAGCTTCCATATCTAATACCACAAAGTCGACAGGAAATACAAACTTTTCAACCCTTACTAGCACATCCTCAACCACTCCACACGGTTCCTTGACAGAACGGTCAGCTAATTGCAATGTGATTGAGGTCTTCTTAAGATCTTTCATGCCTAGCTTCCGAAAAATAGATAGTGGCATCAGGTTCACGCTTGCTCCTAGATCACACAAAGCTTTGATTAAACATACGTTACCTATGGTGCAGGGAATGAGAAAGCTTCCCGGATCTTTGCATTTTGGGGGTAACTTATGTTGGAGAATGGCTGAGCACTCCTCATTAAGGCATATGGTCTCTAAATCTAGAAGTTTCCTTTTAGTTGAGACGGCGTCTTTTAAAAACTTGGTGTACTCAGGCATTTCAGCTAGTGCTTCAACTAGGGGTATATTGATTTGTAACTTACTAAACATAGCCACGAACTTCTTATACCTCTTATTATCAAACGTAGGCTTCGGCTTTGGTGGAGGATAAGGTAGAGTTGAAGGATCGACATCAGTGAAAATTGGATACTTGTTATTGTAAAGTTCAACTCTAGGGCCAGCAGGTTCTTTATACGTTCTTTGCTTAGGCAAAGACTCGGAAGTATTGGTCTCATTGCTTGGCTCACCATCCTTATTCTTTGTGACTTTTTATTTCTCTTGCAAGGATGGTGGAGTTACCTCCTTTCCACTTCTTGTCATGATCGCATTCAAATCCTTAGGGTTCTTCTCAGTGTTGCTTGGCAACCCTCCAGGAGGTCTAGTTGAGACTTGCTCAGCTAGTTGTCCTATCTGGTGCGTGAGATTTTGGACTAGAGCTTCCTGATTGGTTACCTTGGCATCTGTCTTCCGACAATATTGGCTAAAGTTAGTGGCTAAATCGGCCATAGATTTTGAAAGTTGTCCCATATTGTCGGTGACGACATTACTCGCTTTTCTATCGCAGCTTCCCAACCAAAAGTTTTAGTCTACTCGTGGTACATAAGTGGTAGGCGGTTTAGGCCTTTCTCCCGCATTAATGTCACTATATCGGAATCCGGATGGTTATGATTAGGCCTGTACCCTCCCCCGATATAATTGGCTTCTTCGGTACCAAAGCATTCTCACTTTGAGGTGCTACCTCGATTCCAGCCCCTTTCTCTACTCTTGTCATCCTCTCTTGCATCCCATCTACCTTATTGTTGATAACAGAAAGTTGTTCTAAAATTTTGGTGGATGCACTATCATCAAATATGTCAGCGGCCATCTTCACATTAGCTATGTCATTGCCTCCCCATTGGCTATTCATTGCTATTTGCTCCATCTTCCCTTGTGCCTCCTCAGGAGATAAAAGAACAAACGCTCCATTGCTGGAGGCGTCTACTCTAATTTTCTCGGTCTCTCTCAACCCATGGTAAAAAGTTTGCATTAAAAGCCAAAGAGAGATGTCATGATGAGGACACTTCCTCATAGCTTCCTTGAAACGCTCCCAAGCTTGATCAAAACTCTCCCCAGGTTGTTGCTTAAATCCTAGGATGTCTTGGCGTAACTTAAAGGTTTTTCCTAAGGGAAAATACTTATTCATGAATTTTTGCAACAACTGTTCCCAAGTAGTGATAGATCCAGCTTCTAAAGAGAGAAGCCATTGCTTAGCTTTATCTTTCAAAGTGAAAGGGAAAAGCTTAAGACGAATGTTCCCCTCCGGGATTAATTCTGGTTTCACTGTGCTGACGATTTCCAAGAAATTCGTTACGTGAACACCATGATCCTCGTTCTGAATTCCATGAAAAGTGGAATAGTTGGTCACCATTTGAATTACATTAGGCCTAGGGTGATAGACTTCCGCAGCATCTTGTGGTGCTACGATAGCGGGAATGAATTGTTCAATAGTGGGCGTTGCATAACTTTGCAAAGTGCGCCTTGCTCCTGTTAGGAAATCTACGCGGGAACGCAGCGGAATTCAAAAATTTATTTCCTATCGACCCAAGATCGACTTCGTTTAAGCAATAAACAAATAGATAGTAGACGGTGGTTACCTTGGTTGATCTAAAAGATCGACGCTTTGACCGTCTAAGGAGAGTAGTTCTGCATAGAGCCGCCCAAGTGTTCGGCCTCTACCGCTAGTCCACACGAACACCCCGCCGGAATCCCATCATGGATTGCTATTGGAAAACTCCGGTTGCTAGACCGGCATTTTTCCCCTCTCTCCAACTCTCTATAGGATGCTCTCTATTTTACACAAGAACTATTAGTTCTTGGAATTGTGTTGTACAAAAGAGCTTGACACCCACCTCTTATTTATAGTGGTTGGGGCGCCCCTATCTAGTGTGGAGGAGAAGAAAACCTTTTTCCAATAAAATAAGGAAAATATAATTGATTGATTTATCTCATTTATTATAATATCTCATAATAAATAAATCTAGGATATTGTCAATATCTCATATTGAATATTCCCAAGATATTGTCAATATCTAATATTGACTATATTTATCTTATTACCATAAATCAATTTACACATGTGTATATATCACATATATATATTACACATATAAATCTATATATATATTTACTTTAATACAAAATGTGCACATGCACATCATATGTGCAAGTCACGCACAAATATATATACAAATATAAATATTAATATCTAATATTAATATATGGTAATACCATTAATTAAATTGCACAATCCAAGTGTATCCTATACACATTCAAAATTGCGCCACCTTTAGCCAAAGATTTGGCATCCGAAATATTCTTTAATTAATGTAATACTATTAATATCTTGTATTTAATTTATTCATAATAAATAAATATCACCATATTAATTTACCACTATAACCTTTATAGTCTCGAGATAAACTTTCCTTATTTGGTTATCATCTATAACCACATTTTAATCCGGCTAGATGTTCTTATGTGTGTGACCCGATAGGCTTCCGAATATGTTGGCCGTAGACACAAAGTTCAAATTACGAAAATGCCCTTCATGCCTAACGATCACGGGATAGCGTCTAGCAACACACCGTGACCCCCAATCATCGGAAGAGTCAAATGCAATGACTACTACCTTTCATGTGAAACAGCTTACCGTGTAACTTACAATCCTATCGCTGTAATAATATCCATACGGTCGTTAGTCGAGTGTCAAAACATCAACGACCGTATCTTATAATCTGGATATCAAGCTCTCTCGAAGTAACTCATTTACTCCCACTTTGCAAAGATTCACGAGAGTAAGACATTCCTTATAAGAAGGCCATTTCGGATATTCGATCCCAATCATAGGATACGCGATTCCCGGACGACCAATCATGTATACTCCGCATGCTTCAGTATCATACCCAATCACTACCGCATGATCGCCCCGTGGCTAGGGGAAACCTCAATAGTGTCAAAGCATGACAATCCACACCGTGATGCCATGAAGACTCCGGTCAAAAGGATAATTACACAACCGCCACATAGTGCGACACTTATCTGTGTAAGTGGGTCAGTCTAACGTACGCATTCTCTAATACACGTCCACGTACAGTCCAAGTGTCTCTACACTTCGATAGACGAGATCTATCCCTGCCCTTAAAGACAAAGACATCCAATACGTGCTAGTCTCGTTTATACTATCAATGCCCCGTTTAATAGTACATCGGCCTTTCTGAGACATTTAAGTATCAAACTTATTAAAGTGATTAGAGATCTCATCAACCATAATCGCCTATCATGGTTTCTCTATCACAGCTTAATACTAAGGACGTTATCACATAACAATTCATAATTGGTTCTTTAAAAGAACATATATATGACAACGAAAAAGCCATTTAATATATGTATAAACGTAAAGAAATAGTATAAATGATCCGACCCGGTCGGATCCGGTCCAACCCGATTGGGTTTAGGACACTATTCCAACAATCTCCCACTTGGCCTAAAACCAATCACTCGCACACACAAGACCAAGTTGAAACACAAGAATCTCATGCAATACTCGCAACTAGCCCTAGCCATAAACGGATCGCTATCCGTGGGGACTCAGACTATCTTCATATCACGTTCCAAATAACCAAGTCAAAAGGAACCGCCTCAACACACACACGAATCTCTGACGAGACCCTGGTCCTTGCTTCAAGCAATGAATCCACTTACTATATCAGCTATATAGAAAAGGTGGAAGAACCGTACAAGGTTCAGGAATGAACCTTCTAGATCCATGTACTGCTCCCGCTGTGCCTCCAAGGCAATACTGTGTTTTGGCTAAGTTGTAGAGTTTACAAAGACCCATAGGCTAGAACATTTCCGGCTCAAATTTCACCGTATCACTTATTCAAAGTGACTGCAAACCCAGACCGTAGCTCCCACTCGCCTTCATAAGACTCAGGATATACATCTGTTTAACTATATTTATCTAACTCCAAGTTTCGGTAAACCAGGAATTCTTCCTTAACTTATTTAAGGATATTCTCGACATTTACCAGATTTACTTTCATACTTGCTCATGACTCTTCATGAACTATGAACATCCGGCATTTCCTTTATGATGGTTCCTATCGCAGGAGCGAAGGAAACCTTCCATAAACATCATCTTTCACCTCATCTTTAGGACGAACGTCCTAACATAGATAGATCTTGAGAACACTGGCTAGCAGTATCCCCGTCGCGATCTATGCTAAACTCCTTTTAGCATCACATCTATATAGGTAAACAATAATCTAATAGCAGCTTAAATCTATCACTATAGATTCTTATTTCTAAAATAAGAACTCGCTAATCCAAGTGCTTTCGTAAAAGACCTTGAACTACCAAACATTAATTGATCGTGACATGGGGTGACAATTCTCGAGAGAGATATCCAATACCTTACTCAAAAATCATAACACACTCCCACTACATCTTGCACATTGGGCATATCCTTCTTTTGACCAAATCAAACTCCTTTGATTATCAAACAAAGAAATCGTCTAGAGAAACTTGTTTGAGTCCATAAATGGATCTCGTGGGCTTACATATCATGTTATTGTCTATGAACATCGAGTTGTCTGCCCAATGTCTTCAACACTATCATATAGCCATGATACGAAGTTATAACAAGCATCATCTGATTAGAACTGGGCTCAGCTGGCAGCATAAAGGTAATTACAAGGTTTACACCTCATACCCTTCAGCCGTCACTATAGCCTTATGGTAATCATATTACTATCCATGTCGCCTTTCGGGACACTCCCCTTTAGGTAAGACAGACTAGGTTCACAACCCGGTTGTCACTAATGGAATCTAATTCAGATATTATGGCTCCTAGCCATATTTCTCAATTTTGCCTCTCAAACATTCTTTCATAAGTCGTGAGATATTCATTCTTCAAGATGAACATACCAGCAGCCTTTTCAGGCTTAAGGTCATCCACAGACTTACAGAACTTTTGTGTGCACTGAGCAGTGTTCTACACCTCATCGCTATGTGGCATCCGCTCATGTTCCAATGGTTGAATATATCTTTGTGGTTCTCAAACTCCTTTGAGATTTGATTCACTCCCACTGTTTCTTTTGGAAGAAACACTTCCTTTAGAAGACAACATGTTTGGAGATAAACACCTTTTTCTCCGCGGACGAGTAAATAATGTCCAGCGTGCTAGCTAAGACATTCCACAAAGTCGCATATGTCGTACTAGGCTCCAAGCCTTTCGACTCACCTATGACAACTTCAAATCATCGGTTAAGATAGATTCGACATTATCATCTTCCATATCTAGTATGGAATTTATTCAACCTTTATTCTTCGGAACTTGGTTAAGTATGAGGGCACTATCCCAAAACGGGTAAGGGATACTTCGCATGGCTTGCGTCACACCTTTGTCATATAAAGTGTTGTTGCCATTTAGGGAACACAATCTAATTGCGTATCCCAAAGATGGTATCCTTCAAGGGAGAATCTTATTCCTTTTCGTACGACTTCGAAACACCCTTCGTGTATTAATTAATTCAATCCAATTGAAAATTAATTCCTAAGTAGCTCATCAATCTCATATTCGTACTAGCTCGAACTTTTCGGGCTTTCCGAATTGTCGTACTTCAATAAGTACACTTGACTATTTCCAACAATAGTTATAGAGATTAACAAACAATTATTTGTAGCATTAATTGTCATAAGCCAACAAACATCGGTATGTTTAGGCTTTAGTCAATTTTTCTAGATTTTACAACCTTTTCGAAAAGGGTATTTTAGTCCTCTTTGGATAAGATACGTATAACCCACATGATTCATAATCATATGGTTCAACATCATCAGAATGACGTTTAATTACACGCTTCCCTTCCAGAGAGACTATGTCTAGCGTAACCACAAATCAAGGATAATAACCATACAAATATTTAGTTGAGATCCCATCACTTATGTCATCTATATAGTGACATCAATCTAGTATGTTAGATTCAAAGACCTTCCAACTTTATCGGAATAACATTTATTCTTTACGATTGAATATGTCTCGCTAAATCCTAACAAATAACCGAACTTGTCTTCTTCATAAGAGCCGGAACATAATAACATTTATTTAGTTCCCTTATCGGTTACTAGATCCGGAATATGGTAAGTGTTACAACGTTTGTTTCACCTTCCACATCCGTATTTAATCTTTCTAATTTAATCACACTCGCAAGATATCATATATCTAAGAGTTGACTTGAACTTAGATTGATTTATCTCAACTCACTTGCCTAGAATAGAAACTTCAATAAGTCCTATATTTAAGCACATGCCCTAACTTTCAATTTAATCCTTCAAGCACTTGTAAATGTTTCTTAGTGTAGTCTTCATAAGACTTAAGAAAGATCACAAGAGCCATGTCTTTGATTTCCTTTCATAAAGAAAATCTAAAATTTATTAAATAGTTTATTTAACCTTTTAAATCGTATTTAAAACATTAACTATTTAATTAACCTTTAAGCAATGGTAGAATTAAGTCGATACTTAAATCTTACAATTTTGAAAACAACCTTTCCAAAATTAGACGTGGTCATTCTTATCCAACGTTTGAATTAATTGTCATCGTATGATCGAATGATCATCTTGGATCGTATCCAATATATGACTAATTGGTTGAAACTTATTTCAAATGATTTAATCATATCATGAGCTTCCGCTTTCATTAAAGTCTCGAGTACCGCATCAATTATGTAATCTCCTTGTCTCTAACTACTATAACGGGATTGCTCATGTCATTGCTTATTTTAAAAGGATTAAAATTACTTAACCATATTTGAGAACGTTTCTCAAAATTAACAGTCATAATTTGGTTTTACTAATCGAGAATAAAACATAAATATAAAGTTTGCTAAAACTACAACATAAAAATGAAAATAAAAGAGTGTTGTTGTTTATACACGCAAAATCAAAAATGGTCTTTTGATTTATGATTTTGCTCCCACTAGTCAACTACTCCCAATTGACTTTCAAGAATCTTTCAAAATTCTTTAGTGGCCAAGATCCTATCTGGTTACTCCGATTCCCGACGAGGGCCGATCAACCGGAATAATTCGAAAGGTATGTAACTCTTACCAATCACATCTCTATGTGACTCTTGGTGGTTGACTAGTCAACTCTTTGACAATTCACATCTTTATGTGGTAGTCAACCCCTTGCCTCTAGAATAAGACGGTCCTGACGAGGGCCAATCACCGCAATACTCTAGTCAAGTCATAACCCAATATTCGCGAGATCTCATACGATCATATCTCAATAACGACGATATACCCGTGGTAGGTCAACTCCCGACGAGGGCCGATCAGTTGGATCCGAACAAAGGCTCTTCACCGTCGCTATAATATTGGGAGACAATTTTTCGACTTGATTTTTGTTGTGGAAGTATTTACGTAAATTAATTCACTTAATTAATTTTAATTACGGTCTCATCAAATATATCTATCTCTATAGACATACATCCTACACATTTATCTAGATCGTGCCTAGTCATGCATCTATCGTATCATATAAAATAAATACAAGCACAAAATAAATAAATGCGTAAAGTAACCGGTATGATCAAGGACTTTTCCTAGGTGCGGTTTCGAATACAAACGACGAAACCGCGGGTCACAATCTAAGGGTAGAATGCAAATCGCCAATAGGATCTTTAATGCTCCATTCTCCAATGGGATCTTTATTTTCGTCTTTCTTTGGTCTCCATCTTCTTACGCTCCATTCTTGTTACATTTAATTCTATCTAATAAAATAAATACAACCCGCCGCACACGGGGGGAGCCAACGGGAATGGGATAATTGCGAGAAAATAAACTAGGTCACGTTCTTCATAACGGCCTAGGACAATTTTTAAACCAACGTAAAAAATTAAATCATTCACATCTATCCTATCGGTCGAGTCCATGATCAATCGGGGTCCATATAATCATATTATATCTACTATATCTAATCCATACAATAAAATCTTATGAAAAAGATAAAATTAAAAATTAACTACTTGCGTCTTAATTAATCAATTAACATTTAATCTATTAAATAATTTTATCCAATCAATTAACTAATTAATATTTAATTAATTAAATGATTTTAATCGAAATAAAATTAACGATTAATTTTAAACCGATTTTAATTTTAATTTTAATTAATTAGAACTATTCCAAAAATAAATCAAAATTAAAATTATTTCTCTTTTGTTTCTTTCCTTTTGATTCGTAATCAAAGGGATGCTTTGGTTTCCTAAACCAAATTTGGCTTAGGCTTCGCCACTTTCCAAAATCAAAATTTTGGAAGTGGCCTGCTAGGCCTATTACAAATCAAATATTTGGAAAGGGCTGGCCTATTCCAAATCAAATATTTGGAAAGGCCAAATAATTTTGGTTTAGGCACGCCACTTTCCAAAATCAAAATTTTGGAAGTGGCTGTTTCCTAGGCCTTTTCCCAAATCAAATATTTGGAAAGGCCTGAGGCCTATTCCAAACAAAGTTTGGAAAGACCATTATTATTTTAATGTCATGTGGCATCCCAATGGCCCAAACTATTTGAACCATTGGTTAGCCACATGACACAACTAAACAAAAGATGAATTACCAATCACAACTATGAACCATATTGAATCACAAAATACACAAAACAAAAGAAAGAGACCCGCCAAGCAGCCACCAGCCGACAGCCATAAGGCTGCCGCCGCCGGCCGGCCGCCGGACGGTGGTGGTGCCGCCGCCAGTCGGCCGAGCACCACCCGATCCCTTTTTTTTATTTTTTTTTTTTAATATTCTTTTCGTGTATCGTTTTGCGAATCTAAAATCTTTCATCTTTTAATTACGTGATTTAAACGATAAAATTAACTACGCAAATTAACATGCTTATTGCTTAAGCTCGAACCTGGGCTCGATACCACTGTTAGGAAATCTACGCGGGAACGCAGCGGAATTCAAAAATTTATTTCCTATCGACCCAAGATCGACTTCGTTTAAGCAATAAACAAATAGATAGTAGACGGTGGTTACCTTGGTTGATCTAAAAGATCGACGCTTTGACCGTCTAAGGAGAGTAGTTCTGCATAGAGCCGCCCAAGTGTTCGGCCTCTACCGCTAGTCCACACGAACACCCCGCCGGAATCCCATCATGGATTGCTATTGGAAAACTCCGGTTGCTAGACCGGCCTTTTTCCCCTCTCTCCAACTCTCTATAGGATGCTCTCTATTTTACACAAGAACTATTAGTTCTTGGAATTGTGTTGTACAAAAGAGCTTGACACCCACCTCTTATTTATAGTGGTTGGGGCGCCCCTATCTAGTGTGGAGGAGAAGAAAACCTTTTTCCAATAAAATAAGGAAAATATAATTGATTGATTTATCTCATTTATTATAATATCTCATAATAAATAAATCTAGGATATTGTCAATATCTCATATTGAATATTCCCAAGATATTGTCAATATCTAATATTGACTATATTTATCTTATTACCATAAATCAATTTACACGTACGTGTATATATCACATATATATATTACACATATAAATCTATATATATATTTACTTTAATACAAAATGTGCACATGCACATCATATGTGCAAGTCGCGCACAAATATATATACAAATATAAATATTAATATCTAATATTAATATATGGTAATACCATTAATTAAATTGCACAATCCAAGTGTATCCTATACACATTCAAAATTGCGCCACCTTTAGCCAAAGATTTGGCATCCGAAATATTCTTTAATTAATGTAATACTATTAATATCTTGTATTTAATTTATTCATAATAAATAAATATCACCATATTAATTTACCACTATAACCTTTATAGTCTCGAGATAAACTTTCCTTATTTGGTTATCATCTATAACCACATTTTAATCCGGCTAGATGTTCTTATGTGTGTGACCCGATAGGCTTCCGAATATGTTGGCCGTAGACACAAAGTTCAAATTACGAAAATGCCCTTCATGCCTAACGATCACGGGATAGCGTCTAGCAACACACCGTGACCCCCAATCATCGGAAGAGTCAAATGCAATGACTACTACCTTTCATGTGAAACGATTACCGTGTAACTTACAATCCTATCGCCGTAATAATATCCATACGGTCGTTAGTCGAGTGTCAAAACATCAACGACCGTATCTTATAATCTGGATATCAAGCTCTCTCGAAGTAACTCATTTACTCCCACTTTGCAAAGATTCACGAGAGTAAGACATTCCTTATAAGAAGGCCATTTCGGATATTCGATCCCAATCATAGGATACGCGATTCCCGGACGACCAATCATGTATACTCCGCATGCTTCGATATCATACCCAATCACTACCGCATGATCGCTCCGTGGCTAGGGAAACCTCAATAGTGTCAAAGCATGACAATCCACACCGTGATGCCATGAAGACTCCGGTCAAAAGGATAATTACACAACCGCCACATAGTGTGACACTTATCCGTGTAAGTGGGTCAGTCTAACGTACGCATTCTCTAATACACGTCCACGTACGGTCCAAGTGTCTCTACACTTCGATAGACGAGATCTATCCCCGCCCTTAAAGACGAAGACATCCAATACGTGCTAGTCCGTTTATACTATCAATGCCCCGTTTAATAGTACATCGGCCTAGAGACATTTAAGTATCAAACTTATTAAAGTGATTAGAGATCTCATCAACCATAATCGCCTATCATGGTTTCTCTATCACGGTTTAATACTAAGGACGTTATCACATAACAATTCATAATTGGTTCTTTAAAAGAACATATATATGACAACGAAAAAGCCATTTAATATATGTATAAACGTAAAGAAATAGTATAAATGATCCGACCCGGTCGGATCCGGTCCAACCCGATTGGGTTTAGGACACTATTCCAACAATCTCCCACTTGGCCTAAAACCAATCACTCGCACACACAAGACCAAGTTGAAACACAAGAATCTCATGCAATACTTGCAACTAGCCCTAGCCATAAACGGATCGCTATCCGTGGGGACTCGTACTATCTTCATATCACGTTCCAAATAACCAAGTCAAAAGGAACCGCCTCAACACACACACGAATCTCGACGAGACCCCGGTCCTTGCTTCAAGCAATGAATCCACTTACTATATCGCAACTATATAGAAAAGGTGGAAGAACCGTACAAGGTTCGGGAATGAACCTTCTAGATCCATGTCTTGCTCCCGCCGTGCCTCCAAGGCAATACTTGTGTTTTGGCTAAGTTGTAGAGTTTACGGTGACCCATAGGCTAGAACATTTCCGGCTCACCGTATCACTTATTCAAAGTGATTTGCAAACCCAAGCACCGTAGCTCCCACTCGCCTTCGTAAGACTCGGGATATACATCGTTTAACTATATTTATCTAACTCCAAGTTTCGGTAAACCAGGAATTCTTCCTTAACTTATTTAAGGATATTCTCGACATTTACCGGTTTACTTTCATACTTGCTCATGACTCTTCATGAACTATGAACATCCGGCATTTCCTTTATGATGGTTCCTATCGCAGGAGCGAAGGAAACCTTCCATAAACATCATCTTTCACCTCATCTTTAGGACGAACGTCCTAACATAGATAGATCTTGAGAACACCGGCTAGCTATATCCCCGTCGCGATCTATGCTAAACTCCTTTTAGCATCACATCTATATAGGTAAACAATAATCTAATAGCAGTTAAATCTATCACTATAGATTCTTATTTCTAAAATAAGAACTGCTAATCCAAGTGCTTTCGTAAAAGACCTTGAACTACCAAACATTAATTGACTGTGACATGGGGTGACAATTCTCGAGAGAGATATCCAATACCTTACTCAAAAATCATAACACACTCCCACTGTACATCTTGCACATTGGGCATATCCTTCTTTTGACCAAATCAAACTCCTTTGATTATCAAACAAAGAAATCGTCTAGAGAAACTTGTTTGAGTCCATAAATGGATCTCGTGGGCTTACATATCATGTTATTGTCTATGAACATCGAGTTGTCTGCCCAATGTCTTCAACACTATCATATAGCCATGATACGAAGTTATAACAAGCATCATCTGATTAGAACTGGGCTCAGCTGGCAGCATAAAGGTAATTACAAGGTTTACACCTCATACCCTTCAGCCGTCACTATAGCCTTATGGTAATCATATTACTATCCATGTCGACCTTTCAGGGACACTCCCCTTAGGTAAGACAGACTAGGTTCACAACCTGGTTGTCACTGATGGAATCTAATTCAGATATTATGGCTCCTAGCCATATTTCTCAATTTTGCCTCTCAAACATTCTTTCATAAGTCGTGAGATATTCATTCTTCAAGATGAACATACCAGCAGCCTTTTCAGGCTTAAGGTCATCCACAGACTTACAGAACTTTTGTGTGCACTGAGCAGTGTTCTACACCTCATCGCTATGTGGCATCGATCCGCTCATGTTCCAATGGTTGAATATATCTTTGTGGTTCTCAAACTCCTTTGAGATTTGATTCACTCCCACTGTTTCTTTTGGAAGAAACACTTCCTTTAGAAGACAACATGTTTGGAGATAAACACCTTTTTCTCCGCGGACGAGTAAATAATGTCCAACGTGCTAGCTAAGACATTCCACAAAGTCGCATATGTCGTACTAGGCTCCAAGCCTTTCTGACTCAGCCTATGACAACTTCAAATCATCGGTTAAGATAGATTCGACATTATCATCTTCCATATCTAGTATGGAATTTATTCAACCTTTATTCTTCGGAACTTGGTTAAGTATGAGGGCACTATCCCAAAACGGGTAAGGGATACTTCGCATGGCTTGCGTCACACCTTTGTCATATAAAGTGTTGTTGCCATTTAGGGAACACAATCTAATTGCGTATCCCAAAGATGGTATCCTTCAAGGGAGAATCTTATTCCTTTTCAGACGACTTCTGAAACACCCTTCAGGTATTAATTAATTCAATCCAATTGAAAATTAATTCCTAAGTAGCTCATCAATCTCATATTCGTACTAGCTCGAACTTTTCGGGCTTTCCGAATTGTCGTACTTCAATAAGTACACTTGACTATTTCCAACAATAGTTATAGAGATTAACAAACAATTATTTGTAGCATTAATTGTCATAAGCCAACAAACATCGGTATGTTTAGGCTTTAGTCAATTTTTCTAGATTTTACAACCTTTTCGAAAAGGGTATTTTAGTCCTCTTTGGATAAGATACGTATAACCCACATGATTCATAATCATATGGTTCAACATCATCAGAATGACGTTTAATTACACGCTTCCCTTCCAGAGAGACTATGTCTAGCGTAACCACAAATCAAGGATAATAACCATACAAATATTTAGTTGAGATCCCATCACTTATGTCATCTATATAGTGACATCAATCTAGTATGTTAGATTCAGTGACCTTCCAACTTTATCGGAATAACATTTATTCTTTACGATTGAATATGTCTGCTAAATCCTAACAAATAACTGAACTTGTCTTCTTCATAAGAGCCGGAACATAATAACATTTATTTAGTTCCCTTATCAGTTTACTAGATCCAGAATATGGTAAGTGTTACAACGTTTGTTTCACCTTCCACATCTGTATTTAATCTTTCTAATTTAATCACACTCGCAAGATATCATATATCTAAGAGTTGACTTGAACTTAGATTGATTTATCTCAACTCACTTGCCTAGAATAGAAACTTCAATAAGTCCTATATTTAAGCACATGCCCTAACTTTCAATTTAATCCTTCAAGCACTTGTAAATGTTTCTTAGTGTAGTCTTCATAAGACTTAAGAAAGATCACAAGAGCCATGTCTTTGATTTCCTTTCATAAAGAAAATCTAAAATTTATTAAATAGTTTATTTAACCTTTTAAATCGTATTTAAAACATTAACTATTTAATTAACCTTTAAGCAATGGTAGAATTAAGTCGATACTTAAATCTTACAATTTTGAAAACAACCTTTCCAAAATTAGACGTGGTCATTCTTATCCAACGTTTGAATTAATTGTCATCGTATGACTGAATGATCATCTTGGATCGTATCCAATATATGACTAATTGGTTGAAACTTATTTCAAATGATTTAATCATATCATGAGCTTCCGCTTTCATTAAAGTCTCGGAGCACTGCATCAATTATGTAATCTCCTTGTCTCTAACTACTATAACGGGATTGCTCATGTCATTGCTTATTTTAAAAGGATTAAAATTACTTAACCATATTTGAGAACGTTTCTCAAAATTAACAGTCATAATTTGGTTTTACTAATCGAGAATAAAACATAAATATAAAGTTTGCTAAAACTACAACATAAAAATGAAAATAAAAGAGTGTTGTTGTTTATACACGCAAAATCAAAAATGGTCTTTTGATTTATGATTTTGCTCCCACTAGTCAACTACTCCCAATTGACTTTCAAGAATCTTTCAAAATTCTTTAGTGGCCAAGATCCTATCTGGTTACTCCGATTCCCGACGAGGGCCGATCAACCGGAATAATTCGAAAGGTATGTAACTCTTACCAATCACATCTCTATGTGACTCTTGGTGGTTGACTAGTCAACTCTTTGACAATTCACATCTTTATGTGGTAGTCAACCCCTTGCCTCTAGAATAAGACGGTTCTGACGAGGGCCAATCACCGCAATACTCTAGTCAAGTCATAACCCAATATTCGCGAGATCTCATACGATCATATCTCAATAACGACGATATACCCGTGGTAGGTCAACTCCCGACGAGGGCCGATCGGTTGGATCCGAACAAAGGCTCTTCACCGTCGCTATAATATTGGGAGACAATTTTTCGACTTGATTTTTGTTGTGGAAGTATTTACGTAAATTAATTCACTTAATTAATTTTAATTACGGTCTCATCAAATATATCTATCTCTATAGACATACATCCTACACATTTATCTAGATCGTGCCTAGTCATGCATCTATCGTATCATATAAAATAAATACAAGCACAAAATAAATAAATGCGTAAAGTAACCGGTATGATCAAGGACTTTTCCTAGGTGCGGTTTCGAATACAAACTGACGAAACCGCGGGTCACAATCTAAGGGTAGCTGCAACCGCCAATAGGATCTTTAATGCTCCATTCTCCAATGGGATCTTTATTTTCGTCTTTCTTTGGTCTCCATCTTCTGCTCCATTCTTGTTACATTTAATTCTATCTAATAAAATAAATACAACCCGCCGCACACGGGGGGAGCCAACGGGAATGGGATAATTGCAGAAAATAAACTAGGTCACGTTCTTCATAACGGCCTAGGACAATTTTTAAACCAACAGAAAAATTAAATCATTCACATCTATCCTATCGGTCGAGTCCATGATCAATCGGGGTCCATATAATCATATTATATCTACTATATCTAATCCATACAATAAAATCTTATGAAAAAGATAAAATTAAAAATTAACTACTTGCGTCTTAATTAATCAATTAACATTTAATCTATTAAATAATTTTATCCAATCAATTAACTAATTAATATTTAATTAATTAAATGATTTTAATCGAAATAAAATTAACGATTAATTTTAAACCGATTTTAATTTTAATTTTAATTAATTAGAACTATTCCAAAATAAATCAAAATTAAAATTATTTCTCTTTTGTTTCTTTCCTTTTGATTCGTAATCAAAAGGGATGCCTTTGGTTTCCTAAACCAAATTTGGCTTAGGCTCGCCACTTTCCAAAATCAAAATTTTGGAAATGGCGCAAGCTAAACCTTTACAAATCAAATATTTGAAAAGGGCCTGCCTATTCCAAATCAAATATTTGGAAAGGCCAAATAATTTTGGTTTAGAGCACGGCCACTTTCCAAAATCAAAATTTTGGAAGTGGCTTTAGCCTAGCCTTTTCCCAAATCAAATATTTGGAAAGGGCCTAGGCCTATTCCAAACAAAGTTTGGAAAGACCATTATTATTTTAATGTCATGTGGCATCCCAATGGCCCAAACTATTTGAACCATTGGTTAGCCACATGACACAACTAAACAAAAGATGAATTACCAATCACAACTATGAACCATATTGAATCACTAAATACACAAAACAAAAGAAAGAGACCCGCCAAGCGGCCACCGGCCGACCGGACCCATATAGGCCGCCGCCGCCGCCGGCCGCCGGACGGTGGTGGTGCCGCCGCCGATCGGCCGAGCACCACCCGATCCCTTTTTTTTTTTTTTTTTTAATATTCTTTTCGTGTATCGTTTTGCGAATCTAAAATCTTTCATCTTTTAATTACGTGATTTAAACGATAAAATTAACTACGCAAATTAACATGCTTATTGCTTAAGCTCGAACCTCTCTCGATACCACTTTGTTAGGAAATCTACGCGGGAACGCAATGAATTCAAAAATTTATTTCCTATCGACCCAAGATCGACTTCGTTTAAGCAATAAACAAATAGATAGTAGACGGTGGTTACCTTGGTTGATCTAAAAGATCGACGCTTTGACCGTCTAAGGAGAGTAGTTCGCATGAGCCGCCCAGTGTTCGGCCTCTACCGCTAGTCCACACGAACACCCGCCGGAATCCCATCATGGATTGCTATTGGAAAACTCCGGTTGCTAGACCGGCCTTTTTCCCTCTCTCCAACTCTCTATGGATGCTCTCTAATTTTACACAAGAACTATTAGTTCTTGGAATTGTGTTGTACAAAAGAGCTTGACACCCACCTCTTATTTATAGTGGTTGGGGCGCCCCTATCTAGTGTGGAGGAGAAGAAAACCTTTTTCCAATAAAATAAGGAAAATATAATTGATTGATTTATCTCATTTATTATAATATCTCATAATAAATAAATCTAGGATATTGTCAATATCTCATATTGAATATTCCCAAGATATTGTCAATATCTAATATTGACTATATTTATCTTATTACCATAAATCAATTTACACATGTGTATATATCACATATATATATTACACATATAAATCTATATATATATTTACTTTAATACAAAATGTGCACATGCACATCATATGTGCAAGTCGCGCACAAATATATATACAAATATAAATATTAATATCTAATATTAATATATGGTAATACCATTAATTAAATTTTGACAAAGAGGAAGAAAAGAGATAACACAATCCAAGTGTATCCTATACACATTCAAAATTGCGCCACCTTTAGCCAAAGATTTGGCATCCGAAATATTCTTTAATTAATGTAATACTATTAATATCTTGTATTTAATTTATTCATAATAAATAAATATCACCATATTAATTTACCACTATAACCTTTATAGTCTCGAGATAAACTTTCCTTATTTGGTTATCATCTATAACCACATTTTAATCCGGCTAGATGTTCTTATGTGTGTGACCCGATAGGCTTCCGAATATGTTGGCCGTAGACACAAAGTTCAAATTACGAAAATGCCCTTCATGCCTAACGATCACGGGATAGCGTCTAGCAACACACCGTGACCCCCATCATCGGAAGAGTCAAATGCAATGACTACTACCTTTCATGTGAAACGATTACCGTGTAACTTACAATCCTATCGCCGTAATAATATCCATACGGTCGTTAGTCGAGTGTCAAAACATCAACGACCGTATCTTATAATCTGGATATCAAGCTCTCTCGAAGTAACTCATTTACTCCCACTTTGCAAAGATTCACGAGAGTAAGACATTCCTTATAAGAAGGCCATTTCGGATATTCGATCCCAATCATAGGATACGCGATTCCCGGACGACCAATCATGTATACTCCGCATGCTTCGATGTCATACCCAATCACTACCGCATGATCGCTCCGTGGCTAGGGGAAACCTCAATAGTGTCAAAGCATGACAATCCACACCGTGATGCCATGAAGACTCCGGTCAAAAGGATAATTACACAACCGCCACATAGTGCGACACTTATCTGTGTAAGTGGGTCAGTCTAACGTACGCATTCTCTAATACACGTCCACGTACAGTCCAAGTGTCTCTACACTTCGATAGACGAGATCTATCCCCGCCCTTAAAGACGAAGACATCCATACGTGCTAGTCTCGTTTATACTATCAATGCCCCGTTTAATAGTACATCGGCCTAGAGACATTTAAGTATCAAACTTATTAAAGTGATTAGAGATCTCATCAACCATAATCGCCTATCATGGTTTCTCTATCACGGTTTAATACTAAGGACGTTATCACATAACAATTCATAATTGGTTCTTTAAAAGAACATATATATGACAACAGAAAAGCCATTTAATATATGTATAAACGTAAAGAAATAGTATAAATGATCCGACCCGGTCGGATCCGGTCCAACCCGATTGGGTTTAGGACACTATTCCAACAGCTCCTTGAACTAGGGCTTGGTTCTCATTATTAGCGTTTGCATTCACATTATTGGCATTATTAATAACAGGATTAGGTACCTGGTTTGGATTGACCGGATTGCCTTCCATTTCCGTTTCAGATTCAGAATGCTCAGAATGATCGGTTGTATGTCCTTCTTCCACTTCGTGCTCGCTTTCCTCAAGATTTGGATCCTCTTCTCCTTGCTTAGCCAGTTCCCTAGCTAACTTCCTATTCCTTCTCGCAAATTTCTCAATTTCAGGATTATAAGGCTCAAGCGGTTCCTTCGATTTCCGAGTAGCGTACTATAAAATAATAAACAACAATAAAACAATTAATCACTAGTAAAGGCTAGGCCTTTAACTAACTAACTAAAACAGACTCGAAATAAGTTTGAGAAAAGAAAACGTAAATAAAACAGAAGCAAAATATCATAAAACTAATACAGAACAGAAAACAGAAAAGAAAATATATTCTCGGTCGACCGAGAGCTGTGGTTCGGTCGACCGAACGCTTTTTTTTTTTTTTTTTTTTTTTTATTTTTTTTTACGACACAATTTAATATACAGACTCTTATTCACAGAATATTCACGAATCCAGTTCTAACAAAATAAGCTATATCTTAATTTAATGACTCGAGTCCCCGGCAACGGCGCCAAAAACTTGATGGAGGTCAAGTTAAATTATTAACTCGATGCCTACTAACACACTAGCAAGAGAACTAGGTTCAATTGTAGTATATCCAGATAGAGTCGAGGTCGATCCCACAGAGACTCGGCACAAATAAAACACAACTTTATCCTATTAGAACTAAATTGAAAGGGCGGTCTACGGCCAACTAAATGCAGTAAATAAAATAGTGACAACCACAAGACACAAAAAACCACAAAGACAGGACTAAAGACTACTAAAACACGGATAATACGGTTGATATTATCTAAACGAATAGTATTGATTACGCTAGTAGATTATAACTCCCCCATGTGAATTAGGATGATAACGAGACAAAACAAACGTTAAAGATTAATTATTATGACTACGGGAGTCATCCCCTAAGGTAGATTTAGCTCCGGTTAGGCCATCTAAATCATCGTGCCTCCATTACGTGACTTCGCTTTTTAATGCCTCCATCTCATATAACTTCTGACACAATTACGAAACTAAGGATGCCGGTATAAACCGTAACCTCATCTAAGCAACATTCCTAGGGTAAGGCGTACTTCTTAGATGCCGATTCAATCTATATCCTAAGTAACAATCACTTTTTGGGTTTCATGTTAAATTATGATGACAAATAATTAAGTTGATCGGTTTAATTACTCGTTTTAATTCCAAATCGAGAGAATCGACGTAGTCGAAGCCGATCATAATATTGCCCTACACATCACCACGCTCGGTCGACCGAACGACAGCACTCGGGCGACCGAATGACATGTCTCGGTCGACCGAACACAGTTCTGTGTTGGTACAAATCATGATTACTTCTTAACGTTTCTAACCTAAACACATGGGTTCGTAAATTAATCTACATCACGCAATCAATACAAGAAAAACTACTCCATAATAAAATATATCAGATCTACGAATAAAGATTGCATAATTGAATAGTCATACCCTCGAAGACGAGAGTGACTCCCACTCTTTAATGCGCTCCCTAATCGGAGAATCCGACGAATCCACAATGAACGAACATAAAGAAAAGAAAAGAAAACTAAAACTTAAAACTCAAATTGTATAAATTGTTTTGTGTTGTAGTGGTGTGTCTTTCTCAGCATCGTGGCTGCTTGTTTATATAGGAGTTGTAGCCGACATAGGGAGAATCCAAAAGATTGACATGCATTTATCAACTTAGGCTCGGGTGACCGAACGTACACGCTCGGTCGACCGAATGGCATGGCTCGGTCGACCGAGCCTCCCTCTTTACGCGTTTTCAAATTCGGTTCGTCTGACTTGTTCCCCACTCCATGCTTTTGAATTGATCTGATTAATCTTTTCTTCAATGCTCCGATTTTCTTCTCTTTTATCTTGAGATCTCCCGATTGCGTGATAATTATCTTCCCGATTTATCATGATCTGCAAAATCAGCATTTATCACACAATTAATTGCTCTTTTATAATAAAAAACAGCTAAATACCAATTATCATATTAATAATCACTTATCATTAAATAATAAATATAAACACGTGATTAAATATGAAATATATATAATTAACTCCGATTTAAGGTTATAATTGATGACATAAATGGGTATATTTTAACTGTCATCACTATCAACCTATGAGAAGGAACTTTTGGCAGTCATTATGGCAGTGTCTAAGTGGAGGCACTATATTCAGGGCAATATGTTTATCATCAGAACAGACCAACAGAGTCTAAAGTACCTACTGGAACAGCGGGCAACTACTTCATTACAGCAAAAAGGAATATCCAAGCTTTTAGGGCTGGATTTCAAGATAGAGTATAAAAAGGGGAGAGATAACGTGGTGGCAGATGCATTATCTAGGCAGGTCCATGGCACCCCAGACACAGTTGGGGTTATTGAAATGATGGGAGCTATCACAACTTTGATACCACAATGGTTGCAGGACATTATGGATAGCTATGAAGGAGATCAATTTGCTGAGGATTCTATACAAAAATTGACTATTGATGCCAATGCTATTGATGGTTTTTCTTTTCAACAGGGTATCTTGAAGAAGCAGGGAAAGATTTATGTGGGGATAACAGGAGGGCTAAGGACTGAGATTTTACACCAGCTTCATCATTCACCAGTTGGGGGCCATTCAGGAATTTCTGCCTGTTATAAGAGAGTGTCATCTATTTTCTACTGGCCAAATCTCAGAAAGGATGTAGAATTGATGGTGAAGAGTTGTTTGACTTGCCAACAATGCTAGGACATTCATCAGCACCCTGCTGGACTGTTACAACCCCTACCTATACCAGGGCAAGCATGGGAGAGTATTGGGATGGACTTTGTAGAGGGGTTGCCAAATTCTGAAGGGAAGGAAGTCATCATAGTAGTTGTGGACAGGTTCAGTAAATATGCCCATTTTATTCCCCTAATCAAGCAGTATACTGCTGAAATGGTAGCTAATGAATTTTTCCTGAATGTGTATAAGTTGCATGGATTACCCAAGGAAATTATTACTGATAGAGATAAGGTATTTACAGCTGATTTTTGGTCTAAATTGATGAAGAAGATAGGGGTTGATCTTAAAATGAGCTCATCATATCACCCTCAAACCGATGGCCAAACTGAGAGGGTGAATCAATGCATGGAGATGTACTTAAGGTGCATGGCATTTCACAGACCCCAGAAATGGAAGGCTTGGCTACCATTAGCTGAACACTGGTATAACACTTGTCATCATTCCTCCATCAACAGAACACCTTTTGAAGCCCTGTACGGATACCCTCCTTCTAGCCTGCCTTTAGGCAGTTTCAACACTGCCCAATCTGCTACGGTAGATGAATTTCTGAAGCAAAAGCAGATTTTGATGGGAGAGCTAAGAGACCATTTAGTTCAGGCACAGTCCAGAATGAAGACAAATACTGATAGGAAGAGAGTTGAAAAAGAATATCAGGAAGGTGATTTGGTTTTGGTCAAGCTCCAACCATACATGTGATCGGCCTTTTCTAAGTGTCCAATCTCACCGGCAGTGTACCGGGTCAACTGTAGCCTAGAATTGGTGAGTCAAGGTCGTATCCCACAGGGAATCTGGTCGAGTACCAAAGTCGGTCTCGTCCCTAGTTCAGGTCAACACAAATATTGAACGTGGTGATTTGTCAGATCACCGGTTCTACAAACTAAAATATACACAAAACAAAGATTTTAAACTATATAAAAGAGATAGCCGAGCTATGATCCAACCAACTACTCTCTAACCCTAACTCGTTTCCGGAAGTGTTTCGACAAACTCTAATGTTCTCGGCATCGTTGAAGGGTGTCGTCTCCTATTTCCGAAACTAAGCGCCAATTTCAACAACCTAGCTTCCTATATCGAGTTCAACAGTCCGCTGACCGGATTTAACTGACCCGACACGGTCTACGCTCTATGAGACGCTCGTTAACAACGATATAAACCTCACACACGAAACCGAATCTGAACAACTCAGTCGGTTTTACACGGTGATCCTAGAACCCCTTTTCCCGTACCCTCTCGAAAAATACATTTATAAAGACGATACGTGTGACACGATTATCGAGTCGCGAGTTCAATAAACGTCATTAGGCATAAGTTCTAGAACAAAAACAACACCGAGAATCTAACAATCATAACATCAAAACACTTCAATCAACGAGCTAATGATTCGATTTCGAAGGCTATCACATATCTCGACTATAAAACGGATTAGCTACTCTTTATAATAAGCAAAATAAAAGAAATCAACAATCAAAATTAACAAAGATCAAGATCAAAAAGCAAGAACAAGAAAGGAAATTGAAATACCGAATATATTATGCCGTAGATAATCAAATCTCCGAGCGAAATCCCGTCAATAACGCGTCAAGCTATCACCGAGATCCTCCGGATTACAATGATCTACAACTAATCTAAGCTAATATACCTCTAAGCTAATCTAATCTAAGAGAGATGAAGAAAAACGCAGAAAAAAAACTGAAAAACGAGTTGGAGATGAAGCTAGATCGAAATGAGGGTGTTTATATGATGTTTTTTTGGATCTGGACCAACAGGCGGGCGCCTGTGGTGACGGGCGCCCGCCCGTCAGATTATTTCCTTCACAAATTCTAACAGCATCCGGCCTAGCCGACACACCTTCAGTAAATCGTCATAACTTTGCGTGTAGACCTCCGAATCGAGTGATTCAAGTTGCGTTGGAAAGCTGATTCAATTGTCTACAACTTTCATGAAGATTTCCAGCCCAGAAAATGCCTCTAAGGTGGATAAAATGCAGATCAGTGGAAAGTATGGTTGTAGTACCACCGCGTTTTGATCCGTTTGAACGTTTAAGCTTCGGGCACACGTTCCAATCCTCGTAACTCGAATTCCGGCCTTCTCGAACACCTAATACCTGTACTTAATCACAACAAATACCACACGTAATCCATACAGGACACTAGGGTGACCGAGAGTATAGTAAATTACACCGAAAAACACCGAGAATCCCGGACTTTACGTCCTAGGTCCCGAAATGATAACCAAGGTGTAAATACATCAAAATACAACCAAATGTCCCCGGAAACACATAAAATGAGGTATAAACGGGGTATAATCACATAGTAAATGATAGTCAATTTGACTCCCATCAACAGGCAATCGTCATTAGCTGTGAGAAGAAATGTTAAGTTAGCAGCTAAGTTTTTTGGGCCTTATCTGGTGGACAGGAAGATCATTTCTGTTGCTTATCGGCTGAAGCTACCAGTAACTTCACAGCTGCACCCCGTTTTCCACATATCTATGCTCAAGAAATTTGTAGGCACAGCACCTCCAGTCATCTCTTCACCTCCAATTACATGCTCAAAATACAAACTAAAGAAACACAGTGAAACACGAGGGGAGAGAAAAGCAATAAAAGTACATTCTGAGTTTATAGTCCTCAGCTCGACTTTCTACCCCCAACTAGGTCAAGGATAGCTGTACCAGAGGAGAGAAAACCTTTGCATCTCCCTACCAAAATCGTAGGAATTGAGCACCCCCTGAAAATGAAATATGAGAAATACGGGGCTCAATCCCCACCACCACGATTTGTTCGATGAGTCCATTGCACAGAACAACGAACCACTTTCCCCGAAGGATCCATTAACTGCAAACCAAGGAAACAACACGAACACAATCACGGTATCAAGTCACTACCACTACCGGAGTAGATGGTGTGAAACATCAACAACAACAAAATAAAACAAACTATACATAAATAAAAAAAAACAAATAAGAAAAACGACCTAATCCTAAGAACTCAACTAACTTACAAGATATCAACCGGATTCCCCGGCAACGGCGCCAAAAAACTTGATCGGCCTTTTCTAAGTGTCCAATCTCACCGGCAGTGTACCGGGTCAACTGTAGCCTAAAATTGGTGAGTCAAGGTCGTATCCCACAGGGAATCTGGTCGAGTACCAAAGTCGGTCTCGTCCCTAGTTCAGGTCAACACATATATTGAACGTGGTGATTTGTCAGATCACCGGTTCTACAAACTAAAATATACACAAAACAAAGATTTTAAACTATATAAAAGAGATAGCCGAGCTATGATCCAATCAACTACTCTCGAACCCTAGCTCGTTTCCGGAAGTGTTTCGACAAACTCTAATGTTCTCGGCATCGTTGAAGGGTGTCGTCTCCTATTTCCGAAACTAAGCGCCAATTTCAACAACCTAGTTTCCTATGTCGAATTCAATAGTCCGGCGACCAGATTTAACCGACCCGACACGGTCTACGTGAAGGATGCGGTTCTTAGATCTAAACGAGTTAGATCTATGCGCAGCGGATGGATCACGACTTATATACCACAATACATAATTAAAGGACTTAAACTACTACAAGGGGGTTAAGATCATGTTACCAATAACGGGAAGAGTCGCCTTGATCTTCCGATGTGTTCTCCAAACGGCGGTTGGTGGACACCCTTCTTGATACACGAACCTCCTTGATATGCAACACCAAGAAAAACTTCAAGTTTTTCTTCTTCTAAACCCAAGACAAGAAACTAATTTTTCTCTCTATTTTGTGGCTAGGGTCGAAATTTTCAATGTAAATTTCCTTGGAATAACTCTCCTTTTATAGGAGAGTAAATCATTGGCCTCCAAGTATTAATTAATTAAGAGATAATTATTCCATTAATCCTTTATTCCAAATAAAAGATAAATAAAATGATTATCCCAAACAAATTAGGATAAATCATATTATTATCTAATATTCCATGAATTATCAATTAACAAATAAAAGATAAATCACATGTCAAATAATTATCCAAGAAAACTAATTTCTCTCTAATTAAATGATGATATTGGCGCCACCTTTAGGGTCAAAAAGCCCACATAAAATGTCTTTTATGTGTATTATATTATTTAGCACAACTAAATAATATCCATGCATATCAATTAATTAGCCCAGCCAATTAATTATCACTGAGGCCCAAATAACAAGATTATTAGTCGGAATTACGAAGCCACATCGGGGACCATGGACCTATAACCAGTAGCTCCAATAATTAATTATTCATCGAACAGAATAAGTACATTAATTATTAATTCCGGGATTACACCACCATAAACCCGAAACTGAACTCTACCGGTTACAGATGTATACTTATACTCAACCCATAGAGTGAATAAGCGTCCATTGATATAATCACTACATACGGATTAACCCTCCATAGATCGTCCATTCGAGTGGGAAGTCTCCGTGAACCCGACTCGAATATCTTATCCTTATTTACCATTAACCCCCGATGATCAATTAGCACACATATCCGACTAGTAGCTAATTAGTCAAATGTGAACTCCCGGGATCGATCACTTTCTTAGGGCTAACAAACAAGGGGATCGTCTCTCTACTTCCCGCGGGAAGGAATGGATTCCATGTCCGTGAAAATCGAACTACTCACTCATCCTGGAGATAGTGCCAATGAGAAGTGGCTTGGAACACATATTAAAGTGAACCGTAACTAACACATCAAACACTACCCCGGGACAAGCGGCATCCCGTGATCACCTCGGGATTAAGGTTGATCCATATATGATCATCTAATGATTTAATAAGATTCCTCGATTACGGAATTATATCGAGAAATTCGATTAAATCTGTCCCAAATCTATATGAATGCCATCATATATAAATGCCCCACGTAGGTACCCTCTACCGACAACCGGATAAGATCATTGTTTGGAGTAATTTTTGCACTAATCAAACAAACTAAATTTATAAACCGATACTTACAATGCAACCAACTCCTAACCGACCGAATATCGGGTAGTTGGTAGTGTAGGGTAAGTAAGGGTGTCGATCCGCAGGGAGATGGTTTGATGAGAACGTTTTATGTTTTAGATTTAAAAGCTAGCAGTTGCATAGACAGAGAACCGAAGTTGATTCAAAGCTATGGAAGGATTTTTCGGACTGAAAGTTAAAAATGCAAAGGAACTAAAATTAATAAAACAGAACGTAACTAAAGTTTAATTTATGAATTTTGATTAACAAGCAATTTAGAGAAAAGCGGCAACATTGGATCAACAATTTACTCAAGAATTAAGGATTCTCTTATAATGGATTCAACAAGCGTTTCTAAAACAAAGGCGGGCCACCTATTCAAAAGCAAAACGATCTAATCTCTCAAATCGTTCAATTCGGTTAACAAGCAAGGTGTAACTCTTTCGATTTAACGACCTAAACAACAACCGAGCAACTTTCGTTCTAGCTAACGATCAATTGTTCAATCAAATAGCAAGGAGATCTTAGTTCATAGAATTTTCATTCAATGAAGCAATCATGCAATCACCATCTTTCGATATTAATGAAATTAAACAATAAAACAAGCTAAAGATCGACCTCAATAGAAGAACACGAGAAATCGAATAAGAAACCCAAAAATCAATAAGAAAATTGCATCCCAATGCTTTGCCAAGAAGCTTTGTTTAGCTATCCATGGAGTGATTGATTACAATGCTTGAAGAGAAATCCATAAAAAAATAAGCTACAAAGTGAATTGAATCTACTTTTGTGATTTTTTGAGCTACGAGAAATCTCGGACTTTCGATGCGGGAAGAAATGAAATCTAATAATCATATGCTCCTCTCCCGTGTGATTACAAATGAGGCCTATTTATAGAAAAACGGTATGTACGCAACGACCGAACGGCGGTTTCACCTGCGGGACGCCCGTTACGGTGATAGAACGCCCGTTTAAAGCCTTGAACGTGCGTTTGAACCGCTTTTCTTCATTTCGAGCTTCTGCTTGGACTTTGAACGCCGAGTTTGATTTATGGAACGCCCGTTCCATATCTACGCAATGAATTCGTTGAGATGTAACGGCTCTCTCCACTTGTTGATGCACATTTGCTTCTCTCCTCTAACAAACTTGAGCTTATCTACATTCCACCTCATCCCTTTGATATTATCATCATCTATATCATAATTAAGAAAATGCAAAAACATAATATGGCCCAAAATGATATAAAACTTATAATAAAGCTTTATTATAAGAGTGAGCTTTATTATAAGTTTTATATCATTTTGGGCCATATTATGTTTTTGCATTTTCTTAATTATGATATAGATGATGATAATATCAAAGGGATGAGGTGGAATGTAGATAAGCTCAAGTTTGTTAGAGGAGAGAAAGCAAATGTGCATCAACAAGTGGAGAGAGCCGTTACATCTCAACAAATTCGCTTGCAGAGATATGGAACGGGCGTTCCATAAATCAAACTCGGCGTTCAAAGTCCAAAGCAGAAGCTCGAAATGAAGAAAAGCGGTTCAAACGCACGTTCAAGGCTTTAAACGGGCGTTCTATCACCGTAACGGGCGTCCCGCAGGTGAAACCGCGTTCGGTCTGCATATACCGTTTTTTCTATAAATAGGCCTCATTTGTAATCACATGGGAGAGGAGCATACAGATTATTAGATTTCATTTCTTCCCGATCGAAAGTCCGAGATTTCTCGAGCTCAAACAAATCACAAAAGTAGATTCAATTCACTTTGTAGCTTTTTTTTTTTATGGATTTCTCTTCAAGCATTGTAATCAATCACTCCATGGATAGCTAAACAAATTTGCGCATTGGGGATGCAATTTTCTTATTGATTTTTGGGTTTCTTATTCCGATTTCTTCGTGTTCTTCTATTGAGGTCGATCTTTAGCTTGTTTTATTGTTTAATTTCATTAATATCGAAAGATGGTGATTGCATGATTGCTTCATTGAATGAAAATTCTATGAACTAAGATCTCCTTGCTATTTGATTGAACAATTGACTGTTAGCTAGAACGAAAGTTGCTCGGTTGTTGTTTAGGTCGTTAAATCGAAAGAGTTACACCTTGCTTGTTAACTGAATTGAACGATTTGAGAGATTAGATCGTTTTGCTTTTGAATAGGTGGACCCGCCTTTGTTTTAGAAACGCAGTGAATCCATTATAAGAGAATCCTTAATTCTTGAGTAAATTGTTGATCCAATGTTGCCGCTTTTCTCTAAATTGCTTGTTAATCAAAATTCATAAATTAAACTTTAGTTACGTTCCTGTTTTATTAATTTTAGTTCCTTTGCATTTTTAACTTTCAGTCCGAAAAATCCTTCCATAGCTTTGAATCAACTTCGGTTCTCTGTCTATGCAACTGCTAGCTTTTAAATCTAAAACATAAAACGTTCTCATCAAACCATCTCCCTGCGGATCGACACCCTTACTTACCCTATCGTACTACCAACTACCCGATATTCGGTCGGTTAGGAGTTGGTTGCATTGTAAGTATCGGTTTATAAATTTAGTTTGTTTGATTAGTGCAAAAATTACTCCAAACAAAATGGCGCCGTTGCCGGGGAGGTGCTGTTTTTGATTATGTTTTTATTGTTTAGGTGATAAGAAAGCAAATCGGTGTTTTGAAGTTGTTTTTTTTTTCTAAGCTTCTTTTGCTCTGTTTCTGCTAATTTTACTCTCTGTTCTGACCAAACGCACGTTCTGGACCTTGAACGCCCGTTTTATAATCTGAACGGCCGTTTAACTTTTTGAACGAGCGTTTGTACTTGAACTGGCGGTCTATTTCAGAACGCCCGTTCTGATTCTCCCTGCTGTGTTCCTGTTTTCTATCATTCTTGGATCCCTTCTTCCGTTTGACTCCGGTTTATGTTAACTCGGAGCAAGCAAGGCACTCTTGTTTTTGATCCTGAGATTGAAAGATCCATTGTTCGTCCAAATCGCAGACAAATCCGTTCTCGCACCCAAATTTTTGAGGAAAATTTGGAAGAGAAATTCCGGAAAGAAATTGAAGAGTTTGTTTTTAAAATGGCGGACGATACAAGAACCTTAGCTGATTATGCCAGACCGGGAATGGTCAGAGTTAATCCTGGAGTTATCATACCAGCCATTGCAGCTCCAACATTTGAGCTTAAACCTGCTTTGATTCAAATGATGCAACATGCATCCATTTTTCATGGGTACCAATCGGAAAATCCTCACACCCATATCCACACATTTCTTGAAATCTGTGGTACTACAAAGTTACAAGGTGTTGGCGAGGATGTCATTAAACTCAAGTTATTCCCATTCTCCTTGAAGGGTGAAGCCAAGGAATGGTATAACTCTTTACCCGTGGAGTCTATCACAACATGGGAAGAATTGGAGAAGGAATTTCTAAGTCAATACTTTCCTCCATCTAAGACTGCTCAGTGTCTTAGTGATATTTATACTTTCACTCAGCAGCCCAATGAATCTTTCTTCGAAGCTTTCAAGAGATTTAAATCTTTACTCAGGAAATGCCCCCATCACGGATTAGACTTGCAAAGACAAGCTAATACGTTTTACAGTGGTTTGACTGAGTTGACCAAAGGCATGGTCAACAGCTCTAGTGGTGGGACATTTCTGAAGAAGACCCCACAAGAAGGATGGGCGTTGTTTGAGGATATAGCAAAGTATAACTATGCTCCTTCTTACCAAGCTATCCAAGCACCTGCACCAAAAATCGAAGAAGTAAATATGCAGAATCAATTGATTTCCTTACTTCAACAACAGGTTGCTAATCTTTCCACAAATTCAAATTCGCAGTCTATGAATCAGGCTCAACAAAACGCCCAAGTTCTGTTTTGCGATAATTGCAATCAAGTTGGCCATGTGTTTGGTCAATGTCAATTTCCACCTAACTATCAAGTCAATGCTATCCAACATGCGAGGCAGTATACGCCGATAATTTGCCAAACTTGTGCTGTAGAGGGACATACGTCTCCTGCTTGTCCTAGGAATGGGCAAAATCCTGAAGTCAATGCATTTTATGGCCAATCCAATCAAAGATTCCCGAATCAATATTCTGGTCCAAGCAATTTCCAAAATCAGGGGTATAACCCAGGTTCTCAGAATGTCAATAAGCACCCAAATAACTATCAGAATCAATCTTCGGGTTTTCCTACGTCTACTCAAAGATTCAATCAAAACTGGCCTAACAATTCTACTCCTGTTTCTGGTAATAAGCCCAGTCAATCTTTCAGTCAGAGTCCTCAGAATCCTCCTGGATTTCCTATCCCAAATGAAATTGTTACGAGGTTGGAAGAGCAAACAAAGACGATCAAGAACCTCGAGAGACAATTGGGACAGTTGGCTGAACAGCTTGCTTCCAGACCACCTGGACATTTGCCAAGTTTTACTGAGAAAAACCCCAGTGGAAGTGGTCAAGTCAATCAAGCTAATCGAGTCAATGTACTTGCTCTTGTTCCATCTCCTTCCTACAGTCAAGAAGATACTATTGCTATCGGCTTGAGATCCGGTACTCAACTCCCGGTCCACAGAACCAGGGAAACCACTAGCCCCTCCTGCCAGTGGAAGTGCAGGAGGGGGAGATGAGAAGGCCTATTTCCCCAATCCGATAAAGAGCACTCGTGAGACTAACTCTCCGAGGGATAAGGTGGAAGGATCTAAGGTAGATACGCCTGTGAGCAGTGAGAACTCTATTGAGAAAGCGGATGAGCCCGTGAGGACAGGAGTCGAAAAGTCTGTAAGATGGAAAGATCTTGAGGACCAAGCCGTGAGCCCCTCTCTTAAGAAAGTCTTTTCAGAAGACGATTTGAAGAAGCTCCCGTTCCCTCCGAGAAAGACTAGTATTCCTTTGTGTGAAGACAAGAAATATGAGAAGGTACTCAACCTCCTGAAAAACACCCAAGTTAACTTGCCATTATCTGACGTGTTGGTTGAGATGCCCAAGTATACTAAATTTATAAAGGATGTGGTCTCGTCTAAGAAGAAGTTGGAGGGCATGGGAAGGTTGGTTGGTGAGGATTGTTCCATGATGAGTTATGAAGATGTACCTGTTAAGAAGGGTGATCCTGGACGATTTGTCCTTACTTTGCAGATTGGAGGTCTTGTTTTCCCTAATTCTTTATGTGATTTAGGAGCTTCAATTAGTCTTATGCCTCTGTATGTGTGTCAACGTCTCCAATTAGACCATCTTTTGGAACCTACCACTATGAGTATTCAGTTCGCAGACAGATCATCCAAGAAAGCAACAGGGATTTTAAAGGATTTGTTGGTACAGGTCGATCGATTTACCTTTCCCGTGGATTGGTATGTCTTGGATATCCAACAACCCAATACACCCCTGATTCTTGGACGACCATTTCTGTCTACTGCTAGAGCCCTTATCGATTGTGATGATGGGGGTAAAGTAACTTTGCGTGTTGGAAATGAAGAAGTGAGCTATAGCGTGTCTAAAGCTATCAAAAGACCTTCTGAATGTCCAACCGGCTACTCTATCGAGGAATCATTTGATGACTTTAGTAATTTTTTAGATGAGCAAGTCCTTGCAGTAGATTCTGAATACGAACGATTGGTCGATAATCTAAATCAATATGGTAGGATAGATTTGAATGAGCTTGGAGTCGAGACTGAAGACGAAGTTGCTAGGCATAAAAATCTTTCGCCTTCAGAGGAAGTGGACTTATTAGAAGCTATGTTGCTTTCCTCTGATAATCTGCAAAGTAAAATTTTAAAGTCTAGTTTGGAAGAACCTCCGATTGACCTTGAGTTGAAACCGTTACCGAAGCATTTAAAGTACATCTTCTTACAAGATGATAACAAGCTTCCTCTCATCATTTCATCCAAACTATCCCGGATCGAGGAATTAAAGTTAATCAACGTCTTGAAAAAAAATGCTCATGCTTTTGGCTGGCAAGTCGGGGATATCAAGGGGATATCTCCGGACATCTGTATGCATAAAATCAAGACAGAAGATGGAGCTAAAAAAGTGAGACAACCGCAAAGGAGACTGAATCCTCATATGCAGGAGGTTGTCAAGAAAGAAATCATCAAGTTGTTGGATATGGGAATCATATATGCCATCGCAGACAGTGATTGGGTGTCGCCAACTCAAGTAGTTCCCAAAAAAGGGGGAATTACAATTGAGAAAAATGAGAAGGGAGAAGAGGTCGCTATAAGACTTGTGACTGGTTATCGAGTTTGTATTAATTATAGAAAGCTTAACGAAGTCACAATGAAAGATCACTTTCCTCTTCCTTTCATTGACCAAATGCTTGAGCGTTTGGCCGGCCATGCTTTCTACTGTTTTCTAGATGGCTATTCTGGTTATTTTCAAATTCCCATTGACCCGAAAGACCAAGAGAAGACCACCTTCACGTGCCCCTATGGTACTTTCGCCTACGGGAGAATGCCATTTGGTCTCTCGTAATGCCCCAAAATTACATTTCAAAGATGTATGTTGGCGATATTTGACGGACTCGTGGAGAAATGTATGGAAATTTTTATGGACGATTTCTCGGTTTTCGGTCAAACTTTCGATGATTGTCTTCTGAACCTTGATCAGGTGCTGAAAAGATGTGTGGAAAAGAACCTCATCCTTAATTGGGAGAAATGTCATTTCATGGTAGAGGAGGGTATTGTTCTTGGCCATAAAATTTCATCCAAAGGTATCGAGGTGGATAAAGCGAAAGTGGAAACTATTGAGAAAATGAGCTTTCCAACTAATGTGCGTGAGATACGCGGTTTTCTTGGTCATGTGGGTTTCTACAGACGATTTATCAAAGACTTTTCCAAAATTGCTAAACCATTATCCAACCTGCTTCATAGTGACGTTGAATTTCATTTTGATGACGAGTGCAAGCAAGCATTTGAAATGCTTAAGTGTCGATTAATATCTGCCCCTATTTTGATCTCGCCGATTGGAATCTTCCTTTTGAACTCATGTGCGATGCATCTAACTACGCGGTCGGTGCAGTTTTAGGCCAACGAGTGCAAGGGAAATTCCAACCGATCTATTATGCGAGTCATACTCGAACCCCGCACAAGTTAACTACACTACAACGGAAAAAGAACCGCCGGCGGTTGTATTTTCTATGGATAAATTCCGCGCTACTTATTGGGAGCTAGAGTTATAGTACGGACGATCACTGCTTTCTGCGCTATTTGTTGAAGAAACCAGACGCTAAACCGCGCTTACTACGTTGGATTCTCACCCTACAGGAGTTTGATGTGGAAATAAAAGATATAAAGGGTAGTGAAAACGCAGTAGCGGATCATGTCTCGCGATTGTTGAATGAGACAGAGGATGTCCCTGACGATATTGATCTGTACTTTCCTCTTGAAAGTGTTATGCTTGTCGATAACTGTCAATCTGAAACCCCGTGGTACTCCACCTTCGTCAACTACCTTCACTCCAATTATTTGAATCCTGAGTTTTCTTACCAAGAGAAAAAGAAGTTTTTCTCTGATCTTAAGTACTACATCTGGGATGAACCGTATTTATTCAGAATTTGTAAGGACGGTTTGCTTCGCAGATGTGTTCCTGAATCTGAGCAACATGCTATAATCGAACAATGCCATAGTGGACCCACAGGTGGCCATTTTGGTACTTGGAAGACGGTTGCGAAGATTTTTCAGTCTGGGTTCTATTGGCCATCCATCTTTAAAGATACCGAAGCCTTTTGTAAAGGCTGCGACAGATGCCAAAGGACCGGAACTCTAACTCGACGTTACGACATGCCATTGACACCCATCTTGGAATGTGAGGTTTTCGACGTATGGGGGATTGACTTTATGGGTCCTTTTCCTTCATCTTGCGGAACAAATACATTCTGGTTTGCGTAGACTACGTGTCTAAATGGGTCGAGGCCATCGCCACTCTTCACAACGATCATAAAACAGTTATGAAGTTTCTTAAAAAGAACATCTTTGCGAGGTTTGGGTGTCCGCGCGCTCTAATTAGTGACGAAGGAACACATTTTTGTAACCAACCCCTGGACAAAGTTTTAGAAAAGTATGGGGTTCACCACAAAGTTGGTACACCATACCACCCTATGACAAGCGGTCAGGTTGAGCGGAGCAACCAGAGTCTGAAAAACATTCTGGAAAAGACGGTCAATAGTCACGGACGACGATTGGAGTCCGAAACCGGACGATGTACTTTGGGCGTATCGCACGGCTTACAAAACACCGATGGGTACATCGCCTTTCCGATGGTTTATGGTAAACCATGCCACTTACCAGTCGAGCTGGAGCACAAAGCTTATTGGGCGACAAGGTTCTTAAACTTTGATTCCCGAGCTTGTGGAGAGCATCGGCTACAGCAGTTGCATGAATTGGACGAATTCAGACTCCGAGCGTATGAAAGCTCCCGGATAAGCAAAGATAGGATGAAACTCTTTCACGATGCGAAGATAAAAAAGAGAGAATTTCTTGTGGGAGAGTTGGTTCTCTTATATAACTCTCGTCTACATCTCTTTCCTGGAAAGTTACGGACTCGATGGTCCGGCCCTTTTGAAATTCTCAACATCTATCCCGGAGGTGTGCTAGAGCTTAAAGGCTACGGCGATCAACCCTTCAAAGTTAATGGTCAAAGGTGTAAGCACTACATCGGTCAACCGAAAGAAACACCTTTGATTGTTAAATTCCTCGACGTTTTCGGATGTTGTAGTCCGTAACACCGAGGACTTTGATGAATTCTCGCCCGAGTTATTCTCCGAGGGAGGTAGCCCTGAGACCATGGAGGAGGTCCTTGCCGGAAGTTGGGATATGGAGGAGTTGCGTCGAGAAATGATATCAAAGAAGAGACAAAAGAAGAAGGAGTCTACCACGAGGACATTTCAGCGTTTTTGGCAGTTTTTTCGTAAACTCACTCCTGGTATGCATTATGTCTACCGTCACCCTGACAATCACGCTTTGCATAATGTGTCGAATGGAAAAGTGAAATGGCCCGATCCGGGTTGAGTTTCAACGTTTTGTCGAGCTACCAACAATAACTGAAGCGCTACTAGGAGGCACCCTAGATATCTTTTTCTTTCTATTTGCGTTGTTTGCTTTCTGTTCCGTTTTTGTTTGTCTAGTTTTTGACGAGCGTTGCCTGTTTCAGTCTCCGGTTGAGATGGCTGAGGAGGATGAGCGATACCCTTACGGCATACCTACGCATGAGTTCTTTGGGATGTCCGAGCCTGAGTTCGAGTTTGTCAGTAGGATTCATGCCATTTCCCTAGAGGAGGGCCCTGGCGGCTTGAGGGTTCTGGATGCAGATATCGACGTCCTCACCCGAGTCCAGACTTTCACCTTTGTTGTCGTCTTGCCTCCATTTCTGTCTGGCGGGGATGGGGAGTGGACCATCGAGGAGCTTGAGGATGACCTTGATAGGCCATTCACAATCCTCAACGATCCTTTCCTCGCTGATCTCGTCTTAGTGTTTGAGGAGGAGCATGCCCGTGGGATTGAGCGAGCTGGAGAAGATTGGAACCTTCAGTATGATTTTGATCTCTGGCCTGCCATTGACCTGCTTCGCCGTCTCTTACGTCTGATCGATTGGTCCTCGCTCTATGACTAGTTTTTAGTTAGTGTCTGTTTCTAGTTTTAATCGTCGAGCCATCGACGTTAAACAAAAGCGCTTGGTGGGAGGCAACCCACCGTTTCTTTTTATTTCTTTCTCTTGTATGTATTGTGACGTTTTGTGTTTAAATTTATATTAACGTTACTTAGAAATTTTAAAATTTTCTGTTGTTTTACACCCTTTTCCTGTCTGAACGCCCGTTTCACTGTTTGAACGCCCGTTCGGATTGCCAATGAACTCTCTGTATCAATTTTTGTGCTTTGAACGCCCGTTCTGAATCCCAAACGGGCGTTCCACCTGTTTATAAAAGCAAAAATTGAAGAACCCTTCGTCATTTTCATCCGCCCTTTCCTCTCAACAAACGGTTTCTCTCCCCATTCTACCCTAAATTCCTCAAATCTTCACCAAATTGAGCGCTCTTTAGCTCAAAAGAACGCCCTTAATCCCCTCTTTTCCAATCTCCAAGCTTTTCCTCTGTTCCTTGCACCAGTTAACACGCATTGAGGCTGCAACAGTGCGACTTTTTGGTTCAAAAATCCACGATTTTGCACGCATTCGGGAGTTTGACGCCTTCTAATCACCGTTTCCACTCATCCCACACTTAATTAGGTAAGCAATCATCGTTTTTACTTTCATTCACTCACAGAAATTGGATTTCAACATTTCACCACTCACGCTCTAGTCATGTTTATTTGTCTAATTTGTTTTTTTTGTTTTGTTTTTTTTCCTTTTCTGTGTGTTGTTTGATGGATGGTGGTTTCGGTTTTGCGTTTGGTGTTGGATGGGTTGTTGTGGTGTTTGTTTGGTGGCGGGCTGATTCGGTTGAATCACTGTTTTTCTGGTTGTAGCGAATATGTCTCGTAGAACGGGTAGGAGCCCATGGTTGAACCCCATAGGCAGAAGAAACGTAAAGGTGATGACTATGGTGGTCCCCGACAGTCTACGGGCGGGGTTAGAATAGGAAGCCCTAGGGGCCCCACTCGAGACCCAATCCCTCTCCCGTTTTCTCAGCGCTTCATAAGTCCAAAGGCTATGAACTTGTTCACCCAGGAGTATGTGTCCCGCAAAATGCTGATTGAGAGAGAGATAGTTGAGGATAAGGTAGACCCCGCCTTTTTGACGGCGCTTAGAGATCGGGGGTGGGACGTTTTGATGGTCATTCCGGAAACTCTCGTAAATGACACTCTTGTGCGGGAGTTCTTTGCTAACCTCGATACCAAACATTTAGAAGCTGGCTTTGTCATGGTTAGGAAAGTTAAAGTCCCGTTTTCCCCTAAGGCTATCAATGCTAAGTACGAGCTTGAGGATTTGGATGGCGTAGACCATCGTGTTGAGATTAAGGAATTAGTAGACAGTGGATGCGACCCGTTGGAGGATTTACGGTTGTTGGTTGATAAGGATATTCCGTGGACTTATAAACACGGGAAGAGGGATGAACGTAAGGACATAACCACTACGCATTGGCCCGAGGATTGGAGGGTAAAATGCAAGTTCATCCAAAACCGGTTGCGTCCTACGGATAACATCACCCATTTCGGCCTCGAAGATCTCGGTTTGTTGTATGCTATTGAATGGGGGATCGAGGTGAATGTTGGGGAAATTATTTATGATGAAGTCTTTAAGCATTTGAAGAATCCTAACCGTTGTATCATTTGCCCTCACCTTATCCACGACCTTTGCCTAGACGCCGGGGTCCCTGAATACAAATCCGATCACGGCCTAAGAATCCTCGGGGCATTCAGAAAGAAACGAAAAAGGCTACCCCGAAAACCTCAGCTAGTACTGCTCCGCCCGGATCATCGTCTTCCGCACCACTTTCTGCTCTCTCCCCTTCTGACAGGTTGCAGCTGAGCATTGCGCACAGTTTACGAAAGTGGATGCGTATGCTTTGTTGCACTCAAAATGACATTTTGGCAAACCAATTGGAGCTGAATCGGGGCAACAAAATCACAAAAGAATCAAGGTTCGCTCCGAACACCGTTGAATTCCTGTTTGAAGACGAGGTGGAGAGCACCATTGCTCGTGTTATACCCGGAATATCTGCACCATCTAGAGATGAAGGGGCTGCTGAGGCTGAAGATGACGAGGATGATGAGGATGACGATGCTACAGAGAGTGCAGCTGGGACAGATTCTGATGAGTGATATGCTGCTGCTGGTTGTTTGTTTTTCAAATTTTGATGTTGTAATAACTTTCTCCACACTTTATTTCTGTTTCCTTTGTTTTTCTACTACTTGAGCTTCTTTTTCAGTTGAACTAGTTTTGGCCTGGTTTTGGAAGGCCTTTTGACTCGTTGTTTCTTTTGTTGGCGGCTTGTGATGATAATGGGCATACTCTGTTTTGTTTTTCTTGTCCTGCTGCTATTTCTGCTGTTTGAACGCCCGTTCTAGGTGTCAAACGGGCGTCCTGCCTACTCTTTTCAATGATTTTAGTCTCTCGTTCTAATTTCTCGCTTTTGTTTGAACGGACGTTCGAATCGAACGGGCGTTCGTCGTCGTGACGGGCGTTTGATTACCTAACCGCGCGTTCAGTTTCTCCAGGACAGAAATATATACCTTTTCCACCTCTTTCTTCCATTCGTTATCTTGGATACTTGTATGTGACTTATATAGCACTATTTTACTACGACGATGCTCCATGCTTTTCTCAAGTGTTACAGGTACCCTTTACGTTTTTCTTTCTATATGGACATCGTTGTTATGTTTTTCATGCTCTTGCCTGCCACCGATATCCAATCTCGATAAAAGGGAGCTAAGTACTCTTATCTATTTTCTTTTGGCCAACTTGAGGACACGTTGTCAATTAAGTGTGGGGGAGGGGAATATTCAATTTTGATCTATATCATCTTTACTCATAATTTCTTAATTCCATGCGGAATGAGCCAATTTTGAAACTTTTTGTCCCGAATAAGCGAATGCATATCTTGTTTTGAGTTTATATCATTGAAGCGTTAATTTACATATTTAGTATATTTAGATGGTTCACCCCACTATTTATCACATGCCATAGTAGATGATGAGCTATAATTTTAAGCTATGCCCAATTTGATTAGAAATTTTAATGATTATTGCATGATTCTTTGCTTGCATACAAGTTTGGAAAATTTTAATAGTTTGTATCCAGAAGTAAAGTATGTCATATAGTGAATATCCGTAAGTTTGAAAGTGATAAGTGAATGGTAACTAATGTCCTTGCGTATTGATTAATGAATAAATCATTGATTGAGGTGTTATGCTCAGTAGGTTTGAATTGCTTTTAGCATGTTAACCACTGCCAGCCAGAAATCTCGATCAATGAAATTAGTTGTGTGTGTCGGAGCTGGTTTATGATTTGAGTGCGGTAGGGTATACCTCGTATGTCCTATTCCACTATGACGACCAAGAGCTTACGACAGTCAGAAAAAGCTGCTTTATGATTTGAGTAGATAGGGGATTATCTCGAAATGTCCTACTCTACTATGACGGGCAAAAGCTTATCTGATGTGTGTTACAAAGAAAAGAAAAAAAATGAAAAAAGTGATATAAAAATCGAAAAATGTTATTATGAGTAAGTTAAGGGCTTAGTTACCATGTACTTTATCCCCAGTAAAAACTGAAGATATGTTGAAGGGATCATCTTCTAAGTATGTCGGAAATATCTTTGAATACTCCCTGTTACTATTTCTCAAATATGTATGTTTTGTGAAGTGCTTGTTATAATCGTTTTTATATTTCTAATTTAACTGGGATGTTAGATAGTTTTGCTTGAATGGATTTCAAGTGTGGAATTAGTGGAAATTTACTATGGCAGTCCACACATACACTTGGGTGAGTCTCTAAAGTATTGAATATATTTGCTAAGATGCATATGTATCTCGAGCGATGTTTATGTATTGTTTTGTTCGGGACGAACAAAAAGCCAAGTGTGGGGGAGTTGTTAAGGGCTATTTTATATGAAATTTTATGATACTTTTCCTATGAATTTCCCCACATTAGTAATATTTTGCATTGAATTTGGGCTTTATAATTAATATAATGAGTAAAGTTGCTTTTAAATTAATTAATTGCAAAATGGGCTTAAGAGTGAGCTTTATTATAAGTTTTATATCATTTTGGGCCATATTATGTTTTTGCATTTTCTTAATTATGATATAGATGATGATAATATCAAAGGGATGAGGTGGAATGTAGATAAGCTCAAGTTTGTTAGAGGAGAGAAGCAAATGTGCATCAACAAGTGGAGAGAGCCGTTACATCTCAACAGAATTCAGTTGCAGAGATATGGAACGGGCGTTCCATAAATCAAACTGGCGTTCAAAGTCCAGCAGGAAGCTCTGAAATGAAGAAAAAGCAGTTCAAACGCACGTTCAAGGCTTTAAACGGGCGTTCTATCACCAGAACGGGCGTCCCAGAGGTGAAACCAGCGTTCGGTCTGCAGACATACTGTTTTTCTATAAATAGGCCTCATTTGTAATCACATGGGAGAGGAGCATACAGATTATTAGATTTCATTTCTTCCCAGATCGAAAGTCTGAGATTTCTCAGAGCTCAAACAGTCACAAAAGTAGATTCAATTCACTTTGTAGCTTATTTTTTTATGGATTTCTCTTCAAGCATTGTAATCAATCACTCCATGGATAGCTAAACAGCTCTTGGCAGCATTGGGGATGCAATTTTCTTATTGATTTTTGGGTTTCTTATTCTGATTTACTGTGTTCTTCTATTGAGGTCAGATCTTTAGCTTGTTTTATTGTTTAATTTCATTAATATCGAAAGATGGTGATTGCATGATTGCTTCATTGAATGAAAATTCTATGAACTAAGATCTCCTTGCTATTTGATTGAACAATTGATCGTTAGCTAGAACGAAAGTTGCTCGGTTGTTGTTTAGGTCGTTAAATCGAAAGAGTTACACCTTGCTTGTTAACTGAATTGAACGATTTGAGAGATTAGATCGTTTTGCTTTTGAATAGGTGGACCCGCCTTTGTTTTAGAAACGCAGTGAATCCATTATAAGAGAATCCTTAATTCTTGAGTAAATTGTTGATCCAATGTTGCCGCTTTTCTCTAAATTGCTTGTTAATCAAAATTCATAAATTAAACTTTAGTTACGTTCCTGTTTTATTAATTTTAGTTCCTTTGCATTTTTAACTTTCAGTCCGAAAAATCCTTCCATAGCTTTGAATCAACTTCGGTTCTCTGTCTATGCAACTGCTAGCTTTTAAATCTAAAACATAAAACGTTCTCATCAAACCATCTCCCTGCGGATCGACACCCTTACTTACCCTACTGTACTACCAACTACCCGATATTCGGTCGGTTAGGAGTTGGTTGCATTGTAAGTATCGGTTTATAAATTTAGTTTGTTTGATTAGTGCAAAAATTACTCCAAACAACAGTCTTATCCGGACTGTCGGTAGAGGGTACCTACGTGGGGCATTTATATATGATGGCATTCATATAGGACTGGACAGATTTAATCTGAATTTCTCGATATAATTCCGTAATCGAGGAATCTTATTAAATCATTAGATGATCATATATGGATCAACCTTAATCCCGAGGTGATCACGGGATGCTTTTGCTTGTCCCGGGGTAGTGTTTGATGTGTTAGTTACGGTTCACTTTAATATGTGTTCCAAGCCACTTCTCATTGGCACTATCTCCGATGAGTGAGTAGTTCGATTTTCACGGACATGGAATCCATTCCTTCCCGCGGGAAGTAGAGAGACGATCCCCTTGTTTGTTAGCCCTAAGAAAGTGATCGATCCCGGGAGTTCACATTTGACTAATTAGCTACTAGTCGGATATGTGTGCTAATTGATCATCGGGGGTTAATGGTAAATAAGGATAAGATATTCGAGTCGGGTTCACGGAGACTTCCCACTCGAATGGACGATCATGGAGGGTTAATCCGTATGTAGTGATTATATCAATGAACGCTTATTCACTCTATGGGTTGAGTATAAGTATACATCTGTAACCGGTAGAGTTCAGTTTCGGGTTTATGGTGGTGTAATCCCGGAATTAATAATTAATGTACTTATTCGTTCGATGAATAATTAATTATTGGAGCTACCGGTTATAGGTCCATGGTCCCCGATGTGGCTTCGTAATTCGGACTAATAATCTTGTTATTTGGGCCTCGGTGATAATTAATTGGGTTTGGGCTAATTAATTGATATGCATGGATATTATTTAGTTGTGCTAAATAATATAATACACATAAAAGACATTTTATGTGGGCTTTTTGACCCTAAAGGTGGCGCCAATATCATCATTTAATTAGAGAGAAATTAGTTTTCTTGGATAATTATTTGACATGTGATTTATCTTTTATTTGTTAATTGATAATTCATGGAATATTAGATAATAATATGATTTATCCTAATTTGTTTGGGATAATCATTTTATTTATCTTTTATTTGGAATAAAGGATTAATGGAATAATTATCTCTTAATTAATTAATACTTGGAGGCCAATGATTTACTCTCCTATAAAAGGAGAGTTATTCCAAGGGAAATTTACATTGAAAATTTCGACCCTAGCCACAAAATAGAGAGAAAAATTAGTTTCTTGTCTTGGGTTCTAGAAGAAGAAAAACTTGAAGTTTTTCTTGGTGTTGCATATCAAGGAGGTTCATGTATCAAGAAGGGTGTCCACCAACCGCCGTTTGGAGAACACATCGGAAGATCAAGGCGACTCTTCCCGTTATTGGTAACATGATCTTAACCCCCTTGTAGTAGTTTAAGTCCTTTAATTATGTATTGTGGTATATAAGTCGTGATCCATCCGCTGCGCATAGATCTAACTCGTTTAGATCTAAGAACCTGCATCCTTCACGTAGACCGTGTCGGGTCAGTTAAATCTGGTCAGCGGACTATTGAATTCGACATAGGAAACTAGGTTGTTGAAATTGGCGCTTAGTTTCGGAAATAGGAGACGACACCCTTCAACGATGCCGAGAACATTAGAGTTTGTCGAAACACTTCCGGAAACGAGCTAGGGTTCGAGAGTAGTTGATTGGATCATAGCTCGGCTATCTCTTTTATATAGTTTAAAATCTTTGTTTTGTGTATATTTTAGTTTGTAGAACCGGTGATCTGACAAATCACCACGTTCAATATATGTGTTGACCTGAACTAGGGACGAGACCGACTTTGGTACTCGACCAGATTCCCTGTGGGATACGACCTTGACTCACCAATTTTAGGCTACAGTTGACCCGGTACACTGCCGGTGAGATTGGACACTTAGAAAAGGCCGATCAAGTTTTTTGGCGCCGTTGCCGGGGAATCCCTTTGATATCTTGTAAGTTAGTTGAGTTCTTAGGATTAGGTCGTTTTTCTTATTTGTTTTTTATTTTATTTATGTATAGTTTGTTTTATTTTGTTGTTGTTGATGTTTCACACCATCTACTCCGGTAGTGGTAGTGACTTGATACCGTGATTGTGTTCGTGTTGTTTCCTTGGTTTGCAGTTAATGGATCCTTCGGGGAAAGTGGTTCGTTGATCTGTGCAATGGACTCATCGAACAAATCGTGGTGGTGGGGATTGAGCCCCGTATTTATCATATTTCATTTTCAGGGGGTGCTCAATTCCTACGATTTTGGTAGGGAGATGCAAAGGTTTGCTCTCCTCTGGTACAGCTATCCTTGACCTAGTTGGGGGTAGAAAGTCGAGCTGAGGACTATAAACTCAGAATGTACTTTTATTGCTTTTCTCTCCCCTCGTGTTTCACTGTGTTTCTTTAGTTTGTATTTTGATACTTCGGTAAGCTTTGATGTAATATAACCCGAAGAAGTGTGTTTTGGGGGGGCTAGTTTTTGGTGTTTTTGATTTTTGATAAGCTGTGGGGATCCGTCTAGTTTCATTTCGATATCTCCATACCTGTGTATTCTTGGATGTTGTGTTGCTTGTTGATATTAGCACAGGTACCCTGGGAGGACTTTCTACGGATGCGACATGATCGTACTCGCACCATTTTCCGCTTGTAAGCTAACTTTTCTACCCTTATCCTTCGTGTTTCGTTTTAAAGTAGGGGGTGGTTAGTTTAGCTTAAATGTCCCGTTTTCATATCGAATGAGTTATACTTAGCGATTGTTATTCCTTCAGTTTAAATGAGTCAGATTCTGAGAATTTTGACTGCTTTGACATTGATTTTGATACATCGAGCCTTCGGTATTGTTTTGGTAAACATCTAGTTATTGTATATATGCATTTCATTCGAGTTGAGATCTTGTATTGAGAATCGAATAGTTCTATCACGTTAGCTTCGACGTCATTTATCACCATGATTAGTGGACGATTATAGTTGTTGTATGACCCGGTTACCTAGAACTTATATTAGTAACTTCGAGGCGAAATAGAAAGGTCGGTCTTGGTTAGGTACGGGATGACGGTTATGGCATTTCTTTGACCCGATCAGAGCCAAATTCCATCCCTTATATGTATATCCTCAGTTCCCCCTCTAAGCCTTTGTAGGGTGGTAAGACCGCCACCCGAACTAACCTTTTGTGCTACTAACTCATAATTACCAATGCCCTTAGCATTATTACGGTCTACGTTTCCTTGACCACCTTGCAAGATTGAGCTTATTGTTTTCACATTTTCTGATATGGTGTGGGGTGGTGGAGTGGCGTATCTTTCGAGTGGTGTCGGTAAAAATGAGTATATCCCGGAGGAGGTGGAATTATGTGGCGTTTCGGCCTTTGATCGTTTTTGTGGTGTTGAAAAAAAGAAAAAAAAAATGAGAAAAAAAAGGGTTGTACATATATATATAAATATGAGTTCAGTAATTGCCATAAATGGCCTTGTGTTTTGTAGTTGTTCAGATTCGGTTTCGTGTGTGAGGTTTATATCGTTGTTAACGAGCGTCTCATAGAGCGTAGACCATGTCGGGTCAGTTAAATCCGGTCAGCGGACTGTTGAATTCGACATAGGAAACTAGGTTGTTGAAATTGGCGCTTAGTTTCGGAAATAGGAGACGACACCCTTCAACGATGCCGAGAACATTAGAGTTTGTCGAAACACTTCCGGAAACGAGCTAGGGTTCGAGAGTAGTTGATTGGATCATAGCTCGGCTATCTCTTTTATATAGTTTAAAATCTTTGTTTTGTGTATATTTTAGTTTGTAGAACCGGTGATCTGACAAAACACCACGTTCAATATATGTGTTGACCTGAATTATGGACGAGACCGACTTTGGTACTCGACCATATTCCCTGTGGGATACGACCTTGACTCACCAATTTTAGGCTACAGTTGACCCGGTACACTGCCGGTGAGATTGGACACTTAGAAAATGCCGATCATGTTATTTTTTCTAAATGTATATCTTGAAATCTCTAAAATATAGTTTTTAAATAATTTACATTATTTTCTTAGGGAATTTACAAATGGAAAGTATCATATTTCTAAATTTATATTATTTACTGCAAGTGCTCTTATACTTGGTGCTTGTACATGCGTTGGTTTTGTTTTTAATAAGATCCGATTTTACACCAATTATGGCATTTAAGAAAAATGGTAGAATGCAATAAAATTTATATTCAATCTATTCAAGTTCTCACAAGTTTTATGAGGAAGCCACACATTTTGCATAACATAAGCCGAAAGAGAATTAACAGAGGAAATAAGAGTTAGTTTGCCAGCTCTATTAAGCACCCTCTCCCTCCAGCCTAAAAGCCTACTTTGCACCTTTTGAACCAAAAAATCACAAGTCTTACTGGTGATTCTATCACTAATCAGAAGGACACCAAGGTACATCCCCAAGTTAGAGTATCCGTCCATACCGGTGGCAGAAGAGATTAACCTAGCCATTATCTTTGTCCATATTATCACTATCCGAAGGACATCAGAATTAGGATTATTTTCTAGGGAAAGTTTTTAACTTAAAGTGATTGGATAAACTATTCGTTTATTAGTTTAGTTTTGTGTTGTTTAGTAGTGTAAGTATGTATTTTCCGGGCGTTGCTCCGGTTTTTGTCTGTACTTTCTGGCGTTTGTCCGGTTTTTCCGGCTTTTAAACTTTCGTCTTCCAAAAAAAAAAAAAAAAACCTATTCGTTTATTATTTATAATATTTAAATTTCATTATCATCATGAGATAAGCTAGTGCCTATCTATCTATATAAGCTAAAATGGTATATCAAGTACAATAGTACATCTAACAATTTATAATGTCTATCGACTACATGAAAGATATGTTACGAAAGTTGCTATATAAGAATGTAAAAGTGCTATTTTAGTGCTACCATATAATCGATCAACCGAAGAAGACAAAATGTTGTACAAAATTAAAATATGATGTGAATCGAGATGAGTTATTACATTCTGTCCTTAAGATGAATTACTCTGACATTATGTCTACAAATAGTACAAACATTTTTCAAAATACAACGGTTTTCCTCTCAGTGTATGAGCACTTAAAACGCCGAGATGCGGCGAACTTCTGATGTTTTGTATTCTCTTTAATGACACTATATGAATATGTAGTATATGTAAAGAACTAGACAAATAACATGTACATGACAAAAAAAATAACTCAATATGTTCGATGAAAAAAAAAAAAAAAAAAGAGGTTCATTCATTTGCAAATGTCAAAATTGTAATTTTAAGTTAAACAGGATGTAGGGCCAGCGGGCGAGATGGATGACCGCCCAAGGCCCATAAAATAGGTCCCAAAATTGCATGTATTATCAATAATATAAGCTAGTCGAATGGATAAATATTGCTTATATACTTATATTGATTTGAGTTTGATTCTTACTCTTGACATATTTTTGTCTTTTTTAAAAAATCATTTTATTGTAATAATATATGAATACCATAAAATATATATAAAATAATGATACTAATGAAAAATCACCTTACATGACCGCCCATGGCCGTGGAACAAAATGATATGTTGGAGAGTTAAAATTTGAAATAATTATTAATGATTTAGTATCTAAAAATGCATGAAGAATTTTACTTTTCATAATTAGATTGTTTGTTTGTTATCTTTTGATGTTGCTAGTTACAGTTGTGTTGTTTTGATTGTCTGTGCTTTTTATATCAACTATTGCTCTATTCCTGCTACTTATTCAATAATTTGTTGATTTTGATATTTGTAATATATTGTTAGATACTAGTATGATAATTTAGATTTCGAATTTTCTTGAGTTCGATTTGACTTTAATGTAAATTGTATGAAGATTAATTTTGTGAGTAGATATGGACCCTTTTTAAATTTTGCCTAGGCCCATTAAGTATTAGAAACGGCATTGACTGCATGCACATAAATACATATACATATATAAGACTGTTGTTTAATAGAAAATCACATTTGATAACGATGAAAGGTATTGTGAATCATGAAAATTGTAAACAATCTTTCCATATGCAAAAAATAAAAAATAAAAAATAAAAATAAATGGATGTCATAAATTGTTTGAAGCATTTATGCCCTATCACCCTGCCCTCATCCTACTTTATTTAATAACTAAGGGCGCGCATAGTTGAGATAGCAGAAATGATAAGAATAGAAGAAATGAAAGACGTACTCTAATAAGGTGGCTCACGAGTAATCTCAATACGGCGAATAAGTGGCCATATGTTTTTCGCGAGGTTTGCTATGGAATCTGGCATTGGAGAAATAAGGTGATCCATGACCCATCTCTGACCAGACCATCCTCTCAAGTTTTTATCTCGAAGGCGATTAAAAGGGTTAAGGACCTTCGCTTAGTTTGGGGTGTGGAAGACTAATTCTATTTGCTTGTTACTTTGAATATCCGTTTCCTCTTTGTAGCACAATTGTAATGTCACCGAGGGGCTATTCTCATTAGTTATTAAATAAAGATCGCCTTTGAAAAAGAAAAAAAAAAACTTACCCTAATGTGGTGGATTCCCCTGAAAAGACATATCATAACTTATAGAGATACTTATTATATGCGAATGTTAGGACGACCAAACTTGTCGTCTTCCGTTTTTTTTTTTCCCACTTTGATACGTGAAACGACGTCGTTTCACGTGTTAATTGATTTGCTCTCCACCACCGCCTCTCTTTACCAGTACCGCCCACCAGCTCCAATGTCGAGCTTCCACCACCGCCCCAATTTGGATACCTATCAATATGTATCTCTCCTCGCTGCTTCAATTCCCACTTTCGGTTCTGCAGGTCGGTGGACGCTCCACCACCTTCGTTTACGCTGCAGCTTCTCTACAAGGCTATGACGACGATGATAATCGAATTCAATTGAGATGTTCAGATTCGTATATTGGCTGGGCAGACCTAGATCCACTAACATTCAGGGTTCGTGTTCTTTCTCTGCAGCCATGGTCATTTTCGTTTCCACCGTCGCCGTAGCTCCGGTGAGAGAGGGAAAGACCTCGTACCACGTGGTCCGGGGAGCGTCAAGGTATCTTTACATAGCTTTGTGCTTCTCAATTTCATTTACTCATCATCTGTATTTAGTAATTGATTGACAAGAGATGGTTGTATTAGTTATCTGTGTTAATTCTTTCAATATTAGATTGTTCCCGACGATACAGATGATTTATGGGTTTTGTATAACTTGATTGCTGAAGGGGACTCTGTATTAGCAGTTACTGTTAGGTATTCATTTTTCTTCTAAATTATCTTTCTTTCTTTGTAATATATGGTTTTTTTAAAACAACGGAAGATTTTGTTTGAATTTGGTTTCTTTGCAGAAAAGTTTTGAGGGAAGCTGCATCAGGAGGTAGAGATGCAGAAAGGGTAAAACTTAAACTGGAAATCAAGGTTGAGGTAAGTCGAGTTTCGTGAATTAATGAGTTCATCCCTTGTGGTTATGTGCGGATGATGTTATCGACACAAGTGAGGCATCTCGAACACGGATCGTTCTTTTTTTAGAATAATTTATTCAATTTCTGTTGTCTGTCGTGTTTAAAGATCATGAAAAGTTGTGTTTTAACATATTTCAGATCAATCTTGAGTATGGAGGAATAAAGGGGATAACGATTCAGACTTCGAAAGCTCAAGCGCACCAGCCTTCTTCGACGTCCAATGTACTTGCTCTTCCAGGTATTCAGCTTTCATTCTCGGCAAACTGTAGACTATTTTGTGGTGAAATTTGTGTTTGAATGCTTGTTTATTTATTAGTCCTTGTGGACTTTTTGTAGCTTTGCCTGGCCGCTTGATTAAATTTCATGGATGAAACATCTCTCATAAGATAACATGTTCTACGTGCCTTGGAACGTACCTTGGAGATCCTTCTTGTTTTTCATGTGTTTCAATTTTCTTACAGCTAGGTGCATTAGCAATTGAAATAGTTGGGTGTAGTTGATCTGTTTACATGTTTGAAGATTTTCCGCTTTTCCGCTTTTCCGCTTTTACTTCTACTGTTTTGTCCTGGACAATACAAAGAATGGTTTTCTTTGTAGGGTATTGGTGGTTTATTTTGAGCTGAACAATAAGCAATTTTCTTGGTTATTTTTATCAGATTTATGTGACACCTCCTGATACAGATGTGTATGCTATCCCAAAGGTGCTTGCTTCAATGCCTCAAAAGGTCTTCTTATCTTTCTCTGCCTCCTTTTAATACAAATTTACACACTACAAAACTGGTTTAAGCTAATCTTACTGTTCATTCTACTTAATTTTTTTTTTTTGTAGTATATCCGATGTGCAGCGAGTGATTATGGTTGGTACAATGTGACTGAGCCACCTATCGACGCACCTCGGGACCCGTTGTATTAATCTGAGAAGGATATCTTGAAGGTGTGGCTCTGGTACTTGTTCCTTGCATTTTTGCTGTTTGTTTCCGTGTCATATTGCTTTGAAAATTTGATGTGTTTGTGAATTGCACATCCAGGTACTTTTATGTATTTTAGGTTACTATTAGTTCGGTTCACATGTAGAGCTTTCTGTGTAGGTGCATTCTTTAGGAACTCGGATCCCTTGCAGGGAGCTGGTGCAATGCATCATGTTGTGATGGTATATATCGTGAAAACAACATCGTGTTGATGGATGGATTTCTCACATTATAAATGTGTGGTCGGATCACCATCACAACACGGTGCACTACACCGTCTCATTGTAGAGGAGATCCAGGTTCCATTCTTTAGAGGGTACTTGTTTGGATCTCATAATATTCTGAGAAATGACTTGTTTTGCAGGTTTTCTTGACGAAGCATTATAAAAACCGCAGGGCAGATGATCCCGAATTTATGCTAGATTTTGAGGAAATTTATGTTATTGATTCCAAAACAAAGTCAATTACCAGAGCAAAAGTTGTGGTAGGTGAATGGAAGTTTGATTCTTTCTTTTTTCTGAAGCTCCCTCTTTTAGTGTCCTATATATGTAATGTATTTGATGCAGAGGTTTCATGCAGTGTCATAAAGACCATGCATGAAGCTTGATTAACTGTCGTATTTTCGTACTGTAATCTAACTATTTCAAATCATTATTAAAATTGTATAGATTCCACTTACAGCTGCACCATGTCATTATTGTCCGTTGTCCGTTGTCCGTTGTTGTTTTCTGGTAATTTTTCTTTTTTGGCTGTCTGTTTCCTTAGGTAACTGTACCAGAAGGAAAGAACAGAGACAGAAAGAAAGATTTGCTTGTCATCCGCGATAACGGAAACTCCTTCAAAATCGTTCCCTCGGTAAATTTTTCCGAATGCAGCAGACCTGTTTTTTAATATTTTTTTTCATAGCTACCATGTGTTAAACTCTCCTGTAATAATTTTGTAGGATGAAAGAGAAGATCCAACAACTGTGATAGAGAGAGAAGAATGGGACAGAACTAGGGAAGACATGGAAAAGCATCTTAGTAAACTAAGGGATTTCAGTGTTCCAAATTGGTTCTAAGATGATCATATTGGGACAGAGACTCCTATATATAACACATAAAAGCCCGGCTCGTTATCGTTTAAAACACGTAACATTCAAAAAAAGCAGGGCCCACCGTGCATAGCACGGTGCTCCTGCTAGTATATATATAAATGCTTTTCTTGTGACGGTCTTAAGTGAGCCACCTTGGAATGACTGTCTAGATGAAGGAATTGAGTGGATAACTAGCCAATTTCCAAGATAAAGATCAATATCCAAGAAATCCAAGATGATGAAGTCTGTAGTGAACTCATGCTTCCCAACACAGTGTGTGTAACCAGGGCCGGCCCATGCTATAAGCCGCGGAAGCGGTGGCTTAAGGCCCAATAATTTCAGGGGCCCAAATTTACATGTTCCGCAATTAAAAAAAAACCGTATATATTTAATCCAATCTAACGTAATAGAATGTGTTAAGAAAAGCCAAAAAAAAAATTTAATTGACCCAAAAAAAAAATGTTACTTCAATTGATAAAGTCCCAAAAAAATTTACAATGTCTAAATTATAGACATACATCACATATGTATATTTTTTTTTTTTTGGATTGGAGTAAGGCACGGAAAATAAACAAAAATATTATGGACCACTTGGGTCTTGACCAGTTGACCGTTAAAAAAAAAAAATCTAAACAAACATACAAATTACAAATTATTAAAAGAAAAGAAAAGAATCTCTCTCTCTCTCTCTCAAATAAAATATATATATAGAGAGAGAAAATAATAAAACAAATTCAAGAAAATGACCAATCCCCAATCTCTCAAATAAGGTTCTCCTATTTTTCCAAAGTCCTCACCATGACACTCGTCTTCTTTTGTGAACAGACTTCATAGGTTCCTGTGTTGTTTTTGTGCATCAGCACAATCATGTTGTGTGCTTCAAGTTGTTGTGTTTGTGTGTGTGTGTGTATTGTTTTCCACTTGAGTTTTCCTAAGTTATGTTTTGTACTACTTGCTAGCTAGTATTATCTCAGAATGGTTAATTTGTTGGTTCTATTCTTATATATGAATTTTTGGGCATGATTTCTCCATTAGTGAATAGTGATGAAGCTGTCGATCAATGACATGTGCTTTACGCCACACGGTGTGAATCTGTCATTTGATTTCCGTTTGTTAGGCCAAGGCAAATGAAAAAGAGGCGTGCACCAAGGAAGTCGCATGCTTTTGTAAATTGCCATGTTTTCCTTGGTGCAGGTGCAAAGCTTCTTAAGATCATCCATACCGGTCCCTCTTTATCATGTATATTTCATTGTTGATGGTTTGGTTTGGTTGTGATTTAGAAATGTATGTATATTTAGTGGGAAAGTATCATTTTGTGATTTACATGATCATCCATAGGTTTACCTGAAAAGATGTTTTGTAGTAAATAGGTGTACATGCTTGTTGAATATGCTATTAAGTAGTAACTGCCTTGGGAATTTGTTAGGAAATCATTTTAGTTGCTTGGACATAATTCGGTGGACTAATTGGTTTGTTCATTCCAAGGTTTAAGTCTTGTTGCTTTGCTTAAATGTGCACTGCGCTTAATTAGGCTAATCGAGCACTATGCTTTCCTCATTGTGGTGCACTTACATTAGGATTTAGCCTTTAGGACTGTTGTTTCTTCTTTCCACTTTTATCCTCCTTTTTTCTTTTTCTTTTTTTTTTTCTTTTTTTTTTATGTTCACAAAAGAGACCTTATTGGTCTAGTGCTATTACTGATATGTTTCTTCTTCTTTTTTTGGTCTGAAGATGTGATCGCGCGAGCCCAGCTGGAGGTTATCATGGTGGCAAGCAGAATGGTCTGATTATCATGTTGTTTATTTCTGTTTGAACTATGTCTTTTGATATGTATATGCAGTATCTAGAATTTTGAGACGGTTAATCATTGCTAGCTGGACATCTACTACATGATACTAGCAACAATCTCTGCTCATGTTATGTTTTGTGGTTTGGAATGTTAGTTTCTTTTCAGTAATCCAACTTTTGTGATTTGCAGTATCTAGAATGCTTCCTCTTGTTTTTGAGATGGTTAGTCATTGGATATATACTTAGGGAAGTGTTTGTTCCACGATAAGACGGACACAACAATGTATTACAACATACTTTTACATCACCGATCTTTATGGGACCCATAAAAATTAATAGGTCACACGTCATAACCAATTCTACAAAATTGTATTGTGGTATTTCGTTGTGTCTATTTTGTCGTATCACTGTCACTACTCGTATACATCACATGATACCAACAAGTAGCAACAATCTCTTTTGTTCCACAAATTTTACCTTTTCCCTTTCTTTTATTTTTCGGTGTAGAATACCAAACACTAGACATTAAATCTTTTCGATCTTGGAACTGTCGAGGAGCGGGCTCCTCGCTATTCTATCGACATCTTAATGATCTGTTGACTTGCTATAAGCCGGATGTCTTATTCCTTATGGAGACTCGTGTACCAAGTGCTAAAGGTAACAAAAATCTTGAATAAATTTCATTTTACGCATTTGATTGCTTCTGAAGCTAATGGTTTCAGTGCCGGCGACAGAGCCTTGGAGTTTAAGCAGTGACGGTGTATGGTCTCAAATTTTATTAATATATAGTATTTGCCTTTATTATTGTCGCTAATCTAGAGGGAGAATTTCGTTTTTCGACCTCTCTAAAATCTGAAAAGATCAAATTTTAACTTAAATTCGACTCTGGAAATATCGAAACCCCTCTGGTATCCCGAAAGTAAATTCGATGCGATGCCAATAACAACGTCCTATAAAAAAAAGGGACTTTATTGTGAGGACAAAGAGTGGTGTACCGGTAGAAAGGTTGAGGCGAAGGTAAAAGGCCCCTTTCTAAATCCAGTTTGTTTATTCTTTTACCACAGAAGCGACTTTCGATCAGTGGATTTCAAAATGACCAATCAAAAGTCGAAAATCGGCTTTGAACATGTCAACTAGACCTTTCAAACAATAACTGCCTTTATTACAGTCATCCAACATAGAGGAAAGACAACTTATGTTACAAGTCTCAAAATGAAGGAAAGACAAGCTATGTTACAAGTCTCAAAAGAAGAAGCAAAACACAACCAATGGGATTACATCTTATACTGATTATGGGCGGGCCAACGCTCCCCACTCTTCTTAATTAGATTTGAGTAATAATCATCATCATAAGTGCCTGATAATTCGCAGAAATCTGGTCGTGTAAATGACCGATAGGGTATTCTAAAGCCCTTCACCCAATAATCAGTACTGTATGGTGGATAACAGGAAACAGGGTAACATGATATGTCGTCTTTCTCTTCCAATGCCAATGCAGACTGGCCTTTTGAGTTCACTTTATCATACATGGCTAACTTTTCCTTAAACGTTGGAAATCTCATCTCCTTCAATTCAGCAGAGGGATACTTCCTACCAAAATGTGCTGCCCACTTGTCAAATATCAGCCTCACTTCATCCTCGCTTCGCCTTCTCGGGTAATCTATCATGTGCTTCTACTACAACAACAACAAAAACAAACACAAGTTAGACGGAAGATTGAATGTGTATGGAATGGAAACAGGTTGTGCAGTAGACTTTTTTCTTTACTCCACATAATGGAATAGAGTAAAGGGGATTCTGTTCCATTGATATGAAAATACATTCAGTTCTTTACGTGGATGGCTTGTGGCCTTTTTTCTTTTTCTTTTTCTTTTTCTTTTCCTTTTATTTCAATCTATTCCACTAAACACCAGGTAGGTAACAAGACGCATCGCGAGCAAACCACAAGATGCTGGTTATCATCAAATCAGCAATTGATAATCAATGAATAAATCAAGAAGCAGCCAGCAAAACAACTGTGTTCACCAATCCATTATGGCTCAAAATGCGACATTCCCATGGATGATAATTTTAACACAACAAACAAAACAGCTACTTTTAACTTTTAAGTCTAAAAAAAGAAATGAAATGATACATTATGCATATTGCAATGTCCAAATAGTAAGGTGTAGAAAGCGCAAATTTTTATCAACTTACCTGCAAAGATTCCCAGTCAAATTTTCCCAAATAATCAAGGTATCTCTTTTCTACGTCCCCAGTGAAAACAGGGCCATGATATATCTCTGTACGATCACCGGTATCCCTTTGTGCCTTCCCTTCCTTGGTGAAAAATGAGAGAAAATCTGTCTCTCTTTGACGACCGGTCTCATCCATTCTGAGGTTACCAGCCGGGAACTCAGAAACCTTGCAACTGACAAACGACCTCGCCTGTATCAATGTTAACATCCGCGTCAAAGGAGAAACCGTGTAAGGTGTGCACTTGATTCCAGCGACACGCCCCGCAACCGATGCCCCCAGCAATTGATTCATCTTCGCAGTCGCTGAATAAATTAGACGGCGAACCCTAATTTTGGATCTTTAGTTTATCCGATCTTTAGCTTCAGAGCTCCGACAAGAGACCTAGCCTCTCTATTATATAGAAAATTCCCCACCCCCCACTCCCCCCCACAAAAAAAAACGGGCATGTTTAATAGAAAAATATAGAGCCCACATATACAAGGCCCTTTTTAACTTGGTCCGGCGCAATTATTCTAATTTCAGTCCGGATTCACTGGTTTAGCAGACCGTCAAATTAAGCACCTCTTCAGAACAACTAGTCATACATCGGACGTGAGATTTAAAATTGTTAGATAAAATAATATTTACTTAATTTCCACTGGGCTTGTATTTTGTATTTCTGTAATATCTCTGTAGTCCATGTACTTACTTTCTGTAGTTGGGCCCGATATGTGGGCCTAGGGTTGAAGCCGTCAGGTTGTACTCTATTATACACTGAACAACAAATCTAATGAGAATCTACAATTTCACTTGGTGTCGGAGCAAAACGGCCGACGCCATGGAATCCGGCGGAACACCACCACCGATTAGTGATCCTCCACCTCTAATTAACCATTTCTCCGCTTCTCTATCAAACATTGCTACTCCTTCAACATCTAGAGCAGGAAACACCGGAATCACTGTGAATGGTATCCCTATCGGAGTCTTGAGTCAATAATGGATGTTCGGAGCTCCCTTGATGACTGGTTCTCTTCCCACTGATGCATGGTCCAAATCTGTTGTTGGCTTCAATCTTCCTTCACAGGAACAACAACTGCCGTTTTTCAGGATCATTCCGACGCCGATTGCATATCCTCTTGCTCCATTTACAGGTAACCTTAATCAAACTTGCACTATTAAGCTGGATCGGACGAATTACCTACTGTGGCGTTATACGGTTCTCCCAATCATTCGTGGTCATAAACTAGAAGATCACCTGACTGGGAATCCGCCCTCCTCTAATCTCAGCTCGTATCCTGGTTTTGTCCAACTTTTGACACATGAACGTCTCATAGCTCGTCTGAACCCAGGAGCTGTATCTGCCATGGGTTCCCCCTCTGCTCACTTAGCTACTTCTGGTTTGAGGAACAACAATCAACAAGGTAATTTCTCTTGTAATACGGGTAGAGGTCAATATCAGAATGCCAACAATATAGGCAGAGGAGGCAGGTCAAGAGGTAATGGTAGAGGTGGAAGAGGCAACTCTGGTAACATAGCCACAGGGTGTTGGCATAGATATGAGACAGACTTCAACAACCAAGTCCAACCACTAATCCAGAAAACTTGATGACCAAAATAGTAGCGATCAACTTTAACCGGCAGAGTACCGGGTCAGTAGCACTATAGAGGTGAGCAAGGTCGTATCCCACGAGGAATCAATCGAGTACCAAAGTCATTCTCATACTTAATTTAGGCGAATCAAAGTTTGATCACGGTAATTTATACTAAAACGATATTTAAACTAGAGATAAAGAGAGAAAGAGGCATAGCCAAATCACGATCCAATTGAATACTTTCGCCCCTCTAATCGATTATTCGGGAATGGAAACTACCAACCAACCATCCAAATGCTTATATCGACTCGTTCATGGGTGCAAACTCCTAAGCTAGTGTAAGACGTCATGCAACAATCAAACACCCTTTGCCCGGTTCAACAGTCCGCCTTTAAGGATTTAACTGACCGAAACAAGATTAACGCGCTAGAGTTGCCTGATTTCACAACCAAATGAACCTCACTTCCTAATCAATCTAAACAACTCAGTTGATTATAAGAAATGATCTCAAAACCCCTTTTCCCACACCCCTTTGCAACATACACTTATAAAAGTGGTGTGTGAGTTCATGAACTAGGTGTACAGTCTAATTCAAGCATTAAGAACAAGTTTTAAGACATGAGTTCGTCGATACAACAACAATTAAGCACTACCTATTTCCAATTTCATCAATTAGGGAGTGATTTGTTCAACTTTCACATGGTTTGACTATGTAGTAACTAGCTACTCATCACAAAGCATGAAATAACAATCAAAGAAAAGATTAAAGCCATAAAAGAGAAAGAGGAATGATTAGTTACCAAAAACGCAGGAAATTGAAGTTGCATCAATCTCCATCCAAACTCATTGTCACTTGGGGAAGAAGACTTCAAAAACGCCAAAAAGAAAGGGATGATCTATGCTAATTTGTGTTTAATAAAAGGGAAAGAATGAAAGATGAGCTAATCTAAGGTGAAAGAGGGAAGAAAATCGACCTAAGTATGTCCTAATTAAGTCTATGTATCAGTTCCTATGAAATGGGGGTGAAAAATCTATTTAAAAGCGCCCAAAATGTGCAGATAAAGCAGTTTTGGCGTGCCCCAAAGTCCTCGGTGCGCGCTGAAGCTGTTCTGTGACTTTCTGTGGTCTCTGTTCTACTTTGGCGCGCCCCAAAGTCTTCAGCGCGCGCCAAAAATCTGGACTGATACACCTTCAGTAATCTGGCAATATCTTTGCGTGTAGAGCTCCGATTTGAGTGATTCAAAATGAGTTGGAAAGATAATTCAATTATATACAACTTTTATGAAGACCAAAAGTCCATAAAATGCCTTAAACATTGCTCAAATTGCAGATAAAGTGAATGTAAGGCGACAACATCAACTATTTTTGATCCGTTTCCATTCCCGGGCTTCGGTTTCGTCTTTCTAAGCCTCATGCCTTAACTTCCGGGCTCAGAGTCACCTATTTCCTGTATCACAACATTCAAACACATACCAAGCATAATTCCACAAGATAAATAGGTCTCGAAAAGGGCCAAAACATCGTAAAATGCAGAGGTTTTCCATCTAGATGACAGTTTACCTCATGGTGGATGTGCAATGAGATTTTGCCCTATATATGGTCCAGAAGTACCCGGAATGAGCCAAAAGTGTCGTAAACGGGGGCTAAAACATGCACCGAAGCATAGTAAATTTGGCTCTCATCAACCACCCAAAAACACTCTGCTTACATGGCTTCTCCTCATACTGTTGGAGATCCTAGCTGGTACCTTGACAGTGGTGCCACCAATTATGTGACCTCAGACATCAACAATCTTTATGTCAGTAGTGGTTATGGAGGCTCTGAAGGACTTGTAGATGGTAATGGTAAACTCCTACCCATATCTCACATAGGCTATCAAAAATTTGGATAGTGGATGCCTCCTCTCGGTGCCGTTTTCAAAATATTTTTGGAGAGGACGCTAGTTCCCTTAGTCGGTCTGGCTGCTCCCTCAGGATTCACCCTTTCCATACTCTTAAGCCTTTTTTTGAGCATCTTGAATTTATTTCTCCACGTAGGTTCGGGGGAACGTCTAGGCATGTGCTCTGATCGAGCTTCTCTTTCTGATCGATTTTGGGACTCGGCCTCTCGATCCCCTAGCCTTTCTCTGATATTTTGGTGATCTGCGCCACGTCCTCGGCCTACTTGCCTCGGAGCCACATTACGCTCGTTACGATCATCGTTTCTCGGCCCGAGGTGATTTGGAGCCGATCCTCTTATTTGTGTCCGCCCATCAGAGGATTGAAAACTTCCTTCTCTTTGGGAATATCCCTCTCTGTTTGATCGTTGAGAGTGCTAAAAGGGATCATTAATTATTGGAACCGAAGCCGGTTGTTCTATCGGAGCCGCAAGAGTAGTAATACATGGAGTAGGCATGCATTTGATCGGCTTAGGCGGCAATCCGATAGAGATGAGGTATTGGTTCCCCTCAGCCATCATTTCAACATATTCCATATAAGCCAAAGCAGCATCTGCGTTTGGGTCATGTGGGATAGCCCAGGATTGGAGTCGGCTCATGAGTTCGCCGTTGTTTGGAAGAACCCGCGGCCTAATTTCCTTAGTTCATTGTCATGGCCTCGAGTGCCTTTTAGGCATTGTTTCTTTTGTTAATGAACAGGTGAACATCCTCGTGTTTGCTCTCACCCTGTCCTGTTGGCCTGCGGGATCGGACATGGCTGCAGTACGTGTCAATTTGTGAACGGATTTCAGAACAGGTGTCGCCGGCACAAAAAACTTAAGAAGATCCAATAGAGGGAGAAGATTGTCTGCTCATCAACAAGATTATCAGACCAAACTTAATGTTGTTGTTACTACACCTCACACTTTGGATCAAGTGCAGTCTTATGACCGTTTGTCTACTACCTACAAAGCTTTTGCCTGCAATATTAACAGTGAACAAGAACCTAATACATATAAAGAGGCTGCTAAGGATAGAAATTGGTAAAAGGGAATAGAGGAAGAGTTAAAAGCATTGCACAAGACCAAAACCTGATTCCTAGTTACCCTATCTAAAGGAAAAAATCCAATAGGATGCATGGGTATACATGATCAAAAGAAAAGCTTATTGTACAGTAGACAGATACAAGGCAAGATTAGTAGCAAAGGCTACACACAAACAGAAGGAATAGATTTCCTAGAGACTTTTTCTCCTGTTGCAAAACTCATAACTACCAGGTTGTTTTAAGTCTGGCATCCATGAACAAATGGCATCTACACCAAATGGATGTAAACACAACCTTCCTGCATGGTGATCTTGATGAAGAAGTCTACATGAGACCTCCCAGGTGATGTGATACAGTCCAAGAAAGTTGAAGATCGGCCTATAATATGCACTATCTATGTCATTGGGCTTGAAGAGCATGAAGAGGGGCTTGGATGAGTTATTAATTAGTTATTAGACTTGTTTTATTTTACTTTGCATTGGATTTATTTAATAAAGGACTTTTGGGCCTAAATGCTAGTATGGCCCATCAAAAAAGGTGCCAATATGATAGTATATTGGGTTAAGTCTTTATTTTCAGCAAATAAAAGCCATTTGGGCTTATTAGAGTCAAGTTAGGTCAATTAGTAAATAAAGTGGCGAAATTATCTTTTAATTATCCCACATTGCTAGTTTGTTTTATTTCCTTGAGTTTGTAGCCTATATAAAGGCAAATAGAGTCATTGTAACAGTTAGTTAAACTTTTAAGTGAAATATTATTATTTGAGTCCTTTTGAACTTGTGAGTATTCTAGGTAGAGTATTCAAACTCGAACTTATCAAGGTCGTGAGCATACCTTGTGGCGTTCACAAACCGAGGTTCTTAGATACAAGGATATCTAAGGGTCGAGGTCATAATCCAAGGTTCTTAGGTAGACAGATACCTAGGGGTCGCGGAGCTCGCTTTTCATTGTTCCTACAATCAAATCCTTGGGCAAAATCCGAATTCCTCCTCGGTTCACTTCAGTTGGTATCAGAGCCAGGCATTGGTTCGCTCATTGTTTTGGTTTGTTCTACGTTTGAACTCTACACGAGGAGGAGAGAAACACGAGAGTTGTGATGATATAACTATTTTGCTGATACTATCATGGCTTATGACATATTTCACACACCTTTCTTAATTCAAAACAAAGCATACGACTTGTGCATTGATCATCTGGAAGAAGAGAATCTGATTAGCAGTAGGGTAGTTAAAGAGTTGAACTTGCTGATGTATGACTTTTATATGATTAAATATACGTTATATTATTATGTTTTATCGATGAATTCTATGTAAAATATATGAAATTATGATATAATTGGTATGAAATATTAATCTTTATAGTTTAGTATAGTTAGTAGTAAAAATTAGTAATTTATAGTAAAAAGTTATGATTTTGTACCGGTTTTTAGTGACCGGAGTGTTGTGTCTATTTTACACGGGTATTTTGTGTTTATTTCATTGCAGAATCCTAAGATGAACTGAAATCCCGAGTAGAGACACTTTTTGAAGTCAATTCAAGTCGTTGGAAGGAAGTTATAAAGCGTCACTCAATTTAAATGGTCAAGTGGTTAATCGGTTTTTTAATGAAATCCCGAAAACGACACGTATTGGGAATGGCTCGTTAAAAAGACATTTTCTGGGAAAATGTTCTTCATGAAAGTTGAAGATCTTCATATGAGCTTTCTAATGCACTTTGAATCATGAAGATAAGAGGTCTACAACTCAAATGGTAGTCAAGTGGCTAATTGATTCGTACTATTGAAAAATCTCGAAAAGGACACGTAATACAAATGGCTCATCGAGAATACGTTTTCTGAAGAAGTGGCCTGGATGAAAGTTGTAGAGAATTCAACGAGCTTTTCAACGGATATTTGATCATGTCATTCTGATATCGAGAACTCAAGTTACGATTTTTAGAAGTTAATTATGTAATTATATATAATTATATATATAATTACAACGCATCTGTAATGATTAAGAGTAACATGGGGCTCACATGCTTATAACTAACTGTAATCATTGCAATGATTACATCGGACCGATCCGGCCAGTTTTCAGGACCGGTCCGGGAAGGGAGTTTCTCTATAAATATGGAAGCAGCAGAGATCATTTGGGGAGGTACCAATATATATATACAATATCCTATATATATTCTCTATCCCCTCTTTTCTTTAGTTTGTAAATAGGCCTTAAGCCGGGAATAAATTAGTAGTAGTAGTATCGTGATAATGCTCGGGAAATTATCAGAAGTCCAGTGTTGCTAAAGTTGTTGTTATGTCCAGAAGAATACGACTTCTGAATCAGCATCTGTAATCGGGTAACTTTTCTGAAGTATTTATGTTTATGTTTGTTATTTTCTTCTTTTTAGTTTTTATAATGTTATTAGGCTAGATCTAATAACTAGCCAAAGTTATGTAATCGTATTATCTCGATCTTTTCGTTAAAAGAATGATGTCTAAGTAAAAGTGATTAAAATTGAGTTAAAATGAATCTTTTTCTATTTCACTACGTATTGATAATATATTCGGAATGACGTAATCAACCATGATGAATACCACATATAACTGGCGTGTGCGACCGGAGAGAGTCGGGATATGAGTAAAAATAGAAAAACCGGAGGGTAAAAATGGCCGTCGATTAACGGAATCCTATTTCCTACCCGGGGGCGATTTGTCCTAGAAAAACAAATCTTATTAACTTTGTACTCGAGATCTTAATAATGTTAAAATCGCGCTTTAATTGAAACTACACCGTTTGTGTTAAATCGATCCGCTTGACAACCGGAGCCTCTTGAATAACATCGGCCATCTGACAAATGGAATCACCTCTTTTATCCGGGGTAGATTTATACTCGGTACCTGTTTTGACTAACTAAGATTAGCATGGGACAGTTGTGGACATTGGACTGATGACAATTTCATACGCTTGTGTGAGGAGGAATTGTTGACTATAGGAGTATACCGTTTCATTTACTCAATTGGACCTAATAAAAAGGAAGATCGAGCACATTCTATTAATTGAAAAGATCGAATAAATTGATTATATATACTTTGGCTAGTCTAGTCTATAAACTATATATTGGTATCTATATATTTATATATATATATATATATATATATATATATATATATATATATATATATTTTACTATTTATGTACATCTATATATATTTATATATCTATATATATTATATTAGAATAACTTTTAAATTACGCATTTATTTTATGTTGGTTAGAATAGTAGTAATCGTATTTATAAAATTGCGGTTTAGATCGAGTTAATATCGGCTCTTCGGTGTTTAACCACACTTAAAAGAATTACCACTTTTCCCTGAGGATTCGACACCTGACTCACCACTTTATCACTACAATTTGACCCGGTACACTGCCGGTTAGGATCCGTCTAACCTAGAAAAGGTCTGTCCCTTTCTTGACGCCGTTTCTAAGGTCTGTTTCGGTGACGTCAGCTTTCTGGCGCCGTTGCCGGGGAAAACGTCGCTAATTTCTTTTTTTGTGTCTATGGTTACTACTTGTATTAGCTTAAAAATTCTCGAGGATAAACCAACACTCTTCTTATCACATTTCTTTTTTTTATTTTTCGTTGGTATCTACTTTCTTTTAGTACCAATTTTCTTCTTCTTTAAAAATCGAGCATTTTTCTATTTTCGTTAGTTGATGACCAGAAGCGGTAAAACCTTACTTACTCCTTATAAGCCTGATATAAACGCTTACGAAAGGCAGTTGCGGATAGAGAGTAAACGTGGTCAAACCAGCTTAGGACTCCTTGGAAAATCTCCAACGGAATCATCTTCTAATCAAAATAAAGAAATGGCTGAAACTAGTGATGAAACAAACGAACAGAGGCTAGATCATGCTTTAGGGCATGGCCAATACCCTGTTAATCTTAATAATAATCAGAATAATAATAATAGAATCAATCAAGATCGGAATCAGAATAATCATAACAATCCGCCAAACCCAAGACCTATCTGTGATCAAACGTAAGGAGAAACCGGACTAATAATCCCATACTTTTACCTAATGAAGGAGCGAATAATTTCGAAATTAAGTCTCATCTTTTTGGTTTAATTGACGCAAGAGCCCAATTTCTAGGAGAAGATGATGAAGATCCACATCATCATCTCTATCATCGTTTGAAGAATCGTGCAATACGGCCAAAAGTCAAGGTGCTTAAGGAATTAACGAGGATGACTATGTTTCCTTTTTCTTTGAAAGGAAGAGCCCGAGATTGGTTTATGTCACTTCCACACCACTCGCTAACCAGTTGGGAGGATATTCAAACTGAATTTCTGAAACAATATTTCACTCCAGGACGGAATTTGGAATTAAAGGTCGAGGTTGCTAATTTTAGACAAGGATCTGAAGAAACGCTTGGGAATGCGTGGGAAAGGTTTAAAAAATTGTTAAGAGCTTGTCCCGATCATGGTTATTCCTTAGATATGCAAATTCAACTTTTCTGTCGTAAACTAAGAAAGGATTCACGTGCAGATGTAGATCATGCATGTGGTGGCTCGTTAATGATGAGTGAAGCTCAAATAGTTTACGATGCTATAGAAAAGATTTCCAAAAATAATAGAATTTGGGAAACCGGTTCTAGCACTAGAAAAGTAGCTTTTGCGGGAGAATGTACGTCAAACACGGAAGTTCTAGCACATTTAGAGAATTTGAGTAGAAGTTTGATGGACTACAATCAAACAAGAATCAAAATTCGAGAAAATAGTACGCCAACTGAATACTCAAATCATGATAATTTGTCATTAGGGATAGAAGAACCAACAGGATATTCAAGAGAGGAGGTGAGTTTTCTTCAGCAGCATAGGAATTTGAACAATGCATATTCAAACTCGTTTAATGCTATTAGAAGAGACCACCCGACTTTTAGATGGTCGAAAACCCTAGTAAGCAAGGACAACCGCCATATCCGATTCGGTATAAGAATATGAATAATAATCAAGTTTATCAAGGAAATACATCTAATCGAATTTACAATCATTACCTAGATCCTATCCTCAACATACCACTCAAAGTATACCAAGGTAACTCAAAGTTCAACTCAACTGCGAAGGGGTTGAAAAATGGGAAAAGCCGATGGAAAATATGATGGGTGTAGTATCTACTCAAGCTAAGAATATGGAAACAATGATGACTTCTATAGGTTCGGTCGGTAAGGACATGAGTTCAATGAAAACATCTATGAATGGACATGATACCGAATGAGAACGATAGAAGCTTCATTAAGGAATATGGAAGATCATTTGAGTAGGGAAGGTGAACGTAACAACAAGTAGACCTCCTGGAGGATTACCAAGTAATACTGAAAGAAACCCAAGAGAGGTAAATGTTGTAGTTACGAGAAGTAGGAAACTCTACGGTAGTAATGGAGTAGAAAACTTCGGGAATAATGAAGTAGAAAATGATTTAGATAGAAAAAATAAAGAGACTAAAGATGAACTTGAATTTACTGATGAGGAAGAAGAAATTATAGAAAATTTCTTGAAAAGGAATAGAAGTTTGGAACCCGAGAATGTAGGTGAAAAATGGGTAAAAATCCCTAGAATTTTGAAAGACCCCATGGATAAAGAGTTAAGGACTTTATTTAAGGAGCATGTGAGAATAGAAGATAAAGAAAACAAGGATGAGAAACAGGAAGAACTGAAGGAATCTGAAGTAGAGATTGATTCAGGGAACAATTTAAAGGAAAAAATTCAAGAACCTGAAACATGGCGATCAAGTAATACTCAAAAGTTTAAAGGAAAATAGAACATGACTTCGGAACCAAAGGGTATAAATTTAGAATCTTTACCTTTTCCACCTAAAGATCAAATTAAAAAGATTAAGACTGATCAGAAGTATGCTCGTTTCCTTGATACTTTTCGTCATATTCATGTTAATATCCCTGTTATCGAAGCTCTGATTAATATGCCTGCCTATGGAAAGTTTCTGAAAGATATACTATCAAATAAGAAAAAATTAGAGGAATATGAGAATATATGCCTAAATGAAGAATGTTCTGCAATTTTGCAGCATAAGTTACCACCTAAACTGAAAGATCCTGGAAGTTTTACCATTCCATGTGAAATTGGAGGATTTCTGTTTAAGAAGGTCTTATGTGATCTTGGAGCTAGTATAAACCTCATGTCTTATGAGGATTATAGAAAGCTAGGCATAGGAAAGCTTACTAAAACGGAAATGACTCTGCAAATGGCAGATAGATCGATTAATACCCTAAAGGAATTATTTAGGACGTATTGGTTAAAGTAGACAAGTTCTATTTTCCAGTAGACTTTGTAGTTATGGAAATGGAAGAAGGATTTTTAGCGCCACTTATCTTAGGACGTCCATTTCTAGCTACAGGGAGAACTTTAATCGATGTTCAGAAAGGAGAGTTAATTTTGAGAGTCAATGAAGATGAAGTTGCTTTCAATATTTTCAAAGCTATGAATCATCCATACACATCACCAGAATCATGTTCTTTTATAGAAGATATTCATTCTGTCTATGATAATCAGTTACCAACTTTTGAAGACAGATTAGAAGAATGCTTAACTTTGTCTGTCTATAAAGAAGATGAGGAAGAAATTGAAATGAAAGAGATAATCCTTTCTCTAGATAAAGGAAGTTTTACTTTTAAACCACCATGGCATAAGTATTTGGAATTAGAACTAGAAGGACCAGTTCTTAAATCATCAATAGAAGATCCGCCGAAGAATCTGGAATTGAAACCGTTACCTTTAAATCTGAAATATGCTTTTCTTGAAACTAATAACCTTTTACCAGTTATTATTTCATCAACTTTAACTGAGCAACAAGAAGATCAATTACTTAGAATGTTAAGAAAGCATAAGAAAGCTTTTGGATGGACAGTTGCCGATATTCGAGGTATTAGCCCTGAGATTTGCGTTCATAAGATAATTCTAAAAGATGATGCTAAACCTTGTATTCAACCGCAACGCCGCCTCAACCCGAATTTACAGTTAATCGTTAAGAAAGAGGTTATTAAGCTATTAGAAATGGGACTAATCTTTCCTATATCGGATAGTGAATGGGTAAGTCCAACTCAAGTTGTACCAAAGAAAGGAGGTTTCACAGTGAAAGAGAATGATAAGAATGAATGGATCTCAACAAGGGAAATTACAGGATATCGAATGTGCATTGATTTTAGAAAGCTAAATGATCATACTAAGAAAGATCATCATCCACTTCCATTCATAGTGCAAATGTTGGAACGTTTAAGTGGACATAAGTATTACTGTTTCTTAGATGTTATTCAGGATATTTACAGATATTCATTGCAGCAGGAGATAGGGAAAAAACTACTTTCACTTGTCCTTATGGAACTTTTGCGTATAAAAGAATGCCGTTTGGTTTATGTAATGCTCCTGCTACGTTTCAAAGATGTATGATGTCTATATTTTCTGATATGGTTGAGAAATTCTTAGAAATTTTTATGGACGACTTTAGTGTTTACGGAGACTCTTTTAATGGCTGTTTGTTACACTTAGAACGAGTGTTACAACGCCGTGAGGATACCAATTTAGTGCTTAACGGGAAAAATGTCATTTAATGGTATCAGAAGGAATTGTACTAGGTCATAAAATCTCTCGAAGTAGGAATTGAAGTCGATAAAGCTAAAGTCGAGGTAATCGAAAAATTGCCTCCACCGGTTAATCTAAGAACGCTAAGAGGATTTCTTGGACATGCGGGATTTTATAGGAGATTTATTGCGAGATTTTTCGAAGATAGCAAAACCTCTAAGTCATTTGCTTGAAAAAGAAGTACCTTTTAATTTTGATAGTAAATGTATGGAAGCATTTAAGACCACGAAAGCGAAGTTGATTCTTGCACCGGTATTGGTAGCACCGGTACCGGAATTTACCTTTTGAGATTATGTGTGATGCAAGCGATTTAGCGGTAGGAGTCGTTTTAGGTCAAAGATATAATAGAATTCTCAAAGCTATTTACTATGCATCTCATACGTTAAATGCGGCTCAACTAAACTATCCAACTACGAAAAAAAGAACTCGTTAGTTGTGATTTTTGCCTTAGATAAGTTTAGATCGTATATTGTTGGCTCTAAGGTAATAGTTTATACAGACCATTCAGCATTGAAATATTTACTGAGTAAGAAAGATGCGAAACCACGTCTTCTTAGATGGATTCTCCTACTTCAAGAATTTGATATTGAGATTAAAGATAAAAAAGGAAGTGAGAATGTAGTAGCAGATTATCTAAGTAGAATGGAAACTGAGGAAGAGATAGGGAATGAAATTAAAGATTCATTTCCTGATGAACAACTGTTTAGAATCGATATGCCTTCAACCATGCAGTTATTAAAGAAAAGAATTCCTTCTAAGGAAAATTCACCTTGGTTTGGAGATATCGTTAACTACTTAACCTGTGATTACATTCCGTCTCATTGGACTTGGCAACAGAAAAAGAAGTTCTTTTATGACTTAAAATTTTATTACGGGAGGAACCGGACCTTTTCCGTAAATGTTCGGATGGGATAATCGAAAAATGTGTGCACGATAATGAAGTTTTAAGTGTTTTATCGTTTTGTCATGATCGTGAGGCAGGAGGTCATCATGGAGGTTGGAAAACAGCTTTTAAAGTTTTGCAATGTGGTTTTTATTGGCCTACACTTTATAAAGATTCTTATACATATGTTAAATCTTGTGAATCATGTCAAAAATGGGGAAATATTTCGAAAAAACATGAAATGCCTATGCAACCTATTTTAGAATGTGAACTTTTTGATGTTTGGGGCATAGATTTCATGGGACCTTTCCCTATATCGTTTGGAAAAAGATTTATTCTTGTAATGGTAGATTATGTCTCGAAATGGGTAGAAGCTGAAGCTCTTCCCACTAATGATACCAAGGTTGTCATACGATTCCTTAAAAAGAACATATTCACTAGATATGGCATTCCGAGGGCAATCATTAGTGATAGAGGGTCACACTTTTGCAATCGACCATTTACAAAGTTAATTGAAAAATATGGTGTAACGCATAAGTTAGGAACACCTTATCATCCACAAACCAGTGGACAGGTAGAGGTGTCGAACAGAGAAATTAAGAGAATTATAGAAAAGACAGTGGACTCAAACCGTAAAAGCGGGCGGTTAGACTAGATGATGCGTTATGGGCGTACGAAACGACTTTTAAAACTCCAATTGGTTGTTCTCCCTACAAATTAGTCTTTGGTAAATCTTGTCATCTCCCAGGTAGAGTTAGAACACCGAGCCTTCTGGGCTATTAGATTTCTAAATTTCGATCCTAAGGCTGTCGGTGATCATAGACTACTTCAGTTAACAGAATTAGAAGAATTTCGCCTTGATTCTTATGAAAATGTTCGAATCTACAAGGAACGCACGAAATCCTTCCATGATAAAAGAATCTATAGTCGTGAGTTCCATGTAGGTGATCGAGTGTTATTGTACAATTCACGTTTAAAGTTGTTTCCGGAAAGCTTAAATCAAGATGGACGGGACCATTTAAAGTAACACGAGTTTATAAATGCGGAGCCATTTGAACTAACCGATGGGAATACAACTTTTATAGCCAATGGTCACGGGGTGAAGTCATTTGTTTACGGAAGGTGAAGAAATCTCTCCGATAAATGAAGTGATGTTGCTTGATCGACCCTCCGAAAGACTAAAAAGCGAGTGCTGCAAAAGCCGAAAGTATCAAATTACCGGTTTTATCTTTACTTTTATATGTCTAAACTAGTTTCGTCTTTTACCGGATAGACGTAAAAGAACTGGATGTCTTTTTTAGATAGAATAGGAGTTTTTGTTTTGCTTTTGAAGTTTGGCCTTGATAGAGATGTCGCTTTTACTATAGAAGCTTTAGTTTTTGAACGAACAAGCAATTGTTGAGAGAGAAAATATTGAAAGAAGTTTGTAATGGTACGTCGAGAAGCTCGATAAAGAGAAGGGCTAAGTTTCTAAGGAAGTGCGAGAATACTGTGGAAAGATTGAACACAGTGGGCGATGTGGGAAAAATATAACTCAATCTCAGAATGAGTATTTGAATGTAATTAAGAAGGGAACGATTAGGTGGTTAACCGAAAATCCCGATGGAATTCCAAGACATAATTCAAACGCTACGTTTCTAGGATTTAGTTTGCTTGAACGGTATGTTAGAAATCTGGAGTTTGTAGAAATTGAAGAATTAGAAACCCCGTAAGTTCAAGTCTTTTATTGTTTTTAGTTTTATAAATTTTTTGCATAACTTTGAAAATTTTATAAAATTGGATCTTTATAAAATTAAGGAGTTTTATAAAAGTTTTATAAAAAGTTTTTTTTTAAGTTTTTAGATATTTTATAAGAATTAATGGAAATTTATTGAATTTCTATAAACTTTTAAATAAGTTTTATAAAGATTTTATAAATTTTAAGAAATTGTTATAAAATTTATAAATTTTATTTTCTAGTTTTATTAAGTTTTTATTGAGTTTTATAAGTTTTTATATCAAAAATCCAAAAAAATAAAAAATTTCGAAAAATCATAAAAATTTCACACGGACCGATCCGGGGTCGAATTAACCTAAAAAAGACGGGATATTTCTTTCTTCTTCATTTTTCCTCTTTTCTTCAAACAGCCGCCGCACCATCACCTCCACCCCCAAAAATTTTCTTTTTCTCTTCAAAATAACAAATTACACTATACCATTACATACATTCTTCCTCTTTTACTCTCCTCTCTTCAACGCAAGTGAAAAATTCGAAAAAGATCGAACACAAGCTCCATTTCATCCCGGTGGCTTCTACGACTTTTCCGGCCACTTTTCACCGTTTTGTTCATTATAAGGTATAATTTGTTTACTCTAGTTATCAATTTCATGATTTTTGTAATTTTTAGATTTATTTTCAACTGTTTTGATTTTTAAGTGCGTTGTGACATTTTATTTGTGTTGTTTTTGTTTGTTTTTGTTTTGTTATTCCAAAATTCGTAGAATGGCCGAATCTAGTCGCAAAATCTCTAAGAAACGAAAGCCTAATATTCCAATAGCAGTACCGGTCGTAGGTCTTAAAGATTTAACACCGGAAGAAGAGTCTGTTAGTTTTTCTGCTACAGCTTCGCCTCAAGCTAAGAATGCTTATAAGAATACCTATAGTAAATGTGGTGTTGTGTTGGAGAGAGGCTTAGATTTCGATGACTTAGGAGAGGAAGTTAGGCGTATTTTTACGAGACGCCAATGGTTGGAGTTTGCAGCTAAGAGGACAGGAGAGATCAATACTACCTTAGTGGCAGAGTTTTATGCGGTTCTACTTTGACACCCACCGAGGGTAGTATGATAGAGTCTATACCCCTTAGGTCTAGAAATGTTTCTTTTAATCCGGATCTTATCAATGCTGTTTTAGGGGTAGAAGTTTTTCCAGATGAGGAGGATTATAGAGCTGTTTATAGATTAGATGATCCTGCTATGTATGAGCAGTTGCCTCTAGAGCTCGAGAGGGAGTTTGATGCTACGGCGAAATGGGTGGACAACGAGATTTAATTATGGGAAGTGTTTTAGAGATCTGAGGGCAATCAAAAGATTTTTGAGCCATACTCTCTATCCCACTACCAAACACACCGCCTTTGGTAAAGAAGATTTATGCATTACTTGGGCGATGATTCATGACATTAAGGTTGATGTGGGGAAGATCATGTATAGAAGGGTTTTCGAGTTTATTGTTACTGCCAAGGCAGGGAGTCACATGTACTTTCCTGGCTTTATTTCGGATTTATGTCGTAGATCAGGAGTTCCTTTCCTATCTAACGACAAATTAGCTATGGCGAGATGAGTCCCCGATAGGCCCTAGTCGAGGAGGTCTCCGGAGGGTTCGATAGACTCGATAGTTAAACGTAGTGCACCTCCACCCGTTCCACCGGTTTCGGCATTTTCATCTTTTTCGATCGACGGCGGCGACTTCTTTCCCAAACACCATTACATACGATATGTTTCAATCCTTAGTGTCGAGATGTAGCCCGAGGACGAGGCTAATATGGCTTTGTTTGCTTTGAGCGAGTAGGCGGTGGAGTGATGATTTACATAGAGGGATGTTGAGACATGAGCGGATGCATCTTGATCCTTCTTTCGATAAAATCGCCTATCCGCCCGTCAATCGACCCATATACTTTACCGAGTGGATAGCACCTATCCCACCATCTCGAGCTTTCATCATATGCCAAATCCTTTTGGAAGCCGGTCTAGTGGTCGGGGTGTCTTTTATACGGGTTCTCAGGGTGCTGTTACATCTAGCTGGGGAGGATTTTCGGATTTTGCAAGGATGACGTCGAGTATGAGTTCGTTGGGTCTCGACAGTTCAGTTCGGACCACGACTACGTTTCCACAGCCAGTTACGTCATCGGTTCCGAGTTTGAATGATCCAGTTTATCCTGTTGAGGATGATGATGTTGACATTATTTGATTTCGAACAACTTTATTATTTTTAAACATTTTCTGTCTGTTTATTTTCCGTATTTTAACTTTATTAGATGCTAAGTTTGCTAGTTTAATAGTTTTTCGTTTTCGTTTTTATAATCGTTTTATGTCGTAGTAGTAGATTTAATCATTTTTAATAGTATTTAAATATTTCATCAAAAATGTAAAATTTTTTGTATCATTCGTATGTCGTTTTTAAATATAATTCATGTATCGTTTTATCCGTATCATTTAGATAATCTTTATATATCTATATAGGATTCTAATAGCCTTGAAGTCTATTATAGACAACCAAGCAAATTTGAATTTTACAACCTTTACACGGTGAAACCATTTTGAACCCGAACCGGTCCGGCCAGTTTTCAGGACCGATCCGGAGTTAAATTTGCTTAGTCATGTTGAGAGTGTTAATATGCAGTCACGTATACTCTCAATGTTTGTCCATTTAAGGAAAGAAAGCTGAGAGTGAAAAATTGCAATTTCACTTAGTTACTTTCACCTTTCTATCTATTAAATTATTTTCATCTGTTTCAACTAAAATGTCAAACCGGTCATCACCGTCAGTCAATTCTTATGATCCGGAGGCATTAGATGTTCTTGTCCCGGAGTATAGCGCTTCAAATGTTAATTTGTTGGTGAATGCGAGGTTTGCAAATTCTCCGATTTTGGTAGAAAAGGGTATCAATTTCGAAAAAATTGATCAGTCAGGGAAGGATTTAATTCAGAATAGAGGTTGGAGAAAGTTTGTAAGGAATCCTAGAGGTAGAATAAATGTTTCAGTCGTTAGGGAATTTTATTCCGCTCTCTCTACTGTCAATACTGTCGATCCGTCACAACTTATATCCGTTCGTGGTACACTTATTCACTTTTCACCTCATATCATCAATCATATTTACGAAATACCAATTTTCAATCAAATCCATAATCTTCATTTTGAATATCAATGGGCGTTAGGGAACTCCTTTAACGTTACCAACTATGTCACGGAAGCTTTTCAGTATTTGTTTCCAGAGTTCGATCAAAATTACGACTCTACCACTTCAGCTCTACCTGCTCATCTGAGAGCATGGAAACACTTCATTAACTCACGAGTCTATCCGACTAGTGACTTTGCGTGGGTTAGTGATAATGAAATACTTTTGTTATTTGCGTTGATAAGCGGAGCTCATGTGGACTTGGGGATTTTGATTTTTAAGACGGCAGTAAACTTTGCAGTGGAACGGTATAATAATGGAAGGCCGATGCCTTTTGCTTGGGTGATTTCAAGGTTATGTATTCATTTTAATGAAGTCCCTGAAATTGCTTCTGACGAGATATATCCGTCTCGTGATTATCGTAGAGGATTGCTACCGGTTGAGAATCCGGGTTGTTCGTCGACTATTTAAGCTAGTTGATAGTTTTTAAGTTAGTTTAAGAACGGTTTATTTTAATAAATGAGTTAAGTAAGTTAGTTAATAAGTTTATTATATTTTAAGTTTTTTAGTTTGTAATAGTTTCTTTTGTTTAATATATATACTTTTGTTTAGTATTTGTTGTAGTAAACGTTATTCAATAATAACGAACATCTATAATTTTAATTTAATTTTCGAACCTACTTTTTCATACTCTTTGGACATCGGGACGATGCCACTTCGTAAGTGGGGAGTAGAGTTAGGTTAGAAAATTTGATTAAAATTTTCGAAAATAATAAAAAATAATAATTAAAATTTTTTCATATAAATTAGTACTTTAATTACTTATTTGCTTAGTTTTGATTATTTTCCTTGAAAAAATTAAGTTAGTTAATATATGAATAAAAATGATATAATTTGAGAAGATTAATTTTTGATTTAGTAAAATATATTAGATATATTATGAATATGTTTTATATCTTTTATAAAATTTTTAAGATTTTGATGTATAACTAAATAATTTTTGTCAAATATTTCTTTTATGGAATTATTCAAGTAATTTTTATATTTATAAATAAATTTTAGATAATTTTCTTTTCAAGATAAATTATGAATTTGGAATCAAAATTAGGAATGATGATTTTTGACACCCCAAAAATAGCCTACCTGAATAAATTTCCAATTTTTGACCCCACCTCAGCTTTTTAAGAGTGATCAAGACCTCACTCGGAATTTAGCCATTTTGATTAACTAGAAATTTCCGACCCTTAGCTTGTTTTGGTCTACATCTCTTTGAAATCCTTCGAGTTTGTACGTACTTATGAGAGGAGATGATGACAAAAGAGTTAAGAGTTGAGAAAAAAATGGTATATGCTGAAATTGGAATAGGTAGATAGGTTCTAATATAGATGTTCTCACCTCATGACACTTGCAAGATAGTCGATTTTGGCAATGAGTTCAGATATATTAGTGTCCTATGAAAGAAAATATTAAGAACAAAGCACCATTTTTACACAGAACTAATCGAATATCAGGTATCTTCCCTATCTTTGATCGAAAAAAATAAAAAAATAATAATGCCTGATGATAGTAGTCCAGCTAGTGTATTATCTCGAAATGTCCTATTGCTGGGAATGAAGGCATAAACAATAAAGAAAAAGTCGAATCATTAGATCTCAAGAATGATTACAAGTTTAAGGAAACCGGACTTGTAATTTTAGATCGAAAGAGTATTACTCCGATCAATCTTGATGAAGCAATGCTTGTAAATTTGATTTTTCTACACACACTCACGCTTTTAGTTCTTAATATTGAAAAAGAAGAGAGAAAATCTGAAAAATAGTTGGAATAAGAGGATATTATTAATCAAGACTGTTTTTGATCAAATGTGAAGGTGTGAGTACGTACGACTTGCCTCTTTCTCTTTTTGATTTCCTTTTCTATCTTTTCGATTAACCAATGTCCTATCCTAATATATTATAAGCCATTGTGTCTTCTATCTGACTTAGTTAATGATTCCAGAAATTCGTAATAATCGAGACAGAAAGTAATTCTAATATTTTATTTATATTTATGAATTATTGCATGCATGTTTCCATCGATTAACATTTGATACTTAATTTATTTAAGTTATATAAACTTTCTCTCTTATTAAATTTCTATAAAAGTTATAACTTATATGTTTATAATATTGACGATATATATTACTATGGAAATTTTAATTTGTTCAATTATGTTATCTTTCATTTATATATTACCGCTTATTTTTGCTCGAGGACGATCAAAAGCTAAGTGGGGAGTAGTTGATGTATGACTTTTATATGATTAAATATACGTTATATTATTATGTTTTATCGACGAATTCTATGTAAAATATATGAAATTATGATATAATTGGTATGAAATATTAATCTTTATAGTTTAGTATAGTTAGTAGTAAAAATTAGTAATTTATAGTAAAAAGTTATGATTTTGTACCGGTTTTTAGTGACCGGAGTGTTGTGTCTATTTTACACGGGTATTTTGTGTTTATTTCATTGCGAATCCTAAGATGAACCGAAATCCCGAGTAGAGACACTTTTTGAAGTCAATTCAAGTCGTTGGAAGGAAGTTATAAAGCGTCACTCAATTTAAATGGTCAAGTGGTTAATCGGTTTTTTAATGAAATCCCGAAAACGACACGTATTGGGAATGGCTCGTTAAAAAGACATTTTCTGGGAAAATGTTCTTCATGAAAGTTGAAGATCTTCATATGAGCTTTCTAATGCACTTTGAATCATGAAGATAAGAGGTCTACAACTCAAATGGTAGTCAAGTGGCTAATTGATTCGTACTATTGAAAAATCTCGAAAAGGACACGTAATACAAATGGCTCATCGAGAATACGTTTTCTGAAGAAGTGGCCTGGATGAAAGTTGTAGAGAATTCAACGAGCTTTTCAACGGATATTTGATCATGTCATTCTGATATCGAGAACTCAAGTTACGATTTTTAGAAGTTAATTATGTAATTATATATAATTATATATATAATTACAACGCATCCGTAATGATTAAGAGTAACATGGGGCTCACATGCTTATAACTAACTGTAATCATTGCAATGATTACACCGGACCGATCCGGCCGATTTTCGGGACCGGTCCGGGAAGGGAGTTTCTCTATAAATATGGAAGCGAAAGAGAGATCATTTGGGGAGGTACCAATATATATATACAATATCCTATATATATTCTCTATCCCCTCTTTTCTTTAGTTTGTAAATAGGCCTTAAGCCGGGAATAAATTAGTAGTAGTAGTATCGTGATAATGCTCGGGAAATTATCGAAGTCCGGTGTTGCTAAAGTTGTTGTTATGTCCGAGAAGAATACGACTTCGAATCAAAGATCTCGTAATCGGGTAACTTTTCTGAAGTATTTATGTTTATGTTTGTTATTTTCTTCTTTTTAGTTTTTATAATGTTATTAGGCTAGATCTAATAACTAGCCAAAGTTATGTAATCGTATTATCTCGATCTTTTCGTTAAAAGAATGATGTCTAAGTAAAAGTGATTAAAATTGAGTTAAAATGAATCTTTTTCTATTTCACTACGTATTGATAATATATTCGGAATGACGTAATCAACCATGATGAATACCACATATAACCTGGCGATGTACTGACCAGAGAAGTCAGGATATGAGTAAAAATAGAAAAACCGGAGGGTAAAAATGGCCGTCTGATTAACGGAATCCTATTTCCTACCCGGGGGCAGATTTGTCCTAGAAAAACAAATCTTATTAACTTTGTACTCGAGATCTTAATAATGTTAAAATCAGCAGTTTAATTGAAACTACACCGCTTGTGTTAAATCGATCCGCTTGACAACCGGAGCCTCTTGAATAACATCGGCCATCTGACAAATGGAATCACCTCTTTTATCCGGGGTAGATTTATACTCGGTACCTGTTTTGACTAACTAAGATTAGCATGGGACAGTTGTGGACATTGGACTGATGACAATTTGACATATGACAATTTCATACGCTCGTGTGAGGAGGAATTGTTAACTATAGGAGTATACCGTTTCATTTACTCAATTGGACCTAATAAAAAGGAAGATCGAGCACATTCTATTAATTGAAAAGATCGAATAAATTGATTATATATACTTTGGCTAGTCTAGTCTATAAACTATATATTGGTATCTATATATATATATATATATATATATATATATATATATATATATATATATATATATATATATATATATTTTTTTACTATTTATGTACATCTATATATATTTATATATCTATATATATTATTAGAATAACTTTTAAATTACGCATTTATTTTATATTGGTTAGAATAGTAGTAATCTGTGTTATAAAATTGCGGTTTAGATCGAGTTAATAGCGACTCTTTGGTGTTTAACCACACTTAAAAGAATTACCACTTTTCCCTGAGGATTCGACACCTGACTCACCACTTTATCACTACAATTTGACCCGGTACACTGCCGGTTAGGATCCGTCTAACCTAGAAAAGGTCTGTCCCTTTCTTGACGCCGTTTCTAAGGTCTGTTTCGGTGACGTCACTTGCCGACGGAGAAACATCCTTATCCTTATTACTTAGCTATTGGAAGTCGTCCGTTTTTTGTTACTAGGAAAACATGGATTTCTTTGTCCGTTGGAGGTCATCGCTCTAATACATTATGTGATGTGGTTCCTTTAAAATGTGACCAATTGATATTAGCAAAGCCATGGTTACAATTGTACAAGGTACGTCATAATTCGTCCCGCACTCGTTATTCTTTTTCTTATTATGGCAAGAAGTATGTTCTTGAGTCGGTACCCTATATACACAAGGGTGCTTTCAAGAATGATGAATCCAAAAATACGGAAAATGAGAAGAGTGAGAGTCATCATATCAAACTGAAGAAAGCTTCCAAAGGTGTGTTTTTTGTTTTTTGCGGTCATTGTAAAAGGGATGACCATAACTTTCAAGATTGCCCTGAATTCTTGCAAGAACTACGTAGAATTGATGAGGAAGCTCGTTTGAAACATGAATCAGCAAGGGAAAAAGACTTGGTTGAAGCGACAAACGAAGAGATTGTTAACACTCGAGAGGAAGAGTTGAAAAACGATGAAGATAAGAGTGTGGTGGAGATGAATATTGAGAATGAGCCTAAATTTGTGGAAGAGAAAGTAGAGGTGTCTGAGGTGTCTATTGTGGAGGAAGAACGAGCGGAGTTGTTTTTGGTTGAGGCAAAAGAAGATGCTATGGTCCTCAATTCTTGTTCCGGTTTTGTTGAATCTTCTTTGCAGGTACATGATGTTCTTACAATTGAGGAGAAAAATGATTTATTGGATGTGCGCGATGCTGCACCTTTAGTGCAGATTGACGACTTTGGCACTATTGATAATGGTGGAAAACCGGCACACACTTTTGTTGATTCTTTTGTGGCGCATGTTGCTGTTTGTTCCCAATTAAATTGCTATGACTACGTTGCTGCCACTATGAGCTTCATGCACATCTATATAGGGCCAAGAGACTGTTCTTATGTTCCGTTGAGGAAGCATAGATCACCATTTACACCTGCTATTGCTTTGGAATCGTATTTATGCATTGTATTTGATCCCGGTATACCATTGATGATTCTTGAGGGTTGTTCATGCTTTGTACATGCTGCTGAATTCTACGACATCCTTTTGATTCGAGGATGAATCCTTTCTAACCGGGAGGGAATGATGTGATACAGCCCAAGAAAGTTGAAGATCGGCCTATAATATGCACTATCTATGTCATTGGGCTTGAAGAGCATGAAGAGGGGCTTGGATGAGTTATTAATTAGTTATTAGACTTGTTTTATTTTACTTTGCATTGGATTTATTTAATAAAGGACTTTTGGGCCTAAATGCTAGTATGGCCCATCAAAAAAGGTGCCAATATGATAGTATATTGGGTTAAGTCTTTATTTTCAGCAAATAAAAGCCATTTGGGCTTATTAGAGTCAAGTTAGGTCAATTAGTAAATAAAGTGGCGAAATTATCTTTTAATTATCCCACATTGCTAGTTTGTTTTATTTCCTTGAGTTTGTAGCCTATATAAAGGCAAATAGAGTCATTGTAACAGTTAGTTAAACTTTTGAGTGAAATATTATTATTTGAGTCCTTTTGAACTTGTGAGTATTCTAGGTAGAGTATTCAAACCCGAACTTATCAAGGTCGTGAGCATACCTTGTGGCGTTCACAAACCGAGGTTCTTAGATACAAGGATATCTAGGGGTCGAGGTCATAATCCAAGGTTCTTAGGTACACAGATACCTAGGGGTCGCGGAGCTCGCTTTTCATTGTTCCTACAATCAAATCCTCGGGCAAAATCCGAATTGAACCTCCTCGGTTCACTTCACCAGGGCTTCCAGTTTCTTCTACAAATCAAGTATGTAGACTTACGAAGTCCCTTTATGGTCTAAGGCAGGCCAGTAGGCAATGGAATGCCAAACTCACAGATGCATTATTACAAGCAGGATACAATCAGTCTAAGCATGATCACTGCTTGTTCACTAAAGGTCAAGGCTCCACTTTTATTGCTTTTTAGTCTATGTTGATGATATAATAGTAGGAAGCACAAGTATGCAGGAAATTCAGAGGTTAAAAGACATTTTACATCAGGCTTTTACTATAAAAGACCTAGGAACTCTAAAATATTTTCTAGGCTATGAGATTGCGAGATCAGACACTGGCATTCTTATGAATCGAAGGAAATATTGTCTGGATCTTCTCAAGAATTTTGGTTATCTAGGAGCCAAGCCATCAAATGTTCCTATGGATCCCAAGGTTAAGCTTGCAGCAAAAGATTTACCAGTCCTTTCTGACAACAAATATTATAGGAGTCTTGTGAGCAAATTACTTTACCTTATGTTGGTCCCAGAGAAGGGTAAAACGATAGTCAGAAGGGGGGTGAATGACTATAGTGGAGTTTCAAAAACCTTTCTTATATTTAAAAGCTTTTGGGCAGCGGATAAGTACCTTCTTTAAATGTTGGTTCAAAGTAGATTATGCAATCACAGATATAGAATATGCAATGAAATAAAGTGCTGTAAAGTAAATTGCTGAAAGTAAATAGACATAAAGGTTTATAGTGGTTCAGGGTGGTGTAATCCCTTAATCCACTCTTCTCCTGTGATGATTGGAGGAATTCACAATTGTTTTCACAGATACAATAGCACGATTGTCCTTGGCTACACAAGCTTCACAATCTCCAAGACTATCACTCCCTGACTTCAAAAGCTTCAGTGACTCAGTCTCTATCACTGCTCCTTGAGAACAAATCTTTCAGCAGCTATCACAAAGGTTGCAACTCCTTCTCAGATTCCTCTGATTCAATTGCCTCAGTTGATGTGAATTGGATTCACAGATTTGTTGATCAATCTCAGAGCTTGATGTGGAATTGAAGTTCTGATTTCTGAGTTGATCTCTAGATGTTCCTTTTTAAGTACAGATAAAAGGCTTTGCACTTTGACAGAGTTTCTGCTTGTTTCTTATCAGATTAATTCTTTGTCCTTCTTGTCTGTCAATGCCTTCTATTTATAGCCTTGATAATCCTTGATTTGAATTTCTGTCCGTTGGCTATTTAATGTGGGAAATAATCCTTGATTTAATTCTTGATTCCCCCTTAATTGTATTCTCCTTGATTTCAGTGATCGGATTTTTCTTCAAAGGTTTATTAGAAAATCCGTCCTTGATTGATCATCGATTGATTATGCATTTATCGTACTTGTACCTTTCCCGCTTCGACGGCATGGCTAGTTCCCGCTTCGGCGGCATGGTTCTCGTTCTCATTCTCGTACTCGATATATATTATGTATACTAGTAATTAACCCGTGCATAATGCACGGGATATAAATCAAATAAATTATATAGCAATAATATTATCATTCTATTTGACAAAATCTTTTTGGTCATAAAGATCAAAACTTTTACCAACTCTCTCTTAATCAATAATCAATAAAACACATTAGAATTTGGTGCTTGGTTTGATTTTGACACATTAGAATTTGGTATAAAAAACAAATAATATTAGAATTAAATAAAGTAAAAAAATATTATTTTCTTGATAAGATACATCACATGTTTATTTTATTCAAGACAAACCATATATGGAGTATAATGTAGACAACAATTTTTTAGTGTCAAATAATATATTATTGACCTTTTTGTGTAGCGTGTTGCACTTAATAACTATTCTCGTTCGTAAGTAGCGTGCCTGCAGCAAAAACATCAAAATAATACTACTATTAAATTCGTAATCATAAAAATATATAATTAATTAAAAAAAATCTTCAATACCTACTTCTCACCACTCTTGATCTGATGATGAATGGAAAACTATAGCTATGCTACCATTCGTCTCATTAAGCCCAACGACAACAATTCAAAACAGATAAAACGTCAAACAACAATCATGTGAACTCATGGCAAAAAATAATCAGAAAAAAACCACACAATGAAGAAAAAGTCGGAATAAAAAAAATCACAGTACATGTAGATTGTATTGGAATTGTGCAAATGAATGATACCATGTGACTGTATATATAGTCGTATAAGTAGTGGGTTGAGTAGTTTCAAAAAAGTGATTCCGTATTTAAAAAAATATACATTCCGTATTTTTGTTTTTTTATTCTTCCAAATCCTTTTTATTATGTTAGAGATCATAAAATATAAATAGTATATTAATGGTTTTTGGAACGGTAATCATTGAAAATATTGATTCTGTATTTTTTAAATATTAATTTTTTCCGTTTTTTTGTCATAAAAAATTCCATATTTCTAAAAAAAAAATATTCTTATACTGATTCTGATTTTTTTAATTCTTTCAAATATTCTTTATTATTTTGGAGATCATAAAATATAAATGATATATTAATGGTCATTCGAACAAAAAAATCCGTATTTAAAAACAGATATTATTTTCTTACACTTATTCCGTATTTTTGTTTTTTTTTTTATTCTTTCAAATCATTTTTTATGTTAGAGATTATAAAATATAAATGGTATTTATGGTATTCCATTGATTCCATTTTTGAAATATTAATTTTTTCCGTTTTTTGTGTCATAATAAATTCCTTATTTCAAAGAAAAAAATTATTCTTATACTGATTCCAGATTTTTTTTTATTCTTCCAAATCGTTTTTATTACGTTGGCGGTCATAAAATATAAATTCTATATTAATGGTCTACGAACAAAAAAAAATTCTGCATTTAAAAAAAGATATTATTCTGTAACGCTTATTGCGTATTTTTGAAATATTATTTTTTCCTGCTTCTTGTCAAAAAAAATTCCATATTTCAAAAAAAAAAATCTTATACTGATTCGTATTTTTTTATTCTTCCAAATCCATATTAATTGTTTCCGTTTTTTCATAAAAAACAATTCCATATTTTGAAGAAAAAAAAAAAGTTTTTTTTTTATATTCTTTCGAGCTCATCTTTATTATGTTGAAGATCATAAATTATAAATGGTATATTAATAGTTTTTGGAACAAAAAATTTCCGTATTTTAAAAAAGATATTATTCTGTTACACTGATTCCGTATTTTTGAAATATTAAAAATTTCCGTTTTTTTCAAAAAAATCCATCTTTCGGAAAAAAATTATTCTTATAGTGATTCCGTATTTTTGTTTTTATATTCTTCCAAATCTATATTAATTTTCCATTTTTTGTCAAAAACAATTCCATATTTCGGGAAAAAATATTCTTATACTCATTCCGTATTTTTTTATTCATTAGAAATCAAAACTACCCGATGCAATAAAAAAATCGCAAACCAATAAAAAATCAACAACCCATCAAGCAAAATCTGGACACCCATTTGCTTATAAAACTTGATATATCATTCAAATTGCATTCCGCCACCCTCAAATTTGAGTGGCGGAAGCAAAAAAAAGAAAAGAAACAAAAAGATGAATTATTTTGTATTGTAACGATGGAGACCAAGCTTCATGGAAGAAACTACAGGTCGGAAGAACCGTCCACACGACGGAAAATATAATAACGATACAATAAGAATGAGAATATAGAACTTTTTATCATCGGTTCAATGAATTTTTTCAACCAAAAAACACTGACTCCATCTTCATGCACATCCTTTCCTCATGCGTAATACTTTCAGGTTTACAAAAACTCAATCTCATTTATAGCCTCCCATGTGTACCAATGTAGAAAAGCCTTTCTGCAAAACATTAGAAGCAACAATTGTGTTTGGTTATCATGAGATAAAAAAATTAATTATTATCCGCAACCATTTCATTCCAGGGAAAAAAAATAGAACACAACAAAATATTGGCATCATATTGTCAAAATAGCAATAAAAATAATTGTAAAAATTAGAATAGTAAACACATCAAAAGTACTAACGATAATATTTCATTTTTTTTAATTACATTCCATTTTTAAAGGTATTAAAAGTTGTCCATACCACATATAACGCCAATATATGCAAATCAAAGTTTTCAGTCATCCAAACGCATTGGAATGTATCATATACAACGCCGTATGTCTTCATTCAAATGCATGCATTGCAATAAATAGAGGCACTCAGAAAACCAATTAGTTTGAAATGACTTTAGATTAGTTAGAATGAACTGTACCAGTGCATATAACAATGAAGATCACCCTGCTTTTATAAGCCTTTCTCACTCACTAAGCTTGCAAAACACATAAACTAAAACCTACAAAACTATCAAACCAATAAACCCCTTAAATTTCAAAATACATAAACAAAAACCTACAAAACTATCAAACCAAGAAACCTCTAAAATTACAAAAACTTGATGTCCTTAGGATTAAAACAATCAACAACAACAAAAACAACAACAACAACAAAAAAGCGCAACAACTCATAGGGTAAGGAAAGTGATATTATGGCGTTTAAATCCCAACAAATTCTGAGATGATTCAAAACCGAATCAGAAAAGGAACATAAAGAGTTACAAAAAGGGCTAGATAAACAACTCATGATAAACTGATCCCGTCACATGCAATGGTTTTGTTTTGAGGGGTGCAATGGTGTTAAATAATAGAAAATGTTGTGCATTTGACATTTGAAATTTAAATTTTGAAAACCAACAAATATTTTGAGAGTTTATTGACGGATTTTGAGGAGATCGTGATTTGTATGTGAAAATCAGATTCCTTTAAAAAAATAGCCCGGAAGGGAATAAAATAAAATATCGTCAATTATTTACTGAATTATTATTATTATTATTATTATTATTATCATCATCATCATATGTTTATATTATTCAACACAAACCATATATGGAGTATAATCTAGACAAAAAAAATTTAGTGTCAAATAATAAATTACTTACCTTTTCGTGTAGCGTATTGCGCTTAATAACATTTCTCGTTCGTAAGTAGAGAGCCTGTAGCAAAGACATCAAAATAATTCCACTATTAAATTCGTAATCATAAAAACTAAATAATTAATTAAAAAAATTCAATACCTTAGTCGGTCTAAAAAAATCACAGTATATGTAGATTGTATTGGAATTGTGCATTTAAAGTTGATTCCGTATTTATTATGTGTATCGATTTTTTTATAACGTTCCACATTTTATTGTATAGCTGTTTTTTTAGTGGGTATGAAGGCAATAGAAAATGTTCGTATTTATTGCAAATCATTTCACATTTAAAGCTGATTCCGTATTTATATCCGTATTTTAAAAGTGATTTGGCGTTAAAAATAAATTCATATATTATTTTAAAATTTTTGTAATTTTTTTTGGACAAAACGTATTTATTAGAAATTTTTCGTATTTATTGCAAAAAAATTTGTATTTATTTTCGTATTTTAAAAGTGATTTGGCATTATAAAAAAATCGTATATTATTTAAATTTTCGTAAAAATTTTGGACAAAACATTTCCGTATTTATTAGAAAATTTTCATATTTATTGCAAAAAAAAATTCCGTATTTAAAACTTATTCCGTATTTATTGCAAATGTATTTAATGCTTTTTTTATTGTATAATTGTTTTTTTAGCGGGTTTAAAACAGATAAAACGTCAATAACAATCTTGTGAACTCATGGCAAAAAATAATCGGGAATAAATCACATTCTTGTGAACTCATGGCAAAAAATTATCGGGGAATAAATCACAAAGGGAAGAAAAATTCGGAATAAAAAAATGGCAATACATGTGGATTGTATTGGAATTGTGTAAATGAATGATATCATATGAATGTGTATATATAGCCGTATAAGTAATGGGTTGAGTAGTTTCAAAACAATATAATATTCCCTATTTTAAAAGTGATTTGGCGTTAAAAAAAAATTCGTATTTATTGCAAAAAAAATTGCATTTAAAAGTGAGGCGTTAAAAAAAATTGTATATTTTTTAAAAATTTCGGACAAATTGTTTTCAAATTTATTGCAAAACAATTTGTATTTATTTTCGTATTTTAAAAGTGATTTGGCGTTAAAAAAAATTCGTATATTATTTTAAAAAATTCGGACAAATTTTTTTCGTATTTATTAGAAAATTTTCGTATTTATTGCAAATGTATTTAATGCTGTTTTTTTATTGTATAATTGTTTTTTAGCGGGTCTAAGGCGGGTCAAAGTGCGGGTTTGGGTCAAAATTGCGGGTAATTGGGTTAAATCCCCTCCTCTATATATTATATATAGATTGGAAGTGATACTTGATAAGCAATGTTGCAATTTTGCGATTGTTTTGGTATTGGCACGAGCGGAGTAGCGAGAACCATCCGTGAGGTTGAAACAATTAGCACCTTATCAACCTCCATAAGCAAAAGCCTAAAGGTTTTCGAGTTCAAGGGTTATTATGGTCGTGTTAGTGATGTTGAAATGATCAAGCATGTAGTGGCGAAGGCACTGGTCTTAAGAAAATCATCGTTGATCCCCGTGATTTATTTTACAACGTCCCTCACATGTCTAGGGCTATGAGGGAATGTGAGGCTAGAGGTATTGCATTGAAGGAGTTAAAAGATCTCAAAGAAACTAAATATATACCGCCACATGTTCGTGTACTTCTTATCGGGGCATCAGAGTGACACGACGATGTGCATATGGGATGTCTATGAATGTTAATTTTTCTTTTCATTTTCGGCTTTGGTTTTCAATGGTTAGATTTGCAATAAATATTTATTCCTTAGCTTGCCGGATATATATGATATTACAAACATTCCACCTTTGTTACCGGCTCTCTTTTTTGCCGATTCAATTCCTATTATAAATTATGACTTAGAAGCTTAAATTTCTTGGTTTTTCTTTAATCGATCGTCGGTGGTCGGTCTTTTTTTTTTAAATTGTGACGCTATTTGAGAGTGAAAGCAAAAGATGAGGTTATGGTATTAAGAAAAATAGGTATTGCGAGCGTTAACAACTTTAGGAGGGCAGAGAGACCTGTTAATTTGCTTTGTGAGGAATATAATGATGATTAAAGAAAAGGAAATTTATATTCATCTAAACATGCTTCAAACATTTACATCCATGGCTTCTTTTTACATCTTACAAGCCAGAAAATAAAATAAACAAGCAAAAAATGATAGCTAAAGTAGCAAATAAAAAATTAGTAGATACACAAAGAAAGATGAATTAACTACGAATAAATCATGGTCGCTATCATAGAACAAGTTTTCCTAACCCTGCATAGTTAATCTTCAAAATAATGTAAAGCCCTTCATCAACAGAATAAACTCTCACGACTTCTTCAGGTAGCCTGAAACACAAAATTTATCTAATTATTATTGGATCTCTTTGAATTCCCTTGTTCCTTGATTTTCAAAATGTGTTTCCATAGAACGCTACCACTGTAACACATATTGATCATAATAATTGAATTTCACAAATTTTAAATAAATTAATTAAATAAAAGTTACCAGCATTATACAGGGGAAATCGTGATATGCAACAACAATAGACATTCCTGATCTGGAATAAAATAAACCATATATTAGAAATCATTTATTAATTATTGTGCATAAATTAATCAAACAATATCGGAATAGTATGCTACCGGACGAGACGCCTCACCGTAAATCTTAAGATAACAAAGATGAAATTGAAAAGAAATTAACATTCCATTTAGAACATTTTGCATTTGTAGGTGCCACTGAAAAATTTCAGGCTCAATCACATTTAAAAAGAAAGGAAAAAAAAAATCGAAAGAAAAACACAACAGTCCTAATTTACTGCTATCAAAGTTTAATTCTTAGTTGAGCTGGATTCCATGTTCCAACCGTCCTAATGCAAGTGTATCATAATGAGGAGAGTATAGTGTTCGATTCGCCTAATTAAGCGCAGTGCACATTTAAACAAAGATGATCGCCTAAATAAGTGTAGGCAATACGAGAACTAATTAGGAGTTACATAGCCGGGGTCTAGAGGGAGCTCCTTCACCATGCAATTCAACTAGTAATTAAGCTTGCAATTTAACTCGGTGAAAAAAAGAGAGTAACACAAATCCCTTTCTCGCATACATTAACAAGAAAATAATACAAGAAGCGTAGGATGGAGATCGGACACATGTCTACGGCCCTCCAAAACCGAAAACAAAAACGAGAGGTTGCCTTATCCGGAACAAAGTAAAACATGTGTTAGGAATCAATTTATGCATACATTAATCAAACAATCTTGGATCAGATGTTTTACGGACTGTAGGGCTCCACATAGATCTCCAGCTCGATTGAAATCTTGACCAAACCATTTTTGTTTTTTTTTTGCCCAGGTATTCTTGTGGATGAAGTAGCGTTGGCCGTCCTACGAACCCGACAATCACAGTCGCGTGAAGGTCTCTATGACGATGATCGGGTGGGATCGTAAACGTCCAACAATGGCGTCACCATGCCATCTCAGGGATTTCTCATCGGAGGATATGTAAAATTTGTAATAATACTCCATAAATGTCGGAAACCATAGCTTCATCAGTGCCTCAACTATCTTCACGATATCATATGGATCTAATAATCGATATGCAATAATCCATAAGGCACTAAGCACTAAGTTTTGGATCATAGTTACGCTTTGGTTGCATGTATGGACGATCCTTCCAAAGCGGGAGTCCACCCCTCATAGTTACGCTTTGGTTGGATGTATGGACGATCCTTCCAAAGCGGGAGTCCACACTTACGCAATGCCAAGTCGTATACCCATTGGAGCTCACCACCACCACTATCTTTTCCTCCTTCCCAAACTTTTATCAATAACATATTGGGAAGAAAGATTTAACAATTTACGGGTATGAAGATGATGTAAGGTTTCAAGGGGTCATAAGCGCCATTGACCAACATGTAGGATTATCCGACAGATTGAGCCGGCAATTACCTCCGAATAATTGGGTGGAGAGAGGTGCAATTACCTCGATCAAAAACCATAATGGTTATCCGACAGATTGGGCTATGGCAGCATTGATTTCGCTTAAAACCTTACACTTTCGCTATACCAAAAAAATTGCTCGATCTATCAGCTCAATTTGTAATTGATCAAAGCCCAGGAAAAGGGCAAAAAGATACTACGGGCAAACTATGATCCCCATGGCCCAATATCATCTCTGTAAAATAAACTAACAATAATAATAATTAATCTTCATTTTTGTAACACGGTATAAACCTCATTTTCCAAAAAAAACAACATAAACCCAATAAAAGAAAAAACATGATTGTGATTGAATTTGAATACGATATTCATGTCACATTCGTAGTTGAACGCAAGTTTGTAAAATTCAATATACGTTCGACTCGAACTCAAGTTTGTAAAATTGAATATACGTTCAACTCGTAAGGTTTAAAAATTAACTCAACTCGATTTATTAATTACACATTGCATACGACATAAACCTAATCAATTAAACACAACTAGTTCCATTTTAAGTTTCGGTTAACCGAACCGAATGATCTATTTCGGTATGGTTCAATTCGGGTAACTAAAACAAACTGTTTGGTTAAGATGTTAACACTCATTAATTTCATTAATTGTTACGTTTCAAAATATAATTTCATAACATATATTGATGATAATAATTGAATTTCATAAAATTCAAATTAAATTAAAGAATTAAATAAAAATTACCAAAGATAATTATTATACAGGGAAAATCGTGTCAGAATGAAGCGTTTTCATCTCTTGACCACATGATAAATCATTCCAACCTTGTTTATGACCTGCATAGATGAAGTCAAGTGACAAGAAAAAACATTCAACAGGTGCCTTATAAAATATTAAAATCCCAACACAAACCAAACAATGCTTATTTAAACACAGTAACACACACAAAAAAAAAGAACGAACCATATTATTGTCTTAAAAATAATTATATAGCTAAGTTTATTATAATCCAGATCTATTTTTAGCTATGCATAAAACTATTTTAGATACACAAATACTTAAATACTTCAATAAGACAGATCTTATCTAACTTTTACTATAAAACACCCACTGGTTTTTACCTGCTCTCGCATGTCCATCTCTCCATACAGCCATATTACCCTTGATCTTGTCAGATTTGGCTCGATCGCCGATCGACTTGATCTAGTATGATTCAAAGACGCATTCGAATTTCATAAAATAAGCAAAGAATACTTAAGCTAGAAATTGTTTCGTACTATCGTCGGTTGTTTGGTGCTAGGCCGGAAGAGAAGAAGCTTGAAGAAGAAGCTCGCTGTAATGGATATATAGAAGAAAAAGTTAGAAAGGCAAGGCAAGAGAGTTGTCTTTGGGAAGTAAAAGAACCAGTATACATTCTTATAGCTTTAAAATGGAATCATGAAGTAATTAAAAAATAAAAACAAGAGATTTTTCAAGGTTTTGTTGTATGGGGTAAAATCAGATCGAAAATATAAGAGGATGATAAGAAAGGCCAAGAAGAAACGCAGTGTTTTAGTAGAGTCAAAGACGAACAAGGAGCAAATATATAGGACAATTTAAAACACTGTGAATCGTTTGGTGTGTAAATGTTATAATACAACCGTTTGTACGAACGTCGTTCAGATGACATACATTATAACTATTTATTTTTAATTTCTTATACGATAAAAATGTGTAATGTAAAATAAATTAAAATAAAAGGCTCTAACCCTTTGTTTGTTTTGGGTTGAGTTTTTTTTTTTTTTTTTTTACATCATATCACCAATCATTTCTTACAATTCTCTTACCAATTAATTCTACATAAAAAAATATTAAATCATCTCTCACTATTTCGCTTTATCAACTTTATTACCTTTTTACCATTATTTTATTCATTATTCTACTTTATTTCAATTTCTCTCACCAATCATTTTTTTATCTCCACAAATTTCAAAAAAGCGTCTTAAGTTTCTAACAATTACTTCAATAATTTTTATTATATTTTATTATCCACTAATATCTAAAAAAAATCAAAAAAACAAAAACTTCAACCCAAAACAAACGAAGTCTAAATTCTAATTATGTGATACAATATTTTCATAACCGTTACGACATAAAATCTTTTAATTTTGGGGTAGTTGGAATATTTACTAGTACGAAAAGTTGGGGTGGTTCTTGTGTAGTGTCTCCACACGTGTTGTCTCCATACGGTGAGGAGACACGTGTGGAGACACACACCACACATTTTCATTCTGTTTTTAAACTGTGTGGTTCTGATCGTTTCACCCGTCACTTCACCTCAAAATTTCTCTCCACACAAGTATTTTCCGAAAAGTTGGGGTAATTAAGAAAGAGAAAATGATATGTGCATTATACAATATATGTAGTGTACAATTACTACATGTTTTCATCATTGATGAAAGTGTTGAGTGATTGATTAAAATATGTCTTAGCATAATCAAAGGATAAAAGTGTATAACGAATATATAGTGTAGATATAATGTAGTGGATGTATCACCACCTTCTTTCGGTAGGTTAGTTTGGAGTATTCAATGTGTTCCATCATTACCCATATGCATTGATATTCTCACCTGCAACCTTCCGAGAATTTATTGGGTGGACCAGGTGGTATAACCTTTCACGGGTTATTGACATCTAAATAAATCTTTTTTTTTAGGAAAAAAAATCTTTTATTAAATAATATCCGTCAAACAAACGATCAAAACGTCATTATATTGAACTATCTCAAGATGTCCGAATAAAAATTAACAAAGCATCTAAACAAATTTGAATCACACAGTTTGAATTCAGATTAAAAATAAAAAGTCTACACTTCTTTCAAAAACAAAACAAAAATCTGCATATAGTGGTTATATCCAATAATTTGATCTATATATAGCATGTGCATCCAACAAAAATATCTGCATATAATGGGGGCATTCAATAATTTGATTTTTAATTTATGTAATAGTCCGACGATCCTTTTTAATAAAGAATATCTTAATGCAAATTCCCCCACCCCACCCGGAAGTTATTGGGTCTGATTAAGATAAAATATGCACCTATGGCAAAACCGTACATCTTTTATTTTTAAACTAAATAAAAATTGTGTGTTTCGATTTGTTTACAAATCAATTCGATGTATGTGGAGATAGCACACAAAAACTTTCCACCCCACCCCACCCGGTTATTCTTCCCTAGTCACTTCATTTATACCGTGGATACACGTGGATGATTCTCGACCACACAATTTGAATTTGGGGTTTGAAATGTGTGGTTCGTAATCATCCACGTCACTTACTCCTCAAATATCCTCCTCATACAAGAATTACCCCACCCCACCACATACATACCTCTCTTCCCATCCACACAATTGTGACGTGACATATTCTTTTAATAGCAGGACTTGCTAAAGGGAAAATACCTATGTTGATAAGGGATTTTGAGGTAAACCGACGGGTGAAATAATCGAATCATACGGTTTAAATACAAAATAAAATTCTAAGGTTCAATATAAACCACACGGCGTTTCTATACTTATGGACCGGAGACAACACACAAGTATTAGCGGCATTATACTTTTCCATTCTCCTGGTAATGCTTGACGGTCAAAAGTCACCGATGGGTAAATAGGACTTATTTGTCATTTTCCTCTTACCTTTTTTTTTTGAATTGATTCCCCTACTATATCATCCATACAACGGAAAATACTAGTGTAAAGATTGTTTTTTAAATTGAAGTGACGGATGAAACGATTAAAACCACGTAATTTAAATAAATAATAAAACTATGTGGTTCATGTTGAAATACACGGAGTATGTAAAGACACCACACAAAGTATTTCCCCATATGACAAATGCTTTCCACAATAATTTAATGGGAAACTTGAAAAAAATATGTTTGAAAATATTTGTATTATATTTTTAAAAAGATAATATTTGAAATGTCTGAAAATAATTCCGTCGCACATCCATGGAGAAATAACTACGGAATCGTTACGAAATGTGTTATACTATCCGATATCAAAATCCGTGGAAAACTGATAAATGGTGTAAAATGTTTTGGAGATTTATTTGCACACATATGAAATTATCATATATCGATAATGCATTATATCAGACTCGACTTTTTGAAGATCGAACGTGAGTATCAACCCTTGGACGGTCAATTATTGGCTCGGAGTATGTGAATCAATTTTTCAAAAGTCAATTATTGATTCGAAAATCGACTTTTTAAAGATTATATGTAAGAGTCGACCTTTAGATAATCAAATTATTGGCTCGAAAGTATGTGTATTGTATCATAATTGATATTTTGAAAGTTGATTATTGAGTAAATACTCTATTTTTTGAAAAACTTATAAGAACTTTATTCGTTCAAGAATCAATTTTTAAAAGTTTAATTCATTGCGATACATATTAAATGTGTTGTACCGGTAAAAATAGAGCGCCTCACAGTGAAAGCCTTGGACGCATCTATGGTTGGAATGGAAGTGATACTGATAAGCAATGTTGCAATTTTGCAGTTGTATTGGTATTGGCCTGAGCGGAGTAGCAGAACCATCCGTGAGGTTGAAACAATTAGCACCTTATCAACCTCCATAAGCAAAAGCCTAAAGGTTTTCGAGTTCAAGGGTTATTATGGTCGTGTTAGCGATGTTGAAATGATCAAGCATGTAGTGGCGAAGGCACTGGTCTTAAGAAAATCATCGTTGATCCCCGTGATTTATTTTACAACGTCCCTCACATGTCTAGGGCTATGAGGGAATGTGAGGCTAGAGGTATTGCATTGAAGGAGTTAAAAGATCTCAAAGAAACTAAATATATACCGCCACATGTTCGTGTACTTCTTATCGGGGCATCAGAGTGACACGACGATGTGCATATGGGATGTCTATGAATGTTAATTTTTCTTTTCATTTTCGGCTTTGGTTTTCAATGGTTAGATTTGCAATAAATATTTATTCCTTAGCTTGCTGGATATATATGATATTACAAACATTCCACCTGTTTACCAGCTCTCTTTTTTGCCGATTCAATTCCTATTATAAATTATGACTTAGAAGCTTAAATTTCTTGGATTTTCTTTAATCGGTCGGTGGTCGGTCTTCTTTTAAATTGTGACGCCGCTTGTGAGAGTGAAAGCAAAAGATGAGGTTATGGTATTAAGAAAAATAGGTATTGCGAGCGTTAACAACTTTAGGAGGGCGAGAGAGACTCCGTTAATTTGCTTTGTGAGGAATATAATGATGATTAAAGAAAGGAAATTTATATTCATCTAAACATGCTTCAAACATTTACATCCATGGCTTCTTTTTACATCTTACAAGCCAGAAAATAAAATAAACAAGCAAAAAATGATAGCTAAAGTAGCAAATAAAAAATTAGTAGATACACAAAGAAAGATGAATTAACTAGGAATAAATCATGGTCGCTATCATAGATCAAGTTTTCCTAACCCCGCATAGTTAATCTTCAAAATAATGTAAAGCCCTTCATCAACGAATAAACTCTCACGACTTCTTCGGTAGCCCGAAACACAAAATTTATCTAATTATTATTGGATCTCTTTGAATTCCCTTGTTCCTTGATTTTCAAAATGTGTTTCCATAGAACGCTACCACTGTAACACATATTGATCATAATAATTGAATTTCACAAATTTTAAATAAATTAATTAAATAAAAGTTACCAAAGATTATACGGGGAAATCGTGATATGCAACAACAATAGACATTCCTGATCTGGAATAAAGTAAACCATATATTAGAAATCATTTATTAATTATTGTGCATAAATTAATCAAACAATATCGGAATAGTATGCTACCGGACAGTACGCCTCACCGTAAATCTTAAGATAACAAAGATGAAATTGAAAAGAAATTAACATTCCATTTAGAACATTTTGCATTTGTAGGTGCCACTGAAAAATTTCAGGCTCAATCACATTTAAAAAGAAAGGAAAAAAAAAATCGAAAGAAAAACACAAAAGTCCTAATTTACTGCTATCAAAGTTTAATTCTTAGTTGAGCTGGATTCCATGTTCAACCGTCCTAATGCAAGTGTATCATAATGAGGAGAGTATAGTGGTCGATTCGCCTAATTAAGCGCAGTGCACATTTAAACAAAGATGATCGCCTAAATAAGCGTAGGCAATACGAGAACTAATTAGGAGTTACATAGCCGGGGTCTAGAGGGAGCTCCTTCACCATGCAATTCAGCTAGTAATTAAGCTTGCAATTTAACTGGTTTTCTGCATACATTAACAAGAAAATAATACAAGAAGCGTAGGATGGAGATCAGACCTGTCTACGGCCCTCCAAAACCGAAAACAAAAACAGAGGTTGCCTTATCCGGAACAAAGTAAAACATGTGTTAGGAATCAATTTATGCATACATTAATCAAACCATCTTGGATCAGATGTTTTACGGACTGTAGGGCTCCACATAGATCTCCAGCTCGATTGCAATCTTGACCAAACCATTTTTGTTTTTTTTTTTGCCCAGGTATTCTTGTGGATGAAGTAGCGTTGGCCGTCCTACGAACCCGACAATCACAGTCGCGTGAAGGTGATGAGAGACAAATTAATGATCATTATTACGAAATTTTACCCCAATATTGATACCACTTTGAGCATTATTGTACCAATTTAAGTCAATAATTACTTAATTTTATCCAAATATATAAATAGTGGTTATTATATAAATTATCGTATTTTTATAAGTTTTTATAAGTTTTGTACCGATTTTAGTAAATCGGAGTGTCGTGTCAGATTTACACGGGTATTTGTGGTATTTTTATTGCAGATTTATGATAAACCAAGACCCCGAGTAACGACATTTTAAAGTATAATCATATCTTTGGAAGGATATAGAAAGTGTCACTAAGTCAAGTGGTCAAGTGGCTAATCGATTCGATTTAGTGGAAATCGAGAAATATCTTCGACGAACGAATGGCCCATCAAAAAGACATTTTCTGAAGAAGAGTCCTTCATGAAAGTTGTAGATCTTCAAATAAGCTTTCCAACGCACTTTGAATCACGTCAATCGGAGGTCTACAACTCAAGATATGGCCATTTTACTGAACTGCGATACTGTGTAGACGGATTTTGACAGTTCGGATCGGAGCCGTTATCACGGATCAATCCGGGATTTCATCGGATCGATCCGGCTGTTTCAATGATCACTTTTGCACATGCTAATTCTAGATCCTTCGGCCAATATACTGTCAATATATATATATGTGTACTGTACTGTTAAAACTTTTGTTGTCAGAAATACTCGTGGTTCGTTTCTTTGTGTTCAGATAAAAAAGATTAGATTTACTGCGGAAACGGAACTGAAGACTGAATCACGAGACGAGAATTTTGCCTGACTGAAGAAAGCTTGATTCGAGTCGACCCCCAAACTTGGTGATCAAGGCTTTCAAAATATCCCACGTAAAAATATGTTTTGAGGCCTAAAAATATGTATTTTGAAGGATGGAAGAATATACCACAAGCTTACAAGTTCAACGGGTCGGTTTTCCTACGTGCTTATACCGTAAAATATTTTCGACGAATATGCGACCCAACGTAGAGGCATTTTCAGGGGAAGAATCCTTGATGAAAGTTTTATATCTTTGAAAGATCTTTCCAACGGATTTTGAATCATGTCAATCGGAGGTCTACAACTCAAGTTATGGGCATTATACCAAAACTCGGCTCGAACTAACCTTTAACTCGGTTCGAACAACAAAAATCCTATAAATAGACCCCTTTCTCCACCACTTTCCTTTGCTCATTCTCTTCTCATCTCCTTCCCCTCTTCTTCCACCTCCCTTCTCCCCTCTTCTCTTCCATCTTCTCTTATATATATATATATATATATATATATATATATATATATATATATATATATATATATATATATATATATATATATATATATATATATATATATGTTTTTATATTTATATATATATAAATAAAGTAGTTATAGTACCGTTGTAATGGCGGAATAATTATCGAAGATTGTTAAAATCGAAGCTTTGTTATACTACATCCGGTGGAAACGACCCCGATTCAAATAGGTTGTAATCGGTAATATATTCTAATATTATTATGTTTACTATTTCTATTTCTATTTATATATTACTTATTATAACTATGTTAAGCTAAAAATATATCTAGCCAAGATGTGAATCTGAATTAGTTAATCTTTTTGGTAAAATGGATGATCGACTCTGGTAATAATGATTAAAACCAATTATAATGAATCTCTTTCTATTTGCACTTAATAAGAGTAAAAATTGAATTAGCCACTCGATTTTTACTAGAAACGTAATCTAATGAATTGACAACTCGCGATTAGAATACGAGATCGTAATAGAGAGACCGGAGGGTAAAATTGGCCGAGTGAAAACGTGACAACGGAATCCGATTTTCTACCCGGGGGCAGATTTATCTTGGGAGAGATAAATCTTATTAAAATTGTGCTCACGATTTTATTACGTTAAACTCACATGTTTAATGAATCAATCTTAAAATTGGCCGAATGACAAAACGAGAGTGACCCATGCTTAAGATGACATTGGACAGATGACTAGACATATGACAATTTCATACGCTCGTGTGAGGAGGAGTTGTCTAGCTTAGGAGTACACCGGTTCATATATAATTGACCTCCTTGCATCAAGGAAAAGATCTGTCTCATTTATTTCTACTAAAAAGAGATCGTAATTCGAACGTATTCTTGGCTAGATCCAAAAATATATATATTATCTATTTTTATATTTATATATTTATTTACTGCTTTACTAACAATCTAACTAATCTAACTATCTAACCCGAGGAAAATGGTAAAAACTGTGACTTAGATTGAGTTAATAATAGCTTCTTGGTGTTTAACCACACTTTGAATTATGCCTTCATTTCCTTGAGGATACGACCTGACTCACCAGACTAGCACTACAATTTGAACCGGTACACTGCCGGTAAGGATTGATAGCCTAGAAAACGTCCGTCAGCTTTTTGGCGCCGTTGCCGGGGAAACGACGCTAATTCATTGTGTCTATGGTTACTACTTGTATTAGCTCAAAATTCTCGAGGATAAGTCAACACTCTTCTTATCACATTTCTATTTTTATTTTCCGTTGGTATCTACCTTCTTTTAGTTACCAATTTTCTTCTTCTACCAATTTCGAGTTATTTTCTATTTTCGATAGTAGAAAGTAAACGCGGTTCGTTATTTTTTTTTTTTGGTACCTACCTATTGGTAAGATACCAATTTAAAAAAAATAAATAAAATAATAATAATAATACACTCGGTAAATACCGAGTGGAGTCGGTAATTACCGAGAGAAAAAAAAATTTATTCGGTAAATACTGAGTGGACTCGGTTATTACCAAGAGAAAAAAAAATGTGGTTTTTTTATCGATTTCGTGTTATTTTCTATTCGATATTTTCTATTCCACAAGAATTGTCAAATCGAGTTACGAAAATGGTCGAAACCGTTGGTGAAACACCTGAACAAGGGATTGCTCATGCTCGAGGGCATGGCCAAAACCTTAATCAGAATTTACCTCAACCTAATAACCCGAATCGAAATAATAGAAATAACCGAATCGGAATAAGCATACTCGTCGAAACCAAATAACCCGAGACCTATATGTGATCGGACCGTAAGAAGGTACCGCATTAATAATCCAATTCGTTTACCCAATAAATGAGCAAATAATTTCGAAATAAAATCTCATCTTTTTGGTTTAATTGACACAAGAGCCCAATTTCTAGGAGAAGATGATGAGGATCCACATCATCATCTCTATCTTTTCGAAGAATTGTGTAATACAGCCAAAAGTCATGGTGCTCATCGGGAATTAACGAGGATGTCTATGTTTCCTTTTTCTTTAAAAGGAAGAGCACGAGATTGGTTTCTGTCACTTCCACATCATTCATTAACTAGTTGGGAGGAGATTCAAACCGAGTTCTTAAAGCAGTATTTTACTCCTGGTAGAAAATTGGAATTAATAGTCGAAATTGCTAACTTTAGACAAGGATCTGAAGAAACGTTTGGAAATGCTTGGGGAAGATTTAAAAAACTATTAAGAGCTTGTCCCGATCATGGTTATTCCTTAGATATGCAAATCCAACTTTTCTGTCGTAAACTAAGGAAAGACTCACGTGCAGATGTTGATCATGCATGTGGTGGTTCGTTAATGATGAGTGAAGCCCAAATAGTTTACGATGCTATAGAAAAGATTTCCAAATATAACAGAATGTGGGAAACCGGTTCTAGCACAAGAAAAGTAGCATTTGCAGGAGAATATACATCGAATACGGAAGTTCTAGCACACTTGGAGAATTTGAGTAGGAAATTTGACGGCTTATTAGCCGCAAAAATGTAAACTCGAAAATATCTTACCAAATGAATACTCAAGTCATGATAATGTGTCATTAGGGATGGAAGAACCGAAGGTTATTCAAGGGAGAAGGTGAGTTTTTTACAAGAAGATAGGAATTTGAACAATGCATATTCAAACTCATTTAATGCTATTAGAAGAGCTCACCCTACTTTTTGTTGGTCCGAAACCCCTAGTAAGCAAGGACAACCACCGTATCCAATCCAAGATGAGAATCCATATAATAATCAAGTTTATCAAGGAGATACCTCGAATCGAACCTACAATCATTACCTAGACCGTATCCACAACATACCACTCAAAGCATACCAAATCACCCAAAGTTCAACTCAACTTTGAAGGAGTTGATAAATGGGAGAAATTAATCGAAAATCGATGGGTATGATGTCAACTCAAGCTCAAAATATGGAAACTATGATAACTTCTATAGGTAGGTCAAATACACTAAGGAAATGAATATGTTGAAAACATCTATGAGTGGACATGATACCGAATAAGAACTATAGAAGCTTCAATAAGGAATATGGAATATCATTTGAGTAGAGAGGAGAACGTAAAAACAAGTAGACCCCCAGGAGGACTACCAAGTAATACTGAAAGAGATCTGAGTGGGGTAAATGCTGTTATTACTAGAAGTGGAAGGATCTGTGGAAGTAATGGATTAGAAAACATCGGAATTAATGACGTAGAGGATGATTTAGATGGTAAATATGAGAAAAACGTGGAATCTAAAGAGGAAGAGGACATTATTGAAGATTTCCTAAGACAGAACAGATATATTGAACCTGGAAGTAAGGATGAGGAATGGGTCAAGGTTCCTAGAATATTGAAAAATCCAAGAATGAGTAGGACCTTGACCAATGATCATGTTGAGAATGAATCAAGTTTGGAAAGGCCAATTCAAACCGAACCTTATCCGGCTCAACCTAAATTCACCTCGATTCAATCTGATAGGGCAGCACCATATCCAAGGTGCATATTTTGAAGAAAAAGGTACGTAATGATGACACACGGTGTCCTCAAAAGGCACAATCATTCCAGGAAGCTTTACCATCTTCGTTTAACGACAAGGGTAAGGGAGGTATACATTCTAACCCTACTTTAATTGATCTTGAATTACTCCCCCATTCCCCGAAAAAGGAAATCAGAGAGATGAAGTTGGATAAGAAGTATGCACATTTTCTTGACACTTTTCGGCACTTAACAATTAATAGCCCTTTCATCGATGTTTACAAGGGAGAGCTTAGTTTGGGAATTAATAATGAGCGCGTTGTCTTCAACATTTACAATTCATTGAAATATCCATGCACTACACTAGAATCTTGTTATTGTATGGACACTTTGTGTCCCCTTGTTGTGGATCGTACTAACACACAGGTAATTGAAGAAGATGACTTCAGCAATAATGTAAAAGCTCACAAACCGAAGGCTCGAAAATCAAAGGAAAAGGTCAAGAATCGTTTGGATTGGTGGAAATTGTCTAACCTCTATTGGAAACCGGTATTGAAGAAGGATGTGGTGCATGAGGATGACTCACCACCAGTACATTAGAAAACCGGAGCAGAAAGTCTAGCTATAGACTATAAAACGGGTACTATCCTTCCTATTTACTCATTAAGCATTTATTTCTAGTTGGTTTGTGTGCTTAGTTGCTACATGCTTTGGTGAGTAATTGTTAGAAGTATCATATTTTATTTTAGTATATTAGTTATTCATTATCATTTTGGTCGTTTAAGTTTGTCGAGCAAACGACGTTAACCAAAAGCGCTACCGGGAGGCAGCCCGCAAAAAATGTTAAATATAATAATTACTCATACTTTGGATGATACTTTGCGAATACTTCGGATTGATTTTCATTTTGTTTCACCAAGTCTTAGGATGAATGTTTGAATGTCATTAAAAAAGGGAATGATTAGGTGGTTATCCGAAAATCCCGATGGAGAAAAAAAGAGAAAAATTCAAATGCGTCATTTCTTGGACTTAGGTTGTTCGAACGATTTGAAATAACCCTTCAGGATCTGGGGATAAAAGACTCAGAGTTAATACTTTGCCATACGTTACATTTCATGATCTAGTCTGTTTTAAATTTCAAATAACGTGTGACATGTATTAGTTCAAATACTATGGAATTGAGGAGGTCATAACTTTAACCCACCCACCCACCCTTTCATATTATCTGAGTATTTGTTTTGACTTGTTTTAGTGCACCATTGCTTTCCCAACCACTTATTTACACTCACTTTACATTGAGGACAATGTAAGTTCGTAAGTGGGGAGTGGAGTCGTTGGTCTAGCAATGGAATTAATGTTTATTTTGTATCAATAAATCCCTTAGTTTTCGATATTTTTCGAGCATTATTTAGTTGATTAAAATAAATTGTATAAGGCATATATTTCATGGATTTGAAGATGTAATGATCAATTTGGATGTGTATAACCAACGTGAACCGTAAGTGCATTGTAATTCCAAATATATTTGTGTAACATGAATTCCTTCACGTAAAGCCTTTGATATTGAAGCGGAAAATTTTAAACTGTATCCATTCAGCATCCTAGTGGTTATTCTATAGATAATTGCAGTAACTTAGTACCTAACTTTTGAATGTGTACTGTGAATATCTGAAGGTTTGAATGTGATAGGAAAGACATAAGTTAAAGAAGAATACCAAATTAAGATGAACTATCTATATGTTGGTTGTAGCTACCAATGATTTGAGTGCAGTAGGGCGTTATCACGAAACGTCCTATATCACTATGAGGTTTAAAAGCTCCCGACTGCCCGATGATAGTAGTCCGGCCTAGGGGTTATCACGAAACGTCCTATTGCTGGGGAATGAGGGCATATGCTACACATATGAAGAAAAAAAAAAAAAAAGAGTTAGATAGGTATTAATGTATTTGATCTCACCTCATGACGCTTGCAAGATAGTCGATTTTGGCAATGAGTTCGGATATGTTAGTATTCTATGAAAAAAATAGAGCATGGTTGAAAATTTAGTTATCTTCTGACTATCCCCAGTATAAACTGAATGATATGCTTTAGGGATTATCCTAATAAGTACACGGAAGGACTTTGTGTGGAAATGTTACTGCCTATACCTAGGAAAGTCATTAGGACTGTCTGAATGGATATTTGTGCGTTTGCTTGAATTATTCAAGAGAGGATAGTGGAAATTGAAAAGGCTTGTCACACACACACTCGTTATACATTTATATTGAGGTTAACGCCTGGTTGTAATTCTAATGGTTGCGATCTCGGTTGTCCCTTATATCTTATATCTTCATGAATTTATCTCTCATTCGTTTTGTTTTATCGCTTGTTTTGCTCGAGGACGACCAAAAGCTAAGTAGGGAGTTGTGATGAGAGACAAATTAATGATCATTATTACGACATTTTACCCCAATATTGATACCACTTTGAGCATTATTGTACCAATTTAAGTCAATAATTACTTAATTTTATCCAAATATATAAATAGTGGTTATTATATAAATTATCGTATTTTTATAAGTTTTTATAAGTTTTGTACCGATTTTAGTAAATCGGAGTGTCGTGTCAGATTTACACGGGTATTTGTGGTATTTTTATTGCAGATTATGATAAACCAAGACCCCGAGTAACGACATTTTAAAGTATAATCATATCTTTGGAAGGATATAGAAAGTGTCACTAAGTCAAGTGGTCAAGTGGCTAATCGATTCGATTTAGTGGAAATCGAGAAATATCTTCGACGAACGAATGGCCCATCAAACGAATGGTCAACTTTATTACCTTTTTACCATTATTTTATTCATTATTCTACTTTATTTCAATTTCTCTCACAAATCATTTTTTTATCTCCACAAATTTCAAAAAAACGTCTTAAGTTTCTAACAATTACTTCAATAATTTTTATTATATTTTATTATCCACTAATATCTAAAAAAAATCAAAAAAACAAAAACTTCAACCCAAAACAAACGAAGTCTAAATTCTAATTATGTGATACAATATTTTCATAACCGTTACGACATAAAATCTTTTAAGTTTGGGGTAGTTGGAATATTTACTAGTACGAAAAGTTGGGGTGGTTCTTGTGTAGTGTCTCCACACGTGTTGTCTCCATACGGTGAGGAGACACGTGTGGAGACACACACCACACATTTTCATTCTCGTTTTTAAACTCGTGTTTACGATCGTTTCACCCGTCACTTCACCTCAAAATTTCTCTCCACACAAGTATTTTCCGAAAAGTTGGGGTAATTAAGAAAGAGAAAATGATATGTGCATTATACAATATATGTAGTGTACAATTACTACATGTTTTCATCATTGATGAAAGTGTTGAGTGATTGATTAAAATGTGTCTTAGCATAATCAAAGGATAAAAGTGTATAACGAATATATAGTGTAGATATAATGTAGTGGATGTATCACCACCTTCTTTCGGTAGGTTAGTTTGGAGTATTCAATGTGTTCCATCATTACCCATATGCATTGATATTCTCACCTGCAACCTTCCGAGAATTTATTGGGTGGACCAGGTGGTATAACCTTTCACGGGTTATTGACATCTAAATAAATCTTTTTTTAGGAAAAAAATCTTTTATTAAATAATATCCGTCAAACAAACGATCAAAACGTCATTATATTGAACTATCTCAAGATGTCCGAATAAAAATTAACAAATCATCTAAACAAATTTGAATCACACAAATTTGAATTCGATTAAAAATAAAAAGTCTACACTTCTTTCAAAAACAAAACAAAAATCTGCATATAGTGGTTATATCCAATAATTTGATCTATATATAGCATGTGCATCCAACAAAAATATATGCATATAACGGGGGCATTCAATAATTTGATTTTTAATTTATGTAACAGTCCGACGATCCTTTTTAATAAAGAATATCTTAATGCAAATTCCCCCACCCCACCCGGAAGTTATTGGGTCCGGATTAAGATAAAATATGCACCTATGGCAACCGTACATCTTTTATTTTTAAACTAAATAAAAATTGTGTGTTTCGATTTGTTTACAAATCAATTCGATGTATGCGGAGATAGCACACAAAAACTTTCCACCCCACCCCACCCGGTTATTCTTCCCTAGTCACTTCATTTATACCGTGGATACACGTGGATGATTCTCGACCACACAATTTGAATTTGGGGGCGAAACCGCGTGGTTCGAATCATCCACGTCACTTACTCCTCAAATATCCTCCTCATACAAGAATTACCCCACCCCACCACATACATACCTCTCTTCCCATCCACACAATTGTGACGTGACATATTCTTTTAATAGCAGGACTTGCTAAAGGGAAAATACCTATGTTGATAAGGGATTTTGAGGTAAACCGACGGGTGAAATAATCGAATCATACGCTTTAAATACAAAATAAAATTCTATGGTTCAATATAAACCACATGGCGTTTCTATACTTATGGACCGGAGACAACACACAAGTATTAGCAAAGCATTATACTTTTCCATTCTCCTGGTAATGCTTGACGGTCAAAAGTCACCGATGGGTAAATAGGACTTATTTGTCATTTTCCTCTTACCTTTTTTTTTGAATTGATTCCCCTACTATATCATCCATACAACGGAAAATACTAGTGTAAAGATTGTTTTTTAAATTGAAGTGACGGATGAAACGATTAAAACCACGTAATTTAAATAAATAATGAAACTATGTGGTTCATGTTGAAATACACGGAGTATGTAAAGACACCACACAAGTATTTCCCCATATGACAAATGCTTTCCACTATATTTAATGGGAAACTTGAAAAAAATATGTTTGAAAATATTTGTATTATATTTTTAAAAAGATAATATTTGAAATGTCTGAAAATAATTCCGTCGCACATCCATGGAGAAATAACTACGGAATCGTTACGAAATGTGTTATACTATCCGATATCAAAATCCGTGGAAAACTGACAAATGGTGTAAAATGTTTTGGAGATTTATTTGCACACATATGAAATTATCATATATCGATAATGCATTATATCGTACTCGACTTTTTGAAGATCGAACGTGAGTATCAACCCTTGGACGGTCAATTATTGGCTCGGAGTATGTGAATCAATTTTTCAAAAGTCAATTATTGATTCGAAAATCGACTTTTTAAAGATTATATGTAAGAGTCGACCTTTAGATAATCAAATTATTGGCTCAAAAGTATGTGTATTGTATCATAATTGATATTTTGAAAGTTGATTATTGAGTAAATACTCTATTTTTTGAAAAACTTATAAGAACTTTATTCGTTCAAGAATCAATTTTTAAAAGTTTAATTCATTGCGATACATATTATATGTGTTGTACCGGTAAAAATAGAGCGCCTCACAGTGAAAGCCTTGGACGCATCTATGGTTGGAGTGGAAGTGATACTGATAAGCAATGTTGCAATTTTGTAGTTGTTTTGGTATTGGCCTGAGCGGAGTAGCAGAACCATCCGTGAGGTTGAAACAATTAGCACCTTATCAACCTCCATAAGCAAAAGCCTAAAGGTTTTCGAGTTCAAGGGTTATTATGGTCGTGTTAGCGATGTTGAAATGATCAAGCATGTAGTGGCGAAGGCACCTGGTCTTAAGAAAATCATCGTTGATCCCCGTGATTTATTTTACAACGTCCCTCACATGTCTAGGGCTATGAGGGAAAGTGAGGCTACGAGTATATTGCATTGAAGGAGTTAAAAGATCTCAAAGAAACTAAATATATACCGCCACATGTTCGTGTACTTCTTATCGGGGCATCGTAGTGACACGACGACGTGCATACGGGATGTCTATGAATGTTAATTTTTCTTTTCATTTTCGGCTTTGGTTTTCAATGGTTAGATTTGCAATAAATATTTATTCCTTAGCTTGCCGGATATATATGATATTACAAACATTCCACCCGTTTACCACTCTCTCTTTTTTGCCGATTCAATTCCTATTATAAATTATGACTTAGAAGCTTAAATTTCTTGGTTTTTCTTTAATCGCCGTTGTCGGTCTTTTTTTTAAATTGTGACGCCGCCGTGAGAGTGAAAGCAAAAGATGAGATTATGGTATTAAGAAAAATAGGTATTGCGAGCGTTAACAACTTTAGGAGGGCGAGAGAGACTCGTTAATTTGCTTTGTGAGGAATATAATGATGATTAAAGAAAAGGAAATTTATATTCATCTAAACATGCTTCAAACATTTACATCCATGGCTTCTTTTTACATCTTACAAGCCGAAAATAAAATAAACAAGCAAAAAATGATAGCTAAAGTAGCAAATAAAAAATTAGTAGATACACAAAGAAAGATGAATTAACTAGGAATAAATCATGGTCGCTATCATAGATCAAGTTTTCCTAACCCCGCATAGTTAATCTTCAAAATAATGTAAAGCCCTTCATCAACGAATAAACTCTCACGACTTCTTCAGGTAGCCTGAAACACAAAATTTATCTAATTATTATTGGATCTCTTTGAATTCCCTTGTTCCTTGATTTTCAAAATGTGTTTCCATAGAACGCTACCACTGTAACACATATTGATCATAATAATTGAATTTCACAAATTTTAAATAAATTAATTAAATAAAATTTACCAGCATTATACAGGGGAAATCGTGATATGCAACAACAATAGACATTCCTGATCTGGAATAAAGTAAACCATATATTAGAAATAATTTATTAATTATTGTGCATAAATTAATCAAACAATATCGGAATAGTATGCTACCGGACGTAGACGCCTCACCGTAAATCTTAAGATAACAAAGATGAAATTGAAAAGAAATTAACATTCCATTTAGAACATTTTGCATTTGTAGGTGCCACTGAAAAATTTCAGGCTCAATCACATTTAAAAAGAAAGGAAAAAAAAATCGAAAGAAAAACACAAAAGTCCTAATCTACTGCTATCAAAGTTTAATTCTTAGTTGAGATGGATTCCATGTTCCAACCGTCCTAATGCAAGTGTATCATAATGAGGAGAGTATAGTGCTCGATTCGCCTAATTAAGCGCAGTGCACATTTAAACAAAGATGATCGCCTAAATAAGCGTAGGCAATACGAGAACTAATTAGGAGTTACATAGCCGGGGTCTAGAGGGAGCTCCTTCACCATGCAATTCACCTAGTAATTAAGCTTGCAATTTAACCGGTGAAAAAAAGAGAGTAACACAAATCCCTTTCTCGCATACATTAACAAGAAAATAATACAAGAAGCGTAGGATGGAGATCGACTCCGTCTACGGCCCTCCAAAACCGAAAACAAAAACAGAGGTTGCCTTATCCGGAACAAAGTAAAACATGTGTTAGGAATCAATTTATGCATACATTAATCAAACCATCTTGGATCGATGTTTTACGGACTCGTAGGGCTCCACATAGATCTCCAAATTCGATTGCAATCTTGACCAAACCATTTTTGGTTTTTTTTTTTGCCCAGGTATTCTTGTGGATGAAGTAGCGTTGCCCGTCCTACGAACCCGACAATCATAGTCGCGTGAAGGTCTCTATGACGATGATCGGGTGGGATCGTAAACGTCCAACAATGGCGTCACCATGCCATCTCGTGGATTTCTCATCGGAGGATATGTAAAATTTGTAATAATACTCCATAAATGTCGGAAACCATAGCTTCATCGCCTCAACTATCTTCACGATATCATATGGATCTAATAATCGATATGCAATAATCCATAAGGCACTAAGCACTAAGTTTACTCGATCATAGTTACGCTTTGGTTGCATGTATGGACGATCCTTCCAAAGCGGGAGTCCACCCCTCATAGTTACGCTTTGGTTGGATGTATGGACGATCCTTCCAAAGCGGGAGTCCACACTTACGCAATGCCAAGTCGTATACCCATTGGAGCTCACCACCACCACTATCTTTTCCTCCTTCCCAAACTTTTATCAATAACATATCGGGGAAGAAAGATTTAACAATTTCTCGGGTATGAAGATGATGTAAGGTTTCAAGGGGTCATAAGCGCCATTGACCAACATGTAGGATTATCCGACGATTGAGCCGGCAATTACCTCCGAATAATTGGGTGGAGAGAGGTGCAATTACCTCGATCAAAAACCATAATGGTTATCCGACAGATTGGGCTATGGCAGCATTGATTTTGCTTAAAACCTTACACTTTCGCTATACCAAAAAAATTGCTCGATCTATCAGCTCAATTTGTAATTGATCAAAGCCCAGGAAAAGGGCAAAAAGATACTACGGGCAAACTATGATCCCCATGGCCCAATATCATCTCTGTAAAATAAAATAACAATAATAATAATTAATCTTCATTTTTGTAACACGGTATAAACCTCATTTTCCAAAAAAAACAACATAAACCCAATAAAAGAAAAAACATGATTGTGATTGAATTTGAATACGATATTCATGTCACATTCGTAGTTGAACGCAAGTTTGTAAAATTCAATATACGTTCGACTCGAACTCAAGTTTGTAAAATTGAATATACGTTCAACTCGTAAGGTTTAAAAATTAACTCAACTCGATTTATTAATTACACATTGCATACGACATAAACCTAATCAATTAAACACAACTAGTTCCATTTTAAGTTTCGGTTAACCGAACCGAATGATCTATTTCGGTATGGTTCAATTCGGGTAACTAAAACAAACTCGTTTGGTTAAGATGTTAACACTCATTAATTTCATTAATTGTTACGTTTCAAAATATAATTTCATAACATATATTGATGATAATAATTGAATTTCATAAAATTCAAATTAAATTAAAGAATTAAATAAAAATTACCAAAGATAATTATTATACAGGGAAAATCGTGTCGAATGAAGCGTTTTCATCTCTTGACCACATGATAAATCATTCCAACCTTGTTTATGACCTGCATAGATGAACTCAAGTGACAAGAAAAAACATTCAACAGGTGCCTTATAAAATATTAAAATCCCAACACAAACCAAAGAATGCTTATTTAAACACAAGAACACACACAAAAAAAAGAACGAACCATATTATTGTCTTAAAAATAATTATATAGCTAAGTTTATTATAATCCAGATCTATTTTTAGCTATGCATAAAACTATTTTAGATACACAAATACTTAAATACTTCAATAAGACAGATCTTATCTAACTTTTACTATAAAACACCCACTCGGTTTTTACCGCTTCTCGCATGTCCATCTCTCCATACAAACCATATTACCCTTGATCTTGTCGATTTGGCTCGATCCGCCGTATCCGACTTGATCTAGTATGATTCAAAGATCGCATTCGAATTTCATAAAATAAGCAAAGAATACTTATAGCTAGAAATTGTTTCGTACTATCGTCGGTTGTTTGGTGCTAGCCGGAAGAGAAGAAGCTTGAAGAAGCCGCTCGTAATGGATATATAGAAGAAAAAGTTAGAAAGGCAAGGCAAGAGAGTTGTCTTGGGAAGTAAAAGAATCGTATACATTCTTATAGCTTTAAAATGGAATCATGAAGTAATTAAAAAATAAAAACAAGAGATTTTTCAAGGTTTTGTTGTATGGGGTAAAATCGCATCGAAAATATAAGAGGATGATAAGAAAGGCCAAGAAGAAACGCAAATTGTTGTAGTAGAGTCAAAGACGAACAAGGAGCAAATATATAGGACAATTTAAAACACTGTGAATCGTTTGGTGTGTAAATGTTATAATACAACCGTTTGTACGAACGTCGTTCGTATGACATACATTATAACTATTTATTTTTAATTTCTTATACGATAAAAATGTGTAATGTAAAATAAATTAAAATAAAAGGCTCTAACCCTTTGTTTGTTTTGGGTTGAGTTTTTTTTTTTGTTTTTTTACATCATATCACCAATCATTTCTTACAATTCTCTTACCAATTAATTCTACACAAAAAAATATTAAATCATCTCTCACTATTTCGCTTTATCAACTTTATTACATTTTTACCATTATTTTATTCATTATTCTACTTTATTTCAATTTCTCTCACCAATCATTTTTTTATCTCCACAAATTTCAAAAAAGAGTCTTAAGTTTCTAACAATTACTTCAATAATTTTTATTATATTTTATTATCCACTAATATCTAAAAAAAATCAAAAAAAACAAAAACTTCAACCCAAAACAAACGAAGTCTAAATTCTAATTATGTGATACAATATTTTCATAACCGTTACGACATAAAATCTTTTAATTTTGGGGTAGTTGGAATATTTACTTGTACGAAAAGTTGGGGTGGTTCTTGTGTAGTGTCTCCACACGTGTTGTCTCCATACGGTGAGGAGACACACACCACACATTTTCATTCTGTTTTTAAACTGTGTGGTTCTGATCGTTTCACCCGTCACTTCACCTCAAAATTTCTCTCCACACAAGTATTTTCCGAAAAGTTGGGGTAATTAAGAAAGAGAAAATGATATGTGCATTATACAATATATGTAGTGTACAATTACTACATGTTTTCATCATTGATGAAAGTGTTGAGTGATTGATTAAAACGTGTCTTAGCATAATCAAAGGATAAAAGTGTATAACGAATATATAGTGTAGATATAATGTAGTGGATGTATCACCACCTTCTTTCGGTAGGTTAGTTTGGAGTATTCAATGTGTTCCATCATTACCCATATGCATTGATATTCTCACCTGCAACCTTCCGAGAATTTATTGGGTGGACCAGGTGGTATAACCTTTCACGGGTTATTGACATCTAAATAAATCTTTTTTTTTAGGAAAAAAAATCTTTTATTAAATAATATCCGTCAAACAAACGATCAAAACGTCATTATATTGAACTATCTCAAGATGTCCGAATAAAAATTAACAAAGCATCTAAACAAATTTGAATCACACAAGTTTGAATTCGCATTAAAAATAAAAAGTCTACACTTCTTTCAAAAACAAAACAAAAATCTGCGTATAGTGGTTATATCCAATAATTTGATCTATATATAGCATGTGCATCCAACAAAAATATCTGCATATAACGGGGGCATTCAATAATTTGATTTTTAATTTATGTAACAGTCCGACGATCCTTTTTAATAAAGAATATCTTAATGCAAATTCCCCCCACCCCACCCGGAAGTTATTGGGTCCGGATTAAGATAAAATATGCACCTATGGCAAACTGTACATCTTTTATTTTTAAACTAAATAAAAATTGTGTGTTTCAGATTTGTTTACAAATCAATTCGATGTATGTGGAGATAGCACACAAAAACTTTCCACCCCACCCCACCTGGTTATTCTTCCCTAGTCACTTCATTTATACCGTGGATACACGTGGATGATTCTCGGGCCACACAATTTGAATTTGGGCCGAAACCGTGTGTGTTCGTAATCATCCACGTCACTTACTCCTCAAATATCCTCCTCATACAAGAATTACCCCACCCCACCACATACATACCTCTCTTCCCATCCACACAATTGTGACGTGACATATTCTTTTAATAGCAGGACTTGCTAAAGGGAAAATACCTATGTTGATAAGGGATTTTGAGGTAAACCGACGGGTGAAATAATCGAATCATACGCTTTAAATACAAAATAAAATTCTATGGTTCAATATAAACCACACGGCGTTTCTATACTTATGGACCGGAGACAACACACCAAAAGATATTAGCGCATTATACTTTTCCATTCTCCCGGTAATGCTTGACGGTCAAAAGTCACCGATGGGTAAATAGGACTTATTTGTCATTTTCCTCTTACCTTTTTTTTGAATTGATTCCCCTACTATATCATCCATACAACGGAAAATACTAGTGTAAAGATTGTTTTTTAAATTGAAGTGACGGATGAAACGATTAAAACCACGTAATTTAAATAAATAATAAAACTATGTGGTTCATGTTGAAATACACGGAGTATGTAAAGACACCACACAAGTATTTCCCCATATGACAAATGCTTTCCACAATAATTTAATGGGAAACTTGAAAAAAATATGTTTGAAAATATTTGTATTATATTTTTAAAAAGATAATATTTGAAATGTCTGAAAATAATTCCGTCGCACATCCATGGAGAAATAACTACGGAATCGTTACGAAATGTGTTATACTATCCGATATCAAAATCCGTGGAAAACTGATAAATGGTGTAAAATGTTTTGGAGATTTATTTGCACACATATGAAATTATCATATATCGATAATGCATTATATCAGACTCGACTTTTTGAAGATCGAACGTGAGTATCAACCCTTGGACGGTCAATTATTGGCTCGGAGTATGTGAATCAATTTTTCAAAAGTCAATTATTGATTCGAAAATCGACTTTTTAAAGATTATATGTAAGAGTCGACCTTTAGATAATCAAATTATTGGCTCGAAAGTATGTGTATTGTATCATAATTGAAATTTTGAAAGTTGATTATTGAGTAAATACTCTATTTTTTGAAAAACTTATAAGAACTTTATTCGTTCAAGAATCAATTTTTAAAAGTTTAATTCATTGCGATACATATTAAATGTGTTGTACCGGTAAAAATAGAGCGCCTCACAGTGAAAGCCTTGGACGCATCTATGGTTGGAATGGAAGTGATACGATAAGCAATGTTGCAATTTTGCGCTTGTTTTGGTATTGGCCGAGCGGAGTAGCGAACCATCCGTGAGGTTGAAACAATTAGCACCTTATCAACCTCCATAAGCAAAAGCCTAAAGGTTTTCGAGTTCAAGGGTTATTATGGTCGTGTTAGCGATGTTGAAATGATCAAGCATGTAGTGGCGAAGGCACTTGGTCTTAAGAAAATCATCGTTGATCCCCGTGATTTATTTTACAACGTCCCTCACATGTCTAGGGCTATGAGGGAATGTGAGGCTAGAGGTATTGCATTGAAGGAGTTAAAAGATCTCAAAGAAACTAAATATATACCGCCACATGTTCGTGTACTTCTTATCGGGGCATCAGAGTGACACGACGATGTGCATATGGGATGTCTATGAATGTTAATTTTTCTTTTCATTTTCGGCTTTGGTTTTCAATGGTTAGATTTGCAATAAATATTTATTCCTTAGCTTGCTGGATATATATGATATTACAAACATTCCACCCGTTTACCACTCTCTTTTTTGCCGATTCAATTCCTATTATAAATTATGACTTAGAAGCTTAAATTTCTTGGTTTTTCTTTAATCGGTCGGTGGTCGATCTTTTTTTTAAATTGTGACGCTATTTCGTGAGAGTGAAAGCAAAAGATGAGGTTATGGTATTAAGAAAAATAGGTATTGCGAGCGTTAACAACTTTAGGAGGGCGAGAGAGACTCGTTAATTTGCTTTGTGAGGAATATAATGATGATTAAAGTAAAGGAAATTTATATTCATCTAAACATGCTTCAAACATTTACATCCATGGCTTCTTTTTACATCTTACAAGCCGTAAAATAAAATAAACAAGCAAAAAATGATAGCTAAAGTAGCAAATAAAAAATTAGTAGATACACAAAGAAAGATGAATTAACTAGGAATAAATCATGGTCGCTATCATAGATCAAGTTTTCCTAACCCCGCATAGTTAATCTTCAAAATAATGTAAAGCCCTTCATCAACGAATAAACTCTCACGACTTCTTCGGTAGCTCGAAACACAAAATTTATCTAATTATTATTGGATCTCTTTGAATTCCCTTGTTCCTTGATTTTCAAAATGTGTTTCCATAGAACGCTACCACTGTAACACATATTGATCATAATAATTGAATTTCACAAATTTTAAATAAATTAATTAAATAAAATTTACCAGCATTATACAGGGGAAATCGAGATATGCAACAACAATAGACATTCCTGATCTGGAATAAAGTAAACCATATATTAGAAATAATTTATTAATTATTGTGCATAAATTAATCAAACAATATCGGAATAGTATGCTACCGGACAGTACGCCTCACCGTAAATCTTAAGATAACAAAGATGAAATTGAAAAGAAATTAACATTCCATTTAGAACATTTTGCATTTGTAGGTGCCACTGAAAAATTTCAGGCTCAATCACATTTAAAAAGAGAGGAAAAAAAAATCGAAAGAAAAACACAAAAGTCCTAATCTACTGCTTTCAAAGTTTAATTCTTAGTTGAGCTGGATTCCATGTTCCAACCGTCCTAATGCAAGTGTATCATAATGAGGAGAGTATAGTGCTCGATTCGGCTAATTAAGCGCAGTGCACATTTAAACAAAGATGATCGCCTAAATAAGCGTAGGCAATACGAGAACTAATTAGGAGTTACATAGCCGGGGTCTAGAGGAGCTCCTTCACCATGCAATTCAAATAGTAATTAAGCTTGCAATTTAACTGGTGAAAAAAAGAGAGTAACACAAATCCCTTTCTGCATACATTAACAAGAAAATAATACAAGAAGCGTAGGATGGAGATCAGACCTGTCTACGGCCCTCCAAAACCGAAAACAAAAACAGAGGTTGCCTTATCTGGAACAAAGTAAAACATGTGTTAGGAATCAATTTATGCATACATTAATCAAACCATCTTGGATCAGATGTTTTACGGACTGTAGGGCTCCACATAGATCTCCAGCTCGATTGCAATCTTGACCAAACCATTTTTGTTTTTTTTTTTTTTGCCCAGTATTCTTGTGGATGAAGTAGCGTTGGCCGTCCTACGAACCCGACAATCACAAATCGCGTGAAGGTCTCCATGACGATGATCGGGTGGGATCGTAAACGTCCAACAATGGCGTCACCATGCCATCTCGGGATTTCTCATCGGAGGATATGTAAAATTTGTAATAATACTCCATAAATGTCGAAACCATAGCTTCATCGTTGCCTCAACTATCTTCACGATATCATATGGATCTAATAATCGATATGCAATAATCCATAAGGCACTAAGCACTAAGTTTACCGGATCATAGTTACGCTTTGGTTGCATGTATGGACGATCCTTCCAAAGCGGGAGTCCACCCCTCATAGTTACGCTTTGGTTGGATGTATGGACGATCCTTCCAAAGCGGGAGTCCACACTTACGCAATGCCAAGTCGTATACCCATTGGAGCTCACCACCACCACTATCTTTTCCTCCTTCCCAAACTTTTATCAATAACATATTGGGAAGAAAGATTTAACAATTTCTGGGTATGAAGATGATGTAAGGTTTCAAGGGGTCATAAGCGCCATTGACCAACATGTAGGATTATCCGACAGATTGAGCCGGCAATTACCTCCGAATAATTGGGTGGAGAGAGGTGCAATTACCTCGATCAAAAACCATAATGGTTATCCGACAGATTGGGCTATGGCAGCATTGATTTTGCTTAAAACCTTACACTTTCGCTATACCAAAAAAATTGCTCGATCTATCAGCTCAATTTGTAATTGATCAAAGCCCAGGAAAAGGGCAAAAAGATACTACGGGCAAACTATGATCCCCATGGCCCAATATCATCTCTGTAAAATAAAATAACAATAATAATAATTAATCTTCATTTTTGTAACACGGTATAAACCTCATTTTCCAAAAAAAACAACATAAACCCAATAAAAGAAAAAACATGATTGTGATTGAATTTGAATACGATATTCATGTCACATTCGTAGTTGAACGCAAGTTTGTAAAATTCAATATACGTTCGACTCGAACTCAAGTTTGTAAAATTGAATATACGTTCAACTCGTAAGGTTTAAAAATTAACTCAACTCGATTTATTAATTACACATTGCATACGACATAAACCTAATCAATTAAACACAACTAGTTCCATTTTAAGTTTCGGTTAACCGAACCGAATGATCTATTTCGGTATGGTTCAATTCGGGTAACTAAAACAAACTGTTTGGTTAAGATGTTAACACTCATTAATTTCATTAATTGTTACGTTTCAAAATATAATTTCATAACATATATTGATGATAATAATTGAATTTCATAAAATTCAAATTAAATTAAAGAATTAAATAAAAATTACCAGCATAATTATTATACAGGGAAAATCGTGTCAGAATGAAGCGTTTTCATCTCTTGACCACATGATAAATCATTCCAACCTTGTTTATGACCTGCATAGATGAACTCAAGTGACAAGAAAAAACATTCAACAGGTGCCTTATAAAATATTAAAATCCCAACACAAACCAAAGAATGCTTATTTAAACACAGTAACACACACAAAAAAAAGAACGAACCATATTATTGTCTTAAAAATAATTATATAGCTAAGTTTATTATAATCCAGATCTATTTTTAGCTATGCATAAAACTATTTTAGATACACAAATACTTAAATACTTCAATAAGACAGATCTTATCTAACTTTTACTATAAAACACCCACTCGGTTTTTACCTCGCTCTCGCATGTCCATCTCTCCATACAAACCCATATTACCCTTGATCTTGTCGATTTGGCTCGATCCGCCGATCCGACTTGATCTAGTATGATTCAAAGATCGCATTCGAATTTCATAAAATAAGCAAAGAATACTTATAGCTAGAAATTGTTTCGTACTATCGTCGGTTGTTTGGTGCTAGTCGGAAGAGAAGAAGCTTGAAGAAGCCGCCGTAATGGATATATAGAAGAAAAAGTTAGAAAGGCAAGGCAAGAGAGTTGTGCTTTGGGAAGTAAAAGAATCAAGATACATTCTTATAGCTTTAAAATGGAATCATGAAGTAATTAAAAAATAAAAACAAGAGATTTTTCAAGGTTTTGTTGTATGGGGTAAAATCGATCGAAAATATAAGAGGATGATAAGAAAGGCCAAGAAGAAACGCAGGTGTTGTAGTAGAGTCAAAGACGAACAATGAGCAAATATATAGGACAATTTAAAACACTCGTGAATCGTTTGGTGTGTAAATGTTATAATACAACCGTTTGTACGAACGTCGTTCAGATGACATACATTATAACTATTTATTTTTAATTTCTTATACGATAAAAATGTGTAATGTAAAATAAATTAAAATAAAAGGCTCTAACCCTTTGTTTGTTATGGGTTTAGTTTTTTTTTTGTTTTTTTACATCATATCACCAATCATTTCTTACAATTCTCTTACCAATTAATTCTACATAAAAAAATATTAAATCATCTCTCACCATTTCGCTTTATCAACTTTATTACCTTTTTACCATTATTTTATTCATTATTCTACTTTATTTCAATTTCTCTCACCAATCATTTTTTTATCTCCACAAATTTCAAAAAAACGTCTTAAGTTTCTAACAATTACTTCAATAATTTTTATTATATTTTATTATCCACTAATATCTAAAAAAATCAAAAAAACAAAAACTTCAACCCAAAACAAACGAAGTCTAAATTCTAATTATGTGATACAATATTTTCATAACCGTTACGACATAAAATCTATTAATTTTGGGGTAGTTTTAATATTTACTAGTACGAAAAGTTGGGGTGGTTCTTGTGTAGTGTCTCCACACGTGTTGTCTCCATACGGTGAGGAGACACGTGTGGAGACACACACCACATATTTTCATTCTGTTTTTAAACTGTATGGTTCTGATCGTTTCACCCGTCACTTCACCTCAAAATTTCTCGCCACACAAGTATTTTCCGAAAAGTTGGGGTAATTAAGAAAGATAAAATGATATGTGCATTATACAATATATGTAGTGTACAATTACTACATGTTTTCATCATTGATGAAAGTGTTGAGTGATTGATTAAAATGTGTCTTAGCATAATCAAAGGATAAAAGTGTATAACGAATATATAGTGTAGATATAATGTAGTGGATGTATCACCACCTTTTTTCGGTAGGTTAGTTTGGAGTATTCAATGTGTTCCATCATTACCCATATGCATTGATATTCTCACCTGCAACCTTCCGAGAATTTATTGGGTGGACCAGGTGGTATAACCTTTCACGGGTTATTGACATCTAAATAAATCTTTTTTTTAGGAAAAAAATCTTTTATTAAATAATATCCGTCAAACAAACGATCAAAACGTCATTATATTGAACTATCTCAAGATGTCCGAATAAAAATTAACAAAGCATCTAAACAAATTTGAATCACACAAATTGAATTCGATTAAAAATAAAAAGTCTACACTTCTTTCAAAAACAAAACAAAAATCTGCATATAGTGGTTATATCCAATAATTTGATCTATATATAGCATGTGCATCCAACAAAAATATCTGCATATAACGGGGGCATTCAATAATTTGATTTTTAATTTATGTAACAGTCCGACGATCATTTTTAATAAAGAATATCTTAATGCAAATTCCCCCCACCCCACCCGGAAGTTATTGGGTCATGATTAAGATAAAATATGCACCTATGGCAAACTGTACATCTTTTATTTTTAAACTAAATAAAAATTGTGTGTTTCAGATTTGTTTACAAATCAATTCGATGTATGTGGAGATAGCACACAAAAACTTTCCACCCCACCCCACCTGGTTATTCTTCTCTAGTCACTTCATTTATACCGTGGATACACGTGGATGATTTTGGACCACACAATTTGAATTTGGGCCGAAACTCGTGTGTTCGAATCATCCACGTCACTTACTCCTCAAATATCCTCCTCATACAAGAATTACCCCACCCCACCACATACATACCTCTCTTCCCATCCACACAATTGTGACGTGACATATTCTTTTAATAGCAGGACTTGCTAAAGGGAAAATACCTATGTTGATAAGGGATTTTGAGGTAAACTGACGGGTGAAATAATCAGAATCATATAGTTTAAATACAAAATAAAATTCTAAGGTTCAATATAAACCACATGGCGTTTCTATACTTATGGACCGGAGACAACACACAAGTATTAGCAGCATTATACTTTTCCATTCTCCTGGTAATGCTTGACGGTCAAAAGTCACCGATGGGTAAATAGGACTTATTTGTCATTTTCCTCTTACCTTTTTTTTTTGAATTGATTCCCCTACTATATCATCCATACAACGGAAAATACTAGTGTAAAGATTGTTTTTTAAATTGAAGTGACGGATGAAACGATTAAAACCACGTAATTTAAATAAATAATGAAACTATGTGGTTCATGTTGAAATACACGGAGTATGTAAAGACACCACACAAGTATTTCCCCATATGACAAATGCTTTCCACAATAATTTAATGGGAAACTTGAAAAAAATATGTTTGAAAATATTTGTATTATATTTTTAAAAAGATAATATTTGAAATGTCTGAAAATAATTCCGTCGCACATCCATGGAGAAATAACTACGGAATCGTTACGAAATGTGTTATACTATCCGATATCAAAATCCGTGGAAAACTCGCTAAATGGTTTAAAATGTTTTGGAGATTTATTTGCACACATATGAAATTATCATATATCGATAATGCATTATATCAGACTCGACTTTTTGAAGATCGAACGTGAGTATCAACCCTTGGACGGTCAATTATGGGCTCGGAGTATGTGAATCAATTTTTCAAAAGTCAATTATTGATTCGAAAATCACCTTTAGATAATCAAATTATTGGCTCAAAAGTATGTGTATTGTATCATAATTGATATTTTGAAAGTTGATTATTGAGTAAATACTCTATTTTTTGAAAAACTTATAAGAACTTTATTCGTTTAAGAATCAATTTTTAAAAGTTTAATTCATTGCGATACATATTATATGTGTTGTACCGGTAAAAATAGAGCGCCTCACGGTGAAAGCCTTGGACGCATCTATGGTTGGAGTGGAAGTGATACCGATAAGCAATGTTGCAATTTTGCGCTTGTTTTGGTATTGGCCCGAGCGGAGTAGCGAACCATCCGTGAGGTAGAAACAATTAGCACCTTATCAACCTCCATAAGCAAAAGCCTAAAGGTTTTCGAGTTCAACGGTTATTATGGTCGTGTTAGCGATGTTGAAATGATCAAGCATGTAGTGGCGAAGGCACTGGTCTTAAGAAAATCATCGTTGATCCCCGTGATTTATTTTACAACGTCCCTCACATGTCTAGGGCTATGAAGGAATGTGAGGCTAGAGGTATTGCATTGAAGGAGTTAAAAGATCTCAAAGAAACTAAATATATACCGCCACATGTTCGTGTACTTCTTATCGGGGCATCAGAGTGACACGACGATGTGCATATGGGATGTCTATGAATGTTAATTTTTCTTTTCATTTTCGGCTTTGGTTTTCAATGGTTAGATTTGCAATAAATATTTATTCCTTAGCTTGCTGGATATATATGATATTACAAACATTCCACCTGTTTACCATCTCTCTTTTTTGCCGATTCAATTCCTATTATAAAATATGACTTAGAAGCTTAAATTTCTTGGTTTTTATTTAATCGGTCGGTGGTCGGTCTTTTTTAAATTATGATGTCTTGTGAGAGTGAAAGCAAAAGATGAGGTTATGGTATTAAGAAAAATAGGTATTGCGAGCGTTAACAACTTTAGGAGGGCAGAGAGACCTGTTAATTTGCTTTGTGAGGAATATAATGATGATTAAAGAAAAGGAAATTTATATTCATCTAAACATTCTTCAAACATTTACATCCATGGCTTCTTTTTACATCTTACAAGCCAGAAAATAAAATAAACAAGCAAAAAATGATAGCTCAAGTAGCAAATAAAAAATTAGTAGATACACAAAGAAAGATGAATTAACTAGGAATAAATCATGGTCGCTATCATAGATCAAGTTTTCCTAACCCTGCATAGTTAATCTTCAAAATAATGTAAAGCCCTTCATCAACAGAATAAACTCTCACGACTTCTTCAGGTAGCCTGAAACACAAAATTTATCTAATTATTATTGGATCTCTTTGAATTCCCTTGTTCCTTGATTTTCAAAATGTATTTCCTTAGAACGCTACCACTGTAACACATATTGATCATAATAATTGAATTTCACAAATTTTAAATAAATTAATTAAATAAAAGTTACCAGCATTATACAGGGGAAATCGTGATATGCAACAACAATAGACATTCCTGATCTGGAATAAAGTAAACCATATATTAGAAATCATTTATTAATTATTGTGCATAAATTAATCAAACAATATCGGAATAGTATGCTACCGGACAGTACGCCTCACCGTAAATCTTAAGATAACAAAGATGAAATTGAAAAGAAATTAACATTCCATTTAGAACATTTTGCATTTGTAGGTGCCACTAAAAAATTTCAGGCTCAATCACATTTAAAAAGAAAGGAAAAAAAAATCGAAAGAAAAACACAACAGTCCTAATTTACTGCTATCAAAGTTTAATTCTTAGTTGAGCTGGATTCCATGTTCAACCGTCCTAATGCAAGTGTATCATAATGAGGAGAGTATAGTGCTCGATTCGCCTAATTAAGCGCAGTGCACATTTAAACAAAGATGATCGCCTAAATAAGCGTAGGCAATACGAGAACTAATTAGGAGTTACATAGCCGGGGTCTAGAGGGAGCTCCTTCACCATGCAATTCAGCTAGTAATTTAGCTTGCAATTTAACTGGTGAAAAAAAGAGAGTAACACAAATCCCTTTCTGCATACATTAACAAGAAAATAATACAAGAAGCGTAGGATGGAGATCAGACCTGTCTACGGCCCTCCAAAACCGAAAACAAAAACAGAGGTTGCCTTATCTGGAACAAAGTAAAACATGTGTTAGGAATCAATTTATGCATACATTAATCAAACCATCTTGGATCAGATGTTTTACGGACTGTAGGGCTCCACATAGATCTCCGGCTCTCGATTGCAATCTTGACCAAACCATTTTTGTTTTTTTTTTTTGCCCGGTATTCTTGTGGATGAAGTAGCGTTGGCCGTCCTACGAACCCGACAATCACGGTCGCGTGAAGGTCTCTATGACGATGATCGGGTGGGATCGTAAACGTCCAACAATGGCGTCACCATGCCATCTCGTGGATTTCTCATCGGAGGATATGTAAAATTTGTAATAATACTCCATAAATGTCGGAAACCATAGCTTCATCGCCTCAACTATCTTCACGATATCATATGGATCTAATAATCGATATGCAATAATCCATAAGGCACTAAGCACTAAGTTTACCGGATCATAGTTACGCTTTGGTTGCATGTATGGACGATCCTTCCAAAGCGGGAGTCCACCCCTCATAGTTACGCTTTGGTTGGATGTATGGATGATCCTTCCAAAGAGGGAGTCCACACTTACGCAATGCCAAGTCGTATACCCATTGGAGCTCACCACCACCACTATCTTTTCCTCCTTCCCAAACTTTTATCAATAATATATTGGGAAGAAAGATTTAACAATTTCTGGGTATGAAGATGATGTAAGGTTTCAAGGGGTCATAAGCGCCATTGACCAACATGTAGGATTATCCTACAGATTGAGCCGGCAATTACCTCGGAATAATTGGGTGGAGAGAGGTGCAATTACCTCGATCAAAAACCATAATGGTTATCCGACAGATTGGGCTATGGCAGCATTGATTTCGCTTAAAACCTTACACTTTCGCTATACCAAAAAAATTGCTCGATCTATCAGCTCAATTTGTAATTGATCAAAGCACAGGAAAAGGGCAAAAATATGCTACGGGCAAACTATGATCCCCATGGCCCAATATCATCTCTGTAAAATAAAATAACAATAATAATAATTAATCTTCATTTTTGTAACACGGTATGAACCTCATTTTCCAAAAAAAACAACATAAACCCAATAAAAGAAAAAACATGATTGTGATTGAATTTGAATACGATATTCATGTCACATTCGTAGTTGAACGCAAGTTTGTAAAATTCAATATACGTTCGACTCGAACTCAAGTTTGTAAAATTGAATATACGTTCAACTCGTAAGGTTTAAAAATTAACTCAACTCGATTTATTAATTACACATTGCATACGACATAAACCTAATCAATTAAACACAACTAGATCCATTTTAAGTTTCGGTTAACCGAACCGAATGATCTATTTCGGTATGGTTCAATTCGGGTAACTAAAACAAACTGTTTGGTTAAGATGTTAACACTCATTAATTTCATTAATTGTTACGTTTCAAAATATAATTTCATAACATATATTGATGATAATAATTGAATTTCATAAAATTCAAATTAAATTAAAGAATTAAATAAAAATTACCAAAGATAATTATTATACGGGGAAAATCGTGTCGAATGAAGCGTTTTCATCTCTTGACCACATGATAAATCATTCCAACCTTGTTTATGACCCGCATAGATGAAGTCAAGTGACAAGAAAAAACATTCAACAGGTGCCTTATAAAATATTAAAATCCCAACAGAAACCAAACAATGCTGATTTAAACACAGTAACATACACAAAAAAAAGAACGAACCATATTATTGTCTTAAAAATAATTATATAGCTAAGTTTATTATAATCCAGATCTATTTTTAGCTATGCATAAAACTATTTTAGATACACAAATACTTAAATACTTCAATAAGACTGATCTTATCTAACTTTTACTATAAAACACCCACTGGTTTTTACCTGCTCTCGCATGTCCATCTCTCCATACGGCCATATTACCCTTGATCTTGTCGATTTGGCTCGATCCGCCGATCGGACTTGATCTAGAATGATTCAAAGACGCATTCGAATTTCATAAAATAAGCAAAGAATACTTATAGCTAGAAATTGTTTCGTACTATCGTCGGTTGTTTGGTGCTAGCTGGAAGAGAAGAAGCTTGAAGAAGCTGCTGTAATGGATATATAGAAGAAAAAGTTAGAAAGGCAAGGCAAGAGAGTTGTGCTGGGAAGTAAAAGAATAGTATACATTCTTATAGCTTTAAAATGGAATCATGAAGTAATTAAAAAATAAAAACAAGAGGTTTTTCAAGGTTTTGTTGTATGGGGTAAAATCAGATCGAAAATATAAGAGGATGATAAGAAAGGCCAAGAAGAAACGCAGTGTTGTAGTAGAGTCAAAGACGAACAAGGAGCAAATATATAGGACAATTTAAAACACTGTGAATCGTTTGGTGTGTAAATGTTATAATACAACCGTTTGTACGAACGTCGTTCAGATGACATACATTATAACTATTTATTTTTAATTTCTTATACGATAAAAATGTGTAATGTAAAATAAATTAAAATAAAAGGCTCTAACCCTTTGTTTGTTTTGGGTTGAGTTTTTTTTTTTGTTTTTTTACATCATATCACCAATCATTTCTTACAATTCTTCTTACCAATTAATTCTACATAAAAAAATATTAAATCATCTCTCACCATTTCGCTTTATCAACTTTATTACCTTTTTACCATTATTTTATTCATTATTCTACTTTATTTCAATTTCTCTCACCAATCATTTTTTTATCTCCACAAATTTCAAAAAAACGTCTTAAGTTTCTAACAATTACTTCAATAATTTTTATTATATTTTATTATCCACTAATATCTAAAAAAAATCAAAAAAACAAAAACTTCAACCCAAAACAAACGAAGTCTAAATTCTAATTATGTGATACAATATTTTCATAACCGTTACGACATAAAATCTTTTAATTTTGGGGTAGTTGGAATATTTACTAGTACGAAAAGTTGGGGTGGTTCTTGTGTAGTGTCTCCACACGTGTTGTCTCCATACGGTGAGGAGACACGTGTGGAGACACACACCACACATTTTCATTCTGTTTTTAAACTGTGTGGTTCTGATCGTTTCACCCGTCACTTCACCTCAAAATTTCTCTCCACACAAGTATTTTCCGAAAAGTTGGGGTAATTAAGAAAGAGAAAATGATATGTGCATTATACAATATATGTAGTGTACAATTACTACATGTTTTCATCATTGATGAAAGTGTTGAGTGATTGATTAAAATGTGTCTTAGCATAATCAAAGGATAAAAGTGTATAACGAATATATAGTGTAGATATAATGTAGTGGATGTATCACCACCTTCTTTCGGTAGGTTAGTTTGGAGTATTCAATGTGTTCCATCATTACCCATATGCATTGATATTCTCACCTGCAACCTTCCGAGAATTTATTGGGTGGACCAGGTGGTATAACCTTTCACGGGTTATTGACATCTAAATAAATCTTTTTTTTTAGGAAAAAATATCTTTTATTAAATAATATCCGTCAAACAAACGATCAAAACGTCATTATATTGAACTATCTCAAGATGTCCGAATAAAAATTAACAAAGCATCTAAACAAATTTGAATCACACAGTTTGAATTCAGATTAAAAATAAAAAGTCTACACTTCTTTCAAAAACAAAACAAAAATCTGCATATAGTGGTTATATCCAATAATTTGATCTATATATAGCATGTGCATCCAACAAAAATATCTGCATATAACGGGGGCATTCAATAATTTGATTTTTAATTTATGTAACAGTCCGACGATCCTTTTTAATAAAGAATATCTTAATGCAAATTCCCCCCACCCCACCCGGAAGTTATTGGGTCCGGATTAAGATAAAATATGCACCTATGTAAACTCGTACATCTTTTATTTTTAAACTAAATAAAAATTGTGTGTTTCAGATTTGTTTACAAATCAATTCGATGTATGTGGAGATAGCACACAAAAACTTTCCACCCCACCCCACCTGGTTATTCTTCCCTAGTCACTTCATTTATACCGTGGATACACGTGGATGATTCTGGACCACACAATTTGAATTTGGGCTGAAACTGTGTGGTTCAGAATCATCCACGTCACTTACTCCTCAAATATCCTCCTCATACAAGAATTACCCCACCCCACCACATACATACCTCTCTTCCCATCCACACAATTGTGACGTGACATATTCTTTTAATAGCAGGACTTGCTAAAGGGAAAATACCTATGTTGATAAGGGATTTTGAGGTAAACCGACGGGTGAAATAATCGAATCATACGCTTAAATACAAAATAAAATTCTATGGTTCAATATAAACCACATGGCGTTTCTATACTTATGGACCGGAGACAACACACAAGTATTAGCAGCATTATACTTTTCCATTCTCCTGATAATGCTTGACGGTCAAAAGTCACCGATGGGTAAATAGGACTTATTTGTCATTTTCCTCTTACCTTTTTTTTTTGAATTGATTCCCCTACTATATCATCCATACAACGGAAAATACTAGTGTAAAGATTGTTTTTTAAATTGAAGTGACGGATGAAACGATTAAAACCACGTAATTTAAATAAATAATGAAACTATGTGGTTCATGTTGAAATACACGGAGTATGTAAAGACACCACACAAGTATTTCCCCATATGACAAATGCTTTCCACAATATTTAATGGGAAACTTGAAAAAAATATGTTTGAAAATATTTGTATTATATTTTTAAAAAGATAATATTTGAAATGTCTGAAAATAATTCCGTCGCACATCCATGGAGAAATAACTACGGAATCGTTACGAAATGTGTTATACTATCCGATATCAAAATCCGTGGAAAACTCGATAAATGGTGTAAAATGTTTTGGAGATTTATTTGCACACATATGAAATTATCATATATCGATAATGCATTATATCAGACTCGAATTTTTGAAGATCGAACGTGAGTATCAACCCTTGGACGGTCAATTATTGGCTCGGAGTATGTGAATCAATTTTTCAAAAGTCAATTATTGATTCGAAAATCGACTTTTTAAAGATTATATGTAAGAGTCGACCTTTAGATAATCAAATTATTGGCTCAAAAGTATGTGTATTGTATCATAATTGATATTTTGAAAGTTGATTATTGAGTAAATACTCTATTTTTTGAAAAACTTATAAGAACTTTATTCGTTCAAGAATCAATTTTTAAAAGTTTAATTCATTGCGATACATATTATATGTGTTGTACCGGTAAAAATAGAGCGCCTCACAGTGAAAGCCTTGGACGCATCTATGGTTGGAGTGGAAGTGATACTGATAAGCAATGTTGCAATTTTGCGGTTGTTTTGGTATTGGCCCGAGCGGAGTAGCGTAACCATCCGTGAGGTTGAAACAATTAGCACCTTATCAACCTCCATAAGCAAAAGCCTAAAGGTTTTCGAGTTCAAGGGTTATTATGGTCGTGTTAGCGATGTTGAAATGATCAAGCATGTAGTGGCGAAGGCACTGGTCTTAAGAAAATCATCGTTGATCCCCGTGATTTATTTTACAACGTCCCTCACATGTCTAGGGCTATGAGGGAATGTGAGGCTAGAGGTATTGCATTGAAGGAGTTAAAAGATCTCAAAGAAACTAAATATATACCGCCACATGTTCGTGTACTTCTTATCGGGGCATCAGAGTGACACGACGATGTGCATATGGGATGTCTATGAATGTTAATTTTTCTTTTCATTTTCGGCTTTGGTTTTCAATGGTTAGATTTGCAATAAATATTTATTCCTTAGCTTGCCGGATATATATGATATTACAAACATTCCACCCGTTTACCAAATTTCTCTCTTTTTTGCCGATTCAATTCCTATTATAAATTATGACTTAGAAGCTTAAATTTCTTGGTTTTTCTTTAATCGGTCGGTGGTCGGTCTTTTTTTAAATTGTGACGCCGCGTGTGAGAGTGAAAGCAAAAGATGAGGTTATGGTATTTAGAAAAATAGGTATTGCGAGCGTTAACAACTTTAGGAGGGCAGAGAGACCTGTTAATTTGCTTTGTGAGGAATATAATGATGATTAAAGTAAAGGAAATTTATATTCATCTAAACATGCTTCAAACATTTACATCCATGGCTTCTTTTTACATCTTACAAGCCAGAAAATAAAATAAACAAGCAAAAAATGATAGCTAAAGTAGCAAATAAAAAATTAGTAGATACACAAAGAAAGATGAATTAACTAGGAATAAATCATGGTCGCTATCATAGATCAAGTTTTCCTAACCCTGCATAGTTAATCTTCAAAATAATGTAAAGCCCTTCATCAACAGAATAAACTCTCACGACTTCTTCAGGTAGCCTGAAACACAAAATTTATCTAATTATTATTGGATCTCTTTGAATTCCCTTGTTCCTTGATTTTCAAAATGTGTTTCCATAGAACGCTACCACTGTAACACATATTGATCATAATAATTGAATTTCACAATTTTTAAATTAATTAATTAAATAAAATTTACCAGCATTATACAGGGGAAATCGTGATATGCAACAACAATAGACATTCCTGATCTGGAATAAAGTAAACCATATATTAGAAATAATTTATTAATTATTGTGCATAAATTAATCAAACAATATCGGAATAGTATGCTACCGGACAGTACGCCTCACCGTAAATCTTAAGATAACAAAGATGAAATTGAAAAGAAATTAACATTCCATTTAGAACATTTTGCATTTGTAGGTGCCACTGAAAAATTTCAGGCTCAATCACATTTAAAAAGAGAGGAAAAAAAAATCGAAAGAAAAACACAAAAGTCCTAATCTACTGCTATCAAAGTTTAATTCTTAGTTGAGCTGGATTCCATGTTCCAACCGTCCTAATGCAAGTGTATCATAATGAGGAGAGTATAGTGCTCGATTCGGCTAATTAAGCGCAGTGCACATTTAAACAAAGATGATCGCCTAAATAAGCGTAGGCAATACGAGAACTAATTAGGAGTTACATAGCCGGGGTCTAGAGGGAGCTCCTTCACCATGCAATTCAAATAGTAATTAAGCTTGCAATTTAACTCGGTGAAAAAAAGAGAGTAACACAAATCCCTTTCGCATACATTAACAAGAAAATAATACAAGAAGCGTAGGATGGAGATCGGACTCATCTACGGCCCTCCAAAACCGAAAACAAAAACAGAGGTTGCCTTATCCGGAACAAAGTAAAACATGTGTTAGGAATCAATTTATGCATACATTAATCAAACCATCTTGGATCGATGTTTTACGGACTCGTAGGGCTCCACATAGATCTCCACTCGATTGCAATCTTGACCAAACCATTTTTGTTTTTTTTTTTTTTTTTTGCCCGGTATTCTTGTGGATGAAGTAGCGTTGGCCGTCCTACGAACCCGACAATCACGGTCGCGTGAAGGTCTCTATGACGATGATCGGGTGGAATCGTAAACGTCCAACAATGGCGTCACCATGCCATCTCAGGGATTTCTCATCGGAGGATATGTAAAATTTGTAATAATACTCCATAAATGTCGGAAACCATAGCTTCATCAGTGCCTCAACTATCTTCACGATATCATATGGATCTAATAATCGATATGCAATAATCCATAAGGCACTAAGCACTAAGTTTACTGGATCATAGTTACGCTTTAGTTGCATGTATGGACGATCCTTCCAAAGCGGGAGTCCACCCCTCATAGTTACGCTTTGGTTGGATGTATGGACGATCCTTCCAAAGCGGGAGTCCACACTTACGCAATGCCAAGTCGTATACCCATTGGAGCTCACCACCACCACTATCTTTTCCTCCTTCCCAAACTTTTATCAATAACATATTGGGAAGAAAGATTTAACAATTTCTGGGTATGAAGATGATGTAAGGTTTCAAGGGGTCATAAGCGCCATTGACCAACATGTAGGATTATCCGACAGATTGAGCCGGCAATTACCTCCGAATAATTGGGTGGAGAGAGGTGCAATTACCTCGATCAAAAACCATAATGGTTATCCGACAGATTGGGCTATGGCAGCATTGATTTTGCTTAAAACCTTACACTTTCGCTATACCAAAAAAATTGCTCGATCTATCAGCTCAATTTGTAATTGATCAAAGCCCAGAAAAAGGGCAAAAAGATACTACGGGCAAACTATGATCCCCATGGCCCAATATCATCTCTCTAAAATAAAATAACAATAATAATAATTAATCTTCATTTTTGTAACACGGTATAAACCTCATTTTCCAAAAAAAACAACATAAACCCAATAAAAGAAAAAACATGATTGTGATTGAATTTGTATACGATATTCATGTCACATTCGTAGTTGAACGCAAGTTTGTAAAATTCAATATACGTTCGACTCGAACTCAAGTTTGTAAAATTGAATATACGTTCAACTCGTAAGGTTTAAAAATTAACTCAACTCGATTTATTAATTACACATTGCATACGACATAAACCTAATCAATTAAACACAACTAGTTCCATTTTAAGTTTCGGTTAACCGAACCGAATGATCTATTTCGGTATGGTTCAATTCGGGTAACTAAAACAAACTGTTTGGTTAAGATGTTAACACTCATTAATTTCATTAATTGTTACGTTTCAAAATATAATTTCATAACATATTTTGATGATAATAATTGAATTTCATAAAATTCAAATTAAATTAAAGAATTAAATAAAAATTACCAGCATAATTATTATACAGGGAAAATCGTGTCAGAATGAAGTGTTTTCATCTCTTGACCACATGATAAATCATTCCAACCTTGTTTATGACCTGCATAGATGAACTCAAGTGACAAGAAAAAACATTCAACAGGTGCCTTATAAAATATTAAAATCCCAACACAAACCAAAGAATGCTTATTTAAACACAGTAACACACAAAAAAAAGAACGAACCATATTATTGTCTTAAAAATAATTATATAGCTAAGTTTATTATAATCCAGATCTATTTTTAGCTATGCATAAAACTATTTTAGATACACAAATACTTAAATACTTCAATAAGACAGATCTTATCTAACTTTTACTATAAAACACCCATCGGTTTTTACCTCGCTCTCGCATGTCCATCTCTCCATACAAACCCATATTACCCTTGATCTTGTCGTATTTGGCTCGATCCGGCCGTATCCGACTTGATCTAGTATGATTCAGCATCAGCATTCGAATTTCATAAAATAAGCAAAGAATACTTATAGCTAGAAATTGTTTCGTACTATCGTCGGTTGTTTGGTGCTAGCTGGAAGAGAAGAAGCTTGAAGAAGCTGCTGTAATGGATATATAGAAGAAAAAGTTAGAAAGGCAAGGCAAGAGAGTTGTGCTGGGAAGTAAAAGAATCAGTATACATTCTTATAGCTTTAAAATGGAATCATGAAGTAATTAAAAAATAAAAACAAGAGATTTTTCAAGGTTTTGTTGTATGGGGTAAAATCAGATCGAAAATATAAGAGGATGATAAGAAAGGCCAAGAAGAAACGCAGTGTTGTAGTAGAGTCAAAGACGAACAAGGAGCAAATATATAGGACAATTTAAAACACTGTGAATCGTTTGGTGTGTAAATGTTATAATACAACCGTTTGTACGAACGTCGTTCAGATGACATACATTATAACTATTTATTTTTAATTTCTTATACGATAAAAATGTGTAATGTAAAATAAATTAAAATAAAAGGCTCTAACCCTTTGTTTGTTTTGGGTTTAGTTTTTTTTTTTTGTTTTTTTACATCATATCACCAATCATTTCTTACAATTCTCTTACCAATTAATTCTACATAAAAAAATATTAAATCATCTCTCACCATTTCGCTTTATCAACTTTATTACCTTTTAACCATTATTTTATTCATTATTCTACTTTATTTCAATTTCTCTCACCAATCATTTTTTTATCTCCACAAATTTCAAAAAAACGTCTTAGGTTTCTAACAATTACTTCAATAATTTTTATTATATTTTATTATCCACTAATATCTAAAAAAAATCAAAAAAACAAAAACTTCAACCCAAAACAAACGAAGTCTAAATTCTAATTATGTGATACAATATTTTCATAACCGTTACGACATAAAATCTATTAATTTTGGGGTAGTTGGAATATTGACTAGTACGAAAAGTTGGGGTGGTTCTTGTGTAGTGTCTCCACACGTGTTGTCTCCATACGGTGAGGAGACACGTGTGGAGACACACACCACATATTTTCATTATGTTTTTAAACTGTGTGGTTCTGATCGTTTCACCCGTCACTTCACCTCAAAATTTCTCTCCACACAAGTATTTTCCGAAAAGTTGGGGTAATTAAGAAAGATAAAATGATATGTGCATTATACAATATATGTAGTGTACAATTACTACATGTTTTCATCATTGATGAAAGTGTTGAGTGATTGATTAAAATGTGTCTTAGCATAATCAAAGGATAAAAGTGTATAACGAATATATAGTGTAGATATAATGTAGTGGATGTATCACCACCTTCTTTCGGTAGGTTAGTTTGGAGTATTCAATGTGTTCCATCATTACCCATATGCATTGATATTCTCACCTGCAACCTTCCGAGAATTTATTGGGTGGACCAGGTGGTATAACCTTTCACGGGTTATTGACATCTAAATAAATCTTTTTTTTTAGGAAAAAAAATCTTTTATTAAATAATGTCCGTCAAACAAACGATCAAAACGTCATTATATTGAACTATCTCAAGATGTCCGAATAAAAATTAACAAAGCATCTAAACAAATTTGAATCACACAGTTTGAATTCAGATTAAAAATAAAAAGTCTACACTTCTTTCAAAAACAAAACAAAAATCTGCATATAGTGGTTATATCCAATAATTTGATCTATATATAGCATGTGCATCCAACAAAAATATCTGCATATAACGGAGGCATTCAATAATTTGATTTTTAATTTATGTAACAGTCCGACGATCCTTTTTAATAAAGAATATCTTAATGCAAATTCCCCCCACCCCACCCGGAAGTTATTGGGTCATGATTAAGATAAAATATGCACCTATGGCAAACTGTACATCTTTTATTTTTAAACTAAATAAAAATTGTGTGTTTCAGATTTGTTTACAAATCAATTCGATGTATGTGGAGATAGCACACAAAAACTTTCCACCCCACCCCACCTGGTTATTCTTCTCTAGTCACTTCATTTATACCGTGGATACACGTGGATGATTTTGGACCACACAATTTGAATTTGGGCTGAAACTGTGTGGTTCAGAATCATCCACGTCACTTACTCCTCAAATATCCTCCTCATACAAGAATTACCCCACCCCACCACATACATACCTCTCTTCCCATCCACACAATTGTGACGTGACATATTCTTTTAATAGCAGGACTTGCTAAAGGGAAAATACCTATGTTGATAAGGGATTTTAAGGTAAAATGACGGGTGAAATAATCAGAATCATATAGTTTAAATACAAAATAAAATTCTAAGGTTCAATATAAACCACATGGCGTTTCTATACTTATGGACCGGAGACAACACACAAGTATTAGCAGCATTATACTTTTCCATTCTCCTGGTAATGCTTGACGGTCAAAAGTCACCGATGGGTAAATAGGACTTATTTGTCATTTTCCTCTTACCTTTTTTTTTTTTTGAATTGATTCCCCTACTATATCATCCATACAACGGAAAATACTAGTGTAAAGATTGTTTTTTAAATTGAAGTGACGGATGAAACGATTAAAACCACGTAATTTAAATAAATAATGAAACTATGTGGTTCATGTTGAAATACACGGAGTATGTAAAGACACCACACAAGTATTTCCCCATATGACAAATGCTTTCCACAATAATTTAATGGGAAACTTGAAAAAAATATGTTTGAAAATATTTGTATTATATTTTTAAAAAGATAATATTTGAAATGTCTGAAAATAATTCCGTCGCACATCCATGGAGAAATAACTACGGAATCGTTACGAAATGTGTTATACTATCCGATATCAAAATCCGTGGAAAACTGCTAAATGGTTTAAAATGTTTTGGAGATTTATTTGCACACATATGAAATTATCATATATCGATAATGCATTATATCAGACTCGACTTTTTGAAGATCGAACGTGAGTATCAACCCTTGGACGGTCAATTATGGGCTCGGAGTATGTGAATCAATTTTTCAAAAGTCAATTATTGATTCGAAAATCACCTTTAGATAATCAAATTATTGGCTCAAAAGTATGTGTATTGTATCATAATTGATATTTTGAAAGTTGATTATTGAGTAAATACTCTATTTTTTGAAAAACTTATAAGAACTTTATTCGTTTAAGAATCAATTTTTAAAAGTTTAATTCATTGCGATACATATTATATGTGTTGTACCGGTAAAAATAGAGCGCCTCACAGTGAAAGCCTTGGACGCATCTATGGTTGGAGTGGAAGTGATACTGATAAGCAATGTTGCAATTTTGCAGTTGTTTTGGTATTGGCCTGAGCGGAGTAGCAGAACCATCCGTGAGGTAGAAACAATTAGCACCTTATCAACCTCCATAAGCAAAAGCCTAAAGGTTTTCGAGTTCAACGGTTATTATGGTCGTGTTAGCGATGTTGAAATGATCAAGCATGTAGTGGCGAAGGCACCTGGTCTTAAGAAAATCATCGTTGATCCCCGTGATTTATTTTACAACGTCCCTCACATGTCTAAGGCTATGAGGGAATGTGAGGCTAGAGGTATTGCATTGAAGGAGTTAAAAGATCTCAAAGAAACTAAATATATACCGCCACATGTTCGTGTACTTCTTATCGGGGCATCAGAGTGACACGACGATGTGCATATGGGATGTCTATGAATGTTAATTTTTCTTTTCATTTTCGGCTTTGGTTTTCAATGGTTAGATTTGCAATAAATATTTATTCCTTAGCTTGCTGGATATATATGATATTACAAACATTCCACCCGTTTACCACTCTCTTTTTTGCCGATTCAATTCCTATTATAAATTATGACTTAGAAGCTTAAATTTCTTGGTTTTTCTTTAATCGGTCGGTGGTCGATCTTTTTTAAATTATGATGTCTTGTGAGAGTGAAAGCAAAAGATGAGGTTATGGTATTAAGAAAAATAGGTATTGCGAGCGTTAACAACTTTAGGAGGGCGAGAGAGAGACTGTTAATTTGCTTTGTGAGGAATATAATGATGATTAAAGAAAAGGAAATTTATATTCATCTAAACATGCTTCAAACATTTACATCCATGGCTTCTTTTTACATCTTACAAGCCAGAAAATAAAATAAACAAGCAAAAAATGATAGCTAAAGTAGCAAATAAAATATTAGTAGATACACAAAGAAAGATGAATTAATTAGGAATAAATCATGGTCGCTATCATAGATCAAGTTTTCCTAACCCTGCATAGTTAATCTTCAAAATAATGTAAAGCTCTTCATCAACAGAATAAACTCTCACGACTTCTTCTGGTAGCCTGAAACACAAAATTTATCTAATTATTATTTGATCTCTTTGAATTCCATTGTTCCTTGATTTTCAAAATGTGTTTCCATAGAACGCTACCACTGTAACACATATTGATCATAATAATTGAATTTCACAAATTTTAAATAAATTAATTAAATAAAAGTTACCAGCATTATACAGGGGAAATCGTGATATGCAACAACAATAGACATTCCTGATCTGGAATAAAGTAAACCATATATTAGAAATCATTTATTAATTATTGTGCATAAATTAATCAAACAATATCGGAATAGTATGCTACCGGACAATACGCCTCACCGTAAATCTTAAGATAACAAAGATGAAATTGAAAAGAAATTAACATTCCATTTAGAACATTTTGCATTTGTAGGTGCCACTGAAAAATTTCAGGCTCAATCACATTTAAAAAGAAAGGAAAAAAAAATCGAAAGAAAAACACAACAGTCCTAATTTACTGCTATCAAAGTTTAATTCTTAGTTGAGCTGGATTCCATGTTCAACCGTCCTAATGCAAGTGTATCATAATGAGGAGAGTATAGTGCTCGATTCGCCTAATTAAGCGCAGTGCACATTTAAACAAAGATGATCGCCTAAATAAGCGTAGGCAATACGAGAACTAATTAGGAGTTACATAGCCGGGGTCTAGAGGGAGCTCCTTCACCATGCAATTCAGCTAGTAATTTAGCTTGCAATTTAACTGGTGAAAAAAAGAGAGTAACACAAATCCCTTTCTGCATACATTAACAAGAAAATAATACAAGAAGCGTAAGATGGAGATCAGACCTGTCTACGGCCCTCCAAAACCGAAAACAAAAACAGAGGTTGCCTTATCTGGAACAAAGTAAAACATGTGTTAGGAATCAATTTATGCATACATTAATCAAACCATCTTGGATCAGATGTTTTACGGACTGTAGGGCTCCACATAGATCTCCAGCTCGATTGCAATCTTGAACAAACCATTTTTGTTTTTTTTTTGCCCAGGTATTCTTGTGGATGAAGTAGCGTTGGCCGTCCTACGAACCCGACAATCACAGTCGCGTGAAGGTCTCTATGATGATGATCGGGTGGGATCGTAAACGTCCAACAATGGCGTCACCATGCCATCTCAGGGATTTCTCATCGGAGGATATGTAAAATTTGTAATAATACTCCATAAATGTCGGAAACCATAGCTTCATCAGTGCCTCAACTATCTTCACGATATCATATGGATCTAATAATCGATATGCAATAATCCATAAGGCACTAAGCACTAATTAAGTTTACTGGATCATAGTTACGCTTTGGTTGCATGTATGGACGATCCTTCCAAAGCGGGAGTCCACCCCTCATAGTTACGCTTTGGTTGGATGTATGGACGATCCTTCCAAAGAGGGAGTCCACACTTACGCAATGCCAAGTCGTATACCCATTGGAGCTCACCACCACCACTATCTTTTCCTCCTTCCCAAACTTTTATCAATAACATATTGGGAAGAAAGATTTAACAATTTCTGGGTATGAAGATGATGTAAGGTTTCAAGGGGTCATAAGCGCCATTGACCAACATGTAGGATTATCCGACGATTGAGCCGGCAATTACCTCCGAATAATTGGGTGGAGAGAGGTGCAATTACCTCGATCAAAAACCATAATGGTTATCAGACAGATTAGGCTATGGCAGCATTGATTTCGCTTAAAACCTTACACTTTCGCTATACCAAAAAAATTGCTCGATCTATCAGCTCAATTTGTAATTGATCAAAGCCCAGGAAAAGGGCAAAAAGATACTACGGGCAAACTATGATCCCCATGGCCCAATATCATCTCTGTAAAATAAAATAACAATAATAATAATTAATCTTCATTTTTGTAACACGGTATAAACCTCATTTTCCAAAAAAAACAACATAAACCCAATAAAAGAAAAAACATGATTGTGATTGAATTTGAATACGATATTCATGTCACATTCGTAGTTGAACGCAAGTTTGTAAAATTCAATATACGTTCGACTTGAACTCAAGTTTGTAAAATTGAATATACGTTCAACTCGTAAGGTTTAAAAATTAACTCAACTCGATTTATTAATTACACATTGCATACGACATAAACCTAATCAATTAAACACAACTAGTTCCATTTTAAGTTTCGGTTAACCGAACCGAATGATCTATTTCGGTATGGTTCAATTCGGGTAACTAAAACAAACTGTTTGGTTAAGATGTTAACACTCATTAATTTCATTAATTGTTACGTTTCAAAATATAATTTCATAACATATATTGATGATAAAAATTGAATTTCATAAAATTCAAATTAAATTAAAGAATTAAATAAAAATTACCAGCATAATTATTATACAGGGAAAATCGTGTCAGAATGAAGCGTTTTCATCTCTTGACCACATGATAAATCATTCCAACCTTGTTTATGACCTGCATAGATGAAGTCAAGTGACAAGAAAAAACATTCAACAGGTGCCTTATAAAATATTAAAATCCCAACACAAACCAAACAATGCTTATTTAAACACAGTAACATACACAAAAAAAAGAACGAACCATATTATTGTCTTAAAAATAATTATATAGCTAAGTTTATTATAATCCAGATCTATTTTTAGCTATGCATAAAACTATTTTAGATACACAAATACTTAAATACTTCAATAAGATCGATCTTATCTAACTTTTACTATAAAACACCCATCGGTTTTTACCGCTCTCGCATGTCCATCTCTCCATACGCCCATATTACCCTTGATCTTGTCAGATTTGGCTCGATCTGGCCAGATCAGACTTGATCTAGAATGATTCAGCATCAGCATTCGAATTTCATAAAATAAGCAAAGAATACTTATAGCTAGAAATTGTTTCGTACTATCGTCGGTTGTTTGGTGCTAGCGGAAGAGAAGAAGCTTGAAGAAGGCGCTTGTAATGGATATATAGAAGAAAAAGTTAGAAAGGCAAGGCAAGAGAGTTGTCTTCAGGGAAGTAAAAGAATCAGTATACATTCTTATAGCTTTAAAATGGAATCATGAAGTAATTAAAAAATAAAAACAAGAGGTTTTTCAAGGTTTTGTTGTATGGGGTAAAATCAGATCGAAAATATAAGAGGATGATAAGAAAGGCCAAGAAGAAACGCAGTGTTGTAGTAGAGTCAAAGACAACCGTTTGTACGAACAAGGAGCAAATATATAGGACAATTTAAAACACTGTGAATCGTTTGGTGTGTAAATGTTATAATACAACCGTTTGTACGAACGTCGTTCAGATGACATACATTATAACTATTTATTTTTAATTTCTTATACGATAAAAATGTGTAATGTAAAATAAATTAAAATAAAAGGCTCTAACCCTTTGTTTGTTTTGGGTTGAGTTTTTTTTTTTTTGTTTTTTTACATCATATCACCAATCATTTCTTACAATTCTTCTAACCAATTAATTCTACATAAAAAAATATTAAATCATCTCTCACCATTTCGCTTTATCAACTTTATTACCTTTTTACCATTATTTTATTCATTATTCTACTTTATTTCAATTTCTCTCACCAATCATTTTTTTATCTCCACAAATTTCAAAAAAACGTCTTAAGTTTCTAACAATTACTTCAATAATTTTTATTATATTTTATTATCCACTAATATCTATAAAAAATCAAAAAAACAAAAACTTCAACCCAAAACAAACGAAGTCTAAATTCTAATTATGTGATACAATATTTTCATAACCGTTACGACATAAAATCTTTTAAGTTTGGGGTAGTTGGAATATTTACTAGTACGAAAAGTTGGGGTGGTTCTTGTGTAGTGTCTCCACACGTGTTGTCTCCATACGGTGAGGAGACACGTGTGGAGACACACACCACACATTTTCATTCTGTTTTTAAACTGTGTGGTTCTGATCGTTTCACCCGTCACTTCACCTCAAAATTTCTCTCCACACAAGTATTTTCCGAAAAGTTGGGGTAATTAAGAAAGAGAAAATGATATGTGCATTATACAATATATGTAGTGTACAATTACTACATGTTTTCATCATTGATGAAAGTGTTGAGTGATTGATTAAAATGTGTCTTAGCATAATCAAAGGATAAAAGTGTATAACGAATATATAGTGTAGATATAATGTAGTGGATGTATCACCACCTTCTTTCGGTAGGTTAGTTTGGAGTATTCAATGTGTTCCATCATTACCCATATGCATTGATATTCTCACCTGCAACCTTCCGAGAATTTATTGCGTGGACCAGGTGGTATAACCTTTCACGGGTTATTGACATCTAAATAAATCTTTTTTTTTAGGAAAAAAAATCTTTTATTAAATAATATCCGTCAAACAAACGATCAAAACGTCATTATATTGAACTATCTCAAGATGTCGGAATAAAAATTAACAAAGCATCTAAACAAATTTGAATCACACAGTTTGAATTCAGATTAAAAATAAAAAGTCTACACTTCTTTCAAAAACAAAACAAAAATCTGCATATAGTGGTTATATCCAATAATTTGATCTATATATAGCATGTGCATCCAACAAAAATATCTGCATATAACGGGGGCATTCAATAATTTGATTTTTAATTTATGTACAGTCCGACGATCCTTTTTAATAAAGAATATCTTAATGCAAATTCCCCCCACCCCACCCGGAAGTTATTGGGTCCTGATTAAGATAAAATATGCACCTATGGCAAACTGTACATCTTTTATTTTTAAACTAAATAAAAATTGTGTGTTTCAGATTTGTTTACAAATCAATTCGATGTATGTGGAGATAGCACACAAAAACTTTCCACCCCACCCCACCTGGTTATTCTTCCCTAGTCACTTCATTTATACCGTGGATACACGTGGATGATTCGGACCACACAATTTGAATTTGGGGGTTTGAAACTCGTGTGGTTCGAGAATCATCCACGTCACTTACTCCTCAAATATCCTCCTCATACAAGAATTACCCCACCCCACCACATACATACCTCTCTTCCCATCCACACAATTGTGACGTGACATATTCTTTTAATAGCAGGACTTGCTAAAGGGAAAATACCTATGTTGATAAGGGATTTTGAGGTAAACCGACGGGTGAAATAATCGAATCATACGGTTTAAATACAAAATAAAATTCTATGGTTCAATATAAACCACATGGCGTTTCTATACTTATGGACCGGAGACAACACACAAGTATTAGCAAGCATTATACTTTTCCATTCTCCTGGTAATGCTTGACGGTCAAAAGTCACCGATGGGTAAATAGGACTTATTTGTCATTTTCCTCTTACCTTTTTTTTTTTGAATTGATTCCCCTACTATATCATCCATACAACGGAAAATACTAGTGTAAAGATTGTTTTTTAAATTGAAGTGACGGATGAAACGATTAAAACCACGTAATTTAAATAAATAATGAAACTATGTGGTTCATGTTGAAATACACGGAGTATGTAAAGACACCACACAAGTATTTCCCCATATGACAAATGCTTTCCACAATATTTAATGGGAAACTTGAAAAAAATATGTTTGAAAATATTTGTATTATATTTTTAAAAAGATAATATTTGAAATGTCTGAAAATAATTCCGTCGCACATCCATGGAGAAATAACTATGGAATCGTTACGAAATGTGTTATACTATCCGATATCAAAATCCGTGGAAAACTGATAAATGGTGTAAAATGTTTTGGAGATTTATTTGCACACATATGAAATTATCATATATCGATAATGCATTATATCAGACTCGACTTTTTGAAGATCGAACGTGAGTATCAACCCTTGGACGGTCAATTATTGGCTCGGAGTATGTGAATCAATTTTTCAAAAGTCAATTATTGATTCGAAAATCGACTTTTTAAAGATTATATGTAAGAGTCGACCTTTAGATAATCAAATTATAGGCTCAAAAGTATGTGTATTGTATCATAATTGATATTTTGAAAGTTGATTATTGAGTAAACACTCTATTTTTTGAAAAACTTATAAGAACTTTATTCGTTCAAGAATCAATTTTTAAAAGTTTAATTCATTGCGATACATATTATATGTGTTGTACCGGTAAAAATAGAGCGCCTCACAGTGAAAGCCTTGGACGCATCTATGGTTGGAGTGGAAGTGATACTGATAAGCAATGTTGCAATTTTGCAGTTGTTTTGGTATTGGCCTGAGCGGAGTAGCAGAACCATCCGTGAGGTTGAAACAATTAGCACCTTATCAACCTCCATAAGCAAAAGCCTAAAGGTTTTCGAGTTCAAGGGTTATTATGGTCGTGTTAGCGATGTTGAAATGATCAAGCATGTAGTGGCGAAGGCACCTGGTCTTAAGAAAATCATCGTTGATCCCCGTGATTTATTTTACAACGTCCCTCACATGTCTAGGGCTATGAGGGAATGTGAGGCTAGAGGTATTGCATTGAAGGAGTTAAAAGATCTCAAAGAAACTAAATATATACCGCCACATGTTCGTGTACTTCTTATCGGGGCATCAGAGTGACACGACGATGTGCATATGGGATGTCTATGAATGTTAATTTTTCGTTTCATTTTCGGCTTTGGTTTTCAATGGTTAGATTTGCAATAAATATTTATTCCTTAGCTTGCTGGATATATATGATATTACAAACATTCCACCTGTTTACCAGCTCTCTTTTTTTCCGATTCAATTCCTATTATAAATTATGACTTAGAAGCTTAAATTTCTTGGTTTTTCTTTAATCGGTCGGTGGTCGGTCTTTTTTTTAAATTATGACGCTCGCTGTGAGAGTGAAAGCAAAAGATGAGGTTATGGTATTAAGAAAAATAGGTATTGCGAGCGTTAACAACTTTAGGAGGGCGAGAGAGACTGTTAATTTGCTTTGTGAGGAATATAATGATGATTAAAGAAAAGGAAATTTATATTCATCTAAACATGCTTCAAACATTTACATCCATGGCTTCTTTTTACATCTTACAAGCCGAGAAAATAAAATAAACAAGCAAAAAATGATAGCTAAAGTAGCAAATAAAAAATTAGTAGATACACAAAGAAAGATGAATTAACTAGGAATAAATCATGGTCGCTATCATAGATCAAGTTTTCCTAACCCTGCATAGTTAATCTTCAAAATAATGTAAAGCCCTTCATCAACAGAATAAACTCTCACGACTTCTTCAGGTAGCCTGAAACACAAAATTTATCTAATTATTATTGGATCTCTTTGAATTCCCTTGTTCCTTGATTTTCAAAATGTGTTTCCATAGAACGCTACCACTGTAACACATATTGATCATAATAATTGAATTTCACAATTTTTAAATTAATTAATTAAATAAAATTTACCAGCATTATACAGGGGAAACCGTGATATGCAACAACAATAGACATTCCTGATCTGGAATAAAGTAAACCATATATTAGAAATCATTTATTAATTATTGTGCATAAATTAATCAAACAATATCGGAATAGTATGCTACCGGACAGTACGCCTCACCGTAAATCTTAAGATAACAAAGATGAAATTGAAAAGAAATTAACATTCCATTTAGAACATTTTGCATTTGTAGGTGCCACTGAAAAATTTCAGGCTCAATCACATTTAAAAAGAAAGGGAAAAAAAAATCGAAAGAAAAACACAACAGTCCTAATTTACTGCTATCAAAGTTTAATTCTTAGTTGAGCTGGATTCCATGTTCCAACCGTCCTAATGCAAGTGTATCATAATGAGGAGAGTATAGTGCTCGATTCGCCTAATTAAGCGCAGTGCACATTTAAACAAAGATGATCGCCTAAATAAGCGTAGGCAATACGAGAACTAATTAGGAGTTACATAGCCGGGGTCTAGAGGGAGCTCCTTCACCATGCAATTCAGCTAGTAATTAAGCTTGCAATTTAACTGGTGAAAAAAAGAGAGTAACACAAATCCCTTTCTGCATACATTAACAAGAAAATAATACAAGAAGCGTAGGATGGAGATCAGACCTGTCTACGGCCCTCCAAAACCGAAAACAAAAACAGAGGTTGCCTTATCTGGAACAAAGTAAAACATGTGTTAGGAATCAATTTATGCATACATTAATCAAACCATCTTGGATCAGATGTTTTACGGACTGTAGGGCTCCACATAGATCTCCAGCTCGATTGCAATCTTGACCAAACCATTTTTGTTTTTTTTTTTTGCCCAGGTATTCTTGTGGATGAAGTAGCGTTGGCCGTCCTACGAACCCGACAATCACAGTCGCGTGAAGGTCTCTATGACGATGATCGGGTGGGATCGTAAACGTCCAACAATGGCGTCACCATGCCATCTCAGGGATTTCTCATCGGAGGATATGTAAAATTTGTAATAATACTCCATAAATGTCGGAAACCATAGCTTCATCAGTGCCTCAACTATCTTCACGATATCATATGGATCTAATAATCGATATGCAATAATCCATAAGGCACTAAGCACTAAGTTTACTGGATCATAGTTACGCTTTGGTTGCATGTATGGACGATCCTTCCAAAGCGGGAGTCCACCCCTCATAGTTACGCTTTGGTTGGATGTATGGACGATCCTTCCAAAGCGGGAGTCCACACTTACGCAATGCCAAGTCGTATACCCATTAGAGCTCACCACCACCACTATCTTTTCCTCCTTCCCAAACTTTTATCAATAACATATTGGGAAGAAAGATTTAACAATTTCTGGGTATGAAGATGATGTAAGGTTTCAAGGGGTCATAAGCGCCATTGACCAACATGTAGGATTATCCGACAGATTGAGCCGGCAATTACCTCCGAATAATTGGGTGGAGAGAGGTGCAATTACCTCGATCAAAAACCATAATGGTTATCCGACAGATTGGGCTATGGCGGCATTGATTTCGCTTAAAACCTTACACTTTCGCTATACCAAAAAAATTGCTCGATCTATCAGCTCAATTTGTAATTGATCAAAGCCTAGGAAAAGGGCAAAAAGATACTACGGGCAAACTATGATCCCCATGGCCCAATATCAGAATGAAGCGTTTTCATCTCTTGACCACATGATAAATCAAATTTGAATCACACAGTTTGAATTCACAGTTTGAATTCAGATTAAAAATTTGAATCACACAGTTTGAATTCACAAAGCATCTAAACAAATTTGAATCACACAGTTTGAATTCAGATTAAAAATAAAAAATCAACACTTCTTTCAAAAACAAAACAAAAATCTGCATATAGTGGTTATATCCAATAATTTGATCTATATATAGCATGTGCATCCAACAAAAATATCTGCATATAACGGGGGCATTCAATAATTTGATTTTTAATTTATGTAACAGTCCGACGATCCTTTTTAATAAAGAATATCTTAATGCAAATTCCCCCCACCCCAACCGGAAGTTATTGGGTCCTGATTAAGATAAAATATGCACCTATGGCAAACTGTACATCTTTTATTTTTAAACTAAATAAAAATTGTGTGTTTCAGATTTGTTTACAAATCAATTCGATGTATGTGGAGATAGCACACAAAAACTTTCCACCCCACCCCACCCCACCTGGTTATTCTTCCCTAGTCACTTCATTTATACCGTGGATACACGTGGATGATTCTGGACCACACAATTTGAATTTGGGCTGAAACTGTGTGGTTCAGAATCATCCACGTCACTTACTCCTCAAATATCCTCCTCATACAAGAATTACCCCACCCCACCACATACATACCTCTCTTCCCATCCACACAATTGTGACGTGACATATTCTTTTAATAGCAGGACTTGCTAAAGGGAAAATACCTATGTTGATAAGGGATTTTGAGGTAAACTGACGGGTGAAATAATCAGAATCATACAGTTTAAATACAAAATAAAATTCTATGGTTCAATATAAACCACACGGCGTTTCTATACTTATGGACCGGAGACAACACACAAGTATTAGCAGCATTATACTTTTCCATTCTCCTGGTAATGCTTGACGGTCAAAAGTCACCGATGGGTAAATAGGACTTATTTGTCATTTTCCTCTTACCTTTTTTTTGAATTGATTCCCCTACTATATCATCCATACAACGGAAAATACTAGTGTAAAGATTGTTTTTTAAATTGAAGTGACGGATGAAACGATTAAAACCACGTAATTTAAATAAATAATGAAACTATGTGAAATACACGGAGTATGTAAAGACACCACACAAGTATTTCCCCATATGACAAATGCTTTCCACAATAATTTAATGGGAAACTTGAAAAAAATATGTTTGAAAATATTTGTATTATATTTTTAAAAAGATAATATTTGAAATGTCTGAAAATAATTCCGTCGCACATCCATGGAGAAATAACTACGGAATCGTTACGAAATGTGTTATACTATCCGATATCAAAATCCGTGGAAAACTGATAAATGGTGTAAAATGTTTTGGAGATTTATTTGCACACATATGAAATTATCATATATCGATAATGCATTATATCAGACTCGACTTTTTGAAGATCGAACGTGAGTATCAACCCTTGGACGGTCAATTATTGGCTCGGAGTATGTGAATCAATTTTTCAAAAGTCAATTATTGATTCGAAAATCGACTTTTTAAAGATTATATGTAAGAGTCGACCTTTAGATAATCAAATTATTGGCTCAAAAGTATGTGTATTGTATCATAATTGATATTTTGAAAGTTGATTATTGAGTAAATACTCTATTTTTTGAAAAACTTATAAGAACTTTATTCGTTCAAGAATCAATTTTTAAAAGTTTAATTCATTGCGATACATATTATATGTGTTGTACCGGTAAAATGGTTCTCGATGTAAATGAAGACTCATGATACTTCATGGTTGCGTCCTTTTAGGGTGCAAAGTTCAAATTACAATTCTCTTACCATTCATTTCTGATATAATCGGATCGGAATGGGGCCCTGATCACCAAAATTGGGCCTATTACCTTGGCCCATCAGCATAAATATTGGGCCTCTATCTCCTCTGGTCGCCGCCACAAATCATCTTATGCCCACTAGCTACAAGTCGGGTCCTATCCGCCAGCAGTAAGCCGGATCTTGTCCGCTAGTCGTAAGTCGGACCCATTCTCTCCATATGATTTCTACCCATATAGTCAAGCTGAATTCTAGACAAGGCACAAATGAGTCCGCTGCTCGCCGGACGTATCAATGGTCACCATCCTTATCGATCCAGCTGCTCGCCATCCTTATCGATCCAGCTGATCGCTGCTCGCCATCCTTATCGATCCAGCTGGCCAAAACAGCTGGCCACTCCTGACAGCTGGCTAGGACACTTGTATTGCATGCATACTTAACTTAGCTATATACTCTTAGCTGTCTTGTCGATGAACAGTAGACCGACTTACTTTTTAGCCTATAAATATGAGATCACAATGTAATAGAAGGAGAGTCTTAATCACAATCTCAAGCTTTAAGCTATAATCTAATACAAGCAGAAACTCTGCCAATTTGTCGACTTGTTCACTTGTTCTTCACAAACACTTAACCGCCACCACTGTTCTTGATCACCACCGTGTCCTCGCCGTAGAAATCACACATATCAGCCTTATATCCTCAAGATAAACACTGTTACCGCAAATCTGGTGTTCCACGCAACATCAGTTGGCTCCGTTACCGGGAAAACATAATCATTCAGCTCTTGGAGATCACTTGCTCCACCACCAAGACGATTTCACGGTGTCTCAGGTGAGGTTATCATCAGTTTCAGTCTATCGGTCACTAAAGATTTGATCTTTTGGGATAGTACAGCCCAGAAACCGATGCTCTTCTCATCTCAGCAACCTACACAGAAGAGATCATCAACTTCATCGCATACTCACGCTTGAGTCCATCTTTAATACCCAGGTTGGTTTATACACCCTTTTGTCGGTTTCAGATCTTCAAGTAAAGAAAGTTTGGTAATTTTACCTACAAGCTGCTTGGAGAACACAAACAACTTTCACCAAAATACCACCAGAAAAATACCCACAAAAATCATAAAGTCATGGCTGGCGGGAAAAACTTGAACCCAGCAACACCGACTAAACCAGTCAATCAACGCCCGACACGTGGAGCGAGCATGCTGCATGGAGAGGCTAGCCGAAGGGTTGTGTCAGATGGGGCAGATGTCAACCCCGCCCTCACAACCGACATGTGAGCATATATCCGGGAAAGAACTAGAGCTCGCGAAATACATGAGGAAGCTATCAGAAAAAATAAAGGGAAAGGGATCGCTGGGACATCTAACCCAAACAACGAACAAGAGACTGTTTTGGCAGGGGGAGCGTCCCCACAGCAAGATTCATACAAGATAGCTCTGCAGGCACACATGGAGTATGTAGAGGAAATGCGGATAGGAAATGCACTGCTAATTGCTGAAGGACTACCACCCCAACCTATCCGCAAATTCACCCCTCCTCAACCCGCACAAACAGAGCTACAGCCCACCTTCATTCCTCAGAAAACAGCTCAACCCCAGCAATCAGAAATGGAAGAAAGCAGCCATGCGACCTCACATCCAATGGGAGATAGGAGATCAGCACTAGGTCGGCTGGAGCCCATGGTCGACGACCGCGGTGCAGCCCCAGGGCGGCCAAGGAATCCTCGACAGGTCCGTTCTCGCACAGAGGGACATGGGGATTTGCAAGATATGGGAGGACATATGACATTTCCGCCTATTCCCCCAAATCAAGAGGAAATGGGCATAATGAAAAAACAGATTAAGGAGCTACAAAAAAGCACGAATGGTGTTAAAGTGGTTCCGACATGGGGAACGAGTGTGCTCCATCCCAGTATCCTGAAGGCGGCACCAAGGGAGGGGCCCACTACCCTAATTTCATTAACTACCATGGAGCTACAGATCCTCTGGATTGGCTGTCAGCATTTCAAAGCAGAATCAGTTTATGTACATCTAGCGACGAAGCCTGGTGTATAGCATTTGTAGGGTCGATGCAAGATCGGACAGCATCATGGATCCGCAGTCTTCCTCCTGGGTCGATTTTATCATGGGATGACCTGATCAACAAATTTATAGCAGAGTTCAAGTCAGTGGGAGGACCTAAAAAGACACACATCGATTTGCATGAGGTCCGACAGGGCGAGAACGAAGGTACCCGCAGCTATTATGAACGATTTTACAAAGTGTATGAGTTAACAAGGGGTTTGGCAGACAACGTTGTCATGAGCAGCTTCGAAACAGGGCTGAAGCCGGGGTACTTAAAATCTTATTTTTCTTTATCGCCGCCAGCAAACCTACAAGAGATGTTGAGTTCGACTAGGAAGTACATCGCGACTGTGGGAAACGAAGGAGCGTCTTCGTCCAACAAAGGCAAGCAGAGGGCTGAGCGTAGCCCGCCAAGAGATACCCGCAGAGGGGCAGATCGGGAAGTCAAGAAACCCGAAAGGTTTAAGGAGGAGCATTTCACGCCGCTCAAAATTTCCTATTCTCAAGTGTTGAATGAGATAAGAGACGAGATACCTGAACCATACCCGATGGTACCAGACACATGCCGTGATGCGTCTAAATTTTGTGGCTATCATAGAGATAAGGGCCATACGACAGACGAGTGTATTCAGTTCAAACGAGCGATTGAGAAATTATTAGCTCGTGGGCATCATGATCACCTCAAACTAGATGTCGGCGGTCCGGATAGGAGGAATCAGCAGGCTCGCCAGTTCGACAGGAACATCAGAATGATAACTGAGCCTCCTCCCAGTAACAATCAGATCAAGAGTCGTATTGGCTCCATTAACAAACATGTGGAGAAGCCTATAGTTTTGCGAGGAAATGAGCAACCTCTGGCCTTTACTCGAAGTGAGCTAGTCACTTCGATCAACACAGAAGATATGTGCTTATGCATTTCGGTGGTCGTCAATCGGGCCTGTGTCAATAGAGTGATGGTCGATACAGGGGCTTGCCGCGACATCTTATACTACAACTGTTTCAAGGAATTGGGATTCTGCGACTCTAATTTGAGGCCGCACAATGGCACCCTTGAGGGCTTCACCAACCACAAAATACAAGTCAAGGGGGCCATCGACTTGGACGTACAGATGGGAGATTATGCAACCTTTCGAACTGAAAAGGTGATGTTTTTAGTGGTCGATCTTCAGTCCAATTATAACATGATAATTGGGACACCAGCTTTGAAACAATTTCAGATGGTAACTTCAATTCCGCATCAGCGGGCAAAGTTCTATGTTGGGGACATGATCGGAACGTCGATCAGCGAGCCTGCAGCTGTCCTAACATACATACACGAAATGAGAACAGGGAATAAGAGAGCACGAATCGAACAGCCACCAAACATGGAAAACATCGACATGATTAGGGTCGCTGTCGAACATGTGCCAGTCAAAGTGGAGTGTGAAACATTGCAAGTCAGAGATGAGCCCGATTTTACAGCAGAAGATGAGTTAGTCGAGGTGGTCATCAACGATGAATATCCCGAGCAAAAAGTCAAAATTGGAGCTCGGCTGAGTTCTTTCGAAAGGGAAAAGTTGATAAAATTACTCAAAGAAAATCTGAGTGCATTTGCCTAAAAAGTCACGGACATGCGAGGAGTCGAGGCCGACGTCGCTCTTCACCATCTTAACGTAGACTCTACTTTTAAACCAATACAACAGCGAGCGCGCCAATTTTCAACTGAAAAGGAAGCGGCGGTGAAAGTAGAGGTCGGGAAACTCCTACAAGCGGGAATCATAAAAGAGCTTGTTGGCAAATGTTGTTATGGTAAAGAAGCACAATGGCAAGTGGAGAATGTGCGTCGACTTCACAGATATCAACAAAGCTTGCCCCAAAGATCCTTATCAGCTTCCACGAATTGATCGGTTAGTAGATTCCATTTCTGGTTTTGAAGTTTTAAGTTTCTTGGATGCATATTCTGGGTATCACCAAGTACGAATGGCTGAATCCGACAAAGAGAAAACGGCTTTCAGAGCCGCTGGAGGATTGTACTATTATGAAATGATGCCATTCGGGCTGAAGAATGCGGGTTCGACTTATCAGCGAATGGTCAACAAGGTCTTCAGTTCGCAAATAGGAAGAAATATGGAAGCTTACATTGATGATATGGTTGTCAAGTCCGCTGTGGACGGTCACTCCGCTGACCTTCAAGAAACTTTCAACAATGTCCGAAAATATTCAATGAAACTCAATCCTGCCAAATGTACTTTTGGCGTCCAGGCAGGCAAATTTCTTGGGTTCATGGTTAGTCGTCGTGGCATAGAGGCTAATCCGGAAAAAATTCAAGCTTTGATCGACATGAAAGAGCCTACGACTATCAAAGAAGTACAGAGGCTCAATGGCCGCATCATTGCGCTAGGTCGCTTCATATCAAAATCAGCGGAGAAGTGTCTTCCCTTCTTCAAGATTCTCAGAGGCGACAAAACTTTTTCATGGAGCGCAGAGTGTTCGCAGGCGTTCCAAGCTTTAAAGGAGTATCTGGGGAAACCACCTCTTTTGGTTAGCCCTATAGAGGGAGATGTTTTGTTTTTGTATCTGGCGGCTTCGGATCGGGCTGTTGCCGCAGTTCTTGTCAAGGAGGCCGGAGCCCTCCAAAACCCCGTCTACTATGTAAGCAAGGCTCTCAGTCCGGTGGAGAGTCGCTATTTTAATATTGAAAAATTAGCCTACTCGCTTGTCATTGCTGCCCGCAAACTCAGGGCTTACTTTACTTCACACACAACAATTGTTTTAACGGATAGTCCGATGCGCCAAATACTGTATAAACCAGATCTTTCAGGTCGACTCCTAAGGTGGGCTATCGAAATTACCGAGTTTGACATACAATATCAACCTAGAAAAGCTATCAAGGGTCAGGCAATACCAGATTTTATTGTAGAGACAAGTTTCAGCTCGCCACAGCCCAGTTTGCCTTTAGCACAAGAGCCCGCTGCGGCCAGGAGTAAGCCCAATCAGTGTTGGCATTTATATGTCGATGGGGCATCTAACCGAAATGGTTGTGGGGCCGGAGTAATTTTGATGGAACCCGGAACGACGGAGGAAATCGAAAAAGCTTTAAGGTTCGAGTTCCCGGCCACGAATAATCAAGCCGAGTACGAAGCAGTTATAGCCGGGCTCAAACTAGCCAAGGAATTAAACGTGGAAAATGTTGAAGTCTATTGCGACTCCCAACTCATCGTCAACCAAATCTCAGGGGACTATGACACATATTGTGGTATTCTCGGGAAGTATGGTGAGATTGTTCGACGATTGAAAAGCGGCTTCAACTATTGCGAGTTCATCAGAATTCGGAGAGAGGACAACGAGCGAGCAGACTACCTCTCTAAGCTATCACTCAAAGAAGAGATTGCAGACCCTTCAATAATGATAGAGTATCTTGATGTACCCGCTATAGGGGAAACACAAATCATGGAAATCGACACACCAGCGCCGACTACATGTTGGATCGATGAGGTTCAGGCTTATATAGAAACAGGCATCTTACCTGACGGAGCGGATAAAATTCGCGCACTTAAGAAGAGAGCGGCCAGATATATTATAAACAACGGAATACTCTATAGGAGGTCCGCGACGAAGCCTCTATTACCATGTGTTCGAGAGGAAGAAAGCAAGACAATCCTATCGAGCTTCACCAGGGGGTGTGCGGGGGCCATCCCGCTAACCGCTCCTTGGCCCAGAAGGTTATAACCGCAGGGTATTATTGGCCAACAATTCTTAAGGACTCAGAAAAGCTAGTCAGGGAATGTCCGGAATGTCAAAAACACGCGGACATCCCTCGGATACCATCTGTCGAGCAGAGCATTGTGGTCGCACCTTGGCCTTTCGACATGTGGGGACTTGATCTCATCGGACCTTTTCCACCAGGAAGAGGCGGGTGCAAGGTTATCATAGTTGCAGTGGATTACTTTACAAAATGGATCAAAGCAAAATCTATGGTCAAGATAACCGCGAAAGCGGCGGGTTACTTCTTACACGATCAAATTTTTTCACGATTTGGCGTTCCGCGGGCAGTAGTATCAGATCACGGCCCACAGTTCAGAAAAGACTTCTCAAACCTTTGTGAGGAATTCAAAGTTAAACACTGGCAGTCGTCCGTGGCTTATCCTCAAAGGAACGGCCAAGCTGAGGCCGGCAATAAACAAATAATCAAAATGCTCAAGAAAAGTGTGGATGACAAGGTAAGAGCAGGAGGGTGGGTCGACGAGTTACCTGATATACTTTGGGCACTCCGCACCACAATCAAAACACCCACGGGAGAAACACCTTTTGCTCTCACATATGGATCAGAGGCCATGACTCCCGTCGGAATGGCTCTGCCCAACATCAGGGTCGCACTATACGACCCAGTGGATAATCTATTGAACAGGCAGATCGACTTGGATCTAGTGGAAGAAAAAAGACTAGCGACGTACCATCGACTCGTGAACTACAAGCAACTAGCTAAGCAGCAACACGACAAGCGGATCCGCCATCATTCATTCAAGATCGGAGATTTTGTTCTTCGAAATAGAAAAGCAACGGGTATGGAGCCGGACAAGGGCAAACTAACGGCAAATTGGGAAGGCCCTTATCAAGTCGCAAGAGAGATCAAAAAAGGAACTTATATACTCAGAAATCATCAAGGCTACGAGCTCAACAGGCCGTGGCACGCGGATAACCTTAAAAGGTACTACATGTAATAATCGGTTAGGGTTATGGCTATCCTCTCGTTTACGACGAGAGTGGTTAGGCTTTCTTACTTGCTTGTAATCTTCACTCATCTAGCGGGATGAGTCGAAATTAATAAAGCCCGATTTTACATTTTTCTCTTTTAGCATATTATTGAGTATACGCGGGTAGAAAATAAAATTTGTTCGAATAAATTTTCAACAAAGCCCTCGGCCAGACTTCAGCCTTTGTTAAAAATGGGGGCAATATCTGGAAAAATTCAAAGCAACAACGAGCAAGTTATTTGGAAATCTCATCTCGAAACAGGGGGCCACCCTCCAGAAAATTCGAGTCTATTAGCGGACATAAAATAGACTTGGAATTATTTCAGACAAGATTCAAGAGTCCGCTCTAGATCGACTTGGAATCTTATCTAAAACAAAGGGGCCGGATGCTATTACAGTCGGACTCAATTTAGACAATAAATTCGAGCAAAAACAAGCATACATCAAGCAAGCGGACAGAAAGCAAACTTGGCAAATTGATTATTACCAAAATAAAGTGCGAAAAGAAAAGAGTTATACAAATGCGGAATCAAAATAATGTTTTACAAACAAGAAGAACAAATCTAAGAATCCTCAGGCCGCATCTCTTCGTTATGGACATTCTCCTCGCGGAGGGAATGGTGCAGCATCTGATCAGCGTTAGTCTCAGACTCTGTAGGCTCTATGGTCTCTCCGCCTGTCTGCTCAACTGTCTGCTCAACCTCTTCTCCAGCCGGCCCACCCTCTTCAGTAGCCGCAGCTTTGGCCGCTGTAGCCAAGCGCACACGCTCCCTCAGATTTGCCTCAATCACAGCGGGAACCACCCAATCAGGATCATACATTGGGACATATCGTTGAAGCTCAACATCGGAAAAGGGTATCTATGGATGGAAGTCCTTTAGTGATCGGAGAAGGGATGAGTAAGAATCCATTCTTCCAGGACATCGAGGTCAGGAGTATCGCCGTCATGGGCCAAGACACACCTTGCGATGTGATAGAACCCTTGGTCATATCCCATCATAAAGCCATCATCAGCAGCAGCTTTGCGCGCGGCCTCAATCTGCCCTCCAACATCTGAGCTCAGATCATTCAACTGTTTTCTCAAACCCTCGCTCACTTCCTGCTCGGCTTTCCAATGATTTTGAGCCTCTGAGATTTTCTGCTGCATTTCATCCATGGTTTGAGCGGCTGTTTTATCTTTCTCCGCGAGCTCAGAGTTGACCTTCTCCAAATGCTTGGTTGCCTTTTTGGCCTCAGCGAGTTCAAGTTTTAGCTTCTCATTTTCCCCCTCAGCCGCACTGAGACGACCACGAAACCCAGCCGACACTTCATTAGCCGCAGCCAGAGCTTTTTTAGTATCGGCCAGCTCTTTTCTGACGTTGGCACTCTCAGAAATAGTGTTTATGTAATCATTGACGAACTGAGCCAAGCCGGTGCCAACCTAAAGGAAGAAAAATAAACAGCAAGATCAATATTGACTTAAGAAAAAATGGCAATAAAAAGAACAAAGAGACAAAGGCAAGAAAGAGTTTACCATGCTCACCGTGGCGCCGTATAAACCCCACAAAGCGTCGATACTACCGAGGAAGGCACGACGGGGATCAGTTTGGTCCGCCATCACAACTTTGTCCGCTATCCCGCGGCCAATCTCTAGCTGGATGTCATTAGGGAGACCCCATCTAAAATGCCTCAGTGGGGGCATGTCAGCGATACCCCTCGAAATTGTGCACGCCTTGGGCAGGTCGAGAGGTTGTTGCCGCATGAACTCTTTGTCCAACCATGCGGCGGGATACCCTCTAGGCCCAACAGGGACTCCAGCAAAGGGCACCACTATCTTCGTGCCCGCAGAAACTACCTCATCAGCCACAGATTTGCCTTGATCAGCAGCCGGCTCTTTGCCTTTATCAGTTCTGGATTTTTTAGGAGGAGGGACTTCCTGCACGCCGCTGCCATCTCCCGCGGGCTCAATCTCTTCGACGACGGCTCTTTTCTTTCTATCACCCGCAGGCGGCTTGGTTAATGTGGACTGTTACAGGGTTTTGCCCGTCGCGACTTTCTCTACTACTAACGGTTGGGTCGATTTCACAACCTTAGCTCCAGAGGCTCCAGCCGCCCCTGACTGTAAGTCCACCATCGGGAGTGACGTTTTGATCCCCCTTAGCTCAGCGGCCCTCTTCACCTCGCCAGTGGTCTTCCTCCTTGTCAGCTGGCTGCGTTGAGCTAACTTATCCATGGTACCTGCGGAGAACAAGGTTTATTAGCGACCAGGAAAATAACCAAGAAACAAGTTATGAAAAGAATGCAAGTAAAAATCCTACTCGGTGCTCGCATAGAAGGGTAACCGCCGCAGATAACGCATTGAGAGGGCATGTGCCTGCCGTGATGGCACTCGCCATACCAGTCTGGGTGAGTCGGCAATGAGTCGACTACAACTAAAGGTTCGCCAACACCGGCTCCGGAGAGTCCGGCCTGTCTGAGATAGGGCTGGCCGACATCAAGCAACAACCTCCAATTAAATGCTCGAGCTTGAGGTTCATTTTTGCGGGTATAACCCAGATCGTCTTTCAGTTCGGAGATAAACTCATCGTCATCAGATTGGGTTTTTATTGCGTTCAAGTGATCAGTCTTGACCGAATTCTCCGGTAGCTTCTCAAACGGCCACCCTACCCGGGATTCAACCTTCATACATCTCTTGTCCCAGTCCGCCACCTTGTCGGGAAGATCAAACAATAAGCAGGGCCTGCCGTGGCTTGATCTACTGCGCGGCTGGATTTGACCGGCCGCACCTTTCTTGGAAAACCCATAAAAATATAGGAGCACCGCCATCGATGGTTCGCGTCCGCTTAATCTACTGATTATGATGAAGTACATAACCACGCGGATCACTCCCAGACTAAGGTCGCAGGGCATCACCTTCAGTTCCTCCATAAACCTAACAAAGAATGGGTCAAAAGGAGGTCTGAGTCCGGCTGCAAAGTGATCATAATACTACCACAGATAATCTTGTTGCTCCCGACCACAAACCCACGATACATTGGTCGCGCCCATACTAACAAAGCGATAGTCCGCAGAAACATCATACGCCCCCAACGCCGAGGTATAATCTTCCCGATCCTTAAACTCCCTCCATCGAGCTATAAGATCACTGTCTACCCGCTTTTGCTCTGCGGGCTCACTTTCAACCGCGGCGGACCTTCTCTTGGGCGCCCTCTTCTTTTTTGTGGGCTCATCAGCGGCGGTTTTCTTCTTAGATACAACAACCTTTGGAGACTTTTTGGGCTTCTCCGGTACCACAGCGGTTTCCACGGCTTCCTTGATCTTACCGCTACGTTTAGCGGCTCCAGTTTTTAAAACTTTCTCCATCCTGGTGAAGAGACTGCTTAATGCCATTTGGTCATCATCTTCGACCTCGCCCTCAGCAGCGCCCTCACCAATAACTGCGACCTCTGGGTCAGATTCAATACCAATGGGCTCCGGATTTTCCTCCATCTCCTCCTCAGCGCCGCTAGAGCTAGCGTCCTCCATGCTCACCTCCTCTGACCCATAGCCCGCAGCGGCCCTGGCCTCTTCATCCGATTGTGTGTGTTCTGATGACATTCTGGAAAAGAAAAAGGGCAAGGTGGATCAGTTTATCACCCGGACATGGAAATCGGGCCGAGGTGAGAGCACCCCGACACCTCGCCCTTCCATCTTCCTTAGCAAATACATAAGCCCAGAAAAACCCCCAATTCCCCAGAAAAACCCTAAATAAATACACATTCAAACTTAAAACCAGATACTCATACGGAGGCAAACACAAGCAAGCAGTGCATACATGCATATAGGGGCACAAAATCACAGAAACGCAGATAGGGCTCATGATATTCATCAGGGAATGATAACATTGCATTCACAGAGGCTAAGTCACAACATTGCGATTTCTAAACAGAAGATAAAAGCATAAATCGATTCAGAAAACAAATAAAGGAGTGAAATTTCGTACCTGATTGATGATGGAATTGATAAAGCGTTGATCTTTAACTGAAATAAGCACTCGCCGGAACCTGCTTGCAATCGCCGGAATTTCCTTGCTTTATTGCCGGAAGAATTTATCAGAAAGAAGAAGAGGGAAAAGTGGAAGAGTTGGGGGTGACTCCTCTATTTATAGAGGGAAAATTGAGGGGAACGACGTTTGGGATTTTCAAAATTTGAATGTAATGATGACTGGAACGGTTACCGATTTTTCTCCGCCAATCAGAGCAAGGGACGGTTCAGTTCCAACCGCCTTGTCAGTGCACGTGACTGATGTGACGTTTCATGTACCGATACATCCGTTTATCCTTTCCAACCGCTCAAATCCCTCCTGGCGACCATCAACCTATCCACAAAAGAATCGACCATCAACGTATCCGCAGAAGAAGCAACCTCAGCATATTATTATCTCCAAGCATTACTTCAAACGGCTAGCATCAATCAATACCCGCTGCGGCCTATTCAACAAAACACCTTTGATAGAGCGTTATCACTTAAATAAGTCCGACAGAGCGTTGTCGGCGATCAAGCCTGTCCGCTACAATGCGCAGCATATAATCGGTAATTCGCTACGCGATACTAACACTGATTCAAGCCCGATAGAACATTATCGGCGATCAAGCCTGTTCGCTACAAATGCACAGCATATAGCTGGTGGTTTTCACCAACACTGGTTCAAGCCCGATAGAACAATATCGGCATGCCTCTGTCACGAGCGACCACACAAAGGAGCTTCACCTAAAGTTCTTCTTCAAAGTTCTACTCTCCGCCTTGGCGGACACGCCAGGCACAGAGTAGGGGGGGCATTGATATACCCGGATCGGAATGGGGCCCTGATCACCAAAATTGGGCCTATTACCTTGGCCCATCAGCATAAATATTGGGCCTCTATCTCCTCTGGTCGCCGCCACAAATCATCTTATGCCCACTAGCTACAAGCCGGGTCCTATCCGCCAGCAGTAAGCCGGATCTTGTCCGCTAGTCGTAAGTCGGACCCATTCTCTCCATATGATTTCTACCCATATAGTCATGCTGAATTCTAGACAAGGCACAAATGAGTCCGCTGCTCGCCGGACGTATCAATGGTCGCCATCCTTATCGATCCAGCTGCTCGCCATCCTTATCGATCCAGCTGGCCAAAACAAATTTGCCACTCCCGACAACCGGCTGGACACTTGTATTGCATGCATACTTAACTTAGCTATATACTCTTAGCCGTTGTCTTGTCGATGAACAGTAGACCGACTTAATTTTTAGCCTATAAATATGAGATCACAATGTAATAGAAGGAGAGTCTTAATCACAATCTCAAGCTTTAAGCTATAATCTAATACAAGCAGAAACTCTGCCAATTTGTCGACTTGTTCACTTGTTCTTCACAAACACTTAACCGCCACCGCTGTTCTTGATCACCACCGTGTCCTCACCGTAGAAATCACACATATCAGCCTTATATCCTCAAGATAAACACTGTTACCGCAAATCTGGTGTTCCACGCAACATCAATTTCTTTAACCACAAATAAAAAATTATTAAATCATCTCTCATTATTTTACTTTATCAACTTTACCTTTTTTACCATTATTTTATTCATTATACTATTTTATTTCAATTTATTTTACCAATCATTTCTTTATCTACACAAATTTTAAAAAAATATCTTAACTTTCTAATCATTACTTCAATCATTTTATCTAAAACAATCTAAAAAAAAAAACTTCAATCTAAAACAAACGGAGCCATAATATTCATGGATTAAAGTCATAGTAATGATATGGAATAGGATCCTCTCAAGTAACTTGAGGAAATGTTCTCTCAAGTATCCATGATCTAACCACACATCACAAAAATGTAAAACATCTAGCCATTGATTAACCTTTTTCAAAACTACGTAGTTTAGTTCATTATATGGAAAAACACTAACTTTACCCTTAAGTTACTTGAGAGAATCTTGGTCCGATATGATATACCATATTTTGATTTTATTTTTCTGCCACTTCAGTCATTGTTTTACTTTTTTTTTCTCCGGGATAACAATGTGCATAGAAGTATCAAACAGTTCAGACATTAAGAGGTTTTGACATTTATTGATATACTAGGGGTGTAACCGTGCTATGCACGGTGTTGCCCCCACCTGGCCGTGTTTGTTCGTATTTTGTTCGGTAGGCTGTTTTGTGTTGTTAATGTCTGCTGTATTTTGCTAATCTGTTTTGTTTGGTGTGGTCAAAGTCTTGGGCCTGACGGTATTCCTGGGAACTGTGGAAGAGCCTGCATTTGTACATTTCAATGTCTTCCAAACACATGAAGTGTAAAGGGGGGAAAACCCAACTCTAGGTACAATTGCCCATGTTATGCAAAGCAGTGCAGTAAACAGGCACATTTTTTCTTCGTTTAAACTTGGCAAACAAGTCTTTTGTAGAAAACATAACAGTTATTGGGCTACAAATCTTACTTAAAGCATCAAATCAGCCAAAGCCAGGAATGATGAGGAAGAGCAACAAAAACACAAAGTGCTGCATATAACCATGCAACCGAAACAATTGCAATACAAGTTCTTGAGACCTTCTGATATCCACGCTGCAACACAATCAATAGTATGCAGTCAACTACCGGAAGTCCAGTTAAATAACTGCAAAAAACTTGTGACTCTTTCATATGCGCTGAAAAACTGCATCAAGTAATTATTTACTAAGAAAATCAGAACCGATAAAATGAAGAACATTTACATCATAGACTGCAATCTGCAACAAGGTGAATGCAGTTAAAAGAACCGCATGGATTGAGAAAGCCACATCAGTGGCGGCTACTGGTATCATCTGTCAAGAAGTACAAATCAAGTCACATGGAATGTTAATATGCCGCAATAAATAAAATAAAAAAAAAGTACACGACTGTAATACACCATCGCAAGACCAACTGGTTTATATGGCTATTATTGTTATTCTATGAGTTAGATAGCAATTTTTAATCTAACTACCTAAAGGCAAACAAAAGTGGGGAATACAACCCCTCCCTCTCGTTACAACTATAGATCACCAGCTTCTCTCCCTCTATTTTATTTTAGATTGACAAGCATTCAAATTTGATCATTTTAGTGAGAGAATTTGGCATGAAATCTTAAATAATTATGAGTACAGCAAAAGGAAGCAGATTAGAGTTTTTATCTATGAAATTTGAAAATAAGGAAACTTCGAAGCATTGAAAGTTTGAAACCAAAACTGAGGTAAAGAGGGCTTCCATCAAAAGGCAATTTAAAAGTGCATACATTATATTGTTCTGCATTACATGTTTGTGTTGAAGATTAAGACCAGGTATAATTTTGAAAGCACATTTCTAGTTTCGATCATGTTTGAGAATATGGGATGAAGCACATAACTTTCTGTTCAAACAAGGCATGGGATCGAGCTTTGACAGTGTAAATTGAGATGTACGTTCAAGTTTACAGGCAATTTACTATGAGAGTGATGTATTTTGTGTTTTGGACAGGCATCCATAGGCATCCATAACCAAATAAGATATTTAAACGTAAAATTGTCTTCAGCACAGCAGTAACAACTACTAAAGCTTATTCAATCGGCAACGGAAACCAGAAAATAAACATTTAAAGGAGCTGAAACCTGACCTGATCATAGCCCAAATTTCTGGTGGTACTGCCTCTGGACAGAGGGGCTAACTTACCTTAGATATAAAGTACACTACTTGCTGCATTTGGTTCCATTAAAATACTTTCGTGTACTTGGCCTACATTAACATGTTTTCAATACAAGTGGACTACTTAAATGTAAATACAGTGATGTCTTTGATAAAAAAAAATGGGAACAACATTATATATGTTCAGTAAAATGGGAAGTCCTGCAAGTTGCAGGTTTGGAAAGGGGGCACATCGAGGAGATTTTCCTATTCAAATTATGTGCTATAGAGATTCTTAATAATTTTATTCAGAAAAACATTGTTTCAATTATGTGCTATACAGATTCTTATGCATCTTACTCAGAGAAAAACAGTGTTTGAAACGGTAAAATAGAGTATCTGTTAAAAATAACTGATGCAAGTGCACTTACCGAGGCTAGTTCCTCGATCATAATCGTTCTGTTTCCCTGCTTTTCAAACATTTCATAAGCACAACGTGCGTGCTATTCCCACCGCTCGAGAGCCTCGAGCTGATGCACACTTAACACAGCTGCAGAGAATTCCTCAAAATCCATTCTTCTGTATTGCAATGCATTGAACTGCAAGGATAAATCAGTAATTAATACTCTAGTTTAGCAGATGAATATATACATCTATATAGCAACAAGATCTAGCTTTGATATAGAGATGCAGTACATACAGAGGCAAGAAAATTGTATATGCGTGACTCCTTCATGGCGTCTGTTGCGTATTTCATCAAGGCCTAGCAAGATTAATACCAAAAGATTAAATGAATCCACAAGCTTCATGCCACCATTTATAGTTGCACCTGAATGCTCATTCTCTGTTGCAAAAGGCACCGGGGCAACTGAACTTCACAACAAAGCTCCTGCAAAAACAGATCCAAGAGCAGGCTTAAAAAACTGATATTTGCTTATTTTCTACTGATTTTAGGGACTCCGGTTTTGGAGCTTTGAGTCAGGCAAACCGCTGTTAAAATTAATGCTCTTTATACCTAGTACATCTTGCTTCTCGAGACCATTTTCATCATCCCCATTGGAGTTGGTTTCTTCAACTTTTTCAGCAGCAATCCTCGGAGTAACATGGACTGTCACATGGTTAATACCATTTGACTTGAGGACATTGTCTGGGATCTTATCAATGCGTAAACCTGTGATTTCCCTACCCATCTAGCTGCATGATATACAAAGCCAAGAGTCAAAAAAACAAAAAGCATCTTCCGTATGCTGATAAATACTAAACGAGATGGGACCAAACAAAATATAATTTTAAAACCATCAACAAGGAACTGAAGTCAACAACTTCACTCAGATAACAGTTCAGACTCATCGTTAAGGAAGCTCCACAACCCCCAGGGAAAAAGTCAATGGTATGTAAGTCAGACACTTAAAAGCTAATATACAGATCACTCCCTTCGGAAAAAAGCAATCAAATGAAATATTAACCACCAGGTAGCAAAGCTACAGATAGTCTTAAAAGATTAAAAAAAGCCTCTTTCAAAGATGCATTCACACGAGGCAATACAAGGAATATGTTCTTTCTTCCATCTTATTGTACCTTTTCTTTCTCCCTCTTCAGAAAGAAGACGATCTGAAATCACCAGACTGCTGTTTTTATATATCATTTGCACGAGAGCAAGTTGTTAGCGTCTTCGATAAGGCCTGCAAAAGTTTGAATGAATGAGTTGTGTTACAAAAACGGTTCTACATGAATAAATAGGAAAAAAGCAGAAATAACCTGATCCACAAATAGGCACTTATCTTAGACATGCATAAGGCTAACATTGTAATTAGAATTTCAGCAGAAAAACGAAAGATTAAAAGTATCAATAATGGTTATTTTCTCCCATCTGACATGCCTAAGGGCTAAGGCTACCATTGTAATCGGAATTACAGCATACCTCTGTCTCTTGATGTTGATACTCGGCCCTCAGACAACATGCATTACAAAAAACCAGAACTTGACAAAGGAAATGCCAAAGCCACCCCCTGGATGTAGTGAAGCAGATATTAGTGAAAGTAATTGTGGAGAAAAAGAACGGGAGCCTAACACAACCGGCCTGAACTTGAAGATGATAATAACTTACTATTAGACACCAATTATTGCACATTCAACTTGAATTAGTGCAAGTCCAAATATATACTATATATATTGAAAAGCTGAGTAAATTAAACGTGCAGGGGTGGAATTTTAGGGTATCTAATCTCAAATAAAATTGTGTAGTTCACTCACATCTTTTAATATGTTTTATCTTTAAATATGAAGATACAAATTTCCCATATATCATTATATTATTGTTGAGATCGAGCAGAATTGTGCAATTCATTCCTCTATGGATGTATACATCATTATACTATCATACATATGCATGTCCATTAACAACTCAATGAGAGGTGGACCAGGTGGTGTCATGATGTGCGCCGACAATGTAAATATGTGAAATTACAGGGACTTAAAATGGTAATTAACTTTAAAAAGTAAAGTGAAAGAAATAGCTAGTAGAGATGCTTATCATGCTTTGGTATTGATCAGAACCGCCATGGCCGCCGGGAAAGCTGCTACTTCAGAACGAACTCAAACACTGACTTCACAATCCTGTGAGAGCTGATACTTGATGCCGACACCGCTGTTATTCACTTGGATGCCGGAATTCTTATTCCCGAAAGGTATGTACTATGTAAGCGGGACAGTTGACGCGGAGGTGGTACCGTCCGGTAGTAATCGACCCGACTTTCCACTTAACCTGGAGACGTTATAATGACCTGGATGGTGGCGGAGAGGACGTAAGGGGCGGAGACGTTGAAATTGAAGATGGTGCCATCCTGAAGGATGAAATGAGGTTTGTGAGGCTTGAGAATCGACCAAACGAGGAGGATGACAAAGAGTATGAGGAAGAGGAGGATGAGGAATGTTGCGCAAAGTCGCTGGATGAACTTTTGACGCTTGCCTTTGTGGTGGCTGCACTCTTTAGACAATTTCTTTGAGCTTTGAAGCTGCCGGTGGAGGCTATGGAGGTGGCGGCGGCGGTGGAGAGAGCCGTCTAGCTAGCTAAAGAGAGTTTGAGAACGATGCAATGGGGGGGTGTGAAATAAGGAATGGAAGGTTCAAGGCTTTCTGGGCGGTGCTAAAAGTTAGTGGGAGTAGACACGTGGTGGAAGAACAAAATATGGTCGACAAACTTTGGTCGTACCAAATTAGCAAATTTATAAGAAAGATTACCTATAGCGACGACCAAACCGTCGCTAAACGCGGTCGACCAAAAACGCCGCAAAAAGCCATACGACCAAACAGCAACTTTAATAGGTACTACTAAGGTAGATAGGTACTACTAAGGTAGATGTAGGGTAACCGAACCAAACTCGGACATGAATAAAACTTCATTGAGCCGATCTCGAGCACTTTTTCCTCTGTTCAAAGAAACTCAAGCCGAGTTCAAACATCATAGGTTTAAAGGGTTGCTCAACTCGATAAGCTTGACTCAAGAATTGACTTTTAATATGTCGATTCATTATGACTTATGGTAAACGTGGTACGCCGGAAGAATCGTTGTTGCGTTTTATAAGCATAGGCAACAGAAACTTAAACCTTTGAATCATTTTTTCACCACAAATACAACAGAAATATTGTACATGAAGTCAAGTTCCAGAATAACATTTACAGATGAACATGTTTCCAGTAAATAACGTTTACAGAATGAACATGTTGCTTATAAAATCCCGACACAAACCAAAACAATACTTATTTAAACTTAAAAACCTGAACCATGTTTTTGTCTTGAAAAAATTATACAACTATTTTTTGCAATACATTTTCTTTTGCCCCCCAAAAAAACAAAGCTTGACATAATGAACAAACAACAATATGTTGCAGGGTACCTGAACATATCACTCACTATTTTTATTTCAGAATGTTCAGTCCTTGTGGCGTGTGTCTAAATGGCCTATACCTTCTTTTTTTTTTTTTACAGTTTCAATCAGAAGAATCCTCTTTTCTCCGGTTGGCATTGATTATTATGATTCATGTTGACAAAATTCTTGCACCTCCATGAATTTAACAAAGTTTGATGCTTGATCATCTGCTTACAAACACCGAAGAAGCTCAACAGACTTTAGTACAATCCCAACATTCTTAACTCTGTAATATGGCTGGCATCAAGTTCCGGGACATCCTTATTAGATTCTCGGTCTTCCACTACATACTCCCTTGTCAACTCTTTCTTGGCCAGTACATGGTAGTGTCGTTCACTGATCCTCTGTCCACAAATTATTGCAATGAAGAAACCGTAAAGCAAGCCCACCAAAACAACCGCCAAAACAGCCATTATATAAAACCCGTATGGATGTTCTTCATAACCAAACATCTCTCTCAATTCCTCGCCATAAAACTTATAGACCACCACACCTAAAAATGCTACAATCAGCTGAACAACAATGAAAATGAAGGCATGGTCCCTAGCAACAAGGAACTGAAACTTCAACCTCAACCACCAACGATCAGGAGGGACGTTTGCACGTAATATGAACACAGCCCTGCACTCTGTACAATGAGCAAAAGCGAATCCCTCCTTTGTTGATCTCCAATTATCAAGACATGATCTGTGGACATACTTCTGTGTACCTTTACAATGGCATGGAGCAATCAAATCTTCTCCTCCTGCATCAAGGCAAATGCGACAAATCGGATGGTCTGCCTGTACTAAAGAATAATCCTCATCTGAATGAAGATTTGACGAACCATCAATCGGTATACACAAATCACCGCCCACAGTTATTTCAACAGAAGACGATGAACCATCTGATCTGTTGGCGGTATCAGAATGAGATAAGATGGGCTCAGTTTCTGAAATATCTTGAGCACAACTAACATCGGACTTTAATGCCATTGAGGAAGATCTTGAATCCAGATTATCTCACAACATTCATGGCCAAAGGCTTCATTACTCGAGACCATCGCCGTCAACCCACAAAACTTTTATAATAACCTCTTTGAAGGTACTTGAATACTCTTAGATTCACAGTTTCAAAAACAAAGATAGGCACCAAGCACCTCAACAACTGAAATGCATATATGCTTAAAGATCCTCTGTAAGGTAAGAGGAAAAGGAAGAAAATCCAATAGCTGAATGAGCTAAATGTGCTCAAAATGGAGATTTGGCCAATACGAGGTCAGAGGTCAGAGGTCAGAAGCTGGACTTGGGGACCGACCGGAAAATGTTGATTCCCAATACATATAAATACTGAAATGCTTCCGTAAAAAGATCTTTCACCAATTCAAACTCATATTTTATCTACAAAGACAAACACTTTGAACAAAAAAACATATAGCTAGATTCTTCCTATTCACCGTTGACCATAAACCACCAACTAGTTTTTACCTGCTCTCGCATATCCTTCTCTCAATCCTGTCAGATTAACCTCGATCTGGGTCGGATCTGCATCATCGATCTAGTCTGATTCACCATCATCATTTAAATTGTATGACATAAGCAAAGAATTGATCAAGATAGAAACTCAAAGGTAGGATTGTTTTGTGCTATATCAGCTGTGTGATGCCGAAAGAGATGAAGATCGAAGAAGGTGTAATGGATAGAGGAAGGTTGGATTGAAGGGCAAGAGAAGCTTGGAGAGCAAAGAAGACAAGCTGCTACAGGAGGAGAAAGTGAAGGGCATTCGTGAGATGAATTTTTTTTGGTGTGTGGTATTTTAATTGGACGGTTTGGGTTTGTTATTTTATTTAAGCAATCCTTCAATCCGACGGTCACCATTTGCCATTCTGCTAATCCGATTTTAAGTTGCATAATAAAATCGACTTTTTAAAGATCCAAAAGTTGAATATTGACGGTGAGAAAGTAATTTTAGAGTTATACTAAGTGGAGGGTTGTGATTAATTCTCACACGCATTCTTACATATAATAGAGGTGTGTAGGTGTGACATGGTTTAATCACACCCCTCCACCTGGTATACCTCTAAAATTAATCCCCCACCATAACTCTTTTCGATCGATCCTCGGACGATCAATTACTCGCTCAGAAGTATATGTATTGTACTTGAATCAATCTTTTAAAAGACGATTATCGAATCAATAATAATTTTTTTGAAGATGAATTGTGAGAAGCAACCGTCGGACAATCAATTATTAGCTTGAGTATCGAACAATCAATTATTGGCTCAAGAGTATGTGCGTTATACTGGAACCAACCGATATTTTAAAAGTCGATGATTGAGTTAATAATATACTTTTCGAAGATGGAATATGAGAATCGACCATCGGACAATCAATTATTGGCTCACGAGTACCAGACAATCAATTATTGGCTCAAAAATGTGTACGTTATACTAGAAACAATCTTTTAGAAGTTGAATATTTAGTCAACAATAGACTTAGTAAAGATGAAATGTGAGAATCGGCCATCGGACAATCAATTATAGGCTCAAGAGTATATGTATCGTATCATAATTGATAACCGATTATTAAGTCAATAATTGATTTTTTAAATAACGAACATGAGAATTGACCATCAGACAATCAATTATTGGCATATCTTTCTTCTTCTTTCTTATGATTATAGAAGGGCATGTTTATTTCAACTATATCGAATATATCATATACAAAGCTATATATGCACCACACCATAATTGAGATTTTAAAATTTGATTATTGAGTCAAGAATTCTATATTTTGAGAGTCGATTCTTCGAAGATCGAATGTGAGAATCGATATCCGAAAAGTCGATTTTTAAAATGTCGATTCAGTATGAATACTGAATCGTAAGTGTGGTGCGTCGATAATAGTCCAACTTTTGCCATTTAAGCATGTCCAGGACCAAGTCCAACAATATGAATAGTACACCAGTACATGATCCTCCAAATGGAAAAAACCTTCTAAATAATATTACCAAAATTCTGCAAATACAAGAGCACGCAAAAAAACAGTACAATTACATCGAGAAAAATTTATTTACAGAAGATTAAATAATATCAAAAACATCACGATGTTTTCTTGTTCATATTTTGATAATATAAAGGAAATTAAGATGTTTTCTTGTTCAGATTTTCAACAAGATGGCGCATTTGGAATCTCCAAAACAATAAATATGCCAATCCTATACCAATCAAAACAAAAATCCAAATATTATCCTCTTTCTTTTCCACCTCAGATTCCACCTCAGCAATACTGAATTCTCCCCTTTCTGCATTCACCAAACTGCCCTCATTCACATACCCATACAACACATACACCCTTCCCTCTTCTCCTGCTACCACTGCACTGGCTTGCTTCTCGGCGTCAAGGGCAGTTTCGTCAAACACGACACCTTCACTCCAACCGTCATTGCTTTTCACATAGTACAATTTCTGCTGACTCACCACTACCAAAACTCCATCACTTCTGACAGCCATTCCATCTGCTGCTGTTAAGTCCTTGTTTAGGATCACTGTCCGTGCTGTCCCGTCTTCTACGTCCACTTTGAATAATTTCCCTGTGTTTGACTGGACTACCAAAAGATAGCCTTTCGAGCTGTAAACGACGCCGTTGAGACCGCACTTGTGATAAGGTACGGAAGTGTCCACGGTATGAGATTTGAAGGCTTTTGAGCTGGATAGGATGGAGGCTTCACCTTTTGAATTCACTTTCCATATGATGTCAGCATGGGAGTTGGTGACGTAGGCATTCCCGTAGAAATCTCCCACGACGTCGTTGGCAAGATCGTAGGTAGTGGGGTCATTATTGTCATAAGTGAGAGGCGTAAGGAAGAGGCGACCGAGGGAGGTGAGGTCGTAAGCAGCAAGGGCATTGAAGGGCGGTGATGAGGAGGTGGGAGGGCTGTGTATGACAGCAAGGATACGATTGGCGTAGTAGCGATCTAAGAAGAGTCCGAGGAATGAGGAATTCTCGGGGAGAGAAGTGTCGGTGATGAGGCTTTCTACCACGCTAGCATCAGAGACGGATTGAAGGGTGGTTTGACGTAGGGAGCCGACGATGAAGTGTTGGGCTTTTGGGTCCCATACAAATGACTCTGGAAAAAGGTTGTTTGATCGGAAATTGATGACGTGTGGCTTACGAGCGTAGGTGGTAACCACGCAATATATGGAGAGAAAAATGAAGATACTAGCCAAGGTGGTGGACATGGTCATGAACCGTTTGAACATGAAATATTTCTATTTGATTCGAATAAAGTAAGGCAGAGATGTTAAAGTGGATGTGATATTTGTGATGAAAAAAAAAGCAAGAGAATATTTACTTTATTCAAGATGAACTGAACCAGAACAGATTCGTGTCCAAACAGGTGTTTTATGGATCCGAAAACCTGCAATGTGATGAAAAAACTGAATGTAAGAACCTATCATAAAGAATAAATAAAAAAACAAAATAAAACGATTGCGATATATCGTGATCAGGGTCCAAAAAAAAAAACATAGAGGAATGTAATTTCTCAGTTGTTCAAAACGGTAACATCGAAAGATGGTTTAATCACGACATGCTACTTGAAAATTAAAAGAGCTAATCTCTTTAGCCACAATCACGTTATCCAGCATTCCTCCACAATTTAAGAAACCAAACTTGCATTTCACACAATTCATTCAACAGAATAAATGCATATCAGGCGATACAATTCACTCATTTCAATAGAATATAAATGCATATCAGACCATTCCACAGTTACGACATTTTCCACCAGGGGCTATGGAAGCAATACAAATTCATGGTTAAGTGGTTGTGGGTGTGTTATACACCACTTTTTTTTCCCCGCTTTACAGCTTCATACACTATCATACGCTATATTTCACTTTCCGTGACGGGTTACACAATACAAAACATACAAATAGAAGTAATACTCGAGCACAAGTAGTTGGACAATGCTGATTCTTGATTCTAGCCACTCCACATGCAAAGGAAAATCATGAACAAGTATTTCCAAATGGACAAATGAATACATGAAATGAAAATCACTGTTTTAGCCACGAAAAATAAGCAAAAAAACAAACAAAGAGAGTTAGTCTCCGAGTAAGATTATTACACTCCACTCCCAGCCAGATAAACTAGCAATACATAATTCAACCAATACTTCACAGCAACAAATCTCTTGTAAGTTTTTTATTTGGGATTCAAGTAGAATGAATCTTTTTTGACAACATGAGTATCTCCTTTTTCCATTTATTTGTAGAAAATACAAAACAAAAGCGCAAAAATGTGAACTTGAAGTGGATGCTGCCCATCCAGCTATTTACATACATACAACTAGATTCTAGTTATTATTGAAAACAAAAAGCCTTGTCAACTGGTGTGTTTTATTTTTTCCACAAAAAGGCTCGTCCAAGTAACTAACTGTATCAAACACACGTAATCTATGTGGCAACGTATAATATCCAAGAAGATAGTAAATTGTTATCTACATCGTACGTACTAATTGAAGTCTTAAGTTGGAACCCCTCCCTCTTTTTTAATTCCTTTATATAGAGTAGTTATTACAAATAGGTAAACATTGAAAATGAATATAAAGGGTGTTTAGCCTCCTATTCCAATTTTACTATGTGGGCTACAACCTATAAGCTATTCAACTCTAGCCGTCAAGCCGCAACTAGCTTAGGGTCTTTGACCCTTATGTCCTAACATAAATAAATAAGTGAATTGATTTGCACTAGATCAATAACTTTGTGTAAAATAATTTGTCCCTTAACTCCCTTTTGTGCTCCAAGAGTGCAGTTGTTTCGGGTATACCGCTTTCAACAAATTCAACAGCAGAAAATATATACACTGGTCAACAAGGGCAGAGCAACATATATAGCATCGCGTGCTACCGCCCCCAGTGAATTTTTATTCCAATGTATACATACATACGTACAGTATTAAGTTGTTTGTATTGTTAAATATATCCAGTACTAAGACCCGCCCCTGGTGAATTTTGCTATCGATCCTCCAATGCTGGTCGAATAGATTTGAAGCTATTTCTGAAGGTTTAATTACTATACAGTTACCGGCTGCAATGGCTCCTATGATGGGATCAAGAGATAACACTTGACAACTAAGATCGTAGAGAAGTCCGAAAAGCAATGGTAAGAGCAAAATACTACAAACACTAACACATCACAGAGCGGTAAAATTTCTAAAAGCATTGATATACAGAAAGCTAAAGTGCAAGAATAATTACTAAACAATATCATAATTTTCAGGGAATAATCATATGCTCAGATGATTAGGGAAAAAAATGCTGGGAGAGATACACAATTTGCTAGTGAAAAGCAGTCGATTTGATTTATAAGCAAAAAGATTCGAAATTTAGCTGGGTAATAAGAAATTATACACAAATTGCTCAAATTATAATTCCTTTTTACACAAATCCCACAAAATTTAAAAAAAGGAACAAAAATAAGAAGATTACCAGATAATCTGGTAGATAATTAACTGCTGAAAGTATTGCATAACAAGAATTCCAATGGGACGAAAGACTTACTTGTAGAAGGCTTGAATCGGTCGGACGAAGGAGGAAGATGAATCTAAATTTTCCTCAATGTGCTGCATAAATGGAACAGTAATTTGATGAAGCTTTGTGCCCGAAGAAACAAATCTGAAAATATCATTCGGATTGGAGGAAGAACGCATAAAATAGAATAAGGCATATTATATTATTATTCCATATTTAATTTATATATTTTTTCACAATAATCACATTATACAATTTTCTCTTCAATAACATTTCCATCCTCATTTAATGAACCTTTAAATCTTTTAGTGATTAAATTTTAAAATTTTAATTTGAATGGAAAAAACGAAATTCAAAGATACGACTATCTAGAACCTTTGAAAGACACGATGTAGTAGTGCATACGAGAACACGCGTGTTTCATCTCGCGCATTATTATGGGCTCACATGTATAATTTGATGGATACTATTCAAGATGCGCCAGTTGTTGCCCCGTTTCCGGGGGCTTTGCTACAGTGGAGCATGCCGTCGCCTAGAATGATAAGGTGCAACGTATGCTCCGAGTCTACCTTGTACTCGGCTGGTATTGGTATTATATTTCGGAATTCTAAAGGCTCGATCATGGCGGCTTACTCTTACCATCTTGACTTCGGGGTTAGGTGTGGACTTTATGGAAATGAAGGTGATTTTTCTGGCCCACTTAGAAGCGCTTCGTTTGGGGCTTTCTTTGAGTGAGGTGGAAAGTGATAGCTTTGTATGCGTGAATGCTTTCTCAAAACTTGTTGTGGATCTCTCGGGTTTTGGTTGTCTTACTTTAGATTTTTCGTCTTTAGCTTCATCCTTTTCAGGGTTGCAGTTTCGTTTTACTAGACGTTTAGGAAATGCCCCGGCACGTTTGTTAGCCCGACACAGCTTGGTGTCGAGTGGTTGTTTGGTTGCTTGAGGGTCTTTGCCTCCAAATGATGTACTTTCTGCGAGTTTAGCCTGCTCACTAGAACTTTTGTTCGCTTCAGAAAATAAATCATGCGATTGAGATCAATCTGCTGCCACATGGCAACCTCACATGAATCCATGCTTGGGAGTATCTTGATTCGACATATAATTTAAAGCTTGATCGGCCTTTCTACGTTTCCAATCTAACTGACAATGTACCGTGTCAATTGTAGTCTAGTTAGGTGAGTCAATGTCGTATCCACAAGGAGAAATATCAATTGAGTACCAAAGCGGCCCAAACAATTAGTCTAGGTGTATCCATTAATCAAGAAGCAAGTGTGAACCAACTACAAATTAACTAATGAAAAGCGAACTAAAAGTGCACTTAACTACAACTATAATGACCGGATAATGGGGAAATGTATGAAACGAGGTGGCTCGGGTGATGCTCCAGTGAACTAGATATGAGGTCTTGTGACTACTCGGAATCAAGCTTCACTAACGAGTTCTCAACACATTCAAGATGCAATTCACCATGTTAACGTCAATCGATCTCTCGCATCAACTATAACCAAACATCTATCTATCGGCTAGGACTAGATTATGATTAACGGTTATGCAGTAAAACTCTATGAATTGTGACAGACCTAAACCTAACCTTGGAAACGGCGCCAGAAAGCTGACGTACATTACCTAGGCTATACAGATCCTAACCGGCGGTGTACCGGGTCAAATTGTAGCTCTAGTCTGGTGAGTCAGGTCGTATTCCTCAGGGAAAACATGGTAATTCTTTTAAGTGGGGTTAAACACCAAGAAGCTATTATTAACTCGATCTAAGTCGCAGTTTTTACTTTTTCCTGGGTTAGATTATGTTAGTAGTTAGATTGTTAGAGTTAGATGTTAGTAAAACAGAAAATAAAACAAATAAATACTAATATTATATATATTTTTGGATCTAGCCAAGAATTATGTTACTGAATCAATATATCTTTTTAGTTAATAAATAAATGAGACAGATCTTCCTTTATTCAAGGTGTAAATTATATATGAATCGGTGTACTCCTAAGCTAGACAACTCCTCCTCACACGAGCGTATGAAATTGTCATATGTCAAATGTCATCAGTCCAAGGTCCACAACTGCCCCATGCTAATCTTAGTTAGTACGAACAGTACCGAGTACAAATCTACCCCGGATAAAAGAGGTTATTCCGTTCGTCGGACGGCCGATGTTATTCAAGAGGCTCCGGTTGTCAAGCGGATCGATTTAATACAAACGGTGTAGTTTCAATTAAACTTGTGATTTTAACATTATTAAGATCTCGAGTACAAATTTCGATAAGATTCATCTTTCCAGGACAAATCGCCCCCGGGTAGGAAATAGGATTCCGTTAATCGGACGGCCATTTTTACCCTCCGGTTTTTCTATTTTTACTCGTATCCCGACTTCTCTGGTCAGTTCATCGCCAGGTTATATGTGGTATTCATCATGATTGATTACGTCATTCCGAATATATTATCGTTACGTAGTGAAATAGAAAAAGATTCATTATAATTGGTTTTAATCATGATTACCAGAGTCGATCATTCATTTTACGAAAAGATTAACTAATTCAGATTCATATCTTGGCTAGATATATTTTTAGTTTAACATAGTGATAGATACAAAAGTAATAACTTGATAAAATTACCCGTTTATTGTAGATCTAAGTCGTATCCTACGAAAATAGCAACTTCTTCAATACAATTTTCTCGGTAATTCTCTCGAGCATTACAACGGTACTACTTTTATTTATAAAAACATATATACATACATAGACATATGTATATACGGGCCCGAAAACAAAATAAAAAGAGAAAAGAGATGAAGAAGGGACATGAAGAAGAGGGGAATGGAAGAAATGGGAGGAGGTGGAGAAGAGAGATCTTGGCCAAGAGTGGCCAAGATGGGGCAAGGTTTTTTTTATGGAGTTGGAGGGGTATATATATATATATATATATATATTCATAAGCACATGCGTTGGATAGAAGTTTGTTAGAGCACATGGGAGGATGGTGGGTTAATTATGAGTCCTCACATGCACCACATGGGAGAATATAATCAAGTTGAGAAAAAATCTGCACTTTTCCCGGCGTTTCTATTGCGGCGCTTATCGATAAAATAACCATAACTTGAGTTGTAGACCTCCAATTGACGTGATTCAAAATGCGTTGGAAAGCTCATTTGAATATCTACAACTTTTATGAAGAACTCTTCCCCATAAAATGCCTCTAAGTTGGGTCAAATGTCTGTCGTAGTTATTTTACGGTAGAAGCATTCAGGACAATTGATCCGTTTGAACTCGTTAGCTTATGGAACATTCTTCCATCCATCAAAATACATCTTTTTAGGCTCAAAACATGTCGTTACGTGGAATCTTGGTCAATGTATAATCCTGCAATGAACCACCAAAATACCAAACGTAAATCCGACCCGACACTCCGGTTACTAAACCGGTACAAAAACTAATAAAAAACTTATAAAAATACGATAATTTATATAATAACTACTACTTATACATTTGAATAAAACTTAGTAATTTTGACTTGATTTGATACAATAATGCTCAAAAAGGTATCAATATTGGGGTAAAATGTCGTAATAATGATCATAAATTTATCTCTCATCACAACCCCCTACTTAGCTTTTGGTCGTCCTCGATCAAAACAAGCGATAAAACAAAATGAATGAGAGATAAATTCATGAAGATAGAAGGTATAAGGAACAACTAGATAATACAACCATTAGAATTACAACCAGGCGTTAACCTCAATATAAGTGTATAACAGGGTGTGTGTGTGACAAGCCTTTTCAATTTCCACTATCCTCTCTTGAATAAATCAAGCAAAACACACAAATATCCATTCGAACAGCCCCTAATGACTTTCCTAGGTATAAGCGATAACTTGAGTTCCACACAAAGTTCTTCCGAGTACTTATTAGGATAATCCCTAAAGCATATCATTCAGTTTATACTGGGGATAGTCAGAAGATAGCTAAGTTTTCAACCACTCTTAAACAATTTTTTTTTTGATGAGTTTAATTTCACATTTGTAGCATATGCCTTCATTCCCAGCAATAGGACATTTCGTGATAACACCCTAGCTGGACTACTATCATCAGGCATTCGGGAGCTTTTAAACCTCATAGTGATATAGGACGTTTCGTGATAACGCCCTACTGCACTCAAATCATTGGTAGCTACAACCGACATATATATAATTCATCTCTTTCTTTTTTTTTTCTTTTTTTTTTCTTCATAAACTTAACTTATATCCTTTCTATCACATTCAAACCTTCAGATATTCACAGTACACGTTCAAAAGTTAGGTACTAAGTTACTGCAATTATCTCTAGAATAACTACTAGGATACTGAATGGATACAGTTTAAAATTTTCCGCTTCAATATCAAAGGCTTTACGTGAAGGAATTCATGTTACACAAATATATTTGGAATTACAATGCACTTACGGTTCACGTTGGTTATACACATCCAAATTGATCATTACATCTTCAAATCCATGAAATATATACCTTATACAGTTTATTTTAATCAACTAAATAATGTTCGAAAAATCAAAAACTAAGGGATTTATTGATACAAAATAAACATTAATTCCATTGCTAGACCAACGACTCCACTCCCCACTTACGAACTTATATTGTCCTCAATGTAAAGTGAGTGTAAATAAATTGTTGGGAAAGCAATGGTGCACTAAAACAAGTCAAAACAAATACTCGGATGATATTAAAGGGTGGGTGGGTGGGTCAAAGTTATGACCGTTGTGTGTGCAAATAAAATAAAAGTATGTGGAGTGTGACAGTGTAATGCAAAAGGGTAGATAAACACACCACATAAACTTTTATTGATTTAAAACACACAATATTCCACAGTAGTTGAACTAATACATGTCACACATTATTTGAAATTTAAAACAGACTAGATCATGATATGAAATATGTGACAAAGTATTAACTCTGAGTCTTTTATACCCAAATCCTCAAGGGTTATTTCAAATCGTTCTAACAACCTAAGTCTAAGAAATGATGCATTTGAATTTTCTCTTTTTTTTCCATCAGGATTTTCGGATAACCACCTAATCGTTCCCGTTTAATGTCATTCAAACATTCATCCTAAGACTTGGTGAAACAAAATGAAAATCAATCCTAAGTATTAGCAAAGTATCATCCAAAGTATGAGTAATTATTATATTTAACATTTTTACGGGCTGCCTCCCGGTAGCGCTTTTGGTTAACGTCGTTTGCTCGACCAAAATGATAAGGATTAACTAATATAATATACTAAACAAAACGGGATACTTCTAACAATTACTCACAAAAGCACGTAACAATTAAGCACATAATCCACTAAAAATAAATGCTTAAGGAGTAAAAAGGAAGGATAGTACCCGTCATTGACTACATTTATAGTCTATAGCCGGACTTTATCGTGCTTTAGTTTTCTAATGTACTTGGTGGTGGGTCATCCTCACGCACCGCATCCTTCTTCAATACTGGTTTCCAACAGAGGTTAGACAATTTCCACCAATCCACACGATTCTTGAACTTTTCCTTTGATTTTCGAGCTTTCAGTTTGCGAGCCTTCATATTATTGCTAAAGTCATCTTCTTCAATTACCTGTGTGTTAGTACAATCCACAGCAAAAAAAACACAAAGTGTACACACAAGAACAAGATTCTAGTGTAATGCATGGATATTTCAATGGAATGTAAATGTTGAAGACAACGCTCTCATGATTAACTCCCAAACTTCTCCCTTACTAAAATCGTCAAGAAAACATATATACTTTTTATCCAACTTCATCTTTGTAATAGGGATAGAATGTATACCTCCCTTACCCTTGTCATTAGATGAATATGGTAAAGCTTCCTCGAATGATTTGTGTTTCATCATTCTGTACCTTTTTCTTCAAAATATGCATTGGATATGGTGTTGCCTTATCTGGTTGAACCGAGATGAATTTGGGTTGAAATTTGGATAAGGTTCGGTTTGAATTGGCCCTTTCAAACTTGGTTCCTTCCAACTTCGCTTCCAATTCGATTATTTCTATTTTTATTTTATTTATTAATATTCCCTTGGGCATGATCAAGCCCTCGTTCGGGGGTTTCATCACTAGTTTCGGTCATTCTCGTATTTCGATTTGAAAATGATACTTGGTCGGGATTTCCCGATCGATATGACCGCGTTTACTCTCTACTCTTAACTAGCGCCTTTCGTAAGTGTTTAAATCGGGCCTATAAGGAGTGAGTGAGGCCTTACCACTTCGGTCATCAACTATCGAAAAATAGAAAAATAACTTGAAATAGATAAAACCTGAATCAGATGGTGTTTCATTACTGATTTCGGCCGTTTTCATAACTCGATTTGACAATTCTTGTGGAATAGAAAATATCGAATAGAAAATAACACGAAATCGATAAAAAAAAACCACATTTTTTTTCTCTCTCTCCCGGTAACTACCGACTCCACTCGGTATTTACCGAGTGCATTTTTTTTTTTTAAATTTTTTTTTTTAAAGTGGAATCTTACCAATAGGTGAAATATATATATATATATATATATATATATATAAGGATGCATATATATATATATATAAATTGGTATATTCCCAATACGTGAGTACCAACAGAAAATAAAAAAAAATAATAAAAAAAAAAAAAAATGAAATTGAGAAAAGTGTTGACTTATCCTCGGCTATTATGACCACGTTTACTTTCTACTATCGACAATAGAAAATAACTCGAAATTGATAGAAGAAGAAAATTGGTAACTAAAGGAAGGTAGGTACCAACGGAAAAATAAAAAAGAAATGTGATAAGAAGAGTGTTGACTTATCCTCGAGAATTTTGAGCTAATACAAGTAGTAACCCTAGACACAAAGAAAGAAATTAGCGACGTTTTCCCCGGCAACGGCGCCAAAATGCGACGGACCTAAACCTAACCTTGGAAACGGCGCCGAAAAGGCCGACGTACATTACCTAGGCTATACAGATCCTAACCGGCAGTGTACCGGGTCAAATTGTAGCTCTAGTCTGGTGAGTCAGGTCGTATTCCTCAGGGAAAACATGGTAATTCTTTTAAGTGGGGTTAAACACCAAGAAGCTATTATTAACTCGATCTAAGTCGCAGTTTTTACTTTTTCCTGGGTTAGATTATGTTAGTAGTTAGATTGTTAGAGTTAGATGTTAGTAAAACAGAAAATAAAACAAATAAATACTAATATTATATATATTTTTGGATCTAGCCAAGAATTATGTTCTTGAATCAATATATCTTTTTAGTTAATAAATAAATGAGACGAGATCTTCCTTTATTCAAGGTGTAAATTATATATGAATCGGTGTACTCTAAGCTAGACAACTCCTCCTCACACGAGCGTATGAAATTGTCATATGTCAAATGTCATCGGTCCAAGGTCCACAACAACTGCCCCATGCTAATCTTAGTTAGTACGAATGTGTACCGAGTACAAATCTACCCCGGATAAAAGAGGTTATTCCGTTCGTCAGACGGCCGATGTTATTCAAGAGGCTCCGGTTGTCAAGCGGATCGATTTAATACAAACGGTGTAGTTTCAATTAAACTGTGATTTTAACATTATTAAGATCTCGAGTACAAATTTCAGTAAGATTCATCTTTCCAGGACAAATGCGCCCCGGGTAGGAAATAGGATTCCGTTAATCGGACGGCCATTTTTACCCTCCGGTTTTTCTATTTTTACTCGTATCCGACTTCTCTCGGTCGGTTCATCGCCAGGTTATATGTGGTATTCATCATGATTGATTACGTCATTCCGAATATATTATCGTTACGTAGTGAAATAGAAAAAGATTCATTATAATTGGTTTTAATCATGATTACCAGAGTCGATCATTCATTTTACGAAAAGATTAACTAATTCAGATTCATATCTTGGCTAGATATATTTTTAGTTTAACATAGTGATAGATACAAAAGTAATAACTTGATAAAATTACCCGTTTATTGTAGATCTAAGTCGTATCCTCTGAAAATAGCAACTTCTTCAATACAATTTTCTCGGTAATTCTCTCGAGCATTACAACGGTACTACTTTTATTTATAAAAACATATATACATACATAGACATATGTATATACGGGCCCGAAAACAAAATAAAAAGAGAAAAGAGATGAAGAAGGGACATGAAGAAGAGGGGAATGGAAGAAATGGGAGGAGGTGGAGAAGAGAGATCTTGGCCAAGAGTGGCCAAGATGGGGCAAGGTTTTTTTTATGGAGTTGGAGGGGTATATATATATATATATATATATATATATATATATATATATATATATATATATATATATATATATATATATATATATCATAAGCACATGCGTTGGATAGAAGTTTGTTAGAGCACATGGGAGGATGGTGGGTTAATTATGAGTCCTCACATGCACCACATGGGAGAATATAATCAAGTTGAGAAAAAATCTGCACTTTTCCCGGCGTTTCTATTGCGGCGCTTATCGATAAAATAACCATAACTTGAGTTGTAGACCTCCAATTGACGTGATTCAAAATGCGTTGGAAAGCTCATTTGAATATCTACAACTTTTATGAAGAACTCTTCCCCATAAAATGCCTCTAAGTTGGGTCAAATGTCTGTCGTAGTTATTTTACGGTAGAAGCATTCAGGACAATTGATCCGTTTGAACTCGTTAGCTTATGGAACATTCTTCCATCCATCAAAATACATCTTTTTAGGCTCAAAACATGTCGTTACGTGGAATCTTGGTCAATGTATAATCCTGCAATGAACCACCAAAATACCAAACGTAAATCCGACCCGACACTCCGGTTACTAAACCGGTACAAAAACTAATAAAAAACTTATAAAAATACGATAATTTATATAATAACTACTACTTATACATTTGAATAAAACTTAGTAATTTTGACTTGATTTGATACAATAATGCTCAAAAAGGTATCAATATTGGGGTAAAATGTCGTAATAATGATCATAAATTTATCTCTCATCAAATTGCCCAATCTAAGATTAGGTAACACACACACGAAACCAATTTTATCTCTAGATGATTTTACTATGTGTTTATGGTGACTAGTGTGTTGGGGAGATTGTGTAGACCAGAACAATGGTATCAAAACAATAAAATAGATAGCTTGATATAAAACGCAGAGTCGAGTTAGAGGCTCTTTCCTGCGAAAATTATTCGTTCCCTTAGATTGCCTCCGGGAATTTACACGAATATAATCACGGGATAAAAATACGTCCCTTTCGATCTTTGGCAATAAGATAGAAAGATAGCTACAAAAGTTTAGAAGTTTTGTGTGAAGAAATTTGAGGTTTCAAGAATAATCAAAGAAAACTGAAAATTCCTTTTTAGTGTTAAGTTTTCTTAAAAAACTTGTTATCTTTATGTCCCAAGTGTTTATGTATTTATATACCAGTGTTATACTAAGATAACACACCATACACAACCCTTCAGAGTCAGTTAAAGGTGTAGAACCCGAAAGGATACCAACCAAAACCGCCAAAACTGCTCAAAACCGAAAAACTCAGTTTCCATTCAGTAACCTGTCCTTCTGATCACGGGATAGTTTGAACCATCCGTACGGATGGTTCAATCTGTCCGTACGGATATGTATCAGAATCTGGTCAGTTTCATTCAGCAATATATCCGTACGGATGGTTCAATCTATCCGTACGGATATGTATCAGAATCCGGTTTTTGGTTCAACACTTGATCTAACACTTCCGTAAGCTTGTAAATATCAATTATAAGCATGCATCCCGCATCTCCTAACTCATATCGATTGTTTCAAGCTTACCAAACCTCAAACTAAATCCAATTACACTAAATCACATTGGTGATATAATCACCAACAATCCTCCCCCATTTAGTGTAACCCTTGATTTAGTTAAAACTTATCAACACACAACAATTCATCTTTCAATGATAATGTCACGCAGATTGAATTACCATCTAGTATATTACACATTCCAAAATATTTGAGTATTGGGGTGTGACTAAGCATTGAACCCCTTTACACATTTGAATACTTCAAAGATAATACACAAATGAATCAAAAGACAACTCCTCTAGCTTGTTTGACACTCTTTATATAGGCCTCGTGTCCATATCAATTCATGAGCATGTAGAAAGCCAACCCTAACTTTCTTGAAGCGGCCAAACTTCATACTCATATAGGTGAGTCTTATCAATCGTGTACCCGCAACAACACTTTTTCATAAGACTTATTAAGATATATTATCAACCTCGCATGCGAGTCAAGCACAAACCTTCGGGACAAAATATATGTGCCAAAACTAAGTCATTATGCCTCCCACATTGAATTCAAATTTTAATGTCATATTAAGGGGGAATTGGGTATCCTAATGCAAAGTTTCAATGGGTTGTAGACCCATCCCGACAACCGACTTGATGAACAAGTCCTTAGCCAATGCCTTGGTCAAATGATCAGCTAAATCATTTGACCAAGGCATTAGAGTTTGACCAAGGCATTTTAAATTTTGAGTTCTAGATTGAAAGATATTAGAGTTTAAAAAAGATGGATGAGAGAGAAAGTAGGTTGGTTTTTTTTTAATAAAGAAAAAAGTGGCGCCTCAATTAAAAAAATAAAATGATTTTTTTTGTCCTTTATGCAAAAGTTTCAAAAAAAACTTATCATTCTTCTTAATTGATGAAATATTGTATCATTCTCCCTCATTCCCCTTAAAAAAATAGATGATTGTCTTTTTGTTTTAAATTTTTTTATTTTGTTTTTATTTTCAGAGAACTTTGTAATCTTATATTAAGAGAAGAAAGAGGTTCTTGGGCCTCCCGGCTTCCCAAAGATACACATGTCCTCGGCAGTGACGGATTCAGAGAAAAAATTCAGTGGAGTCCTTGATCATAAAAATGTAGTAGCCCTAAAAATATTTCGGGTTGGATGGGTAATTAGATCAAAATTACCGGGTCGGAACCGGGTTGGGCAGGTAATTAGGTCAAAAATTGATTTTTTTTTTCCACTTAAATGACGTTGTTTAGAATTTTTATTTTATTTTTCAATTTATTTTAAGTTCAGCAGGGTCACGTGGCTCCGCCACTGGTCCTCAATGCGCTTCCATCACCTCTTTGAAATCCTAGTAATGATGATGATGAATGTCTTTATCACCCTTAAGAACATTGTTTTTTTTTCGTTTCATTTAAAATTTATCGTATTTATAGAAATACGACAGACTTCAATAAGGAACCTACTATGATTTTTGTAGTTATTACGAGCATGTTTTTTTATAAGTTGTATGTGCAAACTTTAAATCCTATTTGTTGATGTTGTGAAATGAGATCGGATCATCTGCTGTTGTGTATTACACAACAAGGCTGCTGTGATAAGGTAATGAACCAAAACGACTTTGTTTTCGCTTCAAGCTTAAAAAAAAAATTCAAAACGACATCATTTTGAGTAGTACACATGATCACAACACAATAGAGTAGTTGAGAACACGACAAAGGATCCCAATTCGTTGCGAAGTCTTTCTTATTATTTTTGTTTTTCCCACTTGTATTATCTTCCCAAAATGCATTGTTGTAACATTCACGGTCAAAGTCAGTTGATTTAATGAATAATGAAGTTCATCGTCAAGATTCAATAAACCAACAATAAATGTTAACGCACAACCGTAAATCTATTGTTGTTCTAAAATCGAAATTTTGAAGTTCGAGTGATAACGAAAATCAATGGTCACTATGAGTTTAAAAAGAAAATTAAATAGATGTACAGGAAATGTGATTTTTTTTTTTCAAGCTTAGACGATGTTGTATGCTAACATTTATCACGGCTAATTGCCGTTGAGGTCTTAGACATTTTATTTTTAGTATTGAAACAATATAGTTTTACTGTTTAAGAATGTAAAAGTATCATTGATGTTAGGGTAAATTATCATTTGTACTTCATCACCCGTTTGAAAAATTTTCTTGATCCGTTTGTATATTATGATTAATGAGTTCTATATATGAACACTGAAGTTCATTGTGAGTGAGTGATTGTGAACATAAATCAACTATAATATAATATATAATATATATATGTTAAGAAATATATTAAAGGACCCACCACCCCCCTTCCCCCCCGTAAATTAAGGCTGTAGAAAAGTAAAAATAAAAATAAAATGAGCTCAAAAATAGTTTTTTTTTTTTATTTTTAGCAACAAAAATATTTTTATAAATGGCATGTTTCATGATCTCCCCCGGAACGTCCCTTCCCTCACCTTTGAACCAGTGCCGGAGGGTGAGGCGCCGTTTACCTCGCTGTACTGTACTCCTCTGTCGGTGATTTTTGTCAAAGATTACTAAGTATTCTTTCTCCATTATCTTTAATCTTGCTTCAAAAGTGAACAAAGTTGTTTTCCTTTTTTTTTTAAAAAAAAAAAAATCTTTTTTCTACATCACCGTTACTTCTGCTCTCTTCGTCAACACCTCCATTTACCATCTTTTTTTCTATTTCCTTTGACATTGTTTCTGGGACTTCTTTTAAGATCTGAGTGTATTTCACTTTACCCATCCTGCCTTATACAGGTGGTGTGTGGATCTTAAGTTATTGGATCTTGCTTTTTTTGGATCTTTGTTTTCCGGGTCTGTTTGTATCCGTTTAGGCTTGTGCAAATCTTAATCTATAAGCCTGTTTTAGTGGGTTGAATTAGCTTAGTGTGTGAGAAAAATGGAGGAGAAGAAATCGTCGGCGGTGTCTGATGTTGGCGCATGGGCTATGAACATCATTAGCTCCGTTGGAATCATTATGGCTAACAAGCAGCTTATGTCCAGCAATGGCTACGCTTTTCGATTTGGTTAGTTTTATGATTATGCTACCATTGATTGCATTTTGTTTTCTTTCCCTGTGTATAATCCCTTTTGTTTTTTGTTTTTTTGGTTTTGGTTAAGCTTAAACATACGAAACAGAGCTAGTTAATTGAATATCGAATGTAGTACGTATTAAGCTGAAGAATTTTTACGTAAATCAAAAGTAAATATCAGAATTGTTCATATTCGAATCCTCCTTTAGCGATCCAAGGATTCCATGGCCATTTAAGAGAGATTACTCCCATTGTGTTCTTCTGTATCATGATTGAGCTTACATATATTTGTTTTTGCACTGAAATGGATCAGATATTGTACTAAGGGAAAGTTGTCATTTTCGATTGGTGTTTGTTTCTATTAGTAATCCATGCATCTGGGATCCTGGATGTATCTTTTCGTTGTTTAAGACAGGGCAATTTCTCTTCTTTTTGTGATTTGATCACATCAACAATTAATTTTCACATTGTTTGTTTTATTGATTTGCTTGCATTTTCCTCCTCTATCATGGACCTGATCTAAATGGCATTTGAAGCTTCAGTTCCTTTCTGTTGTATGATAAATTTGACAAGCCTTGCATTTTTGCTTTATCAGCTACAACGTTGACTGGTTTCCATTTTGCTGTGACTGCGCTTGTTGGAATGGTGTCGAATGCTACGGGGCTTTCTGCATCAAAGCATGTACCTTTGTGGGAGCTTCTCTGGTTCTCAATAGTTGCCAACATGTCAATCACCGGAATGAACTTGAGTCTGATGCTAAACTCTGTCGGGTTTTACCAAGTATGAATTTCTATGATACCACCAACTATATATCCTTCACTATTTTGCTTTCAGTGGCCTGTGATTTGCATCACTAGAATGGTTGTTGCTTTGTGTCCTCTGTATTTTGATATAGTGGCTGCATTTTTTTCCTTTCTCATTTTGGATTAGACACATTCCTTTTTCTTGTCCAAGAAATAGATAATACTTAGGATGCTTGTTCGGTGTGACTAGAGAAAGTTCTACCATTTGGGAAACAAACAAAATTAGAAGAGATCTCCCTGCAGGTATTCACAAACATTGTTAGCTTTGGATCATCGCTACCACTGGTTGAAAAGGACTATGTTGGTTTGGTTTTATCTATTATTTATCTTTTGGTGGGGGTGGCAGAGAGAGGGAAATGAGGTACCTGCTTTCTTTATCAGAAATGTTCTGGTTTTAGTTGCCATGAGTACAAGTACTGGGAAATTTTAGAATCAAGATCTCGTTGTGGCTTTTACTGCTATGAGACGATTAATGAAAGCGCCTGATTTGTTGGCTTAATTACATGGTTGAAAAGGTGAGCAGCTGCCTGATTTGGAGCTGTCAAAGTTCTACTCGATGGGCTTCTTGAGCTTTATTAGCTTAAATACGTGTGATGTCTTATAACAGCGTGTGTCTTGTCTATATTGGAAGAAATAACATTACCACGTTGCAGGAAACTTATAAAATGGTGAAAAGACTTATAATTTTTTTGGTTTGGCGTTATCAGTTTGATTTTTTTTTGAGGGGTCGTGTGAATTGAAAACTAGAATGACATTGAGATACTTGGGCTTTGGGATTTCCTTGCACAAGTGATGGGATAAACTTTTTCCCGTAGCCCTATGTTACATTTTTTTTTTTGTCTGTTTTGTTGTTTTATTTTAAGCATGTGCTTATAATTTTTTCTGCATCCAATTAATTTGTTTTGTTTCCATTTTCTTGTGTGCAGATCTCAAAATTGAGCATGATCCCTGTTGTTTGTGTTATGGAGTGGATCCTGCATAGTAAGCACTATACGAAGGAAGTTAAATTTTCAGTCGTGGTTGTTGTAATAGGCGTTGGTGTTTGCACCGTCACTGATGTCAAGGTCAATGCTAAAGGTTTCCTTTGTGCTTGCGTGGCAGTCTTGTCGACATCTTTGCAACAAATTGTAAGGACTTCTATCTTCTCTCTTATCTTTTTAGGATGTTGTTAGCTTGAGTGACTCATTCCCTACTATAATCTTTCATATCGATCAACCCTAAAGAATTCATCCACCTTGCCTATAGTTTTTTGTAAAAATAATCCAGGGCTCGGTGCCAGGACTGTTCGATTCCATTCCTATTCATTCCAGTGTTCAAACACCATGCTAGAATTATCATACTATCTCCTGTGGAACATGAATATTCTATGGGGTGTGTGTGTATGTATGTATATGTTAGATGTTCTGACCATGCTATACTTTTGCGCGTCGTTGATGCTAACAGATATTTTTCTTTTGGCTATATAAAATTTTGTGATGCAGTCAATAGGTTCACTACAGAAGAAATACTCGATTGGATCATTCGAGTTGTTGAGTAAAACAGCTCCAATCCAAGCAGCCTCTCTTCTAGTATTGGGGCCATTTGTGGATTACTTTCTAAGTGGAAGCGTTATATTAGATTACAAATATTCCGGTGGTGCTATTGTAAGCCTTTTTTTCTTTCTGTGTTATCGTATTTTTTCCTTGATACAATAAGGGTGCTAGTGGCATCACAGTGTTTTTACTGCTGCACCATACGCGATAACATTTTTCAGAATCGATTCTAGAGATGATAATCGACTTTTATCCCGTCAATTGTGCGGAAAATCGTTATCATTTCTAGAATCGACTGTAGAAAGTCGATTGTGCCACAATGGTAGATTTAGTGATGCCACCTAAGACGCCCTCGACAATCGACTGACAGATAGTTGAAGCCGATTATCACTGTGATGCCACTAAATAATAAACAAGGATAAAGACACTTCTCGTCCCTTTTGTTTCACGATTTTCGCATCCTATGTTTCAACCCGACACTTTTACCCCTTGTCTATGCAATTTTTAGGCAGTTATTGGTACATCGAATCCACTTTCTGGGCACCACAGTGACATTCGACCTCTCCAGAGTCGAATTTAAGCTCAAAATTCAACTCTGAATATATTCGAATGTAAAATTTCGACCTCTGCAAAGTCTATTTTTGCCCGAAGTTTGGTACCCCGTAGATTCACTGTGGTGCCCATAACAATGCTCCCACTTGTTGAAGTTTAATTGGTTGGATCATGTCATACATTCCACGTTAGAGTTTTAACGCGTGGGACTTTGGACTGAATGTAAAAAAAAAAAAAAACAATACGCTAGGATAGAAGTGCAAAAATTATGAAACAAAAGGGACCAAAAGTGTTTTTATCCTTAATAAAACACTTAGTATCAATGTTGTTATGCATAATCTGTGGTGGTTGATATGATGATACACATTTTGCAGCTATTTATCCTACTATCATGTTCACTGGCGGTATTCTGCAACGTGAGCCAGTACCTATGTATCGGTCGGTTTTCAGCAGTTTCGTTCCAGGTCCTAGGTCACATGAAAACCGTATGCGTGCTGACATTGGGGTGGTTATTGTTTGATTCAGAACTGACTTTCAAGAACATAATGGGAATGATGATTGCAGTGATTGGAATGGTAGTTTATAGCTGGGCAGTAGAAGTCGAAAAGCAGGCGAACGCAAAGATTGCGCACCACGCGAAAAACAGCTTAACAGAAGAAGAAATTAAATTGCTGAAAGAAGGGGTTGTTGCTGAAGAAATTAAGAATATTGAACTCGGTGAAACTAAGGTATAATTATTAAATTTAGTGTTGTTGGATTAAATTGTTACCATATTTTTTTTTTTTTTTTTTTTTGGGTTCCCTTGATTTTGTTTGTTTCCATTAAAGATGAAGAAGATGTGATTGGAAGACTTTGAACATTATAATGTCTGATCATTCTGTCTGAAGATATGATTTTGTTATTTCTTAGGCCATTGTGGAAGCAGCAAACTCGTACTCTTTTTTTATTGATAAGTTATATTGCAGATGAAGGGTGTTTTTTTTATTTTTATTTTTAAATTCCTGTTTTCTGCCAACATTTGAGGGGTAGGAATTGTTTCAAGATATTAATTCTTGCGTGATGTATGCAGAACGAGAGGTTTTTAGATGGCAACTTTAAATGTGGAGCAATCTGTTCCCTACATTTCAAACACAGTATGAAAAACAATGGTTTAAATTGCTTTAACGAAAATTGGAAACATAACAGATGAAACCTTTGGTTTTTTTTACTTTAACATAGCAGTATGAATGATTTGATGAAGAAAATTACCAAATATTCAACTTTTTTTTTTATAACAAACATACATGTAGTAAGAAGTATTACGTTGTCAAGTTCCCTCTCAAGCAAAAGTAATGGAATGGAACAACATTATTATGTACGCTCGAGAGAACAAGAGCCGTTGCTTGCATGATATCAATATAAAGCAGTCGCAGTCGCAGTCGCAGTCCCAGTCCCAGTCCCAGATATCAAAAGCCAATGCCATTTAGGGTGACAACAATATGACGGGGAGTTGCAGCGTCTCGGTGTTCACACAACCATATTCCCTGAACCCAAAAGAAACGGCAAATGATAAATGCACAGAAAAAGTACGTAAAAACCTCACAGAAAAATGTATCTTGTGGTCGTATATTTTTACAGATGAATAAATTGTGGCTTGAGATCATTTTATGTGAACATTACAGTTCTACCGTGCATGTAACACCACCGAGAAAAAGGCCAATATTGAACACGAAAATCATATAGCACACGGGTTTAAACTTTTGGGGGTGGGTTTGGGGAGAAGGTGGGGGGTGGGGTGGGGTGGTGGGGTGGGGTTAGAAACACAATTCTTAAGTGAACAGGAAGAACATTCAAACTGGCTAAGAAGATCACAGTTCTGAATGTAATGAATGGCAATAAAGCATGCTATATAAAGGATGGTGAACTTTGGTACAATAAAAAGATATGTAAATGTACAAACGGATGATACCTGCCAAGTACCTATGTTCAGCTTTCCATCTGTAATAGGCACCCTGCACAAGTCAAGCAAATGGTATCAAATATATAGAGATATATACACACACACACACACACACACACACACACACACACACGCACGCACGCACATCAAAGCTTAACGGATCCAATGAAACAAGAAGCTATAGAGTTTCTCTTACGTGAGATTACAGCCAAACATTGATGACTTTATATGAGCAGGCATGTCATCCGGACCTGCAAAGTCACATAATTTCATATCTGTACTTCTAGTTTACTAGTAAAATAAAAACCCATCAATAACCATATTGCAGCTGATTTTGTTCACAAAACCCGTAAAGTTAACAGGGTAACCGATAAACTGGCAATACGGGTCAGAAACGTTTGGATTGTATTAAGGGGATTCTTAGAAAAGATTCTAGAGGTCCAGCTCTGTTTTGTAGGCCTTTTGGCCCCTTCGTTTACAAAAAAAAAAAGATTATTGCAGCTGAAGGTTTGAAGATTCTATAATGCTGCCCTTAATCCCACCCACCACAAAGTTGCAAATATCCTCTATTTATAGCATTTACTATTAGGGAAAAGAAAATACAAAAGAAATGATTTAATATTTCTGAAATCTCCATGGAGCAAATACTTTGCTTGCAGACAGAAAAAATTGTGGAGGAACATGGTTAGATCTTAACTAACCTTCCATAGTGTGCTTCCATGGAGCAGAATATCCCTGAAAATTGAATATGAAAACAAAATTACGCCCTCAAAAAAAGCTCATTCGACATTCAAACTATAAGAATTAAACTGACCTCAGGAACTACAATGTTCAGAAATCTCTCGGTATCTTCCCGAACATCAGAGTCATAGTTTTCGTTGATGGTCAAAGAGGCACTTGTATGCTGCACTGATGCACTCAAGAGGGAGGGGGATGAGAAAAGATCTATCTAGATACATAAAAATTTCAGGCAGTCCAGTTGCAAGATTCAAACTTACAGAAAAGATGCGCAAGACCACATTTAAATCCAGACAAGTCTTGTCCGATTTCTTTTAATATCTGTCGCAGGAAAATCCAAATTGATTAACAAAACGATTTACCCTTAAAACGAAGATAGATATAGCGTTTGACAACATGACAAAATGGTGAAAGAGCTATTTGATACCAAGTTTTTGATAACATGAAGTGCAAGGATGGTTCCCGATCAAATCGGACAAACTTAACCATAAGAACAACAATAAAGTTCGGATGTCATTTCCACCATGTGAGTCTGTTATGTGATACCTTTTTGTCACTGCACGTTGTTCTTTGAATATTTTCGTCGAGATTCAAGTATGTTAGCTACACACCCCTTTGATACATGTCCAACATTGTAAATCTTATGGCTGCCTACTAAAGTTAACCTTAAAGCGTTATAATAACTTCTTCAAGGTGGAATAAGGTACTGATGCGGTTCTTGATTTTTAACACCCTTTTTGAATCACAACGCATGTAACAATCTATATAGTATATATTCCTCTGTCAGTTTGAAGGACTAATCTATCACGAATTAGTCTTCAAAACTTGACTCAAAATCGCATAGTAATGCAAAACGTGCCCCCCCCCCTGCCTGTGTTTGTTTCTTCTAGACTCACCAAATTCGGAACATTATAAAGATATGCATTTGCAAAGATTCAGATGTCCAGCAACAATTCCTAAAAACATAAAATTCATTATAAGGTGCCCTTTAGCTTTCATTATTGCACAAAATAAGCCAAAAAAACAAACACTACAATATGCAATCGCAACAGCTCTAATATGCACACATAAAAAGGAACAACACTAAGTGATTATAAATTCAGCATGTCAGACCTCAACAAATTTAATCTTTAACAAGCAAACACTCAAATTTTTCAGCAATAAACTCTTTCCAACATAAAATCGAATATTCCGTTAGCCAGATTTTAGCATTTTGATACCAATCACCTCTTAATTGGAGAAGAAAGTTACCGATTCTGCAAAACTCAAAAAGAAAATTTAATACCTAGCTCCAACCATGTTCATTTTCACTATACAACTCCAAAAAATCCAAAGAAACGCTGCATTAAAAGCAACATAGAAGACTAAAGGTGCTTGCTTTTCCCAAAGGGTCAACAGAATTGTTAAGATAACAAGTTCTTTGGCAAAAATAAAGGAAGGCAAGCAAGACATCATAGATAGAGGCTATAAGAGAGAAAGGCCAGTAAGCCAAAAAAGAAATAAATTTTTTTTTAAAAAAAAAACCTTGGAAGTAATGAGATGACATCCTCGTCGCTGTGAAGGGATGGTAACAGTCTTTTGTGCCCATTTGGGAGCTACAGCAGTTGCAGTTCCCTTATCAATTGTCCCGCTAGACGCCATGAATTTCGGTGCCGACCAACTAGTCTTTGGAATAGAAGCTCCTCCAAACGACGAGAATAGTTGCATCTCTAACTATTAATGGATGCTTTCTGTTTAGTTTTGCGGGGAACTGATCAATTAGTTTTTCTGTTTTTGTTTAAATTTTTATTTCTTTTAGGGATCCTTAATATACTACTACTACTACTCAATTGTTGTAATAATTTCACTCCACAAAAAAATAGAGTTGATTGTGATAAGAGTTACACTTTAATCCTAGTGATGGAATGTGTAATATAAGTCGTATCAGATGTTGTGATTAAATGTATAGTGCACATATCATTTTTATAAAATAATCTGAGCCGATGCAAAATCTATCGTGACATCATACTTCAAGCTCGGGCTATGTTCAGTTTCATAAAGGTCGAAAATGAAAATTCGACCTTAGAAACATTATACTTCGGACTATGTTCAGTTTTATAAAGGTCGAAAATAAGTGTTCGATCGTTGAAAACTATTTTCAGTTTCATAAAGGTCGAAAATGAACATTCTGACTTTTAAGAAGACGAATGCTGAACTTACATTCGACTATAAGAAAAAGTCAAGTTGTTATTTACAACACATCATATCTACTTTTTAAGATACCCACGTTGACATTCGATATCTGGAAAGTCAAACGAAAACTCAACATTCGACTTTGCAAGGTTCAATTGCAATTTTCGACCTCTGTTAAGTCGAATCTAATACATCTCTAAGCTGCTTGTCGGTAGGACGTCACTACGGCCAAGCTTGGGATTGTGACGCACTTTTGATATTCGATGCAATGAAAATAGAATAATCAAACAGCAGTCGGCTAACAATTCACAAAAAGTTTCATTGAAGCCTGCCTATCTTTTGTTTCTTTCTAAGCAACTAACCAAAAACTCCAAATCCTCAGGCCTAATAACATTACAAAGCTAAAAAAAATAAAAAAAATTACACGTCAGGGGTGAAATTGGTATTTAGTAGGAGGAGGCTTCGCATTTTGGCTGCTGTGCCGCGAAGTTGAACAATTGCTGCTATGCGATTAGAAGATTTCAATGTTGGTGCTACTGCGCAAAAGGTTCAGCAAAACTGTCCAATATCTTAAGCAAGATGGGTTTAAATGTATTGCTTTAAGAATCATTCTTGAACGGTTCTTGAAGGACTCCGAAGAATACGAGTTCAAACTATTTTGCTGTTGAAAAAGCAAATGCATTTGAAAGTAGATTTCTGCAGGTCTCAATTCTGCCCAAAAAGGAAAAAGAAACATGAAGAGATAAAAGTAGACGTCGGGTGAAAATCAACTTTATCACGGTTGATTTTAGAGCTGAGAATCAACTTTCACCCAATTGATTATCACAATCGACCGGGTTAAAATCGATTCTCAGCTTTAGAATCGACTTTTGTTTCCGGTTGAAGCCGAAAACTACAACACTACAAACCTTGTTGCCATGAAAACCATTCATCTTGAAGGTATCTTTCCCACTTATCTTTAGAACCAAGGCTAGCTTCTCCTCGCGCAAGCAATAGCGAGACAATCGGTAAGGGTCGACCAGCTATGCCTGTTGCTTTCTTTAGACTCCTAATGGATTGAGATACTAATCTTGACTCAACTTGCTGTTTTGCAAGCTCCATACAGATGACCCCTGAAACAATCCACAAAATTTTTATCAGTCATGTTTAAAACCGTTGAGTTACGGTTAGTGATTCACATATTTAAACACAATGCACTCCAACATGCCCCTTGGACCTCAGGACCTCAGGTGTGAACCTATAACAAAGAGTTTGAAACAATATAGGCTATATAATGAGATTTGGTCCCACAAAATTATGCTCTGATATCATGTTGAAATACTATATCTTCCAAAAGCTTAAGCTGTTGAGGAGGCAAGTAATTTACATAATATAGACACAATGCACTTCAATAAAAAAATTACTAAGAGAAATATTTACCATGACAAAAGAAGAGGCATGCTTCGTCACCAGCTAATGAACAAGACTCTGCAAAAAACTCTTCTGCAGCAGCAAAATTCTTACTTCTAATAGCATTGAGACCTTGCACCAAATTATCTACAGCAAGCCACATATTCCGGGAATTCTTGATATCCTTGAAACAAATCTCGGGAATTAAATCAATAGCAAGACCATCGGTATCAAGCCCGTATTGTAACCCAATCAGCTTAAGACACATAAAACCGACAAGAAACTGAGTTTTGATCTGTAAGCATTTCATATACTCTTTCTTCAGGCTAACAGCATTATCTTCAACAGCAAACGCACGACATAGAAGCAAGTGAGCATAGAAGATGCAGAAGTCAGGAACATTTAGGGTTGAGGCCTTCTTTGCATACGTAATACAACCAACATGATTATGACACTGCAAGCAAACCTCAGCAGCACATAGCAGAAGCTGAAACTTCTCGTATTCGTTAGTTGTAGTATCTTGCTTTGAATACGCCGAGTTGGATAAAGCCACATCTGTTAGTCTCTTAAGTGCAGTACACATAAGAGGAGGAAACCTCTCAATGCGTGCTTTCTGCAGATAATTTAGTACAAGCAAATACCTTGCTTTGTAATTCCATGGCTCCTGATGCAAACGCCTGTAAATTTCAGGAGCCAAAATTAAAAAAATTAATGACTACAGCTAAATGTTTTCCGAGGGATGCTGCAAAAAGTTATCTTTATGACATATATCCACAATTTTCCAAGTACACCGAAGATTACGTTCACACATCAGAGTCGAGTTCCACTGTTCCAGTAGTGGATCCAAAAAAGAGGTATATATATGGGCACTGTTATTGACACCACAGTGAATCTACCGTGGCACCACTTCGGGCAAAGTTAAAACTTTACATAGGTCGAATTCGACCTCTGCAAAGTCGAATGTCGACCATAGATTCGACTTTCTAGAGGTTGAACCTCACGGTGGTGCACCGAAAGTAGATTCGTTGTGGTGCCAATAACAACTGTCCATTTATATATATATATATATATATATATGGGAGGGGTAGGGGGGGGGGGGGGAATGGGTGTGTGTGTCACCAGGGGCGGCCACACCTGGTGCTACAACGCTAGATCCGCCCCTGGTGTAATCCCAGGTTGTACAACCACTGTCGATCATTGCTGAGCTTGAGTTTTATGACAAAAAGAAACAAGACAACCGAATACTACGAATTGGAAAAATAATGCATGATATATTTAGGATAGCTGAACAATTTCAGAAGAAAAATCTCTCTAGCTTTGCTAAGGATTACGAGTAAACAAACTAATCTTAGTGGAAAAAAAAATTGGAGAGTACCTTTGCAAATGTTTGATGGGCTCAATTTCAGAGTGCAACATGTTCTGACAAGAGGTGATCGGAAATTTATCAAAACAGAACCCTGTTCTGCAGCAAGCAACTGCACCAGCACCATATATCTCAGATGTTGATTTTAATATACGGTCATTCTTGCAGTCATATAGGTCTGTGTTAAAGCACCTAGGTGCCATATGAACATCCTTTCGGTCATTGCCATATAACAAGAGATACCCAATGAGATTCCTGAAGAAAATTATGTCAAAGTTGGCATCCAAGAATGTTAGATATACGTATAAATCGATGACTGTTGAGTGAGCACTGATAATCGTTGCACTCTATCACATCGAATGACGTTATCTAGCACTAGATATGGGGAACGTGTGGCTTCAAAGTTATCACAAGTCAATTGAATTACCTCATTAAACGACTGTTAGGAAACATGTGAAGTGCTTTTCTCAAATGGCGAACTCCGTATTGTACTCCCAAGCAGTGTTTGGATGCATTCTTGACCTACAAACTCCAAAATCAGGGTCAAAAGCCACACTTATGGGAGGATTTGCAACAAAAAAAAAAAAAGTGAATTTCATGGGGACGTGAAAAAAAAAAAAAGAAAACGTGAATGGAACTTACTAATTTACAAAGTGCATAAGAATGTGAAAAGAAAAATAAGAAAACAGGAACAAGAACTTACTGATTTACCAAGTGCAATTAAGCAGTGCATTGAAGTGACGTCTTCCTCCGATACAAGAGACTGACGACTTTCAGAAAGAACAGAATCAAGCTCAAGCTCATTACTATGATCTAGAGCATGGATAGCAGATACGACAAAACAAATTTCTGGACTCTGAAGTAACTTCTTGGGCATTTTCAATATGCTCTTCGTAGCCGTTTCTTGCCCAGAAATGTAGTAAATCAATCTGGTAATAAAACTTGTTGAAATGGCAGCGAATTTAGGTTCCATGGATAAAATGCCTGCAGCAATTGACCTAACTGCAGACAGCGCCATATCGTTCTTACCGAGTTGCCACAAACAAATGGCATACATTTGCAAACCCTCCGGGTCGAGCACACCTAGTACAAGAGTAACAAAATGAATCATAAATAATAACTGCATGGTGATAAGCAAAGAAAAGAGCATAATAACACAAATCTCTCTCTCTCTCTCTCTCTCCCCCCCCCCCCCCCCCCCCCCCCTCTTTTTTTCTTCCGCAAATCCACTTGATAATAGAAAAAATAGAAATTCCACTAATATTGCCATATACAATTATCGAACATGACTATTCGAGGTGGATTAAAGTATACTTTTTTCTGTGATAGTGAATTATGCATAGAGTCGGTAAAGAATATCAATCAACTAACAGAGAGACACACACCTTCTTTCATTAAAACTTCACATTCCTGAACAGCATCACTTGCATTATTGGCCTGAATCAAAGTGTAATCTTAAGGTCAAAGGAAAGAAAAGCACCAGAATAATTTGAAGCAAGGATTGCAGCACTGATATGTATACCTTACAGAGTACCCTAATCATATTATTTGATGTATCCTGCAGTGACAATTGCCCACTTTCATCAGAGGAAGAGGCCATTGCAAGACGTGCTAGCCTAAATGAGGCAATAGCATTTTGATAATCACATCGTGCTTCGCAAATTAGCCCGTACAAATTGTGAGATTCGGGATGGTGGGGAGTACGCTGCAAGGCCTGCTGGATGGCTCTGTAAACCTGTTTTCAATGAATCTCGGATAGTCAGTGTGAAACTTTTTCAGTATTTCCTTTTAAGCATCTTAGCTTTTTGCAGAGAGAACTGAATTTTTACCTCTGAAGATGGTAGATGGCTTGAACGTAAAGCAAGCATTGCAAGGCCAATTTGGAACTCCGCAAGCTGCACAAAGAAAATGAGATTTTGGTACCAGCCCACATATATAAACAACGCATGACATAAATTAACATTTAGTTCAAAATCATAAACCCGTGAACCAGCAAATATAAGCATTAACTACCAAACAAGCAAAACATAAGACTCGGACTTAAATCAATGTTTGCCCTTGATAGCTTTTAAAAGTTCACAAATGAAAGAAAACATTTGAGAAGTACCAAACCTTGTGCATATTGATTCATTTATAAAGTGATGCAAGAAGAGCTTTGGCTTTACACGATAATCACGTCTAACCAACCTCTAGATAAGAGAAATGACATTTGACAAACTCAATCACAACAAACTCCACCACACAACGAACTATTTATCTCAATGGTAGCTAATTTTGAAATTTGTTTATCATCATGAGAGATGAAAGAGAAACATTACTGGCAGTATTTGAACGGCCTGGAGGCAGCAGTCATATGCTTCTTCTGGTTTAAGCTCCCTAGTAAAAAAATGCAGTTGTAAGATGAACTCCCCAAATAACGCATACTCCATGAGTCTTAAAATAACGCTTATCCAATGTAGGAGTCAACATACCTAACAGTAGCATCTGCCGACATACCAGCCCATGGTAAAGCAAGAGAGGGATCTATGCTCCTAGCACGATCGAATGATAATTGGGCCAGTTGCTTTTCACCAACTTGTCTATAAAACTGTAATTCCATAGAAAAAGAAAACCACCTTAAGAAAGCAAGTAAGAAATTTCAGCATCTACCAGCATACGTCCTACAACATTAAATAAAATATTTCCCATGGCTAATCACATCATGGGGGAAATTGATTGGAGCATGATATTTCCCATGGCTAATCACCAGAGTCAGCTTAAGAGAAGTAACCATAGCCGTTCAAATACATTTGATCGATACCCTGAGGGAAGAAAAGAAAAAGCTATGCGTTTTTTAACAATCCGTGTTCAAAAGTCAGATAGCCTGCTCAAAAAAATAAACAAAATTCTAGTGAATGAAAAAGTGCATGACATGTCGATAAAGAGAATCTACAACACTTTACCTTCCCAAGGTATGACCAAGCCACAGCCAAAGTAACATTCAATTGCAGTCCACGGATAAGAGCATGTTGTTTCAATACAATATTATCTGATAAACATCCTAGTGCCACCCAAAACTCGTCATTCCCACCCTCAAGCAATAAACCCCCAAAGCACATTTTTTCAGACAGCAACCTGTGGAATGAGACAAGATTAAGATACAGAACCATATACATAATATTACTTAAATGGTTATGTACGCACCAAGAGTTCATGTCTACTTTGTGACCCTCCTTCAAAGAGGTACAAAGGTCTGAGGCAATAGCAACGTCGTTATATAAATTAGCTTCCCAGGGAACCAAGTGTAGAGCTCGCTGATAAGAATTACACGCAGAAACAGCAGCTAGATAACATCTTCGTTTCCACGACAGAATTGAATCGTGCAAAATGAGCTTATCGGTATCTGAGCTCCAGCCATTCTCCATCCAGGGAAGACATTTGGCATACCTTAGCTGGCAAAGACATATGTTTCAGTTTCTTCAATTGTACCACAAACATAAAATATAAAAACGAGTTCCAGAAGGGTGATCCACAATCACCAGACTAAATTTTCAATGCTACACTAGAGAATATGAGGGAAAAACCATGTCTACCTCACACAAGAACCATTCTTAGTCATAAGAAGAATAATTCAGATAGAAAAAACACAATTACCTTTATATCTCCGTGCAGCTTCCAAATACACGGCATATTACCAGCAAGTGATGTGATTAGTGTCGCTACTTCAGAAGCCTCCTGCATGTGTTGATGAGGAAAAAACGAAAAATGTGTATAAAACAGGCATTGTTTGCTGAAAGGAAAACATCAATGCAAAAATATGACTATTGGAATTTTGTTACCACTGACCTCCAGCGATGATGCTGCCCATCCAAACGCACCCGAATTCTCGCATTCCTTTGCCAAACCAAGCAGTGAAGAAGCAAGGCCATGGAGTGCTGCTACATTTAGAGGTGAGATCCTCAAAGCATGACGGAAATGCTCAATCCCCTACATTTACAGATGAATTACACTTAAAATCTGGAAACACTTGAACGTAATAACTTCAAATCCTTCTATTTTTGTAACCTAAATTTCTTAAAGTTCATACCCATCTTTGTTGTCATGCAGTTGCTGAAAGTTTCATGCAGGGTAATCAGCTTCAAGGTTGAAGTACTAGATTATGGAAAGTTGATGCAGCCTAGTCTTACTTTATTATTTAAGTTTATCATATTTAAACTTATCTTTTGGCTGTGTAATATTTATCTGTTAAGAAGGGTAGTTTTGTCTTTTATTGGTTTTGGAGGCTTAGGGTATAAAAGCTGAGAAGTGAACTATTGTAAGCAGCTTTTGGATAATTTCATATTGTAACGTAAGAGCCGAGAGATTCAGCTTGTTCTTTTGGCACTCAAATTATAAGCTTTACATCATCTGGTTATCGGAGCCAAGTTGAAGATTTACCTTCACAAGCAAGATGACTAGCATGGATGCTAAAGGTAGCCGGATCCGCGACGGTGTTCGGGATTCGAAGATCCTATGGGATACTCCATCACGGCTTAATTAAAAGACTGCTTCTTTAGAGGCAGAAACTGATTGAGTTGTGACGGGGCTGAGACACCACCCTCTGCGTGACTGCAACCAGGTTCGGCGAGATGTTCCTCGTGTATCTGCGATTGACTTCAGCGATGGGTTTCACTACCGGAATCGCAATTTTGGAGAAGAGAACAAGTGTTTTTTCAGATCGATTTACCCACATACGATGGCTCTCCATTTGTTGTAGATCGTTGGGAGTGGGTTGATGCACTTGATGATTACTTTAAGAAGATGCAACAACCAGATGAACTAAAATGCAAAATAGCGTCGTACACTCTCGTTGAAGAAGCTGATAGTTGGTGGCAACAGTTGCAAAGGGAACGAATTGGTATAGGGAAAGCAAAGGTGTCTTCATGGCCTAGAATGAAACGTATATTGGGAAGAAGATTTTCATCCGCCAACTGTTTGATGAAAGTCCAGTCCTCTGTTTTCGATTACAAACTTGGCACTGAAGGTATGCGTAGCTACCGTGATGAGCCATACCATACCACTTCAGTCCGAGAAATGGGAGCAATTACAGATGAGGTGCAACAAATTGAAGCAACCACAACAGTTGTAGTGCAGCAGCAAATGGAAGAATGTTCAAAGGAAAGAAGTGATTGTATTGAACTTGAAGTTCTTACAACCGAAAATGTCATCTGGGAAGGGCCACATTCAGCTATCAAAGCCAAGTCAGGAGGAGTGGAAGTAGTTAAGCATCTCAAGGGTGATAACTCCACGCCTACCACATGTTTGATGAAAATCCCATGTCAACTGAATAGCAGCAGGCATAAGCAGGTTGAAGACTCTGGGATGATTTCCACTATAAGAGCTTAAGCACAGCATACCATAATTATGATGATTTTAATGTGTCCTACAACAATATATCTATATCAGCCACTTTGGGGACTCGAGCAACAGAGGATCTTGTGAAGCAAAATGAAGAGGCAACAAACCGCAATTCCGATAATACTCTGGCTTTTCACCTTGAAACTCTACTTGATGTTGCAAAAGAAGAGATACCGAGATTTCACCCATATTATGGTACATATGAAGAAACGGGAGCTACAATTGTTAAGCAAGTAGAGGAGAATAAAGTTGCAACAAAAGAATGTCTAGTGAAAACTAATGAACTCACTGATGAAAATTTGGCCATTCAAGCAACAAAGATAAAAGTTCTCACATCGAAGGAAGTCCTGGGAACTGAAATGGACACTTGTAATTCACTGAATAATGACTTGCAAGAGGAGAATGATCATGAACTTGTGGAGCTGCAGCACATACCAACCTTTGTAAGTAATAGACCCTCTCACATTCGTACTCTCATGATGTTTCATTTGTCTAAGGTGCCAACTTCGAACCTCCTACTCAAACACAAATTTCATATTGCTGGGCCCTTTTCATTCACATTCGATCCCGGAGGAAATCGTCAAACCGACATGCGAAGTGTTTGGATGTTCATTTGTGTGTTGAATAATCAAAGCTTGAACTCAGGTAACATTTATGTTGAGAAATGCCAACATTTATGTTGAGAAATGACTAGGAACCCAATCCTATGTTTTGCATACACGGGGACAATTGGTTAACCAGGGGTGCAAACTCGATTCAGGAAGCTTTGAGAAGTGGAATTTGGAAGCCTAGAGAAACGAATATACATGAGAAGATGCTAGCCAGTTACCACTTGTACTTGTTCAAGCACTCCTTTGCAGAATACTGTGGCCGTTGCACTGCATATAGAAGAAATCATTACGATGGAGGGACAAGGTTGCTGATCAGATTTAGTGCGGTTATGATTCAACTAATTGTCAACAGAAGCCTAAGACATATAATGTTTGGTGAGTGTAAGGTTTCCTATCATTCTGTTGCTAAGATTGTCTCGTTTTCTTTTGACTCGGGCGGGGTTCCATGCCCTACGATATTAATGTACTCGATGAATTATCTCATTTTTAGCCTCAACATTTCAAGGGATTGCGCTATTCCTAGGTTGCACGGACACGGATACGCGGACACGGGACACATGGATACGAGAATTTTTAAAAATATAGGATATGGATACGGGGGTTAAAATGTAAATATTAAAAATATAGGGACCAAAATGCAAATGAAAAAATATAAGGATTAAAATGTAATTAAAAAACTATAAGCACCAAAAAAAAAAAAACATTTATTCAATATTCCTAATACCCCCCAATCTACACCTCAATCTACGAGCTGGAAATGAAATTCAAAGTGAGATAGCACAAAATCGTGGCTGAAAATCGAAAAACATAAGGCTTGGAAAATCAACTTAAGGCTGTTGTTCTACCTTCTATTCAATCTCAAACTCACGTACAAGAATATGCAGAAGATTTCTAGTATTTAAAAAAATGACTTGCGATGATAGGCTTGGGCTTGACAGCAAAACGGAAGGGATGGCAGCCTTGGCAGCAGGGAACGGCGGACGGATTAGGTGGAGGCTGATCTGATTTGCTAGGGCTTGGTTAGGTGGAGGCGCAACTTCAGTTTGACGGGTGGGGAGTGGATTATGAGAAAAATGTCACAGTCCCATTTATACGAGAAACGTATCTTCCTCCCGGATACTCTCTTCCTCCCGGATACGTATCCTCATCCGTATCCGAAGTTTTCGATAATTCCGATTCAACCCCGACACGTATCCAGAGCCGTATCCGGCGTATCGGTGGCGTATCCGTGTCCTAGGCGTATCGGACACGGGTGCAGACTGAAATTTGACGTATCGGTGCATCACAGCACTCTTCCACAAAAGTGTCGTTACAACTGAACTTATGTGGCTTAGATGCAGCAGCACCATCCAAGCAAATGGTGATTCGAATTCTCACATGGTGTTCAAGGTCAAGTGTGCCAAGAGAAATCTATTATCTTGGTGTTTATGGTTTGGAAACCCATTAGGTAGTCTGGTGCATTTTATGAGGATGAATTATAGGTCTTGTATTCTTTCCTCAATTGAGATGTTTACATGTTTTATAATAGGGGTTCATTCGAGCGTGGCCGTTACTTTTCAAGATATTTTGTTCTCTTCTGGATTGAATATTAATTGTTGGGATCTACTTGCTGCTATTGGAGGTTTCATGCTGCTGTCACCCGTTGAATTAAAATATTCTCCTTATATCCAACAGAACTCAAGTGATACAGAAAACAAGCAGACTAGTGATGGTGTTTCAGGCTTGAAATCAGTCGATCATTGGATTCCCGGGGTTCAGCAGGGATTCAACAGATTTGTTTTAGAATCTTTCTCTATATTCCTAGCATATCTCTCTGTAGAGCACGAGTTCTATTTGTTCAACAATATATTGTGGGATATTTACATGAAGCATGGGAATCTTGGTTTCAAATTTTTGGCAAAAGTTGATTATGTACTGGACTTCTCAAGAAAACGTATTTCACAGAAGGCTTCTAGCATATCAAGTGTCCCCTATTTAGGCCGAGAAACCTTGGGGCAAATGTGTTCAAAAGTTTTGGCGCTGAATAAGGCATTTATCTTCAATTGTGAAAGTACTGATATTGCATCATGGAGCTGGGAAGATGGTTTCTTTCAAATCCTTAAGAAATTGGATAAGAATTTCAGGATGGTGTGGTATGATGAGAAAAATTCCAATATGTTCATCATGGCTCGGCGAAGTGTTGTTATAAATGATCCACGTGGGAATGTTTTGCGGAGAAATGGACAACTGAGAGAGTCTTTGAAAATGTTTCACAGTATGGTGAATGGGCTTGACCCACCGGTAAATCTTGATGGCGCTTGTGATGCCTATGAAATTGATTTGTCCATTTCTCAGACAAAGAGTAAAGCAGCAAGCAACCTTGCACAGTCAATTCAGCCAATGCACGAGGAGGTACAACAGAATTTGGCCAAAGCTAATGATGAGTACACGCACAAGAAGGATGCTCCCATGACGTTGCACAAACAAGAGAGGGCCAACTCGAGGACAAGTTTGTTATTTTGGGGGTGGATGGAGATGATGCAGGGTAGTCTTACTTTATTATTTAAGTTTATCATATTTAAACTTATCTTTTGGCTGTGTAATATTTATCTGTTAAGAAGGGTAGTTTTGTCTTTTATTGGTTTTGGAGGCTTAGGGATAAAAGCTGAGAAGTGAAGTATTGTAAGCAGCTTTTGGATAATTTCATATTGTAACGTAAGAGCTGAGAGATTCAGCTTGTTCTTTCGGCACTCAAATTATTAGCTTTACATCAAAAGTTCCTTCAATAGTACTAAACTATACTTGCTCTATCGAAAAAATTTGCATAGAAAGAGTAAAAGATTTGGTAAAAACTGTTAAGGTTTCTTACACTCTCATTAACAAGAAACTCCAGTGCTGGAAGCATCCATTTCACAGTAAGGAAAAGGTGGAAAGTAACTAGAAATTTCATAAGTATACGAACCTGTCTAAAAGAACCGAGCGTCACCGCAATGTTTCCACTTTCAATCAGTGCATAGATTCTAGAACCGTCTAATTCCACAGCTCGTCCATATGACTGACACAAAGAAAGCGTCTTATAAACAAATCAAACAACGCGCTATGGAAACCCATCTATGAAAAATGACAACTTTCAACTAAGCAGAGTAAGAAATCTAACATTATATCTGCAAAGGGACATGCAAGTTGATTGTTTCACAGGAATAATAATGAAACAGGAAAAAGGCAGTTATAGCAAAGGCATTTCCATATCGAGTCAAATATATATACTGTGATTAAAGAGCCATTGACATTTTTGTTCATGCTGATTGCACTATTCCATTCTCATAGAGAGTCAAAATCCTCAATCAGGATCAAGCGAAATCTCTCAGATAATACATATATTAGACAAAAAACAAGGTATCTAAACCTCATAAGCAATAAGAAAAGCTCTGAGAGTGCTCAATTATGTAATGAACAGGAGGAGAATGAAAACAGACCAATACTACCATAACAAGATGTGTGCAAATGGCAATCGTGTTAGACTACCATGCAAGAGGTAAAAATAGTCGACGTCCATGACTCCGTATAAGCTTCACACGGGAAAAACAAGAAATAAAAAATAAGACCACCTTTGTTGCGGCTGTAAACATGCCCAACCTTTGATAAGCAAGACCCAAGGCCTGAAAGTGAATGAGAAGCTCAAGAACATATAGTGAGACTAGTACAAAAAGAAGTTTACAAAAGACAAAGCAGAAAAGAGAAACTGTAAGACCTCCCATAGATCAGCACAGGTCGGATACCCACGAATAGCATGCTGAAGGCTCTGTACTGCTTCAGACCATCTCTTCTGATGCACCTACAAAACGGCAATAAATTATTCACAACACAGAAAAGGGGAACATACATACTAGTACTGTACTTTCAATGTAAGTGCAATTTTCGCAAGGGATCGTGATGTCTTTCTATGGACTCACAGGTCTCTTTATTAGTTCCTATTTGTAGTGCATGATTTTATGGAATGTAGGTAGTGGTAATGATTGATACGAGAGAAAGGAAAGCGTAATGTGTATCAATGATTCTATATAATTTTTTATACGAAACCGAGATAGTTTCCTTTCAGAAAATTCTAAGAACAGGGGAAATTAGTATCCTTTATTGTTCTGGCAGCGGGAAAAAGGGTAATACTAAATAAAAGTGATTATGAATCCAAATCCATTTTAGTTTGAACCTAATGTAAGATTTCAAACACGCCAGACGATCACCTGAAGGAAACCCAATCTGCGAAAAGCCCAAAATGCCCTTGGGGACTTGTTTGATGCTTCTTTGCATACTGCAACCTGTAAGCTCTCTTTCCCAGCTGCATCCAGCAAATTACAAACGCCTTCCCCGGCATGAAAATCGTCAGGATTGAGAGCAATGGCTCTCTGATAACACTTTATAGCCCTCTGAGAATCTACGGAAAAACGAGCATAATAATCTCCAAGGTATCTAAAAGCATCCCCATTCTCAGGGTTCAATTTAGCTGATTTCACCAGATGCTCTGCTGCTTTTGATTCTTCTCCTTGCTCCAACAATAACACTCCCTGACCCACCAAATGACACAAATTTTACGAAGCTATTCGTCAATTAGCTCTTCCTTTTTAACACAATGTAATCAATAATAATGAACTGGGTCACAACACCAAATTAACAGGGAAAAAGAAAAAACACGCAGCAAAACTGCAAAACTCTACTAACAGTCGGTCACAAACAATAATCAGCGGGAAACTTGAACATGGGGCGGGAAAGAGATTCAAAAATTACCAGATTAAAATGAAGAGATGGATCATCTGGTTGCGAGCTCAAAGATTCTACCAGCTCTTTGCACTTTTGTAGCTCCTGATGAATAAAAAACATCGTCATGATATAAAGCACCTGTTTAGTAACTTGAAAAAGAAAAAGGATAGAAAGAAGGAGAAGGAGAAGGAGAAGGAAAACGAAGAAGACATGCCATTTTTCCTTCACTTTTCTCAAGCTGTTTCCGATATCAAGATGACTGCTTTCAAGAACGGTGGCAGGACCTTCAACTGCCGATATGAACCGGGAAATTTGACACACTGTTCGTCTCTTTTTTCTTTTTCTTTTTTTTTTTTATTTGAGGGGGTACAGCGGTACACACTGTCCTGTTTTATTTTATTTTGATTTTTATAAAATTGAGACATCTATATTCAAAAAATAAAATAAAATAAGATTGAGACATTTGTTCAATTTTATTTTATTTTTAAGGATTTTTTTTTTATTGAAGGGTACTTTTAGGAAATTGTTAACGTTTTCTACCCTCAATTTATGATTTACGATGACATCATACTTTGGGTAAGATTTTTTTATTTTTTTTTAGGGGACTTTGGGTAAGATTTGATTTTATAAACATCGAGATAAAAGTCATTTAACTTATGCAAGGTCGAAACTATGTTGAATCTCCCATATCACTACACTTTGGGTAAAATTCGATTTTACATAGGCATTTAAGATCTGCAAAGTTAAATATTGATTGAATATCAATTTTAATGCCCTGAAAGTAATTTCGACGTGGTATCAATAACAATTGTATTTTAATGATCCATTTTTTTTACTTAAGTGTTTACCGGTTTAATTCTAGTATTGGATCATCGTGTCAATTTCACAAATCAAACATTTTATAAATAGGGTAAAATATATTGAAAAATCGGTACCTTTTTAGTTCACTTATTGTCTTAATTTGGGTTATAATGACAATGTTTTCCTCGCGTTTTCAATGTAAGTTATTACATTTTTCTCTCTTTTGGGGAACGCATGTTGTCCCGGCTACAATAGTTTCGTCTAATAGTCACATCTGATACCAGATGTAACGCCTCAAAACTCGTTTAGCGGTGCTATACGAGACATAAAGTATCCAATAACTATTTAAGTCGGTCATTCTCGTTAGACCTAAAATTCTAATTTCGCTATGAATTGTATATTTGAACTTTTCAGTAGAATCTAAAATCATAATTGTAATTTTGCTATGAATTGTATTTTTGAACCTTCAAGTAGAATCTCAAACCATAACTGTAATTTTGCTAGGAATAGTATATTTGAACTTTTCAGTGGAATCGCATACAATACTTAGTGAAATTCATGATGTATACATCCTATATAACATTTACAAACGAACATGGTCGAGTTCATATCTAAAAGTGTGTGTGTGTATATCCAAACCGCACTCAAAGATAGGGCATTTCCCATTTTTATAGGAACGTCCGGGTCGAAATATGGCTTTAAAATTAAGTTCCGAGTTAGTGGATGTTGCAAAAGGATAATGTTAACGTCCAACATTGTAAGGCTACATAATTTCTATCTATTAAGTAAAAAAGTAAAAATAGTTACGACTACAAGACAGTAGGATGATGTTGTACGTAGAGATATATTATGAATAAAAGGCACTTAACAAGTTTCTAAGTTGTAGTACTATTATATGAATCCGGTGGTAAGCGGATTAAATATTACTACTGATCTAAATACTAAAAACCAAAGCCGGAAATGAAAATAAAAAGCCGACTTAAAAAAGACATCCCAAATCACATCGTGTCTCTCGTCACTCCAATGCCACAACCACAACGACGACGACGACGACGACGACGAAGAAGAAGAGTTAAGGGTTTAGGGTTCACGGATAACTACTTCAACATGTGCTGGTATTGATCCTGATTCTTTGAGATCTTTCAACTGCTTCAATGCCAAACTTCTAGCTTTCTCTCCACTCTTCTTCATCTCTGTGTGGTTAGACTTGTAAACCTGTCTACGATAGGGATCAATGATAATTTTCTCAAGACAAACGGCGTTCTCCACTAAATGACTGATCGTTCAACATTGCTAACACGACCATAATAGCCCGAAAACTCAAAAACCTTGAGGCTGTGGTTTTTTGGGGACGACCTGTTTCTTTCAACCTCAATGATGGCTCTATTATCAAGACCAAACGAAAGCAACTGCATATTGCAAACGTCGTTTATCAACATCACAACATCTCATTAATTAAGCAACAATTAGACATTAATTACAAGAAGAAAACAAATCCATACATTGGCATTTTTTTTCATTTTTGTTATTTTTCATCGACACCGAAACATACATAGGAAAGACTCTTCGGTGTTGATGGTCTTAAGAAGCTAAATATAGTAAGTTAGCCATGACATTTTACAAAAACGAGTCTTTCTTGGAGCACACCTCTTCTTCAATTGCCTATAGCCTAACAAACAGATATAAAGCATAGGATATGACGGAGCCACACTGTGTGGCACTCTAAAAGTAAGAAAAAAATTAGAATACAAACATCAAGGAATCTAGGAAATCTCCTAAACAAGGTTAAAAAAAAAACACTAAAGAATATGCATGCAAACCTTATTATGGCTGATCATACAAATTAACAGCAATCGACAAAATCAATCATTAATCACTCCAGTTAACTCCTAAAGATAACAAGAATAAGAGCACCTAATCTCCCAAGTTTTTATATTTATATAAATTGGAATAAGAAAGATTCCTCAACAGGCGCAAACCAAGTCATTGCATAGAGCCATTATATGATAATACATGACGAGCTATGTAGATGTGATCATGCCACTCCAAGATGTTCACTTCTCCTCCCTCACTCCGAGAAGGAAGGATTATAAGGTTTTATGATTCTTCTGATTTATTCTTCACACACACACACACACAACAAGATTCTGTGTATTTTTACTGGTCATTAATACAGCTTTTTTAATCAGGGAAACCAAAAAAAAAACTCAGGTTACCTAATACAAGAGATTTAAAACTGTTTAGTCCTCATTTCTAGAAGTTTGAGCTTCATCCTCATACAATCATACATTTTCTCAAAATAATAAAGCAAGAAAGGAAAATTAACAGAAAAGAAGCAAAATGAAGCATCAAGCATGCAACATAACAACTGTACTAATGTACAAAAAGTAATGTAAACGACAAATAACGCATATCAAGCGGGAGGGAGGCAAATGAAACACAAAAGACATAAAAGGTAGTGCGTACCCCGACTGTAAATTCCTCGAGGCAAGGGCATGAATTTATGATTGAAATTAAGATAATCAAACTTTCATCACCAAATGTTATGACTTCGATGGCCAATCGCTTGAGTTTGGTCAGTCGATCAAGATTAGACAGCTCAATTATATCCTGTGTGAAAGAGGGAAAATAACACACACAAAAAAAAGATGGGTTAGTCTATAGCTAGAATCAGTGCAATGGGACTCTGTCAATGTGCAAATGGACAGATTAAAGTTTGTCTACTTGTACACATAGCATGTTATCTTCGGTCCGATCCATTACAACCATTTTATAATACACTCACCCAACAAGGACCACTATCAAGACACGATACCTTAAATTCCATTCCCTGTAATGCGAGAGCCTCAAGTTGAGAGTAGCATGAAGTAGCTTGAGAAAAAGAATGGCTTAGACTCAATCCAAACTTCTTTGATATGGACAACTCGACAAGCATCGGAAGGTCTGTAAGAGTTAAATCTCCAACTGATAATATCTCCAGTGAGACCAGGTTGAAGTTGGATATACTGAGAACTTCCAAATCGAAGCAGCACTTGATCTTGAGATACTTCAATGCCAAAGTAGGACCTGAAATTTCTAGATTGACCAACTTACCAGTGTCCTCCACCTCAAGTCGTTCGAGAAATGGACAATGTAAAAGAAAGAGGTTAACAGTTTCGCCAGTTACATCTACACTTTTCAACGACAAGTGTTTGAGGCACTCGAGGTCAAACTGGCCACCATTCAAATTAGCTTTCCCACTACTAAATTTGAGAAGCTGATCGGGAAAAACATAGTTAATTTCTGAACGTTTCGGTGAATCGCCACGACGTAATAAATTCAGTTCCAGACGCTGAACTTCCCTTGATAATGCAAATACCAACCAATTGTCAATGTCTTTCTGATAGTGATTATCAAGGTCACAAACGATTTCAAATGTCGACAAATATTGACCCTTGTGCCGTTGCAAGACACGGTTGACCCACGTGACATAATATAGGCATTCTTCAGAACTTATAAATGTTGCTTTCGGATCTGGTGAGCGGAAAGTAAGTACCGGCGTGTCTAGCCACAAGTTAAGCCATCGATGTGAAAGAAGGCTTGCCATTGCTACTTCCTTAAACGTTAAGAATGAAAGAATGACAAAAAGAATCTCATCCGGCAAAGAACTTAGACGATCATAGGCAATGTGCGGCTCAGATGAACACTGTTTCCAGAAAATATGTGTTATGGGAACATAAAGTAAAAATAAGATGAACTTGTCAGCAATCATATAGTTTAAAGGACAGCAAACACATAAAAAGGACTCAAATCACTCATTCCCTTCAACTTCAGATTAGCAGCATGAAACTTGCAATTTAACAGGTGCAGATAGAGTAAAAAAGAAATAGTACTAGCAATTCGGCATCAGGGAACACAAATTAGAAACTAGAAAGCAGAGGAAAAAATCAAATGCTTTGAGTAATTTAGAAGTAAGGGTTTAAGCTGATAACGAGAAGAAAGACGCATAGTTGCAGAAATTACCGTTTTAAGCTGAGAACTTGAGCAAAGATCCAAACTCTTTCCTGTTTGCTTTAAAGGTAGGCAAAGACCCAAATTCTTCCCCATGAAATTCGAAATTTCGCTAACCTTACACCCGAGAATGCCGGCTTGTAGCCTTGTACCTTTCCCTAGAATGCTGTTACAACCGGAGCAATCTGCAGAGTATATATAAATTTAAAAAAGGAAAGGAAAACAAAAATGAAGCAGCAGATAGGGGTGAACAACAAAACCGAAAACCAAATCAACTCACCGAACCAAACTGGTCCAAACGGAAAATACGTAAACCATGATTTTTTTTTGTTTGTTTTTGTATTGTAAAAACCAAACCGTGAAAAACAATGTAATTTTGGTTTTCTATGATAAAAATTGGATATATATATATGTGTGTGTGTTTGTTTATGAATATCGACACTATTAATTAAGGAGACCTTTATTTACACCACACCAATTCACTCGCGTACCACACTACTTGTGCACCACAAAAAACCGACTTTTCGTGAGTACGTTGTGAGAATCGATCACGATGAGAACCGACTTTTCGTCGGTCCCCCTCAATTATCACTATATTAAAATAACTAATATCTCAGTCTATGATCTGTTATACTTCAATCAACTACCTCACACACGTAGTTTAATTGCCATCCTAATAGGACCTATGATAAGATGAAATAAAACAGTTTACATAGTTTACATGATCATATGAATTGGAAAATATGATAATATAATGTTGCGTGTACACACACACTATATATATATATATATATATATATATATATATATATATATATATATATAGAGAGAGAGAGAGAGAGAGAGAGAGAGAGAGAGGACCTGGCGTGACATTCGAGTTATGGTGTACGGTAGATGGAGAATGAGAATCTTGTATGATTGTTGTATGAATGAAGACATGAATTCGCTGAACCGTGATGATTATCTTTCAGTGAAATATTTGTAAAAAAAGAGAGGACTAAAAACCGGAAGAAAAAAACCCGTAACCAAGTCGAACCAAACCGGACCGAATAAAATGGTTTTACCTAGCCATGATTCGATTTTGGTTTGTAAATTTTGAAACCGTAAAAAATGGTTTGGTTTTAAAAGTGGTTAAAACCCGGAAAACCGGACCATGCGCACCTCTAGCAGCAGAATATATATACTACTATTTGCCAAAATTATGGGGGAAATTGGCAAATCAGACTCAGTCAGACCCCCACTTGTGAAAAAAGTTTACTTTTTCAAAAATACGTTTTTAGGTAATATGATAATAATATTGTCGTAAAACTTCTTCTTACGGCAATAATATTGCCGTAAAATCTGTTTAACTCCATCATTATTGTCTAAACGAGTATTTAAACGCCAATATTTTTTACGACAATATTATTATCGTATTACTTAAAAACGAGTTCTCAAAAAGCGAACTTTTTTTACAAGTGAAAGGGTTACCGAACCTGATTTTCCAATTTCCCCAAATTATGGGATTGTGTAATAATACTATTTTACAAAATGTAGATAAATGTGAAATAAGTTTTAAAGAATCTTGATGAATGTAATAGATGTAAATTGTACTTTTTATCTCTTAAATTTGAACAATGAAAATTTTAAAATAAAGTTTCTAAAGCATTTACGGTAAACGTTGATAGTAATTTTTTTTAGAGGAGTAACAAATTATCACGACAAAGTTACACAAGCATTTACGGTATCTACTGCGATTGTTCTTAGAACGGTGATAGTATTTTTTTTAAAGGAGTAACAAATTATCACGACAAAGTTACACAATATAATTTTATATTATTTATCATTGTATAAGATCTATTGATTGATATCATGTATTGATTAATCGATTGATATAAGTTTCATCAGAGGATCAATAGTGTAGAAATATATTATGTCATTTTATAATGATAATTTTGACGTGAAACTAACATTTTTCAAAGTGATAAGGGCATTTAGTGGTAGAAGATTTAGGTTTTGTATTCGAGTAATGATAGAAACACAACTAAATTGACACAACATAATCTCTCATATTTGATTTTAATGAATCTCTTATCTTTTGAGGTGAGTAGTGATAATGCCACAACAAATATGCACAACAAAGTTTCACAACACACTTTTGGACCATTCATTATTATGTGGGACCTATTGATTCAAATGGTTCCAGAAAAATCAATGGTGAAAAAAGAAGTTGTGCACATTTGTTATGGAATAATCATTTCTCTTTTGAGGTAGACTCATCAAGATCGAGGATGAGAGATTACGTTGTGGCACCCATTGTATCAATATGATTGTGTCTCTCTATTATTGCTCTTTGTATTTCGATTAGTTCATTTTTAATATGCATTTGAAACAAAACATTATGGGAACGACTTATCCTCCCTCGGGAGAAGTTCTTGTGTAGTATATCCACGTGCATCTAATTGACCGGTAAACAAATCTGGATCACATAGTTTAAATTCCATTTAAAAATAAAATGTATACGGTTTACGCGTATACGCGCACTCCGCATACGAGTGCGCACCCAATAACTTTCCCTCCCTCGGGTGTTTTTGTTTAGCCGGGGACCGTTCAGAGTTGGATTTTATTTATTTTCCAATTTCAGTTATGCGATTTTTCTAATATTCCATTTGGCTGATTCCTTCAAATTCTAAGTTGGTATCTTTTCACCCTAAAAAAATTACTCCCTCCGTTCCAAAATATTTGGCGATTCTTAAAAACATGTTTATTGAGAAAGTGGTTTGATGTTATGACTCTTCGGATGCAATGACTAAAAAATCCTTATGATATAATTAATGCAGTCTTCTTTTTAACTTGTACCATAGTATTAAATAAGGGTAAAGTTGGAAAATTAGCAATAAATGCTACTTTGGAAAATATCCTGCCTCATTTATTTTGGAACAAAACATTTTGGCAATTGCCTCAATTATTTTGAAACGGAGAGAGTAGTACGTTAACCTAGTAGCGTATCTCAAGTGGTAAGCGACTTGAGAATTATTAGGAAGATCACAAATTCCCTCTAATGTGTCATTTTTTTAGGAGTAACGTGTCATGTTAAAGTGTTTTGAGTCACGCATTTACCCCTCGGTAAGAGTCATGTTATGTAGACATGATCTAGACTGAACACGGTAATTTGTCAGACCAGTTGGTTACGTAACATTCTTTTAGAGAGATAAGGGCTTGTTAGTCCGGTGGACATATTTATAGTTGTCATTCCGGTTAGTTATTTTGGTTTGATTTTGTTATTTCCTAAAACCGCGTCTGAACCACTGAGGTAAGTCTCATCGACACCCTTCATCTCTCGGCTAATAATCTCATTTCTCTCCCTAAATTACAATCCAAACAACCAAAATTAAATCCCCTCAAATCCTATCCTTTCCTTCCCCTCCCCTCCCGAATCCTTCGTTCTAAACAGGGGCTAAGGGATTGTTTGTACGTAGTATATAACATTTTATTTACAAACGAAAATGGTCGAGTTCACCTCAAAAAATGTGTGTGTGTGTATATATATATATAATGTTAACGTCCAACATTACAACACTAGATAATTTCTATTAAGAAAAAAAGTAACAATGCATAGACTACAAGACAGTAGGATGATGTTGTAAGTAAATATTATGAAGAAAAGAAAAGGCACGCGCGTACTGACGCATAAAGTGTTGAGTTTCAATTCTACTGTAACAAAAGGGCTAAAGATTGGCCATTGATTATGTTGAAGCCGGGCACTTTACAAGTTTCTAAGTTGTAGTACTATTATATCCATCCGGTAAGCGGATTAAATATTACTGATCTAAATAGTAGTAGTATAAACCAAAGCCGAAAATGAAATTAAAAAAAGATTAAACAAACATCCCAAATCACATTGTCTCGTCTCGTCGATCCAGTGCCACAACGAAGAAGAGTCAAAGGGTTTAAGGGTTCACGCATAACTACTTGAACATGACTCCAATGCCGCAATGAAGAAGAATAAGAGTTAAGGGTTTAGGGTTCACGGATAACTACTTGAACATGTGCTGGTATAGATCTAGATTTTCTTAGATCTTTCAACTGTTTCAATGCCAAACTTCTAGCTTTCTGTCCACTCTTCTTCATCTCTGTATAGTTAGACTTGTAAATTTGTCTCTGATAGGGATCAATGATAATTTTCTCAAGATATACGGCGTTCACCACCACATGACTGATCAGTTCAACGTCGCTAACACGACCAGAATAGCCCGAAAACTCAAAAACCTTGAGGCTTTGGTTTTTGGGGGACAAGCTGTTTCTGTCAACCTCAATGATGGCTCTATTACTGTGCTCTGGACCAAACCAAAGCAACTGCATATTGCAAACGTCGTTTATCAACATCACAACATCTCATTAATTAACCAACAATTGGTCATTAATTACAAGAGAAAACAAATGTCAAAAAATCTAGGAAATCTCCTAAACAAGGTAAATAGAACTAAGGAATATGCAGACCTTACTACGGCGCCTGATCATACAATCGACAATATCAATCATAAATCACTGCGGTTAACTCCTAAAGATAACAAGGATAAGAGCTCCGAGAAGGAAGGAATATAAGGTTTTATGATTCTTCTGATTTATTCTTCATAAAAAAATAAAAAATAAAAAGATTACGTTGATTTTTATCGGTCATTAATACAGTTTTTTTAATCAGAGACCTATTATATGAGATTTAAAACTGTTTAGTCCTCATTTCTAAAAGTTTGAGCTTCATCCTTTTACCATCATACATTTTCTCAAAAGAACAAAGCAAGAAAGGAAAATTAATAGAAAAAAAGGCAAAGTGAAGCATGCAACATAACAACTGTAATAATGCACAAAAAGCAATGTAAACGACAAATAAGGCATATCGTGCGAGAGGGAGGCAAATGAAACACAAAAGACATAAAAGGGAGTGCGTACCCCCAATGTAAATTCCTCGAGGCAAGGGCATGAATTTATGATTGAAATCAACATAGTCATACTTTCATCATCATATGTTATGACTTCGATGGCCAATCGCTTGAGTTTGGTCAGTCGATCAAGATTAGACAACTCAATTATATCCTGTGTGGAAGAGGGAAAGAAACACAAGAAAAAAGTTGGGTTACTCTATAGCTAGAATCGTTGCAATGGAACTCTGTCAATGTGCAAATGGACAAATTAAAGTTTGTCTAAATGTACACATAGCATGGTATCTTCAGTCCGATCCAATACACCCATTTTATAATACACTCAGCCAACAAGGACCACTATCAAGACACAATACCTCAAATTCCATTCCCTGTAATGCGAGAGCCTCAAGCTGAGAGTGGCATGAAGTAGCTTGAGAAAACGAATGGCTTAGACTCAATCCAAACTTCTTTGAAATGGACAACTCGACAAGCATCGGAAGGTCTGTAAGAGTTAAATCTCCAACTGAAGATATGTCCAATGAGACCAGGTTGAAGTTGGAGATACTGAGAACTTCCAAATCGAAGCAACACTTGATCTCGAGATACTTCAATGCCAAATTAGGACCTGAAATTTCTAGATTGACCAACTTACCAGTGTCTTCCACCTCAAGTCGTTCAAGAAATGGACAATGTAAAAGAAACATGTTAATAGTTTTGCAAGTTACATCTACACTTTTCAAACACAAGTGTTTGAGGCACTCGAGGTCAAACTGGTCACCATTCGAATTAGGTTTCCCACTATTAAATTTGAGAAGCTGATCGGGAAAAACATAGTTAAATTCGGAAAGCTTGGGCGAATCGCCATGATGTAATAAATTGAGTTCCAGATGCTGAACTTTCCTTGATAATGCAAATACCAACCAATTGTCAATGTCATATTGATATTGATTATCAAGGTCACAGACGATTTCAAATTTAGTCAAATATTGACCCCTATGCCGTTGCAAGACACGGTTGACCCACATGGCATAATATAGGGATTCCTCAGAACTTATATATGTAGCTTTCGGATATGGTGAGCGGAAAGTAAGTACAGGAGTGTCCAGCCACAAGTTAAGCCATTGACGTGAAAGAAGGCTTGTCATTGCCACTTGCTTAAACGTTAAGGACGAAAGAATGACAAAAAGAATCTCATCCGGCAGAGAACTTATACGATCAACATTGGCAATGTGCCTCTCAGATGAACGCTGTTTCCAGAAAAGATGTGTTATGGTGAGAACTAGATTCGGCATCACGGAACACAAAAATTATTACAAACTAGAAAGCAGAGGAAACAATCAAAATAAATAAATACAAATGCTTTGAGTAGCTAAGCAGTAAGGATTTTAAGCCGAGAACGAGAACGAGAACAAAGACCCATAGTTGCAGAAATTACCGTTTTAAGCTGAGAACTTGAGCAAAGCTCCAAACTTTTTCCTATTTGTTTTAGAGGTAGGCAAAGACCCAAATTGTTCCCCATGAAATTCCAAATTTCGCTAACCTTATTCCCTAGAATGCTGGCTTGTGCCTTTCCGTAGAGTGCTGTTACAACCGGGGCAATCTGCAGAGTATATAAATTTAAAAGGAAAATTAAAATCGAAGCAGCAGAATATATTTTAGCCAAAATTTTGGGATTCTGTGATAATATTACGCTCCGTAGTGGAAATTTGGACTGTGCCACATTTATTTTTTCCAAAACTGCTCACTTACATTTATTTTTCGGATGACTTATATTTTGGACCGAAGGTAATAAATAAATAAATACTTACATTTTTTTGTTATTTCAGAATCTATATTTTAAGATGAAATATTTTTCTAAACGGTGGAAAATGTTGTTGTGACACTTTGATGTGCATATTTGTTGTCGAATAATCGTTTCTCTTTTTGATACTATAGTCCATTATTTTTTGTGTTTTGTTTTTGTTTTTTTAGTTAAAGGTTGTGGATGACTGTTTTAATCTAAAATGAGAAAAAATGACAAGAAAAAAAGATAGTAGTTGAGAAGGACAAAAACACGCATGTTACTACATGTTACTCGATGTCAAAGCCTACACTTTGGCCTAACCTATTCTTGTAGAGAATGATATTGGACTCAACCCTACGAATCCTCCGCTTTCTCTTTTTACTATTGTTTGGTATATGCTTACCAATATTCTTTGACCTTCCTTTGCTCGAGATGGGTTCCACACGAACTCCATATGCAATCATATCTTTTCCAAGTGCTTCTTACTCGTTTCAATAATTAGTGTTAAAGGTTTCTCCCTTTGGCACATAGTTTTATCATCCTTATGGTTGGCTCCATCAACCACTATCTTTTTTTCTTGTCATTTCTTTTCTCATTTTATATCTTACTTTGTCCTTCTAGCCCTCGACCCCTTGTTTTTTTTTTATCTTTCCGTAAAGTCCAATTTTTTGTAAAAACCTTTGAACTTGTTTTATAAAGTTATCCTATATATTTTATTTTATTTAGTAAATGTTTTTGAACATCTTTTATTAAGCTATCTTAAATATTTCATTATTATATACTATTTCAACCGTTATTTATTTTAAACTTTATTTAGTAAACGTTTTATTATATTTAGGTTAACTAGCAAAATCCACGTGCTTTGCACGTGTTCAGTTAAATATATTGTTGATTATGCGCTTAATTTATAAAATAAATATATGTTCAATAATGATAATTATATATAGTGACTTAATGATTGGTAGAATTATTTTATTTATCTCACTCATACGTATTGAATCAAACTCGTCATTTACATTTTCATTCTTTTAAATATGATAAGCTCCCTTAAAATTATGATAAGTTTTTTATTTATAGTTATAAATCATGTATTTTATTGGGATCAAATGAAAATTTGTCTCACGTATCTTTTATATATGTAGATACTCTCTAAGTTCATTCAAACCTAAAAACATCATCAAAGAATAATGTGTCCGAAAAATTATGTAATGTTTTAATTGCGTATATTTTTATACTAACATTATATTACAACTGCAAATACTCTTTGTCAAATAATTTACTGTCAGTTAACTTTAATAATCATAAAGACATAGAATCATTATCTGGGTCATATGAGTATTGTTGAGTTCAAAAAAAATCAAGGGTTTAGCAATAATCCCATATGGGGTGCAAATCTCTTGTATATACATGTTAGGCCAAAAAATCCTCTCGATTCAACCACATTATAGGTTTGAGGCCGATTTGACATTGCTTGAAACTTACTTGGGTCGGCATGCACTTCATCCTCGAGCGTATGCACTTCATCCTCTTGTATGACATGGCCCATGTATACCACCTTGGTTTGTCCAAAAGAGCGTTTCGGAATTTAGCATAGTATTGGTTTCTTCTTCAAAACTTCTGAACCGAGTTTAAGATGTTGTGTACGTATGGGAAGCCATGTCGGGGTTGAAGATTATGATGTCACCAAAAAAATATCAACACAAACTTCCTCGAAGTAAGGTCTCAACGTCTCATTCGTACTTCTTAGGAATGTTGTCGGGGCTTTTGTGAGCCCAAATAACATCATTTTGAATTCAAATTGGCCATACGAGTTACAAAGGTGGTCTTCTTGACATCATCTTCATTCATCTAAATTTGATGGAATCCGGACCTCGAAGTTTATTTTAGAAAATATCTTTGCACTCTCTAACTCATCCAATAATTCATCAATTAGGGGAATATGGTAGCCATCTGTGACAGTTAAGTCACCCAACCTTTTTTAATCCTCACAAAATCTCCAGGTTCATCTTTCTATTTCACAAAGAGAAAAGGTGATGAAATTGGACAATTATTGTGTTGTATAATCCCCCGTTGTAACATTTGATCTACCAACTGCTCAATTTCATACTTCTGATAGTGAGCATGTCTACAAGGTTTTAGTTTCACAGGTTCAACATATTCATTCAAAGTGATGGGATGCTCGCAGCCCTTCATTGGTGAAATCCTTTGGAATTCGCAAACACCTCATGATATTCTTCTTCAACGGGAATAGGATTCGAGCTTGTTCTGTATCAAAGTGAGGCACCCAAGAGTCCATGGGTTTTCTCAAATTCATGGTAATGATTTTACTGACTTGCCATCTTAAGGTGAGTTTCTTCGTGTAACTTCTTAGCTTTATTTGTTCTACCTCATTAGTGAAAACAAGCTATTTGTCGAAGTCAAAGACCATGGGAGTGTACTTTTTCATTTAATCCACCCCTAATATCATGTCACAACCTTCAACTTGATCAATCTCACGTCTTGGTAGAACTTAACCCCTTTATGATCCATGGCAAGCCGGGACACTTAAATTCACTCATATTTTGTTTCCATCTACTATCGTGATTAACATAGGGTGAGTTGGTTATGTCACACATTGCACTTCATTGGCAGCTTACTGGTCTAAGAAAGTGTGAGATCCATCACTGTCTATGAGGATGGTAATTGCTTTTTTTCTTCAAGAGGCATGTAGTCTTAATGGTGTTAGAGGTGACCTATCTATAAAGTGTACATGGATAACTAAGTAGTCTCAGATGATCTAGAATTCCATACCATATCCTATTTATCCACTGCAATCTCTCCCCAAACTTCATCATCCCTAGCTAATAGAAAGCGTATGTGTTTCTGCTCGCACACATGACCGGGTGTGTATTTTCTTCACATTTAAAACACAACCCCTTGGCCCTCTTCTCTCGTAACTCCTTATGAGTAATTGTCTTATGTATCACTGGTTTATTCTCAAGGCATGGTATTTTATTAGTCACCTCAGTGATGAATGAGAAGAACCTAGACTGGCCAGTGTTAGTGTAATTCTTCTGCTTATGCATGTCATTCAATGCCATTATAATAGATTCTTGGCATATGGAAGCATTCATGGAATTATACATGTCCTTATGCATCATCAAACTCACCGTATACTAAATTTTCAGCTTAAGGCCTCTGATAATTCATTTGTCTCCATAAACATATGATTCTGTAACTACACAAAGCTTCTTAATGCCTCAAACTCTGATAGATATACCTTTACTGCAGTCTTTTGTCTTAGTAGATGGAATTCATCTACTGCCAGTCATAAAGACTTACCTCCAAATCGTCTCATAACTTCTTCTCTCAGTAATGCCTAATTCATACTGGAAAATTTAATCTCGGATTTCAAAACCACACATCTGCTTTTCCTCGAATATGCATTTCTATTAAACCGACTCTCTCATCATCCAAAACATCATGCATATGGAAGTATCTTTCACTATGGTGTTTCCATTCCTTAGGCTATTCTACATCAAAAGGGAGAAATCCACCAAAGGAACCTTAACTCCCGCCTCAAAATTCCCATTTTTTTTAATCTTATTTGAAGTTAGCTTCATACATATGTGACGTAGGTAGCAAGCCGTCATGAATTGATGGGTGAGTTCCAGTTTAATGAGATGACAACAAATGTGCTGGTGAAAATGTCTCACTCATACTATCAATCTTCTTTATCCACAATTATAACATAGACGTCAGAGAATCCTTCTAAGCTTGCATGGCAGCTTGATTCGTAGCTCACAGACGACCGGAACAAGTCCATTTTAGCATGCACCGCATCAATTTTCACATTACAGCCATGCACCTCCTCCATGCAAACATGAACATCTTTTTCTAACCTATTATAGTCCTTCCACAACTCATCCATTGCCTTCAAACCTGTACTTTCATCCATGGAGATTCCACAGGGGCAGGATATGGATCTAATACCAAATGTTAGTAATGATCCTAGAGCATCACTATGGAAATAGGACGTTGCAATGACAATGCCATTGATGATAAACATCATTGAAATCAACATAAGCACCACTTTACTCTATTTGTAAATGGTAAACCATATGTGGGTAAGGTGCAAACATCTTCTAAAAACGTAACCAGAGTATATGCTGTATGCAAACAATATTTTACTATGGAACAAAGTGCATGTTTAGAAAAAGAATTCTACCACGCAAATAATATTTAGGAGGAGAGAAATATATACATACCATTGTCATTTGATGTGGCGGTCATTTGAAAACAATGACATGATGTTGATGTCTTTTGGTTCTTGGTTGGATTGAAACTTGAATACAATTCGGTTCAGGATCAATTTCTTGGGGGCACCAAGTTGCTTACACCCCCTGAGGTATTCTTTAGGCTTTTAGAGAGTCACGTTCTACAATATGATGTTAATGGATGAAAGAGGTGAACAAAAAGGAGCTATGTTTGTGCCTTCAAATAGCGAGAGGCAACGGTAGTGGCCGCGTTTTATGCGGTCAAATATGCTCCCATTGCAACCGAACGAACCATACGATGCATAATTTCGGCTAATGCTTGGTAAGCCTACATGCAAAGCATTTCATGCCCAAGCATTCTTTCAAACGAACATTACCTTCGAGTTAATTCAGATATCTAAAGAAAAGTATGTCAAAATCAAGAATCAATCAATGAGCTTAAGTCCTTCTTCCACCTCATTATTGTTTTATGGATTAAAATACTACCTCCGTTCCAAAATATAAATCATTCTAGAAGTTTTCACGCAGATTAAAGAAGTGGTTGAATGTCATAAATTTGAAGATTAATGTCTAAAATGCCCCCTTGACCATAATTAATGCAACAGGAGTTAAGTAATGAAAAGTAGTTGGATTGATAATAAATTAGGGGTAAGATATAGAAAAGAGTAATAAATGTTGAATTGGTAATGTGGAATGACTTATATTGTGGGATAAATCTAAAAGTGTATGATGACTTATATTTTGGAACGGAGGTAGTAATAGTTATAAGGATAAAAGTATGACATAGCAATTGCGTGTTTGAATTCCGATAATGAAGTTTTCCGTTAAGATCCATCATGTTTGCAATTTCAAGTGCTTTATAGATGTTTGTAGTACTTGTTCATGCAAATGTGCTTCGTACTTTGCGGTTATTGATGTAGAAGCACTATGTTATGAATATCTGTCAGGTTGTTGTATTGATTTTATTAACAAAGATTCAAATACAACTGTAGTTCGTGAATAAGTGATACATCGTAATTTATGCAGAAACACTCGGTTATGAATATTTGTGCGGTAGTTGTATTGAATGTATGAAAACAACATGAAATACAATTGTATTTTATGAATAAATGATACATCGTAATTTATACAAAAGTATTTTGTTATCATGAATGAATATTTGTTACGTAGTTGTATTGAATGTATGAAAACAAAATTGCATAGCTGATTAACTAATTAATTAAACTAAATTTTAATATGGGAAACACCTCATAAAATATTGTTGGCCGTAATGTTATATTTCTATTCTTGTCTACATAAACTATTTTACGGATGTAATTATATTTAATTAAGACAAGTCTTGATTCATGAACTATTATTTAATTATTATTTTATATTATTATTTATATTTAAAATTATTATTATTTTTTGTTGGTATGTATAATTTTTTATTATTATTTTGTCGGCGGTATGTATAATTTTTTATTATTATTTTATTGGTTGTAATGTAATATTTATATTTTTTTTCTATATAAACTACTTTACAGATGAAATTATATTTAATTAAGATAAATATTAATGCATAAAATTTGTACATACTAATCGTGGATAATGATAGAAATTAAAAAAAAAAATATATGAATATCTTGCTAGAGCGATACATGTATGATTCTTCTAAAAAACACGATGCATGTATTTATGATATGCATTCCGTAAAAGTCTTGATTGAATTGTCAAACATTTTTTTTTGACTCGTTGATTCTGACCGAATTTCAGACAAATTGCTTTGGATGTTTTCGTAATTTAATTTTAGTCAGAAAATCTTTTTGACCGGTATTGAGTATGAAAAATGATTAAAATTGTGACTTGAATTGAGTCAGAATAATTTAATGTGTGAAAAGATATTCCGTTTCGGCTAATGAGATGAGATAGTGATTATTATTGATTTTTTTTTTTTTTTTGAGAAATTATTTTTTTTCAGATTGTGATTATTATTGATGTTTTTTTTCTTCTTTCAGATAATGATTATTATTGATGTTTTTCTTCTTCTTTTCGTTGTTAGTTATTACTATTATATTAGTATATTAGATCTATTTGATGTTCGGCTAATTACATGATATAGTGATTATTATTGCTGTGTGGATTGATTGATTTTCTTCCCATAACGTGTTTTCTATTTTTTATTTTTTTTATACTTTAGATTGTTTGATAATTAATGGTATTATATATATATATATTTTAAATTAATTAATTAATATTATATTTATTAACAAAATAATTATGAAAAAACTCTTTTTAGGGTAAACACCCGAGGGGGAAACACTTTTGAGGGGAAACACATTGGCTCTTTTAATATAGTTAATGATTTTGGTAAGTAGGCAGGTTGTGTAAAGTGAACAGACTATATTCGTTACTATAATTTTTTTGTGTGGTAAATACCATATCTTCATTAAACATTGTGCAGAAAATATATACAACACACGCTTCGAAAACATATGTTCACGCCTATATAACCCAAAAAAATACGATGCAAGTATAGTAACTCTTAATTCTTCCAAGGTAATTCAATTCCCTAGCCTACGAACCGCATGGGGAATGAACACTTCCACCGGGGGGGGGGGGGGCGTTGTTCTTCGTATGATGCACTCTCTGATTCCGCCAATACCAAGCGCCCATCATGATCTCACGAAAGGTGAACCTCCATAGCGTAATATCGTCTTCTCCGCGCATATCCTAGCCCAGACATGTATCTATCCATTACCGGTGGTCCATAATACCAAGGCGGTGGTATGTAGGAGCCACTACCTTTTTCCAAACGCTATAAACCCATCCACAGTCGCGACAAAGCGTGCAAAAGAGTCTCCGGGTGACTCTGGCAAGTCATGCAATTGACATCGTCCAGAATGTGTCTGTGTGTAAGCATATCTGCCGTGGGCAAAGCCTCTCGACGGAAGAGCCATAACAACATATTACCTCTTTGCGGCCGGTTAATTGCCCAAATCGCTCTCCACTTCTTCTCCTCCTCCTTTGATCCTACCTCAGTCAATTGTGCAAAATATGTGCTTGAGACGGTAAATCTTTTCGAAGCCGTAGCAAGCCATTCAATCCCCCCATCCACCGTAACATTAAAAACCTCCCTCAAGCAATTCGCAGCTACGCAAATATTCCTCCAGAGTAGGGAGCACGCCGATTTAGGCTTATCGAGGGGGCTTCCATACTTAGCTTTGAGCACCTGTACCCATAAGATATCTTTGTTCACCAAAATTTGCCATGCAACCTTGGCCAGAAGGGCGATACTCATATTACGTAACTGCCTGATTCCGAGTCCGCCCATGTTCTTCGGCAAACAAATATCCCGCCACGCTACATAATGCTTTCCCGTCTTCTTTTCATCCCCTGCCCACAGAAAAGCACTTGTTACTCTTTCCATTTTCTCAATCACAGAGTTAAGGATTTCGGGCCGTTTGCATGAAATAGTACGAAACTGTCATCAAGGCCGATTGGACAAGGATATTCGTTACTATAATTTCATATCTTTTCGAAAGCTATATTTTACTTTTTCTTCTTTGTATATTCACGGATTTTTTTCGGAACATTCGTTTTACTTAAAATTTCGCCCCCCTTAATAACAATCCTGGTTCCGACCTTGAGTTCACTCATCCGGTTGAAGCGCTTGAGTTGATAGCTATCTCTCGGGTCTTCAATATGCTTCTCTTTTGGAGTACCAATCGATTATTTTAGAAAGTGATTATGTCTTGTGTGTGCAACGTGTTCAAAATTCTAGGAACGCCTAATCCTCCCTCGGGTGTTTAGCCAGGGACTATTCATAGTTGGCGTCTTCTTCTCATTTATATTCTATTTATTATTTTGATAAGCGTAATGGCAATATCCGAGGTCACTTGCTGGCTTAGGCTAGGTTAGCTATTAGGGGTGCGTGATTGGGGAGTTGATCCCCGAGCGAATGTTTTTCTAGCTTGTAATTTGGATTCTATGCATTAATAAAGGTTTGTGCCCAAAAAAATGATGATTTTGATCGAAAATCGAATTTCACAAAAGCATTTTTTAGAAGATGAATAGTCCTCTTAGTTGTTGAGAAGGTTGCCCGAAAACAGTTTATAAGCGTACCGGTCAAATGAAAGTGTTTGTGGGAGGAGGTAACAATTCGAATTTCGCTGCGTTTTCTTTCACCTAATAATAAGTGTTCATATCATTTATAGTTTACCCTTTTTACCCCGAAAAATGAGTTGGATTGTTTTTTAAGCATGACTAGGCCGAATATGTAATTAGTCGGACCAGTTGGTCCTCTAACATTTTTTAGAGTGATAAATGGCTTCTTAGTCAAGTGGACATATTTATACTTGTCTTTCTGGTTAATTTTTTGGTTCGATTTTGTTATCTAGTCTTAACCATTAAGGTAAGGCTCATTGACAGTCTTCATCTCTCGGCTAATCATCTCATTTCTCTCCCTCAATTACAATCCAAACAACCAAAATTAAATCCCCTCAAATCCTATCCTTTCTTTCCCTCCCAAATCCTTCGTTCCAAATAGCGGCTACGGGATTGTTTGGACCGTCATCTATCCGTCAAGTAAGAATTAATAATATAAAGATCTAATTACTGAAAACCAAACCCGAAAATGAAATAAATACCATCCCAAATCACATCATCTCGTCACTCCAATGCCACAACGAAGAAGAAAAGTTAAGGGTTTAGGGATAACTACTTAAACATGTGGTGGTATAGATCCAGATTTTCTAGATCTTTCAAGTGCTTCAATGCCAAACTTCTAGCTTTCTGCCCACTTTTCTTCATCTTTGAAGAGTTACACTTGAACAGCCATCTATCATAGGGATCGATGATAATTATCTCAAGACAAATGGCATTCTCCACTACATGATTGATCAGTTCAACGTCGCTAACACGACCATAATAACCCTTAAACTGAAAAACCTTAAGGCTTTGGCTTTTTGGGGACGAGTTGTTTCTTTCAACCTCAATGATGGCTCTATTACTCCGCTCAACATGACACCAAATCAACTGCAATTTGCAAACATCGTTTATCAACATCTCATTAAGCAACAATTGGTCATTAATTACTAGAAAATACAAATGCCAAGAAATCCCCTTTCCTTTTAAAGACAAGGGCGCAGGTTTTAAGAGCTTTAATACTGTTAATTTCTAAAAGTTTGAGAATTAACAGAAAAGAGGCAAAATGAAGTATGCTACATATAACAACTATAATAATGCACACAAAGTAATGTAAACGACAAATTAATAGTGCATATCAAGCGGGAGGGAGGCAAGTGAAACATAAAAGACATAAAAGGGAGTGTACCACTCGTGTCTCCAATGGTATCACTTCAAACATCACTTCAAACACATTTACACTTTTTCAACATTTTATAAATCAATCTACTCCTCCATACAATCCTCTTAAAATATTTTCCCCCTTCATCTTATTTCATTTAACAAACATAAATTTACAATTAACACATGATACTTTTTTACTCTATTTTTTATTTCTATTTTCGTTTTCATCATGTTCAGGTATTCAGATGAATGATTGAAAATATTTTTGCTGGCTATAACAAAAATTTAAGAAAAAATGGATGTTCTTCTGTTCTTTGTTCCCAGCAAAGATTCATATACACATTTTATTTTATTATTATTATTTCTGTTGTTGTTGAAGAACTGCTCCGGTCCTCCGATCATTTCAACTTGCTGCGCTTTGCAATTGGTTTTTTCTTTTTTTAAATAAATCATAAAGGACTTTCTGGATTAAGAAAATTACCATCACCATAATTTTTTTTGCACCATTTCTGTTTTTCATTGCTTCAAACTAAAAGACAAATGCTGCAACTAAAAGGGTTGGGGAAGAAAATGGAGAAGAGATGAAAGAAAGAATGAGTGATTTTTACTACTGTTCATATTAAATGGTTACTCCAGTTTACCAATTGGAACTAGAGGAATTTGAAGTTAAAGTAATACATCAAGTAACCATTGTAGTATTGAAGTTAATAAATTAAACTTTAAAATAGTTTTGGAGTGGTATGACAAGTATCCATTGGAGACAGTCTAAATTCCTCGAGACAAGGGCAAGAATTTATGATTGAACTCAACATAGTCATACTTTTATCACCACATGCTTCGACTTCGATGACCAATCGTTTTAGTTTGGTTAATCGATCAAGATTAGAGAACTCAATTACATCCTGTGTGGAATAGGGAAAACACACACACAAAAAAAAGACGGGTTAGTCTATAGCTAGAATTGGTGCCTTGGGACTCTGTCGGGTGTGCAAATCCCCTTTTATAGGATTAATTTAATCCATAATTAAAAATTTAATTAAATCCCTTTTAATTATTAACTTTTAGGGTAACATAAAATAGGAAAATAAATTGATTAAATTCCATTATACGCTTCTAGCTTCTTAAAATTTCGGGGTGTTACAACATATGTTATCACCAATAGGCTAAAATATATAGTTTCGTTCTATAGTCAACTACTCAGCTTTGAGGCGAGATGAACGCCTCAAAACTCGTTTAGCGGTGCTACGTGAGACATAATATATCCAATATTAAGTCCATCACTCCCATTTGGCCTAAAATTGTAATTTCGCTATGAATCGTATATTTGATATTTTCAATAGAATCTGAGACCATGATTGTAATTTCGCTATGAATTGTATATTTGAATTTGAACTTTCCGGTAGAATCTCAACCATAATTGTAATCTTGTTACGAATGGAATATTTGAACTTTTCGGTGGGGGAATCTTCTCTCATACAATAATAATTCGTGAAATTCATGCATCGTACAAACGAAAATGGTCGAGTTCACATCCAAAAGTAAACATTATATGGGGAAATTGTCAAAAAGTAGAAATACTTACAACAACTACAACAAGACAAGACAGTAGGATGACGTTTTTACGTAGACATTATGAATAAAAGGCACAAGCAAGTCTGCAGTTGTCTTTTACCAGTAATAATAAAAGATTGGCCACTGATTACTTCGAAGCCAGGCACTTGACAAGTTTCTAATTTGTACTACCATATCTATCCGGTGGACCAGCGGATCATTAAATATTACTACTGATGATCCAAATACAATAAACCAAAAGCCAAAAATGAAAATGAAGATTTAAAAACAGTCTTTCCAAATCACATCATCTCTCGTCATTCCAATGCCACAACGAAGCACAAGCGTTAAGGGTGTAGGGTTCACGGATAACTACTTCAACATGTGGTGGTATAGACCCCGATTTTCTGAGATCTTTCAACTGCTTCAATGCCAAACTTCTAGCTTCCATCCCTGTCGGGTTAGACACGCACCACGGTCCATCATAGGGATCAATGATAATTTTCTCAAGACGAACGGCGTTCTCCACTATATGACTGATCAGTTCATCGTTGCTAACACAACCATTATAGCCCGAAAACTCAAAAACCTTGAGGCTGTGGTTTTTTGGGGACGACCTGTTTCTTTCAACCTCAATGATGGCTCTTTTATCAAGACCAAACGAAAGCAACTGCATATTGCAAACGTCGTTTATCAACATCACAACATCTCATTAAGCAACAATTAGCCATTAATTACAAGAAAAAAACTAATCCAATCATTGGCATTTTTTCATTTTTGTTCTTTTTCATCCACACTGAAACATACATTCGGTGTTGATGATCTTAAGAAGCTAAATATAGTAAGTTAGCCATAACATTTTAGAAAAGAGAGATTTTCTTGGAGCACACCTCTTCTTCATTTGCCTATATAGCCTAACAAACAGAAATAAAGCATTGGAAATGATGGATCCACGCTGTGTGGCACTCTAAAAGTAGGAAAAAATTAGAATACAGACATCACGGAATCTAGGAAATCTTCTAAACAAGGTAAAAAAAACAAAAGAATATGCATGCAGACCTTATTACGGCTGATCATACAAATTAACAGCTATATAATCGACAAAATCAATCATAAATCACTGCAGCTAACTCCTAAAGATAACAAGAACAAGAGCACCTAATCTCCCAAGTTTTTTTTTTTTTGATATATATTCGAATAAGAAAGATTCCTCAACAGGCACAAACCAAGTCGTTGGTGCTTCATTACTAAAGGCAAGTATTAAGCATAGAGCCATTATATGGTAATACATGAAGAGCTATGTAGATGTGATCATGCCACTCCAAGAGGTTCAGTTCTCCTCCCTCGCTCCGAGAAGGAAGGAATATAAGGTTTTATGATTCTTCTGGTTTATTCTTCACACACACACACGCGCGGAAAAAAGAAGAAGATTCTGTGTATTTTTACTGGTCATTAATACAGCTTTTTTAATCAGGGAAACAAAAAAAACTCAGGTTGTACCTAATATAATAGATTTAAAACTATTTAGTCCTCATTTCTAGAAGTTTGAGCTTCATCCTCTAACCATCGCATCATACGTTTTCTCAAAAGAATAAAGCAAGAAAGGAAAATTAACAGAAAAGAGCAAAATGAAGAAAGCAACAAAACAACTGTAATAATGGACAAAAAGTAATGTAAACGACAAATAACGCATATCAAGTGGGAGGGAGGCAAATGAAACACAAAAGACATAAAAGGGAGTGCGTACCTCCAATGTAAATTCCTCGAGGCAAGGGCATGGATTTATGATTGAAAATAACACAGTCAAACTTTCATCACCAAATGTTCCGACTTCGATGGTCAATCGCTTGAGTTTGGTGAGTTTAGTCAGTCGATCAAGTTTAGACAACTCAATTATATCCTGTGTGAAAGAGGGAAAATAACACACAAAAACAAGATGGGTTAGTATGCAATGGGACTTTGTCAATGTGCAAATGGACAAATTAAAGTTTGTCTACTTGTACACATAGCATGGTATCTTCGGTCCTATCCATTACACCCATTTTATAATACACTCACCCAACAAGGACCACTATCAAGACACGATACCTTAAATCTCGTTATTTCCCGTAATGCGAGAGCCTCAAGCTCAGAGTGGCATGAAGTAGCTTGAGAAAAACAATGGCTTAGACTCAATCCAAACTTCATTGAAATGGACAACTCGACAAGCATCGGAAGGTCTGTAAGGGTTAAATCTCCAACTGATACTATGTCCAATGAGACCAGGTTAAAGTTGGAGATACTGAGAACTTCCAAATTGAAGCAACGCTTGATCTTGAGATACTTCAATGCCAAATTAGGACCTGAAATTTCTAGATTGACCAACTTATCAGTGTCCCCCACCTCAAGTCGTTCAAGAAATGGACAATGTAAAAGAAACATGTTAATAGCTTCGCAAGTTACATCTACATTTTTCAAGGACAAGTGTTTGAGGCACTCGAGGTCAAACTGGCCACCATTCGAATTAGCTTTCCCACTACTAAATCCGAGAAGCTGATCGGGAAAAACATAGTTAATTTCTGAACGTGTCGGCGAAGAGGCATGATGCGATAAATTCAGTTCCAGACGCTGAACTTTCCTTGAGAATGCAAATACCAACCAATTGTCAATGTCTTCCTGGTAGTGAATATCAAGGTCACAGACAATTTCAAATTTCGCTAAATATTGACCCCTGTGCCGTTGCAAGACACGGTTGACCCACGTGACATAATATAGGCATACTTTAGAACTTAGAGATGCAGCTTCCGGATCTGGTGTGTGGAACGTAAGTACCGGAGTGTCCAGCCACAAGTTAAGCCATCGATGTGAAAGAAGGCTTGTCATTGCGACTTCCTTAAACGTTAAGAACGAAAGAATGGAAAAAAGAATCTCATCCGGCAAAGAACTTAGACGATCATTGGCAATGTGCCTCTCAGATGAACACTGTTTCCAGAAAGTATGTGTTATGGTGAGAAAATAAAAGTAAAAATAAGATAAACTAGTTTAAAGGACAGCAAACACATAAAAAGGACTCAAATCACTCATTCCCTTCAACGTGAGACTTGCAGCATGAAACTTGCAATTTAACAGGTGCAATTATAGTAAAAAAAAGAACTAGTACTAGCAATTCGGCATCAGGGAACACAAATTAGAAACTAGAAAGCACAGGAAAAAAATCAAATGCTTTGAGTAATTTAGAAGTAAGGATTTAAGCTGATAACGAGAACAAAGACGCATATTTGCAGAAATTACCGTTTTAAGCTGAGAACTTGAGCAAAGATCCAAACTCTTTCCTGTGTGTTTTAGAGGTAGGCGAAGACCCAAATTGTTCCCCATGAAATTCGAAATTTCGCTAACCTTACACCCTAGAATGCTGGCTTACCTTTCCCTAGAATGCTGCTACAACCGGAGCAATCTGCAGAGTACATAAATTTAAGAAATAATGGGCCAAAACGACATGATAAGTATAAAAAAGGGCAATCAGGACAATTTTAATTTTCTATTTTTCTCCACATTCAACTTTCTAAAAATATAATTTCTAAAACATTTACGGGCAATTGTTTTTAGAACGATTATAGTATTTTTTTTTGGGGCAAATGTCCAAAAAGACACATAATAGACTTAATTAGACAAATATGATACTAAAAAATCTTATTTGGTTATAAGAACACAAAATTAATACATAGATCAAACTACTCTAGTTAATAAAAAAAACTGCACATAACTAAAATAAAAAAAAAGGAGCAAACCGGCGCCGAAAGCAAAGTTGTTTTGTTTGGTGTGCATTTTACGCTTTCGGCGACCAGGAGAGGATCTCACAGCATGGGGCTGAACAGCTTAGCCCATGATTGCTTGGCTTTTTTTGCCTAGTTTTGTATCCGTTTCTTTTTCGTTCATTAGGGGAATGAGGAATGTCCCAGCATAACTTCTAACTCGACATGGTTTATATGTTTCTTCTCGGACACTTTGAGGTTCTTCGCCTCCGGGTGATGTTCTGACCGCTTGTTTGGCGGATCTTGATTAATAAAACTCCTTCTTTAAGAAAAAAAATTGATGAAAAAATCTAAAATGACATTTGATTGTTATTGATGCAAAGTAATGAATCATTAATTTTGATGAAAAATTCTAAAATTAAATTTGATTGTTACTGTCTTAAAAAAAAATGATTGTTATTGATTATCTAAATGGATTTACATTACAAAACAAAATCTAAAATCTATGGACTTATATTTTGGGACAGATATAGTACAATTTAGTTTCATCTTGAAAAAAATAAGAATCATTTATGATCGAACCAAACTGGAATTTTTACTTATATATATATATATATATATATATATATATATATATATATATATATATATATATATATATATATATATATATATACTACATAAAATTTCATTTTGTCGATTTCGATCCAACTAAACAATTTTACATTTTTCGCGTAAAATACAATTTAAACATAGAAATATGGAAAAAAGACAAATGGAGTTTTTTTTTCGCGTAAAAAGGACGTACGCCTTATTCCACCGTAATAGTGATATTAGATTTGAGGTCGGTTAAACCGCAAAGAAAAATGGGATTTGTCTTATCAACTAATTTATATTTTCACTGTCCTGATTCCTATTTTCCCTATTTTTTGTCCTTTTAAACCACTCCTCCAAAAAAAATTAAGAAAAAAATTATGTGCATATTTTACATTAATTGAAAATTTTACCTGTTAATACATGTGTATTGACCCTCTAAATTTTATAAACATTGCCTTTTGACCCAAAATCATATTTGAAAAATTAATTTTAGTTGTCTTTTTAATCACAGAAAAAAAAATGAGGTATTGCTCTCGATTTCTGATTCACGTGACAAAATTTCTACAGCCGCCCCTGCTTATCTCTTCAAGCATCCTTGACAATGATGCGAGGGAGGAGATCCCCAACGGTACACCTTCTACGGTACACCAACCGGTGCAATATTGTGGTGCTGCCACGTTATTAAAAGACTCAGCCGCATCTTGTTTGTTTGGTTTTTACTTTTATTTTTAAGTAAAGGCCCTTTTTAATTTTGTTTTTATTTTTTTATGTACCAAAACCTATAAAACTTCGATATAAACACGGATATACAGTGTGACACGACGGCACACCTTAATTTTAAAGGCACGACACATCAACAACACATAAGAAAAACATACATAATATAAATTGATGAGTTCTATTGACACCATCATTTTACTATTGTTACCTTTTTTTTATATATAATTTTTCATTTACTTCATCACACTACCAAATCATTTTTTGGCACCACGATACGCGCGTCAGATCCACTGACGTTTCAATTCGCTAAAAACGTCAGTGAGTCTGACGTTTTCAACAACGACACATTTATACCTGTAAAATCACTGTCTGACGTTGGGATTGAAAACCAACGTCAGTTTCAATGACGCTCGTACCGCAAACGGGCGCCAGTGCCACAGACGTTGTGTTGTTTAAAATAATAAAAATATTCAATCTGGTGCCAAAGAAATTTATAGGGTGCCAAAGTAATCGTGGTGCCGATCGAAGCCGCCTATAAATTAATGCTATATGGGATACATGATATATATATATATTCCACTGGGGTCATCGGAGTCTAAAACCATATTTTTTATACAAAAAATTGCTCATGTGAGCTCACCGGAGCCTAAAATTGCAGTTTTTTAATTAACCACATAATGATATTTTTGAAACAACAAAACTACATCGTTTTGGTACTAAAAAATTTCTCAGATCTCAGTGAGGTCACCGGAACCTAAAAAACGCATTTTTTAAATTAACCACAAAATGACATTTTCTTTAACAACAATACTAATCGTTTTAAGTCTTAAAAAAATTCTCGGATCTCGGTGGGGTCACGTGACCCCACCCCAAATTACATAGATCCGCCAATGATATATATATTAGGTTTTTCAGTAAATAAAACATATAAGAAACATAAAAATATGACTATTTATTTCATTAAGTGATAAATCATTAAAAACTTGTTAAGAAAATTTAGACACATTTAATATCAAGTGATTATGCAATGTAATTATCAAATATATTTCGATGTAAATATCACTTAATATATTTAGATTAAATAATAAGTGTTGTTAATTCGACAACATCAGCGTTTTTTTTTTAGGATTGGGCAAAATTTTACTTAAAAAAAGGGAAAGAATCGGGTTTCAAGTGTGATTTGTCTTTATAGAGGTCGATGAACGACATATTTTAGTTTTGATTTAGAAAGCACCTAAAATATATATCACCATTTGATGTGTCGTGCTTTTAAAATTTAAAATTAGATATGTCACCAATATATGGTATTTGTATTGTGTTTTACAGGATTTGATTAAAAATAATAATAATAAAAAGTAAATAAGAAGGAAAAGCAAATAATAATAAAAAGCAAATAAGAAGAAAGCTAGCAGCGTTCTACTATAAGTTGGCCACAAAAAAAAAAAAAAAAAACACAAAACTTGCGGCTGAGATTCTACAATTTTAGTTGTCTTTTTAATCACAGAAAAAAAAATGAGGTATTGCTCTCGATTTCTGATTCACGTGACAAAATTTCTACAGCCGCCCCTGCTTATCTCTTCAAGCATCCTTGACAATGATGCGACGATAGCTAACTTTTTTTTTCAAGGCGGAACATGCTGAGCACAAGCCGAGTTTCTTTTGTTATTTTTTGCATTCCCATTTTATTTAAGGGGTTTTTTTTTTTTGGAAGCATAGAGTGCGGTATTTTTTCCTAGCCGCAGAATTTTCCCAAATCGGGTATGCCACACATAGGTTTTAAGGAGACAAGATTATTCTTCATCGACGTATTTCGGTATAAGAAGAAGGTCATGATATGGCTTGCTTTGTATGAACCTTTTTCCATTTCTCTTAATAAAAGGCTTCCTTTATTAAATAGAATTTTAATTTAACTATAACACGTGAGTTTGCACGTGCTTTTTTTTTAATAATAATAATAAAAGGCTTCGAAGATTGGCCACCGATTACTTTGAAGCTGGGCACTTTACAAGTTTCTAATAAGTGATAATATTTAAGTTTCTATGCAGTGACGGACGTAGGATCCGGGTAAGGAGGGACAGTAAAAAATGTAAAAAGACAAATAAAAAATTTAAGGGGGAAGGCAAACAAGATACATACTACATATATTAATATGATTTTTTCGGATTAAGAGGGTGCAGTTGCTAGCTGTATGTAGGTCCGCCACTGTTTCTATGCCATGAACATGATAAAGATAGACCCCCGGTGTACATTTTTATTCCTAGCATAGTGGAAAGAGCGAAACGCCCAAACTGCAACGATGTGTATAATATGAGCTATTTTTAGAAAACATAGATGTAATTTTGATATTTTTGCCTTTGGCGGCTTGTCAATAAATTGATCCCTTTAAAAGAGGAGGGGGGTGAACAATAATTCATCCCAGGTGGTTAGTCATTTGGGTTTACGCAGCTCAGGTGGGAAGGTCCCAAGTTCGAATCCCCCCTCCCCCATTATATTAAGGCCTTTAGGCCAGCTTTCGTCCAAGTGAAAAAAAAAAAAAAAAAAAAAAAAGAGGAGGGGGGTGGTAAATAGCCAACGTCATATCTATCCGGCATGCAAGGATTAAATAATAAAGATCTTCCCTTTAAAAAATAATAATAATAAAAGATCTAATGAATGAAATCCAAAGCCGAAAATGAAATAAAAATAATATTAGAAAAATCCAAAATCACATCGTCCGTCTCGTCAATCCAAATGTAACAAGATTAAAAAAAACATCCCAAATCTCATTGTGACGTCTCGCCACTCTAATCCCACAACGAAGAAGAGTTATGGGCATAGGGGTCACAGATAACTACATGAACATGTGGTGGTATAGATTCAGATTTTCTTGAGCTTTCACCTGTTTCAATACCGTATTTCTAGCTTTTTGTACTTTCTTCTTCATCTTAGTACGATTATACATGTTAATCGGTCTATCACATGGATCAATGGTGATTCTCTCGAGACAAACAGCATTCTCCACTATGTGAATGATCATTTCAACATCGCTAACACGACCATAATAACCTAAAAACTTGAATACCTTAAGGCTTTGGTTTTTGGGGGACAAACTATTTCTTTCAACCGGAACGACGGATCTATTAGTCCGCTCAGGATCATACCATAACAACTGCAAATCGGAAACATTGTTTATCAGCATCACAACATCTCAATAATTGATTTGGTATTAAAAATTAATGAACATGTATTGTATTACATATAAATAGTATATGAAGACTTAGGTGCTAAGCAAGTAATTAATGTAAAATATTACAAAGGGTAAATACAAAATATTGTGTAATTATTATGCGGTTTTTTCGAGATCTTCTAGAGTAGTCTCTACAGAACATCGAATGAAAAAACAAATGCTGTTAAGCGACAAAATCAATCATAAATCACTGCAATTTAACTCCAAAAGATTACATGAATAAGAGCACCTAATCTCCTAAGAATAATTATAACAAAACGAGAATAAGAAAGATTCACACAAGGTAATTTAAACGACACAACATATCAGTCGGGAGGGAGACAAATGAACCACAAAAAAGACATAAAAGGGCCGGGAGTGCGTACCGCCAATGCAAATTCCTCGAGACAAGGGAAAGAATTTATGATTGAAATTAACATAGTCATACTTTCATCACCACATGCTGCGACATTGATGACCAATCCCTTGAGTCTGGTCAGTCGATCAAGATTGGTCAATTTGGTAACATCCTGTGTGGAAGAACGGAAAAAAAACACAAGAAAAAATGGGTTAGCCTCTAGCTAGGATCGGTGCATGGGACTATATATGCCAATGTGCTACAAATTAAAGTTTGTCTACTTGTAGACATAACACGGTCTCAATGGTCTAGTCCATTACACCCGTTTTATAATAGACTCACCCCAACTTGAACCACTATCAAGACAATTAAAAGAGAAATGAAGCAACACTTCTATGGCACTGGTACCTTCAAATCCATTCCCCACAATACGAGATCCTCAAGCTGAGAGTGACATGAAGATGCTTGACATAAAGAATGGTTTGGACTGAATCGAGCGCGCTCCATTAAAATCCAAAACTCAACAAGCATCGGAAGCTCTGTAACAGTTAAATCTCTAACTGATGATATGCGCAGTGAGACCAGGTTAAAGTTGGAGATATTGAGAACTTCCAGATTGTCACAACAATAGATCATGAGATACTTCAACGCCAAATTCGGACCTGAAATTACTAGATTGACCAACTTACTAGTGTCAAACAACTCAAGTCGTTCAAGAAATGGACAATTTAGAAGGACAAAGTTGATAGCTTCGCTAGTTACTTCAACATTTTTCAAGGACAAGTGTTTGAGGCACTTGAGGTCAAACTGGCCACCGACTGAATTAGCTTTCCCACCACTAAATTTGAGAAACCGATCAGGAAATACATACTTAATTGTTGAACCTTGGGGGGAATAGCCACAATAAAATAAATTCAGTTCCAGACGTTGAACTTCTTTGATAATGCAAATACCAACCAATTGTCAATGTCTTCTGGTCGTAACTATTAAGGCCACATAAGATTTCAAATTTTGTCAAATATTGACCCTTGTGCCGTTTCAAGACATGGTTGACTCACGTGGCATAATATAGCTGTTCATTGACACTTTCCTTGAGACTTTTTAATGTAGCTTTTGGTTCTGACAAACGGCTGAAATTAAGTACCGAAATGCGCAGCCACAAGTTAAGCCAATGACGTGAAAGAGACTTGTCTTTGCCACTTCCTTAAATGTTAAGAATGAAAGAATGACAAAAAGAATCTCATCAGGCAAAGAACTTAGACGAACCTCAAAAATGCGCCTCCCATGTGAACACTGTTTCCGGGAAATAAGTGTTAATGGTGTACATTAAGAAAAATAAAATAAATTTCTTACCAATCATATAAAAAGTCCCACCACTCATTCCCTTCAGCAAATTTAACAGTCACAATATAAGAAACACAAATTACACCAAAACAATTAAATACAAAAGCTTTGAGTAACTAAGGAGCAAGGATTCCCCTGTTGCAGAATATAATCATGGATACTTCTATATGGTAATGTGTTTCGTATCTGATACGTATCGAATATCGATACACACCGAATACTTAGGATACATTTGCCAGGGACAAATTTGCTATTTCAAAAAGTAGGATACAATATATTGATTACTCATATATGTGAAGCGAAGACCACATTTAAAACTTAGTAAATACCTTCAATAATGAATTGAAGGTAAATTGATGAAACACTAAACAAACAAACACAAGGAAAACGGTACTTATGTTTTCAATATTTACATAAATGCCCCATGCATAAATATCCTGTATTTTTTGAAAATCTAGGTCCACGTATCTTGTATTTGTATATCCATACCCATATATATATCCGTATCTAGACCGCAGAAACTGCCTTTTAAGCTGAGATCGAGAACAAAGACTTAGTGTTGCAGAAATTACCGTTTTAGGCTTCAAACTTTTTCCTTTTTGTTTGAACGATAGGCAAAGACCCAAACTTTTCCCCATTAAAGCTCGAATTTCGCTAGTTCAAACACTTCCGGCCAACCGTACTCCCTATAATGCAATATATGAAAAAAGTTGCTTTGAGTTTCTACTGACACACATTGAGGATGTAAACTTAAGCCGGGGAAGAGCCCGAAAAGAAAGATTTTTAAGATTACAGAGTTTAAAAAAAAAAAAAAAAAACAAAGAACTTGAAGGATTTATAGGAATTCGGCTCCTTAATTGTATGGTGAAAGATTTGCTTCGAGATAAATAATTGGTGCATAATAATTTTGGGCGAGGCCGAGTTCGAAGTTTAGGTATGATGTGATGATGATTAATAAGAGAGCCAATTGTTTCTCATCTCCCTTAGATGTTTCCTCTTTTGCCACAATTAAATATTTTCCTATATTATAATAAAAAAAATGTAACTTATATGCCGTAGGATGGGCTACCTATTGACTTTAGGAGTTTGCCATCTGATTTGGATTGTTATCCTAATTTAAATATAAAAAATAAAATTAAACGGAAGTTATCCTAATGTTTAATCGATAGAGTTATGTGCATAATATTTAAAGGGAAGATATCCTAATTCGTAATCGATAGAGTTATGTGCTATTTAATAATGTGCAAATTAGTTATAAGTGCCGTCGTTAGAGAATTAATGATCATTTAGGACACTCCAAAATCTTATTTAGTTATAAGGACGTTCTAATTTTAAGAAGAAAAACTTATTTAGTTATAAGGACGTTCTAATTTCAGTGGATAAAGAAAAAAAATGAAGGAAGAAAAAAAAAAAAAAAGATGAAGCGCTGGAAGAAAAAAAAAATGAAGCGCTGGAAGAAAAAGATTAAAAAAAAAAAAGATGAAGTGCTAGAGCTGATGTTTGTTTGTTTTTTATTTTTTTTTATTTTTTTAAAGATGCAGTGACATTGATGTCTGAAGCAGTGACATCATTGATGTCTGATGTAGGGACATTGATGACTTATGCAGTGACATTGATGTCTGATACAAGGACATTGATGACTTATGCAGTGACATTGATGTCTGATGCAGGGACATTGATGTCCGATGCAGTGACATTGATGAATGAATGAGTGATGTAGGGACATTAAGCTAAACAAGATCGTCAAATGATTCAAGATCGTGTTAAAGAATTGAGGATTCCACAATGAATCCAATTATCGGGAGAGCACAAACAACGTGTGGCCATTCTGAAGAGTCATAGTGAAGAGTTTGTTGTTTCACCAAACTTGTACTTATCCATATTAAAAGCTCCACGTTTGGAGAAATGCAAACAAGAGCGGTAGCGGATCGATGCGATTGTTAGGTTTTATGCGGTGACATTGACGACTTATGCGGTGACATTGATGTCGATGCGGGGACATTGATGACTTTTGCGGTGACATTGATGTACGAAACGGTGACATTGATGATTTGTATTTACAATTAGATAAGCGATGCGATGATATTGATGTCACCGTATACAACTTGATACACACATTTGATAACTTTGTAAAGTAACTTTATTTCTTTGTTATCTTTAAATATTTGATTGATGTTGGTTTATTTGATTAGTGTTGGTTTAAATTTTCGATAACTTTGTAAAATAGCTGTATTTCTTTTGGTTTTTTTTGGTTTAAATGCATATTTTTACAACCAACGGTATGCATAAATTGTTACAATAACACGTCACTGCATAAATCGTTACAATAACACGTCAGTGCATAATTCGATACAATAAGATATCAGTGCATAGATCGCTACAATGAGACGTCATTGCATAAATCGCTACAATGAGATGTCACTGATCAAGGTTGTCAATGGATCGCGGCGGTCAATACATCATGGTAGCCAATGAATCACGGCGGTGAATGCATCGGGGTGGTTAATGGATCCCGGTGGCCAATGCATCCGGGTAGGTGGTCAATGCGTGACGGTGATCAATACGTCACGTCGATTTTTATGAAGAAAAAAATTGATTTTATGAATTTATTCGAAAAAATATCAAATTTGATTTTAGAATAAAGAAGACGAAAAAATATGAATTTTAGTGAAAAAATTATGATGATCCGAGTTTTAGATCAAAATATATGACCTTTAGAAATATGGTGAATTATAAAAATAAAATAAAATAAAAATAAAAAACCCACGCACACAGTAAGTTTTTTTTTGTTTGGTTATGTTTTTTTTTTAATATATTTTTTAATTACTTTGAACGCTTTTTTTTTCCTCCTTTTTTTTTTTCCTTCTTCCTCTTTATCCACTTGAAATTAGAATGTCCTTATAAATAAATAAGTTTCCTTCTTAAAATTAGAATTTCCTTATAACTAAATAAGATTTCGGAGTGTCCTATTACCCATAATAAGTTAAAAATCAGTGCTTTTAAATAATTGGCCCATTAATAATTTAGTATTTTATTTATTCACATAAAAAAAAGTATTTTATTTATTCGTTTTCAAAAAAAAAGTATTTTATTTATTCATATTATAGTCAAAATGAATGTGATAGAATAAACAAATGATTTCAATGATGATATGTACCGTGTGTAGTATTACATATATAGTACAATGATTGAGTATGAACAGAATAAATGCGTTATATTCTATAATTAATGCGGTATATTTTACAATAAATACGGAGATATTTCTAATTCGCACTCTCAAGCTGGACAGTCGGAGAGTAGGCCAAGCTTGGTGCAAAATTGCTGAAAAGGAAGGCGAGGGAGGGGCTTAGTGAGTGCATCTGCCAGCTGGTCAGAACTCGAAACATGTGTAATACGAAGATGACCCTGTTGAACTTGATCTCAGATGAAGTGAAAATCAATGGCTATTTTTGAAGGGTATGCAGAACGGAAGATTTGATCGGGGAAATTGTTGTGGGAATGGGCATTGTTAAAAGCGGAAGAAAAATCGTGCGAGGGTTCACCAATGTTAAGGCTTACGATCCCCCGCCCCAGGCTTTGATACCATAAAGAAAATGAGAATGGCACAACGGAAGACTGAACTCGCTATTTTATTGATAAATAAAAATGATACAATGCACTACTTTATATAGGAGAAATTCAATGTAAAACTATTGCCATTTTTTTATCTGATCACTCAGAGTGATTTATTTCAAACATTACTCTTATCAATAGCAACTTTATCTATTTATTTTGACATTCAACAATATCTTCGAATATATAATTGACTTTATCTTCTAATACCCTCCCTCAAACGAGGCCGGGTTTGGAGGCCGAGTTTACTTGATGATAATAATTTGGTGGTTTTTGGAGGGCATCTCCACTCCGTTCTTCCGGAGTCCATTAGTTGTTGTGATTTGGAGGGCATCTCCACCCTGGTTGTTATTCCGGAGTCCATAGTTGTGGTATTGTTGGAGGACATCTCCACTCCGGCTGTTCTTCCAGAGTCCATAGTAGTGGTATTGTAGTTGTGGTATTGTTGGAGGGCATCTCCACTCCGGTTGTTCTTCCGGAGTCCATAGTAGTGGTATTGTTCGAGATTGATTCTGGTTCTGGTTGAAGAATGATCTGATGCCGGCCTTCAAATGTGATTGATACCGTGGATCTGCATTCAAAATAGATGTAGACCGGATGGCAAAAAAAATAAATAATAGATGCTATTGACAAGACGAGTTATTTATTTTTTGAGAAAAAGAACTTTAGACCCAAAAAAAAAAACCTGAATGCAACGATGTTGCCTCCTATTTATTAAAATGTAAATATATGAATGCATCAGAAAGAGTAAAACAAAAATATATGCAGAAAGGAGATTCATTTCCTTTTGCCAAGACACGTGATAGATTTGATGATGAAAAAAAAGAAGTTTGATAATGAATACGTCCATTTTTTTTTCCTTTGTGTGTATCAATTTTAGGGTAAACTACAGTTTTGATTTATTTTTTATGTGTATCAATTTTAGGGTAATCTACAGTTTTGATTTAATTTTTATTCCTTCTCATCTTTCAAAATAATGACAATTTTTTTCCTTATTTCTTTTTTACCCTTTAAGACAACTAACATTTGACCCTACGTCGGATCCTTACGTGCCAAAAAAAGTGCACAGACAATGTATAATTATGGGACAAAAATTGTCATCATGAAAAAGTTAAAAGCTATTTCTAAGACATTAGGGTTGGTTTGGAAACGAATTCTTTCGACTTAAAACAAATCAAGAGAATAAAATATCACAAAATAAATTGAAGTAATGATCAGATTTTTTTTATTTTTTATTTTGGAACAAGTAATGATTAGAGAGATAAATTTTTTTTTTTTTTTTTTGGTATAATTTATGTAGATAAAGAAATGATTTGTGAGAAAAATTGTAATAAACTAAATTAAAAAAAAATGTAGTGGAGTGTTTGGAGAAGGTTTAATAGTATTTTATTTGTAGATGAAGAAATAATTGATAGGAGAAATTGTAAGGAATTAATGAAATGAATTAAAAAAAAAAAAAAAAAAAAGAGTAGTGGAATCAAATCGTAGGCCAAACATAACCTACAAAAATAAAAGAAATAAAAATTATCGTATTTTAATTATCTCTCAATCAATACATGAGTACTATAATATTTAACGTCAAGTTGGATCAAGACCTAATTCAATATAGAAACTCATTGCTTTGTCTTTCGTTGTAATCAATTGAAAATTTGAAACCGTAAGGGTAACGTGACACGTGAAATATGTAGAAGGGTTAAACATTAAACATTCTATGCTTCCATTTAAGTGTAACAAAAAGAAACATAGTAAGACAACAAAAAATGGTAAGACTCTCCGGTATTGATGATCTTAAGAAGCTTGCTTACTCCATTTGGCTAGCCTAACAAATGGAAATCAAACATCGTAAATGACAGTTTCATGCCGTGTTGCAAAGTGGTCTCATCACTAAAAGAAAAACCAAGCCTAAAAATTCATCGATTTAAGTACAGAACAATGATTTGCAAAGGTGCGGTTGGTAATCTTTTTTGGGGAAGGGGCCGGGGGATATGTGGAGTTGGGGACGGTGGTTTGGCAAGGACAGAAGAGACACACCATTAATGGTTTGGAAACAAAGATCTGCCACTTGAAGGGTACTTACTGTCTACCATGATTGTATATAGAGAGAGCATTAATTGAAATTATAGCCAGTCGAAAGTCCGATCTTGTAGCACAAGCACGAATGCAAACATCAAAATCCCAGTATGATTTCCCACTTAAACAGGAGAATAAACATCGAAAAGTTGAAACTCGTGAGAAAAAACTAGCGGGGGTGTTTGTATACATTTACACAAAGTAATTAACACAAATAAGGTCCTCTACTAGTGTTTACAATTCCTACCCTGGTTTCTAACGACCTACTAAATGAAGAAACTGTACGAGTATAGAAATTCTATCTTTTTATGACACAAATTCATAAAACAAAAACAAGCAAATAAAACACTCAATGGCTACACATGGAAGGAATCACATACGGCTGGCCTGGAAAAAAGAAAAATTAGTTTCACACTAAGACCCAGTCTCAGTCTCAAGATTAAACTGTAACCCTCAGCAGAATAAATTAGTTTCATAAGATAGAGTAGGACCCCAAGATATTCAGTTATCCACTGTTTCATATATATCACTTACTCACCAAAAAGTCAAGTCCCTTGAGAGTTGAGGTAATAAAGTAATCACAAATTTTATAATACAACCGTCGTTGTAGCAAGGTTGTACCAAGTGGCATACATTATTTACAACCATTCATTTCTAACCTCTCACACACGATAAAAATGTATTATGTGAAAGAAGAGTAAAAATGAGAGGCTCTAATGTATCGCCACTGATAAAAAACCGTAATTCTAAAGTAATTCTGGTGTCCAAGACTTCTAAGGTTTCCGATCATTTCATTTGTATGCATAATAAGATAGGTAAAATTAGTTCAAAACTTGAATTGTATTCATTGAATCGTGAGTAAAAATTACTGTAATTCAAAAGAATCAGGGAAGGTGTATGGTGTTTATCTATGAACCTCATGACACAACATAAATGCACAGTCCAATCTCAAGCAAATATTCTACTTCTTTTTTTACGGTCTACGCAAAGTTTTCACCAATGGTGAGGCAAAGGGGATACCCTGCTCTAGTCCCATTGTTGAGCAAGATATGAACCAGACAACTAAAAACTTAGTAAGTTAGTAACACAGCAGTGTATACTACTACATATTCACAAAAAGAAATGTGTGCGCGTGTATGTATGTCTGCATATACACGCAGATCTCAAAATAATAATGCACACGACGAAATCAAATCAATAGAAAGGGAAATTACAGTCTAATAAAAGAGGCAGCAGGAATCAGAAGCTTCCAAGTCTTCTACAAATGACGGATCTCACGCAGAGCTACCGTGCCTGGCCTGAAACTGTGTCTTTTCTTCTCTTGTTTGTGCTGGACCTTTTCATCAAACAAACAATAAACAACCATTTCCTCAGACAACAACAACAAAGACAAAAACAAAAAACTAACAGCGGCATAATAGAAAGTCAACATCAAAATTGAAGCAAGGAACAAGCTTATTAACTTGTGTGAGCAGTCCTGGATCTTCTTCTCGTCGGTGTCTATGAAAAAACAAATCAAAAAAATTTACAAATCTGCTCGTAGCTTACCTTCAAGCAGTACAAATTTCAAAAAACAAAAATCAAATTCAGGAGTTGCAAAATATGTCAGGAATCAAACCCAACTACATTATATCACCACAACCATATCAACCCTAGAATTAATGCTCCAATTGAAACACACATATAAGAATCCCGTCAAAATACAGAGAGAATAACAGTAAAGAACGGAGGAAGAGAAGAGAGAGCAGAAATTACCTACAGAAATGGCAAACCGAGCGAGGAGCGTGAGCAACAGCCGAGTAGCTTTTCTTCACGATTTCTTTTTTTATTCCGTCTCCTAGAATATCCATTCCGTTGAAATAAAAATATGTACCATTCCATTATTAAACAAACTTAAACAAACAGGTCAAAACATCAGAATCGAACATTTAGCAAATTATTGCATTCCATTCTAGACAAACAAATGAGCCATAATTGTTTCAACTTTCAAGTCCTAAATTCCAGTTGAAATTAAATAGCAAATTTATAGGGATTATTAGTACATCAAACCAATCCAACATAGGGATTATTAGTACATCAAATCAATCCAACAAGCTCTATCCCGCTGCATTGCTGGATAGAACCAGATATCTATCCAGCAAACAAGCAAGGATTAAATAGTCCCAAAATGAGAAAAATATAAAATATAAAAAAACAACAACAATAACATCAAGATATCTCAAATCACATCATCATGCCGGTCACAACAATGCCACATCAAAGAAGAACTAACGGAGAAGTAAATGAATATGTGGCGGTATAGATTCTCTAAGAGAATCAAACTGCTGCAATGCAACAGCTCTAGCCTCCTCTTCCCAGCTAGTCATACGTGTGACACGGCCAATGAGAAGTCCATCACGGGGATCAATGATGATTTTTTCAAGACTAACCGCGTTCTCCACCACACGCATGATCAGTTCAACATCGGTAGCATGACCCAGATAACCCACAAACTCAAAAACCTTCAGACTTTTGCTTTTGAGGGATGAACTGCATCTTTCAGCCTTACGGGTGGTTCTTCTACTCCGCTCAGGCTCGAACCAACGCAACTGCAAATCGCAAATATTATTAATCAGCAGCACAGCAGCAATTAGCTATTTAATTGAGTTGATTTGATGTTACACTATACTTCTGATGAGTAAGGTACCCTTCCCCCCATTACGACAAGTAAAAAACTAAATTCCAAGCAGGTTTTATCATATTTTGCAGCATCAATATTAGTGGTGTCGTTACTTCATTATCCATGTCAAGTGCCCACTTTACAAAAGGACATAAAATGGAGTGCATACCATGAATACAAATTCCTCAAGACGAGGGCAAGCATTTACGATGGAAATTAACTTAGTTAGATCGTCATCCTTAGCTCCGACAGTGATGACCAATCGCTTGAGTTTGGTTAATTGACCATAATTAGAGAGCTGAGTTGCGTCCTGTATGGAAGAGGGAAAAAAAAAAAAATCACAAAGATGGGTTAGTCAATGGTGAAGACCGGTGCAATGGGAGTTTGCCATTTTGCAAAAGGACAAATTACAACGTGTATTTGTATTCTAAACAATATCATTGTTCCGGTCCATTACACTCTCTACATAATAATAGACTCACTTGACAAGTGCCACTATCAAGCCAATAAGGCCTATCCAAGTGATAGAGTTGAGGCCCCATGACCAAAGGTTCCTGGGTTCAAATCCCAACAACATGTGTGGATTGTCAACTTTATGTGGTAATATCATTACCTTTGATTAAAAAACAACGACAACAATCAATACAAGTAAAAGCGAAATGAAGCAACGTTTTTATGGAACGGGGTACCTTCAGATGGATTCCTCTTAACGTGAAAGCCTCGAGATGAGCGAAACATGACGAAGCTTGAGATATAGAATGACTTAACACGTCGAAGGTCCCACTAATGAAGAACTCAACAAGCATTGGAAGGTGTGTAAGAGTTAAACCTCTAATTGCTGATATGTCCAGTGAGACCAGATTAAAGTTGGAGATAGAGAGAACTTTCAAATCATGACAGTACTTGATCTCGAGATACTTCAACACCAAAGTTGGATCTGAAATTACTAGATTGACCAACGCCGAGGAGCCAACCACCTCAAGTCGTTCAAGAAATGGGCAATTTAGAAGGACAAAGTTGATAGCTTCACCACTTACATCAACTCTTTTCAAAGACAACGATTTGAGGCACTTGAGGTCAGACCGTAGAAATTGGTTCTTGCCAACATCTGAATTAGCTTTCCCACTACCAAAGTTGAGAAACGGGCCAGGAAAGACATAGTTATATGCGTCACAGCCAGCAATCAATAAATTAAGCTCCAAACACTGAACTTTCTTTCCTAATGCAAATACCAACCAGCTATCAATGTCCTTCTGATTGGACCTATCAAGGTCACAGACAATTTTGAATTCCTTCAAATATTGACCCTTGTGCCGCCGCAAGACACGGTTGACCCAGTTGACATAATTTTGGCGTTCAATGTCATTTATTAGTGTACCTTTTGGAGCTGGCCCATGGAAATGAAGTACCAGAGTGTGAATCCACAAGTTCAGCCATCGGCGTGAAAGAAGGCTCGTCTTTACCACTTCCTTGAATGTTAAGAAGGACAGAATGAATAAAAGAATGTCATCCGGTAAAGAACTAATACGATCTTTGGGAAAGCGCCTCCTATGTGAACACTGTTTCAAGGAAATGAGTGTTATGGTGAGGCCATATATGAAAAATATGAGAAACTTATTAGCAATTACATAGTCCCCAGGGCAGCAAGTACAAGCAGTCACTCATGCCCTTAACAGGGGTGAAGAAATATTAACAAGTAGTGCTAGCATATAGGCATCAAGGGGCACAAATTAGATAGCATAGGAAGCGACCAAAATAAATAAATACAATGAATTGTATGACTAAGGATGCAGATTGTACATACAGCCTTTTAAGCTGAGAACGAGACGGTGTTGCAGAAATACCGTTCTCAGCTGAAAATGGGAGCAAAGATCCAAACTTTTTTCTTTTTGTTTGAGTTAGGCAAAGATCCAAACTTTTTTCTATTAGTTATAGAGGTAGGCAAAGATTAACAAAAAGTAGTGATAGAATACAGGCATCAAGGGGCACATTAGAAATCAGGGAAACGACCAAAACAAATAAATATAAATGAATTGTGTAGCTAAGGATGCAGATTGCAGATACTGCCTTATAAGCTGATAACGACAGCAAAGAATTCAGCTGAAAACAAGAGCAAAGATCCAAATTTTTTTCTTTTTGATTTAGTGGTAGGCAAAGATTCGAACTTTTTCCTTTTTGTTTTAGATGTAGGCAAAGATTAACAACAGGTAGTACTAACATATAGGCATCAAGGGCCGCAGATTAGAAAGCAGGGGAAGAGACTAAAACAAATATATACACATGAATTGCATACCTAAGAATGCAGATTGCAAATACAGCCTTTTAAGCTGAGAACTACAACAAAGACGCAGAGTTGTATAAATCACAACTTTCAGCAGAAATCGAGAGCAGAATATCCAAACTTTGTTTTTTTTTTGTTTTAGATGTAAGCAAAAATCCTAACTTTTTTCTTTTTTCTTAGGCGAAGATTAAGAAATAGTAATATATAGGCGTCAAGGCACCACGGACACAAATTAGAAAGTAGAGGAGGAAGCATATATAAATAAATACAAATGAATTGTGTAGCTAAGGAAGCAGATTGCAGAAACTGCGTTTTAAGCTAGGAACAAGAAGCAAACAGACCCTTTTTAAGCTGACAACAACAACAAAGATGCAGAGCTGCAGAAATTACCTTCTTCAGCTGAAAAGTAGAGCAAAGATCCAAACTTTTCCCCATGGAATTTGGATTTTGGTAGTACAGTCACTTCCAGCCGTACTCCAGTCAAGTTCAAATCTGTAGAAACAAAAAATCAAGAAAACACCATGAAGTTAGTATCTTTTGAGCGACGAGCTTGAATCTTCTCCTCCTCTTATTTCAGGCCCCACTGTCTACGACAAGCAAGACAAAGTGACTGGCAACAAATTTTAGCCCCCGGATCCTCCGCCAGTAATGAAAAAGGCCGGACACTTGGTGAATACTAATACAAAGTTGAAGGAAACTGAATAAAACCGAGGTGTCTCGTAAGTCGTTACCCTCTGGCGAGAAAAGAACGCAGGTTGGATGTTTCAGCTTGGATTTGGAAGCCCGAAGCCGGCTGGTACTGTCGTCCACTCGTCGTGTCCACCTAGTCGGGATAGGAATCTCGATACCTAGGAATATTGCTGCGACCGAGGCTCTACAGAATAGGTTGGGAAGATATTGGATGTATATCTACATGACTACATGCACCTAGTTATCACGAATTTTATGTTGGTCCTGGTGTAAATGATAGTTGGTGCATCAAAACTAATAAAAATCAATATTTCAAATGGACTCCTACCTATAAAAACTTTCCATCAACATTCTGGAGCGTACGTTTTAATTCTGTTTAAAAATAAATGGTGTATATTTTATCATATTAATCCACTCCGTATACGGCGCTGCACCCAATAACTTTTCGAACCGGATAAGTCGGTCTTTATTGAGTAGTTTTGACTTTTGGCTTGGTTTTTTTTTTTTTTCTTTTTTTGAAGGTTTTTCATTTTTTTCACGGCCACTAGTTTTAAGGTGGTCCAGCCGTTCAGGACCTTCAGGTTCATGTATTGGATCACCAAGTCATCAATTTGATGATTTATTATTAGTGGTTTTTTTACATGTTGGGGTCCATAAAAAGCATAAAATATCCATTGGTTGTAGTGTACCAAAAAAGATTTACATCATGACCATTATAAAATTTGTGCTTTACAGCACCAAATAGTAGCAGGTTTTTTTTTTTTTTCTAAACGAAGCCTATAGTAGTAGGTAATACACCTATGCTCACTTTTTTGGGGGTTGGGAGGAGGACATAGACATTTTTTTTTTTATCCTTAACGGGGTGCGAACCCTGATCAAATCTTCAATTTCAGGAAATTTCATTGGTGAAAAGTTTTTTCAAGTAGAAACTCATTTTAAAAAATTGAATTCATATAGATTTTGGACCACTAATTAGGATTTGCACCTGAACCAACCTAAATTTGTGCTCGAACTCGGTTACTTTCGGATTAAGGGGTCACAATATTTATCAATGGGCCAATGACTCATTAATTAGCTTTTGGCTTCGGTTTTCGAACACAAGTATAGTCGGCAATGGTGCTTCCGAATTCGAGTCTCAGGTCTCATTAAGAACAAAAATATGTGTACGTGTGTATATTTCATATCTATCAATACCCCAAAATAAATTATTAATATCGTACTTGGATGCCTTAATCCGCATTAAATGTGTGTATATATGTGCGTAAATACTTGCATAACATATACGCATGTATTTGTGTATATACATATACTCCATGTGTAACTTCTCTTTATCTGATTCCGAGTTTTTATCGATCAAAAAGAAAGAAAGAGGACGCCACGTATGTCATTGTGAAACCCTGATTTCTTATTTGAAGATATTTTTGTCTTTTTGAAATTAGGTTTTTTATAGTATTTTAAGGTAATTAATTAAGTTTAGGTTTGGAAGTTAGTTGATGTTCGAAAGGTAATCACGGTCATGCTAAATGTTTTAACATATAAGTGACGAATAACTATTAAATAACGTACTGTGTAAATTAAACAACTTCATTTGCATCTTCGCATTACAATCCATGAAAGAGGCCTATCACACTAATAACCACCTTCAATACATATAAATAACCACCTTCAAAAGGCTACCATTATTTACGGCATTCACCACCACTAAACAAAATTAAAATAAAATAAAAAAGACATGGATATATATGTTCTAACACCACATCATGTTACATGTAATAAAGCAATTCCACTTCAATAGGCAAGCTAATAGCTAATAATACTGAGCCTGTAAAAAAACAACACATATCAGAAGGAATACTGGTTACCACAGAATATTTAAGACCAAGGATCATATATAGCTAAGGAATTATATTGCTACTCTTTAATTTTGAATTTCTTGGCATGACTAACAATGATGATGCAAGAATTGTTACTGGAGAGAGCTGTGGTCTTGGTAAGTACATCCTCTGAGTCAATAGATTGTTTTCTTCCAGGAAATAATGCTAAAGCATGTTTCACATTTGGTTACGTTTTCTAAGCATCGCCAAAATCCAACAACATCAACAAAAAATTTGCAAGATGTAGTAGAGAAGTAGACCAATGACAAAACAAGTATGTTGAAACTGTCAAAATTAAAGTACACACTATATATATGGAGCTATTCATGCAATGAAAAGCAATTAGAAGTCGTAAAATTTATCCCCTTCAAAGTAGGTAAACCATGGAACACATTATACATGAAGGATGCATAAGGAAAGTTTACCCCATTCATTTGCCATTGCTGATAGAGTAGTACATTTATATTTATAATGACCAATTAAACCCACAAGGCAAAGGCCAACAAAGATAAGAGCATGGAAATGCAACAAAACTGGTAAGCAAAAGCAATGGATGTGCATGTAGTAAATGTAAGCGTCTAAGCATGATGTTTAACACTAAGTGAGATAAAAAAAAAAAAAAAAAAAAAAAAAAAACATTCTAGGTACTATCACTATTTCATAATCTTTTCAGCAACAAGGTTTAGAAAAGATATACATGTTGCATAATTAATGTACATGAACAATACAAATACTTGCTAAAACAAAAGCAATCTTATATCTTTGATTACTTTAGTACCATATACTGGGACGGACCTAGCTTGTAAAAGGCGGGGTGCATGGCCCCCATTGAGATCCGAAAATCGACGTGTTTTTATAGGTAAAAAATGTAAAAACACTATTGATGCCCTCACTCGCCTTTAGAATTTGTTCCGGGCCCCCACTAAGACTACATTAACACACACACACAAAAATTATACCAGAATATGAAAACACTGAACACACGTGAACAAACTGAATTCATGCAATATATTGTCGTCGATATATAATTCAAACCCTCTCTTGTTAAAATCTTTGTCCATTCACACCAAGTTTCAATTAGCTAACATGCTGCAGTCCCTCAATCACAATCGATTATATCCATTGTCAGCTAAAGATCTCTATCTAATATGTATCATTCTTGATTCGTTATTTCAAGTTTTTCCTTCATTTTTTGATCGAATTTTACAATTAAGTACTTTCAACTCAACTCTGATTTGATGGCAAATGAATTGCATATGGAATTTGATAGATGCATAAAATGTAGAACATGAATTCTGAAAGACTAATGGAAGGATAAGCTTGACTTTTTAAGATATTTTGTAAATCATATAAAAAATAGAAACATAGATTCATAAAGGAAAGCATTCAACGGCTTTTAACTTACGCATGTTATCTTTACATTACCAGGTCGTTGGTAACTATCCCAATCAGATGAAGACAATCCAATAAAATCTGTGATGATGTCGGATATCACCTATAGATCCAATTAGCCTCTAGAACGATTTAAACAAGAAATAAAACAATGGGGATTGTGATTTGTGAGTGATTTAGACTGAGTCTGAGAGTTAGTTTCTCTCAAGTTGCCTACGTATCCAATAGTTCAACTGGAATCAAGTCATTCGTAGTTCCTTAGGGTTGTTTAAATAGGGAGGCGTCTCGCCCCTTTTCTTGTTGGACAAGTTGCAGGATCCATAAAGCCTAAGGATTATCACGTGTTAATCTCTGATAAGAGATAATTACAACTATATTCGAATTATAAGTTTTACTTCCTACAATCAAGGGATTCTTCCCATCATTATCCCATTATGTAGCATGTGTGAATTATCACATAAGGAAAGAGCCAGACGACCTGCGCTAGGCTCCTCAGGTCGTCTCGACCTGGGCTACACGACCTGCCCTTCACTATGACCGAGCCGCCCTGCGATGGTCTAGTCGGGAAGGCATGGACAGGCCTCCTACTCGGGGTAGAGTCCTGCTACCGTGGGGCTCCTGGCCCTAAATGTTACCATCACATTCTCCTTTGTTATTTCCAAGGCGTTCTTAAGATGACACGTGGCAATGTCTACTTTTACCATCGTCAATCTGCAATATGATATAAGTTTATATCCAATCATTGTGGAAATACATAACAACAAATCATGAGGTCCCAGTATGAACATAAGCAGGGGCGGATGCACCCTTTACTTAGGGGGGGGCACTCGCCCCCCTCGGATCTGGAAAATAACACTATTATATGTATTATGTATTTTTTTTCGCCCCCCATAAAATTCATATTCATCCCTAATAATCGGATAATTAAATAAAACTTTTATCATGTAAATAAAAATACATAATTATTACCAAAGTGATACATTTTAAACAAAACAATAAGATTTGAAATGTTGGTTTACCGAAAAATCATTGTTTGTAGTGTTTGAAGTCTTTATTGATAGTAGTATAAGGGTTATTATGTTCGGATTCTATGATATATAATATTGTTTTTTTCCATTATATAACGCATAATATATAGTCAGTTTTTTCAATATACATTAGTTTTTTCTTGCCTTGCGGATCTAACGGACCAAAAAACACTACTATACATTTTTTCGATTGTAAAAAATCTTTAGAATTAACGCCCCCTCCCCCGGGATCCTGCGCGTCTGATGTGTAACATTTATATGATAAAAATTACGATGTTTTATATACGTTATCGACTATTTTTATATAAAATATAAGTAATTATAACAGATAATCTTATAAGATATTAATAGCTATGAATAAATCTAAATACTATAAAAATCTAGTAAAAATGATAAAAAGTTATAAATTTTGTACCGGGTTAATAACCGGAGTGTCGTGTCAGATTCACGTGGGTATTTTTGGTATTTTACAGACCTTAGGTAAACCAAGACCCCGAGTGATGACATTTTGTGGAGTAAAATCATATCTTTTGAAGGAATAAAGGAAGTGCCACAAGACTTAAAGTTCAAGTGGACCAATGATTCGTGACGCCATATCAAGTTATATTTTCGACGAACGAATGGCCCAGCAAAAAGGCATTTTCTGAAAAAGAAGTCTTCATGGAAGTTGTAGATCTCCTCAAGAGCTTTCCAACGCATCTTGAATTATGTCATTTGGAGATCCAGAGCTCAAGTTATGATTTTATCAAGTTTCGGATTAAGATTGGAAAAAATCTATCCGGATCGATCCGGATTTACCTCGGATCGATCCGAGGAAACATCATGATTAGACCAGCATGTGGCCCTGCAGAGAATATCCTGGGATAATATTTTTTATTCCCGGATCGATCCGGCCCTTTCTCGGATCGATCCGGCAAGGGAAAAAACTGCCTATAAATAGAGCAGTCTGCAGGCACATGAAGAGGGTACCAAATATATTTCTTTTACCTCTTTTTAGTAGTAGTAGTATGTATATATATAGGCCTTATGCCATAAATAAAGTAGTATCGTCATAATGCTCGAGAAATTATCAGAAGATCAATGTTGTTGAAGTTGTTGTAGCATCCGGAAGAATACGAACACGATTCAATCGTTGTAATCGGGTAAAATTCCTAAAGTATTTATGTTTGTTTTGTCTTTTTATCTTTTCGTATAATGTTAGTAGGCTAAATCTAATAACTAGCCAAAGTTATGTAATCGTTTTATTTCGATCTTTTCGGTAAAGGAATGTTGTCTAAGTAAAATTGAATAAAATTGAGCTAATTGAATCTTTTTCTATTGATAAAGTTTGACTTGAAAGAATTCATAATCTAATTATGAATTGACGCCTCGTAATTAAGTTATGAACTCGTTAATAGAAAAACCGGAGGGTAAAATTGGCCGAGTGAAAACGTGACAACGGAACCCAGTTTCCTACCCGGGGGCGATTTGTCCTAAAAGATGAATCTTATTAAAATTTGTACTCAAGATCGTAATAATGTTAAATTCATCGGTTTAATTGAAACTTAAACCGGAAAGTTGAATCGCCCGGCCTTGACAACCGGAGCCTTTAAATAAAATTGACCGTTTGACGAACGGAATGACTCCTTTTATTCAAAGGTAGAATCGTACTCGGGACTGTTCGGAAAAACCGTAACGATTGTGGACTTTGGACCGATGACAATGGACATATGACAATTTCACACACTATTGTGAGGACGAATTGTTAACCTTAGAGTACACCGTTTCATTTACTCAATTGAACCTAAAGATCGAGCACATTCCATTCACTGAAAAGATCGTATAAATCAATTATATAAACTTTGGCTAGTTCTCTATTAATATATTTGGCATCTATATATTTATATCTATATATATACTTTGCAACTTATGCACATCTATATATATTTATATATCTATATATATTATATTAGAATAAATTTTAATTTACGTATTTATTTTATGTTGACTAGAATAGTAGTGATCTGTGTTATAAAATTGCGGTTTAGATCGAGTTAATAAAAGCTCTTTGGTGTTTAACCACACTTAGAAGAATTACAAAGTTCCCTGAGGATACGATACTCTGACTCACCATACTAGCACTACAGTTTGACCCGATACACTGTCGGTTAAGGACTGGTATTAGCACTAGAAAAGGCCACGTCAGCTTTCTGGCGCCGTTGCCGGGGAACGACGCTAATTTCTTTTTTTGTGTCTATGGTTACTACTTGTATTAGCTCAAAATTCTCGAGAATAAGTCAACACTTTTCTTATCTCATTTCTAATTTTATTTTCGTTGGTACTTACCTTAAAGGTAAGTTACCAAAATTTTTTTTTACTACTATCAATTTAGTGTTATTTTCTATTTTCGTTAGTTGATGACCAGAAGTGGTAAGGCCCCACTCACTCCTTATAAGCCTGACATAAACACTTACGAAAGGCGATTAAGAGTAGAGAGAAAACGTGGTCATACTAGTCGGGGAAATCCCGACGAATCATCTTCAAACGAAATACGAGAATGGTCGAAATCGGTGATGAAACACCCGAACAAGGGTGGAACATGCTCTAGGGCATGGACAAAACCCCGTTAACCTTAATAATCAAAATAATAATAATAATAGAAATAATCGAATCGGAACCGAATAATCGTAACAACCCGGTAAACCCAAGGCCTATCGTGACCAAACCATAAGAAGAAATCGGACTAATAATCCCATACTTTTGCCTAATGAAGGAGCGAATAATTTCGAGATTAAATCTCATCTTTTTGGTTTAATTGACGCAAGAGCCCAATTCCTAGGAGAAGATGATGAAGATCCGCATCATCATCTCTATCTTTTTGAAGAACTGTGCAATACAGCCAAAAGTCAAGGTGCTCACAAGGAATTAACAAGGATGACTATGTTTCCTTTTTCTCTAAAAGGACGAGCCCGAGATTGGTTTATGTCTCTTCCGCATCATTCACTTACAAGTTGGGAGGAGATTCAAACTGAATTTCTGAAGCAATACTTCACTCCTGGACGGAATTTGGAATTAAAAGTCGAGGTTGCTAATTTTAGACAAGGATCTGAAGAAACGCTTGGGAATGCGTGGGAAAGATTTAAAAAATTGCTAAGAGCGTGTCCCGACCATGGTTATTCTTTAGACATGCAAATCCAGCTTTTCTGTCGTAAATTAAGAAAAGATTCACGTGCTGATGTAGATCATGCATGTGGTGGTTCTTTAATGATGAGTGAAGCTCAATTAGTTTACGATGCTATAGAAAAGATTTCCAAAAATAACAGAATGTGGGAAACCGGTTCTAGCACCGGAAAAGTAGCTTTTGCGGGAGAATGTACGTCTAATACGGAAGTTCTAGCACATTTAGAAAATTTGAGTAGGAAATTTGATGGATTACAACGAGAATAAGAACCAAGGTTCGAAAAATAGTGCACCAACCGAATACTCAAATCGGGATAAAATACCACTAGGGATTGAAGAACCAACGGGATGCTCAAGAGAGGAGGTGAGTTTTCTTCAAGAAGATAGAAATTTAAACAATGCTTATTCAAACTCGTTCAATGCTATTAGAAGAGATCACCCTACTTATCGATGGTCGAAAACCCTAGCAAGCAAGGACAACCGCCGTATCCGGTTCCATATAGGAACATGAATAATAATCAAGTTTATCAAGAAAACACATCTAATCAGAATTTACAATCATTACCTAGATCCTATCCTCAACATACCACTCAAAGTATACCAGTAACTCAAAGTTCTACTCAACCTGCGAAGGAGTTGAAAAATGGGAAAAACTAATGGAAAATATGATGGGTGTAGTATCTACTCAAGCTAAAAATATAGAAACGATGGTGACTTCTATTGGTACGATCACTAAGGACATGAGTTCAATGAAAACATCTATGAGTGGACATGATACCGGGATGAGAACGATAGAAGCCTCATTAAGGAATATGGAAGATCATTTGAGTAGGGCGGTGAACGTAATAACAATGAGACCCCAGGAGGATTACCAAGTAACACCGAAAGGAACCCAAGAGAGGTAAATGTTGTAGTTACGAGAAGTAGGAAGCTCGGTGGAAGTAATGGAGTTGAAAACCTTGGGGATAATGAAGTAGAAGATGACTTAGATGGTAGGAATGATAGAACTAAAGATGAACTTGAATTTACGATGAGGAAGAAGAAATTATAGACAACTTCTTGAAAAGAAATAAAAGTTCGGAACACGAAAGTGAAAGGGAAAATTGGGTAAAAATCCCTAAGATTCTCGAAAGATCCCATGGATAAAGATTTAAGGACTTTATTTAAGGAACATGTTAGAATGGAAAATAATGAAAACAAGGATGAAAAACGGGAAGAAATGAGGGGATCAAGTAGAGATTGATTCGGGGAACAATTTAAAAGAAAGAATTCAAGAACTGAAACATGGCGACCGAGTAATACTCAAAGGTTTAAGGAAAAAGGAAAAGAGAAACCGACAAAGGAGCCAAAGGTCATAGATTTAGAATCTTTACCTTACCCTCCTAAAGATCAAATCAAAAAGGCAAAAACTGATAAGAAGTATGCTCGTTTCCTGGACACTTTTCGTCATATTCAAGTTAATATCCCTGTTATCGAAGCTTTGATTAATATACCGGCCTATGGAAAATTTACGAAAGAAATTCGTCAAACAAGAAAAAATTAGAGGAATATGAGAATATATGCCTAAATGAAGAATGTTCCGCAATTACGCGGCATAAGTTACCACCTAAACGAAAGATCCCGGTAGTTTTACCATTCCGTGTGAAATTGGAGGATTTACGTTTAAGAAGGTCTTATGTGATCTAGGAGCGAGTATAAATCTCATGTCTTATGAGGATTATAGAAAGTTAGGCATAGGAAAGCTTACTAAGATCGAAATGACTCGCAAATGGCGGATAGATCGATTAAGTACCCTAAAGGAATTATAAAGGACATATTGGTTAAAGTAGACAAATTCTATTTTCCGGTAGACTTTGTAGTTATGGAAATGGAAGACGGTTATTCGGCGCCTCTCATTCTAGGTCGTCCATTTCTAGCTACGGGAAGAACTTTAATCGATGTTCGAAAGGAGAATTAATCTTAAGAGTCAATGAAGACGAAGTTACTTTCAATATTTTCAAAGCTATGAATCATGCATCATCGAATCATGTTCTTTTATAGAAGATATTCATTCTGTCTATGATAATCGATTACCAACTTTTGAAGACAGATTAGAAGAATGCTTAACTCTCGTCTATCTATAAAGAAGATGAGGAAGACATTGAAATGAAAGAGATAATTCTTTCTTTAGATACGAAAGTTTTACCTTTAAGCCACCATGGCATAAGTACTTGGAATTAGAACTAGAAGGACCGAGTTCTTAAATCGTCAATAGAAGATCCGCCAAAGAACCTGGACTTGAAACCATTACCTTTAAATCGAAATATGCTTTTCTTGAAACCGATAATCTATTACCGATTATTATTTCATCGGCTTTAATCGAGCAACAAGAAGATCAATTACTTAGAATGTTGAAAAAGCATAAGAAAGCTTTTGGATGGACGATTCTTGATATTCGAGGTATTAGCCCCGAGATTTGCGTTCATAAGATAATTCTGAAGGAAGATGCTAAGCCTTGTATTCAACCGCAACGCCGCCTCAACCCAAATTTGCAGTTAATTGTTAAGAAAGAGGTCATTAAGCTATTAGAGATGGGAATAATTTTCCCTATATCGGATAGTGAATGGGTAAGTCCAACTCAAGTGGTACCAAAGAAAGGAGGTTTCACAGTGAAAGAAAATGATAGAAATGAATGGATTCCAACAAGAGAAATTACAGGATATCGAATGTGCATTGATTTTAGGAAACTAAATGATCATACTAAGAAAGATCATCATCCACTTCCATTCATAGTTCAAATGTTGGAACGGTTAAGTGGTCATAAATATTACTGCTTCTTAGATGGTTATTCAGGTTATTTACAGATTTTCATTGCAGCAGGAGATAGGGAGAAAACTACTTTCACTTGTCCTTATGGAACTTTTGCGTATAAAAGAATGCCGTTTGGTTTATGTAATGCTCCAGCTACGTTTCAAAGATGCATGATGGCTATATTTTCCGATATGGTTGAGAAATTCTTGGAAATTTTTATGGACGACTTTAGTGTTTACGGAGATTCTTTTGGTAAATGTTTATCGCACTTAGAAAGAGTGTTGCAACGTCTATGAGGATACCAATTTAGTTTTAAATTGGGAAAAATGTCATTTAATGGTATCGAAGGAATTGTTCTAGGCCATAGAATCTACGAAATAGGAATTGAAGTTGATAAAGCTAAGGTTGAAGTAATTGAAAAATTACCACCACCGGTTAATCTAAGGACTCTAAGAGGATTTCTTGGACATGCAGGATTTTATAGGAGATTTATTGCCGATTTTTCAAAGATAGCAAAGCCCCTAAGTCATTTGCTTGAAAAGGAAGTACCTTTTAACTTCGATAGTAAATGTAAGGAAGCTTTTCAGACCTTAAAAGCGAGATTGACTACTGCACCAGTGCTAATAGCACCAGACGGAATTTGCCGTTTGAGATTATGTGTGATGCCAGTGATTTAGCGGTAGGAGCAGTTTTAGGACAAAGATATAACAAAATTCTCAAAGCTATTTACTATGCATCTCACACGTTAAATGCAGCTCAACTGAACTATACAACTACAGAAAAAGAACCGTTGGCCGTAATTTTTGCCTTAGATAAGTTTAGATCGTATATTGTTGGTTCTAAGGTAATAATTTATACAGACCATTCAGCTTTGAAGTATTTGCTGAGTAAGAAAGATGCGAAACCACGTCTTCTTAGATGGATTCTCTTACTTCAGGAGTTCGATTTGGAAATTAAAGATAAAAAGGGAAGTGAGAATGTAGTAGCGGATCATCTAAGTAGAATGGAAAATGATGGAGAAAAGGGAATAGAAATTAAAGATTCATTTCACGATGAACAACTTTTTAGAATAGATACTCCTTCAACCATGCGGTTATTAAAGAATAGAATTCCTTCTAAGGAAATGTCACCCTGGTTTGGAGATATCATTAATTACTTACCCGTGATTATATTCCGTCTCATTGGACTTGGCGTGAGAAGAAGAAATTCTTTTATGACTTAAAATTTTATTACCGGGAGGAACCGGACCTTTTCCGTAAATGTTCGGATGGGATAATCGAAAGTGTGTGCACGATAATGAAATTTTAAGTATTTTATCATTTTGTCATGATCGTGAGGCGGGGAGGTCATCATGGAGGTTGGAAAACTGCTTTTAAAGTTTTACAATGTGGTTTTTATTGGCCTACGCTATATAGAGATGCTTATAAGTATGTCAAATCCTGTGAATCTTGTCAAAAATGGGGAAATGTATCTAAAAAACATGAAATGCCTATGCAACCTATTTTAGAATGTGAGTTATTTGATGTTTGGGGTATAGATTTCATGGGACCATTTCCTATATCTTTTGGAAAAAGATTTATTCTAGTAATGGTAGATTATGTTTCGAAATGGGTAGAAAGTGAAGCTCTTCCCACTAATGATACCAAAGTTGTCATACGATTCCTTAAAAAGAATATATTTACACGTTATGGCATTCCGAGGGCTATCATTAGTGATAGAGGTTCACACTTTTGTAATAGACCATTTACCAAGATAATTGAAAAATATGGTGTAACGCATAAGTTAGGAACGCCCTATCATCCGCAAACTAGTGGTCAGGTAGAGGTGTCTAATAGAGAAATCAAGAGAATTGTAGAAAAGACAAGTGGATTCAAATCGAAAAAAAGCGGCGCTTAAACTAGACGATGCATTATGGGCATATAGAACGACTTTTAAAACACCAATTGGTTGTTCTCCCTATAAGTTAGTTTTTGGTAAGTCTTGTCATCTCCCGAGTTGAGTTAGAACACCGAGCCTTCGGGCTATTAAATTTTTGAATTTCGATCCTAAGGTTGTCGGTGATCATAGATTGCTTCAATTGACGAAACTAGAAGAATTCCGTCTCGATTCTTATGAAAACGCTCGAATCTACAAGGAACGCACGAAATCCTTTCACGATAAGAGAATCTATAGTCGTGAGTTCCATGTAGGCGATCGAGTGCTCTTGTACAATTCACGTTTAAAGTTATTTCCGGGAAAGCTTAAATCAAGATGGACGAGTCCATTTAAAGTAACGAGAGTTTACAAATCTGGAGCCGTTGAACTAACGATGGAAATACAACTTTTATAGCCAATGGCCATAGAGTAAAGTTATTTGTGGAAGGAGAAGGAACCGCACCGAAAGAAGAAATAATGCTACTAACGATCCTCCGACAAAGTAAAAAGCGAGAGAAATCGAGAAACGAAAAGCGAGAGGAGTTAAACTCGGCCGAATACCGTGTGCTATTTATCTTTACTCTACTTTTATGTGTTTTATTTATGTTTAAAGTAGTTTCGTCTTTTACCGGATAGACGTAAAAGAACTGGATGTCCTTTTTAGATAGAATAGAATTTTTTTTTGTTGCTTTTGAAATTAGGCTTGGATAAAGATGTCGCGTTTAAAATAGAAGCTTCAGTTTTTGAGAAAAACAAGCAATTGTTGAGGGAGATCAGACTGAAAGAACTATGTAATGGAAAATCGAGAAGTTCGATAAAGAGAAGGGCAAAGTTTTTAAGAAGGTGTAGAAGGTTGTGTGGAAAAAGTGAGCATGAAGGGAAATGTAGGGAAAGCACAACCAAATCCCAGGATGAGTGTTTGAATGTTGTTAAGAAGGGAACGATTAGGTGGTTATCCGAAAATCCCGATGGAGATCAAAGAGAAAATTCGAACGCCTCATTTCTTAAGGTTAGGTTGATAGAACGTTACATTAGAACTCTGGAAGATTTAGAAGTATTGGAATTAGGACCCTCGTGAATTTTGTAATACTTATAAAATTTTTATATAACTTTTGAAAATTTTATAAATAGGATCTTTATGAAATTACTTAAAAGTTTTATAAAGTTTTTATAAAAAGTTTTTTTATTTTTGTAGAAGTTTTATTAAGTTAAAAAAAAAAAAAAAAAAAAAATTGGTCGGATCGATCCGACCTAAACCCGGATCGATCCGGAAGCTAAAAACCTAAAAAAAGAACGGGATTTTCCCTTCTTCTTCCTCTTCCATTTTTCTGAGAAAAACAGCCGCCCCTCCCCTTTTCCCCTCGAATTTTTTTCTCTTCAAATCATCACATAACATTACTATTAAACTACCCCAATCCTTACACTCTTCTCATTTTCCTCTCTTCTCTTCAAATTTTCAATCTTATTGAAGTAATTTTCAAGGGAAAGCTTCAACTTTCATTCCGGCGACTTTCCATCTTTTCCGGCCAAATTTCAACTTTTTTAAACTTTGTAAGGTAACATTGTAGTCACTTATTTTCTTAATTTCGTTTTTTATGTAATTTTTTATTTTTCAACTGTTTTGTCACTCACATTTGTACTGTTGTTTTGTGTTGTTTTGTTTTTTTTTGTGTTGTTTTGTTATTGTGTCACTATCGTAGAATGGCCGAATCATCGAAAGCTAGTAAAAAACGTAAACCGCATATCCCTACCCAAATTCCAGTTATAGAAACTAGGCCTTTAACAGAAGAAGAATTGGCAGTTAGTTTTGAAAGAACCGCGTCTCCTGCAGCTAAGAAAGCATTGAAAAATAAATTTGGACAATGTTTAGTTGCAATAGAGAGGGGCTTAGACTTCAAAGATTTGGGAAGGGAGGTAAAAGATATTTTTGAAGGGAGGCATTGGATGGAATTAGCCAGTTTAAGGTCGGGAGAAATTAACACCACCTTAGTAGCTGAATTTTATTCTCTCGGGTAGCAACTCACAATGCTACGGATGAAGGTGAGTTAACCTCTCGTCAACCCGAGAACTAGGACGGTGCCGTTTACTCCTCACATTATTAATGCTATTTATGGTATTCCCGATATACCGGAGAATGAGGATTATTATACGCTTTGGAATTTGGATGAGCCGGCGGACTTTGATCATATTGTTGCGGTAGCCCGTAACGAGTTAGATCCCACCGCCGTCCGGCATGAAAACAGTTTTCCTATGGGAAATGTATCCGGGATATGAAAGCCATTAAACGTTTTATTAGTCATACTCTTTACCCGACTCGGCATTTTACATCCGTTGGTAAAGAGGATTTGTGCATTGCTTGGGCTATAGTTAATGATGTACCCGTGGATATAGGCGAGTAATGTGTAGAAGGGCCAAGGAATTTGCCCCGATCGCTAGACCAGCAATCACATGCCTTTTCCGTGTTTTATTTCTTCCTTGTGTCGTCGGATAGGAGTCCCCGAGCTCCCAAATGATAATTTGATGATGGTGGATGACACACTTATAGGTCCTAGTTTACCACTTAGGCCGGCAGGAAGAATAAACTTTTTGGACCCTAACCGTCAACGACCTCAGCCTACTCCATCCACTGCTGTCCCTCCTTCATCCAAATCAAACTCAAACTCAATTTCCGAATACCATCACTTACGACATGTTTCAATCCATGGCCTATGATGTTCATCGTGCTAATGCCAATATGGCTGTTTTTGCGGAAAGGAATAAATTATGGTCTGAAGATTTACGTCAAGGCATACGAGGTTTATATCAAATGAATATACTGCAGAACCCTTCCTATGCCGAGATGGATATTCCGCATTGCCAGACTCAGCCTTATACCTTGCCCGATTTCATTCCACCGATGCCACCTCACTCAGACTTCCAACAAATGCCGCATTCTTTTGGATTTCAAACTAGTGGTGTAGGAGATTTTTCGACAGGTACTACGGCAGCTGCGACATCAGAATGGACTGGATCTGGATCATTTGGCCATACCACGATGAGATGGGGAAGCACTTTTTTCTGATATCACGAGAGAGATGAGCTCGATGGGACTAGATAGTTCGGTGCGGATGTCAACTTATTTTCAAGATCCATCCCAAGAATCGACCCGTTCTCAAGCTATGCCAAGTTCAAGCCACGTCGAGCTGAGTGATGAAGAGGAGTGATTTTTAAACATTCCATGATTTTTGACATTGAAACGCTCGTCCGGATCTCATTCCAGGCAGACGCGTGTGTGGAACAATTACTGTCTATACCTAGGATAGTCATTAAATTATTTGAAAGGGTATTGTTTGAGACGATTGTGAAGATTGGAAAGGGCTTGTCACACACACACCGAATCTATCTCTATGTTGGTATCACTTGCTATAGTTGTTGTATCTTTTGTTACGTGAGTTGGGAATCTATGTGGATTACATGTACAGTGAGCCGGTTTTGATTATTTTGTTCGGGACGAACAAAAAGCTAAGTGTGGGGGAGTTGTTTAGGGTATATTTTACTATATTTTCGGGCTTAATCCCTAAACAATTTACCTTATTTTTAAGGGAAATAAATGAGAAAAGCGTGTTTTAACCGTTAAATTCCTATAATGGTTATTGAGGAATTATAATTTAATTATGAGGAAATTATGGGTTTAATTGTTATTTTTGTTACACATTTTTATTATTATTATTATTCGATGACTTGGTGTAACAACATTTTGCGTAAAAATAAAGAAATGCGGGGGTGATATTATTTAATCAAGAGGATCAATTTCATTCAATCATTTGGATTTTATTTTGGGAAGATAAATATTATTCAATCAAAAGAATCTCAAGAAATAAAGAAGATATTCGGAGCAATTAAAGAAGGATAAATCAAATCGATCGAGAGAGTGGAGTGAGGAACACGTTATACGAAGCACGGTGTGAACACGGGCATTTGGTAGGCTCGGTCGACCGAGCCATGACACTCGGTCGACCGAACGTGTCGGCTCGGTAGGTCGGTGGATTTTCGCATCGTTATCTTCTAGATCTTCCTATGTCGGCCACGATCCCTATAAAAGGAGCATCCATGCGGAGAGAAAGAACACAAATTTTACACACGTAAAAAGCACCACATCAAATAAAAATATGAGTTTCCTTCTTTCAATCTTGCTTGGGAGTTCGAAGATGATTGAAGGCTAAGCATCTTGCGGTGGGACAACGGAGGAAACCAATCAACAACCACACCAACTAGAGGATTTTTAGCTACATCTTTAGTGAGTTAATTTATGATTTTTCATCAATTAGATATTGCTATATTGTTTATGTTTTATTGAATCGAGAGATCGATGGAACTATCGGTTGATTTGAATTTATATGAGAATATTGTTCAAAGTTGTGATCTTTTCAATTGATGCACTTAATTATAATTCGAGAGATCGTTTATAATTATTTGAGTAAGAGTATTAGAAATAATCTCGTGATCGTGTTTTGCATGTCGTTTTGTTTTACTTGAAAAAGAAAACGAAACCCTAGAATTCGCTTAGAGAAATTTAATCGAATTCGTGATTGATCGTTACTAAAAATTATATCTTTAGCTTGCCGTCTAGTTGGGGTTGGGTTGGTTGATCGGTGGATCCCCGTTGCCTTGCCGTTGTTTTAATTACTTGATAAATCGAATCATTAGTATAAATCGTTGATTGCTAAGTTAGTTGTTTTAAATTCTAGTTGTTAATTGTTAATTTTCTGCAAATTTACTATTCATCGTTACTGTTCATCGTTACTTTCATCGTTCATTGCCTTTTAGATCATAATTAGTATAAAATTTAATTTTAGTTAATAAGTTGTGACATTATTTATAACAGCTATATTTTAATCCGATAATTGTATGATTCCCTTAGGACGACTCGGTAACACCCTATACTACGATCCTTATACTTGGGGTGTTCCGGTAAAATAAATATAAAACAAGTTTTATCGAACACCGACCTGACAGCATTACTCGTTCAGAGGCCGGATCGATCCGGCCCTTTCTCGGATCGATCCGGAAAGTACAAAAACGCGCAGAAAGCAGATCTTTTCTACTTTTGCTTGATAGATATATTTCTATAAAAGGAAAGAGCAACAGCCAACCTTTTGCTCATTCTTTCCTTTCTTCTATTTTAAATCTCTATTTCAGAAATGTCTAACCGCTCCTCTCCTTCGGTTAATAGTTATGAGCCACATACGCCTGATGGTGTGGTTCCCGAAGGGCATGCCTCTTGTTTTCATAATAACGTCCCGAGACATCTAAATTTCGTCCGTTCTCCTATTCTGATGGAGAAAGGCTTAAACACTGAAAAAATTGATCAATGGGGACGTAATCTAATCCGAGGTTGCGGGTGGAAAAAGTTGATAAGGACTCCCAGAGGTCGAATAAACATTTCGATTGTTAGAGATTTCTTTGCGTCTCTCACTGAGATAACGACAGTAGCCTCATCTCAACTTATTACAGTTAGGGGAATCGTTATTTCATTTTCACCAGTCATCATAAATCAAATCTATCAAATCCCACCATGTACTTTTGATCGAAACCCACACTTCGAGTTTCTTTGGGAACTTGGGGATGCGTATAATGTTGTAAATCGTACTGCAGAAGCCTTTCAGTTCGTATTTCCGTTGTTTGATCATAACTATGATTCCTCAACTCTGGCTTTACCCCCTCATTTAAGGGCGTGGAAACGCTTCATTAATTCTCGGATCTATCCAACTAGAGATTTTTATGGGGTTACGGATGATGAGATGCTTGTTGTATGCATTGGCTGTGGGAGCATACATTGATTGGGGAGTTTTGATTTTTAAGACTGCAATTAATTTTGCAGTAGAAAGACGTAATAGGGGAAGACCGCTACCATTTGCCTGGGTTATCTCTCACCTTTGTATCCAACTGAATCACGTGCCTGAGTTTGCTACTGACGAGATTTTTCCATCTCGTGATTCTCGCTTAGGATTACTTCCGGTGGATACTCCCGGATGTTCATCTACGGTTTGATAATCAGTTAGAAGTTATGTTGTTAAGTTGGTAGTTGTTTAAATTAGTTGTTTAATCGTTTGTTGTTGTTTGTTACTTTTATTTATAGTTTGTAATAGTGTTTAATATATATGTCATTTTCTTTAATCAAAATAATATATGGTTGCTAAAAATAAGAAATAATAATCAAAATCATATAAAATTTTAATTTTATTTGCAAACTACTTTTTATTTACTCACTGAACATCGGGACGATGTCATTTCGTAAGTGGGGAGTGGAAGTAAGTTAGTAAATAAAAATTAAAATTTTCTTATATAAATTTATACTTAATTGCTCAATACTTAGTTTAATTTTTCTTGGAACAAAATAATTAGATAATATATAATTAGTATGAATAAAAACAATATAAATTGGTAAGAATAGATTTTAATTAAGTAAAGTAAATTAGATATATTATAAGTATATTATATATGTTAATTTTAGATCTTTATAAGATTTTAAGTATATGTAACTATACATAAATATTATCAAGTAAGTTTCATATGAAATTTTAGCAAATATACTTATATTTATAATGAATTTTTTAGAATAATTTTCTTTGTAAAACGAAATATGAATATGGAATCGGATTAGGAATGATGAGATTTTTGACACCACAAAAATTACCTCAACCTTGATTAGAGTGATCAAGACCTCACTCGAAATAGCCATTTTTGATCATAACCGACCCTTGGCTTATTTTGGTCTACATTTCCTAAAAATCCCACGAGTTTGTACGTACTTATGAAAGGATATGATAGCACAGAAGCTAAGGATGGTGTATGCTGAGGTGAAAAAAAAAAAAAAAAAAAAAAAAAAAAGAACAAAGCACCATATTTACAGAGAATTAATCGAATACCAGGTATCTTCCTTATCTTTGATCGACAGATATCGGTAGTAGCTTCCAATGATTTGAGTGCAGTAGGGTGTTATCTAGAAACGTCCTATATCACTATGAGGTATAAAGCTCCCGATAAAAATTCGAATCATAAGATCTCAAGAATGATTACGAGTTTAAGGAAACCGGACTCGTAATTTTAGATCGAAAGAGTATTACTCCGATCAATCTTGATGAAGCAATGCTTGTAAATTTGATTTTCTACACACACTCACGCTTTTAGTTCTTAATATTGAAAAAGAAGAGAGAAAATCTGAAAAATAGTTGGAAAAGGAGATTTTATTAATCGAAACTGTTTTTGATCAAACGTGAAGGTGTAAGTACGTACGACTTGCCTCTTTCTCTTTTTTGATTTCTTTTTCTATCTTTTCGATTAACCAATGTCCTATCCTAAAAAGTATTAGCCATCTTGTCAATTACTTGACTTAGTCTTTGATTCCAAATATTTCATATAAGTTGAGATAGGAAAATAATTCTAGAATTTTAATTATATTTATTGAGTAGATTTTGTGAAATTTCATTTGAATAATAGTTGATAAATAATTTATCAAAGTTATCTACACTTTTTATCTTATTAATTTCTAAGAAAGATATAATTAATATGTTTATAATATTGAAATGATATTTTACTAATTTAAAAATTGTATCTACCACTTATATTATTTTTATCGTAATTTTTATATATTACCGCTTATTTTGCTCGAGGACGATCAAAGAGCTAAGTGGGGAGTAGTTGATGTGTAACATTTATATGATAAAAATTACGATGTTTTATATACGTTATCGACTATTTTTATATAAAATATAAGTAATTATAACGAGATAATCTTATAAGATATTAATAGCTATGAATAAATCTAAATACTATAAAAATCTAGTAAAAATGATAAAAAGTTATAAATTTTGTACCGGGTTAATAACCGGAGTGTCGTGTCGATTCACGTGGGTATTTTTGGTATTTTACGGACCTTAGGTAAACCAAGACCCCGAGTGATGACATTTTGTGGAGTAAAATCATATCTTTTGAAGGAATAAAGGAAGTGCCACGAGACTTAAAGTTCAGTGGACCAACGATTCGTGACGCCATATCAAGTTATATTTTCGACGAACGAATGGCCCAGCAAAAAGGCATTTTCTGAAAAAGAAGTCTTCATGGAAGTTGTAGATCTCCTCAAGAGCTTTCCAACGCATCTTGAATTATGTCATTTGGAGATCCAGAGCTCAAGTTATGATTTTATCAAGTTTCGGATTAAGATTGGAAAAAATCTATCCGGATCGATCCGGATTTACCTCGGATCGATCCGAGGAAACATCATGATTAGACCAGCATGTGGCCCTGCAGAGAATATCCTGGGATAATATTTTTTATTCCCGGATCGATCCGGCCCTTTCTCGGATCGATCCGGCAAGGGAAAAAAACTGCCTATAAATAGAGCAGTCTGCAGGCACATGAAGGGGTACCAAATATATTTCTTTTACCTCTTTTTAGTAGTAGTAGTATGTATATATATAGGCCTTATGCCATAAATAAAGTAGTATCGTCATAATGCTCGAGAAATTATCAGAAGATCAATGTTGTTGAAGTTGTTGTAGCATCCGGAAGAATACAGCTTCTGATTCAATCGTTGTAATCGGGTAAAATTCCTAAAGTATTTATGTTTGTTTTGTCTTTTTATCTTTTCGTATAATGTTAGTAGGCTAAATCTAATAACTAGCCAAAGTTATGTAATCGTTTTATTTCGATCTTTTCGGTAAAGGAATGTTGTCTAAGTAAAATTGAATAAAATTGAGCTAATTGAATCTTTTTCTATTGATAAAGTTTGACTTGAAAGAATTCATAATCTAATTATGAATTGACGCCTCGTAATTAAGTTATGAACTCGTTAATAGAAAAACCGGAGGGTAAAATTGGCCGAGTGAAAACGTGACAACGGAACCCGCTTTCCTACCCGGGGGCGATTTGTCCTAAAAGATGAATCTTATTAAAATTTGTACTCAAGATCGTAATAATGTTAAATTCATCGCTTTAATTGAAACTTAAACCGGAAAGTTGAATCGCCCGGCCTTGACAACCGGAGCCTTTAAATAAAATTGACCGTTTGACGAACGGAATGACTCCTTTTTATTCAAAGGTAGAATCGTACTCGGGACTGTTCGGAAAAACCGTAACGATTGTGGACTTTGGACCGATGACAATGGACATATGACAATTTCACACACTAATGTGAGGACGAATTGTTAACCTTAGGAAAGACACCGTTTCATTTACTCAATTGAACCAAAAGATCGAGCACATTCCATTCACTGAAAAGATCGTATAAATCAATTATATAAACTTTGGCTAGTTCTCTATTAATATATTTGGCATCTATATATTTATATCTATATATATACTTTGCAACTTATGCACATCTATATATATTTATATATCTATATATATTATATTAGAATAAATTTTAATTTACGTATTTATTTTATGTTGACTAGAATAGTAGTGATCCGTGTTATAAAATTGCGGTTTAGATCGAGTTAATAAAAGTTTCTTTGGTGTTTAACCACACTTAGAAGAATTACAAAGTTCCCGAGGATACGATACTCGACTCACCATACTAAGACTACTGATTTGGCCCGATCTGGCTGTCGGTTAAGCTATGACTAGACAAGACTAGAAAAGGCCACGTCAGCGTCCGCCCCTGAACATAAGTTGGAAATATGCATATGCATACATGCTTGGATGTTCGAGCAAAACAGGATTTAGTCGAGATCAATGAAACCACTAACCAACTTTGATGAGACTACGAATGGTCCAAATCCGATGTGAAGAGCTCAGAGAACCCACGGCTGATTTTGTCAAATCTGAGCGATTATGTAACAAAATCTACAAGATGACAGAAAATTTTCTTAAGAAATAGGAAAGAAAAAAAAACCGGATGATAACAAAATAAGCAAATAGAAAAGCAGGATTCAATGAACTGCAAGAAGAAGCTTTTCGTTTACAATGGGGCTCAACTAATGCGACGTCATATCACTAATTCCATAAAATAAAATAAAATAAAAGGATAGTGTAAAAAGGACATTATTGCATAACACACTATATATATAGATCTAAAATTTAACAACTCGTCAAAATCATTCATCATTCTACTGCCAGGAATGCCTTGCCACCTCTGAAATGAAAAAAGAACAAGAATATGAAAAATAAAAATAAATACATAATATATGATCAAAGGCTAAGCATCGAAAGAAAAAGAAGAAGAAGGAAAGGAGCAAGAATACCTAAGGTCCGGTAAGAATAAATGATCACGACATTGTCAACATGATCATGCTGAAACACAACAAAACCCAGAAACAAAAACAAACGAAACTATAATTCAACGATCAAGTATTGCGAAAAAGTTCGAAATCTAATTTACCATACGAATAAGGAAAGCGTAACGCCCCCGGCACCCCGGCCCCAGTAGGCCAAAATGGTCATAAATGTCCGGTCAACCGCTTAGACCGCCGTCCTCGCTTGGTCTAAAAGGGCTAACCCGAGTTGACAAGACATTTATGTCTCACACTTATATGGGGGTGATCATTCTACTATTTTTCCTATGTGGGACATTACATTCTCCCTCCCCCCCCTTATAAAGGACTGGCGTCCTCGCCAGGACGGCCAAGACTGTTCCCGGATCGTCCCTACCAGAGGTAACTAGAGGCCATCCTTACACCGTCTTCTTGTACGGTGCAGCGCATAGTTCCGTCTGATAGTCGGCTCCGATACCATTCTGTAACGCCCCCAGACCCCGGGCCTGGTAGCGCTAAATGAGTCATAAATGTCCGGTCAACTGCTTAGACCGCCGTCCTCGCTTGGTCTAAAGGGCTAACCCGAGTTGACAAGACCTTTATGTCTCACACTTATATGGGGGTGATCATTCTACTATTTTTCCTATGTGGGACATTACAGAAACAAAAATGGTTAACAAACGGTAATTCGGTAAATGTTCTTCTATTACAACCGAAGTAAAATTGTTTATTCTGCCTAAGTAAATTTCAACCCTAAAATGTAACAATAGAATAAACAAACAGCAATGAAGAAGAAGAAGAGAGGTATATTTTTTTGGCTTGTTTACCTGAAGGCTAAACACAATTGTGATCAAATAATCCAACCCCATCTTCAAACAAACCATTTTTACTTCTTAATTGACAGACTTTGATCCCTGATTAAACCCTTGACAGCCTCAAGACATCATCCTCGTCTTGTCAACCGAAACCGGAAGAAAGCAGACCGTCGATCTCCCTTCAGCAATCGAGATGGTAAACTAATTGAAAGAGAGAGGAGCAAAATAAGAGAAGGTAGGCTATAAGGCCGGATCCTCTGCTGCTGTGATGGTTAAACGATGTCGTTTTGAGTACAAAACGACGTCGTTTTGGTTCACGGCACCGCACGGCAGGAGTCGCCACAGCAGACGATCCCAATTCGGTAGGCTATAGGCATTTGTACCGCACACATCTCAACCATATATCTTTCTCGAGATAAACACCCGAGTAATTATTGCGGAAGAAGAAAATACGCGTATGAAACCCCCTCGCTGTTAGGTGTAGTGCCCGAAAGACAATTTGTGTAATTGTTTTTAATAATGAATGACAGAATTTATCTCACCTTATTACTTGCTTTGTGCTTGTAAAGTAATACACTGCCGCAAACCCTAAGTATATCGTATGTAACCACTTAACTCGGTGTATGTATTACACGTGAGGATTGAGTTAGTGGTGATATACTTAAACTGTTAGTCCGTGGTGAACTTAATCAGAGTTTAGGGTCTCTTGATTAAAACACCAATAATACGCCCAGAACACCTTAGGGTGTGATAGTCTTATCCGGACCGTCGGTGAGGTACCTACGTGGGGCATTTATATATGATGGCATTCATATAGACTTTGGACCGATTTAATCGTATTTCTCGGTATAATTCCGTAATCGAGGAATCTTATTAAATCATTAGATGATCATATATGGATCAACCTTAATCCCGAGGTGATCACGGGGTGTTTGCTTGTCCCGGGGTAGTGTTTGATGTGTTAGTTACGGTTCACTTAAATATGTGTTCCAAGCCACTTCTCATTGGCACTATCTCCGGATGAGTGAGTAGTTCGATTTTCACGGACATGGAATCCATTCCTTCCCGCGGGAAGTAGAGAGACAGACGATCTCCTTATTTGTTAGCCCTAAGAAAATGATCGATGGGCCCGAGTTCATGTTAGACTAATTAGCTACTAGTCGGATATGTGAACTAATTGATCACTAGGGGTTAATGGTAAATAAGGATAAGATATTCTGAGTCGGGTTCACGGAGACTTCCTACTCAGAATGGACAGTCTATGGAGGGATAATCCGTATGTAGTGATTATATCAATGGACGCTTATTCACTCTATGGGTTGAGTATAAGTATACATCTATAATCGGTAGAGTTCAGTTTCGGGTTTATGGTGGCGTAATCCCGGAATTAATAATTAATGTACTTATTCTATTCGATGAATAATTAATTATTGGAACTACTGGTTATAGGTCCATGGTCCCCGATGTGGCTTTTGTAATTCGGACTAATAATCTTGTTATTTGGGCCTCATTGATAATTAATTGGTTTAAATAATTAATTGATATGCATGGATATTATTTAGTTGAGCTAAATAATATAATACACATAAAAGATATTTTATGTGGGCTTAGTGACCCTACAGTGTGGCGCCAATATGTCTTGGATTTTCCAAGAAGTTAGTTTTCTTGGATAATGACATATTGTGTAATTAGTTATTTATTTGTTAAATAATTAATTGGATAATAAAAGAAAATAATTTATTTATTATTTATCTCTTAACTATAAGGATAATTATATTTTCTTATTATAAGATTATAATTATCTCTTATTTTTATTGGATAATAATATTTAGAATTATCTCTTTTATTTTGTTAAACCGATTGGGTATAGGTTTTTTTATCTCTTGGATTTTCTTTATAAAAAGAGAGTTATCCCCGAGCCCTGGGTAGTGAAAGCCACGAAATTCATAAGAAAAAAAGGCTAAGGAGTTCGATTCTTAGCTCTACTTTCGGTTGAAGAAAAACTTGGGGTTTTTCTTGGTGTTGCATATCAAGGAGGCTCGTGTATCGAAGGGTGTCCACCAACCGCCGTTTGGAGAACACATCGGAAGATCTTGGCTTCTCTTCCTACTATTGGTAACATGATCTTAACCCCCTTGTAGTTGTTAAATCCTTTAATTATGTATTGTGATGTATAAGTCGTGATCCATCCGCTGCGCGTAGATCTAACTCGTTTAGATCTAAGAACCTGCATCCTTCACTCGCCCCACTGCACTAGTTTTATTTATTTAAGAGGTTTATTGAAAAGGACAAAAATATATACAAAATTAGCAATCAGGACAACATCATTTTTTCTTCAGCAAAAGGACAATTTGTAGTCGTCAAGAAAATACTACCCTAATAACATGTTAAAAAATAATCAGAGAAATTACTCCACTTTGGTATTCTAAACTGATTTATTAGGAGGAAAAAAAAAAAACAACTAAAACATCACCGTCTAGGAGTATTACATACAATCCGAATTTTCTGTGAAACTTCTTTGTAGGTTTCAAAACTTTATATAAATCCAACATTTCCATGGTATCTTCCCCCAAAATAGGTAAATGGGATACCCCAACAACATCACTTTTTCTCCATTTCATCATTGCCCCATCTTTTTACACCAAAAATGGTGACGGGTAACCCGACACCAAAACCAATTTCACCCTTTTTTTTCCTTTTGGTTTTATTTAACTTAGAAGTGAGATATATGTGTATAAAATATTTATTGTGTATCATTTATTTGACATTTGGAATAAATTTTAATATCAAAAAATGTTTGTATTTTGGTAGTCCAATTAAATGTTTGTATTCCGTAATATTAATAAATGTTTGTATTTTAATCCCGTTTTGAATAAAAATAAATTCAGGACAGTTTTTTTTATTTTAAAATAAATGTATTACGAATCTAATATATTATTTAGATTTTTGTCCAGAAGGACAAAATTATCAAAAAATCGGGATAGAAGGACACTGTAATTTAATCAGGACAAAAGTAACAAATATGAAGTAACAAATGTGGAATAAAGTAAATATGAAGTAACAATTGTGAAACACAAAGTAACATTAACACGTGAAGTAACAATTTTAAAGTAACAATTGTGGTTTTTGTCCTTAATAATAATGAAAATGTTACTTTTGTCCTTCCGGACCCATTTATTAATTTTTTTGCCCTTGTGGCCCCTTCCCCATATATTATTCATACATCATACATTAATTTTTAAATATGTGTTTTGTTATTTGATGAAAGACATATATTTATTTTTATTTTTTTTAAAAAAAGAGATTAATATGGAATATTCTTGGAATATTTTTTTGGGTGTAAAATTTGGTGTAGAATGGTTGGAGAAGAATGGTGCGGTGATATTGAGGTCATGTCACTGCATTTAAAATTAGAGAATTGATGCAGTGACACTGATGTCAGTGCATATATAATTTGATACACAAATTTGGTAACTTTGTAAAATAAATATAATTTCATTCACATTAGGGGTGTAATCGAGTCGAGTCAATACTCCATAGTGCTCGTCTCGACTAAAAACGTTTGGGCTCGATCGAGCCATAAAAGGAAAGATCGAACTCGACTCGCTAAGTACTCGATATAGCTCGGTTATTTTCTTAGATTCATTTAATTTTTAATAAAATATAACGAAATCGAGCTCGACTCGTCTAATACTCGACTTGAATAATACTTTTTGAATTATAAAAAGCTATATTTATAATAAATTTATTAAATATAATTATTTAAATAATTATTTAATGAAGCTCGATTAGCTCGAGAGGTACTCGATTACTATATTTTAAAGCTCAAGATCAGCTCGGTTAATTATTCTAGTAGATCGACTAGAGCGCGAACTCGAAAAAAACCGAATCGGGTCAAACTCTCTTGCGAGTCGAGTATGAGTAGCTCACAAGTACCCTGGCTCACTTACAACCCTAATTCACATGTCACTTCAATGTCAAATGTCACTGCATCATCATATGTCACTTCATCTTCACATGTCACTGCATCGTAGTGTCACTACCTCGCATCGATTTTATGAAGAAAATTTCAATTTTCAGAAAATAATGTTGTATGATTAATGTGACACAATATTGTGCAATTGTTCCTCTTAAACAAAACAAAAGGCTCCAATAAAGGTTCTGGGTGACATGAAAACATCTTCACTCTTCTCAAAAAAAAAAAAAAAAAAAAAAAAAAAATCTTCACAAAAGAACCATTCAAACATGCATGATCAAAGTAGTCTTTTCTTTATTCTTGTTCTTTTTCACTGGACTTGTCACTTCCATGGAAGTTATCGAAGAATCGTCCCTTTTTTTTTTCTCTACAGCCACTATAGATGCATTCGGTATCGGAGCAAAAGCACCTGGCAACCAGCATCATCTGGGAACAAACTTCTCTTCAAAGTTGTTGCCTGATCTTGTCCAGATGGCTGCACAATTTCTTGTGTAAGCTCCTCAGAATTTTTTTGGTACTTGGGGTGAAGAATTCACCTTGCACATCTTTCATCTTTGCTAAGGAACAGTCAGATGCGATATCATCAAGTGCTATGCTTGAAGATTCAGCGTCATCTTCATGTGGAACGAGTTTGTTAGATGGATACAAATCTTCACAAAGCATACAACTTGACAATTGGAAATGTCCGCATATTGACCCCTCTGACAAGCCTATCATAAATTTTGATGAAACACGTACATGTTATCTTCCACAACTGCTTTTATTGTAGCCTCAAGCAAAGGGTGTTGAATGACGATATAAGAAAGAACATGTCAAGAAAATAATTCTGTAAAAAGGACATTGAACAGTAATTTTGCTGCATAATCTTTCTCAGGGAAACTTGGAAAAATATGCTCCAAAAGAATAAATCCCTGAAAATATGCTCCAAAAGCTGACATTGGAAAACTTAACCGACCAAACGGGCAATATACGGGTCGGAGCTCAGGTGGGCAATCCGGCCTAGGAATCTTAACCGACCACCGCAAGACGGTCAGGTCGAGGCCCGGCCCCAAGGTAATTGTCTCTAGATTGATTTAAGCCCGGATTTGATACCCGGGGGGATCCAACACTGTAAGAAACCAAATGCGAATTCTTAAATGGACTTCTTAATTTCGCATTGATTTGGACTCCATTGCTTTAAAGTCCTTTTCTATCCAAAAACCGGGGGAAACCAGCCAAGGGAATGCACAAATGCAGGGAATAAGTGCATATGCAGAAACTAGCCAAACGCAAAGATGCTAGTCTCCGTTACAATTCTATCCCATCACTCTCACTCAGATGAGCAGCAGTATTGGCATTTTCCTGACAAAGCCAGGATTAGTATGACACAATATTCCCTTGTTGGACGAAATTTAAAACATACTCATCAGAAATCAAGACCATTATCCCTTGTTGAGACGTCCTAATTATGTCTTTTCTCAGGATAGGCAAGGACCACAAATGTTGTCACAGCTACAAACAGAGGGAACGTTTGTTATAACAGTCTAAATAAAGTGGGGGAAAAAAGGTAAACAGGCAAGCGTGCTAACGTTACTGAAAGTAATATCACCGACATAAGCAAACAAACACACAACAACATAACGAGGGAGAACAAGGAATGGATAGTCAATTATGGGGTCATCTTTCAGAGTATGTCTGTAAAAGTCAGAGAATTTGGTAACGTCAAAGGTGCACGGGAACATTGGTATTCCGGTTTCCTCATATGGCTCCACAAGTGTAGTGTTGTAAAGATTCCATGTGAACTCACACTCACTCACCTGATATTGCACAGCACAGCGGCGCACGCCAGCGTTTAACACATAATAACTTTTGTACGGTATCAATGTGTTCTCAAAAGTGCTTATGTTGCCGGCATATGTTACTGCACCAATTTTCATCCCCAGGTAACAAATTTAATTAAAACGAATGCAAGGTATATATTCAAATAGAAGTACACACACACACACACACACATATATATATATATATATAGGTGCGAACATGTCGGTGAATATGTAGGTGCGATAATTAATCCCAGGTGGACCAAAACCTGGGCGACTTTGCTTACCCCGGAGCTCTCCAAAACTTGGATGAGCATTGTCCAACGCCTCGAGTGGCTGTCAACATCCATGCATTTGACAATCTCCTTGAAATCTGTCTCTGCTCAATGTATGTTTTAAGATGAAAAACAGACCATGTGACGAAAAACAGAAAGCACCAAAGTCCAACCTAAGCAAGAGTAGAGTGCCTTACGCTACATTGGTCTGCAACTTAATGTGCATCTTATAGGGGAGAGCGGGCCCTTGTAAAATACATTTTTTTTGTCATATCTTTTTTCCTTACGGCTAAAACAAAAAGGATTTATGTACACCCTAAGTGATGATGATGTTCTAACAAATGACAATGCGAGGTATAGTTGGCCATAGGAGAAGACCAACAAATTCCATTGTTTGACTCTTGTGATTTGTTTTATGGTCATTGCAAAGCACAAACGGATCAGAAACTGGATTCTTCTATTAGGGGGCAGGGAAGTATTCATCATTCAGTGGTTGTAACAATATCCTATGTATGAAGACCTTCTTGCCGGCCAATTCTCCGACTGCTATTTAATATTTTATTACATTTTTTTATAACCTTCTGCATATCAAACTTGTGGGCCATTGCACAAGCCTTCAGAAGGGTCTAGATTTCTTAGGAGTATAAGGGGTGCATTTGGTTTAGCAATTCTCAAACTCAAAATCCCATTAAGCAGCCTGATAAAAATTGCTAGAATAGTGAACCCAAAAATTAAACGTGCTGAGTGTAGCAGTAACTCACAAATTATGATCATTTCAACCAAACTCTCACTTTGTTGTTCTTACACATTACGCCATAGGAAGGAAGACAGTACCGGGGTATCATAGAAATCACACTTTCAGCATTAAATCAGTAAACATAATAAACTGGATTTTCCAATACCCGATTCTACACAGCTTTTAGGTGATTAAAAATTGGAATCAAGCAATTGAAAGAAATCAAACCCAAGCAAAAAATAAAAATAAAAAATTGATTTCAACAAGACCATGAAAAATCATATTACACTAGATGCCTATTCAGGATTGTTTAACAACTACTATCCAAAACATACACTAGACCATGAAAAATCAGATTAAATCATAAAATAAAAAAAAAAACACATATGATCACTTATAGGAATAATGTAGGTGCGATAATTAATTCCAACTATAACATCAAATCAAAAACCAAACATCGTAAGCATTCAAACATTTCATTCAACTCTGATTTAAAATAAAATAAAAACACAAAAATACAAGATAAACCCAGCTACACAGCTAAAATTCCAAATCTCTTCTTATCATCTAATCTAAACCTCTAGATTCCAAGCAATTCCAACCTCCATCAATCTTGTGACAAGATCTGCATCATCAACTTTCAATATAGCATTGCCATCCCAATTGTCCTCCTTCCTCAGCTTCACCAACATCTCCAATTCTTCACTGGTTGAAATTGGAATGTTGTCCCTCTGACATAAAAACTGGCGGCTCTCCACCATCTCCCCATCCAGATCTTCCTTCAATTGTGCAATCTGATCCAGCATTTCATGAATCTGACTCCGTAAAGCTAGATTGTGGCTTAGCCACTTAAGACGGTCTTCATCGGAAACAGGAGCATTGCTGACTCTGGGTTTAGAACCTTTGCCTTTGCCTTTCACTTTCACTTTGGCTGGAACCTTCACTTTCACTTTTCCTGCTGGACCCTTGCCTCCTCTGCATCGTGCCATTTTGATTAGATCTGTTTTATTTTTATTTTTATTTTTTTTAAGGAATATTGAGGCCAGAATAATAACCCAGAACTCTATTCGCCTATTTATAATTAGAGGTTAACTGCTTCGATCCTAGTCGATTTTACTTTGACCGTCAGATTAAAAAATTAAGGACGGTAGAGATTGAACCGTCTAGTTTCGTCTAAAACGTTGGCGGCATAAGTGTGTTTCTTATAAATTTAAATCTACCGCGCGATTTTCGATGTTATTTTGGCGATCCATGTCCAATTTACATTCCCATCAAACAAACAAACAAAAAGTCCAATTTACATTGACCATTGATTAAAAAGCAGAAACGGGTACATGGTGGCGATCAGCGGTTTTTTTTTTTTTTTTTCTTTTTTTCCCACAATCATCTATTTATTTATTTTTCTTATTCTTACTGAATATCATAAAATACATTGGCTCGTATTTAAATGTACACAAAATCATTTTACTCAACATGATACAATTCTTTTTTTTTTTAAGTAGAACATGATACAAGTTATTCGACATCTCCGTATATATCTATATATACTAGTCTAAAACCCGTGTCATTCACTGCGTTATTGAATTTATGAAAATAATAATAAATTTGGACATTCATCGTAAATATACGATAAGTGTTGACATTTTCATACATATATTAAATGAAAATCATTACATATTAGAAGTATCTTATATCCAATAAATCATTAACATATAACACAACAGTTGGTATGATGTACATACACCACAATATCAAATTACCTAACCACCACCCGTCCCCTCCACCCCACTACCAAACCCCAACCCAAATCATCTTTTCGCCATAGCATTCTACAAAATCCAAGCCATCACTTACGAACATGCTCTGGCATAGATATGGTACATGAGTGCAATCAACTTCCGAACGTTTATTACTTTATGACCTTACAAAAATTGATGAACATTTAAACATCATATTGATTTCGGGAAACTCAAATACTAAGAGACGATTACATTCTCTTGTTGTTCAATGATAACAAATTTAAACAGATCATTTAAAGCACACTAATACGCATTGGTGGAATATAAACACCAAGAGAAAGCAGGTATGGGTTGAACCCAAAATAACAACATGAAAACTTTAATATACATTTATGAGAAAAGAGAAACTCGCGTTTTAGGTTAATAGATAAACACACCACCACCAACCCCCCCCCCCCCCCCCCCCCCCCCCTTTAAAAAAACTTGAATTTAGGTGAAAATAAGAGTAGTTGGACTTATTTTCAACCATAAACATTTCTTTCATTTTAAATTTTAAATTAAAATTCTCCTTAATCAACACATAAATCATTCATTATAATCCCTCAACCATAAGAACTCTTTCTGTTATTTCAAATTAAAACTCTCATTCATCAGAGTAGACAAAATCACACGTTTAATTCATTTCAAAAATAAAAATAAAAAATAAACTCACACATTTAATGCAAATTCATTAATTTTTTAGAAAAATCTCTCGAATCCGCTCCAAACCCGAAAAAAAAAATAGGCAAGTCAAGTCAAGTAAAAAAAACGTATTAAAGAATAAATCAATCAACATTAAGTAATTCTCTGTAATCTCTCAACCACTTGATTTCAAATTTCAAATTAAAATTCTTCTTATAATCAACGCATACATTACTCCTTATAATCCTTCAACCATAAAAACTCTTTTTGTTATTTCATATTTCAAATTAAAACTCTCACTTATCAGTGTAGACAGAATCACACGTTTAATCCATTCCAAATATAAAAATAAAAAATAAAATCACACATTTAATGCAAATCTATTCATTCTTTTAGGAAATCTCTCGAATCTGCTCCAAACCCGGAAAAGAATAGGCAAGTCAAGTCAAGTAAAAAAAACAAGCGCATTAAAGAATAAATCAATCAACATTAACCCATTATAATAATCTCTCAACCATAACAATTTTTTATTTCAAATTTCAAATTAAAATTATAATTCTCCTTAATCAACGCATAATCACTCTCTACAATCCCTCGGACAAAATCACACAATTAATTAATTCCAAAAATAAAAAATAAATCACACATTTAATAGAAATTCTTTCATTTTTTTTAGAAAATCTCGCGAATCTTTATAAAATTGACTATCCAAAATCGCATATTTAATTCATTCCAAAAATAAAATTGATTTGACACATTTAAACACTCCTTTCAGTTTATCATTCCTGGTCGGTCACAGTGAAATATGAAGGGAAAATCATCATAAATAGGGGTGATGATTGTAATTACACGTTAAAACATCCATCTCCAAACGTGAGTATTTGAATTCCGAATCACTTTTAGCAAAAAAGAATTGAAAAAATAGCCCCTCTAAAAAACAGTCGTGAACACAAAGAAGAGACAAAATGATTAGTGAAATAACTTTTTATTTGGTTAGAATTAAGGACCTTCTAACCCTCAGTTGGATGTAGAACATCATAAAATGAATGCTTATCACTATGGTAACCAAAAATCATCCATAAAAAAGTTTGGACGACCTTTGTCGTTCGTTGCCGGTTTCTTCCACTATAGAACCCTTAACGAAAATAAAAAGGATGAAAAGGGGGAAATGAACGGAGAATAAGCAAAAATCCATTGAAAAGAAACCAAAAAAAATAAGACACCATTTAAAGGAATTCATTAAAATTTAACTATTGGATCATTACTTTATGTATAGATGTAACGCCCCGTCCCGAAAACCCGAGTATTTTCGGAAAACGGACCGTTCGGCCATGTTTCGAGACAAAGTCTCGTAACACGAAGCCTTTCTAACTAAAGCGTTCCCTTAAAATTAATAGCAGAAACTAAACAACACAACTCGGGTCTATCAACATCATTCACTATTTTCCAATAATCCAACTATTACACCACTGAAAGATAACATTAAAAAAAAAAAGACAATTCTAATCACAGATATTTTACAACATACAATCTCATATCATATTCTCCAATGTAATACCTCAATAAGATAAACGCAATAAAATAATCTCTACCACTGATACTTAGTTAGTCATCCATTATCATCAACATATGCCAAACCTTGTACTTTATCTGAAAAACATAAGGATGTAAAATGGTGAGCTAATGCCCCTTAAGGAAAAAATAAGGCAGTCACTAGGTAGACTATCCAAAGTTCAATTTTGGTTTAGAAACAAGATGATGCAAGATATAAAATAATGAATGTAAATAAAATAGTTAAAATATAAATTGTCTACTAAAAATGATATGTTAAATAATAAGATGCTGAAAATGTGAACTTCTCATTATTATTCTCTTACTTGCAATAGCCTACTAAGAGAGGCACATAATGTAATTGGCATGTAACGGTTCAAGTGTGTTACATCTCATTTATTATAGCCCATGAGAAAGGAAATTAACTATCATATAGTGCAGACCGGATGTTCACTATTATCGCCCGTGAACAAGGAAATTGACCGGCTCCGGTTTTTTCTCACTATTATAGCCCGTGAGCAGAGAAACTAATACCGGGGACCCTCGAGGATTCACTGCTCTTCTTAATCTTATACTTGACCATGAACCGTTATCTTGTCTCATTTTCTTATTTACTTGATTCTTTATCACTTGTCAGTGTAAATAAATTATAAACAACTATACATAATATTGTAAGCTAAAAAATATGTTAACACTGCAATATCATAAAAACTATGGAAATGTGAGTAAAACATGACTACATTAAAAATCACAAATCTATCTCCATACAATACTTACATGTCATAAAGTATAAATTTATAATTATGCATAGAATTTTATTTTCTAACAGCTTCACAAAACCATGACTATACTATTTTAAATTAACATAAAAATCAATTATTTCTTTCATGTAACAAAGACTAAAATAATATCTATGTTATAAAATCTACAATCTTCGAAGTATTTGAAAATATAGTATTCTTCTATGAATTTTTGAACTTATGCCCAGTATTCATAAAATATTTAAATCATGTTGTATAGTAAAGAAAGTGCAGAAAATGAATAAGTATAAGAATTAAAACATGAAATAAAATAGTCCTATTAATACAATTCTCCTTACCTCGAATTCATACAATTTGATCAGTTATTGGAACTCCATAACTTGAATTATCACTTTACCGAGACAATCGCTAATTTATTATACCACTCGTGTACTTCGATTTGACATATACATCTTGAGAAACGATGCCCTCTCTCTCTCTCCTCTCTCTCTCCTACCTAATGAATGTACCCTCCCCATTTTTCATATATATATATATATATATATATATATATATATATATATATATATATATATATATATATATATATATATATATATCAATTATTTACCCTATCTTAATTTTAATTAAGAATCTATTGAAGGTAGATAGAGGGGTGGGAAATTAATGTATTTGTAATTCCCATACTAAATAGCCCTCCATTAATAAATAAATATATTTTATTACAATAATCATTTTTTATTATTATTATTATTGTTGTTGTTGTTGTTGTTACTATTATTATTATTTTTTGACTAATTACCAAAATACCCTTAGAAAAAAATACGGTGCATTACAATAGATTTTAAATCCGTTCCTCTATCTATTAGATATAGATTGTGTGGATCATTATTTTATGTATAGAGTTAATATTGATCTATTGGTACAATAATTTTTGGTTTTTCATATATCTGACAATAGAGTTCAGTCAAGTTTAAATTCTGCTTTATCTTTTTCTCAATCATTTACACATTTAGTGTTGATAGCTTAGAATATCATATTGAATGAAATATTATGATTAACATCAACATAATAGTCAATGATTTTAGTGACTTCTCACAACCGTTGAATTTGCAAATGTATGAACATTAATTCCATTTAATGAGCCAGTTTGTCAAGTCAACAATCTTTTAGTGATATTTTCAAATTTACTCTCTTAAGAAACATGGATAATTTATTCATATCTTTGGCCAAATCACTTGCAAATATTCCGAAACAAACCGAACTCAGTTTTACACGTTTAATATATGAGAGAAAAACCTACTAAAAAACCGAAAATGCATATAAATCCCAATTTACAGAAAGCCGCAACCAGATTATTCACCATCTGAATCGCAAATCAAGCGAAATTCAAAAGACGAAATGGAAAAAGGAGAGATTACAGTAACGGCAATGCCGTCTTCAAGTATTGACGACTATATATCGCACTATCCGAACACATTAACACTTCTTACCTCTATCGATAAAGGTTTAAAATACTACAAACAATGTAGTGGTCTAATGCCACAAAAATCGAAGGCTCCGAAGTAGTGGTCAATACTTCTAGTCAATTTTACTTGCATCCAAATGAAAATCCTACTGTTGTGTTAGTTTATCCACTTTTTGAGGAAAACAATTATCACTCTTGGGCTAGGTCTATGACCATGATGCTTGAAAACAAGAGCAAACTATGTTTTGTTGATGGTTCTATAGTAAAACCATATGTGAGTGTGAGTTGTATATAGTATGGAGTCAACATAATACTGTTGTACTTTCTTGGTTCTTGAAATTTGTGATTACTGACATAACACAAAGTGTTATATGGATTAAGACTGCTAAGGATATATGGTTGCACCTGCAAGACAGATATTCCAATATGGATTATTTTATGGTGTCTGGCCATGTAGAAGAAGTAAATGTTATCAAACAATGAACCATGTCAGTTACTTTTTATTTTACCAAGTTAAAAGCAAAATGTGATGCGATTGAAATCTAGAAAACAGTCCCTGGTTGTGAGTGTGGAAAACCTTGTGTATGTAATATCAGTTCCAAAATGATTGGCTTTATTGAAGCAGATCATGTGATTAGTTTCATGAAATTACTCAATGACAGTTTTGCTCCCGTCATATCTCAAGTATTTCTATTGACCTCTATGGCCAATTTGAAGCAAACCTTTTCCATGGCTATTAAGTTTGAAAGGCAATCGGAATATGCCTTAAGGCATCCTCGGAATCCATAAGCTATAGCCTTGCTAAATAGGACTCAAAACCAGTATGCACGGCAATCCCGAAACTAGTGTTGTTAAACGAACAGAGCCGTTCATGAACAAGCTCGTGTTCGGATCGTTAGTGTTCGTGATCGTTTGTTCGTTCGCGAACGTGCTTATATATACATCAATGTATAATAACCCTAACTCAAATGAGGACAAGTCATCCATTTATCTAATAGAGATTATATATTTATTTTATATAATATTTAGGTATTTTTATGATAATTTATGTTGTGTGATGTATGTAATATTAATCTATAACTTGATATTTTTGCATTTGCATTTTATGTTTTATTCTTTAACGAGTCGAACTCGAGCCAAACTTGAGTCGAACTCAAGCCGAATTCGAGTCAAAAGACAATAATATGTTTAACGAGCTGAGATCGAACATTCTATCTTTTAAACGAGCCGAGCTCGAACATAATTTTTTGTTTGTTTAACAAATGAACGAGCTCGTGAGCTAAACGAGCTCAAGTTTGAACCACCAATATTCGACTTGGCTCGACTCATTAACAGCTCTACCCATAACCAATTTGGTCAGTCTCAATCTAAGTTTCATATCCAAGGGCACGGTAACAACCAAACAAGAAGAAATGCTCCTTATAATCAAGGCCAATAAGGTACTGACAAGAAAGGTCAATGCTCACATTGCGGTTTCAATGATCATACACTGGATAAATGCTACAAAAAAAACATGGCTACCCACCAGGTTTTAAGCCGGGATCCATAATTCATATGGTCCAACTGTCGAAATAGTGTCATAAACTCAATCGAGTTGGACCGGATCCGTCCGAGTCAGGTCATTTACAGTCTATTTAGTTCATGTAATAACTTTATTATGATTAATATTATTATGATTAATAAAAGCACTTTAGTTATTATATATATTGTTTATCTTCATGTCATTATATATATATATATAGTAACGTCTTTAGTATTAAGTTATGATAGAGAAACCGTGATACTGATTATGGTTGATGAGATTTCTATTCACTTTTGATACTTAAATATCTCTAGTCGCATGGACTGTCAAACGGGACATTGATGGTATGATTAGACTATCACGTATCGGATGTCTTCTATCTTATTGAAGATAGGGATATATCTCGTCTATATAAGTGTAAAGACGCTTGGACTGTACGTGGACATGTATTAGAGAATGCGTACGTTAGACTGGTCCACTTACATTAAGTGTCGTAGTATGTGACAGTTGTGTTATTATCCTGAGACCGGAGTCTTCATGGCATCATGGTGTGGATTGTTATGCCTTGACACTATTGAGGTTTCCCCTAGCCATGGGGCGATCATGCGGTAGTGCTCGAGTATGATATTGAAGCATGCATATGATACATGTTCGTTCGTCCGGAAATCGCGTATCCTATGATTAGGAGTAAAGATCCGAAATGACCTTCTTATAAGGAATGTCTAGATCTCGTGAATCTTTGCAAAATATGAGTAAATGAGTTATTCCAAGAGAGAATGATATCCAGATTAAAGATATGATCGTTGATGTACTGATACTCAAGATACGATCGTATGGATATTATTACAGCGGTATGATTCTATTTACACGGACTGTTTCACATGAAAGGTAGTAGTCATTGCTTTTGACTCTTCTAATGATCGGGGGTCATGATGTGTTGCTAGACGCTATTCCGTGATCGTTAGGTATGAAGGACATTTTCGTAATCTACACTTTATGTCTACGGCCAACATATTCGGAAGCCTATCGGGTCACACACACATAAGAACATCTAGCCGAATTAAAATGCGGTTATAGTGATTAAAAAAAGTTTATCTCGACTATAAAGTGTTATAGTGATTAAATTAATATAACGGTATTTATTTATTATGAATATATTAAATTAAATATATTAATTATATTGATTAATTAAAGAATATTCCGGATGCTAATATTTGATATATGGGCGCGCAGACTATAGTGTATTAAGATACACTTGGATTATGCAATTTAATTAATAGTATTATCATATATTAATATTGGATATTAATACATTTTGGAAAAATAAATTTATGTAATATGATAAAGATATTCAATATTAGATATTGACAATATCTTGGATTTATTTAATATAAAATATATCAAATTAAAAGAGATAAATCTAGAATATTTATTTTCCTTATTTTACTAGTAAGATATTTTCTTTCTGATTAATGTACTAGGAAGCTTCTCCTAATCAGATTAGGGATATATAGGGCGCCACTCTCCCTATATATGCAAGAAGTTGGCTAGCTATTTTGTACATCACAATTTCAAGAGTTCATAATTCTTGTGAAAAATAGAGAGTTTCTTAGAGAGAGATTTAGAGAGAGAGAAAATGCCGGTCTAGCAACCGGATTTTTCTAGTAGCAATCCAAGGAGGATTACGGCGAGGTGCTCGTGTAGATATCAATAGAGGCCGGACACGTGGACGGCTCGCGCACTACTACTCTCCATTGACGATCAAAGCGTCGATCGATTAGATCAAGCAAGGTAATCACTGTCAACTACTTAATGTGTTTATTGTATTAAACGAAGTCGATCTTGGGATCGAAAATCAAATTTTAAATTCCGCTGCTTTAAATTAGTTGATTCCTAACGGTGGTAGCAGAGCGAACTTCGAATTTAAGCAATAAACACTGATTAAATTGCGTAGTAATTAATCGATAGAGGCAAAATCTTGATTCACGAAACGGGAGAAACAGAAAAAAATTAAATCGATTTAAGGGTGCTCGGCTGAAGCAGCGGCCCCTCTACTGCGGCACTGCCGCCGGCGTCGGCGCCCCTAGGGCTGCGGGCGTCGACGCCCCTAGGGCCACTATTTATGTTTATTCGGCGAACCGACGTGACAATTAGTAGTGACACATTGTCTAAAACTGATGTAGGGACATCCGGACACGTGGCAGCATAATCTATTTTTAGATTTACTTATTGTATTTCATTCTGTCGTTTATGCCATAGGCCGTTAGGCCAGTACCGTAGCAGGGTATTAGATTACTTTCGGCATTCTCTTTTGTCTTAGTTTTTGGATCTGTAAACCTTGAATTTCTAGAGCTTGTTGCACTTGTTCCTTTTTTTTAATTAAATCAGAGGATTCACTCCATTATCTGGTATCAAGAGCCTTGGCTACTTTCCTCAGCTCCACTGATGGCAGATTTTAAAGCAGTGGTCAGCCGGATCTCCGACGTAGATCGAGATCTGAAGTCCCAACGGGAAGAACTGAAGGAGGTAAAACAGAAGCTTGAAGATTTCATTCATGAAATGCATAACGTTCTCAAGGAATTACAGAAAGGACAAGCAGACCTGAGAAATGCCATTCATTTGGAGGATCGAGAGTTGCCTCGAACTCCCGTGGAAAGCGCAACAACGGTGACTCAACTGAAGTCACAAATGGGTAGTGGAAAAACAATGGAGGAAGGAGCAGAACCAACGAAGGTGAAGGGAATACAAGATAATCTGGGCCGACCACCAGAATTTAAGGAGATCAGCTCCGTTTCCGACCCAGATGCTTCGGAATGGAACCTACCATCCCAAGACCGAACTAGGGTTCTTAACACACCAATGAGGTGCGTTCCGGGACAAGAAAATCCTAATTTTAGATTAAAGATGGAGATTTCTACATTCGATGGAACTATGCACCCAGAAGATTTCCTTGACTGGGTGGATTCAATTGAGGACTATTTTGAAGGAATGAGACCACCGGAATACCTCAAATGCAAGCTGGTATCATACAGATTGAAAGGTGGGGTGAGAGCATGGTGGAAGCAACTCCAAAACAGCAGGCACTTGAAAGGAAAAACTTAGGTTCGAGAGTGGGCAAAGATGAAACGGCTACTGATTAGCAGGTTCTTGCCTGCAAATTACCACAAAAATGCCATGCTCGAATTCTTCAATTGCAAACAGCTAGGCAGATCGGTGAAAGAATATACGGATGAATTCTACACGTTAAGGGCCAGAACAGACACCAGAGGATCCTCAGATACAAGCAGCCAGATACATTGGGGGTTTAAGTGAGGAATTCCAGGACAAGTTGGAACTGACCCCAATTTGGAGTCTCAATGAGGCTGTAAATCTAGCTTTTACAGTGGAGAAGCAACTACAGAGGAAATCTATCAAGAACACTCCCGGCAGGAGATTATTTACCCCCAGTAGTACTCCTGTGAGCTCCCTTCAACCAAAAGCCAATGATCAGAATGATCAGGCAAAGAACAAGACTAAAGCGGGAGAGAATAGGCCCCCAAACCCTTATGCTAAACCAACAGCTCCTAAGTGCTATAGATGTGGCCAACCCGGACACAAATCTAATGAGTGCCAAGTCAGGAAGCAAGTGACACTATTGGATAAGCAAGGGGAAGAATTTGAAGTTTTTACAGAACAAGAAGAAGAACTTGTTGAGGAATTAGAAAGGGATGAAGGTGAGATGTTGGTATGCATAGTAGAACACCTACTGTTCACAGAGCCTTCCCCCACTCAGAAACATGCCCTGTTCAGAACCAGGTGCACCATAAATGGCAAAGTGTGTGAGGTGATTATAGACAGCGGATCAAGTGAGAATCTGATTTCAAAGGCAGCTGTCAAGGCTTTGGTACTGAGTACCACGTCACATTCTCACCCATATAAGATGGGATGGATCAAAAAGGGCCCAGAAAGTAGGGTATCAGAGGTTTGTAATGTGAGGTTTTCCATTGGGAAGGCCTATATGGATGAGGTAACCTGCGATGTTGTGGAGTGGATGCTTGTCACTTGCTATTGGGCAGACCTTGGCAGTTTGAGAGGGATGTGGCACACAATGGGATAGACAACACCTACTCCTTCTTTTGGTTGGGCAAGAAAGTGGTGCTTATGCCTATGTCACAGAAAGATATGAAGACTGATAATCAGATTGGGAAAGTTCCTATGTTGCTCACCTCTGGGAAACACTTTGAGTCAGAACTGGAAGAGTCCTCTAGACTATTTGGATTGTTCCAGAATGAGGTGCAAGAATCAGACCATATGGACAATTTGAATGAGGAGGTTAAGCAACTATTGGAGGAATTTCACCCTGGTCTACCACCCATGAGAGACATACAACACAATATAGATTTCATGCCTGGGGCATCCTTACCTTACAGGTTATGCCCAAAAGAACAAAAAATCCTACAAGGTATAGTTGATGAACTGTTGGCCAAGCAAGTAATAAGGCTTAGCACTAGTCATTGTGCTGTACCAGCCTTATTGGTACCAAAGAAAGACAATCAGTGGAGGATGTGTGTGGATAGCAGGGCAATTAGCAAGATCACTGTCAAATACATATTTCCTATGCCTAGGACAGATGACCTGATGGACCACTTGATAGGAGCTACTGTCTTCACCAAACTCGATCTGACTAGTGGGTATCATCAGATAAGGATCAGACAGGGGGATGAGTGGAAAACAAGCTTCAAGACACAAGAGGGACTCTATGAGTGGCTAGTCATGCCATTTGGGTTGTGCAATGCTCCTAGTACCTTCATGAGGCTTATGCATGAGGTATTGAAACCTTTTCTAAACAAATTTGTAATTGTTTATTTTGATGACATTTTGGTGTTTAGTCTAGACATGAAATCACACATAGAACACCTACGATTGGTATTTGAAGCTTTGAGGAAGAACAAATTGTACATGAACTTTAAGAAGTGCATCTTTGCGGCCACAAAATTGCTGTTCCTGGGATTCATCATTAGTTCCGAGGGCATTCACACGGATCCAAGGAAGATAGAGGCCATTAGAGACTGACCTATCCCATCTAACATCACCACACTCAGAAGTTTTATGGGATTAGCCTCTTTTTACAGGAAGTTCATAAGAGGATTCAGTATGTTAGCTGCTCCTCTGACAGACTGCTTGAAGAAGGGAAAATTTGACTGGGGAACTGAACAGGACGTTAGTTTTGAAGAAATCAAAGTTAGACTCACTTCTGCCCCTGTGCTTGCTCTACCCGACTTTGATAAACTCTTCCAGGTTGACACAGATGCGTCCGCTATGGGAATTGGTGCTGTACTCAGCCAGGAAGGCAAACCCATCGCCTTCTTCAGTGAGAAATTATCCCCAACAAGAGCCAAGTGGACTACCTATGAACAGGAGTTCTATGCTATCTTTAGGGCGCTTCAACAATGGGAGCACTACCTACTTCACAAGGAATTCCTACTCAACTGTGACCACCGGACCTTGCGGCACATCAACACACAAAAGCATATCAATAGGATGCATGCTAGGTGGTTCTTGTACTTACAGAAGTTCTCTTTTGTTTTTAAACACAAGTCTGGAGTGCTAAATGTGGTAGCTGGTGCTTTGAGCAGAAAGCAGTGCCTCTTGAATGTCCTCCAAACAGAATTGGTCAGTTTCAAGTCCCTACCAGAAACCTATGAAGGAGATGAAGACTTTGGGGAAATTTGGCAGGCTTGTAGGCATAATGAGTTCAAAGACCAATACCATTTGATACAAGGGTTCTTGTTTAAAGAAGATAGACTATGCATACCCAAGACTTCCCTGAGGGAATACCTGATCCGAGAATTCCATGATGGGGGTCAAGCAGCACGCACAGGTTGGGACAAAACAATAGCACTTGTTACAGAAAGGTTTTACTGGCCACAAATCAAGAGGGATATCGGTACTTATGTCAAAAGATGTGGAGTATGTCAGACTGCCAAGGGGTCCAAACAAAACACATGGCTGTAAACTCCTTACCCATTCCTCAGTCCATATGGGAGGATTTATCCATGGATTTTGTGCTAGGGTTTCCTAAAACACCTAGGCACACAGACTCCATCTGTGTGGTGGTAGACCGATTCTCCAAGATGGCCCATTTCCTACCCTGTAAAAAGGTAATGGATGCCACTCATGTTGCTCAATTATTCTTTAGAGAGGTGGTCAGGCTTCATGGAATCCCTAAAACCATCACATCAGACAGGGATGTTAAGTTCATATCTCATTTCTGGAGGGAATTGTGGAAGAGATTCAAGACTCAATTGCAGTTTAGTAGTGCCTATCATCCACAAACAGATGGGCAAACTGAAGTGATGAATAGGACATTGGGTAATATGCTGAGGTGTGTAGTTGGGGAGCAACCAAAACAATGGGATTTGTTTCTGTCACAAGTGGAATTTGCATACAACTCAATGGTGAACAGATCCACAGGAACCAGTCCCTTCTCCATAGTCTACACAAAACCTCCCAATGTGGTCACTGATCTGGCACCCCTACCTACAGCCAAGAACAAAACTGCCGGAAGTTTGGCTGAATCCATACATAAACTGCATGAAGATGTGAGGGGTCAGTTGAAGAAGAGCTATGCTAAATACAAGGAGGCTGCAGACATGAAGAAGAGGAGGCAGATATTTCATCCTGGAGAGTTGGTGATGATACACTTAAGGAAAGAACGTTTCCCTGCTGGAGTAAACAACAAGTTGGGTCCTAGGAGGGCGGGACCATTTGCCATTCAATCCAAGATCAATGACAATGCTTATGTGGTGGGGATACCAGACTCTTGGAAGATTTCCAAGACATTCAACGTTGCAGATTTAACACATTATTCCCCTGTTGATGATGGCCAATGTAGCACTGTGTAGGTCCTGGAGAAACTTCATGCTGATGAAGAGGGGGGGAAGGGATGATGTAGGGACATCCGGACACGTGGCAGCATAATCTATTTTTAGATTTACTTATTGTATTTCATTTTGTCGTTTATGCCATAGACCGTTAGGCCAGTACCGTAGCAGGGTATTAGATTACTTTCGGCATTCTCTTTTGTCTTAGTTTTTGGATCTGTAAACCTTGAATTTCTAGAGCTTGTTGCTCTTGTTCCTTTTTTTAATTAAATCAGAGGATTCACTCCATTAAAAACTGGTTATTATCATTAGTGTTACGGTGTCAATCAATATGGTCAAATAAAATAATGAATTCTTAAATTAAATTAGAAAGGCATCGAATATGATATCAAAATACAGATGAAGAAAAGCATGAATTTTGGTGAAAAAATTAAGATAATTGAAGACATAAATTAAGCGATATTACTCGTTAAAAATTAGGTTTTATATATATACTACCTCTGTCCCAAAATATAAGTCCATTTAGTTTTTTGGTTTTGTCCCATAATGTAACTTCATTTAGATAACCAATTAAGCATTTATTATATTTTTCTTCTTTTACCCCTCATTTATCTTATACCCACAAATTTTTCATTACTTTGCATTAATAACAATCAAAGGTCGTTTTACATTTTTTCATCAAAATTAATGAAACATAACCAACTTTCTTAATATGTGTGAAAAACCTCAAACGAACTTATATTTTGAGATGAAGGGAGTACATAGAACGTGGAGACTGTGGAGTACTTTCCTGTAAAAAAACAAGGGAAATTCTTACATGAAATGTGACACATTCTAGACCACAGAGTTTCATTACAGAATGAAACTGTATGGTCCAGAATGTGCCACGCATGCTACTCCTCATATAAGAGTCCCAATGTAAGAACTTTCCAAAAAAAAAAATGGATTTTTTTTGTTTATTTTTTATTCAATTTAGAGATGTTTTGGTACTAGTGTCTCCTAAATTGTCATTTTTTCTAAAAAAAAAATATGATTATAACCTTTTTGATAATTTCAATAACTTTTTGTCATTTTCAACAATTCTCCCTAAAAATTGTCTTAATATTCCCTTACTTAAATTTACTCCAAAAAAAAAAAAACGGAAGTTCAGGATTGGAAAGGGAATTGGAAAATGGAGGGGGAAACTTGGAGCCGTCGATTGTCAAAATAATTCAACGGTTAATTTAACCTTTCACATGGATCGATGAGGTGTACAAAAAAGAATGTTTGTAAGTGAAGTAGGACCGTCCATTGTTCAAATAAATCAACGGTATATTTAAACTGTTACGTGGATCGATGACGTGTATACAAAGAACAATTGAGAACGATCGAGAACAATCGAGAGTTACAATTGATCGGCGGGAAGTTTCAGCAAAATCAAATCTCAAATCTCAAATCCTATATATAAAAAACCTGATCTACCTCGCCCTCTTCATCCCGCTTCCCCTTTGTTGATATAAGAAATATAGTAGCGCGCTTCCCCAACAAATTTATAAATTTTAGGAGAACCTGTAGTCATTGATCTTTAACACGTATCGTGCCATCTCTAGATTAGAGATTTATTTTTTTTTTTCACGGTAAAAAAAAAAAAAATAAAAGAAAAAGAAAAAAAAAAAGATCCAATACAGCAACGTAAGCATCCAAGGGAATTTTCCACCAGACATCCATGGTTGACACTGCCCAACAAAATGGCCGTGTTGAACGTAAGCATCGCCACATCCTCAATGTTGCCCGAGCTTTACGTTTTCAAGCCAAACTACCTAAATATTTTTGGGGAGAATGTGTTTTGACAGCTGTTCACTTAATAAATCTAACCCCTACTCGTGTCCTCCGTGGTAAAACCCCATACGAATGTCTCTATGGCCGTCCCCCATCTTATGACCATATCCGGGTTTTTGGTTGTCTATGCTATGCTGCGGTCCGTCCTCGCAACTCGGATAAGTTTGCCTCTCGCTCCCGCCGGTGTATTTTTATTGGGTATCCTTTTGGTAAAAAAGGTTGGCGTCTATATGATCTTGACACTCATGATTTTTTTGACAGTCGAGATGTAGAATTTTTCGAGGATCAGTTTCCCTTTCTCGACTCCCTACCCGACCCTGCCCGTGCTCAATGGGATAGTTATTTTAGTCAACCGCCGTTATGGGACGATGATGATTATGTCACTGAGGATTCGGATTCCCAGGTTATGGCCGATGTTACTACCCCCTCCCCACCGACCTCGGAATTAAGGGGGCGTATGGAAATAGTGGGTGATGCTCCGGGTGGCCCGGTCTCCTCTCTTGAACAGCCTTTGGGTCGCGGTCATCGCACCGAATTCCTTCTACGAAGCTTCGTGATTATGTCACGAATACGGTTGTTCTTCCTCCACTAGACCCCACTACACCTCGCTTCCTCCTCTCTTTTCTCGGCTCCTCGAGTAAACCCGTTGACATTGCTTGTTATGTTGATTATAATAATTTTTCTGCACGCCACAAATGTTTTCTGACAGCTATTACTAAAGGCAAAGAGCCTGCTACCTTTCGCGAAGCTGTTCAGTTTCCTGGGTGGCGTCGGGCCATGCAGGAAGAGATTGATGCTTTAGAACGCAATGAAACTTGGTCTTTGGAGGTTCTTCCACCTGGTAAACGTGCTATTGGTTGTGGTTGGGTGTATAAAATTAAATACACTTCCACTGGCGCCGTGGAGCGCCTTAAAGCTCGGCTTGTTGTTCGAGGGAATCGGCAGGTTGAAGGTGTTGACTATAATGAGACCTTTGCTCCAGTGGCCAAAATGGGTACGGTTCGTGTTCTTTTATCCGTGGCGGCGGCACGAAATTGGGAATTACATCAAATGGACGTCCACAACGCGTTCCTGCATGGTGATTTGATTGAGGAAGTTTACATGCAACTTCCTCCTGGATATCGTGCTTCCTCTCCTGGCACAGTCTGTCGATTACGTAAATCTCTCTATGGGTTGAAACAGGGCTCCTCGGCAATGGTTTGCCAAACTTTCGTGCCGCGTTGAAGAATTTTGGTTTTGTACAATCTTACGCGGACTACTCGTTGTTCAGTTATATTCGGGGAGGTGTTTCCCTCCACGTTCTGGTTTATGTCGATGACTTGATTATTGCAGGTTCTTCACATGATGCCCTTGTTCGCTTCAAACGGTATTTGAGCTCTTGTTTCCGTATGAAGGATTTGGGACCTCTGAAATATTTTCTCGGCATTGAAGTAGCCCGTGGCCCTGACGGCATATTTCTATCTCAACGCAAATATGCGTTGGACATTTTGACTGAGGCTGGTATGTTGGGTTGTAAACCCATTGATACACCTATGGAGCAGAATCATCGCCTCGCCTCCGCTACGGGTCAGCCGTTGGCGCATCCGGATCGCATCGTCGTCTTGTGGGACGTCCGGTTTATTTGTCTGTTACCCGTCCTGAGTTGAGTTATTCGGTGCACACTCTGGCCCAATTTTTGAGTGATCCCCAGATACCGCATTGGGATGCTGCGATTCGTGTTTTACGTTTTTTGAAAGGAAGTCCCGGCCAAGGCATTTTGCTACGTCCTGTGGATGACTTATCCTTGACGGCTTTCTGTGATAGTGATTGGGCCGCTTGCCCCTTGACTCGGCGTTCTGTTAATGGCTACTTGGTGTTTTTGGGCCGTTCTCCTGTTTCGTGGAAGACCAAAAAACAGCCTACTGTATCTCGTTTGTCTGCCGAAGCTGAGTATCGTTCTATGGCCGTTGCCACATGTGAGTTGAAGTGGTTGAAGTCCTTGTTATTTTCCCTTGGTGTTTTACATCCTCGGCCCATGCGCTTGTTCTGTGACAGTCAATCGGCTCTCCATATTGCCAAGAATCCTGTCTTTCATGATCGTACCAAACATATCGAGGTCGACTGTCATTTTGTTCGCGATGAATTGTTATCTGGCAACTTGGCCACGCCTCATGTTCCCACTAGTCACCAATTGGCCGATATTCTGACGAAGGCTCTCGGCAGGCAACAGTTTAGATTTCTTTTGGGCAAGTTGGGCATTTGTGATTTGCATGCTCCAACTTGAGGGGGCGTGTGAGAATATATATATGTAAATGTGTAAAAAGGGTGTATGTGTAAAGTTACACTTTAGGGTTTTGGTGATATTATACTATAAATATGTGGTGTTTGTGAATAATAGATCATCTTTTTCCCAATCGTTTTGTGTTTAACATGTCCTCTTAATGTTGTTGTCAGCTGATTTGATACTATTACTTTTAGATCCTGTCCTGTGTTTACTGTTCCAAAGTGCTGTGTTGAAAATGGTTTTCGATGCTCAACTGTTCCTGCCTTTTTGTTTAACTTGTGTATGTTGAACACAATTTGAAAAAAAAGAGAATTGCTACGTTGTAAAGTATGCAAAATGTGCTGAATATGCATCCTGTAAGGTCTTCTGGTGTACAAGATGTCATATCATATCTACCGGCAAAAGGGGTGTACCTTTCTTCAGTAAATCTATTTAAATATACCTTGTTGGGTTATCCGTACCCTGATGTGATTAAGGCTTTTCAGTTCAAACATGTCAACCTTACTAGCCAATTTATAACTTAACAAATGATGCACGAATGATGTGTGCTCTCTGATTTACCTGCTGTATAGCGTTCAACCAGCATTCATCTACGAGTGGTTTCCCTTTATTTACTGATTTCTTTACTTTGGAGTTTGGTCACATGATTTTTAATATATCATGATGACTTCACTTTGCATTCTCATGGTTATGGGTATCGATTTAACTTGGGTTTGATTCTACGGTGCAACGAAAATGGATATTGTGTATGGTGAGGACGAGGAAGCATTCCGTTAATGTGTTTGGTTTTTCCCAAACGGTTGCTAGAACAGGACACGTCCTTAGGTGATATTCTTATTTCTCGTTTTGTTTTCTTTGCATTTTTGCTTTCATTCATTAGTCTGGGATTCTATGTACCCTGTTTTCTCCCCCAAATATATATATGTATATATATATGTTGTGACATTATACATACTGTAAAATCTAATAATAGGACATTGAATGAGAGAGAGGTACAAAAAAAGATCCAAATTTCTTGAGGATCGTCATATGTTGAAGTAGATATTGTTGTTGGTTCTTGTCGGTCAGCTGGTTCTACTACATGTCAGAATCTGCTTTCTGGGTGGAGGATTACCCATTGAGTTTCCGTTGAGATGCATAGGTAATTCACGGATACACATATGTATGTTGCTTTATTGTAAGCATTATCATTCTTTTACTTGTGAGCCTATATACTGATGCTTGGCAAGAGAAACACGCATTCATCGTCTTCAAACTATTGGTTGTTGCTTTCTGTCCGACAGTAAAGCCACCTTATGCGCTTTGGATGTTTGGAAGATCCGTATGCAGCAAGAAGTTGTTCCTCTTATGTTATGCCTCCTTAAATGTAGCAGCAATGGATTCAGTTCCCTTTACATGTTCGTTTACTAAGTTCAATGGTCTGTAATGTTCTCTTAAGCTTCCTTAAATGCAGCCGGCATGTATTAAATTCCATATTTCTTCCTCTACATGTGCTTGACTTGCACTCCACTCGTGGCTTTTTTGCATTACATGTGCCTGATTTTATTCCTTGTGTTGTTTTAGTGAAACAATCTTCTGTTTTTGCTCTTCATATGTCTCCCTTCATCTGGCTTTGCTTGCATTTTTTATTTTGGCTTGCAGTAAGCCTTTACCAGCATAATCATTCTGTTAATCCATTTCATCTACCCTTTTGCTGTCTTTTTTGTTTTTTGTTTTTTTTTGTTTTTTGTTTTTTTTTTTTTTTTTTTGCAGTGTATAAGCTTTGTTTGTTTAGTTTCTTATTATGTTGTTGTTAACCAATCACTTCCTAACAGAAAAATGTTTACTTAAATTCACGTTTTGTTCTCAGGCATTTCCTACTCGAGTATGTCTGGTATGAATAAATCTCTTTCAGTTTCAGGTCCAAGCAACAAGAAACCGTCAGGCAATGCTAATAATGTACGTGTTGTGCTTGCTTGATTTCATATACTATTTTTATTTCTCTGGAACAAGAAACCAAACAGCTGCGAAAACTTACAGATGATACAGGTACGCTCTCTGCGGATTTGTATTCCCCCTGATGTAGCCGCACTAATGAGACTTGAAAAGCTATGGACATCAAGCATCTTCATGGCCATTCTGGAAAGACCTTTGTCCACATCATAGTGTAGCTATATATGTAATTGTTTGAGCTACACCATTACACTTATCTTTTCCTTGGAAGACCAATCTGTATAAAATACAGATTTAGCATACGTGAGTAGTGAGTACTGTACCTACACATATCTTGTATTCCTTGCACACCCCTGGCTGATAATTAGCACAAACCATGGTTTTAGACAACTTTATGTTTTCACCTTACCTTATACGTACCCTTGCTTCAGTCTTTGTCCAGTACCTTTGCTTCAGGAAACAAACAAAAGAATACATGTGGTTACTCCTTTCTTATCCCCTTGGACTTACTAGCAACCAACTTATCGTATAGTAAGAGGCTAGCTAATATTATTTTTGCATCCTGAGGTCAACGAAAACTTTGGATTCTGGCAAAATCGGCGTTGTTTCCTTCCTTCCTTCCTCCCAGTAAACAAACCATTCCCTGTTTTGACGGTTTTGCGCAAGTTGTTTTGTGATAGCCGCCATACGCATCCAATCACAAAGGCATGTTGTGTTGATGCATTGGTTTGTTCTAGAAGGATAGGTAGTTAGGTACTGGATGTTTGTCGTTTGTGTTTCTTGTTTGGTTGGTGATACCTTAGAAATTTTGGTTATTGTACTTGTGTCTTGCATCTTGTTAGATTCTTTTTTATACAACACTCTCTTTTGTCGTTAAAAAAAAAAAAGAATTGGACTAGAAATTGATTATTTACTATTTCATGGCAATGGAGTCTGTGTTTTAGTCGTGAAAAAAATCCATATCTTTCTCCTTGGGCGGTTCCTTCCTTCCTTCCTTCCTTTTGTGTGTTTAGTTGTTGTTTGGAGTTCACTTGATATTGCTTGGGTTGACGATGGGTGGGGTGGTCCGTGTTTTATGAAACGTGTTGAATTGGTGTTGTTGGGTTTTGAGAATGAATGTAATGGCTTCTGCTTGTGGCTTAGATCATGTTTCCACATACATGTTATGTGCTAATTAGTGGTGGTGAATTGGATTGTTGTTTATTTATTTATTATTGCGAGTTTTTGTGTTTGCTTGAGATGATGATGATGACTGAGTTTGATGGCTATTGACAGTTCTGGTTCTGCATTGAGAATTACATGGAAGCAGTCTTCATTTTAAATAAATGAGAGTTGAATAACATATGTACAAGTTGTAAACAGGAATGTGAGCTCATTTGAGCATAACTCGAGCCTTCAGCAACGTGTTAACCAACATAGCTCAAACATGAAATTTTAGTTCGTTTACTAAACAAACAAGCTCGAGCTCGTTTGTGTATTAAACATACACAAGTTTAAACATTTAATACTCAGTTCAACTCGATTGCATTCTCATCTCAGACTGATAGTACATCTGTAACCTTGAATTATACTACTACTACCAAAAAAACAAGGAAGGATTAAATACTGCAAATATAATTACTGAAAATCCAAAGTCGAAAATGAAAAAAACATAGCATCCAGAGACATCCCAAATCACAGCATCTCGTCATTCCAAAGTCACAACTAAGAAGAGAGCTAACGGATAAGTAAATGAACATGTGGCGGTATAGATTCTCTGAGAGAATCATACTGTTGCAATGCAATATTTCTAACCGCTTGTTCCCTCTTAGCCTTGCGAGGATGAGGGAGAATGACATGTATATCATGGGGATCAATGATGATTTTCTCAAGACCAACAGCATTCTCTGCTACGTGCATGATCAACTCAACATCACTAACACGGCCAGAATAGCCCACAAACTCAAAAACCTTAAGGCTTTTGCTTTTGAGAGATGAACTGCCTCTTTCACCGTCACACATGGTTGTACTAAACCATTTAACCTCTCCCCAATACAACTGCAAATTGCAGACAATGCATATCACCAGCCAAAAAAAATCTCATTGAAAGACACAAAAAAAAAAAAAAAAAAAAAAAAAAAAAAACAACAACAACATAAAAAAGAGTGCATACCATCAATACAAATTCTTCAAGTTGCGGTAACGCAGTTATGATGGAAATTAAGAAGGTTAAACTTTCCTCACCGTAAGCTCGACCTCTGATGACCAACCGCTTGAGTTTGGTCAGTCTATAAAGATTAGATATCTGAGCTAGCCTCTGTATGTAAGAGGAAGAAAAAATACATGTATGGATTAGTCTATGGTCAAGACCGGTGAAACTGAGACATTGCCAATACGCAAAAGAAAAACAAACAATGTGTGTGTTTGTACACATAGCATAGTATTATTGGCTAGGTCCATTACACTCTCTATATGATAGACTCACCCAACAAAGACCATTATCAAGCCAAAGAGGCTTATCTAAGTCATAGAGTTTAAACACTAAGACCGAGAGGTTTTTGGTTCAAATACGACCTACATTTATAGGTTAATCGACCACTGTATGCGGTAGCATTATTACCTTAAAACAAAACAAGAAAACAATGGCTGGCATAAATACAATCGAAAGAGAAATAAAGCAATGTTTTATATGGAACCAATACCTTCAATTCGTATCCCGCCCGTAAGGTGAGAGACTCGAGCTGAGAATAGCAAGAAACTTGGGGAAAAGAATGTCTTAAACTTGGTCTAGTCCCTGAAATGGACATAACAACAAGCATTGGAAGGTCTCTAAGAGTTAAATCACCAACTGATTGTATGTCGAGTGAGACCAGGTTAAAGTTGGAGATACTGATAACTTTCAATTTGAGACATGAGTGGATGCGCAGGTACTTCAACACCAAAGTTGGATCCGAAAATACTAGATTGACCAATTTCATGGAGCCAACCACCTCAAGTCGTTCAAGAAATGGACAATATAAAAGGAAAAAATTGACGTCTTTATCAGTTACATCTACACTCTTCAAAGACAACGATTTGAGGCACTTTAGGTCAAATTGTAAAGGTCGGCTCATGCTAACATCTGAATCGAATTTCCCACTACTAGATTTGAGAAACCGATCAGGAAAGACATAGTTATCACGTAAATTGATTGGAATACTTCTTGCAAGCAATAAATTGAATTCCAAATGCTCAACTTTCCTTGCTAATGCAAATTTCAACCACCTGTTAATGTCCTCCTGGTGGTTGCTCTTCTTATCAAGGTCACAGACAATTTTAAATTCCTTTAAAAATTCACCCTTGTGTCGCCGCAACACACCGTTGACCCACTTGACAAATTTTTCACGTGCCCTATGATTTATTACGATAGCCTTTGGAAGTGGTTCTTGGAAATCAAGTGCCGGAGTGTGCACCCACACATTCAGCCATCGACGTGAAAGGAGACTCGTCTTCATCACTTCCTCAAATGTTAAGAAGGATAGAATTATCATAAGAATGTCATCCGGTAAAGAACTGATACGATCCTCGGGACGGTGCCTCCTAAGTACACACTGTTACAAGGAAATTGGTGTTAACGGTGAGGACATGTATGAAAAATAAGACAAACTTATTAGTAGCAGTTACCTAATTAACAAAGTAGTACTAGCAAAATCAACAAATACAAATGAATTGAGTAGCTAAAGATACAGGATTGCATAAACAAGCATTTAAGCTAGGGGGAAAAAAAAAAAAAAAAAATGACGCAGGGGTTGAGTAAATTATACCATATTTTCAGCTGAAAACGAGAGCAAACAACCAAAGTTCCCTCCCACGAAACTCGAACTTTGCTTACAGCTTACTTCACTCTGTTCCAAGAAGCAAAATAAAAATACAGGCAATCAATTCGTACCGATAATAATCTAAAGGACACTGAATAGAGCCGAATTTTGCTACTTCTTCCAGCAGTAAAGTTTGAACCCGCTGTCTAAACATGAAGCAAAATATAGATACAGGCAATCAATTCATACCGATCATAAGCTAACAGGACATTCACTGAGTAAATCAGAAGAGGAAAAACAATGGCGGTTTGCGCGGGATTTGGTATCGTCTTTGTCGTGTCCGATCGTCAGAATATTTATACGTATACGTATATATATACAGTATGTATATTAATAGTTGCTTGCCATTAGTGTTTTATTTAGGGTACAGCCATTAATTGTTTTAATTGATGTTTTCTCGTAATAAAAAAATATAATAATGTTGAAATAATTTATTTTTTTTATTTTTGAAGAGTATAGGCAAAAATTTTCGTTAAATCGGCTACCCATATCAAGCACATCATGAGGAGGGATTGAGCCAAAGTAATAAGCCCACGAGCAGACAGACCTCCTTGGACTCATGGTTGCTTGTTTGATTAGGTACTCGGGTGTCTGAAACGAGTATGGACGCACAAACAAACGTCAATAGTAATTTTGCAGTTTTATGGAAAAATAATTCTCAAAGTGTGGTACCGGAATTAAAATTTGTGTGTGCCAATCGGCCCCATCTATGTTCCAATGAAAAACAAAGTTAAGATGATCCATACATACATACATACACACACACGTTACAGTTGTAATAAAGTTTAATGCATTATGATCATCGATTTTTACCCTATTTCCTTATATATGAAAGAAAATACAAGTAAATAAATAAATTTAATACCTGTTAGTTGATACAACATACTTATAATGATTGCATGATAAAAATAAATAAATAAATATGCATGTATGCAACGAGGGTGTTATGTCTATTCCATGACCTGACCACCTATACTCGTATGTAAGATTCAACAGTGTGTTTTTACGTTAGAAATGCATTAAATAAAAAATAAAAAAGGCCTAGGTGACAGACAACTGATTAAACTCAAGCCAGGCAGTCATAAATTGCAAATGAAGTTAAATAGGAAACACAAAAGGGATTGTTCATGCATCATATTTATTTAGCAAGCAAACAATGCTTAAATACTGCCGAAACTGAAGGAAAAAAGACAACAACAACAACAACAACATTTGTAGACATCCCAAATCAGATGGAGAAGAGCTAACGGATAAGTAAATGAACATGTGGCGGTATAGCTTCTCTCAGAGAATCAAACTGCTTCAATGCAACACGTCTAACCTTTTGTTCCTTCTTGATAGTGATAGGTGTGCGAGGGAAATGGAAAAGTATAATACGAGGATCAATAACGACTTTCTCAAGACCAACAGTGTTCTCCACTACGTGCATGATCAATTCAACATCGACAGCACGGCCACAATAACCAAAAAACTCAAAAACCTTAAGGGTTTGGCTTTTGAAAGATAATCTGCGTCGTCGTTTAACATCACTGACGGGTATACTCTTCCGCTCAAGCTTGCCGCCATACAACTGCAAATTGCAGACAATGTACGTATATCACCAGCAAAACATCACATTAAACATATAGATTAGCCATTTAATTGATTTGATGTTCTAGAATAACATGGTCTCAGTGAAAAACCAACAAGTCAGAATAGTCTCAAGACCCCTCGAACAAAGAAAAAAGAATAGCCGGCCTCAAGAGAATAAGAATCCGATGGTCAGTGAAGAACCAACAGAGGAATATTACCACTATGTTTCAATCTGAAGGTAAAGCTTTTATACGCGGCACCACTATATAATCTACACATAATGGAAGAGGTCAATAATGCTCTCTCCGAAAACTTTTTCCCTCTTCTTCTTCATTTGCCTAGCCTAATATAAAGACAATAACAAACATCGGAAATGACAGATTCAAGCCGTGTGGCGCAAACCCCGTGTCTTTGACAGCTTCATCACTAAAGGAGAAACCAAGCCTTCCTTAAAAATCAGAGATTTAATAAGCATAGAACAATTATATGATACTAGATAATATGGGGGCAAGTTCTATCAATGTCAATCTGTCATTAATCCTTTTTCTAACAAAATTCATGTAGCTTTCAATATTGTTTATCCCTAATCTCTAAAAGGTTAGACCTTCGGCCTCAAGCCATCATACATTCACACCCACCCTGCTAAAACTCAAAGGAAAGTCAGAGAGAATAATGCAAGAAAAAAAATAACATAAAAAAGGCCAATTAAAGTATACAACACAACAATGGTACTAATGCACACAAGTGACGCAGGACGGAAGTTGCACATCAAGCGGGGAAGAGGCAAGTGAAACACATAAAACATAAAAAAGGAGAGCATACCATCAATACAAATTCCTCAAGTTGCGGTAAGGCAATTATGATGGACATTAATAAGGTTAAACTTTCATGATTCCGAGCTAGACCACTGATGACCAACTGCTTGAGTTTGGACAGTCGATAAAGATTAGATATCTTAGGTAGATCCTGTATGTAAGAGGAAGAAAAATACATGTATGGATTAGTCTATAGTCAAGACCTGTGCAACAGGACATTGCCAATACGCAAAAGAAAAAACCAAAAAAAAAAAAAAAAAAAAAAAAAAGTGTGTTTGTACACATGGCATAGTATTAATTAATCAGTGTTCTAAAAGAAACTAGGCGGTAGTCGGGGGGGTCAAGGGCACCTAGGCGGGGCCTGGGTGTTTTTTTATTTATTTAATATTTTAAATAATACAATGGTTGTCCGACATAAATCAATACATCATAAAGCATAAACATCAAGTAAATGTGTCAAAAGACTAATTAAAGTACAAAAACACATGAGATTATGTTAAAACAGTCTAAGAAGTAAGAACTCAAGACTCTCAAGTCCAATCTTCAATCTCATTCCCCAAGTCTTCTACTTGTCCAAATCCAACGTCACGCTCTTTGTTGGAAGCCCTAGACGCCTGGACCGCCTAGGCGGCGCCTGGGACAGCCTAGGACCGCCTAAAGCCCGCCTGGAAACGTGCCTAGGAGCAAACCTCCTAGATATGGCCGCCTGGGGTAAAATCGAGACGGCCAGGGACCGCCTAGCGCCTAGACGCCGCCTAGGCGGCTGCCTAGACCGATTTTTAGAACACTGGTATTACTGGCCCCGTCCATACTCTCTATATGATAAGACTGACCCAACAAAGACCATTACCAAGCCAAAGAGGCTTATCTAAGTGGTAGAGCAACACTAAGACTGAGGGGTTTTGGGTTCAAATACGACCTGCATTTATAGGTTAATTGACCACTTTATGCGGTAGCATCAATACCTTAAAACAAAACAAGAAAACAATGGCCGATATAAATACAATTGAAAGAGAAATAAAGCAATGTTTTATATGGCACCAATACCTTCAATTTGTATCCCGCCTTTAAGGTGAGAGACTCAAGCTGAGAATAGCAGGAAATTTGGGCAAAAGAATGTCTTAACATTGTTCTAGTCCCTGAAATGGACAAAACAACAAGCATTGGAAGGTCTCTAAGAGTTAAATCACCAAATGATTGTATGTCGAGTGAGACCAGGTTAAAGTTGGAGATACTGATAACTTCCAATTTGAGACAGGACTGGATGCGCAGGTACTTCAACACCAAAGTTGGATCCGAAATTACTAGAGTGACCAATTTCATGGAGCCAACCACCTCAAGTCGTTCAAGAAATGAACAATTTAAAAGGAATAAATTGACATCTTATAGAGAATAAGAGAGAAATAGGAAGAAGAGATTAAGAGAAAGTAGAAACTCTTATTATGTTCATCGGCCAAACAGCCTCATCTAAATAGATGTTGTTACAAGGTGACCTTTGAGCTTCAAGAAGCATGCCTAATCTAGGAAAGAGGAAAAGCAACTTTGTAATAAATACTACACTTTGTAGAGTGGGCACCATTAACTATTATATTAAAGGGACTAACTGGCCTAATTACTTTACAAAATAAAGAATATAACAATACTATACTAAGTTGTTATTTATTATATTCAATACTCCTCCTCAAGCTGGGATGTAGATATCTAGCAGACCAAGCTTGTCAATACACTTCAGAAGGGAGGTGCTAGGTAGACTCTTAGTGAACACATCAGCCACTTGATTTCTTGAATTGATATAAGATAGGAAAATCTCTCCCTTCACCATCTTCTCTTTGATAAAATGCCGATCAATTTCAATATGCTTGGTCCGGTCATGTTGTACCGGATTCTGAGTGATTTCAATAGCCGACTGACTGTCACTGTAAAGACAAGTTGGAGTAGAAACAACAAATCTTAATTCCTTCATAAGTTTCGCACCCATAATATCTCACACATACACACCGCAATTGCCCCCGTACTCGGCCTCAATTTGAACTTCTCGCCACAACCGATCTTTTCTTACTTCTCCAAGAAACCGCATTTCCAAAGACATAAATGCACCAACTTTGAGGTTGACTTTCATCAATATTGCACCACCGCCCAATCGGCATCCACATAGGCCTCAATTACGTTATTTCCTTCTCTATTAAATAGTATACCTTTTCCAGGATTCCCTTTCAAAAACCTTAAGAGCCTAACTTCTTTGCCTTGTAGTGAATTTCTTTAGGTGAATGCATAAATTGGCTAAGAGTACTAACGACAGAAAAGATATGTCCGGCCTAGTATGAGATAAGTAGATTAATCTTCCAATAAGTTTCGATACCTTTCGGCTTCAATATCTCGTACCGGCATCATCCTTCCCAAAATTGACGGTATTATCGAGGGGTGTGCTAACCGGTTTGCTCCCCAACGATCCATAATCGGATAGTAAGTCCATAGTGTATTTCCTCGGGTGAGTATGATACCCTTGGATGATCTAGCAACTTCAATACCAAGAAAGTACTTTAGTGTGCCTAGATCTTTTACTTCAAATTGATGTTTTAGAAAGTTCTTCAAGTAGCTGATCTCTTCTTCTGAGTTTCCTGTGATGATGTCATCAACATAGACAATGAGAATAGTGACTTTGCCGGACGATCATGTTTGTAGAACATAGTATGATCACTATGGCCTTGATGATGATGTTAAGCTTCCTTCATAGCTTTGGTGAATCTTTCAAACCAGGCCCTTGGAGATTGCTTTAAACCATAGATGGCTTTGTTTAACTTCGAACATGATTAGGTTTAAGTCTAAAACCAGGTGGATAGTGCATATATACCTCTTCTTTTAAATCCCCATTTAAGAATGCATTTTTAATATCCATCGATAAAGAGGCCAATTACGAACGGCGAATGGAAATTAGGATTCGACCGAGTTTAACTTAGCCACTTTGGAGCAAATGTTTCATTAAAATCAACCCCTTGAGTCCGGGTAAAACCTCTTGCAACAAGTCTTGCTTTGTATCTCGTTAATGGTACCATCCGGGTTGTGTTTGATGGTAAAGAGCCATCTACACCCAACCGGTCTTACCCCCTGTGGTTTAGGAACACAATCCCAAGTATGATTCTTATCTAAAGCGAGACGGTTCCTCTAAAACAAAGATGTTTCCACTTAGGTTGACTTAAGGCATGTTCAATGGATTTAGGTATACTTTGCTAGAGTCAATATTAGACAAGAAGGCTTGATAAGAAGGTGAGACTTTACTATAGGCCACAAATTTCTGAATAGGGTGTTGAGTACATTCTCTCCTACCTTTTCTAAGAGCAATAGGTAGATCAGACTCAAGAATAGGAGGTGAAATGTCAGTGGGTGATCCAGATGAGGTAGGTGAAGTAGATGAGGAATCAGATGAGGAATTAGGTGAAGTAGATGAGGAATCAGAGTGTTGGTTGGTCTGGATTTGAGAATTATTGGGGTTTTCAGCATTCAGGGGTACCCAATTTTTTCTGGTGTAAATAATGATCTCTTTTCCAGGCTGATGAATATGAGTGTCATTGGGAGTATCAACACTAATAGGCAGGGTGATGGCAGTTTCAGTGATCAAATCTTGGTCAGTGGATTTAGTTTCAGACTTTAAAAAGAAAGGCCGATCTTCAATGAATGTAACATCAAATGTGATGTAGGTTTTATGAGTTTTAGGGTCAAAACATTTATACCCCCTTTTGTAGGAGAATAGCCAAGGAATATGGTTTTAACGGACCTAGGATCAAGCTTCCCTGTTGGGGTTATGATTGTGGATATAAGCGACATCCAAATATCTTTAGAGAGATATCGAGAGATGAGTTTTGGGCAAGGATAGATGCTTTTTAGGACATTAATGGGGGTCCCGAAATTCAAAGCATCCTAGAAGGCATTCTATTGATCAAATATGTGGCGATTAGGACGAACTTGACACCAATAGAAGGTAGGAACATTATAGGTGAAGATCATGGTTCTGGCAATTTCTAGGAGATGTCGGTTTTTCCTCTCAGCTACCCCATTTTGTTGTGGGGTGTTAGTGCAAGAGGATTGATGAACAATCCCTTTTTCAGTAAGGAAAGGGGAGAGGTGTGAATTAAAATATTCAGTCCCATTGTCAGATCTTAGGATTTGAATTTTGGTTTTGAACTGAGTTTCAACAAAGTTATAGAAGTTGGTGAATATGGCTGTGACATCAGATTTTTGGCTCATAAGATATACCCAAGTGGTCCTAGAATGATCATCAATAAAAGTAACAAACCAAGGTTTTTTTGATAGGTTAGGGACCCTAGAAGGACCCCAAACATCAGTATGAACAAGAACAAAAGGAGCAGTGGGTGTATAAGGTACAGACTGATACACACTTCTAGTCTGTTTGCCAAGAATCCAGAACTCACATTTTAATTTTTCCATACAGATTCCAGAAAATAAGGAAGGATACAACTTTTTCAAGTACACAAAATTAGGATGGCCTAGTCTAAAATGTAAATGAATAATCTTGTTACATTTAGAGTCTAAACTAGCCACTAATCCTCTTGGTTCTTCTAAGGTCTTGCTATGAAACAGGTACAGACCTCCCTTAGTACTCTTAGCACTGCCAATCTTCATCATAGACTTCAGATCCTGAAACTCACAATGGGTATCCAGAAAGTTAGCTGAACATTTCCTATCTCTACAAAACTGTTTGACAGAGAGAAGGTTACAATTTAGATTAGGAACATAGAGGACATTTTCTAGGGTAATGGTAGGTTCAATTCTGACTCTGCCTTTTCCTAATACTCTTTTAGAGGAACCATCAGCTATAGTAACATGTTGGTGAGATTCAATACTTGAGAAAGTTTCAAAAACGAAATTTCACTGTCATATGGTGGTAGCTCCGAGTCAACAATCCATTTTTGCCCTTCATGAGTTGTAGCTCCAACCGATGATTCGGTAGGTTTGTGGTTGGAGTTTGCTAAACATCAACCGAAGTGTGTTCATTTGCTCTTCGGTGAATCCTTGCCTCTGTTCGGCCCACACTATAAGCCTTGTTCGGCTCATGGCCTCTATCCCCCGTTTTTGCTTGCCGATTTTTGAGAAGGTGAGGAGGTTTTCCATGCAACGACCGGCATTTTTCCCTCGGTGTCCTTTCCTTTTACGGTGGTCACATAGAAGGTTGGCCCAATTCTCACTCCTTTTGTTTTTGTTAAAGGCCGCATTGGTCGCTTCGATTCCGACACTTTAAAGGTGAAGATGCTCCTCCCGGAGTTGGTAGTATCCCTCCACCATAGGCATTACTCCCTCCCCGCACTCCTCCTTCCTTAGAATGCGAAAGCATCATTTATAGAAGGAAAGGGAGATATGGCAAGTATCCTTTCTCTCGGTCGCTTCGTAAGTTGAGTCTAGACCTCCCGTAAAATCCAAAGAACTTTGTCCCTTTCCGCTCCTTGTTATGAATATCGGCATCATCGGTGCATTTCCATTCCTTGATAGTAAGTTGGTCATACTCTTCCCACGATTGGTTAGAGTATTGAAGTATTCATTGATTGGTCGTCCATTTTGGACCGAATTCCGAAGCTTAAGTTTCGGTCATACACTTGGACATAGTTACCTTCATTAGAGTATAGTGACTCTAGCTTCTTCCAAATACCGAGGGCGATTTGGCATACGTAAAAAATTAGAGTGATTTTTTCTACCATGGAATTCATAAGCCATGATCTAACAATGGCATCTTCGGTTTCCCATGTATCAAACTCCTTTGAGTTTTTGTCGGTAGGAGGTATGGAGGATCCAGTGAGGTATCCTTTCTTTCCTCTCCCTAGGATATAAGTATAAACTGACTGTGACCAAGATAGATAATTCGGTCCAGATAATTTTTTGGAAGTAATTTGGAGTGATGGATTATCAACTCCATTGAAAGAGAGTGAAAGAGGGGAAGGATTAGATTCATTTGCTGTCATTTTTTTCGATATAATTTCCTGAAGTATTTTCAGGGCTCTGCTACCATATAGAGAATAAGAGAGAAATAGGAAGAAGAGATTAAGAGAAAGTAGAAACTCTTATTATGTTCATCGGCCAAACAGCCTCATCTAAATAGATGTTGTTACAAGGTGACCTTTGAGCTTCAAGAAGCATGCCTAATCTAGGAAAGAGGAAAAGCAACTTTGTAATAAATACTACACTTTGTAGAGTGGGCACCATTAACTATTATATTAAAGGGACTAACCGGCCTAATTACTTTACAAAATAAAGAATATAACAATACTATACTAAGTTGTTATTTATTATATTCAATACATCTTTATCAATTACATCTACACTCTTCAAAGACAACGATTTGAGGCACTTGAGGTCAAATTGTAAAAGTCGGCTCATGCTAACATCTGAAGCAACTTCCCCACTACTAGAATTGAGAAAATGATCAGAAAAGACATAGTTATCAAATAAATTGATTGGAATACTTCTTGCACGCAATAAATTGAATTCCAAATGCTCAACTTTTCTTGCTAATGCAAATTTCAACCACCTGTTAATGTCCTCCTGGTGGTTGCTCTTCTTATCAAGGTCACAGACAATTTTAAATTCCTTTAAAAATTCACCCTTGTGCCGCCGCAAGACACCGTTGACCCACTTGACAAATTTTTCACGTGCCCTATGATTTATTACGATAGCCTTTGGAAGTGGTTCATGGAAATCAAGTACCGGAGTGTGCACCCACACATTCAGCCATCGACGTGAAAGAAGACTCGTCTTCATCACTTCCTCAAATGTTAAGAAGGATAGAATTATCATAAGAATGTCATCCGGTAAAGAACTGATACGATCCTCGGGACGGTGCCTCCTACGTGCACACTGTTTCAAGGAAATTAGTGTTAACGGTGAGGACATGTATGAAAAATAAGACAAACTTATTAGCAGTTACCTAATTAACAAAGTAGTACTAGCAAAATCAACAAATACAAATGAATTGAGTAGCTAAAGATACAGGATTGGCATAAACTAGCATTTAAGCTGAAAAGAAAAGAAAAGAAAAAAAAGACGCAGGGGTTGGGTAAATTACCATATTTTCAGCTGAAAACGGGGGCAAACAACCAAAGTTCCCTCCCGCGAAACTCGAACTTTACTTACTTCACCCTGTTTCAAGAAGCAAAATAAAAATAGATGCAATCAATTCGTACCGATAATAAGCTAAAGGACACTGAATAGAGCCGAATTTTGCTACTTCTTCCAGCAGAAAAGTTTGAACCTGCTGTCTAAACAAGAAGCGGAATATAGGTACAGGCAATCAGTTCATACCGAACATAAGCTAACAGGACATTCACTGAGTAAATCAGAAGAGCTCCATTACCTTGTGGTAGGAAAAACAATGGCGGTTTGAGCGGGATTTGGTATTGTCTTTGTCGTGTCCGATCGTCAGAATATTTATACGTATATACATATACACAGTATGTATATATATAGTTGCTTGCCATTAGTGTTTTATATTTAGAGTACAGCCATTAATTGTTTTAATTGATGTTTTCTCGTAATAAGAAAAATATAATAATGTTGAAATAATTTATTTTTTTATTTTTGAAGAGTATAGGCAAAAAAATTCGCTAAATCAGCTAGACGCCAAATTTTGTGGTGGTCAATAATCATCAAATTTAATGGACACATGTCATCATATGGATGATTAGGATTAGTGTATTGATTCTCAAACATTGAATTCAAGATTGAGTTTGATGGTACCACCATAAAATTTCCCAGCTAGACACATATCAAGTACATCATGAAGAGGGGTTTAGCCCAAGTGATAAGGCCACGAGCAAACAGACAGACCGCCTTGGACTCATGGTTGCTTGTTTGATTAAGTACTCGGGTAACTGAAACGATTATTGAGAATATGCATTTCATCACCACTCACTTACAGATTCAGAATTTTTTTCCAGTGAGTCATCGGATCGTAAAACTATATTTTTTATCCAAAAATTTGTTTCAGTGAAGTCACATGACCCTAAAACTATATTTTTAACAACAAAACCATATTTTTAACAATAAAACTCATTGTTAATACTAAAAGAAAAAATCTCGGATCTCACAGTAGGGTCACGTGACCCCCTTACCCTTAATAGATCCACCCTGTCACCACTGCCGCAGAGGTGGCGAACATGCGAATATTTGACATATTTGTAAACTTTTAGGCCTAGACTATATTTTCCGCTCTAAGCCTCTAGTATCCGAAACCAGCTGGACCGATTAATTCGGAGTTCGGTGCGGTCGTGTCTATGCTTGATCTTTTTATATGGTTGCGGATAAGTCAGACTCTGCAGCACGATCTGAGCCGAACTTCGGATTAGTCGGACCAGTTGGTTCCAGATAACGAGAGATTTAAGAAAAAAATTAATAATAATAATAAACTCAATTAGTTGGGCTTCAGGCCCAGTTTCTCCAAACAGTTGCTAAACCCAACTTTCTCGTTCACTAGAGGAAAACCCAGGTAATGAAAACATAGGTTTTTGTTTGTTTGTTTGTTTTGTCAGAAAGAAATTCTAATTTGTTTTGTGGATTGGGAGACATGTACGAGAGAGAAGATTGAAGAGCTTTTATACTTCAAAAGATATGAACTTTATAATGATTTATATTGGTTTAATGTTTCTACAGTTACAGGTCTCTGCATTTAGAGGTAGTTCTTGAAGCAAAACATGGAATTCATGAGGAAAAGTTAAGATCTTTGCTCTCATCCTCATCAGCAGGAAATGGTAATTGTAATTTCTGCAAACTCTGCTTCTTTTCCAGCTTCAAACGATAACCTTGCATTCTTAGTTACTCAAAGCTTTTGTATTTATTTATTTATTTTGGTCATTTTCTGGTGAGTCTCAAATGTTTAATTGAAATCGCATGCTCTCCGAGGCAGAGCTCATAATTTCCTTTTGCAATTTTGAATTGGTTCATTTTTAGCCGATAAACATGCCACACTGAACTTTGCAGATTTATTGAAACAATTTAAAGGCTGAAGTTGCCACCGCTCATCCCCTCTCTCGGTTATCGGTAATTGTCAGAAAATGTTAAGTGGAGGAGCGGTGCGTTTGAGTTGCCTCCGACTGCCGGAAACCCCTCTTCTCAGCCAGTCCTTGTTTTCTTTCCGTCGTCTGTATCACTGCAGTCCCCGCTTCAGCACCTCCTGTTCTGCATCGAATGACAAAAAAGAGAAAGTAATCGTAATCTCCGGCCCTACCGGAGCCGGAAAGAGCAAGCTCGCCTTAGAGCTTGCCAAACGTCTGAAAGGAGATATTATCAGTGCCGACTCCGTGCAGGTGTATCGAGGTCTTGATATTGGATCAGCAAAGCCTTCATTAGCTGATAGGAAGGAAGTGTCACACCATTTGATTGATATATTGCATCCATCTGAAGATTATTCTGTTGGGCAGTTTTTCTCTGATGCGAGACAAGCTACGAAAGATGTTCTTAATGCTGGTCGCGTTCCTATAGTTGTTGGTGGCACTGGATTGTACTTGCGGTGGTTTATATACGGGAAGCCGAATGTTCCAAAGTCCTCTGAAGAGGTTACTTCCGAAGTACATTCAGAACTAGCAGAATTACAGAGGGATGGTGATTGGGATGCAGGTGTCCAGATGGTGGTTAAAGCCGGTGATACGAGTGCCACCCTTTTAGCTGCAAATGATTGGTATCGGTTGCGTCGCAAGCTTGAAATCATCAAGGCCAGTGGATCACCTCCGTCGGCTTTTGAAGTGCCGTATGATGCGTTTAGGGAACAGTTGGATACGGATTCCTCTGCAGCGGATTCTGTTGCCATAAACTCGTCTTCTTCAAACACACTGGACTATGATTTTCTGTGTTTTTTTCTGACCACTCCAAGGCTGGATCTTTACCGCTCAATTGATTTTCGGTGTGAAGAAATGCTTGTAGGTAATAATAATAATATATTGTCTGAAGCAAGAGGGCTTCTTGACTTGGGCCTTCTTCCGAATTCAAACTCTGCAACACGGGCAATAGGCTATCGACAAGCAATGGAGTACCTATTGTATTGTAGAGAACAAGGTGGCCGGAGTTCTCCTGAAGATCTTATGTTCTTCTTGTCCTCGTTTCAGAAAGCATCCAGAAACTTTGCAAAAAGGCAATTAACATGGTTCAGAAACGAGCATATTTATCAATGGATTGATGCTTCCAAACCGATGGACCAGGTATTGAATTTCATTTATGATTCATACCAAAGCGAAAGTGGTAGTAGTAATCTCAAGGTTCCTGAATCCCTTTGTATGAAAAAAGATGTAGTATCAAGCAGATGGGAATCTTCTCAATTAAAGGCGTATCGTACAAAAAACAGGCTATTCATTGGAAGGGAAGATTGTTCAGATGTTTTAGATTGGATAAGGATGATGCATCAAAACCCTAGCCCGTTTGTTTGCTGATGATTCATTGCATGAGCCGAGTTTCGAGAAGAGATGAAGCATTCACTCAAGTAATTGTTCATAAGAGTAGGTCATTTTGATAGATACTCATCGACCTATTGATTGATTAAATACTGAGATTATGAGTGTGACTGAAGTGATGTGCATGTTTCCGTATTGTACGAGATAAGTTGATTGTAATTCGTGACCATGTCCTGATTATTGAAATTAGGAGAGTTTAGTTGTTTAGCCCGTGCTTGTAACTATAATCAGGTTTATCAATAAATTAACGAGTCGTCTTTGCATCTATGATCGGTTGAGGAAATCCCTCGGAAGTGGATATGATTATTGAAACTGGAATCTTCCTTTTCTTGCTTTGAAACGTTTCCTTTCTGTTTTCATGTTCCATTCTGCAAGTTCCAATTAAGAAAGGGGCATTTATTTTCACTGCACTGATTCTACGGTGCGACCACATTAGTGTGAAAATCGGTTTTTGGTTCTAGAACCAACTTTCAATAGGTTTGATTCTATGTAGTAGATGTGCTGCGTCGGTAGAATCAGTGTGATGGAAATAAAAGTCGTCTTTACAAAACTTGCTTCAATGCAAAATTTATCACTTGCTACAGAGAGAATCGAACATGTGGAAAAGCTCCAGTTAAAGAAAGACCGTCGTGTCGTGGGTAATATATCATATTAGCAAAATAAGAGCTCTAATTAGGAAAAATTAATTACTGAGATATTTAACCGTTGTTGTTAAGGGTAATATTTCTTATTAGAAAAATAAGAGAAGTAATTACGAGTATAAGATATAAGTTTTAAACCTAATGAATATATGTCCATTTTATTTTAAGCAATGACAACGGGCCCCGAGTTGCATGTGTCAAACGTGAGATGCCGAACCGTTAAGCAATGACAACGGGCCCCGAGTTGCATGTGTCAAACGTGAGATGCCGAACCGTAAAAAAACCGTAGAATGACATATATTGCAGCGACTTATATATTAAGGAAGAAATCCACCTAGTTCGCATCTTGGGAGCTGCCGGTAGCCAGAATGATTCAATGCAATTTAGACGTTTCAATGACTAAGAGGTCTTCGGATGCTGGATTTATTTTTAGGGACAGTCAAGACAGTATTGTGGCGTCGTTGTTCTTTTTCATTTCGATCCGAGAATCAAGGTTGTGTGCTCTTGGAGTTGAAGGCAATTTTTTTTGTGTGGCTGTCTTAGAGTCGAGGATGTTGGATAGAGCGATGTTTATCGTGGAGCACAATCGTTTGGCATGCGTGTGATGTTTCTCAGACCTTTTTTTTAGGCTTATTGGATGATTGACCATTAGAAGCCGCATATTTTTTTTCGTATTTAGGAGGCATATGAGAAATGTTCACGAGTTATCGAGTTAGAAGCATGCTCACTAGTTATCACTTCAAACACAAGAATGCTTGAGATTAGCTTGTTCAATATTCGAGTCGAGTTCACTTGATTTGATCTGTTTTGAAACGAAACATTCAAACAAAAACTCGACCCGCTTACAAACGGCTCAGCTCGGCTCATTTTAAAGCATAGACATTAGACGCGCCCTAGTCCGAGTTAGCCTCTATTATTATTATTAATATTATTATGGCCCCTAACCCATTTTATCCACTCTCAGAGGCAGAGCTTGTAGAAATTGGTGTTTGAGATTTACGATTAAATCATCCACTGACCCAGACTGGGAGATGTGAACGAGGGAGGAGATTCAAGCTTTTATTTCTGAAATATAACAACTTCATGGCGCTTTCTTGATCTTCTTCTTTTTTTCTACAGATTTTAGAGGTAAGCAGCAAAATCACAAGTTCATTTGATGAATTAGCTTTTTGCATCTTTGCTCTGGTTCTGAGAATATGGTAATTTCTTCTGCAACTCTATTTCTCAAGAGTTTATTTGTTTGTTTTGGTCATGTTTTATGCTTCTAAGGGACTATAATCTCAATAATGTGCTCCGTTTGTATTTGTTGAAGGTATCTCCCTCCGCCTTTTACATCAATTTTTCCACTAAGAATGATAGTAATTTATGCCCCAAATACAGTCTCCAACTACTTCACACCAAAAGTAAAATATAAAAAAAACTGGTAACAATGGATGGTGTCCGGTTAAAATCAACACCAATTATGGCGGAATGTTTGGTGATAAGATAACACACCTAACAGGTGTAAGATTTAGAGCACCGCTGGACATGACCATTTTCGCCCTCCCATCCCGTAGAGGAGTAGCACCCCGATATCATCATCGTGACCACATATTTGTAATTCATCATTTAGCCATGATGATGTCGCAACAGACTCACGTGTGGTCGGTCACTCTTCAAAAGAATGACATGAAAGAAGTACCCTTTTATTACCCTACAATTGATGTTGTACGAACACGCAACACCTAGGTGAACTGCAGTGGCGAGTAACCATGGAAGAACTTCCCTCTATTACTCGATTGGTGTTGTAGTAAACGAGCACATAGTGACCATGGAAGAACTACCCTTCATTACTCAATTGATGTTGTACGAACACCTAGGTGAACTGATGAGAATTAGATTCAGAGACAACACAAGGCCCCTAGTGGGTGAAGTGCTTTCTCTTTTTCTTTATAAAGAAACATTCATGCTTCTGCTTATACAAGCCTAAAGGAGCCCGAGTCCTCTCTTGTACACTTTATAGTGGTTGAGTGATATCCACCTGGATATTTGTATCTATGGTCTTACTTAGTGTATGGACAATCCTTCCACTCGACTTTCCTCTAGCCATAAATGTATGCTCTTTAAAGTCGTCTCAACACCCAAGAAACTTTAAACTTTCTTTTTGATATACCTTATTTTTTCTTTTCTTGCAGATTATAGGGTCTTCCAGCTTTTGAAGTTCTTCCTTATCGGTGTATTAGTGGTAAATCACCTACTGCAGTTCGTGAATTGTTGTTTCATATAATATGGCGGCCTCTCTTAGCAGCCCTTCTCAAATCTTTATGCCCCGTCCTTCAAAAACCCATCGGAGTAGCTCCGGGAGCCGCTTTTACGTGAGCTGTGGACGACGTGATAACCGTGGACCACTTCTCAAGGGTCGGATATTAAGCACAGAAGCAATCCAAGCCGTTCAAGCCCTCAAGCGTGTCCACAGAACCGACCCTTTAAATCTCACAGAGTTTCAGCTCTCTCAAACCCTTGGCCGGCTGATAAAAGCGGACCTCATTGCTGCTTTCAAGGAGCTTCTACGACAAGGCCACTGCGAGATTGCAGTCAAAGCATTCTCAGCCGTCCGATCAGAATACCATCCTGAACTGAGTCTCTATGCTGACTTAATCAAGGCGTTGGGAAAAGACGGATTAAACAAAGAGATTGATGATGTGATTTGTGAATTGGAGAAAGAGGAAGATAAAATCCAGTGCGACGATAAGGGGCTCGTGAAATTGATTCAGGCGTTGATTGGTGCCGATAGAGTTGATTTGATGGTCAGGATTTACGGGTTGTTGAAGAACAATGGATGGGGATCTAATTCCGAGATGGATGAGAATGTTGCTAAGGTGTTGGTAAGAGGGTTGAGGCGATTGGGAGAGGTGAAATTGGCTGATGAAATTGAAGCCGAGATGAAGAGATACGAGCTTTTTCTGGTAAATTCGAGATTCGATGGCCTTGCAAAGTTTAAATCAACGTGATAGTCATGTTTACAAGTTGAAAGAGGTAAGAGCTTTTTGATAGCCATGTGTGAAAATAATCTCAACGTAAGTGATGTATTGAAATGCACTATCTTCACAAACTTAGCTTAATATGTCGCATTAGTTGTATCAAATCAATTGATGAACTATATCTTTACATGATTTGATCATAATTCACAAAATGTTTTCTATGGATGTAATGGTTTTAAAAAATAAAAAAATAAAATAAAATAAAATTGCAGAAAGTAATAGGATCTTCTAATTGTGTCTTTAAATAAATCAATTTACTCACTGGACGAATAAAAAATAATAATTTGTGAATTGAAAGTAAGAGCTTACCAAATGTACGTTGAGCGTTATAGAAGGTACAAACAGGTAGATCCAAACAAAATAAACAGGCAGAAAATAAGCTACAAAATAGTCTCTTGTTTTTTTTTTTTTTTAGGGAACTAAAAAATGGTCTTAGGAAAGAGTAAAGAAAGCTATTCATCCATCTTCTGCCCTATGTTGTTATAAATAGGTATTGAGACCGGAATATGACAGGTTTACTCCATAAAAAAATCTATGTAAGTCTACATACATAAGATAAATACATTCACAGCCATAAGATGATGTTGAATGTAGACTTTAGATAGACTTTTCAGGGTAAACCTTCTTTTCCTCTACAGCTGTAGCAGCTGCAGAGGAAAAGAATCAAGCAATGGTGGTGGATCGCTTAAAACTATCAGAAAGACCGTTAAAGAATCCAATGTTGCCCACCAAGAAGACAAGAATAACCACCATGCATGTTACCATCACCCATATCCATTGCTGTAGTTTCTTCCTACTTCTGTTTCTAAGAGATGGTGGGATCGCCTTTGTTTTGCTCTGCTTAACGGATTGTGATGCTTTTTGACTTGTTCTTTTGGCAGCTGTAGTTGTAGTGTCAGACTCGTTCATTGTTTCTGTTGTCTCAGAATATCGGGTAATGGTGTCTCCCGAGTTGTTGGCGTCAGATGCTTCTGATGCAGAGGATTTCCTCCTTTCCTTCTTTCTTAGCCTCTTCTCCCTCTCCTGTATAATTAGTTGATTACATTTACATATACAATCACACAATATTGTAGTTCTATACATACGAACTCAAAATGGAGATGTTACAATATAGAACTTGGATAGAGATTTTTAAGATATAACTGTTGTACCAAGCGGATTACATGATGAAACGTATTTTAATTTCACGTTGTATCCGTGTGTAGGGGTATATTTGATGCAATACATCAATCCACATGGTGTAACCATTGATAATAGTTGTATTATGAAATTTCAGACTTTCTAAGTCATTTGATATGTGTGGGATCATGGAATGTGTATACAAGTTTTATCAGACTAGTGGTATAATCCCATATAGTGGGACAAAAGATTGGCACATAAATAGCATAGAAAACGCTTTTAAGCTCAAAAAATTAAGGCGGTTGTTAAAAGGCACCACATCGGATATACTTTCTGAGCACCACAGTGATATTCGACCTGACCTTTGAAAGTCGAATCTAAGCTCAACATTTGACCTTGCAAAGGCCGAATGTCCGTTTTCGACCTCTGTAAAGTCGAATGCAACCCTGAGTGTGGTGCTACGGTAGATTCGTTGCGGTGCCTTTTTAACAAGGGCTAAAAATTAATTACCTTCTCCTTTTGTTCTGCTTCCTTTTGTGCTCGTAATTCGGCGCGCGTTTGGGCTTTTTCTGCAATTTTCTTTTTCCTCATTAACGCCTCTAAGGCCTTTGACTTCTCTTCCAGACGCCGCTGCTCTCTCAAGTCGGTTTCAGTGAGCGCTTTCCTCCTCTCTCCATCCTTCATCGCCCGCTCCAGCTCCTCTTTGTTTGGCAATTGCTCTTCCTCTACATTGTCACTGGCTACATCATAGCCAGAAAAAGCTCCATCGTCAATACTCGGTTCTGTAGGATTTGCATGTCCGTCAACTGACCGATAGACATAGCTGCTCAACATGACCGGTTGCTCGTCAGGGCCAAGAGAACGACCATCAAACGTACCAAGTCTCTTAACAGTACTTCTCATGTTGCACCTGACATACTCTTTACGAAAGTCGGGATTCTTGTTCCATATTTCCATTGTGCTTTCCACCTATTATAACGGAAAAAACAGAGCTTTAATAAGACAGTTTCCTGTAATAAAAAAATGATATCCTTAGATTAACCTGATTAAAGCACAAGTTGTTGAGTGCTTGTATCTCCCTCTTAGCAGCATTATTATAGGCAACAGATGCATCGACCTTGTATTTATGAAACCGCTGATTCTGCATTTTTAAGCAAGCTTCAATAAATCCAATGATTTATATGTTGTGATTGCAAGTAATGCTTCGCTTTTATTTTAAGCGTTGAATGTGCTTTTGTTATTATTATTCTTATTATTATTGTAATTTAAATTTTGGGATTGTAAAGTAAGACGGTTACATTGTTTCTTAAATAGGTACAGATTTGCAGATCCCCAAAACTACCCTGATAACTAACTTACCAGCCCGTAATACTGAACAACTATCCGAGTGTCTCCGGGTGAATAGTCATCTCTATCTATGGGCTGCAAAATAAATTTAGGCGAAAAAATAGCGATAAAACATCAAACCTTTTCATGCATCTCTCTTTTCAAGCTTTGCATATGCTTGTATGCTTCTTCCCGGACATTATATGCGGCCCTGAATTGGGCTTGCGCTTCTTTGAGTTTTCTAATTTCACCCTTGCATCTGTGCTCCACCGCTTGACCAAGTGCCTCGGCTTTCAAGGCACTATCTTTAAGGCCATTAAGCTCCTTCCTTAAAACCTGAAACACTTTCATCAGTTCAGTGAACAGCAAAATAACAAAGTACGAGTGGCAAACGACAAACTTTAATGTTGGGGATGGCATGAAGAGTAACCATATTAATTATTGTTTTCCATCTAATTATAGAATTTCCATGTGAATGCAGTGAAAATAATAATTTAAGTACAACAACAAAAAAAGCTCAAAATAACATGAAAACTTAAAATTTTGCAAACGGACCTGTAAACGCCCTTCAATTTGATCTCTGTTGTTCAGAGCCAGCTGAAGTTCAACCAGGTCACCAAGGTTGGAAGACAATTGCTCACGAAGTTGGTTCAATTGCTTGATCTCGCGGGTGAACAAGTCTTCTAACTCTGAGGGTATTGTTTCATGCTCAATTGTGTGCTTTATGTCCGCTATCTGCAGGTTGACAACGCAATACCCTTGAATAAATTAGCTCACAGAAAGTACTCACATTCATCCACTATGCTTGCTGTTTCTGTTCTTATGCAAAAGTTGAACAGATTCTGAGTTCGTGTGCAGACTATTTTGCTGTTCTGAATATCTCTGTACATACATAACTGACCTACATATATTGGAATTATACATGAATATATGTAGACATCGGGAGAGAGAGGAAAAGCATACCCGATCATCAATATCCTCTACAGCTAGTGCATTCTTCACTTTGTTCATCACAGATTGGAGAGAATCTATTTCTGCACGCTGAGACTTCACCGCTCTTTTTAAAGCTCTTGCTTCAGACATAACAGCCTCATACACAATGGCATCCGCACGGCAGTTTTCCTATATACAAGATCATCTTGAGAAAATTAATCTAATAGCTTATTTTGCAGGAGCGGAAATATAAAAGGATTTAGAAGGAAATACCGTACTTTATACTTTTCGATTTCAAATCGAAGAGAATCCACGAGTCGTGTCCTCTCATCAACCAGCAATTGAGCCTGTCTCACCCTTTCTCGTACTATCAAATCGTCAAAATTAGGCATTTTGACCAGAAAAAACGGCTTTACCAAGTATTCTGAACCCATATCCTGTTCAACAATATAATCAGCATCTGAAGTCTCACTCGAAGCAACATTAGATTCCTCGCAATCAATTATTGGACAACCAGAAAAATCGCCTTCAGATGAAAGCACATCAACAGAAGATGCATTACTACTGCCTATGCCAGAGGAAATTTCATGGTTAAAATCTGACTTTCTGTCTACTACTTCTGTAAGCATATCATTATTCTCAACAATGACTATGACGTCTTCATTTTTTGTGTCCGGGTCATCAGTATGGAAAGTTGTCACTTCTCCTTCAGAATTAAGAATGCCATGGGCAAGTTCTGTTTCAGGGATATCATTGCAAGGATAGTCATCTACTTCTACGCATTCATGTGTTTTAGTCTCCCATATTGCAGTATTTTCAGGAGACAAAAACTTGGCTTGTCCACTAACTGAATTTTGGATTTCGGCAGCCTGGACATTAATTGTGAAGGTAGTGTCAGCCACACAAGAGTTTATATCCAATAATTTGTCTTTCGAAATGTGAGATGCATTTTCAACACTTTCAACAGCTAACACATCAATATCTTTGCTATCCGGGGTAAGATTCTCAAGAAGTTGAGCTTCATCAGTTCCATTACGAGGAAAAGCCACATGTTCAGCTTCACCTCTCCCTAAAACATCAGTAACAGGCACAATTTCACTACTTTGACCTGGCATCTCATCGATAGCAGTTTCTGGTTTCACACAAATTGGAGTGTCGGGAATGCTAAAAGAAGGAAGCAGTTCAACGGGTTTCTTGCTATCATCAACATGTTGGTAGGATTCTTTTCTTTCTAAAAAGCAATCATTGACGGACAAAACAGGGAAATTGTCACCATCTTCAGTAAAAGAAAGTTCACAATCACTTTTGATTCCAGATTCTTCAGTCCCAAATCCATGATCAACCTCAACATGACCAATATCCCACTGTTCTGCAATTGCAATATGGTTTTCATGAGGCTCTGGAAGAAGCTTATTCTTACTGTCCTCGAAAAGCTCCTCTACACCTAAATCGGTTTCCGGTTTCACGTTACTTAAGACTGGAATAGAAGTGTCGGAAATGCTAAGAGAAGGATGAGACTCAAAGGGCTTCACGCTATCACTGACAGACAAAACAGGGACATTATTTCCATTTTCGCCATTATAATAGGGTCCATGAACACTTTCCTTTTCAGATTCTTCAATCCCAATTCTTTGATCAGCCTCAAACTGACAATTTTCACTCAATGCAGCAATGGCATCCTGATTTTCCTTAGGCTCTGAATCAAACTTCACCCCGGTATCCTTGAACAAATTATCCCCAGCATCATAACTCTGATCTGATCTCGACACCTCCGAGATGGTAACATCGATTTCAGATTCCAACCACGCTTCTACAGTCAAATTTGGGCATAAGATAGATTCATCCTTCAAGCTCACTTTTTGATCAGTTACTTGAGATGCACAAGCACAATCAGCATATTTACTCTCTGCCTTTCCACCCTGATTTGCTGCTTTATGTAAAGCATTCATGTGCCCTGTATCAGTAAAATCCTGTTCGGAGCAAGATACCATTACCAAAATTAGGGTTTCAACTTCCGATCCGGCTCAATTCGACCACATCACACATCAATTACAATCTAGGTTGCTGAAAATGGAAAAAAATAAAATGCAGGATCCTACAACAATCAAAACTCTATCAAGTCAGAGCAAGGTATCACTACCGAAATTAGGTTTTTAACTTCCGATCCGGCCTGAATTCGACCGCATCAAAGATCAATAACAACTAGGTTGCAGAAATCGGAAAAAATAATAAAATGCAGAGGATGCTATAACAATCAAAATTTGATCAAATTCTGAGCAACGTATCATTATCAAACTTGGGTTATTTAACTTCTGATCCGGCTCAATTCGACCACATCACGGATCAGTTACTAAGTTGATAAAATCGGGAAAAAATGCAGAAGATGCTACCACATTCAAAAGTTGATCAGTTCAGAGCAAGGCATCATTACTAAAATTAGGTTTTTAACTTTGGATCCAGCTCAATTCGACAACATCATACGTCAATTACATTCTAAGTTGCCAAAATTGGAAGGAAATTAAATTTACAGAGGATGCTACAAGAATCAAAATCTGATCAAATGTACCTGCATGTTCATTGGGAGAAAGTTTTGTTAACACCAGCTGTCTGTAAGCTTCTAGCCCGGTTCAGCAGCAAAAATGAGCAGCAAAATCTAGTGATTACAAGCTTTCTAAAATGATCCCTCCGGTGATTGACGGCGGCAAGAGCATATATTACTATGAAGATTCTGGAAGGCAATATGCGGCTGAAAGTGAGAATACAGATTCTGTTTCAGACTTAAGTTCAGACTTAAGGAATCTAATGAACTTTGTACCTTTAAACATTACCACACACGTTTTTGTTGTTTTTTTTTTTGTTTTTTATTTTATTTTTATACCGATACGAAATACAATTATATAAAGGGAATATTATGTTTTAATCCAATTTCCGTCATGTATATAAATTTTAATCCAGTTTATATTTTTTTATTGATATAAGGACAAAACATTTTCCTTCACACTATTTTACCCTTTCTTTTCTTTTAATCCTTAAAAAAATTGTATCCAGAAGCCGCTCGGACCTGACTCTCGTCTTCCTCAACATCATCGGACTTCTTTTTAGAATCAGCGGTAGCTTCGTCGGTGGCGCTTCCTTCAGCTCGACGGTGCAGTCAATATCCTCCACCACCAATATACTCTTATTCGCCGTCGCCTCCAACAATTTCCTCAAATCGGAGTTCCTTCTCACGGCCGTCAAATCCAAATCGTAGATATCGAAGTTCAAGTAATTAGCCATAGCAGCAATCATACTCCATTTCCCAGTCCCCGGAGGTCCATCTGCTAGAAATGTCAGAAGGTAATCTATAATTCTACCATTTTCCAATTCTTTTTCCTTCTGTAAATCACATTTTAGGCCTAGATTTCAATTGAGGGTTCATCTAATTTTCAACCTGTTGGATTTTTGGGCCTATCTTTTCAAAATGAATAAACATGGCACTTTGATTATTTAATTGAACATTTGGGTCTGACTCTATTCATTCCTAGTAAAATGAAGCCTATGGATGTATCGCACTGTTTCTGTTTGTTGTAATATTGATACGGGCCATATGGCCAAGTCCTGTATTAGATTGTAGGTAATTTGGTTGATGCATAGAACATTTTTGCATCAATGTTTTCTGAAGCATGTTGTCCTGCCTCTGCTTGCAAAATTGATCATTTTCCTGCTCTAACAACAAATTAGAGCAAGACACACAGTTAAGAGGAACTTGAATTTTTGTTCTTGATTTTATTGTGTGAAACCTTCTCCACTTGGTAGTAATTGGTAAGAAAATTAAATTCATGGGCAGCTCTGCTGAATAGTTATGAATATGAAGTCTGTGTTTTTTTATTTAATTTGCAAGCAATTAGAGTAAGTTACGGTTTTTAGTTAAAAATTGTGTCTAATTATGTATATACTTGTTGCTTTTTAGTTAAAACTTGTCTCTGCACCATTTGGCTCATTGATTTATCTTTTTGTGATCTTTGCATATAAAACTTGTCTTTGCATATATCTTTTTTCTTTTTGTTGTCTCTTTTATAAGTATTCTTTTCTTTTGTAACCTGGAACAGAGATCCCATTTCCCTGATCCTGTTTCTTTTGCATATATCTTTTTGCTCTCTTTTCCAGTTGAAGACTCAGAATTTAGTATTAGGTGTTACGGTGTTACTGTGTTACGGTGTTACGGTGTTACTGTGTTACTGTGTAACTGTGTTACTGTGTTACGGTGTTGCTGTGTTACTGTGTCATTTTCAGCCATATATAAGCCAAATATAAGGCTGAAAATTAGATTTTGGAGCAAAAAATAAAATGTTTAAGGGTTGAAAAACTTGAAATACTTTTGTTGACTTTATGTTGTTGCCTTCTTCTACTTTCTTCAAATATACCTTTAAAGATACAATGTTGCAATGTTTTTTTTTTTTTAAAAGTATTGTGATTCACTGTTATCATTTAATGATGTTCCTGGCAAATTTGACAGCTTTTTATGTTGTCTACTTTGAATTACTTGTTCTGTGGCTATCCTTGTGCGTGTGATGGAAAGACAGAGGAACTTATATATCAATACATTTTCTTTGTTACACGAAGAGGCCTGAGGCCTAGGGTATATATCAATACTCTCATAAATGTTTCTTAAGCTACAAAATGAAATGTAGCAGCAACTCATTTTTGACGTAGGCGGAATCTTCCTTGTTAGTTTCCTTCTGTTATATCAATATTTCACCAAGTGGAATACTTTGACAGTGCTGCTTGTCTGGGAATATAATATGCTGCCGCACCTAAACTTCTCAAATCATCATGGTCTGAATCTTTGTGTGGAAAGGAAATTGACAAACTTCATTAGCTTGATTTCAGTACAGCTTGATCTTCGTGCTTGTGCATAGTGGTCTCTGTGAGAAACATCAGTTTCTGAATTTGAAGTCGACTACCCTTTTACAGAAGAAATGTTCATCTATTGACATCACTAGTTAAGATATGCTCTTCTGATTCCCCCTACGTGCTTGTGTGAATATAGGATGATGAGTATCTTCAGGATTTCTCCTGTAGAAAGAATGAAGTCATATGATATGATTAAACCTATTTGGTTCCATTGTTCTGTCCTGCTAATATTTCTTGGTTTCATGGTACAGGTAAAGTAGGTGGCTTTATTGCTTCAATTCCTGACGTCATGGTTGCAGCTCTACTTTGTTTCATGTGGGCAATGCTTACAGCATTGGGCTTATCAAATTTACGATACTGTGAAGCAGGAAGTTCCAGGAACATCATCATAGTTGGCTTGTCTTTGTTTTTCTCTCCCTCGGTACCAGCTTATTTTCAACTGTATGGTGTCTCTCCTAACAGCAACGTCTCTGTTCCTAGTTATTTTCAGCCCTATGTTGTCTCATCTCATGGACCTATTCAGCCCTATGTTATATCACGTGTTTTTTTTATCTTTCTTTCTTTCTTTTTTCAAGTTATTCTCTTAAGTGATGAATATATTACTTGATCAGAAATATGCTACAGCTAAAAGTGCATCCTTTTATAAAATGTTACTGTTAATGTTACTGTGTTACTGTGTTACTGTGAACGCTTCGATAAAATTCGGCTTTCAAATACTACGTCGAAAAGGTATCAAACGCGGTGTCAAAATGATGATAAAAAAAAAGATGAACTTTGGTGAAATAGTTTTGATGATCGGTGTTCTAAATCAAAAGTTACGGTCGTTTTTATAAGAAAAAACACTCCGGTTAATGCAAATATTTTTTCGACTTTTAAAATTTACGTCGGAAGGGTATCGTATTTGGGCTCAAATTAAAGAGCAAAAAAAAATATGAATTTTGGTGAAAAAATTTCGATGATAGAATTTTTAAATCAAAAGTTACGGTTGTTTGAAAAAAAAAAAAAAAAACTGAAGCTGATGAAAGTTAAACTGAAGCATTTGAAACGCGCGTCCCTTGAATAAAAGGGTATTTTTGTCCAGCCGAAATTTTTTTGTCCTTTTTGCAACTAAAAAAAAGTGTGTCCTATTTATTCATTTTATAAATATTTTTGTCCTTTTCCCTCAATCCCCCTTATATAAACTTATTTACGATACGCGTTTTTCTTTTACATATACAAAATTATATAAATTCACACATTTATCGATTGAGGCCGGATCCTATGATCTCTTAGTAATGGACGTCTCAACTTTACTGCTAACACGAGACACGTCTTATACACATCACTTTATATCACTTATAAAATCAATTTTATGTGATTAGGGATCAATAAAGATTCTAATGAATTGTTTCACACAAGAATGTGTATGGGACATTGTAAAAAAAAATTTATAGTAAATAGGAGACATGAGAAGAAAAAATATATGAGTGATTTATATATATATATATATATATATATATATATATATATATATATATATATATATATATATATATGATATTAGGACCCACCTCCAATAACTCGCGTACATATAACACTAATAGTAAATACGATAAAAAAAAACCGTAAATCTATAAAATAAAATATCCAAAATCGCCATTCAGATATATATAATACACAATATTTATATTTTGCATGATATTATATGCCGTGAATATTATGATGTGTTAGATTCTGAATAGAGACTTGGTGAACTAGACAAAAGTAAGGTTAAAAGATATAAATAGATAACGAGTTAAAATAAAATATGGAATTGCCTATGGGGCATACAGTGTACTTACTCAGCAAAGGTGTTGGAGTACTCCAGGGTAGACATGCTTATTATGGTTGCTTCTATATGCAATCAGTACGTGACGGGAAAGAATGATTTATAAAACTGCTCCCCAAATCGATTCATGTAATGGCAGTCCCCGGTACCGGCCGTAAGAGCGAATCTTGTTAGAGAAATTTGAATTAAAACTAATTCTAAAATTACGGAGAGTCGCATCGGTTTGGTGAATGTTACAACTACGTAAGAGATTGTATCATTTCGATTAAAGGTTGCACATGTTCGGTTGATTCATTTTGAAAGGATGCAACCGGTAGTGAATGACTTCTTTACTCCTATAAATTCCCTCATTTGTCAATGAAAAAAGATACAGATTTTCTGCACTTTTGCATACAAAAATTCTGCCAAAATAAAAATCATTTTTCTGCATAAACATTGACACTAGTCAGAGATATCGAGGCCGGATCAGTTTGCCGCTTGCTCGCATTGAAGTGCCGCAACCATAACAAGGAAAAGACTGTTGAATCTTGAAAGACTTTTTGCCATAACTGTGGGCATTTAATCGGGGCAATAAAATCATAAGGACAACGTTCTACGCGCCTCAGTCTAACAAATAAGTTTTCGTTTTTTACTCTTGCTTTCTGCATTTTTTATTTCGAATGCATGTGTTGCAGTAATTTTCTATGAATGAAATGTACGTTCTTCTATGTGTTCATCATGCTTGCAATATGTTTCTACAAGTTTATGTTATTCGATTTTCAGAAAAATTAGTAAGCCGGTACTACACTACTTATTTTCCCAACAATCTTAAGACTCTAGTTTTGTTCCTGTTAAAATTATGAACATGTATATGCATAATTTGTTTAGAAAACATTTTTACATTCAATTTGCATTCTGAAACTTGTTCATCCATGTACCGGTTTAACTTTTCTGAATTAAAATCAGAAAACAAGTTTATAAACGTTTAAATTGGTCTGTGTATTTGAGTACGTTTGGAGACAAATTCTAATCCTAGAAGATATTTGTTGTGATTTTATGTTGAAAAGTATTATATATATATATATATATAACTCTGTTAATTGTAGTAATAATAAAAGGACATGTTCTGTGTCTTTATTTAGAAAGAAAGTGGAAAAAGTATAAAAGTGACTATTCGGTTGTTCTGTGTCTTTGGAAAGAAAGTGAAAAAAAAGTATAAAAATGAGTATTCGGTTTATTACATGGACGGTATAGTATACTTGTGTTATATGCTGTTTGCGTCCTATGAAATTCTCATCTGTGTTGATAAAGTTAATTTGGTTATAACATGATCTTTCTTTCTTTGTGTTGAGGAAACGGTGATGTTTCATCTCTTTTATTAATGGTGCCTTGATATTAGTATATTATTCATTACTATATTATATTCCTAACTAAAGTTTTAATATACCGAAAGAATATTCTGAAAGCATGGAGTATCTCACTTTCACATTGGTTGGTGTTCCCGTTTAATTTTCATGAAGCACTACTTGAAATTAAATGGTTATTGAATTTGTTTTTCCACAAAATCTGGACGAACGACTAATTCATATGTGATTGATGCACTATGTTAGTATTTGATGTGTTTTTAAGAATCTGGTTGTTGTTTATATGGTGCTGTAGATTACAAAAATGTTCATGTTATGTGTTTAAATTGTTCCTGAATTTTTAAAATTGCGATATACCAATATCGGGAAAAGTGTCCATAACAGAGTCTGTTTTGCAATTTTGATTGTTGATCTTCTGTTTATGAACATAAATGGAAGGATATTTGAAACAACTCCTTTGTCGTTTGTGCAACCTGTTGTTGTGCAAGGAACGAGTTCGTTTCACCACGAAAAAACGGAGAAGTTCAACAGGCAGAACTTCAAGAGATGGCATTAGAAAATGCCATTCTATTTGACAACTTTGAGTTTGGCAAAATGGCTAACTGAGGATCCTCTTGCGGTGCAAGAGGGTGAAAATATATTGTTGACCGGTTTATGGAAGATGGTGGAATCCAAAACCGTTGTTAGCCAAATGGAAGAGTTGCAGGTAATTATCTCCGAGTGTCTCGAAGAAGGTTTGGTTATTAATGAACCATTCCAAGTTGCGGCAATAATTGGGAAACTTCCACCTTCGTGGAGAGATTTCAAAAATTATTTGAAGCATAAAAACAAGGAGATAACCATGAATAAGTTGTTGGTGAAAATAAGGGTTGAAGAGAACAACCGGCAACTTGACAGTGGAGGGAACTTTGGACAGTCCAAGGCAAATTTAGTGGAATCCAGTTCCGGTGAAAATAATGGCAAAGGCTAGAAAAGAAAGTTCAATGGTGAAAGTTCTAAGGGCAATCAAGAGGCTAAGCCATTTAATGGTAAATGCTTTAACTGCGGGAAACAAGGACACCGCAGGAATGAATGTCGAAAGCCTCGGAAGATTGACAATCAAACGTGGCAGAAATAGTCACCGAGACTATGGATGAATTGAATTTGTCCGCTTGTTGATTGCAATGAACCTGATGATTGAACTTCTTTTGTTAAACTTTGAATCTAATTCATGGTTTGTAATAAAAAATTTAATTTATACATTATTATATGCGTGTAATAATTTGTATAGATGTGTGTGTAGGTGTTTATGTAAACAACTTAATGGTTGTGATAAGTTATTATGAATATATGTACAATATGTTGTTATATTCATATTAATTATAGATTTGCTTTCGGTTTTGTGATGTACATGTCAAGATGTAAAGACGAAGTTGTTTATGCGTTTGTTGATACGTTTAAATCGGCATAATAAAAAAGTTAATCACTTCACGGTGATCAATGTGGAAAAGTGTGATTCAAGATTTAATTAATTTTGTTTTGGTACCGACAACATTTATCAAATCGTTGAACTATATGTACCTTAATCAGTTAATGTTGCGAAATGATGACTAACTTGAGGTTTACAAAAAACCTGTGGGGGAAGAATATCTCCTGGACTTAAAATTTATTATATTCTTGGAAATGTGGGGGTGAATGGTAAAGAGAATTTACCTAAACAAAGTGATGTAACGAAAGCAATAAATGGAAAGGAAGTTGAATTAATTCAAAGTTCTTTGAAAAGATATTGCTTGTGGCTTAAAGCCTATCACTATTATTAGCATGCAATAGTAGGTAAGTGATTAAACAAGCACACAGTGATATGGAAAATGGTAAGTTAAGATTCATATCTCGTAGACACAATACCATTTAAAAATGATCTCTAATGGTTTGATTTCCTCGATTGTATAAAGTCGAAGGAGAATCTTGCAGATCCGCTTATAAAAAGGTTTAGCTAGAGATCGGGTGTCAAATTTTTGGCAAACGGAATTGGACTGAAGCCTATTACACATGTTCCCTTATAATGGCAACCCAACCATAGTGACTGGAGATCCCAAGATCATGGTTCAAAAGGGACAACTAAGTATGAGGGATAGTTAGCACTACCCGTTCTGTTAACAAAAGTGTTGTCTGCTGAAGGGTTCAGGTTAAGCATAAAGCTTTTAGTGGTTCCTATATCTTGGTTAAGCCAGGTGGGGTATTGCAGAGTACTCTTTATAGGAGGTCACCTATGTAAGTGGAAGTGGGGCCGTTTCTGTGAGAGTTTGTGGGCTGAATTCTCTAACACACTTTCTGAAACCAAGGTGTTCCAGGGCCAAAATGGACACAACCATGAGAACTTCGAGAAGGCCAGGGGGTCTATTGTGTGGGTATCATTGTCTAGGCATGCACCAAAGCCTGAGCAGTTCAATACCTAGTTCACTGCTTAGCCGAGTATGTCCGATGGTATTATACTAGGGAAAGTTCAAAGCAGCAAACCACCTCGCCCGATGCAATAGAGCTCCGTTTGATATCTCTTCAGAGTCTGCGCGGCATTTGCAATAATTTCATTCATATGGGGGATTGTTAGAGAAATTTGAATTAAAATTAATTCTAAAATTACGGAAGGTCGCATCGGTTTGGTGAGAGGTTACAACTATGTAAGATGTTGTATCTTTTCGGTTAAAGGATGCACCTGTTCGGTTGATTCATTTCGAAAGGATGCAACCGGTAGTGAATGGCTTCTTTACTCCTATAAATTCCCTCATTTGTCAATGAAAAAAGATACAGATTTTCTGCACTTTTGCATACCAAAATTCTGCCAAAATAAAAATCATTTTTCTGCATAAACATTGGCACTAGTCAGAGATATCGAGGCCGGATCAGTTCGCCGCTTGTTCGCATTGAAGTGCCGCAACCAAAATAAGGAAAAGACTGTTGTGTCTTGGGAGACTTCTTGCCATAACCGTGGCATTTAATCGGGGCAATAAAGTCTTAAGGACATCGTTCTACACACCTCAGTCTAACGAATAAGTTTTCGTTTTTTACTCTTGCTTTCTGCATTTTTATTTTGAATGTGTTGCAGTAATTTTCTATGAATGAAATGTTCGTTCTTCTTATGTGTTCATCATACTTGCAATATGTTTCTACAAGTTTACGTTATTCGATTTTCAGAAAAATTAGTAAACCGGTACTCCACTACTAATTTTCCCGACAAATCTAACGGACTCAAACTAAACCTTGGCCCTGCCTTTTTCCTTCTCGAAGGATGGCCCTGACTGTTAGGAATGTCATAATCGCATCAATTCACAAATCCTGAGGCATGAACTTCGTCTCAAGACGAGTCTTGATTTGTCTAATCCATTGCTCAACTTTCAGCGGCTCGACTTCGTCTCTGCAAACCATATCGTAATCATAGACCTAGGTGGAAGGTATGAAGGAGTCACAGGTAGAGCATGCGACAAAGCCTGAGTCCGAGTTTGATGTTGTATGATAGGCAACATAGGTAATGGTAAGAGCATCTGACATAGCTGACATTATTGGCGATGCTACAACCGGATGATGGTCCACTATTTAAGCTTGCAATGGGTATATGACCCGTGGAGCCACAACATAACTATCGATTATGAGAGATTTAATGATACAAAACTACAAACCGCCGTAAGAATGTTGTACAAATTTTACATTTATCTCTCACTTCTATTCCAAAAATAAATAAAAATTCATTTTATTTCATTCTATTACTATATCTTTCGATACATTCCATTTAAGGATGCACATGTCCGGTTTTCCGGGTGTTTATCACTTTAAAAACCAAACAATTTTTTACGGTTTTCAAATTCACGAACTAAAACCAAACAATAACTAGATAAAACCATATTATTCAATTTTGCTTGGATCGGTTTGGTTCCGGTTTATCCCGATTTTTTTTTTATCTTTTTTATTCTTTCCATGTATATGTGTGTGTGTGTGTGTGTGTGTATATACACACAATATGATATCAGGGGCGGACCCAGCATGGTAGGGGTGGGGTGCATGGACCCCACTCAAATTTCCAGGCGAAGTTACTAATACACCCCTCTAATAATATTAAAACTGTGCATCTATAGTAATTCAGACAGTTCTAAGTGTAATTCTCTATTTAGCTTGACTGGTTAGAAGCTTGAATACATATCTTAAGGTTATGGGTTCAAAATTTGGTTCTTGCATTTTTTTCCCAACCTTTTTTTTTGAATTTGGCACCCACTGGAAAAACTTCCTGAGTCCGCCACTGTATGATATTATCATACATTCTAATTAGGTTGATCATATAAAGTATTGTAAACTATTTTGTTTTATCTTGTCATAGGTCCTATTATGCTGGGGCCAAAACCTACGTGTGTGAGGTAGTTGATTGAAGTATTAATACATAATGATCTGAGATATTACTTATTTACATATAATGATAATTAAGGGGATATTATTTGCACCACAACTAATCTTCTTGTGCACCACTCTACCTGTGCATTACAGTAGAACCGACTTTCTATGGGTTATTATGAGAATCGATTTTGATTAAAGGTCCCCTTAATCAATAGTGATATACATAGACATACGTATATACACACACACACATATATATATATATATATATATATATATATATATATATATATATATATACGTATATATATATTCTTTTCACGATTTGGTTTTTACAATACAAAAACGTACTCAAAAACCATGGTTTACGTTTTTACGATTAGGGCCAATTTGGTTCAACTGATTGATTTGGTTTCCGGTTATTCTCTTCGCCCTAATTCTATTCGCCACATAAAAAAGTAAAATAAAAGGGTATAACCGTCATTTGATAAATGCATGCAATTTGGTGGTAAAATAAGAGAATAGTAGTAAACAACAAGGAGCGCCAAAGACGGAGGATTTAATATACACGTCCAGTTGGTTGTATCGCCGTTCCCTTGCTGTTCTTCATATATATAACCATACGCACACACAGAGATTGTTTGCATCTACATACACAAAACAGAAAGCCACTGGGAAGTTTTTCAGTTGATTTTGTGTCTGTAAACTACTAATAAGAGTTTGGTAAACGATGGATTCTGACTATGGAATTTCCCGGGAACTCTCTGATCTGCAAAAGTTTCGGTCTCAGTACCAGCCGGAGCTTCCCCCGTGCCTTCAGGTCTCTGGTGTTTTCTTTTTCGCCGAATCTTCAATTTGATTGTTCCCAATCCGTATGTTTTTTTTTCCTGTTTGTTTGAGGTCGTGGAAAGCGGATCTGATGTGTCGGATCTCAAATTCTAATTCGTTTTTTTGGATTCTCTGATTCCCTCTGATTCGTAGGCATTAGGCCAATGTCGGAATCTTCCTTTGCCCCACTGTTTTCAAATAACAATGACAATGTGGCTACTTTAATTGGTTTCTTTTTGTCGTTTAAGAATCTTCTCGTTTACGTGTTCTTTTACTTATCTTTGTGTTTTGAAAAATTTATCGTATGCATCGTATCACTTTAGCTGTTGGATGCAGAAAGTAGCTTTCTTTATGCCGTTCCAATTTTATTAGATTGACAGTACTGAAGATGACTTGTATAGTGAACTAAACTACTTTATGTATGAAAGTCAACTGTAATCCCCTGAAATACTATAGCTACAATCTATGGAGAAAAGCTTGATTTAAACAGTTTTTGAATCCCATTCTGCTGGACATGTTCCATACAAGTTCTGGTAATTTATCAATGCAGATTTCTTCTCCATCTTGCTTGTCATACATTTTTATTGACTATTTTTCTTTAATTGTCTATCTCCATTGGTAATGGTATAACCTTTTTTCACATGTCAATGGCTATACAACTATACATGCTTCCTCTTTTGACCATTGAAAGCCGTGGTTTATCTGGTTTAAGATGTTGAGAATTTCATAAATTATCTCAGGGAACTACCGTACGTGTGGAGCTTGGCGATTCAACTACTGCAGCTGACCCGTCAGGTGCCCACACCATAAGTCGCTCATTTCCTCACACTTATGGTCAGCCTTTAGCTCACTTTATCCGGAAATCTGCCAACGTTCCTGATGCTCATGTTATTGCTGATCACCCAGCAATCAGGTAAAAGTGGCTTGAAGCTAAGATTGCTTTAATATGGTATACTATGAGATGGTTTACAACGATCTTCTGTGCTCAATTAATAATTTATTTTTTTTGGTTTAAGCCACCAGACATTCTTGCCTATATTTTCTGTATAGTATACATGAATCAGACATATAGAATTTTCCAAATGGATCATATCTTCATATTAGTATCTGTATTCTAGTGAGGATGCCGATTTTCTGTAAATAAGCATCATTATATCCAGCTGTATGAGTTGTTTCTGAAATCTCATTTCTTACAAGCTCTTTTCCCCTTTCTTCTGTAGGGTGGGGTTGGTTTTCTGTGGTAGGCAATCTCCTGGAGGACACAATGTTATCTGGGGACTACATGATGCTCTTAAAGTCCATAATCCAAACAGTAAACTGCTTGGATTTCTTGGTAAGCTGTTTTTGTTGATGCTCTTAAAGTGTCTGTAACATACATTCTTGTACGGTAAGCGGTTTTAGAAATTAAACGCATGTTACTGTAATCTGGGTAAGCGGTTTCTTTCAATCTTGTGCTTTTGAGGTATATATGTCGTATACATTCTGGTATAAATGGATGGACAAACGCATGTTAGTATATATGACTGCTGTTTGATCCTTCTTAATTAAGTGCTTTATTTACCATTTGATCTTTATAAACCATATGATGATACTTTTAGTACATTTCCAGGGTTCGGACTGTAAGTGTTACTAATTCTTTGAATTTCCTGATTCTAGGTGGTTCTGAAGGTTTATTTGCACAGAAGACTCTGGAAATAACAGACGACGTTCTTGCAACATATAAAAATCAAGGTTAGAATTTGTACTAACCTATCCTAATTGTGCCTTTTTTCTTTGATACATAAAATCTGTTATGCTTTGCTTACTGCTTTGGCTGAGATTTTGGGGCTATTGCACATTCTTTCAAGGTGGTTATGATTTGCTTGGACGGACAAAGGATCAAATTAGAACAACTGAGCAGGTCAATGCTGCAATGGATGCTTGTAAAGCCTTGAAGCTAGATGGCCTTGTTGTTATTGGAGGTAGTCATGGCTTGTCTTCTTCTTTTCTTCCCCCATGAATGGGCCCACATGGTTTAAACTTCCCTAATGGACTTTCTTTTTTCTTGAAGGGGTAACATCGAATACAGATGCTGCGCAACTTGCAGAAACTTTTGCAGAGGCGAAATGCCCAACAAAGGTTCATCTCTTGCCGACACTTTTCATTCCCTTGATATATTATAAACAGTATTCTATAATGTCTTAGCACATGCACGATTTGCCACCATTTTGTTGGGCTGTGTGTTCTTTGAGTTCCTTATGAATCTTAGTTTTGGACATTTAACGATATAAAAACTGTGATTATGGAAACTACTGCAGGTTGTGGGCGTTCCCGTGACTTTAAATGGAGATCTGAAGAATCAGTTTGTTGAAGCAAATGTTGGATTTGACACCATATGCAAGGTATACAGTTATTGTTTGATCAGGACAAGGTTATGCTCATGTGTAGCAACTGTTTTGCAGATCCAGGATGTTGGGATTATGGTTGTTTCACAGCTTTTTTATTTTAATTTTTTAGAGGAAGGAACTTGTTCTTCCGTACAGAATTTCACAAAGAGCTAATCAGATGCATTAATATTTGTACAAGAACTATAATTTTGTAACACGCAATCATATGACATCAATCTGTTAAGAGTACTTTGGTGTACAATTTCTTTTCGCTTGCCTTACTTATTATTAGTTGAAGACTTATGACTTCTTGAGTTGCAAAAATGGCCCCAAGGTTAAACTTGGTTTCAACATTATTAGGAAGTTGCTTTTTGTAATCTTTTTTTTACTTTACTTTTTCAGGTCAATTCCCAGCTTATTAGCAACGTATGCACAGATGCGCTCTCTGCAGAGAAGGTGTCCTTTTTTCCTCTGATAATCCGCGCCTTTTGCTCCTTTCTAATGTCTAATTGTACATGTGTACAACCTTGTTCTATGGGTTATTGTTGACATTTTTAACTTAAACATATATCCATATTTTGGTTTTAGAGTTTGTGTATTTTGATTTTTTTTTTTTTGGGAGGGGAAGTTAATATTTGATCAGTTTAATCTTTTCAAGCTTTATATACTGTTCTAGATGTTTTTGCGGTTCTTTTAACTTCTTTTTCTATGCTTACTGAATAATTCATTATATCTGTTTCAGTATTACTATTTTATCCGGCTCATGGGCCGAAAGGCATCACATGTTGCTTTAGAATGTACTCTTCAATCGCATCCAAATATGGTATGTTTTCTTTGATCCCCTGTTACTATTCGACTGATTGATCTTCTACTTTTTTAATTTGATTTTTTATTATTCTTTTTTTTGTTATTACTTCTGTTAAAAGCTTTTCATCCAATTTACAGCTTATTCTTGGTGAGGAGGTTGCTGGTTCTAAACTTACCCTATTTGACATCACAACACAAATTTGCAATGCTGTTAAAGATAGGGCTATGCAAGGTGCTGAATTCACTCTAATCCATCGTTTTTCTTCTTTTTGTGTGTCATATTATTTTCCATGACTGTGATGCATTTCCAGATAAGAACCATGGTGTCATCCTATTGCCTGAAGGACTTATCGAAAGCATTCCCGAGGTTTATGCTCTATTACAGGTATATATGATGTATTTTTACAAGTATATAAAGAGTTAGTGGTCGTAATGTAACTATCGATCTTTGTCTACGCTAGAAGCTCGATTTGTTTTGTTAATCTCGTTAAATAAACTAACTCCACATTTAAACTTTCCAGGAAATTCATGGTCTGCTTAGGCAAGGTATTTCAGCGGATAACATTTCCTCTCAGCTGTCACCTTGGGCATCAGCTTTATTTGAATTTTTACCACCCTTCATACGTAAACAGGTAGAATGCACGCCTTTTTTTTTGTGAGTTTTATGGCTAACGTCAAATTTAATCTTCATATAACGTGGGACTTAACATCGGTTATGATGTTGCAGCTCCTCCTATACCCTGAATCCGATGATTCTGCACAGCTTTCTCAGGTATTTCACAATTAGTTAAATGTTATCATTTTAAGAGTGATTGTATGACTGTATTTTTACCATGCAGATCGAGACTGAAAAACTTCTGGCTCATTTGGTGGAAACAGAACTGAATAAGCAATTGGTAAGAATATTAAAGCGTCAGTATTTAACGAGTATTCTAATCACTCCTTGGTCTTATATCCATCTGAAATAGTTCATCTCACTTTATATTGTGATTATGTATCTATCTGTGCAGAAAGAAGGAACCTACAAGGGTAAGAAATTTAACGCTATTTGTCACTTCTTTGGGTATCAAGCTCGGGGTTCGTTACCATCGAAGTTTGATTGTGATTACGCATATGTAAGTTCAATTTCTCGATGTTTGTCCTCTTGTTTCGAGATTATTGGAGATTCCAAAATGAAGAGAATAATTGCTTTCACAGGTTCTTGGTCACGTTTGCTACCATATTCTGGCTGCTGGGTTGAACGGATATATGGCGACTATTACTAACCTTAAAAACCCTGTGAACAAGTGGCGTTGTGGTGCTGCTCCAATCACGGTATGTTTCAAATTTTACTGGAGCCTTGTTCTTCTTGTAGGGAAATTCTACCGCAGGGTGTCCTATATAAGAAGATCCACTATTATTCAATCAAAACACGACATGTGGCCTGATTTACACTAGAAACAAGCCTATAAACAAAGCAGACCACTACCAACACACAAAAATGAGACCACGTGTGATGTGTCGTATTTTGATTGGATGATAGTATATGTCTCCTCATCGAGGACACCATGCAGTAGAAATTAAAACTGCTGTTTGCAATATTTTGTTACTAAAAAATGTCCCTTTTTTTTTTTGCTTAGGCTATGATGACCGTAAAACGCTACGGTCGAGGTGCAGGAGCTTTATCCCTTGGAAAACCTGCACTTCATCCTGCTACTGTTGATCTGAAAGGCAAAGCATACGAGTATGTGATTTCCTTCAGACTGTTGTTCTTGACATTTATTCTACATTAACAAAGACTTGAGTTTTCCGTCATCTTTTTTTGCCCGTTTTTCGTTTGAATCTTTCTTCTAGAACTGTAGTAATACGTGCTGATATCTTCTTTTAAACGAGCTCTTAATGGATGTTTACAGGCTCTTGAGACAAAATGCAACGAAATTTTTGTTAGACGATGTCTACAGAAACCCGGGGCCACTTCAGTTTGATGGTCCTGGTGCTGATTCAAAGGCTATATCATTGTGTGTTGAAGACCAAGACTACATGGGGCGTATCAAGCAGTTGCAGGAATATCTTGACAAGGTAGGATTACATCCGTCCCGTAATATAAATTCTTTTTGGCATATTTTTTCGTCCCATATTAGTAGTCCTCACATATACTAAGAGAGCATTATGTTCTCTTTTCTTCAATCAATAGCCTAATCTAACACTCATCTATTTTCTTAGTCTACGTGAAAACTTTTAAAAAGACTTGTAATACTGGACGAATTTAGTAGCTTTTACCTAGGTTTCACGGGTTGGATATAGGGTGCTGATACATGGATGCATGATTTTTGAAAAAAAATAAAGAGGGCATTTGTGTAAATATATAATGCACAGGGACCAAGCTGTATATAATAAAACATATTCCGTGAAAGTGCGTCGGATACATGACACGTTACCAAACATAAGTACCCATGCATGAAGGGCTTATAATTTCTCCTAAGTTATAAAGAAGCCTGGTTGAAGCTTCCATGGTTATTTGACCCCTTTGGTTTTTTTAATTAATTTATTTATAGGTGCGCACAATCGTAAAACCGGGTTGCTCACAGGAAGTACTGAGAGCTGCATTGAGCGCCATGTCGTCTGTGACAGACATTCTCTCTGTCATGTCATCAGCATCTAACAGCGGAAATACACCCTTTTAAAGCACCGGTCGAAAAGCTATTCTTGTATTCTTGGATGGAATATTTAGGTTCCTACAAATGGAGGATTTTAATTTGATTTGAGTTTCCATTTATGACATCTGAGTTGTGACGTCTGAGGCTGCTTTCTTTGGTTCTGTTTTGATTGGATGAGGATAATAAAACATCATAGTTTCCGTTCTCTTATGAGTTTTTTTTTTTTTTTTTTTTTTTTTTTTCAGGGGCTTTAACGTGACAAAATAATATATATATATTTTTTTATTTTATCGATTATGACCGTTTAGTTGGTCTGTTGAAGAACATAATTGAGAGAGAGAGATTTCATGAAGTCCCCAACAAATTTATCTCTTTCATCGTCCGATGAAGTAGTAATGAGCTGAATCTTCATTTCATAAAAAAAGAAAGAAAGAAAAGAGGCTAAAGTCTTGTCAACTGCGGATTTTGCCTGAGAATCGGCACAAAAAGCTTAAGCTGTGGGTTTCCTCTTTGGGTCGCAATTGCAGCCTGGGGAAACTCTATTACATAAGATAAACACAAACTCCTAAAACTCCTAAAAATTAAAAGAGAGAGAGAGAGAGAGAGAGAGTGTGTGTCTGTTTTGGTAATGAAGGCAGGTCGGAGGTCGTAAGTGACAATTTATAGAAGAAAGAGGTTTTCTGTAATAATAATAGTAATGAATATATTGGCAATTTAGGAAAATTACTCTGGTTGGCGTAACTCTAAGTCGGCTAAACAAACGACAGGGCCGACACAACTGAAAAAATCATGGCACCACTTCTAACAATATCATCAAAACATAAAAACATATCATTCTCCATGTTAACTCTAGGGACGAGACAGTGAGAGTCCTTTTGGTTGGGGTAACAGATTGAGCCCCACCCTGTGCAAAGGAGAGAACGGCCATATGTACGGGTTACTACGGGGAGGGGGGGAATAAGCATGTTTATGGGTAGCAATAGGCATTATGTTCAAAATGGCCGCACGCAAAATTCAGAAATATAATAAACATAAGCTAAGCAGCACAACAATATCTATCTTTTCTGCCTCTTAACAACAAAACAACAACTTCAACAAGTGAACAACAGTGAATTGGCTGGTTAACTAAGACAACTAAAAAGAACAAAGCATGCTGATGGTGTTTCCTTTTGCTTTAGTAACTTATCAGACAAAACTCAACACAACACAAAACAACTACTAAGAGGTGTTGAATCTTTATGCTGTTTCCTGATTTGCAATCCACAAAATCGACTGCATCTTTATTTATCAAAAATAATGAAATCCACCATCTAGCTCAAAACCATTTATTTATCAAAATTGTCAGCATTCATGGTGTTATAACGACACCATTACAACCGTAAAAGCTCTTTCTACAACAAGAACAACTGAGATTGCACTGATGCAATTAACGACAGTCGAATAAACAAACATGAATCCCATACCAAAACGGGGCGTCATTGTGCATATTACAAAGCAAAATGCTACTGCCACAAACAACACATTCGCACCATTGATCATGATGTGAGCCCACCATAATCAAGGGTGCAGACGTGTGTCATTGTAGCAATCACCCTATTGCAAAATTCTATATGGAGCTGATTGCAACTATAACCAAAACAAAATATTTAAGCTCATTCCTCAGGCTTAAACCCTCCTTTCTTTTTACCATACACCAATCCCGTTTCCTGTAAATCATCATCGACATAAAATAATTAAATCGCTTTACGAAAGCATCAGAAACTAGGAAAAAGAAAGATGAGATTCTTGAATACCTGGCGATCAGGAATAGGCTTTCGCTTCTCGACATAACGATATGGATCTGATGCAGCAGCATTCGCCGCCTTTTCCTGAGCTCAACATGAAATTCCCAAATTAGGATACATATAAGGCGTGCATTAAAGGCACCACACAAGTGATCCACTCTGGCACCACACTTTGGGCAGAGGTCAGACATTCAACCTCTACAAAGTCGAATATTTACCATACATTCGACTTTTCAGTGGTTGAATGACTATGGTGTCCCAAGAGTAGATTTAGCGTGGTACCTTTAACAATCTCGCTTAGAAAATGATATACGTTTCAAAGTACGCAAAATGGGAATGAACTCCAAGGCACGTATAAAATCATTGTTTTTGAGAGATGTTTCGCGTCCCGCACGAATGTCACAATAGGAAGCTATTGATAAATCTCTCTCAGAATACGATGGGTGTTTGGTTTAAAAGTGACCCGTTTGATCGAACTAGAAACACTCAAAAATATGAACTGATGATGCTAATGATTATTGGATGACCATCCGTGTTTAAAATTTGTGACCGAAATGACACGGATCTTCACGAAACGATGCAAATACAACATACACCACTCTTCCCGGGGCTATGTACCTTCGCTTGGTGTTGTTTATCTTTCGGGGTCATTGCTTCTGAACCCCATGATTGGGGGCTGCCCCTCGACCCCTGTAAAGGGACGTTGCCCCCTCGATTCCCCGTTTAGGTGCGTCAACATTTATCTAAACGGAAACTCCATTGCAAACGATCACTAAACAATCACTAAAGATATGCAAATTATGAAAAAATATCAAACAATCACTAAAGATATGCAAGTTATGAAAAAATATCAAACAATCACTACATATAATCATGAACAAACAAAAAGGGAAGAAAAAATAAGTTGAATTTAATGATGATACTAAGTTCATTATAAGAAACAAATTGATGATCACGAAAAAAGAAGCAAAAATCAATGAAATTGAATGAAATGCAGTTTTAGTTTTACCTCTTGCTCTTTTTTGAGTTGCTGAGAAGGCCTTATCCAAAGGTAGTAAGCTAAAGTTCCGGCAACCACCCAGGAAGCCATATTTGTGCCGCCTCTAACGCCGCCCATGGCGTCGCCGACGAATGATGTAGCTTTCTTCAACTTCCTCCGCCAGATTGGAGTGCTATCCTTACCGCCAGAAAACATTTCTGATGTCCTGTATATTGATTATTAGTGTAAATGGTACCCCAATTCACAAAAATTGGAACACGTTCAATAACTACTTTGCTATAAATTGCTTCTGGCTGGGCGTGAATCAAGATTTTACAAGCTCGTGTTATTATTATTATTATTATTTATTTTAATTTTTTTTTAGTGTAAGAACTTCACAAAAGAAAAAGAAATTGTATGTTTTTTTTTTTTTAATGTTTTTTTTAGGATAGTGATTTAGGCATAAAAAATATACACATAAATCATCCACACAACACTTTATAATCATACATTTTAACATTTAAAAAGAAAACAAAATAACACAAAAATTCTGGACCACAAAATCAAAACATTCGGGGGATAAGAGTACAAAATCTCGGTGCCAAAATCATTTCCTTTTTTTTAAGGTGGTGGGCTTTCGGTAATTTCAATAACCTAGAATTCTCGAGGAATAAACCGTGGGAATAATGAAGACGGCTTCTATCAAGACTCAAACTATTCACTATGCACCACGATTATTCTTAGCGCACCCTATAAATTTCTTTTGCACCAAATCAATATTTTCATTATTTTTCTATTTCAAGCACCATCAAAAAAATAAAAAAAGTTACTACCACAATTTTATATACAATCAAATCCTTTATTAAATTAATAGAACATTTTAGTCCTTCATTAATAATATAATCTTAACATTAACCAATAATCCATATCTTCCAAAAATCTTAATCTTAATCCAAAACACTCATCTGCATCTTCATTATCATCCTTCTTTCATCTTCATCTTCATCTTCAACAAAAATTCCATTAATAAACACCACACGCAACATTTTTCTTCATCACCATAATAATCCACAAATTTAATCTTCATCCAAATCATCAACATTAACCCAAATACTACAACTTTCTTCATCTTCATTATCAAATTCATTTCTTCATACCCGAAAAAAAAAATCACAAACCCTTTTCTTCATCTTTTTCTACACACCATTCATATTTTTTCTACACACATTCATATTTTTTCTACACATCTTCATCTCCTTCATCATCTCAAAATAGATCTATTTTATACACACCTTCATCTTCTTCATCACATCAAATGCTTCGTAAAAAAAATCTTGATTTTTATTTCAATACTTGAAATAGGTCAATGGGTTACCCTATTACAACATTAAGAACATGTAAAAGCATGATTTGTGGAGAAAAAAAATCATGTTTTTATGCGTTTTCTGATGAAAGAGAGGGGTTTTCCGGCGTTTTTCCAGCATTTTCGAACATCCCGTTGCTGATACTAGCAACGTCCGCAACAGAGACGTTTATAAACGTCGGAACCATCGACGTTACAAATGTGTAAACAACTTCGGAGCAAATTTTTACGTCAACCAAACTAACGTTCCAAATGTATAAACAACGTCAGAGTAATCGACGTTACGCAAATGTCGGTCACACTGACGTTGTCTTACTATTACAACTTCAGGCCTATCGACGTTCCAACATTGCCTGAGATTTTCAGATTGCTTAAAACGTCAGTTGTCCTGACGTTGTTAGCACCACATTAACGTTAGTACATGTGACGTTACCAGTCATCTTAATCGCAAATGCATGAACGGTTTCTTCTCCGACGGAAAAAATTGAAAACCGCCGCCTTTTTCCTTTGACGAACTCTTTTAGATTAAACCCACCGCCTTTAAACATTAGTTTTCAGATTTGAAGTTGTTTATCTTGATTTATTTGCTTGTTTTGAGTTTAATAAAATGTTTTTGTTTTGATTCAAGTTCTCCGGCCATCTTCTCCTGCTATCTTTTTCTTTTTGTGTTTGGTCCAAATGAAAAAAAAAACCGAAGGAAGAATGAAGATAGATAGGTGATGTTAGTTATTATTCTAAAAGGTAATGGTGATTAAAACGCGTTAAAAATTAAAAAGTGTTATTTTATAATTTTTAAAAGCCGAGGGACTAAAGTGTAAAGTTTTTAAAAGTTATTTTATTGATGTGGTGTTTTTAGTGATTCGGTGGTGTAGTGAAGTAATTGAAAAATAATAAAATTAAGGGTGCTGATAATAAATTCGTGATGCCGATAGAAGCCGTCTAAATGAATTATTTAACGACACCAAACAATATCTATCTATCATCGCATTATTTCGGGATATTTATTATTTTAAATGTCGAATGTGGATATACCACTTGTGAAAAGTCCAACATCATGTATGTGTCACATTCTAATGTGTGAAAAATAGGTTTGATGTGAAATAGGTTTGTGTGGATATGCCTAATTAGGTCACCGGTTCGATTTTCCTCGGAAACGTCATGTTGAAAGAGCTTTTGGCTAGACTAAACCCCTGAGTAAAAGTCAGACTCTACATGTACGACCTATACATATACAGAGTTATGTATAATACTTTTTGTTTAGTCTTTGAGAATACAGTATAATTTTCACTAATGAAAATTTCTGGTCAATCTATCGCGTAATTGATGCGAGCGTGGTCTTTGATTTTCACATGATTGGTGTGTCTTCGGAATGTATTCAATTGTGCAAGTCATTTTTAATCAAAGGGTATAACATATGTGAGCGGTTTAAGATTATTATTTTAAAAATGACCGAGACGGTTATGCTATTTCAAAGCACCAATCAATGTGTGATTTGACTTTTGATGGCACAAATGTTACAAATGTGTGCATCTCTGTCAATTTTGCCGTTACGGTTTTACATGATTGATGTGTTTTTGAAATGTACGATGACACATGATTTATGTGTTTTTCGAATGTACACATGACCTTTTCAAAATTAAAAAATAAAAAAATTGTACACATGAGATATGAATTATACTATTTTGATAGGAGATGTGAATTATATTATTTTGATTCGGTGATTGCGAGAGCTTAGGGTCGAGTTGAATTATACTATGTTTAATTTATGATGTCTTTAGTGTCAAATAAGAATAAAATGAAAACATATAAACGTTCACCTATCATAAAATAGTGTTTTATCTAAGTATTTGATGTATATATCTAACATTATTGATATAAGAATCCATAGCTAAAGAAGATAAGTGCAAATTGGACGTGTACATAATTTTTGAGGGACTTGAATAGATTACTATGATTTTGGAGGACTTGAATAGATTGCCATAAAATTTGGACAAAATAGGACCACGCCAATTTTATATCAGTTGCTCTAATTTTTTATCGGACATTCTTAAAATAATAATACATGGAAATAACTTTTGGTGGTCCTTGTAAAAAATTTCTCGTCATGAAAGATACTGACTGGTACATGTATAGTCGTAAATTCATAAATTATTTGCGTCTAGACGAAACATTAAATTTATCAAGTTTCATACCCTCCTAATCTTGATTGTTAGCGAAAACTTGCGTTTTTATGAATAAAAAATTACTCCGTATACGTCAAATCCTAAATTTCGTTTGCTGAATAATTCGTGATTTTTATCAAAGTCTATTATCATTTTACTAAGTTTTTCATATCAAAATATGCGATTTTTTGATATTTGTAACGGGTGAAAAATTGTTATTGTTTCCAAGTTCCAACTTCTATTATACAAAAAAGCCGAATAAACATAGAATATTAGAAAACAAAATAGAATAAAATGTCTCTCCCATTTCGTATGAAATGGTTCTCTATTTTATGGTTTTCAATACCTATTTTTCGAGTTTATAGAATCTTTATCCAAGTTAACATGAATCAGATTTTTTATTTTACATAATGCGATAAACATATACACACACATATATATCTATCTAGATATATTTGTTTTACGGAATGTGTATTTTAACATAAAAAATATGTGTTATTTTTGTTAAATCTAAACGTGGAAACCTCTAAAATACAATTTTTAAATGACTTACGGTACATACAACAAGTGCTCTGAGATATTTTTCATTCAAATTGTGGTGGTGGGGGTTGTGGGGGGAGGAGGGAGGGGGGGATGGGGTGGGGATTCGACTATCAAGTTTCAAGGTCAATTAAATATTTATAACTATGCAATCACTTGCCTTGTTTTTTAATTTCTTACTTTCCTAATTAAATTACAGTTTTATGAATATACCTCATGGGCACTCTAATTTATGTATAAATAGCCACCAAAATCACACAAAAATTCGCAACACATTTTCCCTCTCACTTTAGCTTCTCTATTTCGTGCTGTGAGTGATTTCTTTTTATAGCTTTGTTACTAGTAATTTTGTTTTATTATACCCCATAACAATTGAATTTTTCATCCTTCAATAAATTCATGAAAACTCGAATTCTTTTTTTCTGATCAGAATCACGTTTTTTATTTTTATTTATTAGTTTTCACAGTTGAAATCCGAAAATTTTTCTCCACTAGCCGTTCGTGTGAGTGTTTTTTCCTCTTTAAATGATAAATTCGTTTCGAATATTCTATCTGTGTACGATTTCATATTTTTATCATTGTTGATCAAATTATTGATCTTCTGGTTGATAGGAATTGTATTAAACATCAGTTTTGATTATTTTTAGGTTGAGAAAACATCAAATTTTGTTGTTCTATAGTATTTCTATTGAAGGCAAAAATGCATCAAAAAATTTAGAACATATAATTTGAATTGAGAATCTCTTTTTTGTCCAATTATATACATGTAGTGTAAAATTTACGGATTTAAGTAAAGACTCTTTCGTAAAAAATATAAAACAATTGAGACTATCTACGCTATGATTTTTTTTATGAATCTGAATGCTTTAGATCAATATTTTTTTTTTTTGCTTTAGATCAATATTTTACAAATCTTTCTGAATTTATATTTGATACAAGTTGTTTAAGGCACGATCCCATGTGATTTTTAATAACAAAGAAACGATGTAGTTTTTCATGTTAATTTCATTTGAGATAAACTCAACGTAGCATCGTCATCTCCATAAACCGTAAATCATTAATTACACTATTTGAGTTACATTTTTTTTTTTTTTTTTTAATCTTTTTAAAGGTGAAAGGAGCATTGGTGTTTGTTAATTTTTCAGTTTTCAGTGCAGTTAGTATTTAATTATCTTCTTGTGCTACGGTTAATCATCATCAATGTTCGAAATGGAAGAAAAAGTTCACGACTTTTTCCTTCTTCTTTGTCCCCCCTTTTCAGGCAATTCAACAACCTCCGAAAAATTATGTCGACCGGCAATACCATCTCCGTCGACGAATTATTGAGCTCTCCTTTGCCGTCGAATGTCGCTTCTCAAAGCACTACTTTGCTACAACCGCAAGTTGAAGCGCAAAGTGCTACTCCAATTGAGCTAGATTCTAGCTCATTAGTTGCTGTCCAGCAGCCTCCAGTGGCCGGAGGAGGAGGAGGTATCGGCAGCAGTGGGTCGAATCCCGTTAGCAAGAAGCGTCGAGGTAGACCGAGAAGGCATGCTCTTGAGGAAGCCAATGCAACGGACTCGGCGCAGCCTGGTTATGTCTCTCCGCCGCTGACAGTAAACACCTCTACCGACTCGGCTCCACCTCTGGATGTCTCTACGATGACGCCTGCAGCAACCACACCTACAGATTCTCTCCCGGTGCCACCTGGATTTGCGCCGCCGCCTCCGTCATCCTCCACCAAGAGGCCGAGAGGCAGGCCACGTGGCTCCGGCACAAAACAACCCACCCGTGCTCCGACGGCACCAATGCCTGTAAGGCTGGATAAACGTCATGGTAAACCCCTGCTGCTACACTTTGATTTTGTTAAATTAATATCTTTTGTCCTTAAATTAAAAAAGAAAGAAAGATGAACAGTCTTGTCTTGAATCTATAATCTGTGCTCCGACCTTTCAAATTTTGATTATACTGTCTAGAATTGACTTCCAATCATACAATCCACTTTTCGAAAGTTGATCATATGTATATATGTAATTTTCTTTCTTATGGATTAGTTTGTGAATTTCCTCATTTTAATACTTTATTTATTCAATTAATTATGTGCAGGAGTTATTACTGCTCGTGATCTGAAACCGCACACAATTTACGTGAGTCCAGGAGAGGTATATTCTTCAAATTTTTCTTAATTAATGATTACTTACTCTGTATTAGTAATCTTTATAGTTTCGCCGATGGGGGATTGTTTTGAAACTGGCTACGGTGTTCTTCGGGCCAATTCTGCCCCGTTTGCGTGCCCTCGAAACACTTAAGGCAATAAGGCCTTAAGACAAGGGAACTGATCTCTCTATGTGAAGCCTCTCGGATGCTTAAGTTGGTAAATAGTAGGAAAATTTATGTATGTTTCAAAGTGTCAAAGTGGGTGCCTGATCCAGTGTTTTATATAGTGAGAGAATGTGATCACCAAGTTTGTAATAGATTGCTACCATATCAGGAATATGGCAGGAACAATGTGTGTGTAAGAGAGAGAATGCACAGTCCGATACGCGTATTCCGTTGTTGAGCTACGGGGCCACTTGTCAGAAGCAATAACGGGATTCGCATGTTTTGGGTGGGTGATTGTAAGGTCGAGCCAGAGCCTTGCTCGGCCTTAGATTTATGTTTGAAAGACCTGTTAAGTATAGGAAGGGAGCCTCTGGCCTTTGAGGCCGGGCAGACCTCGTGGTCTCGACTTTTCGAGGCCTCTAGTAGCTGATATGTGAGGTCATTGAGCATTCGATTAAAGTGAATCTTATCCTAACTTTAAACAAGGCTTATTGTCTCGAGCCCTTGAGGACCTTATGTTCATTAAGCTTTTACCTGAGTATTTAGATGATCCAGGTCGGATTTCCATGTGTCAATATAGTTATTTTAAATCCATATCGATCACATGTCTTCTTTTTACAGGACTTAACGGAGAAAATAATGGCTTTTACTCAGCAAGGTAACAGGGACTTCTTCATTGCTTCGCATTACGGTGCTGTATCAAGGGCCACCCTTCGTGAACCCACGTCGTCTACTGGATCTATGACTTATGAGGTTTGCATTGTTTGTTTGTTTGTTTTTAACGTGGATGGGGGAGATTTTGATTGAGGAGGGGAGGGGAGGGGAGGTGAGGGGAGGGGAGGGGAGGGGATTGAACCTGTTGATACCAGGAAGACCTTTACTGTAATATCCTACGTTGGAAGAGTAGAAGAAACATTAGCATGGTAATCTATGTTAAGCGTTTAGGGCAAGCGAGTACGATTGGATTAAGTAGTTATTTGATCCATTATGGTTTAAGTAGCGTTGCTAGGCCCTAGTCTGAGGCGTTTCATTACCATGGTATAAGGTGATTTAGAGACATATTGAACTTGGTAACTTGGTTTAACCATTTTAGGACAAGCAAGGAGGATGTAGATCAAGCGAGGACGACGTGCCTAAATAGTTACTAGCTCCATTATGTCTCAAATAGCGTCGCTAGGCCCGAGTATTAGGCCAGATCCAATCCTCAAGTTTGTATTGGTTAGTTTTGTGACATCAAGCACTCGGGTTTAGCGGTGGTGTTACTTGAGCCATAGTATGATTCAGTATTTACTTAGGCCCATCATCTTCGTTTAGCCTAAAATGTTGAACCCAGGTTATGAAGCTCATTATGTTTCAACCTTATATTTCATGTTAATGTTTCTTCCACTTTCGAATGTGTGATAATTCATAATTTATCCTTTATTGTTTAGTAAAAAGTTTGTTGAATCTTTTTTTTTTTAATGGTAATAACATGCAGGGACGTTATCAAATAATTAGTCTCTCTGGTTCCCTCATACAATCGGAAGCACCAGGTGGGAAACGTGTATGGGCAGGTGGGCTCACCGTCACGTTGTCTGGACCCGACAGTCACAGTGTCATCGTTGGTGGTGTCGCCGGTCCCCTGATCGCCGCTACCCCGATCCAGGTTATTGTTGTCTTTTTTAACACGCGAATGTTCCATCTGTTTTTTCTTTTCACTTGATTCTGAGAATCATCTATCAAATGCTAGTTTGTTTGGTTGATCCGGTTTTTCATATCACTGCATGTGTTGGTTCTTAAGTTTTGTACACTTGATCTTCCCATGCAGGTCCTTGTGTGCAGTTTCGTTTTACCGAAAGAAGAAGGAACTGAACCGGGAACTGTCGACCCTGTCAACACGACGGAGACTGGTGGGCCTGCTGCTGGTGGCGATGTGAAGGAATCTGATGGTGTTGGTGTTGGTGTTGGTGTTGGTGTTGGTGGTGGTGCAGGCATGCCGATCCTAGATAACTTTGGTCGGGATGTGAACGAATCTATTGGTGTTGGTGCAGGCACGTCGATCCTAGATAACGTTGGTGGGGATGTGAACGAATCTGTTGGTGTTGGTGGTGGTGATGATGGTGTTGGTGGTGGTGGTGGTGGTGGTGTTGGTGGTGGTGGTGGTGGTGATGTTGGTGGTGGTGGTGGTAGTGGTGGTGCAGGCACGTCAATCCCGGACAACATTGGCATATGGAAGGATGTGAACAACCCAGGCACATGAAGCAGGATGCAAAAGTGATGTCTTAGAAGTTGAAAGTGTTAGTTATGGGAAGAGTTATTGTTTGTTTATTTAGATAGAAGAAGAAATTGGTAATTTAAGAGTATTTTAGGGAGGAAAAAAAACAGGATACAATAATTGACAAGAATGATGTACTAAATCGTATATTTTCCATTAATAACTATGGTCTTTGACGATGTGATACAAAATCGGTGTACACCATAAAAGTAGATCTTATTTTAGAGAGCTACATTGAAGGACAATTAATTAATTAATCTGTGGTTAAGATTAGTAGTAATTGTTAGTTTGTCATTTATAGTGTATTGTTGTTGCTTGTTGCGCCTACAACCTCACCTCATGTGAATAGGTTGATGTTCTTCTTCTTAATAATAATAAATACTTTATTTATAGAGTGTTCCCATTTGCTTCTTTTGTTGTCTCCCCCCAGGAAATTAATGAATACTAGTAGTATTTTCTTTTTTCCAAAATGGTTACAAGATTCCCTTTCTTAAACCTGACTACATATTATGGTAATTTCAATACATATTCACATGGATAATGTAAACCTGTGTATTCGTACCCGTGCAACCTTAATTAATTACCATACAGGGATCTCGCTCTCGCTCTCGCTCTCGCGTTTCATCATAGCCTAGGTGCATGGAAAACAACAACTATTGTGTACTAGCAGAAAACAAAGTAAAAGCAAACATCTTCCCTTTATGGTTTGATGTTATATGTTTCAATAATTCATACATTTGTATCAAACTTATTTACTAGTGCCTAGCTATACTAGTAGTACAAAATACTGCAACAGCAACAAGGTTTAAAAATCAAAAATAAAAAGTACATCAACCTTTCACACATGCAGGCTGCAGCAACAAACTTGATAAACAGCTACCCTCTTAAATAAATCACAATATTGAGTACAAGCATGCATATAAATCACTATGGATAAAAAATTACGAATTTTCTGGATCCGTCACCAAATGAAATTCCTTGTATCAATCCCTTTCAATAGGATCCCTAATGGTGAATGCGGATGGGGTAGGGGGGAAGGGGGATGGGGTTTGCATGAGTAGGCTCAAGATTCTATGTCTATTTTCCTATTCACTATTGAAAACAAGATGTAAAATGCCACAGTTACTTTATGTGTAAAAACAAACTTACATGCAAAATAAGAATAAAGGTGGAAACTGTATGTAAAGTACCAATTATTTGTGCATACATTCAACATCATTTAGTCTAGATTGTTTTATTTACATCACATCAACTCTACCGATATACTACAATATAATCGTTTTTATCCAAGTCGGTTTTAAAGTCCAAAACCAACTTCACACAGACTCTATTCTAGATTGACACCGGGAAAATCAATTTTGAGTCTAAAACCGATTTTTAAAAAATCGATTCAGTGAAAATGATAGGGTGAAACAAAAGGACGGGTAGGATGCAAATAAAAGCTCCTCGAAAAAATCCCCACGCGTGAGCATTTTAACAACACAGACCAAAAAAAAAAGGTGAGTATAGTATACAGTCATGGAAAAAAATTACTATTGTATCAGCACTATTGCTATTATTGTCAATGCTTTTATAATGCAAAAAGTGTGAGAAATAAATGAAGGGACAAGACAGGGTTATTTATTTTTTTCGTTTTCTGTGTTGAATACTCCCTCCGTTCCTAATTATATGTCGTGTTTGAAAAAACACATAGATTAAAAAAATGATTATTCTGAAATCCTAATTATATAAAATTGTCAATACTAAAACCAATTGGTGCCAGTAAATGTGCGACATCTGGCTCTGATACCATGTTTAAATCAAGCACTTACCGTTCTATTAAAATCAATTGGTTTTATTTCTTATCATTTAAGAGTATGAGCAATTTATCCAAACACCCCACTTCAAGTGTGGGAAATCTCTTCCAACACTTTCATTTTAAAAAAAAAAAAAATATTCCAACCATGGTTTGATCTCATGACCTCTGCCTCTGATACCATGTCAAGATCAAGCGTTTATCGTTCTACTAAAATCAATTGGTATCAGTACGCTACTTTATTTCTTATCATTTAAGAGTGTAGGCAATCTGTCACAACAAAAATCTTGAAAGTGTCATGTTGTAATAAATATGAAAGATTGATTGGTTGAATAAGCCTAGAACGTTAAAAAGTAGTATTAAAAAACGGAAAGAGTATTAAAATATTATTTTAAAATGTAACTACGAAATATAAAAAAGAAAATTTAATTTTGACGACTATGACATTTAATTATGAACGGAGGGAGTAAGGGCACTCCTAGCGGAAGCCCTATACGGTGCCCTATCCCTAAAATGAGGATAAAAAATAGAGTTTTGCCTCAAATAGCTCCTACATGTAAAGTCCCACATCGGTAAAATAAGAGAATGCTCATCCCTATATAAGTGTGAGACATAAAGGTCTTGTCAACTCGGGTTAGCCCTTTTAGACCAAGCGAGGACGGCGGTCTAAGCAGTTGACCGGACATTTATGACTCATTTAACGCTACCAGACACGGGGTGTGGGGGCGTTACACTACAGCAGATGCTCTATCCCTATTTATTTTTAGGGATATGAACAGTGCATCCCTACTTGTGGGGATGCACTATTCACTGCCCTAAACATATTTAATTGTTAAAAATTATAGGGATACTGCTGGAGTGAAGTAATAAATATTTAATATGTATAAATAGAGTTGTGAGGTAGAATATGTATTATTTAATATTATTTGAAATGTTAGGAATGCTGTTGTAGAGGTTTTTGAAATTTAGGGACTCTGCTAGGAGTCCCTAACATACTACTACTACTATATGGACCGGTTGGAAGAAATAAATGTGAAGAAGACAGGGCTATATTTATATAGATAGCTATGGCTATAGATATACATATAAGTGAGTTACAGCTAAAATTTGTGCAGCAAATTCATAGGTTACGGGCTATGCTTTTAGAAGTGGTACAAATTTGTGGGGTTGGGAACTTATTGTGTGGTGTCTTCACACGGTGCGGAGACACCGTGTGACAACCCACAGACCATACAGTTTTATTCAGTATTTAAACTGTGTGATTCTAATCATTTCACCCGTTAATTCACCCTTAAATTCCCTCATCACACAATAAGTTCCCAAATTTGTGTAGCCTTGTGTAGGGAGCAGCCTATATGTGCATGTCATAGGTCTGTAATTTTCGTATTATGTATCCGCACGGTGTGAATATGTTTATATGCATCGTAAAATGTTTGTGTTTTTCAATGTAATGTATTGAAGTATAAAATGTTAATAATCTAACTCCCAACAGACTTATAGAAAATATGGTAATTCAATATGGTATCAGAGCACGATGTCCTAAATTTAAACCCCGCTTCAAACACAATTTTCATAAATAAAAAATAAAAATAAAAATTCAAGTGTTGGCTCTCTTAAAATATAAGTAGCAAACCCCTTCAAACAAAATTTTCACAAACAAATAAAATAAATCAAGTGTTGGGATCTCTAAATATTAAGCGCACACTTGCGGGGCGTGTTCAAACCCCGCTTCAAATACAATTTTCGTAAATAAATCAAAAAAAAGAAATCAAGTGTTGGACTCGAATGATTGCAATATGTAAAAGGTGACAAACTATACACGTGACAGTTATCTAACAACCCGTTATAATATATGGTCAATGCAACAGAAATAATCCGTTTTGTTTTTTTTACACGTGACGGTCATTCGAATAACCGTTCTAATATGGTCTCCTTAAGAATTACCCTATTATTGGATATCTTTTACTTGATCTAGTTGTTAAAATCCAAGCTATAGACGTAAAAAAAAAAACCTGGTAGATACTATTTCATCATTGTATCATATATGACAACCTACCCTCACTCCCACCAAATATATAGGCCTGCAGCAGCTCAAACTTTAGCTTTTTTTTTTTTTTTTTCATTTGGGCATTTTAAAAAAAAAAGACAGTGTTATATCTATCTTGTCTGAAGTGAAACCAACCATGCAATTAAAACTGAATTAATTGTACAAAAATAATAATATTAATAATGAAAAATATAAAACATTAGGTTACCAAACAAACAAAACAGAGCCCTATGTAGTATACAAAATAGGGTAGGATGAGATCACCCCTCGTTTTGATCAAGTAACCCTGACTCCAATGTTTCCACGGGGCCGTGTAAAATTCCACGGGATCGTGTGGAATTTGAATGTATCACGTGGAAATTCAAGAGGAGCCAAAAGTTGAACTTCCACGTGACCTGGGGGAAAATTAATGAAAGCCACGTGGAAAAAGCAAGGCGCAGCGTTGAATTTACCACGGTCCCGTTGAATCTAAAGAAACCAACTTAGATATATTTATCTTCTTTTTTGTCTTCTGTGACATCATTAAAGGAATTCTGGGTTTATCTTGGAGGTGTGGCAACCTGTGCTGCACAACTTTCCTACCTGAGCTGGGTAGATGGAATGGATCCAATCAGATCCCAAGATTTAATCATCTTGGTTTCTGAATTGCAATGGAAGATTATGCCATGTAACTCCAAGACCATTAACGTGTACTTTGGACTCTTCAAGGCCTTCGGATCGATTAACTCCCACTATGTTCGTTCAACCGTGACCCGTTTTATTGAAGACTGGACTACATTGAAAGATCAGAGCGAAAACGTACGTTTGGGATTGATTTTCTTGATACGGTTTCTCATCTGTGCACCAGTTGAGTTTTCAGATGAGCTCAAACTTATATGGTTAGACTTAGATATTGAAACGGTTCTTGCAAAGGCGGTGTCTCTTGATTCTTTGGCCAAAAGAAAAAGTGAAAGAGACGTTGAATTATATCAGTTACTTGGAAAGATTGAGATTCAACGGGACCGTGGTAAATTCAACGCTGCGCCTTGCTTTTTCCACGTGGCTTTTATTAATTTCCCCCAGGTCACGTGGAAGTTCAACTTTTGGCTCCTCTTGAATTTCCACGTGATACATTCAAATTCCACACGATCCCGTGGAATTTTACACGGCCCCGTGGAAACAGGCACGGGCTACTTAAAAAAAAATGTCAGGTCTGAACAGACCTGACTTGAAATATGGGTCGCTACAGTGACCACCGACCCGAATGTATATTTTTACATTTTGGACGGAGGTAGTATATTTTTACAACAACTTAGCCATAAATTTATTTTTAGGTTGGCATATAGACTATTTATGTATGGTCGGATTAGTTGTATTAAGATAACTAATTATGTTTATCTGAATTATATAGATTTTTTTTATATAAAAAACAACAATCGAGTTGACTTAGCCCTTAAGCCCCGTACTTGTATTCATACGGTGCGGATAGACTAGTTTGCATCAGTCCTGCTTCGTACCAGGTTCTCATCAATGGGCACCCTTCTCCAACTTTTACTCCTAGCAAGGGAATTCGACAAGGAGATCCGATCTCTCTGTTCCTTTTCATCCTTTGCGCAGAAGGTTTCTCTGCTATGTTACGCCAAGCTTCATGTTCGAAAATTTTGCCTGGTGTGAGTTTTGGAAAGCAGACACGGTATGAATTGAATCATCTTTTATTCGCAGACGATAGCCTCTTATTCACCGAAGCAACCTCAGAAGCCAGTTTGGCAGTGACCACCATTCTTACCCATTATGAAAATCTCTCGGGACAAAAAATAAACCTGAGCAAATCATCGATATTTTTCGCAAGGATGTCGGTAATTCCTCACGGCTGAGCTTACTTCAACCCCGAACATCCCCGGGAAATGAGATTGGCAAATATCTGGGACTTTCTTTTGTGATTGGCCGAAATAAGACAGAAATTTTTGCATACATAAAAGAAAAAATTCAAAAAAAGCTCAACGGTTGGAAATGCAAGTTTCTATCTCCGGCCGGCAAAGAGATCTTAATAAAAGTTGTAGTTCAAGCTCTACCACAATTTGTCATGCAGTGCTTTGCTCTACCAAAGAAGCTGATCATTGACTTTGAAGTCCAAACAATGAGCTTCTATCGGGGATCCTTAGAAGGTAAAAATAAAATTCATTGGAAGTCTTGGGAAACTTACTACAAAAAGAATTCGGAGGGTGGTTTGGGGTTCCGAGTAATTTCATCTTTTAATTTGGCACTTTTAGCTAAGCAATCCTGGAGAATTTTACATAACCCGGATTCTGTCTCCTCTCAAATTCTGAAGCATAAATATTTTGAATCACGTGGATTTCTTGACGCCAGTATCACTGACCATCCTTCCGCTATATGGAGGAGTATCCTTCCAGGGAGGGATCTCCTTCTTCACGGATTGTGTTGGCGAGTCGGGCAAGGTAGTAAAATTATCATTGGAATGGATCCTTGGCTTCCGGTTCTCCCAAGCTTTAAAGCTCACCCAACCTCAAATGCTCTCATGTGCAAATTTTATTCACTTTGAGGCCCAATTTTTTTTATCAATCCCCTTATCTGTTGGACGGAATGAAGATAAATTAATTGGCACCTTACGATCAACGTAATTTATACGGTGAAATCTGGTTATCATTTAGCACAAGATCTTAAAAGCCATAACCCATCACATGACTCCGCATCCGCCGCGCCCTATATCGTGCACTTGGAACTCTTTATGAGGTGTTAAAGTTAAGCCACGAATTACATTTTTTATGGAAGGTGCTGAATAACTGTTTGCCAACGGCTCAAGGCCTTTGAACTAGAGGTCTGGGTAACGGTATATATGGGATCTGTAACAGAACGGAAGAATCGATCTGGCATTGTTTGTTCGAATGTGTAATCCCATGTGCAATATGGCGAAAATTCTCTAATGGCGCCCACTGGCAAACGATCCGGATACAGTCTTTGCTAGATTTTTTTTGACTATCTAGTATCAAAAGAGGATGGCGAACAAATTTGCCGAATATTTGCTTAATGTGGAATATCTGGAATACGAGGTGCGCTTGGTTATATGACAAAAAAGATGTCTATGTCAACAGTATTCTGGTGCAATCCACTTGTGAAGCAGACGAGTACTATCAAAGCATGATGAAACAACACTCAACTAATACTGCACCTCATCTCTCTTCCACTTGGATACCTCCGGAACCCGATCTCTTAAAGTTCAATGTCGACGTAGCATTTGGGATGGATAAAAAGCGGCTACTGGGGGGCTAATATGTAATTCTCAAGGGCATATCTTAAATAGCTTCTCTTCTCGGCTTGATGGTGGACATGATGTTTTGGTTGGGGAAGCACTCGCCATCTATCACGCATTGTTTTACGCACTCACATGGGTTACTTTCGGGTGATTGTTGAATGAGACTCTTTTACCATCTATCAGAAGCTTTTAGCTCAATCTGAAGACCTTTCTCCTGTGGGTAGTATTACTGAAGACTGTCGCCGCTTATGGCCAGCTTTTATTTCGGTTTCTTTCTCCTTTGTTAAAAGACAGAGAAATGTCCTTGCTCATTTTTTGGCTAAGGAATGTCTAGACCTAGTTGGGTGTAAGGTTTGGGGTTCCTCTACTCCCTCCCATGTAACTTTGGTTAGTGTCGCAGATTGTGATTAATGAAACTCTTTACATTTAAAAAAAAACATGGGAATGTGAATGTGAATAGTTTTTCGTAATATTATTATTTTTATTTAAATTTGGATATGTGAGCGTGTTTTGTTAATATATAAGCATTTGTGCATCGTATTAATTTATCGCCCAAAAACTTTCCATGAAATTTAGCTACAACAATATATTATGTCTCAATCTTATAATACATCTCTACACAATTGATCATGACATAAGTTATATTTATTGATGAATATGTAACCGTTATAATAGCTCTAATACAATAAATACTTTTAATACAAATGCCATATCATAGACGATTTCATTATCACGTCATGTTGTAGCACTTATTACTAAGTAGCTTGATTGACACAGGTGCATTGCTCTTCCTAATATCTTTGACACCATAGCAGCTTATTTTCAAACATCACTACAGTAGTACTGACATTTGATCGTTAGAAATTAAGTCGGAACCTCACACACTAAATTATAATTTTTAGAAGTCGAATAATCACTTTTGAGACTTGAGAAATCAAACAATATCATATCTCTCAATATAATAATGTCACGGATAGATGTTGTACGGCGTCAATTAAAAACACACAGTTACCCTCTATATATATAAAAACCAATACATGCACACGCCCACAGCCCAGTAAGGCATCTCCATCTCCATCTCTCCCCCCTCAATCCCATAAATCTAAGCACCTCTTGCTTTTTTACTTTAGTATTAGTACTACTAGCCTACTACTCTGTTTTATCTTTGGGTGCAAGTGAAAATGTTGGGCATTGAAGAAATATTACGTGAACTTGGAGATGAAGAAGAACAAGCAGCTAATGGCATGGGATTACCAACTGGTTTCAGGTTTCACCCAACTGATGAAGAACTCATAACCTTTTATCTAGCACCTAAAGTCTTTTACAATGATCCCACCTTCTTGTCTTCTGGTGTTCTAATTCCAGAGGTTGATCTCAACAGATGTGAGCCTTGGGATCTTCCTGGTATGATATTTGCTTTTACTTTTTTTCCTTTTTGAATTTTGATTAAACCACCCTCCCCAGTCCCCCCCAAAAAAAAAGAAAGAAAGAAAGAAAAAATTAAGACAGACAACATTTGAAGAGGTAGCTATATATATATATATATATATAGAATGTATGTCTCTATATAATGCGCGGCGCATACATTTAATTTGATCACAAATTACAGAAATGGCAAAGACAGGGAGGAGGGAGTGGTACTTTTTCAGTTTAAGAGACAGGAAATACCCGAGTGGGCTAAGAACAAACAGGGCTACCACCGCTGGTTACTGGAAAGCTACCGGAAAAGACAGAGAGGTTTACAGTAAAGACGGTACTAGTAGTATTTTGCTACCAAGTGGTGGTGATGGTGGTGGTGGAAGTGGAAGACGAGCACCACCGTGTGCGGTGGTGGTGGGAATGAAGAAAACACTAGTATTCTACATAGGCAGAGCACCACGTGGAGAGAAGACCAAGTGGGTGATGCATGAGTATCGTCTTCATCCTCATTTCTTAGACGCCCACCGTCTTTCTTCTTCAGCTTTCATCAAGTAAATCTCTAAACTATTAACATCTTTTATTTCAGTTAATTAGTCATGTATAATTACTATTTTTTACTAAAAATGATACCAATGAGTGAAACAAAAAAGAAATCCTTTTTAGGAGCTATGTCTTTATGCGCGGTAAGGATACATCTGCTACGAAGCATTACATTTTTCAATACACACTTTTCTTCATCACATCTTAACAGTGGCGGAATCAGAAATCTTTTCGATGGGGACACCAGAGTAAATCTGATGATCTATTTGGGGTTTCAATAGTATTTTTATATTTTTTAATAGTAAAAATACATCATTTTCCCGATCTCAATGGGACCCTCCCTTTACACGTTAGGTCCGCCCCATAGTAATACATTCCACTCTATATAAATAGAGGAGTGTTTTTGCTAAGATAAAATGATCACAACAAAATATCACAACACATTTTTGTATCATTGATTTTACAGGATGAAAGAAGCATCCATAAATGTCTTTGTTTGTAGATCACCTGAACACATTACATATTAGCCGGTCAATGAGTTGTACATTTTGATCAATCGTGATAAACATATGGATTGATACGTAGAGTGTATATATCATTTTTCTAGCATCATTTATTATGGTATCACTCATATTAATCAATGAGTCATATACTTTATTTAACTGTGAAAAACATGTGTTTGTAGCGACACATTCTGTAATATGAATCACTTCACTCTATAAGGAGTTGTTATACAACAACCAACTGCTCCATTTTTACGTGCTCCATTTTTACACAATTGATTATGATATAACACGTATCAATCAATAGATATGACATAAAAATATGTTATATAACTTTATCGCACTACTCTTTAATAAAATAGATGAACACGTTCATGAAATTAAATGTTTTATTATATATATCCCTTCTATATATTAATTAACATTCATATATCTTTACAATTGTGTCTTATAGTAGCAAAGAAGAAGAATGGGTGATTTGCAGAATTATTCATAGAATCAGTGAGAAGAAACCGCAGTTGGTTCAACGTCAAGGTCCACAATGTTACAGCAAGATGCTTCATGATCCCTTCACCATCACCACCAGTAGCAATATTGCAGTAAATTCTTTGCTTCAAGAAGAAGCAACAGCACCACCTCCTTTACAGTTTCAGACAGCGATTTCAAGATTCAGACAGCCGCCGTACGAACTCAATAATGAAGAAATCGATGGTCTTTTCAATGTATTATCTGCTATGACAATTGATCAGTTGAAGTCCATCAATGGAGTCGTCCATGATGTTACAGATCAAAATTGTCAACCATACTACAGTTGTTGTTTTTGTTGTTGCAACTGCAGCTGCAGCAGCAGCAACAGTAACCATAATAATCAAACTCAGAGGGTTGCTGTCTTTTCGAGTGATTTCCATGATATGGCCGGATGTAGTGTGAAATTTCCAGGGAGTGTTTCTACGTGTGGTGGAGACGTTTACACCACACGTTCACAATGCAATACGTAAACGTGTGGTGTAGATGTCTCTAAACTTGGACACCACACATTAGTACTGTCTTCATATGTTGAGACGTTGTAAATGGAAGATATCAATACCACATATTCACAATGCAACGTGTAAATGCATGGTGTAGATATCTCCAAATGTTACCGTATAATGTGTGGATCACCGGCCGAATCAACATCAATTTGAGATGGGTTGTGTGTGACCTCTTCGTTTCTCTTGGCTATCGAAAAATCTAATGTTTGTGTCATGTGTTATAGCATAACTATTGTGCCGCAGTATATGTATGGTGAAAATAAAATTTTCTTTTTGAAGAAAAGAAATAACAATTAATTAGTTTTTAGACATATGACGTTCATATAATGGTTCAACTAGTTGGATGTAGGTAGCATTAACGACTTAATCATCTGTAATAACCATCCTCAAAGGTAGGTCGAACGTAAGAATCAACCTTTGAAAAACCAAAATTTAAAAGATGATTAATCTTAAGAAACTTGATTTAGTACTGTGCATATTAAATGTGATGTATGGATAAGTTTTGGTAAATAAAAAAAAATTCAGACCAAATTTATCCTCGTAAACTTTCAAAGTCAAAAAGAAAACAAACAAACGCTTGAAGCCACAATGAGTCAAAGTGTTCTCCTGTCTCCAGGAGCAAGAAGACACTAAAGAAATCTTCAAAATATTGTCTTTAGGCAAAAATTGACCTTTAGAATTTCTACTATCTACCAAGCCTTCATTGGAAACATCTTTTTGTAGTTTCTTGCTTGGATTTTTGAAACAATACACATGAACAGAGAGTAGAGAGTGGTAGGTAAAGCATGTAGCTGCCAAATGCAGGGCTGGGTCTATTTTCAAAGAAACAGCCTGAAAATGATTCTCAATTGTCGATGTCATTATCTTTGAACCCATCTTCTTTTATTTCATGCTCCAGTTTGATCTTTTTTGGTTGTATATTCCAATCCAAGTTTCGTTTTTTTTCCCCCTTATAACTTGCTTGTCATCATCAGATGCTTCATTCCCTTCACTTCACAGCTATGCCCATGTCTTTATTTGTTAAGAATTAAAAAAAAATAAAAAAATATCCAGCTTTGTATATTGTCGTTTGCCACTTTTATTGAGGTAGAACTATCGCCAAAGGAAAGGTAGAACCCAAGATAAAGCAAAGCTCTTTGAATCCCTTTTCTGAGGAAATAAGGATTATCTTCCCCTTTAACAAGAAATGCTTCTAGAACTCTTTTGCATTTTATCGAGCAGGTCGTGTTGTGCATTGGGTTGTACTATCTTTGTTGCTTGGTCAAATTAGCCAGGTTCATTGTTTATGCTATTTTGTTCCTATGTGATTAAGTAAGCTCATGTGACTCTTTCCAAATAATGAATGTTGAAAGTTCTGTTTTGCCGCCTCCTATCCATCTATTACCTCGGATTCTCCACCAGCTCTGAAAAAAAAGGGTTGATTGAACACAGTCCTGCTAATGCTATGCGCCTCCATACTCTGTTTTGATCAAATGTTGCGTTGTGCAGTTCCTGTGATACAAGTAGGTGATATTATTTTTTAAGTTGAGCAATATTATTCATGCAGCTCAACCAATTTCACTACTGATTTCTTGTTTTTCATATCTTTTTGTAGCTGTTATGTCTGCTGATTTTATCAGAGTTCACGGCTTCTTGGATCTAGAATGCATATGATTTGGATCCTTTTATCTTTTTGGTTACTCTCATTTGGAGTTCATTCAGAGGGTTTGATCTCAAATTCTTCAAGACCGGCACAGGTGACCATCGGAGCTATTTTGACGTTCAATTCGACCATCGGAAGAGCTGCCAAGGTTGCTATTGAAGAGGCTGTTAAAGATGTTAACTCTAATTCTAGTGTTTTGAAAGGAACTAAACTTGAAGTGAATTTGCAAGATTCTAATTGCAATGGATTTCTTGGCACTGTTGAAGGTAGTCTTCTTGATGCATTTCTTATAGTCTTGCTGTATTTTTTTCCTCCCTATTTTGCTCTACTGTTATTTCAGCCTGATCATTAATGGTCAAAAATTGCACCAACCATGAGATTGGTGTTTGTTTTTACACTTTGTGTATATTTATGTTGGGCACCTTCTGGGGCAAGTCGGCGTTTTTAACGTGACAACACATCATAAACAATAGACTTTTTATCGAGTTGAGAATCCACTTTCATCGTCGATTGTGAAAGTAGATTCATCATCTCGAGAACCAAGCTGCAAAAAAGTCGATTGTCAATGTGTTTATAGAGCTGAGAATCCACAATCGACTGGTGGAAATTCGATTCTAAGGTCTTGGATTGTCAGTGTGTTCATAGAGCTGATAATCGACTTTCACCGGGTCGATTGTGACAAGTCAATTCTCAGGTCTAGAATCAACTGTGAAAAAGTAAACTGTCACTATGTTTGTAGAGCTGAGAATTGACTTTCACTTGGTCGATTGTGACAAAAAACCAGCGAAAAGTTGATTCTCAGGTCTTTATATTTTGTGTGTTGTTTTCAGTTCTGTGCTGCTTAATTAACAGTGGTGTATTTGAATATTACAGCTTTGCAGTTTATGAAGAACGATACAATTGCAATTATCGGGCCACAATCTTCTGGAGTGGCACATTCAATATCATATCTTGCAAACAATCTCCATGTACCTCTCTTGTCATTCACAGCCACAGATCCAACTCTCTCTTCTATTCAGTATCCCTACTTTATTAGGACAACGCATAGTGATTTCTACCAGATGGCCGCAATAGCTGACATAATAAACTATTACGGTTGGACAGAGGTGATCTCCATTTTCATAGATGATGATTATGGACGAAACGGCGTAGCAGCTTTAGATGATGCACTTGCAGCTCTGGACTCTAAAATCACATACAAAGCTGGTATTCCTCTTACGGCTTCCACAAATTGGGATGACATAACGCAGGTCCTTGTTAAGGTCGTGGGAATGGAGTCGAAGGTTATAGTTCTCCATGCTTATCCTGATGTCGGATTTCTGGTGTTTGCGGTAGCTCATTCTCTTCAAATGATGGGAGAGGGGTATGTATGGATTGCTACGGACTGGCTTTCTTCGATAATGGATTCCTCTCTTACACTTTCTTCAGAAAAGATGGACTCTATCCAAGGGGTTGTTGTTCTACGTCAGCATACCGTTGATTCTGATCTGAAAAAGGCATTTACATCAAGATTGAATAGACTTTTGGGTGATTCTTTTCGCTTGAATTCCTACGCTTTGTTTGCTTATGATACTGTTTGGTTGATCGCACACGCGATGAATAATTTTTTCGAGCAAGGGGGGTATATTTCATTCTCTGATACGTTGTTGTCGTCTGCTAAAGGAAGTAATGCACACTTTAAAGCATTGAGAATGTTCAATAAAGGGGAACTGCTGTTGAATAATATTTTGCAGAGTGAATTTACTGGTTTAACAGGACCAATGAAGTTTGAATCTGATAGCGATCTCTCTCTCTCTCTCTGTCGTCCAGCATATGACATTATGAATGTTCTTGGAACTGGTTTTCGTAGAATCGGTTTCTGGTCTAATTATTCTGGTTTATCAACCGACTCACCTGAGGCTCTTTATTCAAGGCCGCCTAATAAGTCACGTGCAAACCAAAAGCTGTATAGTGTAATTTGGCCTGGAGAAACTACAATAAAGCCTCGAGGATGGTCTTTCCCGAATAACGGGAAGCTGTTGAGAATCGGGGTACCCATAAGGGTAAGTTACAAGGAATTTATTACACAAGAGCCAGGAACCGAGATTTTCAAAGGATTCTGCATCGATGTATTTACTTCAGCTGTAAAGTTATTGCCGTATGCTGTTCCATACGAATTCGTCCCGTATGGAGACGGTGTTAGTAATCCAAGCTACACTAACCTTATAAATATGATATCTTCAGGGGTAAGTCTCAAAGTCTAATAATAAAAAAAAATTGTTGTGGCATCAAAATCGAATTTAAGAAGAAAAAAAGAAAGAAATCTTACTTGTGTTTTTTGCTTGTCACAGGATCTTGACGGTGTTGTTGGTGACATTTCAATAACCACGAATAGATCACAGGTTGTGGATTTCACTCAGCCGTATGTTTCATCAGGACTTGTTGTAGTGGCTCCATTCCAGAAGTTGAATACTGGTTCTTGGGCTTTCTTAAGTCCTTTTACTGTAAAAATGGGGATAGTTACCGGTTTCTTTGTGATCTTCATTGGAATATCTCTGTGGTTTTTGGAGCATCGAATCAATGATGAGTTTCGTGGACCACCAAAAAAGCAAGTGGTAACTGTCTTGTGGTAAGGTTCCATTTCTACTTTTGCCCATGTCCATGCGGGGCCAGCCCCTATTAGAATTCGTAGTAATTTGTCTTTTGTATTAGGCACTTATCGATGTTTCTCTCATCATAGTGTATACACGACGGACTGAATACTGAATGTATCTGTGTTAAATATCTGAGAAACGATGTGGTTTTTGCTTTTTTGCAGGTTTAGCGTCTCAAGCTTCTATTTTACACATCGTAAGAAAAAAAAAATCATAATTTCCATCTCGTTTTCTTGTTTTGTGAATTTAAATTTCAGCAAATAAATGTTGAATTTCAGGAGAGGATATCGTAGGCACCCTTGGCAGGGTGGTGATGCTCGTTTGGCTTTTTCTGGTTTTAGTTATAAACTCAAGCTACACCGCAAGTTTAACCTCTTATCTTACAGTACAGCAGTTACATTTCGCTATAGACGGAATAGCAAGCTTAAAAAACAATAACGAACGGATTGGATATCAAGTTGGCTCTTTCGCAGAAACCTATCTGACTCAACAGATTGGTATAGCGAAATCTAGGCTTGTCGCCCTCGAGAAACCAGAAGATTACGCTACTCAGCTCCTCCGTGGTTCTAAAAAGGGCGGTGTTGCTGCGGTGGTGGATGAGCGTTCTTATATCGAACTATTCCTTTCAAATCATTGCCAGTTCGAGATTGTTGGTCAGGAGTTCACTAAAAACGGTTGGGGCTTTGTGAGTAATCTTTTTATCTATCTATCTGCTGTTGTTTTTTGAGTAATGCGATATTTGAGAAGAAAAAAAAAAAGTGTGGTTAAACCCTAACCTTGAGGGTCCCCACTACCCCTGTCCCACGGGATGAGTGGATGCGATATTTGAATCCAAATGGTCCATGGACTGAGACCATAAAAAAAAAAACTGGAGACCTCTTTGTGTAGTTGCTTGTGTAAAAGTTTGTTTAAATTTATGCAGGCATTTCGGCGCGATTCAAGTCTGGCAGAGGATCTGAGCACTGCGATTCTGAGTCTGTCAGAGAACGGAGATCTACAGAGGATCCATGATAAGTGGTTGACGTTTAGTGCTTGCAATACACAAAACAATGATCAGATTTCAGCAGACATTCTTCATCTGAAAAGCTATGCTGGCCTTTTTCTAGTGTGTGGGATAGCTACTGCTGTTGCTATCTTGGTCTATTACTTAAAGATCTATTTCACTAAGTGCCGCCGTGAAGGAAGCAGCCATGAAGGTGCTGCAGCACAACCGGAAGCTGGTCTTGAACATTCATCGAGTTCTAAGCGGTTTAGGTATTCGATATCATCAGAGGAAGAAGACGAGAAACAAGAAGACAGCAAGAACAGTTGGAGCAGAGAAAACAAGAGAAGGAGAGTTGGAAAATCATTATCTCAAAGCATTTTTAATGAAGTAAACGTGGTAACAGAACCTAAGAGGTCAAAATCGGAAAATTTCACATTTTATTGTCCAACCAAGTCACCAAATTGATCGGGAACACGTGGTCCTTTTGCTAGCTACTTTGCTAGTAAAAAGCAGAGGGGGGATCCAGAAAATATGTGCACCGCCGGGGCACAGATTGCATTGCATAGCTTATGAACAGTCCAGGAGATGTTTCTTTCTCAGAGACACAAATCGCACTATATAGCTTTTCATGAGAAGAGGGGAAACAGTCCATAGGGGGCCCCCTGCTGTGTCTTGATGAGTTTAACGTCAGTCCACCTCTGCGTAAAAGTATCAACGTATCGTAATCTTTAGATGAACAAACAAATGTTAGTATTCCTCTGAAAATAGAGTATTTTGGCCATCCCTTACTTTTTTTAGTTGGAAACATGGAAGATGAAGCACTGTATGCCATTACACAAGTGAATGTTTTCTAGGCAATAGACAATAGATTATTTTGTCCATAATTTGGGTTGAAGATGGGAAGAGGAACATTTTTTTTTTTTCATAACTTTGCAAATTCTAAATGGACAGAAGAGTTGTATACTTTTTTGTTCAATTGTTGTAATTTGAAGAACATCTCAATTATGCTTTTTTGAGGGAAGTCATTATTCACCACTATTTGGCTTTTGAAATCACATTCCAGAGGAGAGGAGAAATACTTGTGTGGAGAGTGTATTTTACAGGTGAAACGATTAGAATCACACAGTTTAAATACATAATGAAACTGTGTGGTTATTGTTACTCCACACATGTGGACACACTACACAACTATTCCCCATTCCAAAGGGCCTGTCTCCAAGGGCGGAGCGAGGATTTTCACCTGGGGTGGGCTAATGGACTATATCAAATTCGTCGGGTGGGGGGGTTTGAATTAAGAATATTTTATGGATCGAACGGAACTACATACACTTATTAGTGTAAATTTTTTTTTTTTTAAGGGCTAAATTTCCATGTTTGCCTTAACATAGGTCCGCCCTTGCCTGTCTCCTATAGTTCTATGTATCCGGTAACATTACCATAACAACATAATCACAACAATTAACATAACACACTCTAAAATGATACAATGCACTTAGCTCAAAATGTGGGTTTATTGTCTTGATAATTTCGTTTGCAGCAACAAAAAAAATGGCAGCTAGTTGAGTTATGATTAGTTTTTGTTTTGTTTTTTTTTTTAAATTTTTTTTATTTATTTATAACATGGTTGGATACCGTTAAATGTTGGAGAAAAGGGAGCAATCTCCGTTAATGCAGAATTCCCGATAACAGAAAAAAAGAAAAACAGAGGAGCTGTGTTCCTGAAGGGGAAGAAAATCCATCCCCCCCCCTTCCCTTATGGACCTTTTTCAGCTTCGTTTTTCTCAGTTTTTGGGTCGCCATTATCTGCAAGCAGCTAGCTAGCTAAATACGTTTAATTTTCGTGACAACATCTCCACAAAAACGGCGACTGTGTCGGTGATATAACCATCATCAACAACAAGAAGCAGCAATGGCAGGTGCCCGGGCGGGGAGGGATCTAAACGCCACGCCGACATGGGCTGTCGCTTTGGTCTCCGCCATTATCGTTGTCATCTCCGTTATTTTGGAGAAAGTTCTTCATAAAATCGGGACGGTAATTATTGCAAGATATCTCTCTGATTTTATCAATTTAGTGTGATTGTCCTGCATCATCTTTTCATTGTTTTTTTGGTAATTTTTTTTAATTTTATTTCCGTAATATTTTACAATTTGTCAAATTGTATTTAAAGTCCGAGTTGTGAAATCTCTTTTTTTTTTTTTGAGCGGGAACCAATTATTTGAGCTATTAGTTCTAACATCTGAAGAATGTTTTGTGTAATATTTGAGGAGAGAGGAATATGTGCTTGCATTCTTGTACATTTAACATCTTCTAAACTAAGGATGCATTTTCTTATTATATCTTCATGTTTTTTTTTTTTCTTTTCTTCCTGCCTATTTTGCTGAAATGAACAAGAATTGATCGGATTTTCAGGTGGCATTCCTGCTTTTTGTTCTTACTTGGCTTTTACATTGTGCAGACTTTTGAAAGGAGACACAAGAAAGCTTTAGTTGAAGCTCTAGAGAAAATCAAAGGCGGTATGAACTTAAACCTGTTTTACTCACAAAAATTTGCTTTGCAAGCAAGGAGTTTTTACCTCTGAGTTTTGGTGGTTTTTGTTAGTGAACTACTTGTTAGATTCAAATATCAGAGTATCATACATAGGTAGTGAAAATAAATCAGAAAACGTGCCTACATCCATTGTTATTCAGATATACCATATAGATTTTCATCATATAGATCTCCATGTATGGTTGCTAGACAAGGACTATACCACTCATTGAGTTTTCTAGTCTATGCCTTTTTCGAATGACCACGGGCTTTTATAGACCTAACCAGGGGTTCAAGTGCAATTTTAGTCAATAATGTGTGTTGTTATTATCTCATTGCTTCTGTTTTTTTTTTTTTTTTTTGCTTTAATGCCATTTGCAGAGCTTATGGTGTTAGGATTTATATCCTTGTTACTGACGTTTGGCCAGAACTACATCGCCAGAATTTGTATACATGAAAGGTTTGCAAACACTATGTTACCATGTCCATTGAGTACAACAGATGAAAACTCAAACTCTCCTCCAAAAGTTCCCAAAGAACATCACCGAAGGCTTCTATGGTATGAGCATAGAATGTTAGCTGGCGGCGGCGGGCATCATTTACAGTGCAAAGAAGTAAGGACCGCTTTATACTTCCATTTGTAATATATATCCCAAATGATCCTGTATGGATTTTGAAATTGAAAACGCGACGTGTCATGTGGATTTATAGCATGGTAACATAGTGGATTTATAGAATGTGGATTAACTGAACATGAACACATGCTTGTATTCGCGGAGCATTCTTCATCAAGAATTGATGTGTCATGTGGATTTATAGCATGTTAATGTTACACATGTATGTTAATGCTTCTTATTTGCCCTGTAAACTAACAAAAAGCGTTGTTGACAGGGATACGTGCCAGTTATATCCGTAAATGCGTTACATCAGCTACACATCTTCATATTCTTCTTGGCTATTTGCCACGTGATTTTCAGTGCAATAACTATGACACTGGGAAGGGCAAAGGTAGGAATATTTCATGTTCCTTTTTTTTTCGAGAGGTTATTCATGTAATTGGTTTATGATTTTCTTATGCTTAGATTCGAGGATGGAAGGAATGGGAAAGAGAGGTAGCTCAGGATTATGAACTGGACAATGGTATGCAACTCAGCTACATTTTACATGATCGTCGTGTTTCCTTTTGGATATACGTTTTATACGCGTCGTTCTTGAACTGCATTGCTTCTTAGAAAAGTCCGTATAATTCATTGTACTTTACAGATCCTACAAGGTTTAGGCTCACCAAGGAGACATCTTTTGTAAGGGATCATACGAGCTTCATGCTACGGACACCGGTCTTGTTTTACATCGTAAGGATCATGAGTCTACATTTATGTTGAATCAATTCTTAGTTGAAATTAATTGATGATAAAGAAATTCAATCATTTCAGGTATGCTTCTACAGGCAATTTTTCAGGTCTGTACGTAAGGCTGATTATCTAACTATGCGCCATGGATTCATTTCAGTGAGTTCATTTTTTTCTGTACGACTATGAATAATATCCCACTTGAAAGTTCTAAGCTGATTTCCCCTTTCTTTTATTTAAGGTTCATTTGGCTCCTGGAAGTAAGTTCAACTTCCAAAAATACATCAAACGATCACTGGAAGACGACTTCAAGCTTGTCGTGGGAATCAGGTGGAGCTTTTCTTACTAAATCTTGTGAAAAAAATCTTAGAATTTCTTCTTTAGCAATTCGATATTGGTGTAATAAACATAACATGAAACTGACTTAAGTCCCTTGATGGTGTATCCAGTCCTTTACTTTGGACTTCTGCTGTGGTCTTTCTGCTCATCAATGTAGATGGTTGGTTTTTCTCTCCTTTCAATGTTAATAAATCCGTCGGGATAAAGACATTTTAGTCCTTTTTGTGTCATGAGTTTTGCATTTCTATCTCATCTGGGAACTTGTACCCTCACATATGCATTTATTTACCTTTTCAGTCAGTTTTCGCCACATGTAAAGTTCTTATTGGCTGGAACATTTCGTACCTTCAATGCGTGGTGAAAGTGCCAAGACAAAACGTTAGGGATAGAAGTGCAAAAACCGTAAAAGGATCAAAAGTTTCTTTATCTCTTAATCTGCCTATATAAATCTTAATTAAGGATTGATCACTTCTTTTCAGGGTGGCAGGTCATGTTTTGGCTGTCTGTAATGCCACTTGTGGTAAGAAATCGTTCTAATTATGTGCTTTCTGAATGATAGATAGCTAATTGACATGTATAACTAATCAAGACGTGCTTCGATTAAAGTCAATTTTAGCCATTGGTACGAAGCTACAGGCAATTATAGCACAAATGGCTGTTGAAATACAAGAAAGACATGCTGTTATCCAAGGAATACCTCTTGTTCAAGTTTCTGACAAGCACTTTTGGTTCGGTTCGCCTAGATTAGTCCTCTATATTATCCATTTGACCCTTTTCCAGGTAAATACGTAAACAGGTTTTATGACGGAACCGTTGTAGAAAGGTCTTAAGAAGTGGTATGAATCATATCGTTTCATATATACCCTCTTTCACCAAACACACATCTACTGTGTGAAAGAGAGAATAGAAATGGAAAGATACGATTCATGGCACTTTGGTACAACTCAGATACTATTTTATCATTTTCGTGTACAGTTGATGAGAATTAATCTGATACTATTTTGTCTTCGGTTTCAGAATGCATTTGAGATAACTTATTTCATCTGGATAACGGTAATGAACAGTTTCTGTCTATGTTTATCTTCCAATATTTATTTTTTGGCATCCAATTTTTGAAGAGTGTGTTCCCTTGGTGCAGTATGAATTTGGACTGTATTCTTGCTTTCATGAAAGCATTGCTGTTGCTATAATAAGAGTTGCCATTGGGTAAGTTTTGGAGACTATTTATGGAATTAAGTCAAAAAACATGGTCCGTATTTGCTTGAGAGATTTTATAGTACAACCGAAGGTGTTCTTGTCCAATACTTTTCAGACCCTAAACCCTAAACCCTAAACCCACCTACCGGATATAAGTTTTAAAAACTGCATTTTATTTTTTTGAAAATCTTTTAGTTGCATATTTTGCATTTGTATATCCATATCCGTGCAACTTAGGTGATCGCAAAGACATCTAAATAGAACGAACCATGGAAAAAAGATCATGCATAACGTAAATGCGCGGTTCAATTTCTGATATCGAGATTAATTATCTTTTGAGCAGATTAGCAGTCCAAGTTCTTTGCAGCTACATTACACTTCCACTTTATGCTCTTGTTACACAGGTGCATTTTCTTCATAATTTTCTTAAAACACGCCTTTTCTTTTGGGGTGGGGGGGAGTAGCAATTGAAAGCGAATTAAATCTGATTGTCTTTACAAATTTCATTAGATGGGATCAACAATGAAGCAGTCAATATTTGATGAACAAACATCCAAGGCTCTAAAGAACTGGACTAAGCAAGCGAAAAAGCAAACCGGAAAGACTGGACAAAATCAAACTCAAGCATCTGGAGGAACTGTTAAAGGGTCGTCGACAGAGAAACCTTCAAATGATGGTCCAGGGGGAGCCATGTAAATGACTAGTTCCAATTAACCAAACCGGATAGACACCAAAAAAATTCTGATGTATAGCTTCTACAGAACAGGGACTCCACAACAGAAATTTCCGAATAGACAGCTAACTATACACCCAGTATTCACATTCCAAATACTGCACCAAACACGCACACAGGCTCGTGATTTATAAGGCAAATGTGATGTGTCCTAAATATAGAGAACTCGTCTTGTAAAAAACGACTAAAGATCTTGCTTTTGGACATATACACAATGTTGACATTGTATTTTAACGTACCCTGGAATTAACTTGCTACTTGATCTCTTTGTGCTTGTTTGACCTTGTATGTGCATTGAGCATCATCTAGGAGTGCCTATGGTTAGATATCATGATCTTGCATCCTATAAGTAAAAGTTTCTTGTGTATACGTGAACCTTGCCATGATCTAGGTGCTTCTTGGTTCTATAAATGTGCTAAAATGATCTATATCTAGGTGTCTAAGACATATATGTTGTTTGTACTAATCCCGCGAAGACCTTACAGAATTTGAGGCACCATAAATGTAATTTTTCATGCAGATTTAGATACAAAAAGAAAGGAATATGATGATATCATTATCATATTCAACAATCGGTGCCAGAATACACCTATGTCTTATCCTTCTTGGTATCAGTCACGGAATATCTTTCTGATCTTTCTGATGATGAGCTCTTTCTAAAATAACTTATGCAATTGCCAAAATGTTTTGTTACATTTTATGTAAGGCAGTATAATTTCGAATGCAACATTCATTGAGCTTTTACTTGATTTGCCCTTATTTATTACAGTAGGAGATATAAAAAAGAAAATCACATTAATTATATCCAATGCATTCTAGTCATTTCATGGTAAAAGTTAATACATTAAATCACATCATTAATATGAGTGATTTTGGCAACTGTCACAGATTAATTGGAACGGATGGAGTATATCCTAAGTATAGTTAGCACCAAAGAAAGCACATGAAGTCCGGCCACAATTATGACTTGGTGGTCTGGAACCAATCATAATTACTTATTTCAATGAGGTCCCACATGTTTAGAAAATAACCATCATTTTTAAAATTTCTGATTCGTCCAAAGGGTGATGACATGGTGGTCCTGGACCACTATAAAATCAATGATGTATACATTTTTTATTTCAATTAAAGATTTTATACTAGTAGTTAAAGAAAAATTTGTTTAAGTAAACAAACAAGATTTTAAACCTTTCTTGCACAAGGGTCGACAGAAACGCATCAAATAGGGACCGTTGATTAGTAGTTAAATTGAACGGATAGATCAATATTTGACGGAGATCGCCAACCTGGCATTCGGTACCGATGGCCTTATATAATCAGGCGGACGGGTTTCCAAGTATTTCAGGGCTTTTTTTTCTTTAATTTTGATTTTAATTTTTAGTTCTTAGTTTTCCCTCCTTTAGCAAGATGTCCAGCGGCGGGAAGGCTGCTACCGTCGGAAATCCCGGAGGCTCCAGCGGCAAGATTGCAACTGAGGCTGGTACCGTCCGAAATCACTTGAGAGAGATCACCCTATCTGATTGAACACAAAAAGGATGTGGCGAATGAGAGGGTCAACCAAGCATGTGAAGCTCTGGCGGGGACTGCTGTCATTAAAGTCAGGAGTGATGAACAGATGAAGGTTGTGCGCTACCTACGTCGTAAAGTTCATTGGAATGGCGTCGTGTCCCGTAGTTCTCGTTCAAGATCCAGATCTAAAGTATTTATGTTTTGTGTGTTGATTGATCATAATTATGATTTGGTGGTCCGGAACCAATCATAATTACTTATTTCAATGAGGTCCTATATGTTTTGAAAATAACTATCATTTTTAAAATTTCCAATTCGTCCAAAGGGTGATGACATGGTGGTCCTAGACCACCATAAAATCACTGATGTATACATTTCTTATTTCAATTAAAGATTACATACTAATAGTTAAAGAAAAATCCGTTTACGTAAACAAACAAGATTTTAAACCTTCTTGCACAAGGGGTCGAAAGAAACGCAACAAATAGGGACCGTCGATTAGTAGTTAAATTGAACGGATGGATCAATATTTGACGGAGATCGCCAACCTGGCATTCGGTACCGATGACCTTATATAATCAGGCGGGCAGGGTTTCCAAGTATTTCAAGGCTTTTTTTCTTTAATTTTGATTTTAATTTATAGTTGTTAGTTTTCCCTCATTTAGTAAGATGTCCAGCGGCGGGAAGGCAACTAAGTTGCTACCGTCGGAAATCCCGGCGGCTCCAGAGGCAAAAACCCCGGAGGCTCCAGCGGCAAGATGGCAACTGAGGCTGATACCGTCCGAAATCACTTGAGAGAGCTCTCCCTGTTACTAGAATTTCTTAATCTGCTTGAACACAAAAAGAACGTGGCGAATGAGAAGGTCAACCAAGCATGTGAAGCTCTGGCGGGGACTGCTGACATTAATGTCAGGAGTGATGAAGATATAAAGGTTGTGCGTTACCTGCGTCGTAAAGTTCACTGGAATGGCGTCGTGTCCCGTAGTTCTCGTCGAAGATCCAGATCTAAAGTCTTTATGTTTTGTGTGTTTGATGGATCATAATTATGACGTGGTGGTCCGGAACCAATCATAATTACTTATTTCAATGAGGTCTCATATGTTTAGAAAATAACCATCATTTTTAAAATTTTCTTATTCGTTCAAAGGGTGATGAGATGGTGGTCCTGGACCACCATGCTGCAAGGCAAATTTTATCATGGTCCGGCCACAAGTATGACTTGGTGGTCCGGAACCAATCATAACGACTTATTTCAATGAAGTCCCACATGTTTAGAAAATAACCATCATTTTTAAAAATTTTGATTCGTCCAAAGGGTGATAACATGGTGGTCCAGGATCACCATTAAATCACTGATGTATACATTTCTTATTTCAATTAAAGATTTTATACTAATAGTTAAAAGAAAAATTCGTTTATGTAAACAAACAAGTTTTAAACCTTTCTTTTTCAAGTGGTCGAAAGAAGCGCAACAAATAGGGACCGTCGATTAGTAGTTTAATTGAACGGATAGATCAATATTTGACGAAGATCGCCAGCCTGGCATTCGGTACCGATGGCCTTATATAATCAGGCGGGCGGGGTTTCCAAATATTTCAGGGTTTTTTTTCTTTAATTTTGATTTTAATTTTTAGTTGTTAGTTTTCCCTCCTTTAGCAAGATATTCAGTGACGGGAAGGCAACTAAGGCTGCTACGGTCAGAAATCCCGGCGGTTCCAGCGGCAGGAAGGCTACTGTCGGAAATCCCGGCAGGTCCAGCAGCCGGAAATCCCGGAGGCTCCAGCGGCAATATGGCAACTGAGTTCCGAACCACCAAGTCATAATTATGATCCATCAAACACACAAAACTTAAAGACTTTAGATCTGGATCTTCAACGAGAACTGCGGGACACGACGCCCTTCCAATGAACTTTACGACGCATGTAGCGCACAATCTTCATCTCCTCATCACTCCTGACATTAATGACAACAATCCCCGCCAGAGCTTCACATGCTTGGTTAACCCTCTCATTCGCCACATTCTTTTTGTGTTAAGAAATTCCGGTAACGGGGAGAGCTCTCTCAAGTGATTTCGGACGGTATCAGCCGCAGTTGCCATCTTGCCGCTGGAGCTGTTGGGATTTCCGACGGTAGCAGCTTTAGTAGCCTTCTCGCCGCTGGACATCTTGTTAAAGGAGGGAAACTAACAACTAAAAATTAAAATTAAAATTAAAACAAAAAAGCCCTGAACAACTTGGAAACCCCGCCCTCCTGATTATATAAGGCCATCGGTACCAAATGCCAGGTTGGCGATCTCCGTCAAATATTAATCTATCTGTTCAATTTAACTACTAATCGACGGTCCCTGTTTGTTGTGTTTCTTTCGACCGCATGTGCAAGAAAGGTTTAAAATCTTTATTTTTTTAAATAAACAGATTTTTCTTTAACTATTAGTATAAATTCTTTAATTGAAATAAGAAATGTATACATCAGTGATTTTATTGTGGTCCAGGACCACCATATCATCACCATTCGGACGAATACGAAGTTTTAAAAATGATGGTTATTTTTTAAACATGTGGGACCTCATTGAAATAATCAATTATGATTGATTCCGGACCACCAAGTCATAATTATGATCCATCAAACACACAAAACATAAAGACTTTAGATCTGGATCTTCAACGAGAACTACGGGACACGACACCCTTCTGGTGAACTTTACGACGCAGGTAGTGCACAGCCTTCATCTCTTCATCACTCCTGACATTAATGACAGCAGTCCCTGCCAGAGCTTCACATGTTTGGTTGACCCTCTCATTCGCCACATTCTTTTTGTGTTTAAGCAAATTAAGAAATCCAGGAACATGGACAGCTCTCCCAAGCGATTTCGGACGGTATCAGCCTCAATTGCCATCTTGCTGCTGGAGCATCCGGGATATCTGCCGCTGAATCCGCCGGGATTTCCTACGGTAGCCTTCCTGCCGCTGGAGCCGCAGAGATTTCCGACGGTAGCAGCTTTAGTTGCTTTCCCGCCGCTGGACATCTTGCTAAAGGAGGAAAAACTAACAACTAAAAATTAAAATCATAATTAAAGAAAAAGGCCCTGAAATACTGGGAAACCCAGTCCGCCTTATTATATAAGGCCATCGGTACCGAATGCCAGGTTGGCGATCTCCGTCAAATATTGATCTATCCGTTCAATTTCACTGCTAATCGACGGTCCTTGTTTGTTGCGTTTCTTTCGACCCCTTGTATGAGAAAGGTTTAAAGTCTTGTTTGTTACATAAACAAACTTTTCTTTGACTATTAGTATAAAATCTTTAATTGAAATAAGAAATGTATACATCAGTGATTTTATGGTGGTCCAGGACCACAATGTCTCACCATTTGGACGAATCAGAAGTTTTAAAAAAGATGTTATTAGTTCTCAAAAAAAAATGATGGTTATTTTCTAAACATGTGGGACCTCATTGAAATAAGTAATTATGATTGGTTCCGGACCACCAAGTCATAATTATAATCCATCAAACACACAAAACAAAAAGACTTTAGATTTGGATCTTCAACGAGAACTATGGGACACGACGCCCTTCTAGTGAACTTTACGAAGCAGGTAGCGCACAACCTTCATCTCTTCATCATTCCTGACATTAATGACAGCAGTCCCCGCCAGAGCTTCACATGTTTTTGACCTTCTCATTCGCCACATTCTTTTTGTGTTCAAGCAGATTAAGAATTCTAGTAATAGGGAGAGCTCTAATAAGTTTGATCGGCCTCTCTAGGTTTCCAATCTAACCGGCAGAGTATCGGGTCGACTGTAGTCTAGATCGGTGAGTCTAGGTCGTATCTTCAGAGAGAAATCTCAGTTGAGTACCAAAGCGGTCAAAACATCTAGTCTAGGTGTATCCATAACTCGAGTAGTGACTCTTGATTATCAGAAAATGCTAAGTGCTAAAGTGTAAACTTAAAAGTGAAACAACCAAGTAAAAGCGCTAGTGAAAGAGTAGACTAAAGATGATATGACAATGAGTGGTTAGAGTGACAATCCGATTGGTTAGATGCAAATTATCAAATCAACTTGTAAAGTGAGCATCACAAACGAGTTCTTAACACATTCACGGTGCAAACCCTCGAATCACACCAATCAATCTCTTGCATTAGTGTACTATAGTTAACACATTGATCCTATCGATTAAGACTAGAACAAATGATTAACTACGCATTAATTACTCCGGAATGCCCAAAACGAGTTGAAGAACACACTCAAGAAACCAATCCTAGACCGTAGGTGGTTTTACTTCTAGGTGGTTTTACTAAGTGTTTATGGTGTCTCCTCATCTAAGTTAATTCTTGCAACTACGACTCAAATCAACGAAGTAGTTCATGTAGGCAATCAAAAATTACCAACAAACACTAAGAGGAAACATCATGACATGAATTAATTAAGAACTTGACACTACAATTCTACTCGATTTCCAATCAATTAAGACAACATCCAACCAATCTTCAAGTCACCCAACCACCACAATTCGCTTAGCTATTCATGATTAGTGCAATAGCCAAGCAGTTTCTACCAACTAAAGCCATTCAAACAAGTGATTAAGCTAAAAAAAATAGAAATTATACCTCAATTGAAGAAACCCATAAAAGCATTGGTCTTAGCTTTGATTTCATGAAAGTCCCACCAAATGATGATGATATAAACTTCGATTATCAAAGGCCAAACATTAAATTTCTAATTGCCTAAATTAGAAGACTGGGAATTGAGGGTTTAAAACCCGTATTATCGGCTTAGAGAGCTCCCAGGTGGAGGCTCTGTTCTTCGACCCTTTTCCGTCCCAGCCCCGGTACCTCGTTTTTAATCTATATATCTATCTAATATTTAATATTTTATAGGGAGACTTATTGAAAAGGATAAAAACAGTATTAAAATTATCAAAAAGGACACTATCAATAATTTTACAAAAATAAATACCTCTAAATTGATTTTTTTTCAAAGGACCATGTACTATGTTATAATTAGTGGGAAGTTATGTTAGAAAAAAAAATAGTGGGAAGTTGTCATCAATGCCCACGTTAGAATATATATATATATATATATATATATATATATATATATATGTGTGTGTGTGTGTGAGAGACACTTTATCATTCGACGTTGTTATAATATGCGACACTACTATTCGACACTACAATTTCTGATTTCGTTGTACTTGAAACACTACTATTCGACGTCGTGATACTATTCGACACTATCATTCGATTAATCGTTATACTTATGCGACACTACTATTTGACAATGTTGTGTGTGTGTATATATATATATTAGTGTTTGCGCCATTACCGTAAGTTGGCAACGTGGGTCCTTTTTTTTGAGAAGTACGTGGGTATTTTTTTGGAATAGAAAAAATTGACATTAAGGGTAATTTTGTACTTCACTCCCTTAAAATGTCTTTTTTTACTAAATTCCAAATGTTTGTGTCCTTTTTAATAATTTTATAAAGTTTTTTGTCCTTTTTTTTGAGAAGTATTTTTGCTCTTTTGTTCGGTCAACTGAGCCTTTACTTCGGCTGGGCCATTGACTTTGGAGCATAGGTAAGCTTGAACTTTTGAGTGAGGTGTGAGCCGTGTAAATTTAACTCCTCAAATATCATATTTTAATTCATGTCAAGATCGAAATCATGAAATAACACACAAACTGTAATATTTCAATTTTCGGGAAAGGGCAGACGTGTCATTTTGTGAAAACGAAAAATTGGGTTCAGTTCATTTTATTCGGAGTTTAACAATTTGGATATTTATGTATATATTTTCGAGATATATATATGTAAATATTTAAGGAAGAAAATATGGTTTAATAAGGGTGATTAAGGAAAATCAGTGCAATTAGGTAATACTGGGATTTTTCCTATTTAAGGAAAAATTAGCCTAATCAGTCCCTTAAACTTTTAATCAGATTTTTCCACCTCCAAAACTCATCTTCTGTGTGTGAGAGAGAGCAAGATTAGGGCTGAGGGTTTTGTTCATCGATTGCTAAGTCAAATCGTAACGGTTTTCAGATCAGAGTCGAGCACCGGAATCGTTGTGAAGAAGACAACGTTTTGATTGCAGAAAGTTGAAGCTTTGATAAGAAAATGGACGGTTTTAGCTGCTGTTTTTCTGAGTTTGGACTTGGATTTAGCTACTAAAAAGGTAAGAGGCTCTTCCTACGATTTCAATTATCGTTATTAAAGTTTAGATCATGTTTATAATGCGTAGATGCAAGAAAGATGTGCTTTTTCGTTGATCAAAGGATCATAGACGTTTAGATATGTTTTTTACGTTTTACTGAGTTGAAATCGAGGTTAATTAGGTTAGAAACGGTTCAGGAATCACGTTTGAAGATTTTGGCGTTTTGGGAAAAACCCAGGGGAACGGGCGTTTGCATTAGGCAAACGGGCGTTCGCGACCCTAGTAGCTCAAACGGGCGTCTGCACAGGGCATACGGGCGTTTGAGGTCAGACTTTTGATTCAGGATGTAGCTGTTTTTGACGGACGGGCGTCTGGGGTTAGTGGACGGGCGTTCAATGCCAAACGGGCGTCCATAGGATGTCAAACGGGCGTTTGACCTGTTTTACCTTGTTTTTACTATTTTAGCAGTTCAGCTTGGTTTTTGGCTTCATAATCGTGTTTTCACTGTTTTAAACCCTTAATCCTGATATGTGAACATTAATTAAATATGAACAAGGTTCGATTGAACTTCTGATTCGTTCAGTTAAAACACCGAATGTACTCTTAAAGGGAGTTGAAGTTCGGATCCGTCGGAAGGGCATGAAAGGGCTTGTGCTTTGATGAACTAGGGTTCATCAATGTCTGTGTAATTGATAGGATGCGATGTCTAGTTGTCTAAGTGAGGGAGTAGAGCTGATAAGGTGAGTAATATTTTGAAAACACTTAGGCGACTAGTTAATTCACATTAATAAATACATAAGTGTAGTAAAAGCTTAAACGCCGTCTATTCTTGGTTAGGCACTGATTCAAATCGGCGATGTGATACGTTCATGAAAGGTGGACAACGCTACTGGCTCAAAAGAATGAAGGGTAGTGGAGGAAATCCATCGAACGTATATGCATACCGGGGAGATCTCGGGACTACCGGTGCTAATCACCGTAGTTGGCAAGTATATCTCGTGGTGGAATTTTCACCATGCATTGTGTCATTGAGTAATGATGTAACAAAGATAGGCTAAGCTAGAAGCGTATAGTCATGACGTGTCGATGGGCATGGAATGAACCCCCTAAATTGAGTCGGTCTCACTAAGATAACACCTTTAATAATAACCTTAATTAAATTGTAGCTTCTACTTCTTACTTTGTACAAATGTACTTACCTCAAATGCATGTTTATTTATGTGTTTGGGGGAGAGAAGACGAACAGGTAAATAGGGAGTTCGAGGAGGACTTTGATGACGACGTTTGAGGACGCCGGACTTGAAGACCTTGTTTATTATTCATTTATTTCATTTATTTCATAGACTTGGATTATTATTGGATTCTGTAGTTTACTTCTAGTACTTTGGAATTCGTACATTTTGGATTCGTTGGTTTTGTTTCGAATGTAATAATATTGCATTTCCTCTTTAGTCCTTTATTTCTATTCTTGGTTAATTGGACAAATTTACCTGAGTCTTTTAGCTTCCGTTTGCTTTTATTTGATACGACGTAGTAGAGGCTTACGTGTAATATTATTTATTTAATATTATGCGTGCCGAACGTTTCGATTTCCGGATAAGGACTTGGTGTCTGGGAACGGGCCGTTACACAAACAAACAAGCGTAATTCCGTAAGGTACAAAGTACCTCGTGTGTGCTATAATAGTCCATATTTCAACGAACAGAAGAAGAAGGGGGACTCCACAGCAGAATTTTCTGAATAGACAAATAACTAAACACTCAATATTGACATTCCTCCAAGAAATACCGTACCAAACACGCACGCTCGTGATTTATAGAACTCGTCCCGTGAAAACGACTAGAGATCTTGCTTTTGGGCATATATCTTATATCTATAAGAAGCTAAGAGGGCGAGCCCTCAAGAGGCCACGTGTCTTGGGATGTTTGAGGGGCATCTCATTCATCAGGATCATGTGTCTTAGGATGGGTTTGTTGCTTGAGGGTGTATTTTGAATGATTTTTCGTTGTTTGCAGTGAGAAACTTATTGTGTTGTTCTCTGAAAAGCTGTGAGCTTTAATTACTTCAACACAATGGATTTCATGGGTGAAGGAAGCAACAGCAATACTAATATGTCATCTAAGCAACGCCTTTGCTGGACTAATGAGCTCCATGAGCGATTTATCGATGCTGTGACACAACTTGGTGGCCATGACAGTAACTTGAATCATCTTTTTACTAAGCTTGTGTTACTTCAATGTTAACTACTTTAATTTGGTGTGCTTTTCGGAGTAAGTTGAAAGATGAATCCAGCTTGGTAAATGTTAGTTTTACACTTGGATTTGGGCTAAAATTGTCTTCTGTATTGTATTTCACAACAACTAAGATTGTTTTTGGTTATACTTCAAGAATGTTTGTAAGTGACAGGATAAATTACCATTTCATCTAAAACATCTTGACATTATTCTCACGGCTAAGGCCAATCAAGACAGCAGTAGTGTGATTGTTTGTGAATGTTTACACTTTATTAGGGCCGTTGTCGCTTTTCTTACCAAGAAGCTTAGAAAGTTGTCTGAACAATTTTCTATTTGTGAATGGGTGGTTGTAGTCAACAAATTGGGATGTTTGTGTTGGTTTACTACTGGACAAGTGCCGCGAGGCCATAAAACGGGGTAGTAATGTGATAGGTTAGCAAGCGCTAAGCACTACAATCTGAACTGTTTTGGTTGTCTTGTACATGGGCTACTCCGAAGGGTGTCCTACGAGTGATGGGCGTGCAAGGTTTAAATGACGTTTCCTCCCCGTCGTACAGCTGGAGACGTATTTGATGTTTCCGATTTGACAAAAAGGCCCCGACTTTACAGCTTCTCGAGGGCGATGCAGGATACTACAAGGGTTTTGAAGAGCATCGCTTTATGTTTTTCCATGACGAAGACCATTGCAGATGATTGCTGGTGACTACAGGAGCAGTACAAGGTCACCCTGAAATCGGTATCATTTTCTTTCATTTATTTTTTCAGCAAAATCTATTTACAGGTTCAACCGGGTGGATTCCATAGCGAAAAGGTAAAGTTTATTTCGTTTATGCATTTTTCACATTTCATGAAATCTACATCCTTCTGCACTCATGTAACTCTGTGGCTTCTATCCATGTCACCCAATCCATTGTAGAATTTTCATTTAAGAATTTTGAGTTGGAGGATATCTATGAAGCTTGATATTTATTTTTTAATCCACTCATGGGGTGAATGATTCTCTGTAAATGTGAATCAAGATGTGCTTGCAGTTAATTCTATAAATCATTTTATGTTAATTTTACTGTAGACGTGGGATTGTTTTTTGTTTCTGAATTAGTTCTTGAATTTAATACGAAAAAAAAATCTGTAATGTACGGAATATGTTTGTATGAATCATAACTGAAAATCGGTTCTCTTCTGTAAAGATCGATGAAACTTTTCCCTTCAATAGGTAGTAGCTGACGGACTATTTCTAGGCTATACAATCCTTACCGGCAGTGCAGACGGGTCCAAATTGTAGTCTTGGTCGGTGAGTCGGGTCGTATCCTCGGGAAATGAAGATCTAATTCAAAGTGTGGTTAAACATCGAAAGCCTATTATTAACTATATCTAAGTCGCGCTTTATCGGTTTATCGGGTTAGATCGATAGATTAGTTAGATGTTAGTAAAACAAGAAATATAATATATATATATATATATATATATATATATATATATATATATATATATATATATATATATATATAAGTACGTATATATATACATATTTTTGAGATCTAAATTAATACGTTATCGAATTACGATCTCTTTTTAGTAGAAATAAATGAGACGCATCTTTTCCTTGATGCAAGGAGGTCAATTATATATGAACCGGTGTACTTCTGGCCGTAGACAACTCCTCCTCACACGAGCGTATGAAATTGTCATATGTCAAATTGTCATTAGTTTAATCTCCACAACTCGCCCCATGCTAATCTCGCTTAGTCCGAACATGTACCGAGTACAAATCTACCCCGGATAAAAGAGGTTATTCCGTTTGTCAGACGGCCGATGTTATTCAAAAGGCTCCGGTTGTCAGGCGGATCGATTTAACTTTCCGGTGTTAGTTTCAATTAAACCGTTGATTTTAACATTATTACGATCTTGAGCACAAATTTAATAAGATTCATCTTTCCCAAGACAAATCTGCCCCCGGGTAGGAAATAGGATTCCGTTGTCACGCTTTCACTCGGCCATTTTTACCCTCCGGTTTTTCTATCCTTTATCTCATATCCTAACTTCTCTGTTTAGTTCGTCATTAGGTTACGATTCTGTTTATATTGATTAGCTATGTCAATATTAACGTTTCATTAAGCTCAGGTAGAAAAAGATTCATTATAATTGGTTTTAATCATTATTACCGTAGTCGATCATCCATTTTACCAAAAAGATTAACTAATTCGATTCATATCTTTATTTAGATATTACTACTACTAATATATATATGTATATAAATAGATAGAAATAATAAACATAATAACATTAAAAAATTACCGATTACAACCGCCGAATTGGAGCCTAATCCTCGTGAAAGTAACAACGGCTTCCAAGACAACAATCCTCGATAATAAATCCAAGCATTACAACGATACTACTCTATTTATTTATACACATATGCATATATATATACATACATCGACATATATATATATATATATATATATATATATATATGTCGATGTATGTATATATATATATATATATATATATATATATATATATATATATATATATATATATATATATATATATATATATATATGGGCCCAAAACACAAAAGAAATAAAAAGAAAGAGGTAGAGGAAAATATATATAGAGATATATATATATATTTTGGGGCAATCTGAACAAATGGACTGAGGGGAGTATTTATAGGGGTAGTGCACCGGCTCGGGCCGGTGCTACAGTGCAGATTCTCTCCTGACAGTCCCCATGTGCTGTAATGATGATTATTCCGGCTCGGGCCGGTCTACTTCGGTTTGGGCCGGATTTTGAAAAATATCCTTCTTCAGTTTTCTACTATTTCGATATTAATTCTTCAGTTTTTCATCACACGTACCCTGAAACAGTCAAAAACACAAACCACAGTAAATCTGACCACAAAAAACTATAAGTTTTATTAAATTTATAACGATAATATCTATTTATAACGATTTAGGTTTTTATGAGTTTTTAGTATATTTTTATGAAATTATACGATATTTTATATAATAATTACTACTTATACATTTTGATAAAACTTAGTAATTATGACTTGAATTGGTACAATAATGCTCAAAACGGTATCAGAAATGGGGTGAAATGTTATGATAATGAGTGTTAATTTATCTTTCATCAGTAGCTAAGTGCAATTTTATGAAAGATGTGTGATTGCTGAAGTGAACTGTGACGGTAAGATGTTTGCTCTATCGAGAAACTGAGATGATTCTACTTTTTCGCTAAAGAAATCATACCGCACAACCTTAATAATGGCAGTTTTTGGTACTATTTATTGAATTTCAGGCATAGGATTTGTAGTGATGTTCGTATGAACAATTTACCAGCCGTCTGGACTTCTCTGGCTTCTCTACAGGGTCGATCTTATTCTAGGAAGTATATTTTATTCTTGTCATTATGAGGTGACATTGGTATGGTGATCTAATTGTATGATTATGTGCAACAAGTCTCCATCTCCAGTCCTGGAAGGTTTTGCAGGTTCACTGGGAATTCTATAGCTTCGGCCTTTACATTTAATTCGTTGTACTAGAAATTTCGGTACCGAAGAAATTGATTCCACATTGTGTATTGGTCTCGATCCTGTACAACTTATGAGAGCACCAAATGTTGCCATCTGGACTTGGAATGTACGTCTATTTTGTGTTGGAATGTGCTATTTGATTTGTCTGTCATCACATAATGCATATGTCATGAGCTTGCAGTAATGATTGTTTCCATCGCAAGTTAGTTTTCTGCTGTGGTGTTATTAGATGTTTTGCGAATATATTTTGTAACCTGCATTTCATATCAGGTGTTATGTATCTTCTACGACCTTATTGTTGATCGTGCTCTATATACATGGTATCGTTGGCATCCTTGAAGAGTTGCGCCGGAAGAAATTGAAGGACAATATGACTGCTGCTGCTGCATTTTTCGTCAGGATCATCAAGCTCTTCCACATCGAAAGTCACAGGTGGATATGTAAGTTTAAGGACATATATAACTACCTTCAAATCAAACGGGAGATGGAAAGCGTCGGTATTTCTCTTCCCCGCCATCCCTTCTTCCCTCCCATTCTCCCGCGCTGTCCTCCCGCATATCTAACTGCTTTTTAGATAGCTATGCAGTCACAGTTTTCCTTCAAACTAATAATATTATGTATCTATTGTTAGCCCTGATATGAATTGTAATGCCAAGTCAAGAACATCAATCTTTTTTACCGGTACTATTAGATATTATATATGAATTATCATGTCAAATGAATTTCTGTTTTCTTTCAGGTTGTGAAATTCCGCTTTTTTTTAGCAGGTTCACCCGGAGAAAATCGTGTTCGAGATGATTTTGTTAGCTACGGATTGGATACATAGATGATATGTACATGCATTCTTGCCTTCAAACATTATTGCATATGTTTGTGGTAGAATATTTATGTATATCATACGGTGTGGGCATCGACTGGTCTTATCTTAGTCTTTGTTTATGTTTCTGTCTGCTTCATGTTGACCTTCTTTTCTTACTGTTCTTTTTAAATCTTTCTATTGTGTCTGCACAATGTTTTTAGTAGGTAGTTCTTGCTAGGTTGATCTTGTCTAGGTTATTATCTATCAATTGTGCATTCTAAATATCGAAACAGTATTCTCGTAAGCATGATAAAAAAACTTGTTCTTTGACGCATGATTTCATTTTCTTCTCAAAATTATTTCACGAATTTTTTTCCAGGGCCAGCCCCACTAGTATATATATAATGTTGACATTGTACATTTTACTATACCTTGGAATTGGCTTGCCTTGTTCTTGCTCTCTTTTTGCAGCTTTAATGTTAGTATTTTATGTGATATTAATACTACTATATATATTCCACTAACATTACTACATTTTCAATTTAAGTTGCTGTTAAACATCTTATAATCAATTATCCTTGTTTTATCAATAAATCTAAAAGCTTGTTCTTGACTCATGTTATCTTATCTTAATTTTATCGATTTCTATGTTAGATAGTGCCATGACATGTATATTAAAACATAATGCACATGTATCAAAAGTCATTGTGATGTTTTGTTATGCCCCGTATTGATTGCTAAATGTTTTTATATTACAAATTACTAATCATAATCATTTTCCAAAAAACATTAAATAATTAGTACTAATGTCGATATAATAACAAATATATAATATTAATTAATTAATTGAAACTTTTTATTTGTGTAACATAATTGAAAGAAACTTTTTATTGAATTGAAAAAAAGAAGCATAAAAAAAATAAAAATAAAAACAAGCTCACAGCCACAGGTGTCAACGCTGTAACGCAGTCACCAGCCGATCTGTGTATAGCCGGAAGACACAGAAGCGACCCTAGCTCCAATCGGTTTGCTGAGCTTGGTTGCTTTGCATTTGCCTCGTCGAGGTGAAAAAATGAGGATAATAGGATGTAATCTACTGCTTGTATTCATGGTGGCTTTGTCCATGATGTGTTCCCCTGTGTTATCCGATCTAATCGTTTCGAAAGTTGATCGACGGGTATGTTTTCTGCTTTCTGATTTTTTAGCATTTTTTTTTTTGCCTTTTTTGCTCAGGGTTTAGGGGGTTTATTCGTCACCAGTAGATATGAGCTTGTTCCTTATGTTTTTGCTATCTCTTATGTCTTAATTTTGTGCTTTGTTTACTATAGTTCGAAGCATTTTGCTAGGTGGAAATGAATTTGCTGGATTTTGCTTAGGATTATGTGTCAATCAAATTTTTGATCGTTGTTTCTGCATAAAGTTGCATTTTTTACATTTGCTTTGATGAATTTGATCTTTGTTGCAAATTGATTTAGGCTCATAGATTTTTCATTGTATTTTTGCTCTTTTTTATGTTTTAATTTTGATATGTTCTTACCATAGTTCGAAGCATTTTCTTGAAGTGGAAATGAATTTGCTGGATATTGTTTTGGATTATGTGTCAGCTGACTCAGCTGTAGCTCCATCTATTGTTTGAGCGTTGTTTATGCATAAAGTTACATTGTTTTACATTTTCTTTGATGAACTTGATCTTGTTGCAGATTGATTTGACCTCCCAGGTTGTTCGCTCACTTACTACAGTCAAGGTAAAATGCTCTTGTTCTTTTGCCTCCCCCACCCGCACCCCCTTCGTTTAGATGTTTGACTGCAAATCATTGTTGTTCAGGTGGAAAATCCAGGTGCTGATTCCGTCACTGAAGTTTTGCTCCCTTTTCCTGATTACCAAGAAAACAATTTGGCCTTTCTTTTGGTGGTATCTGTTGAGGAGAAAGGGAAATCGAAAGATTTATCTAATGCTCTTCCTGTAAAAGCTGTTACCCTTGACGGCATGCCTGCACATTTAACTTGGTATTCGGTATCTCTGCCGAAGGCTTTGAGCAAAGGAGAGAGATTGACTCTGCTGATTAAGTATGCATTTACCCGTGCATTAAAGCCTTTCCCCGAGAAAATAACTCAAGCGGATATCCAACTTCTCGTGTTCCAAGATAGTGCTCACTATTTGTCTCCGTATACTGTGAAGGCTCAGTCACTTATTATTAAACTGCCTGAGCCTAAAGTTGAATCGTATACCAAACTTGAGAAAACAAAGTTTTCTGGTTCAGAGATTAAATATGGACCTTATGAAAATCTTGCTCCTTTCTCATACACTCCTGTTGTGGTTCACTTCGTCAGCAATGTACCGTTCCCGGTGGCTGAGGAGTTGGTTCGAGAAGTAGAAATTTCCCATTGGGGGAACGTGCAGATCACCGAGTATTACAACATTATTAATGCTGGTGCTAAGAGCACTGGGGAGTTTTCTAGGTCTTTCTCTTGTTTTTGTGTACATTGTTTTTCCATCAAATTATTGTTTACGTGTAACTCGGAGTTCTCATGATCATGCATTTTCTAATGTTACATTACAGGCTTGATTATCAAGGAAAACCTCATCTTCGAGGTGCATCTTCGTTCAGGCATTTGGTGGCCAGATTGCCCCCTAGAGCTCACTCTGTTTACTATAGGGATGAGATAGGCAACATCTCAACGTCTGCTTTATACAGTGATTCGGCGAAGGTAGTACTGTAGTGGTCAGATTTGATCTTCTCGTGAAGGCTCGGTTTTTCTGACTCCCACTCTTTCAAATTGCAGACCATCCTTGAAATCGAACCTAGGTATCCCATGTTTGGTGGATGGAGAACTTCTTTTACTATTGGTTATGGTCTCCCCCTCCAAGATTTCTTATTCGAGGCTGAAGGAAAGCGTTTTCTTAATTTTTCTTTTGGATCTCCGGTGAATGAATTGGTCATTGAAAAGCTCATCGTGAAGGTACAACAGATGTTATTTTTTCGGCACAGGCTATGCTTTAGATGCTTTTTGTTTTAAAAACTTTTGTTAACATGTAGAACTCATGTCAGAAGTATGTTTATCCTGCCTCTTTTGCGCTAATTCACGTGTGTTTTTCCTTAAAACAAATTGTTAGTAAAAAAATGCTCTAATATTTACCTTCTTGTTGTAGGTTGTTTTGCCAGAGGGTTCAAAAGATATATCTGTTTCCGTTCCATTTTTCGTCAAAGAATCACAGGAGGTATGTCGGGATAAGCAGATTAATGTTCTTTTTATAACTAAGCATTTGATATTTCGTTTAGTTTCTCTTCTCATTGTTTTTTATTGAATGTTGCAGCTTAAATTATCCAATCTGGATATAGTAGGTAGACCAGTAGTATTATTGGAGAAGACAAATGTTGTGCCAGAGCATAACCAATACTTTCAGGTAAACTTTACATTACTTCAGAACTAGATGAGTCAAGAGGGATATATATATATATATATATATATATATATATATATATATATATAACCAAACATCTTCCTACTATGTGAAGAGGTTTTAGATCCCGAAAAGTATAATTTTCTTATAGAACAACCTTCCGACAATGGTTGTACATTAAATTCATCCATTTTTAGTATATTTCACATAGTAGGAGTGTGTATGTGTGTGAGAGAGAAACGTATGGAATTGCTTTCTATTATTGAAGTATACATGCCCTCGAGCTTTATAAAGCGTGTCTAAGCTTTTGATTAATTTTCCTGGCTTGTATTAGTTCACAAAATACTGATACTGATTTTTCGGTTGTTATTTACAGGTCTTTTACAGGTTTAACAGCATTTCTTTGTTGCGGGAGCCGCTGATGCTGGTAACCGGTTTTTTCTTGTTCTTTGTAGCATGTGTCATATACGCACGTGCTGATTTGACAATCTCGAAATCATCTGCTGCTTATATTGCAAAATTGCAGTGGGATGAGGTATTACTATCTGACCTGTTTCTCTCCTTAGTCCTGTGATACTGTTTAGTTGCGTTGTTAGTTAGTCAAGCTACTCGTGAGCTATTTGTACTTTACTCGCAACTGTGTTTGACTCGATTCGGTATATTTTGAGTTTGAGATCGAGCCGAGCTAATTGAATAATTAATCGAGCCGATCTCGAGTTTCAGAATCTAGTTGTCAAGTAGCTCGTGAGGTAATCAAGCTTTATTAAATAATAGCTCGAGCCGAGCAACTTGAATAATTAATCGAAACGATCTCAAGTTTCAGAATCTAGTTGTCGAGTAGCTTGTGAGTTAATCGGGCTTTATTTATTGATTATTTAATTAATTATATATACGAGATTTATTATTAAATAATATACGGTATAGTAACTCATTAAAATATATGTCCAATCGAGTTGTGAAATGTGTCAAGTTTGAGCTTTGTCGCATTTAATAGAAATAAAATGAATTCTAAAAACTAAGTAAGTTCACGAGCTGAGCCGAGTTGAGTTATCTCGAGTCGTAAACGAGTTGAGTTTGATCTTGTGTTTTATAACTCGGTCGAGTTTTGAACTCGAGTGTTTTTAGTCGAGTCAAGCTAGAGCCTTGGTGGGTATCAAATGGACTCGGCTCGATTACACCCCTAAGTGTAATATTCGGGTTTCTTATAGGTGTATGCTGCTATTCAAGAATTCCAAGGTGTTATGAAACGCTGCTTGGCGATCCACGACACTCTTGAACAATCTTTACGCGATCTATCAAGAACAGGCGACGTTCAGTCGTGCAAAACCGCACGAAAAGTAGCTGGAAACTCGCTTAAAGAGATTTCAAAGGAATTGAAGCCCTTGTTAGCAACCATACAATCTTCCCCACAGGCTGCTCAGATACTACTCAAGGTTTTTATTCGTCATCTGATCTGCTACACCATTTTCTCGGTTAAATTTTCCGTGTTAAGGTTTTGACTTGTGATTTTTTGCAACTCACTCACACGCACCAGATACTTAGGCTATCTTTTGGGCTTACCATCCATTCAACTTAGTCATTTCTCTCTTTTTGTGAACGTTTTTGTTTTTCTTGAGCTATCTTTTGGGGTTACCATTTCTCTACTAACCGCGGCGTTTCATTTTCAAGAAATTTACATATTCATTTGGTGTGGTCTATGGCAGGTAGAAGAAGTTGTTGCAAAAGAAAGAGACCTGCAAGAAAAGCTTCTGTTGAAACACACAACAGTAGTTGATTCATTTGAGAAGAAACTTGGAGGGCAAGATATCGAGAACCGTGTCGCTTCAATCCAGCAAAAGATCACATCCCTCAGACAGGAAGTTGATGATCTTCTTGAAGTGATCAATGAGATTTAATTTATAATAATAATAATAATACAATGGAATTCCGTAGTGTTGCTTCAAATTTTGGAGGATTTTGATTCGACTAAAATTTGTTAAGGTTGATGACTTGTATAACAGGAGTAGAGACTATATAATGTTGTTTGGACCATTTTTCTCGGGTTTTGTGTTTTAACATTTAAACATGATAGTATAATTGTCGTATGAATATTGTATTTTAAGTGAAACGTATCATAATCTTTGTAATTTTACTTTCTTTCTCATAAGCTATATATATATATATATATCTGTTGTTTGGATCAATCCATTTGATTGATTGATTTTGACATTTAAACTTTAGAATATAATTGTTGTAGGAAGTTTGTATCAAGTGATACGTATCATATCTTTATAATTTTAAGTTCTTTGGCCTCTAGGATAGAATTACCTTTTCCAATTCCCCGGGTGATAAAAAAGGTAAAGAGTATTATTAGTCTGTGATATTGTGTAGACATACATGGGTTGTGTGATTGATTTGAGGAGGAATCATCAATGGCATGGCATGGCATGGCATGGAACTGTTTATCCTTATCGCACTATATATCTTTTTTTCCTTTCTTTTTCATCAACAATGAATGAATGAAGGAAGGAATGAAATGGAATCGTCTTGGTATTTTGATTGTTGTTTTTTACGTTGTTGGCTAAATGAGCACTTGTTTCATGCGGATATCCTAGGTTTTTTTTGGCTGCTGTGTGCACGTTAACTCTTTGCTCCTTTGAATCCTAGCAGGATTTTAGTTTAAGAGAGTTCTTTGAATAGGAATCTACAAATTGGTTTTGCATATGCTCCCACATTTTTGGACTTGGGTTGTTTAATTTGCAGGTTTCTTTTGCTTTGTCTGGCTGTATCAATCAAGCAAAGTTAGTAGCTGTTTGTTTTGCCATTCCAAAATCTTGGCTGCCAGAATTAGGCCTTTGATCGGCTGCTACTATTAGACAGAAACAAAAGCATATGCAATGACGTTCCTACCCTTTATAGAACGGGACAATGGTGCCAGTAACGTCAGTGTCAATGGTGTTTCTTGTACACAAGCGTCACCGACAGTAATGATTCTCTAAATACGAGAGTCCGAAGCAAACCGGTGATGCCAAAAGAAGTCGTGAATTTGAAACAGTGGTGTGCCCCTGGCATTTTGATAGAGCTGTTACCGAATATAGTCGTGTCATGTCGTTCGAAGATGTTTGTATGTATGTTGGTACTGGTGCCACCAACACTTATGTTCATGAATGCCTTTTCCGTCCTCTAATTGAATGTGAAATTTGTAAAAATAAAATTGCAAAAAAATCAAGTCTGACAACCTAAGTAACAAAAACGCTAAGATGAATGACGGATCATTATCTTCTTAACCTAAAGATCGTGGTGTTTTACGCTCTTCATTCCCGGTTGAAATATCAAACTCTAAATTAAGTATTGCAATTGGGAAATAGCAGACAATCATTTCTGTTCTAAAATGGTTGTATTGATAAAGAGCTAACAACATCTTTTCACTTCAAATAATAAAATGTTAACAATAAATTTTCTCTACTTCTTCTGTCAGACCTAAAATTATAGAAGCTTTCCCTGTACATTGGGGCCTTTTTTCTTCTACACTTAACTTAAGCAGCAGCAGCGGCAGCGGCAGCAGCAGCGGCAGCGGCAGCAAGCTCTATATATGGAAGTTACCACAATACACCCCCCCCCCCCCCCCCCCCCCCCAGCATATCATGATGAGCACAGATCCTCTTCAATGGAGGGTCCCATGATGATCAGGTGTTTCGGTACAATAAATCCAAGATAACGTCAGAGAAAAATATGTTGTCAGAACTCCTTCACATTACGAGCATGCATCGGAGGATTCATAGGAGGACCTTTTCACATGAGAGAGAGAATCCGTGCTCTATCACACCTCAGCGGAAACCCAACAAGATAACAATAAAAAATTTCTTCTTTTTTTTTCTTTTCTCTAGTAAGAATAATTAAACTCAAAGCTGCAACACTAAATCCGGCTGCTGCGGTGAACCGATCTTCATAGAACTAGGTGAACTTGAAGCCTGGATTCTGACATTGAGATCAGGTGGAATTGAAACAGGTCTCTGCTGCATGGACGATGACGCCTGGTGTAAAAAAGGCCCTGAATTGATGGGAGAGACGTCAATTTTTGGTAGCATACCAGGTGGTGTTTGATATGAACTTGACCCTTCTTCAATGGCGGTTGCTATTCTTGATATAATACCCGTTTGAGACGATGGATCACGCCGGAGTATACCATTATAACCATTCTTGCCATGATGAAATACAGATTTCTGCTGATGAGCTTGGATTGCTTCTGATTCTAAAGGAGTAGGAACTGGTTCAGCCATTTCTTCAAGCGGTTTCGATGCAATGTTGTTGTTGTTGTTAGGACTTAAACAAGGAACATGAGTTACTGGTTTTTTACTAGAATCACGATGAGCATCGATGAAGCCATTCATGGCCTTTTGCTTTTCACATGATGCAAAGAACGGTGTCTGAGATGGAAGATCGTTTTCACCGACCCATCCAGGACCGAAGGGCGTTCCATCAGTAAGGACAGACTTAATTTTCATGGAAGCCACTTTCCATGCAACAGGACCAAGATTCGCTGCATATCTTGCTATACTTCGAGCATATCCATGTGAATCCAAATGTAAACCGACCTGCGTTTAACACATGGATACTTGAATTTACATAATCAAGAGGATGTCTAATGCGATAACAATTAGACCTACACGGAAAATTCTTGTACACTGCATCATTGAATGAATGACACGTGTGTAAAAAGACAACAGGTTTTGTCGTTTTGTATAAATGAAACTCATATGACATGACGGTGTGGTGCAATAGGTACTCTTTACACAAGAATCTCCTCGTGGGAAGTGAACAGGAGTTCTACTACAGGGTGTTCATCAATGAGAGGATCTATTTGTTGTGTTTAATACCCATGTGTTCTCTTTTGATTGGATGCAAACGGATCTCCTCATTGAGAGTACTCCACAATATAATTTCTCGCAAGGAAACTGCTACGGGCATCTTTATTGGCACCACGGTGTTTTTAGTGTGGCACCATATGGCTTTAGAATCGACTTCCACCTGGTCGATTGTCACAATCAACCGCCGGAAAGTCGATTCTCAACTCTAAAATCTACTATGAAAAAGTTAATTAACACTGTGTTGCTAAAACGGTAGATTTGGTATGATGCAACTAAAAACGTTCAGAGGATTACACATGCAAAATAAAAATAAAGAAGAACATTTAAGTTCAAACACGAACCGCGATTAACTGCTTTCGGTCTCCAGAAGTGTTAGATAAATATGGTTGTTGATTAACAGAGGCTGAAAGTTGGTTTTGCTTGTACGTATCACGCCTGTACTCATCCACCGGAATATCTTTCTTCCCATACTTCATATCTGCCCTCAATATTTTAGCTAAGAAACATAATAGGTAAACAAACATCAAGTTCTTGAGGTAGAATTATAAACATTATTAGCCTTGATGATAAATTGCAAAAGATTCAAACTTTATACCTGGAAACTCACTATTCCAATCAACCAACCAATCAGAATAATTATCACCATTGCGGGACCCGGAATTAGCCGCGAATCCATCATTATTACGAAACCTATGCATTGCAGGTCCTTTTCTTAGATTGTAAGGTGTATCTTCACCACTAGCAAGAGTGGCACCTGAAGAAAGCTGAGTACCAGCACGATTAACCGGAGAATTCTCGAAAGCCTTCTTCACATTCTTGATTTCAGTGCGATCAGCAGGTGAATTTTCAGTAGGCTTTTTTACGTTCTTGCTCGGTGGCCTCCCTCTTCGAACCACCTTAGGTTCGCCATCATCACCTCCATTCCTCAAGTTTGCGAAATCTCGCTTAGCCAGCTCAGCGATAGACCGAGCCTGTATGCCAAGTAGGAATTATAAAGGAAAAGCTAGATAAGTAATTAAACAATAGGATAAGATAATTCAAAGATTGGGTACCTGACGATGGTAAACGGTGTGAGTCGCATTGTACGACATTGCGTTTGAACATATAAGGTATATATCAGCCTGCAGAATAAGTAACAAAACAATCAGAATAAAGGCAATTAAGACACCCAGAACTTAGCATAAACTTGTAATTATAGATCACAATAACTGATAGTTCTGACCATGCTAAACAATTTTATCAATTTGGAACAAATATGGCATGCGTTAAAAATAGAGCGATGAATGACAGAGAAAGGCGAGGCGCATCAGTTATTGTGTTTATAATCTAGAACAAATACGGTATTCGTTAAAAATATGCAATGAATGACAGATAAGGAGAGGCGCATCACCTACTTATTGTGTTTATAATTTAGAACAAATACGGTATTCGTTAAAAAATAGGCAGTGAATGTCAGAAAAAGGAAAGGCGCATCACCTAGAATAAATACTACTGATGAATAAATAATTCTCACAACTACCCAAACCCTGGCTGCAAGTTTTCCCTCGAAATCACTTAAAAGTGACGATTTCATGTCGACGTTAGGTGATAGGTAATTATAAAAGAGCAATCTATCCTATAGCTAGTCCAAATCCACAGGTTCCCTTTTGTCTTTCTCTATGTTCAAGGGAATATAAAAAGAAATCGCCCAGGTTCATATGGTAAAATTATTGAAAGCATGAAACAGCAAACAAAATGATTGACAACCCCATATGAAAGAAAGCCGCCTAATTGGCTTTAATACATCTGAAAACATCTGTTTCACCCAAGGGCATAGTAAAATGGTGAGTTTCACGATAGGCAAAAAGGCAGATGGTAAAAAAACCAATGCTAGTGAGGGACAAGTCGAATTTTGATATTCTGTTATACGAGTCAAAACACCAGGATAAGCTAGAGAGGTACCGAAGCAGCATAAGAAGATAACTGAAAATTAGAGTCAAAACATAAGACAAAGCTAAAAGCACGAGAAATTCAGAACCAACCTCCAATTCCTCTAAGTTTGAATAGCTTCTACTATCAAGCTTCTTTCTTACAGTTCCAAAATCCATTGGGTGTTCAACAATTTCATGATAATCTGGAAGCTGCACATTAGTCGTTTAAAATTTACTACAAAGAGATAATAAAAAGTGTCAATTGAACTCAGAATTGTCACAACTGAAACACCTCCTCAGGATCCACAGGCTCGGCAAAGACCCCATGAGTATCTTTCCTGTATTTATATTCATGAAACCATCATAAGCACAAAACAAAAAGAAAAATTGGCACAGTATCAATAAGTAGAAATTATCTAACAAGCTAAAAGGCCAAACAAATGAGTATACTTTTGAAGTCTATCCAGGATGAAGACCAGCAACTTTTTTTCTGGCAAAGGAGTTGGGGGTCCACCTTCCACTGGTGACCCTGTCCACCATTTGAATGACAACAATTAGTAGGGAAACAAAAAGCATTAACATGAATGATCTGGAAGCTCCAGCCTCCAAATAACAATGGGCACTCTTATTAGCATCAGTAGACCTTAGAATTCACTTTCTACCGGTAGATTGCGACAGAAAGTTGATTCCAATGTCCAAAATGGACTTCAAAAACTCGATTGTTTTAGGTGTCACCACGGTAAAATCTCAGTGGTGCCATTAAGGTACCCGTATGAATTTCTCCCTGTTCAAATTTCAAAGTAATATAAGGCTGTGAATGAACTAACCATTCTGAGAGTTGGCCACCTTCAAATCCTGTTTTCCCTGCAAAAAAACGACAACAGGTCGTTAGTGCATTAACTAGGCAATAAGATTACAACCAACAAAAAGAAAAACATGGAAAGAATAAATAGAAGCAGCTAGAACCCCAACAGCACACTGAGCAACAAGTACAAGCTGTCAGAAAATGGACAAAAATCACTTATTTTTCTGAAGGACATTGATATTGGCACCACAGTGAATTCGACCTCTCCAAAGTCGAATTTATGCTCAAAATTCAACTCTAGAGAGGTCAAAAACAAATTCGATCTGTGCAAATTCGAATTTTGCTCGATATGTGATGGTCCGGTAGATTCATTAGTGTCCTTTTACGTACATAATGGTGTATAATTACAGCAAATTATAATAACAAAACAATGTAAAATTTTGCAGCATTAACAGCTGAGTATTGTTTTTTTTGTATTCACATAAGTAAAGAACAAAAAAACAATCATCTGCAAATTTGAAAAAGCCTGACCAAGTCAACAGAGATACATCTACCACAGAGTTTGGATCTGGAGTCATTTATGGTCCACAACCAGAAGGGGGAAAACAGAAAAAGAAAAAAATAGAGAGAAAAATAGAATGAGTCGTCTGGAAAAGAAAGGAAGAAAAGGCATTAACGCGCGAATACCCATAAAGATTTAAATCATACGAACACTTAAAAGTCAAATCCCACCAGAAAAATCTTCCAAAAAACTGGAACCATAAACAAACACGCCGCTTTTTTTTTTTTTTTCAATTTCCAAAAATAGAGCTCACCAATAATTTATTTTCGGAGTAAAAATGGATATAAAATAATTTCCAATCCCGCGCCCACTTCTGACCAGTTCACAGATTAATTATTGCATACTAAGCTGAATGAAATATGCTGATTCATACTTGAACAGAAAAAGCAACAAGCGAAAATAAGCCCAATTTGCAGACCTGATCGATAACATCGTCGTTAGATCTACTCTCAACAGCAAGAGAAGCATCATGATCTTCGCCTTCCTGGGGTTCAGAATCCGAACCAGAACCCGAATTTTGACTAGAGGAATTTCCCGAATGCAGTTGTGTAGTAGATTCAGGCAAACGAACAACGAGCTTAACTTTCTTCTCCTCCCTTTCATCATCATCATCATCGTCATCATCAAAATCGTCGCTGATAAATTCAGACGACACTGAATTGTAGCCGCCGGAGCTCCGACGACGGGAAGAACGCCGGGAAGTGGTTGAAATGTCCAATTTGGGAGCAGGGGAAAGGGAATTGAGCTGACGTTTCTGGAGATCTGCAAAAGAGGGACGGCCTTTCTTCTTCTTGGTCTTCATCTGAGCTGAATTTGGTGCCGTTTTTGGCTTCGTTGTTGCTCTTGTTATTGCTGCCTTCCCCATTTCTCTCAGGGGACGACGCTTTTCTTCTTTTTCTCTACCGTATTATTATTTTATATTTTCTTAATATAAAAAGAGGACTCGTTATTTTATTTTATTTTTTACTTTCCTTTTAGCACATACAGAGTATATTTTTTGGGACTTGTTATTTTTATTTTTTTTACGAGCCGTAATAACAGATTTTTAGGGGGAAAGTCCACACTCAACAAAATATATAATGGAGGATTCGATCCCAGTGAGCAGATATGCAGGAATGTTTCGTGCTCGACTAACATAGGAGAAAGAAAGAGATGTGAACAAGCTAGCAAGACTAAAACATGCGTCTTTAATCCTACCAATATCAGAGAGATTGTCTTCATCTGAGTTAAAAGTACGGATCGCACGTTGAGAGTCGCTTTTGACAATGATCCTCTGGTACCCCTAGGAAAGAGCAAGAGTGACTTCATGATACAATGCATAGGTCTCTCCTGTGTCGACCGAGCATCGCGTCTTGAGATTGATGGCAAAAATTTGTAGATATTACCGACAGAATCATGAAATATCTATCCAACTGCTAAAGAGCCTGATTTAGAAAGCATACACATTGCATTTTATTATACCATCGGGAGGGGGCTGAGGGCTGAGGGCCTTCGGGTTACCCAACTTTCCTTCCAAACAGACTGCTAGGTACTTTTTGAAAGAGAATATGGTGCAATCTTAAAGGAACATATATTTACTTGTTTACCTTCAAAAATCCAATCACACCGGGCCTTCCATATAAATCAGAACAAATACAAGATTCTGCAGTAAGTTTCATCTTACTCCTTGCTTGTCAAAAAATCCAATATATTCGGAAACGTTGTTAATACAAGTACTTTCCACTTCTCCCAACATTCCTCCATTTCCCAAACCGCAGTAGCAATAGTACAGCCGAAAATAAGATGTAAAAGTGTCACCGGTACCCCAACCACATAACTTGCAAGTATCATCGCCAAGATTCCGGTGTGCCAAATTGGTAGAAGTTGGGAGAATGTCCTGTGTTGCTTTTCAGATAAAGTGGGCGATTTTAGGTTGTATCGGAAGACTTCATATCTTTTTCCACAAAGGACTGCAACCCGAATAGGAGCTGGCTGCCAATGAATTATTTGAGAGATCACTTTTATGTATTGCGACTTTATATCTGGATTTGACGTTATATAAGCCATTTGATGTGTGCATCCAATGACTTGTCAGCCATTGGGGTAAGGGGTAGAGGGATTTCAAGCACTCTGTCACCTCAAAAGGAAGAAGTACTTGTCTTACCAATTTCTCATTCCATCTTTGTTGGTTAAAAAGTAAAAGATCATTTACCTTAGCATCGGGATCAAGGCTGCCATTAAACAAAGATTGCGAAGCCTTCATGGGAAGTGGTAACCATGGATCCACAAAAAAATTTACGTCGTTGCCGTTACTTACTCTCCAACAGATCCTGCATAAAAGAAGATATTTCCCTGCTTGAATACTTCTCCACACATAAGAACCATCAGTGCTTGATCTACTCTTTCAAAAGTCCGTTCGGGCAAAATATTTTGCCTTTAGATCTGACAGACTAGTGCATTAGGATCCTTAATCAACTTCTATGCCTGTTTTGCGAGAATTGCTTCATTATGACAGTTCAGATCCTTAGAGCCCATACCTCTTAGATCTTTTGGGTAGCAACATTTATGCCAAGTCTTCAATGAACCTTTCTTTTTCCATCTTGTCCGCCCCAAAAAAATCGCCTTATTGAAGCTTCAATGGAATTAACCAGAGATCTCTGGTTAATTTTAGAGAAGGAATTGATAAGTACTTAATAAGTACTTATCGTCCCGCAGGTGTCAATAACTTATCTTTCCAGTTGCTGAGCTTCTTCCAAACTTGATCATTTAGATACGAAAATATCTCCTTTTTTGAACGGCCTAATTTTTATTTTTTTTTGGTAAAACGATCATTTTATTCAATAACAAAACCATCAAACAGGCAATAAATTACATAGTCTTTGTGCTCAATCGTGAAAAATAAAAACAGAAATACGTCCATAAACTATACTAATGCCAAGCTAGCCTCAAATTCTTCGCTCGTTCAACCGTCTGGAAAGCAAGGTTCTTACCCTATCCATTTAAGGTAGACCAAGGTACTTACCCTATCCATTTAAGCTGTTTATTCCAAGCTCGGCGCAGAACTGGGCCATGAATGCGCCCTTGGTTTTTTTTCCCAAAGAAAGCTGTGGATTTTGCCAAGTTTATTGTTTGTCCATATTAGAGATAATGACAAAGATTGAAGATTAATTGCTACCATATCTTTGATACTACTAATAATGATGATTGATTGTCATTTGATATTATTTGATTCTGTCTTTATTAATCACTTGTTTGCCAAGTATATTGTCCTATAAATATTGTAATCGTCTTTCAGTATTATCAATACAATCAATTATGGTTTCTCTATTATTCTATCGTGGTATCAGAGCTCTAGACTAACGTCTTTTCGATCCTGAGCAAGCTTTACGAAAAAGAATGTTTGGGTGGGGGTTTGTGACATAAATATGATCAAACCCTCACCCCTCCCACATTTTTTTTTCACGTTGATTTTTTTTTTCCTTTCGAAATAAACATGCTGATTCAAAGGCTCCGGTGGCGTCAAAATTGCAAGCCGAATTAGGCTCCCAAGAATCCTCCTTCTTCATCGCCGCTCCAGGTTCATTCAAACTTCTCGCCGGATTCTATGGCTGAAGCCTTTTCAACCCCTGTTGCACAGCGATTTCGCAATATATAGCAGCACTCAGCCTCACCGCAATGCCGATATTAGCACGGCCTTCCGCAAACGCTGCTCATATTCATGCCCCACCAAAGCCTTCGGCAGCCTCCTTGTGTCTTTCATATTTTTCTTCTTATTATTTTTTTTTATTTTTTATAAATATCAATCTTGTCATTATCTTATCCACAAACCCGTATCCACCCTCAACTCCTTTCTATTTTTCTTTTCTCCACCTTCTACCCTGCGCTTCTTTTTATTTTTTGTTAGGGCATGGCCCTCCGTTCCTTTTTATTTTTGCTCCACTCATTTATTTATGTTAGGGTACAACCCTCCAAGCCTTTCTTTCTGTTAGGGTATATCCCTCCACTCCTTTAATTTTGCTAGGGTACATCCCTCCAACTATCGTTTTTCCTGTAGGGGTATATCTCTCCATGCTTTCCTTATGAGCCAATTTTCATGTTCATTGCATTACCATAGGATTGCGGGGGCGTATTAGAGATGATAACAAAGATTGAAGATTAATTGCTACCATATCTTTGGATACTGCTAATAATGATGATTGATTGTCATTTGATATTATTTGATTTTGTCTTTATTATTCACTTGTTGGACAAGTATATTGTCCTATAAATATTGTAATCGTCTTTCAGTATTATAAATACAATCAATTATCGTTTCTCTATTATTCTATCAGTCCAGAAAGCGATTCATACTGTGAGAGAAGAATTTTCACATTGCTTGCCCTGTCATCATTTGCTTCCAAAAACAAGAGGATGTCATCCGCAAATAGAATATGGTTAAGGCGTGATAGCTCCCCTGGCAAAAGAAACTCCTCGAAGCTGACCATTTTCCTCTGCTTTGGATAATAGCAGTGAGAGCCATTCCGCACAAATAATAAATATGAATGGGGATAGTGGGTTCCCTAGGCGAATCCCCCTCGTTGGCTTAACTATTTATCATCTTTATGAATGGGTATTATATATACATTATGTCCATTTTGTTGTATGGTATAAAATTATATCGTACTATATTTGTAATGTATTGTGTCAGTGTGATTTGTACATGTACCAAAACAATGTAAAATTGGAAGCATTGCAAGAGGTTTTTGGACATTACATATAATCACAATCAAATGGTAACAATGTCAATTTGACTGTGACAGACAAGCTGAACAAACAAATTGGACAGATAATCAATTTTTTTTCCCCCTTTTCTAAGTATATTTTTTTACCATGCTCATTCAACATCAAAGAAGCATCGCAACACATTTTATCAGCATTGGAAAAAATTGCATGACGACACATCCCATCCTAACAACAAATGTCGTATGAAAACACATTGCAACACATCGTATTGTGCTGAATTTTAAAAAATACTTATAGTATCTTATATGTTCACTATGACTACCATATTTATATATTGTTAAAAAAGAACATTGCCAAAGAGTTATCACACAAACAAATTATTCCCAATGACCACAATTGACTACTTTGATACAAAGATGAATGTTCTAACCTATAATATTTGCATAATTATTTTATTGCACAATATGTTAAAAATCATGATATTATTGGCAATGTTGTCAAACTTTTCAAACCAAACGACGTTCTTGCAACCGTTGGAATAGACATCTAAGTTTCTATTATTATTATTATTATTATTACTTTTACATTGGCTCCTTTTTACGACCAAAAAAAAAATGCATATTTGATGAGAACATTTATGTATATGATAAATTTTCATTCACGAATATACACATTTTCCTATAAAAAATAATGAATATGCACATTTATAATTGTGTCTAAATTAAATGGACTAATTTGAACAACAAATAGAACATTTTTCAAAGCAGCATTTATTGCTAATTTTCTTACTTTACCCTTATTTAATATTACCCCCGTCCAAAATATAAGTCATTCTAGGAGGTTTCACACAGATTAAGGAAGTGGTTGAATGTCATTAATTTAAAGATTAATGTCTAAAATACTCATTGACTATCATTAATGTAATATTTGTTAAGTAATGAAAAGTTGTAGAATTCATAATAAATTAGGGGTAAGATAGAGAAAGGGCAATAAGGGCACTCCCAGCAGAGGCCCCAAATTTTATCCCTAAAATAATATAAAATAATACATATCCCTATTTTACAACATCTCAATTCAAAAACATCCACAACAACATCCATATCCTTATCCCTATAACATTTCAAATAATATTAAATAATACATATTCTACCTCACAACTCTATTTATACATATTAAATATTAATTATTTCACTCCAGCAACATCACTATCTCTATCTCTATAATTTTTAATAATTAAATATGTTTAGGGCATTAATAGTGCATCCCCACAAATAGGGATGTACTGTTCATATCCCTAAAAATAATAGGGATAGGGCATCAGCTATGGAAGCTATTTTAGGGTCAACTCTATTTTTTATCTTCATTTTAGGGATAGGGGACAATATAGGGCTTCTCCTGGGAGTGCTCTAAATGTTGCATTGGTAATGTATAATGACTTAAATTGTGGGACAAATAGGAAATTGTAGGATGACTTATATTGTGGGACAAATAAGAAATTGTAGGAGTATTTTGGACCGGAGGTAGTATACTATGTAAGAAGTCAAAAAGAAGATTGCATTAATTCTATCATAGGGATTTTTTAGTCATTATATTCTTAAAAGTTATAGCATTAAAACAAATTCTTAATAAACGTGTTTTTGACAATTGTCTCAGATATTTCGGAACGAATAAAGTGCCTCAGTTATTTTGTAATAAAACTTTTTTGACAACAACGTTAGTTATTTTGAAACGAAAGGAGTAGGTGAGAAGCATTCACTAAATATAATTACATCATGTAATTTTTTTAAATATATGTTGCCTAAACATTGTTTCAGTAACAATGGCGTAATATAGAGTTTGTGATTATACATATGAATTCAATCAAACCTTATTTTGAAATTATAGGTTGCAAACATTATAAATGACAGAGTGCATGGAATACAAAAATATGTATCAGAGCGATCAACTCAATTCTTCGAACAAGATTTAATATTCATTGCATCTCTTCATTTGATATAATTCTTAACAAAACACTTACTACTATACATATTTTTATTTTATTTATTATATGTAATGTTTTTGCGGTTGAAACCGTTGAATACAACCTCCACTGGAAAATTATTATATCCCCAACTTCCATATTATCTGTTGATATAATAATTAATGAATATTTTAAGAAATAAATGAGAATATAAATTAACATGGAATTTAGATGCAGCAGAAAAGGAAAGTAAAATCTTTTTCTTGTACCATTTCCCCCAACAATTTGGGATTTATTTCCACTAAATTGATTCGCCTGATACGTGAATCATGCTCTGCAACTGCAAATCCTCCTCCTTCTGCTCCTTTATTTTCTCTTTCCCGCCGAGCAGTCACTGAAAATGGCCGCCGCCGCCGGGAAAGTCCACAATACCTTTGTGTACGTACTCCTCTTCATTCTCTTCTTCTTCGCCACCCTCTATCATCATTACCTCCATCCAGCTAATCATTCTTTTTCGCTCTCAAGCTTTACTGCCACCGCCGTCAGCCCCTACCAGCACCACCACTACCTTCCTCCTCCTACGCCGCTACTAAACAGTACAATTACAGACACCGCCTCTTTCTTGAATAGCTCAATAACCACCACCACCACCACCACCACCACCACCACCTTATTCAATAATAGCTCAATAACCACAACTACCTCTCAATCTGATCATGCTCATGTAAATATTAGTGAAATTCCCGCTTCAATTTCTATTCTCTTACCTGCTTGGGAAGTCCTCGTGATTGTTTCTCCGGAAGATACTTTATCTTTGGCCGGAAATTATGGTGATTCTGATTACGTCTGCGTTTATCCCAATAGTGAAGTCTCCGCCGCGAAACCTGCTGGGATGTTGACCTTACCTAATCGCGCTACTTTCAAGTGCCTCCTCCCTACACGGTCGCGCAGGAAATTTCCGTTTTTCCAACCGATTCTAACTCCGAATTCAAAAAATCCGCCACTAAGGATTTATCCGGCGATTCCGGAGCTATTACGTTGGACTTACGTCGTCTACGATTCTATAACCACCGACGATGACGTCGTCGTCTTCGCAAAAGGATTAAATCCACGGCAACAAGGACTCAACCGTGACCCGTCGGAATTCAATTGCCTCTTTTACTACAAAGACGATATAGCTAACGGCGTGAAAACTACCGTCACGAGTTCCATGCAAGAAGTTTTCCGATGCAAACGCCCTGAGCTAACCTCCGCACGTGGCGGCGATGACGAAGACGACCAAATCAAAGTCACACTTTCTACACAAGATCAAGCGGTCCCCACTTTAGCATACTATTCTCCTATCCGCAAGTTAGCAAAAGAAAATGGAAAATCCTTATTGTGCGCATGTACAATGGTGTATAATGCAGCAAAATTCTTAAAAGAATGGGTGACGTATCATTCTAGCATCGGTGTGGGGAAATTCATACTTTACGATAACGAAAGCGATGACGACTTGAAAAAAACCGTCAAAGATCTCAATAAACAGGGTTTTGACATCAACATTTACTTTTGGCTATGGCCGAAAGCACAAGAAGCCGGTTTTTCACATAGCGTTGTTTATGCAAAGGATTCTTGTACTTGGATGGCGTATATCGATGTTGACGAGTTTATATTCTCTCCCTCGTGGCTATCTTCATCTGCACCGTCCAAATCCATGTTGCATTCCGTTATCTCACACGTCAACAGTGGAGGATTTGGAAGGTCCGAGAAGTCGTTATTAGGTCAAATTAATATTGGATGTTACGAATTCGGGCCGTCTAATCAAATAGAGAATCCTCTGATAGGTGTGACTCAAGGGTATGATTGTAGGCGTAAATATGAGAATCGACACAAGTCCATAGTATTGTTGGAAGCAATTGATGATTCGTTGTTGACAGTGATACATCATTTTAGCTTGAAAAAGATGTACAAGAGCAAAAAGATAGGGATTCATAGTATGGCGGTGAATCATTACAAGTATCAAGCATGGCCGGAGTTTAAGGCTAAGTTTAGAAGGCGGGTTTCGGCTTATGTGGTGGATTGGACGGATCGAGTGAATATTCATTCTAATGATAGAACGCCCGGGTTAGGGTTCGCTCCGGTGGAGCCTCCGAGTTGGCCGAAGAAGTTTTGTGAGGTTTATGATTACGGGTTAAAAGAGTTGACCACAAAATGGTTTTGTAAGCATTCTTCAACTGGTGATTGTAAACTGGTTTGGCAAAGATGATGGTCATTCTTTATTTTGATTCATCTTTTTTGTTTTGTTTTTGTTTTTGTTTGTGTGTATAGTTATTCAATTTATTAGTTGATTTATTAGCATGGAAGTAGCGGGTTGCAAATAGGGAATTATTCTACACTTTCTTTTGAGTATTGCATATAAAAACCTAATTAATGCCTTTTTAATCACCAAAAACTTATATTTTCTAAAACAGTCGATTATGTTGATATATAATAGTGGAAATTTTGTATGGTATATTCACATTCATCTAATTAACTGGTACACGGTTTGAATTATATTTGAAATTAAAAAGAGTAAGGTTTGTCAAATGGATACAATCCGTATATGACAGATGCACTCAAAAACTTTCCTATGTAATGAGCTTTTGTATTAATCTGGCGACAAAAATGAATGAATTTTATTTATGAGAAACATTTAGATGCTTATATTATTGCATATGTAATGTGTACTCTTATAAATAACGTTCAACGTGTTTTTTTTATATTTGTATACATGTGGAATTTTCCTTACGTACCCGTCAAGTAAGTATTGTTGCAAAAGTCGTTGACTTGTAGAGGGTGGCTACAAGTTGACCTTTTCGGGATTGATGAGGCTGTCCAATTAGCAGAGAATGTCTTTTTAGTTTTTACTTTGTTTATAAATTATTTTGCTAATCAACAACTGCTTTACGTGTAATGTGATAATGTACATGTTGTTATATACTTTTTCCGTTCCGTAATATATGTCTTTTTGGCCATTTTAAACGGTTTAAAAAAACCTAATAAATGAGTTACTTTTTAATATTTCAATGTAAAATATTATATTGATTTTTGGGGCTAACTAATAATATTACATTGTTTAGTGTGAAAGTAAAAACAATACGTTTAATAATGTATTGTTTTATGAAAAAGACTTATATTTTGGGACACAATTAAAAAACTAAAATGACTTATATTACGGGACATAGGGAGTATATGTAAACCGGGTCAAACTATTTGTTGGTTGTATACGCCTTGTATGTAATGTGATAATGTACATTTGCGGTTTAACCGGGGGATTCTCTATTCATTTCTTTCTTAAATCTCCGCCGTCCTTTAATCATATTGTACGTTGTTGACCGCGAGGGATCAAAACGGATTGCAATAATCAAGAATAAATGAAAAAGAATAAATCACATAAAGAAACAATAACACATGATTTAACGTGGTTTCCTGCAATTAGCCGACTAGTCCATGGGCAGAAATGAGGAGATTATATTATCACTGCAGATTTTACAGACTCTGCAATTGCATACACAATTGCTGCTGATACTGACGCTACTGCTTCTGCAAACATTCTAGGTTACAACAAATGAGTATTTATAGTCACAAAACCCTAGACCTAGCCGTCATAAAGACATACTAGCAGATTGACTAAAATACCCTAGATATTAACTCAGAATTCAGCTGACCTCACCAGACATAGCCTGCTGATATTTGACCTGCTAGCATTGCCCCTGCTGACATTGCCCCTGCTGAGTACTCAGCTAACTTAGTACTCAGCCAGATCAGATGAGAGGTCAAGTCATATTTTCTAACAATCTCCACCTTGACTTGAACTCTCGTTCAAACAGATGTATGACCAGATGTATTGTACCAGATGCATTCGTCAATGTCAGATGTAATGTACCATATTCCCCCTTTTTCCTCAGACTTAACAGCTTCAAGTGTGAATCCTCTAGATGAGAGTTAACTCCAGATGAGAATCTCCCAAATTCAGATGAGATCCTCTGCTGTTAACAGATTCAGACTTGATTGAGTTGAGAACATATATGATCAATAGATCCAGACTTGATCACCAGACAAGATGTGATTACCATATTCAGATGTAATCACCTCAGTTGAGGACACTCGGCTGAGTTCTTTAGATTCAACTTCAACCAAACAGATTTGCAGATTCAAATTCAAATTCTGAGCTGACCGGATGTGAACACAACAGATTTTAGGTTAGATTTCTCCAAACGAGACTTAACTCTAGATGAGAACTCCACCTCATACATGTTCACCAGATGCTTAGTTGACTTTACTCAGCTAAGACTTCCAGACACAGATGTAGAACCACCACAGATATGTTCAACAGATGCCACTCTACTGACAGATGGAATCAGCTGACTTTTATCTGCAGACTTCCCAGACTTGAACATTCCACTCTCAACTGACTTTCACTCAGCTGGCACTAGATCAACAGACCTTCACTCAACCGACCCCAAATTTTGGTTCCACCAGATTCAACTCTTGATTCTTCAGGTTCAAATGCATAACCAAGTGCCTATGTTCTCACCAGAGTTCTGCAAACTCAGCTGAGTATGGACCTGAAGCTCCGTCTGCTTGCCAACCCTCCAGATTCAGATTCAGACCAGATTTGCATTCCATTTGCAACTGCTACTAGCAACCAAACCAGTACCCCGATTGTCTGTACCTGTGCTAGCTGCATTATGCTCTAGCTCTTGATTATGGAGAGATGCACTAACATCCTCCAATGACACTGTGTCTCTTCCAACAACAAAAGACTGCACAAAATTCTCATATGATGCTGGCAGTGATACCAACAAAATTAAAGCTGCATCATCTGTTAGATGTAGTGCCCGGAAGACAATTGTTGCTTGTCCTTACGGGCAAGTGGGAGATTGTTGGATGTAGCGCCCGAAAGACAATTTGTGTAATTGTTTTTATATTTAATAAATGACAGATTTTATTTCATCTTATTATTTGCTTTGTGATTATATTTAATACACTACTTAAAACCCCAAGTCGTATCATATGTAGTCATATAACTTAGTGCTTGAAGGTAGGACTGAAGATTTTACATACACGTTCAGATGGTGACTGTTCGTGACATATCTTAATGCAATGAAAGGTTGGTTATAAGATTCTTAAGATTGGATAGTGACGGTTACACTGCTACATCCTTTCTAAAAGAATGTTTAAATAACAACCTTAGACCTTGAAGTACAGTTACTCAAGGAGTTACCATTTGATTTAATCAGACCACATCCAACATTGGTTGTTGGGGTTACACTGATAAATACTACTATACTATACCAGAATATCAATCCACCCGAAAGCAGTGGGAGTATGGTTTAACCACTGACCCGCTGTATAGGATTCTGATAAAAGAAGGTTGGTTTAAAGCCATAAACCTGTAAGTGGAGTTTTGGTACTCAACTTTGTTCTAAATCTTGTAGAACCACCTGAGTGTCTCAAGCCCAGTGGGAGTAATTGGATCTACATGGAAAAGAGTCGAATGAATAGGAAAGTTTATCTTTTCAAGGAAAAGCCAAGTGGTCTAGGGGTAATTCCCTGAGAAGTAGATATTTCAATAGGGGTGATTCCCTGAAACTTTCTCACCACTCAGCCTTGCTTGACTTCTTGGAAAGTAGAAAGTTTAATAGGTATGATGCCCTGAATATTTTCTAGCCAAACAACGGGGTCTTGAATTCATTCGGAACGGAAAGGTTTTAGCTTAAAGCTAATGACAGATGCTTATATCCGACGGTGGATTAAAGCAAACCTCTAGGTCATTAAAATCCATATGTTTGAAATATGTGGGCTTGACCAGAATATTGATAAGTCTTTTGTAGACCAGAGAATCAATATTGGTAAAGTAGTAGACGTTAGTGTTAATAAAGATGACACTGCAACAGTTGTAAACAACATGAGTGTGTTATCTGAAGTCAGGAACTGACGATCAAAACTTCTCTGAGTTAGAGAAGTGGACTATATTCTTACAATTCGATTCGGTCGGATTCATGAGAACAAGTTGTGGCAGTTTCCCATCCATCTTATTGTTAAGATGATGATGTATTTCGAATGCTTGATTCAACGAGAGGTTTCCTACCCAACTCCTCACAGAATAATTCTCTCAAATCTTTAGATATAGAGAAAATAGGATAAGTTCTCCTTTTGGATAAAGAATGTCAGATTATTAAAAGTCAATTGTAATCGAATCTTGGATTCAAGTACTGATAGCAATATAACGAGGAATCATATGCTTGTGTATTCGGGTGTAAACCTGAGTGTTGACTACACTGATTCTGTTTTTTGTCGGATTAAGGATGATCGTGAATCGATCTCAGGCTCAATGTTTACTCATAGTCTGGAGCAATCCGGCACTACCAATTTGACTTTGTTAGTCGAATACATAACAGCTTTCGGAGCAGCTAAAGAGGCAGTGTGGCTTGAAAATTTCTTTGTTGGATCTGGAAGTGATTCCAGGTCTCGATGAGCCGATACCATTTTACTGTGAAAACAGTTGAGAGGTAGCTCATGCAAATGTTCTTCACAGTCACAAGAGGTCAAAAGCATATTGAGAAAAAGTACTAGCTGCTCAGACAGACCGTGCAGAGAGGCGACGTTTCGGTCCTAAATGATCGCCTCGAGCCAACAACCTAGCTGATCAGTTAACCAAGTCATGTGGCATCTAACGTCACTGATAAGCGCTTGGTGGGTATGAAATTGGGAGATATGTCTCATCTGCTTTAAAGCAAGTGGGAGAATATTGTGGATATAAAGAATAAGGGTGTGGTGCTCTAAAAACAATTGTTGCTTGTCTTTACGGGCAAGTGGAAGATTGTTAGATGTAGTGTCCAAAAGACAATTGTTGCTTGTCCTTACGGGCAAGTGGGAGATTGTTGGATGTAGCGCCCGAAAGACAATTTGTGTAATTGTTTTTATATTTAATAAATGACAGATTTTATTTCATCTTATTATTTGCTTTGTGCTTATATATAATACACTACCGAAAACCCCAAGTCGTATCATATGTAGCCATATAACTTAGTGTGTGACACACATGAGGATTAAGTTTATGGTGATACACTTAGACTATTAGTCCGTTGTGAACTTAATCAAAGTATGGGGTCTATTGATTAAACCACCATTAATGCGCCCATAACACTTTATGGTGTGACCGTCTTATCCGGACCGTCGACATTGGTTGTCTAAGTGGGGCATTTATATATGATGAGAGTCATATAGGACTGGACTGATTTAATCTGAGTTTATCATATAATTCCGTGATTGAGAAATCTTATTAAATCACAATATGATCATATATTGATTAACCTTAATCCTGAAGTGATTATAGACTCCTACTTGTTTCAGGATAGGGTTTGATGTGTTCGTTAAGATCGCTAAGATGCGCAGTCCGAATCACTTTCACGTTGGCACTATTCTGGAATGAGTGAGAAGTGTGTGTCTCACAGATATGGAATCCATTCCTTCCTACAGGAAGTAGAAAAACAATCCCCTTATTTGTTAATCCTAGAAACTGATCGATCCGCGGAGTTCGTATTGCTTATGAACTAATTGATCACTAGTGTGTTAATGGTAAATAAGGATAAGATGTATTGAAGAAGATTTACGAAAATAATCCCGCTTCAGTATGGATAGTCTATGGAGGGTTAGTTTATATGTAATGATTATATCAATGGACACTTATCGACTCGACGTTTTGAGAATAAGTTATATCTATAATCGATAGATTTCAGTTTCGGATTTATGGTGGTGTAATTCCGGAATTAATAGGTTGAGTAGAAATATCATGTTTGATGAATATTTTATTCAATTTATTGTAGCTACTGGTTATAGGTCCATGGTCCCCGGGTTGGCTCCTAACACGCGAGTGTTTTCTCGTTTTAAGGAACCTCGAGAATAAATTAAATAGTTGGTCTATTTAATGAATATGCGGATATTATGTATTTGGTAAATAATATGTAATATAGAAAAGACATTTTCTACTATCCCAAATTGCATAAAAAATGGCGCCATATTTTTTTGATTTTGGGAAAAGAATTTTTCTCTTAATTAATTATAATATGGATAATGTAATTATTAAATAATTATAAATAAGAAATTAGTTTTCTTATTGGTAATAGGAAATTTGTTTTCCTATTGGATAAAAGTTTTTATTTTCCTAAAAGGAAAAGATAAATTTGTGTGTAAAAGATAAACTCTCAAATTATTAGTTATTTTGCTATTAAAAAGAGAGCTTCTCCCAACACAAAATAGACCTAGATTATCACCGCCATTTTAGATCAATAATTGCGCCACACATAGTGTGAAAATTAGGAGAAGTAATTTTCATAGATTATGTCACATTTGTAATTAATTATTTATTTGTTAGATAATTAATAAAAAAAATAAAAGATTGATTTTATAACCATTATCTCATTTATTGAGATTATCTCTTATTTTATGACAAACTTTTCCTTATGGAAATAGGTAATTGTATTGTGAAAAGGATAACTCTCTCTTAACTAGTTATTTTCCTATATAAAGAGAATTTCTTCCAACACAATGACACATGCAAATTGGCGTCACTTATTAAATAAAAGAAGAGAAAAATTAGTTTCTCGTTCTAGTCATTAAAAGAAGAAAAACCTAGGTCTGTGGGAAAGTCTACTAAAGTTGACCAGATGATTCCTCTTTGCAAACTCCTAGTTGGGGATTCAAGTGATTTTATCGTCTTGGACTTCTTGGACTTCACAGACTTTGATGTCATTCTACGCATCGACTGGTTGTCACATAACCATGTTCACCTTGACTACCATGCCAAGAGGTTATTTTCAAACCACCGGGAAACCAACAACACTACTTCTTGTGCACAACTATTGATTAAATCTGGTAAAAATTGACCAGATTAAACCTGTTGATCAAGATTTATCACTGTGTTTTCTTAAAAGTAAATGTCCAAGCGACAAGCTTACAGAGTGAAACTAACAAATCATATAGATGATTTCCCTTTTGAACCCCCCATTAAAAAAGAAATAAACAAGCATGACCCATGAGAAATAAAGATTTTGATAGAAGTACTCAAATATAGTAGCCAAGTTATGATGAACAACTAGAAGTGCAGAAATGATGCGCGATAATGTTAACAAAATAGAAAGCTAATTAAAAACCAACGCAATCCGGAGATATATATTCCATCCGCTGCCAACTAAAACTATTTGGAGTAGCCACCAAAAGAAAAACACAGAAAAAGAAGCATAACTCAAATGTCTATTCTCTGATACCGCGAGCCAACTTCGACACCAAGTCCTTTTTGCAGAATTAAGAGGAGCACACACTGTTCATCTGGGCAAAATACATTACAATTTGATCAGTAGCCTGAATAACACAAATCACCATTAATGTGACGAGCTACAATATCCATATATATATATAGAACATTTCCTGCAATTGGAAGAGAAAAAAAATCATGCTGGCATTTATTGTCAGCAAAAGCAAAGCAAATCCAGCAAATAAAAGGAATCCAATGCCATATAATAAAACCAGAAAGCCTAAATATGATTGACAGGCTTAAAGACTGAATTATCAGTAGCATCGCTATAACATTTAAAAAATATGCATGTGTACACTACAATATGGTAGAAATTTGATACCTAGTATAAATGCAATCCCAAAAGAACCCAAGAGGGTTGAAAGAGATTCACAAAAACTGTCATTCCTTAATCTCCTTAACCTGAATGGTGATCGTGGATATGCGTACTACTACTACAACTTACTTCAGTCGTTCTCCCCTTCCTTGAAAGGAAGCACCCCTAAACAAACAGATTTCAACACACTTCCCAAGTTGACGTTTAATGTTTTTTTTGAAGGAAGCAAAGCCTTCAGTTGTGAGTGCAAATGCATCAGATGGCTATATCATTATTAATGTAGAGGATGATGATGACAATTACAAGACAAACGGTGATTATCCAATACCAATGTCAGTTCAACACACTGAAGCTTTTCTAGACGAAATAGACCGACTGGTAATTTGTTTTTAAAATAGAAGTTTCTATAAATTTGTGAAAAAGGATTCGATGGTTTTTTTTTTTGTGTGTGTGTGTGTGTGTGTGTGTGTGTGTGTATTTCTATAGGATGCTGAAGTTGAAATGGAAGATGTGGCTGAAGAGCCAGTTTTGGACATAGATCAATGTGATAAAGAAGATCCACTTGCAGTTGTAGAGTACATTGATGATATTTATGCTTACTACAAAAGAACAGAGGTCTTAATCTTTACCTTCTTCTGCTAATGTACAAATTTATGGTCATCTACACTTAAGGCAATAAGCACAGGGCGCGTGTTAAAGCACCACATTTAGAGTTAGGTTCCACTTTGCAAAGGTCGAAAAATGGACATTTGACTTCCGCAAAGTCAAATGTTGCGCTTAGACAGTTTTTCATTAATATTTATCTGGCGGTATTTTCATGCAGATGTCTAGCTATGCTCATCCTGACTACATGCAACATCAATCTGACATAAATGAGAAGATGAGAGCTATTGTGATTGATTGGCTGATTGAGGTACTTACTTATTGTAGGTTGTGGAAATTCTAAACATTTTCGATAGTCCAAATCAAAAAAGGAAAACACGTGGGGCGGATTCTGACTTCAGTTTCTAGATCCGCTATTCTATGTGACATGTTGCTATCTTATCATATATATATCCAGGTGCATTACAAGTTTGAACTGATGGATGAGACCTTATACTTAACCATCAACCTCATAGATAGATTCTTATCAGTACAGCCAATTGTGAGAAAGAAACTACAGCTTGTTGGAGTGACAGCTATGCTTATTGCTTGTAAATATGAAGAAGTTTATGTTCCCATTGTTGAGGACTTCATTTTCATCTCTGACAATGCCTACACCAGAAAAGAAGTTCTTGATATGGTACGTTCTTTAAATAACATCGTCATCATCCTAAGCTGCACGAGTACGGATGTGTGTGGCTATGGGATACGCTGGTGCGAGATTTTTGGAAAAAAGATAGGATACGAGTATGAAGGACTTATGTGTATAAACAACAAATACAAGGATCAAATTGTACATAATTAACCGAGGGCCAAATTTCCACTTGTCAAGTTTGTAACATTAGTTGTAGCATTTCGTACTTTCTATGCTATAAATGTTCAAACACGTGGCAATTTGGACTGAAAACATAGGAAAAAATAAAATCATAATTCAAGGTTTAAGTGCACAGATGAAACACACTGGGGATAGAAGTAAAAAAGATTGTGAAACAAAAGGGACTAAAAGCGTCATTATCCTGTTTTTCAAATCAATTTGGACAATTGTTCATTCATTATTTGACGGATTTTTATTTGATTTTCAGCATGGTTTCATTTCACGTATATGAAATATGAATATGCATATTTGAATCCCGTGTCCAACTTTCGGTTACATACTGAATACAGGACACACGCCACCAGACAGAATTGTCAGTACATGATAGACATTAATATTCTACATTGGAAAACTCTAATCATGAATAAACTGAAAATGATGTGCTTGCAGGAAAGTTTAATGATAAACACCTTACAATTTAATCTCTCGGTTCCAACGCCGTATGTATTCATGAAGCGGTTTCTTAAGGCTGCTGAATCCGATAAACAGGTACATTTCGTTGTGTTTTTATCTACATAATTAAAATTATTTGTTTCATGTGCGAATTAAAAGCGGTATTTACTGATAATGCATGTTTCACGTTTATTTATGAACAGTTGGAGCTTGTGTCATTCTTCATGATAGAACTATGCCTGATAGAATATGAGATGCAGCTCAAGTTCTCACCTTCTCTATTAGCAGCTGCAGAAATCTTTACTGCACAATGCTCTCTTTGTGGGATTAAATTTTGGAGCAAGACTTGTGAAAACTACACAACCTATCCTCAAGATCAACTACTGTAAGTATATCTTTATTTTCCAAAAAATCATCCATGCTTGGCCCCCCTACCACCTAGGTTGTGACATATATGTGTAAACAACAACTCATTGGTGTTTGGTTTTGCCTTTTATGATTGAGTTCAGGGGTTGCTCAAAACTGATGGTTAGTTTCCATCAAAAGGCTGGGACAGGGGAGCTTACCGGTGTTCATAGGAAGTACAGTTTATATAAATATGGATATGCGGCAAAATCAAAACCCGCTGTTTTTCTCTTGGATCATGCAACCCACTAATCATTTCACTTGTTCCTGAAAAAATAAAAAACATTAACACTTCATTTGTTGGCGGCGCTTTGCATTTGTTGGAGAAATTCTGCTGTGGAGTTCTCCCGTTCATTGAAAACTCTTAAAAACAACTAGAAAATACGAGTGTTGTACAGTGTTTTTATACTAAATGTGCACTAGAGTACGCGAGCATTTTTTCCAGTTGTTTTTAATAATCTCCACAGAACGGAGACTCCACAGTATAATTTCCCCGTTATATTGGGCCGGACCTGCTGCCGCCCCTCTATGGTCCATGGGGCCATAATTGAATAACTGAATTCTGATTATATATTTCCTAGGATGTGTTTTGAATATTTATTATCTTGGTATAAATTGTATTTACAAGGTGTCCAGTTTCTGTAACAAGTTTTTTCTTGGTATAAAGTATAAACCAAAATGTTTTATGACATACCAATATTTAATGATGCCCACAACCAAACAAAGTGCCTAAGAGATCCACAAGAGTCAAGCAACCTTACCTTATAATAGAGCCAAGAAAAAAAATTGTATCTCCCTAAATGCTGCAGCATATATATAATAAGATGAGATCAACAAGTCTTTACTAGTGGTTACCTAAGCAAAACTTGGGCTCCTTCTTGACTCAAATAAATACACTATATATTGACCATCTAATCTTTTTATAATAATAGAATCAAAGGTGATGCACACACTTAATACTACCATCACAAAGGTTCTGTCATAACAACTAGTTATAACGAGTTTATATCATGATGAATGGTGCAAAATAAAATTATATTATTACAGTTGTCCAGGGCGGTTGTACGAATTTTAGGATGCTACCCAGAAATTCATCAAAATTTAGACTGATATTTAGTGCTGGATAAGTTATTATAGGTCAATATATTACCATTAATGGATTAATTTCACATATGTATACATATATAAAACTTTTTGTACATATTGTTAATTTCTTATAACCGGTCGAGTGCGCCATGATGATAAAGGGTGTGGTTGTTGTATGACAACATCACAACGAATGACACAATATATTTTCGTACTCATTGTGAAAGTAGGAATCACTGTAGACCCATTGATTAATATTAGACTTACTGTAATCAAGAGTACGGAAATGTGTTATGTTACTCGTTGGGATAAAACTGTTATGACATTAATATTACACGTGATGGAGAAAAGTTTATACTATAATTTATTATGATACAACAATTTTTTTTTTTAAAGTGTGGTTAATTAGTTGTATTTCAATAAAACTCTTTACACCGGAACTAGCAGTGGGAGTAGTATAGTATCACTTTCCCATTTTCCCTTAGTTTATTTAACACCGCCTGGTATAGCATTAAACTGTTGGCTCTGCATGTGAAGCTAAAATGAGTAAAACAATTGCGATCATCGGCGCCGGAATCAGCGGCTTGCTCGCCTGCAAATACACACTACAGTACGGTTTCTCCCCTATAGTTTTTGAAGCACGTGATTGCATCGGAGGCGTCTGGTCCAACACTATAGACTCCACTAAGCTTCAGACTCCAAAGTCTTACTATCGCTTCTCCGACTTTGAATGGCCGGAATCGGTGTCGGAAACATTCCCGGACCATAACCAAGTCATGGAGTATTTGAATTCTTATGCAATTCAATTTGATGTCCTTTCTAAGATCAAGTTCAATTCCAAGGTGGTGGAGATTGACTACTCATGTGATTGTGCAGCAGCTGGTAATATTAATATTGGTATTGACATGCAGATGAATACGTGTTGCCGGAAAGAAGAGGCAGAGCTATGGGGTGTCACCGGTGGCGCCTTTTCACCTACGGCTGTGTGGAACGTCACTGTATCGGATAGCTCAATGCCGTTGGATCCACCTAAGGTAATATATTTTACAGTCTATAACTGAAAAAGATACATTAATTGGTCACTCTTCGTTTCGGATTGGATTGAGATCGAATGAATCCAAGAAAGAAAAAGTAAAATAAAATATATGTAGTTGAACAAATGATTGGTGAGATAAATTTTAATGAAATATTATATTGAAAAAGTAATGGTTAAATAGTGTAGTGAGTGAATAAAATGAATTGATTAATATTATTTTAATTGTTGATGTTGAATGATTCGTCAGAAAATTTATAATAAAATAATATAATTAATAAAATAATAATAAATAAGATATTAGAGTGAATAAAATATTGGGTTGGATCCATACACAAATTTCAACATATTATTTCAATTTTATAATCATTATTTCACTGTATTTTATTTTAAACAGGGTCTATTGTAATCACACGTTTCTAGTCGATTTCGCTATACATACTACTCTTAATACGTGTATGAGAACGGAACGTATGAACATGTATACTCTATATATATTTGAATTCAACAATTCCCGTCTTCCTCGTCTTCCTTAATTGACCCGCTTCATACCCGTAATTATTTCCATTTACAACAAAAATAAGAAAAGACAAATTTATAACAACAAAACAAATATCCTCAAATAATGTGTGAACACAACTAATGAATGAATAATGTGTGAACACAACTAATGACTAAAATCGTAACATAAAAAAACATAATATAGACAATTAATGACTGAACAATGTGTGAACACAATTAATGATTGGAATTCTATAATAAAAAAAAGATTACGGGTAGGAAAAAAAAGATTACGGTTATAAAAATATCTAAAAAAACATAACATAGACAATAATGAGTGAACACAATATTTTTTTTTCTTTCTTTTGCAATGAAAGAAAGGTACGGTTAAAAAAAATCCCAAAAAAATAATAATATGAGGAATAATACGTGAGCACAATTGATGGCTGAAACTCTAACATAAAAAAAAAAAAAAAAAAAAAAAAGATTACGGGTAGGAAGAAAAAGGATTACGGTTAAAAAAAATCTAAAAAAACATAATATAGGCTTGTATATACAATAATGTCATTTGATATATATATACATAAAAAAAGCTTATTTAGATGACGTAATTAACCTTAATTTTATCATGGGTGACAGGTATACAAAGTAGACTTTGTAATTTTGTGCATTGGGAAGTTCAGTGACCTGCCAAACATACCATCATTCCCAAGTAAAAAAGGGCCAGAGGTATTTCAAGGTAAAGTTTTGCACTCTCTTGAATATGCTGAGCTGGGCACGCATCAAGCCGTTGATCTTATCAAAGACAAGCGTGTCACGGTCGTTGGATTCCAGAAATCTGCTATTGATATTGCAAACCAAGTTGCCAGCCTCAACGGTATGTTGAAAGGAAAGGTTTTAGATTATATAAAACTTTTTAGGAATGTTGTATTAACCAGCTAAAGACAATTATTCGCTTTCATATATAGTACTATATATGAGTGTTTGCATTAAAAGTGTAGAAATCCACAAGAAGAAGAACCAGAAAGAAAAGCTCGGGGAAATTGAATTTGAAAAAGAAGAAAGTAAAATGATCCATATATTTCATTGAAATATAATCAATCCATTTCTGTTTACAAGAGATAAAACTAGCTTATATATATAGAATACATATATATAACAGCTGAAACTACTCCTACTATCTAATTAACCGTACGTTTGATAACTACTCCCAAACTACCTTTTGAACATAAGGTGTTCGATCTGTGTCTCAAAGAATTAAGTGCCTAACCTATGCTTAGTCTTAATGTATGCTTGATGCTGTCCTGTTGCTCTTGCTCCAAATATAAAAGAGAGTGAAAGTTCGATCATAGATATCACATTGGTAAGAAGAGTGTGTACAGTAAAAGACAATGAAAATCAAAACATGTAAAGCATGACAGTTGAATATTGTGTTTTCAGGGGCGGTGCATCCATGTACCTTGTTGTTCAAGACAACACATTGGACAGTTTCAGAAAAGATGGTAGAATTAAGCTTCCTAAACCTGAATAGATTTTCAGAGTTAATGGTCCATAAACCAGGTGAAGGATTCCTCATGTGTCTCTTGGCAATTCTACTCTCACCTTTGGTATGTAAACATCTTTACGCATGTCTGGATATAATAATGTTGAAATACATCATGTTCATCTATGTTTCTTACTTGCTTACCTTTCAATGGTTTATACTTTTGAAGATACGATAATTCAACATGATATTAGACTGATGATGTATGACAAATAAAAATAAAAATAAAAATAAAAATAAAACCGTCTCTGTCTCTAACTTGTGTTGTCCTTGTGCTTTGACCTCTAGAGTTTTGGTCGCAGAGTCAAGAGCCTGAAACTTTTTTTTGATCTAGGCTCTCGATCACACAGGGGCGGCCCTGGTCTTTTATTTGCATCTATGCACATATTTTTTTGGTATCAAATCCACACCATGTAGTTCTATGATATATAATTATATGATTTTGCAGTTGTGGATATTTGGTAAAGCAACAGAGATTTATCTGAAATGGATATACCCCTTGAGGAAGTACAATATGGTTCCAGATCATGGGTTTCTCACACAGATAAGGTCATGTAGGTTTACTGTTTTGCCCCCAAACTTCTATGACAGAGTTACAGATAGCAGCATCAGACTGAAGAAGTCGTCAGCTTTCAGCTTCTGCAAGAATGGGCTGATCTTAAACGACGAAAACGTCCCTTTGGAAACTGATGTTGTCATATTTGCCACTGGATATTTAAGTGACCAGAAGCTTGGAAATATTTTCAAGTCAACTTACTTCAAGAATTGCATTACAGGGTCATCTACACCTTTCTATAGGGAATGCATTCATCCAAAAATACCCCAGTTGGCGATTCTTGGATATTCAGAAAGTCCCGCAATACTATACACTACAGAAATGAGAGCCAAATGGTTAGCCCGTTTTCTGCAGGGACATTTCAGGCTACCCAAAAGCACCAAAATGGAAGAAAATGTGAAGAAATGGGAAAGCTGCATGCGGCGCCATAATCGCAGTAATTACAAAAGGGGCTGCATTAGTGTGATGCTGCAGATTTACTGCAATGATGAGATTTGCAGGGACTTAAACTGCAATCCAAGAAGAAAGAAGAATTGTTTTTCTGAATATTTTGAGCCTTATAGCCCTACAGATTATGCTCAAGTATAATATTACGGGCTAAAGTTATCGGCGCAATGAGGAATAAATGTATAGAGAAAATGTTTATAAACTGATGACATGATATGATAAATAAACTTTTTAAAAGGTTTATGACTGAAGATGCGTGTTTGTCTTTTCTACTTTTTACCCCTGGCTATCGGCTTGATTCTTGCACATACTGGATATGTTGAAATACCTTTGGAAACCTTCAATGACTACGGTGACATGACATCATACTGGAATATGAGGTGTTTTTTTTTTTTTTTTTTTTTTTTTTTTGCAGAGGTCGAACGCGTACAATTTACAATGGTAGTAGGATAAGAATTTACAAGGTAAAGAATGCGAAAAAAAAAAAAAAAAAACTACATCTTTAGGGACTTGCAGTGTACTTTAAAGGAGTGTAAAATCTGTAAAATAAAGATTCGAATCATACAGATCAACTACACACCATCTGCAACAGCCAGGTCTTTCATCAAAAAAAGGACAAATTCAAAACTGAAGCTAATAGACTTCAAAATTTTAGTACTTTGCTACCATGTACCCAATTTGGCTGATTAATAAGATACTGTTTTCCGAATATCTGTTGTCTGTTTAACAGAGTGATGAGGACAAATTATGTCATCTAATTAATCCGGGACTGAATAAATATAATGATGAATGCTCAAAACTCTAATGCCTTAAGAACGTGTTGTAGATTTTAAGATTTGTGGCTGAGTCTAAGAGCTTGTCGTAGATTGCCTACGTATCATGTATTTGTCCAGGAATCAAGCCTTGCATAGTTCCTGGAACATGATATTTATAATGATAATGCATGCCATAACCCTAATATTAGGTCGGTTTAGGCTATTGTCATATTTAACCTTCATGGGCCTTGCCCCTTACCTAAGTTATCATGTTGATAATGGGCCTTCGTAGCTGGTGCGGATTCTCCCTCACGCCGATTCTACCGACTTACGGTGATCGAGCTGAGACCATCGCCCTACACTGCTCAAGAGTCGATCGTCGTAGCCCCGAGTCCGGACATCGACATGCACACCTTGATACTTATTCATATTGTGGGGACCAACCGATAGACGACACGTGGAGGGGTGAAACCCTGCATCGTCACAGAGGAAACATTTTCCAAGGCAACATCAATTGTTATATTTCCTCCCTTGCTCTTATTTATAACAATGTGAGATGTTGAGAATGCGACTACATCAATTATATATAATGATGTGTTAGTCATTTCATTGTTTTAAAATTATAAAAGAAACGATCATTTTATTAAAATGGAAACGTGAAAAACCACAACTTACAATGTTTGCATAAAAACAAAAAAGAACTACACAAGGAAAGGCTAATCAAAATTCCACGCTAATCTAAGGTTTCGAACTCGAGCTTTAGATTTGGAAATCAACACATGCAAGGGAGGGTGGCCATCTTCAGTTCCGTGGTGGATCTTGTTCCTCCAGTACCAAATGCAATGAATAACATCCTTAAATTGATAAGACCAATTTTTATGTTTTCCTTTATTAGTGATAGAGTGTCGAATCCAGTCAGACATGCCAAAAAAAGTCCCTCTAGTTCGGTTTTGGGACAATAATTTTCCAAAGTTTCTTTACGACCGTACAATCTCTCAAGGCATGTAGGCAAGTCTCGTCAGTGACATTACATAATTTTCATACGGCTGTTGGTGAAACATGGCGTTTGGACAACAACGACATTGTAGGCAAAGCATCATGAGTCGTTTGCCATATGGTAAAGTTGAGGCAGGGGGGTCCTTTGAGGTGCCATATATCCTCCCATATCTTATCAGTGGTAGGCTGGGTCTCTTTACAAAGGAAGGAGTGCCCATCTGCACCACTATATTTTTTATTACTGGCATTAATCCAAATGATAGTCATTTACAACATCAAAACCCTCATTCAAGTAGGATGCTGCATAGCATATGCTCTTCCACACAGTTGAGCTTGTGGGTTTAGGCTTCTCAAAGGGACTACCATATTTTTGGATCAAAACTTTCACCCACAACGAATGATCATCAATGAGCGTTTGCCAGACTAATTTTCCAAGCATTGCAATATTCATGGTTTTCAGGTTTTTGAAACCTAAGCCTCCGCATTCTTTCGGTTGACAAAGCGTATTCCAGGATAAGAAATACATACGTCTCTCTCCACTTTCCTCCCCCCGAAAAAAGCTTCTACATATTCTCTCCATATCATCCAATATACTCTGTGGAAGCTTAACCGTTTGCATTGCATAAAACGGGTGTGTTGCGAGGGAGCTCTTTATCAAAATCATTCTGCCTACACGTGCCAGACTTTTGATTTTCCAATTCGCCAACTTTTTTCTCATTTTGTCCACAATAAAGCTATAAGTATGCTTCGTGGTTCTGGAATGCAAAAGTGGCATTCCAAGATTCTGTCTCAAATTAGTAATGCTTGCATATCCAATTCTTGACTGATAAGAGTCTTCATGTATGGGAGAGTATTTTTTGAGGCATAAAATCTGGATTTTCTACTGCTAACTTTCTGGCCTGAATAGATACATAATTTATCCAGCACCTGCTAAACAATATTTGCTTGTTCCACAGAGGCAGTTCCAAAAAGAACTAAATCATCAGCAAAGAAAATGTGAGAAAGGGGAGGAGCATGTCTACTGACCGTGATCGGTTTTCAAAGCCCACCACTGACCGCTCTATCTATCTACTGACTAAGACATTCCATACAAAGAAAAAATAAATAGGGAGCTAAGGGGACTCCCTGTCTGAGTCCTCTTTGAGGTTTGATAGGACTCAATAAATTGCCATTCCACAAAAGCCTCAGTTCAGACGTTTGAACTGAGAATAAAATCAGATCAACAATTTTCTGAGAGAAACCTACCTTGGCCAAAACTGACTCCAAGAAGTTCCAATCCACACGGTCATAAGCTTTCTCCAGATCTATTTTTAACAACATATCTCCCTTTTTTTTTTTTTCCATTTTTTTATTTGAAGGAGTGTAAAGTTTCTTGCGCACGGATTATGCTACCAGTACTACCCCTACCTGGTATAAAAGCTGCTTGGGTTTGACTCATAAGTTTACCAATGACAGTCTAAAGTCTGTTGCAATAATCTTGGAAATCAACTTCACAAAAACATTAGTCATAGCAATTGGTCTAAATTGAGTAATGTTTTCAGGGGGGTTAACCTTAGGGATTAAGGAAACGATAGTTTGATTCACCTTGCATCAAAGCTACCTTCCTCAAAAGCATTAATAATAAAGGGTATGAGAGTCTTACAAGTGGTAGGCCAGCAATTTTTTTGTAGAAGTCAACAGGAGTTCCATCTGGGCCCGGTGCCTTGTAGTCCCCTATCTCAAAAAGAGCATCTTTGATTTCTTTCTAAGAAATTCTTCTATTTAGAAAACCAGTGTCGAACTCTGAAAGCCTCAGGAAATAGAGGTCATAATTCAGACTTTGCACATTCAAATCCATTGTGTAAAGGTCAGCATAGAAATTCCTCACCATATCATTAAGAATAGGAACATCGTAGCACGTACCATTCTCCATCCTCATTTTTAAGACAACTAATGTTCTTTTTTTTCTTTATTTTTTCTGATCGTTGATAAATGGTAAAAATGAGTGTTCCTTTCTCCTTCAGTCAGCCATTTGAGTTGGGATCTTTGATGCAAATAGAATTCCTCTTGAACAAGAATGTCATCTAATTCATCATTGAGGGTGGAGTGAAGATTGGACAGGTACATGGACGGTGCCATTTCCAACCCTTTCTCAACTCCTTGCATCCTAGCCATACAGTTCTTTTTTTTGGTGAAGATATTTCCAAACACAAAACGATTCCAAGTATTTACAATAGTGGCAAATTTTTTAGACATTTCGAATAATCCTAAGTTCTCGTCCCAGACTTCAGTGACAAAGTCCTCAAAAGAGTTGTGCTCCAACCAAACTCTCTGGAAGAAGAAAGCTGCATTTCTTTTTTGTTTCTCAATTTGAAAGTCGTATCTAGCATAATTGGGTTGTGGTCTGAATGTTCTCTGGGTAGGTGCTTAATCAGAGCGTGTTCAAACTTTTCCACCCAGGCAGAATTACACCATCCTTGGTCAAGCCTCTGCTAATCTTCCGGCGACCATACATGCCCCCATCCATGTGTATCTGGGGACCCTGAAACGGAATCTCCAATAATTCACAAATCTGGACCATAGACCACATTTTTCCTCTATTAAATCCCCCTCCAGGCCTACCACCCTGTTTGTCTCTCTGATAAATCACTTGATTGAAGTCTCCCACAAGACACCAAGGCTTTCTGAGAACACCGTGAATCCTAGCTAGATACTCCCAAAATTCATTTCGTGCAGAAGCAATGGGAGAGGCATAAACCATGGTAATAATCCAATCTATATCTCCCTCCTTCAAGACTGCCATAGAGAGTGATTGATTAGAGTAGCATATATGTTGCAACGGCACCTCTTCATTGGTCCTAAACACCAGATACCCCCTGCATACCCTCTAGCCTCGACCACAAACAAATCTGTGAAATAAGTTTTATTTAGGATTTCTTCAGCTTTTTGACTAGTACCTCTGGTTTCCATAAGACATAAAATGTCAGGTTTGCAAGTTACCAAAATAGATTTAAGATGTCTAAAAACCTCATTCGACAAGGCACCCCTGCTATTCCAAACTAGAATCTTCATTGAGAAGGGATTGTGTGGAGGGAGGGTGAAGTAAGGTCATTCCTTACTTCCACTTCATAAAGAGGATTTACACCAAATTCTAGTCCCTCTCCATCAAGAGAGGTCTTGTTTGTGTTGGGTGGATGTAATGAAGATTGGTCTCCACCATGAAGAGATTGATTTGGGGTAGCTCGATTCAGGATTTTTATTTGGCCCCCTTGCATATTCGGATTTGTATGTTTTCGTGTTTCATTAGAGACATCCGAAAGAGTTGACCTCGTTATACTCTTCTGCTTGGAATTAGATGATCTTTTCATTTGCTGACCTTGCATTCTCAAGTCCGAGCTCTGTCCCTTTCCTTTACTCGTCTCCAAGATATTCTTAGAAACTCTGCTGCCTCTTTTTTTCGGCCCCTGCTTGTTAAAGCTAACCCCCTTTACGGCTTTTTTATGAGCATCAGCTCGTTGAGAAGTAGCCTTGTGCACTTCTTTAACATTAACCTATCCCCCATGAGAGGCTACAAGTGAAACCTCATTTCGTAATTCCCTGACCACATTAGGTATCTCCCCTATTTCTTCCTCCTGGTGAATAAGAGCTTCGAATCTGGAACCACTTGTACCTGCTTCAAATTGTGCCTGAGTTCCTTTTTTAGCTTCGACCATGCGGTCCGGTTGGACCATATCTAGGTTCGAGTCATCTTTGAACGTTTCAACTGCCTGTTCAGTCATATTCTTTGGACTTTTCTTCCAATTTCGTCTCCTAGCAGCTATCATCCAAGGACCATAGGGGTTGTCAAGAGTAGGGCCCTTAGGTTCTTGAATTTTCTGTTTTTGTTTATCCACAGCTAAAGGTTCAGCGTTTAAATTATCCTCCACAAGAAGAGAAGGGCAAGCGTCCTTGTTATGTCCAAATTTACCACAGCAGTAGCAAATCTGCAGCAATCCTTCGTGTTCGATTTTGTATCGTCTTCCATTGATAACAACCGAAGATTTATGTCTCTTATCTAAATCAATTTCAACACAAACTCTTGCAAATCGTCCTATTTCATTAAATGCTGTTTTGGGGTCAATTTTGATAGCTTTTCCAACCAAATTGCCCAATCTCATGAGTAATTTTTCCTTAAACATTTCAAGCGAGAGACCCGAAAATCTTACCCAAGCCAAAGTTGTGGTAATGCTCTCGTCTCCGGCTGGAAGAAAGGTTTCCACTTTCGGACTGCCAAATAATGTCCCATGATAACCCACGGTCCTTCTTCCAGAGCAATTTCATAGTCCTCTTTTCTGGTGAATCGGACTACATAAAAACCATTTTCAAGGTCCGTAATCTCCAATCTCCCCGATGTTTCCATAGGTCCGATAACCGTTTGCAGAGAAAATTGTATGTGATTGATTTACCAAGATGTTTAATTATGAGAGCCTTCCTCCATGGTCTCCATAGATCATAACACTCTTCTAGAGTGATAATTAGCTCATCTTCATCCTTTTCGGGCCCAACAAAATGATCAATGACATCTTTGAATTCCGCCAATTCGCCATCATCTTCATCTTCTCCAGTATAGATGTTGGTTTCGGCATATCTGCCCGTCACAACATCGGCTCCGCTAGCAGCTTGCCAAACTGATTTGTTTTTCTGAGCTTGGTCCTCTTTATGACGATCCACGCTGCGTCGAAGGAGGTATGCTTCCTCCTGACTATGATCGACGGTCATATGACTGGTCATCGTGGGGAAATTTTGGATTTGGCGGGGGCGGCGGCGGCGGCTAGGATTTCATTGTTGATGTCAAATCATTAACTTATTTCTTTAATAGGTGTGATTTTCGCAAACTCTTCACTAGAGTAGAATTTGTGTTATAAGAGTACTAGATTAATATATGTCTTATAATTCGATAGGTTATGGTCGTAAGTTGATTTATCAAATAGACATGTTCGTAGCATAATCAAACGTTTGTAAGTCAATTTGTTTAGAAAACGAGGTTATAATCTAATTCAAGTTCAATTCATTAAGTTATAAACGAACAATGACGAACACTAACGAGTCGAACACGAATTTAGTTCTCTCTTCCATGATGGCATCATTGTAATATAAGAGAAACATATAAAGAACATTTTTTTTTCTTTTTGACTAATTGTTCTAAGTACTGTAGTATTTTGTTGCGATGTTTCAGGTAACATAGGCTAACAACCCAAAGCAACAATCTTTTCCGCTTTGTGTTTGGTGTGTTTCTGACGCATTTTTATCAGAATACGATGAAGATGAACTCTGAATCCGATGCAGTTTTCCCTATATATTTAGTTGAGCAAAGCTTCAATTGGGAATTTATAATTAATTTCTTCAGCGCATTAAGGGGAAATCTTGTCGCCGTTTTGGAATCTTCAGAGGTATAGCTCCCAAAACATAATGATCCAAATGTTGGTTTCCCATTAACACCTGGAATTTTTTCTACTTTATTACTAACAGAAGGCTACGTAACGTACTAGTACTTTTGGGAAGTCAGGGAGTCACTGACTATAAAGGAGAACGGGAGCCGGACGGCTTAGCTCCGCCTCCGGTGATATGGGTTTTCATCGACGCCGTCATCATCAAACTCACCACCGCCATCGGTTTTGTATCCGGGCTGTTTCCGCCATTTTTGTTGCTCTCCTGTTTCTGTACATTTTTATCTCGATGCTCGCCCCCTCTCCAAATGATCATTTCAGCCGTCGTATACATGATCCATCGGTATTCTTCTAGCTTTTCTGTTCAAATTCGGTTATGAATATGTGGGTGCAGCTTTCTTTTGGCGTTAATTTGTTTGTATAGCTCTGTTTTGTGCTGTAAGATGCTTTTTGTATTTTTTTTTCTTCAGGGTGATAAAGGCATCAGTCATGGAATCAAAGTCCCAAATTTTGTTGTCTCGGTAATGTACTCTTTTAAATCAGAAATTTCATTTATCTTTTGCCTAAAACAAAAAGAAAATTGTTGCATTGGCTTGGGGCATCCTATCATGAATGTGATATCTTTATCTAGACGGATGGTGGAGCTTATAAGCATGACATTTGGACTTCAAGAAATTCACAGTTCTATTATGGATGCAGTGATCCTGGCCGTAAATATCTAAGTGAGTCTCTTGATCTACCATTGACAATTCGACATAGCATTCGTCATTCATTTAAATGTCGAGCTTATAACATTTGTTGCTATCTTAAGATAATAGTTAGCAGTAGAAGCCTTAGAACAGCGCATTGTTAGTATATGTTGGCTTCCTATAAAAATACTTTTTTTTTTTTGCGAGCTCCTATAAAAATACTTGATTGTGGATTTCATCTAGAAGACTAGTATAAGGATGAAAAACAGAAAATTTGTGCCTTTTCTACTTGATTTTGTTTATCAGATCCATTTTTTTTAGGATAGCCTTATGGACTGTTTTTTGGTTATTGCTAATGCAGAAGCAGCATCTGTCATACTTCCTGATAGGTATTTGTTGATTGCCACCAGTGGAGGGCTTAATCAACAGAGAACTGGGGTAATCTTTGGTTATATTTTTCATTGTACATGCACATAGTGTATGAGAGCTCAAAGTCTACTAACTTTATGTTACTTTTACTCAAGTAGGTAATTGATGCTGTTGCTGCTGCTCGTATTTTGAATGCTACTCTTGTTGTTCCAAAGATGGATACAAAGTCATTCTGGAAAGATTCAAGGTTATTTTGTGGATTATCCTTCTTGTCCGTTTTGATGCAAACATTCTGCTAAAATTGGGAAAAAGAAACATATTCTTTAAGCACTTCCATAGGAAAATGACGATTGGTCTCTCTGTTCTTGCAGCAACTTTTCAGATATATTTGATGTTGATTGGTTCATATCACATTTAGCAAATGATGTTAAAATCATTAAGGAGCTCCCACTGAGGAGAGGACAGACATGGTCTCCTCATACCACGCGTGTCCCTAGAAAGTGCAATGAGAAGTGCTATACAACTCGTGTTTTACCTTTGCTGTTACAAAAACAGGTGAGCTTTTAAGGCGGGGCTTGAATTTACCTTGGGCATACCTTTGAATGGAATCTCCATTACCATTTTCCACCTTCTGTTAATTCATTCAGAGTTATTTGATTCTATAAAGTTTGGAGAAAGTTAACGTCTGGTGGCTTTTTGCGGCTTCGTATTGATCATCTGTGTAGCTGTGAGGATAAACTGCAAGCTGAACAGCTTTTGTTGGAGTACCCTTTTGGCTGCATTTACCTTTTGATTTTAAGTTTTCTACTCTTTCTTGCTGTAATTTTCTCTGTTGAGCATGCCAACTTCTTTAGCCTTGTGAAGTTGTAATGCAAGGCAAGGAAGCCATTTGATGTGAAGCTGTCTGCCTTTATCCTATTTTAATGATTTGGGTTTACGATGTTCAATTTGTTTATTTTTCCTTGCTTGGACCCTTGTTTGATGCACTACAAGTCATGAGTTTTTAAGTGTCATTTAACAGGCTGTCCAGCTCAACAAATTTGACTACCGGCTATCAAACAGGCTGGCAACAGAATACCAAAAACTTAGATGTAGAGTCAATTATCATGCTTTGAAGTTCACCGACACCATTGTCAGAACGGGTCAGATGCTTGTTCAGCGAATGCGAAAGAAGAGCAAGCACTATATAGCTCTTCATCTAAGGTAATTTGGATGCTGTGTTATGTCGACTAAGTTTCATTGTAGTTGATGGATAACTTGTGGCACTTTGAGTTCAGACGAAAATCTTGGCTTTTGAACTGTTTTACACAGAAAACATCAGTTTTCGTCTGCACACATTGTTTCTTGATCTATTGCAGAAACCGGGGTCTAAGAGTGGATTGGAAACATTTTATTGATGCAATCCTCGTTAATCTAGAGAAGAAGCATAATAATTTCATTTTTTTTTCTTTTTTCTCCACAGATTTGAACCCGATATGCTTGCCTTTTCTGGTTGCTACTATGGAGGAGGAGACAAGGAGAGGCAGGAGCTTGCTAAAATACGGAAGAGGTGGAAGACTTTACATGTGAGATTCGAAAGTGTATACGTGTCATTTCTGCCCCATCTTGTTGTCATAAGCAAAACCTCAATAGTTTGTTGCATGACTCGATTCTTTTGGTGTGGGTATATATCCCGTATAATCAGTTGATTGAAAGTTGAAGGGCGGTTGATATTGTTTACTTGATTCATTTTAGGGCCATTATTATCATTCATTTTGCATTTAACTTTCATGGGTAGAAATGTCTTTTTGTTGGGTTGGAGTGGATTCAAGACTCCTAAAAGGGCGCGTTTTCAAACGTTTTTATGCAGATCAGGGACCCAGAGAAGGGTAGGAGGCAAGGAAGGTGTCCTCTCACCCCTGAAGAAGTTGGCTTGATGCTTAGGGCTCTTGGGTACGGTAAGGATGTTCATATCTACGTGGCATCTGGAGAAGTATATGGAGGTGAAAAGACTCTTGCTCCTTTGAAGGCACTTTTTCCAAATTTCTATTCAAAAGAGACTCTTGCCAGCAACAAGGAATTAAACCCATTTTCAGCGTATTCTTCGCGAATGGCTGCTTTAGATTTTATTGTCTGTGATGAAAGTGATGTTTTTGTAACCAACAACAACGGTAATATGGCTAAAATACTAGCCGGGCGTCGGTAAGTCTTCTTGCATGAAAATTCTAGCACAAAGAGTATCTATTAGAGAGGGGCCTATAGACGAGCGCCACATGGCGCTCATCTAATGGTCTGATCCAATAGGGAGTCGTTGTGTTAGAATTACCCTTGATGATGCTGCTTGGAATTAAGAACCGTCCAGTATGCTAATATGCTTAGTTTTCTCGCTTCCAGGAGGTATTTTGGACATAAACCTACAATTCGTCCCAACGCTAAGAAGCTGTATCGAGTGTTGTTGAACCGAGACAACATGACGTGGGAAGAATTTGAATCTAGGGTTCGTAAATTCCAACGTGGATTCATCGGGGAGCCACAAGAAGTGAGGCCCGGAAGGGGGGAGTTCCATGAAAACCCAGCTGCATGCATTTGTGAAGATCCTAATGCAAAAACAAAGAAGTTAGAGTCAACTCCAAGAAAAGTTGGCAAAGAAAAAGTGGCTGATATTAAGCAAACTACGGATGCAGATGATAACAATGATGATGGCGATGATGATGATCAAAGTATGGAAGATGATGAGATGGAATGGACCGAGCACGAGGACAATGGCGAGTTAAACGACGTTCACAGCATAATGTTGGCAAATAGAACAGGTTCTGATTATGATGGTGGTCTAGCTTCTGAAGAACCTGAGTTGGATCTGATGCTTTCTGATTAGATGAACAAGTTCGATTCAACTCGTTTGAAGGTAGCACAAGTGTAAAAATACAGAGAGCCTCACCTTAGCTGTGGGATTTTAGCCTAGGTATAGGATGATAGATTTAGTCACAGTAATTAAAGGCTTGGTTCATAGCCAATGTGTTTTTTTTTTCTTTCCACAAGTTATAAATATTCCTGTAAGTTTGTATGGAGGATTGATAAATTGATATGAAATAATTTTATTTATTTATTTTTAACAGAAGGGGGTCCATGGCCCCAAACAAGACAAAAACTAATTTTTGAAGACGTAAATATCTTAGGTCTAAGAGGTCCTAGGTTCGAGTCTCATTTGAGACAAGTGAGTCTGACCCTCTGATCCTAGAGCCCCTCCTTAACCGTTTTGAGCAAGCCTCGTTTGGTCATGAAACCTCAACATAACAGTTTGGGTGAGCCTCGTTGCAACCTGGTTTCTTTATCTGAATTCAGTGAAGTTCTTGTGTGGTGAGGGAATTTGAGGTGAAATGATGGGTGAAACGATCAGAATCACACAATTTAAATACAGAATGAGAGTGTGTGGTGTGTGATGTCGCGCTACACCGCGTGTTCTCCACACCGCACACCGCGTGTGGACCACACAATAACCTCCCCTGAATTCATGGTGGATCGTGATCTTCTCTTTCAATTAATTCCATGCAATCTTGTTTCAATTTAAGTCCATGTAATCTTACCTTACCCAATCTCTTCCAATTAAGTCCATGCATTCAATATACTTAAGATCAACCTTTTTTCATTCAAAATTTGCTTTAAAAAGCTCAAGTTCGACTTGTTTAACTCACACCGATGAATATTGATATCTTACTTTGTCTCGGTTGGTGTATCAAACAAATTAGAATTGCCGCTGATCCCACATTAGTAATACATCTTATTTCATTTTGGTGTAAAATTAGTTATACAGTCCATTTTTTTTTTTTTTTTTTTTTTTGTTAAAAACATAAATATTATTAATCAAGCGTATATGAACTAGCTCGTATTATTGTTTATGTGAAACGAGTCTAATATGATAACGCGAATCACACACGAGCTTGATTACAAATAACTCGATTCACTAACTTCACTATTCCACCACCCCATTGTAGAATGTAGAGTATGTATGTGGAATGTTTTTTTTTTTTCTCGTTTGGCTTGCTAATAAACACGCTCATAGACTCATTTAACTACTCCTCCTAGTCTTCTCATATTACTACTAGTACTAATCTTCTTCGTCGTGATCATCGTCTTATTTACTTAAAATCAACCCCTCAAGGTCTCAACCACCCAATAAAATCCCGTGGAAGGTGAACCAAATTCGTAGATAATCGCCCAAATAAACTGATTCTATACTTCTCACTTGAACTTCCATACATAAAGTCGCAAAAAGTTTGATTCTTGTTACGCCTCCAAGTGCCTTGCCTCCTCACTTTTTGTTTGCTTCTGCAGATTTTTTTTTGCAGGATTTTGGATCTCTGTGTTTGTTTGCTTATTACAATTTCCTCAAGTAAGAGTATTTTCAAGACACTAACGACGGTGAAGGAAAAATAAAAACAGTTTAAAAAGCCGATGAGATGAAAAATCCTACAAAATTGCTTATGCGATTGCCTGAGAAGGTGTCAGATCTTAATTGGAGGCTCCTTTTGTTTATACTCCCTCCTCTCTGTCTTCTTTTGTATGTATCTATCTCCTCCGTTTCCTCCGCCACCACTTTCAGTTCGGTTCTCCGTCCTTTTTCCACTTTTACCCCTTTTAGATCGATTTTCCTTAGGAATAGTTCAGGACAGATTGTTCATCCATTATCTAGTGCTGAATCGGAGAGGAAGGCTGAGTTGGAAAGGTCTAGAATTGCGGTTTGTTTAGTAGGTGGAGCACGGCGGTTTGAGCTTACCGGACCTTCAATACTGCAAAATATACTAGAGGTTTATCCGAATGCTGATGTTTTTGTTCATAGTCCATTGGATTCTAACGCCTATAAGCTGTCGTTGCTGAAGGATGCCCCGAGGATCGCTGCTGTTAAGATATTTGAGCCGGAACCGATTCCGGTGACCGAGTCACGACTCCGAGTGCTCAAGGCTGGCACCTCGCCCAATGGCGTACAGGTAAAGAGCTGCCTACTCCTTTTGTTTCTTTCTTTGTTTCTATATTCTTGTTTTTAGCTGGAAATATGCTTTTATGGTTATTTAGTTAATTAGTTCTCAGTGCAAAACATCAGTTTTATTAGATTAGAATTAAAAAAAAGTAAAATATCAGTTTTAGGTAAACCTAACACCTAACTCAGGGAATCAGATTGTACCCTGTTGGTTTGATATACCGAACTAGACGAATTATCTCGTAGTGTGATCACGGGGGGAAGGTTGGAGCAAAGAATTTATACTCATGCAAAGCTAGAGGGCTTTGTCCGAATGTCCGGATGGCTGGATTAGGATGAATCGGTGATTTGGACTCACTTATGTAGGTTTTTTTTTTTTGGTATAAAAGAAAGTTCGAGTTGGTTTAGCCCCTTGATCTTGTGTATGCCACCGTTTTTTCATCACGGGGTGGATGTAAAGAACTGCAGGAATTGGTATCGTATTCCCCTATCGTGTCTGAAGGCCGTAATGTTATACCTCATGATTCTATATTGTAGATATAAGTATATGATACACAGTGAGGATACTCGGACATTGGATACGAGCTGTTATGTTATTAGTAGCAGCTTGATGGTTGGATTCTTAAGTGAATATACACCTAGGAAAATTAGGGGTGATAAACATTTGTGGATGCTATTGAAGCAGATACTTGTGTTTGTTGCCATGGACGAACTCTACGATGTCGTAAAACAAGCAAAAAAACGATGTTGTTGCGCAACGGACATGCTGAAATTAATGGTGGAAAAGAGTCTTCCAGTAGCTGAAGGTTTTTGATATTTTTCGTCATTCTGTATATGAGCTAGAAGTTGATTTGTCACCAATAAATTGCTAGTGAAAGTTGTGTTTCTTTTTATTCTGGTCAAATTATAAGAACAAATTACAACTCACAGCTCCAAAAAATGGAAAATGTCCTTACTGTAACGGTGATTCTTAACTTTATTTTATTGGGGACGGGGATAGGGATTCAAACTGTGGTTGATACCAGGAGCTCAATATAGTATGCTTTAAGAGTGCATGTAGTATGTTTAAATGTCATGGCCTTTCTAGAACCCTTGTGGGACATGTATTTTTATATTGCAATTGCAATACTAGTAGTAAACACCAATTTTATATTCATCAGTTGAGTCAAGGACAAGGGTATTTCACAAATCACAACAAAGCAGTATAGTATATAATGGTTGTTTTCACTCTTTAGTATTTCATTGACCCGACACAAGTCTTCATTCCCCATGTGCATATATGATATATAGCAGCAAACCCAACACTATTATACTATTACTTTTGACAGCTGCTTATAATATTAATGATAATTCTGCAGTTTTTTTTAACATATTATTATCACTGTGAGGTCATATAAACATTTTTATTGTTTCATAATATAATTGTTTTTAGAATATCGATAGAGCATTTATATTGAGCTCGACACCCCCCCCCCCCCCCCTTTTTTTTTTTCTTCTTCTTTGTAGGGATTGCTTCAATATTTTAACCTCGTGGAAGGATGCCTCGACCTCATTTATGATCACCAACGAGCTAAAAACTTCACTTATGATTGGATTATACGTACCCGGCTTGATGGTTATTGGTCCGGCCCATTAGGACCATATAGCTTTGTTGCAGGCCGTTATGTGGTTCCATCCGGCTCATCCTTCGGTGGATTAAACGACCGGTTAGGGATTGGTGACCTCAACGCTTCTGTAGTAGCTCTCTCTAGGCTCTCCCTTCTTCCCGTGCTTGACTCAGCTGGGTTTCAGCAACTTAACTCCGAGGCTGCGTTCAAGGCCCAACTAACTACATGTGAAGTCCCATACGTAGAAGCAACCGGCTTACCGTTTTGTATTATGTCGGATCGTCAGTATGAATACCCTCCTGGCTACTTTGGTGTTCCGGTAGCGTCATTGTCTAGTCCAGGGCCACTTAATGGAGCCAAATGCAGGCCTTGTAAGCCCGTTTGTAGTGGGGAGTGTGTGGGCCGGATCATGATTGGACTGCAGAAAGGATGGAGCTGGACGGAGTGGTCCAATGATCGGCTCCGTCTTTGTGATGCCCATGATGCATGGGAAGACGGGTGGGAAGAAATATTTGACCAAGTGGCTGGCAAGAAACTAGCTGACGAGAGAAAAAGGATGAGAGGGTTGAAGATGGAGAATTGCTTGTTTGATTTGGAAAAGATGAGAAACCGGACGACGACGCATTGGGAAGCACCACCAACGGCTGAGATTTGCAGGCTCGGTTTGGAGTCTGCATAGCATAGAGGAAACTTTTCTGTAATGTATCGGTAAGCGGGTACTACGTTTTATGGATCATCTTTACCTCACCCGCATGCGGATACATTACAAACAAATATCCTATAGCCCCTATTTTTTCGTGTGTCTGGGCCGGGGATGTATATAATGTTTCTTTTGACCCTAAATTTTCAGTCGGGAATGTTCCAATCCAACAACATATATACATATATACACACACGTGTAAAAATAGGGAGAGCCTCTGACCTTAGTATTTGTAAGCTTTTGGTTCATAGCAGCAAAATGTTTTGAATAACTAGGCTCATACAGTGTCATCAACGACTCCAGATAGATACGTTTTTGGTTCCCATATCCCAATTACAAGCAAACACTGTCAAATGAGCAAGCATATAGATCGTTCCAGTCGGTGTTGGAGTGTGACGGATCTGGCGGGTGGCTGCTTCGGATTTATTTTATTTTTCTTTTGTTGTAGTACTTTGTTTTTGTTGTTGTTGTTGTTGTTTGTGTTTCCTGGGAATAAAAAGAAAAAAGAAAGTATTCTGGTTTAAATGTTTGCTTGAAGGGGAAAAACACAATTTTGGTCTCCTAACTTTTTTACTTGTATTAAATATATCTTCTAACTTTTGAAATGACAGTAAACATTCCCTAACTATTCTTTCTGTTATGATTTAGGTCCCAGATAACTGTTTGACGACCATTTCCTAACGTTTGACCGCGAAATCAACTCCAAATACCAAATTACCTGCCACGTATTTTTCTTTTCATTTTTTAAGACGTCCACGTAATTCAATAGAACGGCAATTCAATATATTGAAGTCCCTGAAAAGTAAAAACCTATATTCATCCCCCTCCATCGAAAATTACTGCAAAAATAAAACTAAAAAAAATTCAACAAGCTGCTGCTTCTTATTTCTTCTTATGTCTTCTTTTAAATTCTTCATATCTTCTGCATAATTTCAATGTCTTCACCTAATGAGCTTGATTTAACCATTCAACCAAACCCTGCAGATCATTAAAAAAAAAAAAAAACCCCACAACCCTGTTTTTCACTGTATTTTTCAGAGAATCTACACATGAAGAACATATTTTTCAACAAAAGGATGTTACTCACCGTATATAGGACGGGGTTGGTCGGATAACCGTGGAGCCATTGATTTCCTCCTTGTCTCACTCGATCAAGCAACAAAATACCACCCGCGACCAATCTTTTTACATTGTGCACAATTCTTTCATGGTTTGAAACAGAACGATGAAAGATCGAAATTAGGGAACTGAATTTTTCTGGAAAAGATTTTGGGGTTAATGGCGATGGATTTTTCTAGAAAGTTTTTGGGGAAATGAATGGGTGCGGTGTGATTGTGTTTTGACTAGTGATACTACTTTCCGTGCAAAACACGAAATGCCCACTACAGAATGTGTATTATTAATAGATGATTCGAGCATTGGGCTAACACATAAGAGAATAAGTAGAGAAAAAACAACACACAATATTACATACATAATTGCATAGATTAATTAGGCTCGCTAGCTACCATATCAATGAAATGACATATTTTACAAAAACACACAAAATACTGCAGGCGTAGTTTTGAGGGTTTGATAACAAAACAAGCAAGTTTTTTAATCATGGAGACCCAAAGGTATGTATATTATTGAACCATTACGTACTATATGGTGTTGGCACTAATGGTTATAATATACCAACCGGACTATTAAGCAAAATAGGATACAAAACAACATTAATCACAAATCATATATGACAAAACTTGAGTTAGTTAGGCTTCTCTTCTCTCTTATTCTTGCTTTTCTTTATTGGAGTTTCACCAACAGAATTGCAAGCACCATGCTCTTCACTTGGTGGAATGGCTACACTACTTGCATAATCATCAATTTCCTTGGCTGGATTCTCCCCAAACAGCAAGGTCCTATTATGACCGGAGGCTGCAGGCCAAGCATTGTCTTCTCAGTAGATTCGTCCTCGATTTCCTGAAGGATTTCTTTTATTCTTGGGCTAAAATGCTGCTTGTTCCAACACCTGAACCAGCCAACTGAGATGGAGCACCAGTCTCAATGAATGCACCAACTGTAGCTTGCCTTGCTTAAATGACTTCTTCTTCGGTGTAAAGCTTTAGTATTAGATGTTTCCTCACAGTATTGCCACGAAATTACGATGTCAAAGTATTTGACAAAGCAAAACACTTATTTCTTGTGTACGAGAGTTTCAATCAGTTGGGTCAATGAAGCACCTTGGAAAAAAATTGTCATAAAAGAGTTAAATCTTTTTCTTCCGTAAAGACTCAAAGCGGCCATCAAAACTTCATTAACATGATGGACAGATAATTTGTGCATATAAAAAGGAAGAATACTAAAAAAATAAGAAAACAACAACTCAATACTTTTTTTTATGCACCACATTAAGTGTTTAACATTACAAGTTTGTTTGTTCTTGGTGAATAACCAGTATATAGTCACATAAATACCTCGTCTTCTGCTGCTTTGATCTGGACCGCATTAAAATTCATAATCTTTTCAACATCCAGTGAGAATAACGTAGCACCAAGTGTTCCGGTTGTGTCGTTCAAGAAAACCTCCATGTGGCAGCTTCATCCAACAAAATAAAAAAACCAAAAAAAAAACATTAGTAGTTTCAAACTAATTACTATAAAGGTGAGTAAATTATTGACAACACAAATTTACGTCTTTACCGCGGTATAACATCTTTCTCTTCATCACAAGAGTTGCGGTAGAGACTCTCACTAATCATTGCTGTAATTGATTTCTTATAACCACCACTGCACCACAAGTATTGTACCACAATGATTCATGCGTTGGCATTAGCTCTATCTTTGCACAAACCCAAGCAAGCTTTTAACTCCGTACACGAAGAGAAACAAAATTAATGACAATGCACGTTGATCCGAACACGCATATCATAAGTTAAAAGTTGCATACCACATCAATAAAGCAATCACATTGCCTACGGGGACAATGTCGCCTTCATCAACGGTGGTGGCAGCAAGAAATCGGTATTCTTATAAGCCTTGGACTGAATCAATTGTGCAATTTATTTTTCATTTTTAGTATACCTGCAACAGGTTCAGACCGAGAATAAACTACAACATCAAGAACTATGTTCATGATGACATGAGTGCAGCCCAAAAAATTTGAATTTAAGTAGAGCTTGATTTTCTGGCAAATACGGATTCACCATTAGGTAGCCATTCCAACTTGTCGTCACCGATAGTGCTAAAAACAAGTGTAAAAGACTGTTATTTTTTTTTATTTACTCCCCTTTTCAAAGTATAGCTTACACTGTAAGAAGTACGGAAGGAACACTGTACACCAATTGTCGTTATGAGTAGTCACTTTCATGTTCAGCCCAATAATTATTGTGGGCTCAGGATACTTTGAAAAAACCTTAACTGCATCATTGTCCAACCAATCACTCCATAACCTCATTATCATTGGTATTTTCTTGTAACAGTGCAAAAACAAACATTAAAAAAACGTTGAATTTTTGTTCGAGCTATTTATTTCGTAAAAAAATTATAAAACTTACTTTTCATCAATGACACATAATCTCTTGTTGCTGACTCTCCAGATCCTATAATGTGAACTACCATCTCTCCTAAAAGCTTAAGCTAATAGGAAGATAGATAATGTGAACTACCATCTCTCCTAAAAGCTTAAGGAGATAGGGAGATAGATAATTAACATTATATATAGATAATTAACATTATATATCTAATACGCCCCCTCAAGTGTGGGCCTATAAGAGGGGAGAGAAGCCCAACACTTGAATTGTTTTTTTTTTGGGAAGTGGGCCTTTAAGAAGAGAGAGGCCCAACACTTGGTTTTTTTTTGTGTGTTTTAATTGTGCTGGAATCGGGGTTTGAACTCAGGACCTTCCGCTCCGATACCATGTGAACTACCATCTCTCCTAAAAGCTTAAGCTGATAGGGAGATAGATAATTAACATTATATATCTAATATATAACAACATGTAAATGAATAACCAATGCCTTAAATGTTGTATGTGTAAGAAAGAAGATGAAGCATTAGTGTCACTATGACATTCAACACCAGATATATTTTATATTAAGTAAGAACAAACCAGAAACCTTGATTACATGTTCATGTAGATAATTTGCACACTGCCTAACATTGATAGTCTTATACATTCCGTATTATGTTGGCAATACATTGATAGTCATTATACACACGTGTTATGTTGGCAACACTGCCTAACATTTACACTAATTAATCAAACGACTGTTTGTTGAAACAAAAAGTGTAATACTTATCATACATACGTAGTCAGAATTTTTTTGATGAATTATGTTATATGTTGGCAAAAAACACAAACAAGGAAAACATATAACACAAAATGTATATCTCCACAGCAGATGAGCAACGAAAAATTTTAGTTTCGTGAGCAAACTTTTTGGTGCAACAATAAGGACAATTAGCGGTTGGTTCCAACACATTACTTTTTTCTACAACTACTGTAAGCAACTCACTGTATTTATTATTCATTGATGTAGTTAGAGAGGTTGAAAGTGTTGCAGAAGCAGACTCGGATTTGAAGCTATTGGGGTTGAAGTAAAGCGTTTTTCTTTCCACTCTCAATGTTTTCATCACACAAAGACACTGTACCAGAATCTGGACATGCTATTGATGATCTATTTCCTACATGAACAAGAAATTGTTGGTTTGACGAGGGAGTACATAGCTGTGCATTGGAAGAAATGTCTACATAGTTGTGTGAATGGTCTAATGGGCTAGCAGGTCTATTCACAGTAATGATTCCATTCAATGGAACAAACAACCTAAGGTCTGATTGTAAAGAATTTATTGGATGGACCTCAGTTGTATTAGACTTGAGAATACTGGATTAACGAGTGTAAGCAACGAGGTTACAAATATAATCCCCAGTCAATTGATCATACTTTCTTTTTTTATTAGTAAGTAGGCTTGGATGTTTTAAACATACTTTTGTTTTGCGTTTTTTAGCCTTCCAGCTAAGGATTGAATTATGCCTATATGCCTTAGAAGGGAATATATACTTTTCATGACCCGCCGCGGACTGAATCAAAGAACCTGCTTTACCCATACAACAAGTACTGTATCTTTCAATACTACTTGAAATGAAAACACGATGCATAAAGAAAAAAAACAAACACAACACTTGCACAAATAAGGAGTAGGTGTACCAACACAAACAACGAACAATGCCTAACAACTGAAGCAATTTGGTAGCTTAGCTAATAAGAGGTTAATATATCAACGCATTACCTATGAAGCAGCCATACTCATTAGATTTACGGTACAAAGTCCACTGTCCTAGCTTGCAGGAATCCAATAGATGCAAATAAAACACAGTAAAGGTAATTAAAAAAATACACAAAGGCATAGGTGATAGCTACAACCAAAGCCTCAAAAGGGTGTCAAAACGCAACTTAACATGGGAAGGAACAGGTAGAACTACACATCTGAGTTTTTTTTCCAGCTAAACAACAAAAATGGTTAGAACTCTTGTACATTCTGAACATCAGATTTGCAAAGAAGAAAATCAAGCTAGAACCACATAACGAAGTTCGAATATTTGAATATCTTAACACTTGAGCATTATACCCAAGTAACTACTCGTGACCACCCTAACTTACAATCTATTAAGAAAAACACCACAACTAACTCTAAGAAGAAGAATGCAAAGCTTGACCCCAAAGTTGAGGCCTTTAAAAAGGAGAACAAAGCCCTGAATAAATAGTTATCCAAGATTAGAAAAAGTCCCCAGTGCATGTATGTGAACCTATAAAATGAGAATGGAGGTTGAAGACTTCAAAGAAGCTCTAAACCTCAGAAGTACATGTTTTGCTATGTATTACAAATCCAGAATTTAATAAATGGCAAGAATGCAACATTAATTTAACACCTTAAACATGCAAAAACTACAAATTAGTGTTACATAGGTAAAGTTCATGCACCATTTAAAGAAATTTCCCAACAGAAACAACACAAGGCAGCAGATGTAACTGCTAAAAGCCTTCTTAACATCAAGCCATCATCTTTAAAACTATAGAAAACACACCTGCAAGGCAGTAATAAATGTTAAAAGCCAAGAATAATACCTTTAGATGATGAAGGAGTAAATAGGTTTCTGAAAGAGAGTTATTGTTGTGGGTATTTCTTGGGTATATTCTCTGCAAGAAATCAGCAATGGTTAGTTTTGTAGCTAGGTGTTTAGACAATAAAGAGAATATAAAGAACTCAAACACAAGAGTGATTTTTCATATTATCCAACATATCCTAGACTTACCTGGTAATTAGGCCTTGAAAACTGGGATTCAAACCGAAATTTCCATATATCCATTGTGTAATTTCGATTTTGTACATAGATAAATGAATCTTCTTTGATTGATGTTGTCTTCAGATTACCCCTCACCAATAAAGCAAATTCATTCTATTACCCATCATATTTAGCTTCGGACCAGCATCATCGATGGTGCAAGGTGGATTTTTTCCTTCATGATGTGAGAACCTAGAGGATAGGTAAGAGTTGAATAGAATTTGAAGGTAGGTGGACGGTGGAATGGAAAGGACGAAGCTTCCTGATAAGCTCCATATTATTAAAGAAAAAAAAAGGATGTATTATTTTTATATGATTAAATATACGTTATATTATTATGTTTTATCAACGAATTCTATATAAAATATATGAAATTATGGTATAAATAGTATGAAATATTAATCTTTATAATTTAGAGTAGTTAGTAGTAATAATAGTAATAAAAAGTTGTAATTTTGTACCGATTTTAGTAAATCGGAGTGTCGTGTCAGATTTACGTGGGTATTTGTGGTATTTTATTGCAGATTTATAACCCGAGACCACGAGAATTGACATATTGAAGTATAATCATATCTCTGGAATGATTTAGAGAGTGCCACGAGCTTAAATGGTCAATTGAATAGCTTAAGTGGTCAAGTGGCCACTCAATCTGGTTAAGTGGTAATCGAGAAATGTCTTCGACAAACGAATGGCTCATCAAAACGATATTTTCGTAAAAGTGTTCTTCACGAAAGTTGTAGATTTTCCCGAAAGCTTTCCAATGCAATTTAAATTATGAAGATTGGAGGTCTACAACTTAAACAAAGTGATCAAGTGGCTAATCGATTTGGGTTAATAAAAATCCCGAAATAGCTTCGGAGGAACACGAGGTAATCAAGAAGGCGTTATCCGAAGAAGAGTCCTTCATGAAAGTTGTAGAGTTTCTCGAGACCTTAATTTTGGCATTTCGTTTGCAATTTTTGGAGGTCCGTAACTCGAGATATGAATTTTAGAAGTTTAATAATATAAATATCTCACCGCACATGCCGAGTGTATTCAGCATGGGAACATCATCATTATACCGGACCGATCCGGCTTGATCTCGGACCGGTCCGGCCCCTTCACCTTTGCCTATATAAGAAGATGCAGCAGCAACCGAATGGAGGGTACCAAAATATATATACACCATATCATATATATATTCTCCTCTCCTCTCTCTTTTCTTTTTATTTTTTAGTTGTAGTTGTAAATAAGGCCTTACGCCGTAATAATGTAATTTTAGTATCGTTATAATGCTCGGGAAAATCTCGGAAGTTCGGTTTTGCTGAAGAAGTTGTAATGTCCGGAAAATACGATTTCTGAATCAACTGCCGTATTCGGGTAACTTTTCTGAAGTATTTATGTTTATGTTGTTTATTTTCATTTTTTTAGTCGTTGTAATGTTTTAGGCTAAATATAATACTGGCCAAAGCTATGTAATCGGTTTTATTTCGATCTTTTCGTTAAAGAAATGTTGTTAAGTTAAAATGATTAAAATTGAGTTAATTGAATCTTTTTCTATTTTGATCGTATTCGTATTGACGTATTTAATCGATCTGAGGAATTCATAATCTAATTATGAATTGACGCCTCGTAGTTAGGATATGAGATAAAAGATAGAAAAACCGGAGGGTAAAATTGGCCGTGTGAACAACGTGATAACGGAATCCGATTTCCTACCCGGGGGTAGATTTGTTTTGGGAGAAATGAATCTTATTATAATTTGTACTCGAGATCGTAATAATGTTAAATCATCGCTTAATTGAAACTTAAACCGGAAAGTTGAATCGTCCGGCTTTGACAACCGGAGCCTTTTAAATAAAATTGACCGTTTGACGAACGGAATGACTCCTTTTTATCTAAAGGTAGATTTGTACTCGGGACCCGTTCGTAAAAACCGTAACAGCTTGTGGACCTTGGACCGATGCAATGGACATATGACAATTTCATACGCTCGTGTGAGGAGGAATTGTTTACCTCAGAGTGCACCGTTTCATTTACTCAATTGGACCTAAAATAAAAGGAGAGATCGAACACATTTCATTTAATCGAAAGATCGTATAAACCAATTATATAAGTTTTGGCCATTTCTCTAAAATTATCTCGTTTAATATTTTGGTATCTATATATACTTATATCTATATATATAAATTGCGGTTTATGCATCTATATATATTTATGTATTTATATATATCATGTTAGTATAGTTTTTAATTTTCGTATTTATTTTATGTTGACTAGAATAGTAGTGATCCGTATTATAAAATTGCGGTTTAGATCGAGTTAATAATGTACTCTTTTGGTGTTTAACCACACTTAGAAGAATTACCAAGTTCCCCGTGGATACGATACTCGACTCACCATACTAGCACTACAAACTTGACCCGATACACCGTCGGTTAAGGACCGGTATTAGCACTAGAAAAGGCCATGTCGTATTAATGCGCCGTTGCCGGGGAACGTCGCTAATTTCTTTTTTTGTGTCTATGGTTACTACTTGTATTAGCTCAAAATTCTCGAGAATAAGTCAACACTTTTCTTATCCCATTTCTATTTTATTTTTCGTTGGTTGTTACCTTATAGTAAGTTACCAATTTTTTTCTACTACTATCTATTTCGTGTTATTTTCTATTTTCGTTAGTTGATGACCGTAAGTGGTAAGGCCCCGCTCACTCCTTATAAGCCCGACATAAACACTTACGAAAGGCAAGCTTAAGAGTAGAGAGTAAACGAGGTCATACTAGTCGTGAAATCCCGACCAAGAATCATCTTCAAACAAAAATACGAGAATGGTCGAAATCTAATGATGAAACACCCGAACAAGGGCCGGAACATGCTCTAGGGCATGGACAAAACCCCGTTAACCCTAATAATAATAATAATAATAGAAATAATCGAATCGGAACCGTAATAATCGAATAACCCACCAAACCCGAGACCATCCGTGATCAAACCGTGAGAAGAAACCGTACTAATAATCCCATACTTTTACCTAATGAAGGAGCGAATAATTTCGAAATTAAATCTCATCTTTTTGGTTTAATTGACGCAAGAGCCCAATTCCTAGGAGAGGATGATGAAGATCCACATCATCATCTCTATCTTTTTGAAGAATTCGTGCAATACAAACCCAAAAGTCAAGGTGCTCATAAGAATTAACGAGGATGACTATGTTTCCTTTTTCTTTAAAAGGACGAGCCCGAGATTGGTTTATGTCTCTTCCACATCACTCACTTACTAGTTGGGAGGAGATTCAAACCGAATTTCGAAACAATATTTCACTCCCGGACGAAATTTGGAATTAAAAGTCGAGGTTGCTAACTTTAGACAAGGATCCGAAGAAACACTCGGGAATGCGTGGGAAAGGTTTAAAAACTCGTTAAGAGCTTGTCCCGATCATGGTTATTCCTTAGATATGCAAATTCAACTCTTCTCGTCGTAAATTGAGAAAAGATTCACGTGCGTATGTAGATCATGCATGTGGTGGTTCGTTAATGATGAGTGAAGCTCAAATAGTTTACGATGCTATAGAAAAGATTTCCAAAAATAACCGTAATGTGGGAAACCGGTTCTAGCACCGTAAAAGTAGCTTTTGCAGGAGAATGTACGTCTAATACGGAAGTTCTAGCACATTTAGAAAATTTGAGTAGGAAATTTGATGGTTTACAATGTAATAAGAACCTAAGTTCGTAAAATAGTACACCAACCGAATACTCAAATCAGATAATGTGTCATTAGTGATGAAGAACCAACAGATATTCAAGAGAGGAGGTGAGTTTTCTTCAAGAAAGATAGGAATTTGAACAATGCATACTCGAACTCGTTTAATGCTATTAAAGAGATCACCCTACTTATCGATGGTCCGAAAACCCTAGTAAGCAAGGACAACCGCCATATCCAAATCCCATATAGGAATAATCAAGTTTATCAAGAAAATACATCTAATCGAATTTACAATCATTACCAAGATCCTATCCTCAACATACCACTCAAAGTATACCAAGAACTCGTAGTTCAACTCAACCCGCAAGGAGTTGAAAAATGGGAAAAACTAATGGAAAATATGATGGGTGTAGTATCTACTCAATCTAAGAATATGGAAACAATGATGACTTCTATTGGTACAAATACTAAAGATATGAGTACAATGAAAACATCTATGAGTGGCCATGATACCGTAATGAGAACGATAGAAGCCTCATTGAGGAATATGGAAGATCATTTGAGTAGGGAAGGTGAACGTAACAACAAGAGACCCCAGAGGATTACCAAGCAACACCGAAAGAAACCCAAGAGAGGTAAATGTTGTAGTTACGAGAAGTAGAAAACTCGTGGAAGCAATGAAGTAGAAAACTTTGGGAATAATGAAGTAGAAAATGATTTAGATGGAAAGAATGATGAAACTAAAGATGAAATTGAATTCATCGATGAGGAAGAAGAAATTATAGAGAATTTCTTGAAAATGAATAAAGTTTGGAATCCGAAAATGAAGGTGAAAATGGGTAAAAATCCCTAGATTTTGAAAGACCCTATGGATAAAGATTTAAGGACTTTATTCAAGGAACATGTTAGAATAGATGAAACTGGTAATAAGGATGAGAAACAGGAAGAACCGAAAGAGTCTGAAGTAGAGATTGATTCAGGGAACAATTTAAAGGAAAAAATTCAAGAACCTGAAACATGGCGACTAAGTAATACTCAAAGGTTTAAGGAAAAAGGAAAAGAGAAATTGACTAAGGAGCCAAAGGTTATAGATTTAGAATCTTTACCTTACCCTCCTAAAGATCAAATCAAAAAGGCAAAAATGATAAGAAGTATGCTCGTTTCCTTGACACTTTTCGTCATCTTCATGTTAATATCCCCGTTATTGAAGCTCGATTAATATACCCGCCTATGGAAAGTTTCGAAAGATATACTATCAAATAAGAAAAAATTAGAGGAATATGAGAATATATGCCTAAATGAAGAATGTTCTCGTAATTTCGCAAAGATAAGTTACCACCTAAACCGAAAGATCCCGGAAGTTTTACGATTCCATGTGAAATTGGAGGATTTCTCGTTTAAGAAGGTCTTATGTGATCTAGAGCTAGTATAAATCTCATGTCTTATGAGGATTATAAAAAGCTAGGCATAGGAAAGCTTACTAAGATCGAAATGACTCGCAAATGGCGATAGATCGATTAAGTACCCTAAAGGGATTATTAAGGACGTATTGGTTAAAGTAGACAAATTCTATTTTCCAAGAGACTTTGTAGTTATGGAAATGGAAGAAGGTTATTCAAAGACCACTTATTCTAGGTCGTCCATTTCTAGCTACAGTGAAGAACTTTAATCGATGTTCGTAAAGGAGAATTAATTTTGAGAGTCAATGAAGATGAAGTTGCTTTCAATATTTTCAAAGCTATGAACCATCCATATACATCACCGTAATCATGTTCTTTTATAGAAGATATTCATTCCGTCTATGATAATCGCTTACCAACTTTTGAAGACAGACATTAGAAGAATGCTTAACTCTCGTCTATCTATAAAGAAGATGAGGAAGACATTGAAATGAAAGAGATAATCCTTTCTCTAGATAAAGGAAGCTTTACTTTTAAGCCACCATGGCATAAGTATTTGGAGTTAGAACTAGAAGGACCAGCTTCTTAAATCGTCAATAAGATCCGCCGAAGAATCCGGAATTGAAACCGTTACCTTTAAATCAAATATGCTTTTCTTGAAACTCGATAATCTATTACCGATTATTATTTCATCAACTTTAACCGAGCAACAAGAAGATCAATTACTTAGAATGTTAAGAAAGCATAAGAAAGCTTTTGGATGGACAAGCTGCCGATATTCGAGGTATTAGCCCCGAGATTTGTGTTCATAAGATAATTCTCGAAAGAAGATGCTAAACCTTGTATTCAACCGCAACGCCGCCTCAACCCGAATTTACGCTAATCGTTAAGAAAGAGGTGATTAAGCTATTAGAAATGGGAATAATCTTTCCTATATCGTATAGTGAATGGGTAAGTCCAACTCAAGTTGTACCAAAGAAAGGAGGTTTCACAGTGAAAGAGAATGATAAGAATGAATGGATTCCAACAAGGGAAATTACAGGATATCGAATGTGCATTGATTTTAGAAAACTAAATGATCATACTAAGAAAGATCATCATCCACTTCCATTCATAGTTCAAATGTTGGAACGTTTAAGTGGTCATAAGTATTACTATTTCTTAGATGGTTATTCGTGATATTTACGATTTTCATTGCAAGCAGAGATAGGGAAAAGACTACTTTCACTTGTCCTTATGGAACTTTTGCGTATAAAAGAATGCCGTTTGGTTTATGTAATGCTCCCGCTACGTTTCAAAGATGTATGATGTCTATATTTTCTCGATATGGTTGAGAAATTCTTAGAAATTTTTATGGACGACTTTAGTGTTTACGGAGATTCTTTTGGTAAATGTTTGTCGCACTTAGAAAGAGTGTTACAACGCCGCGAGGATACCAATTTAGTTTTAAACTCGGGAAAAATGTCATTTAATGGTATCGTAAGGAATTGTTCTAGGTCATAGAATCTCTAAATAGAATTGAAGTTGATAAAGCTAAAGTCGAGGTGATTGAAAAATTACCACCACCAGCTAATCTAAGGACTCTAAGAGGATTTCTTGGACATGCAGATTTTATAGAGATTTATTGCGTATTTTTTTCGAAGATAGCAAAGCCTCTAAGTCATTTGCTTGAAAAAGAAGTACCTTTTAAGTTTGATAGTAAATGTATGGAATCATTTAAGACCTTAAAAGCGAAGTTGATTACCGCACCAAGCATTGGTAGCACCGTACCGGGATTTGCCTTTTGAGATTATGTGTGATGCAAGCGATTTAGTCAGTAGGAGCGTTTTAGGTCAAAGGTATAACAAAATTCTCAAAGCTATTTACTATGCTTCTCACACATTAAACGCAAATCATCTTAATTATGCAACTACGTAAAAAGAACTCGTTGGCTGTAATTTTTGCCTTAGATAAGTTTAGATCATATATTGTTGGTTCTAAGGTAATAATCTATACGTACCATTCAAATTTCCGAAGTATTTACCGAGTAAGAAGGATGCGAAACCACGTCTTCTTAGATGGATTCTCCTACTTCAAGAATTTGATATTGAAATTAAAGATAAAAAAGGAAGTGAGAATGTAGTAGCGCATCATCTAAGTAGAATGGAGACTGAGGAAGAGATAGGGAATGAAATTAAAGATTCATTTCCTGATGAACAACTATTTAGAATAGATACTCCTTCAACCATGCAGTTATTAAAAAATAGAATTCCTTCTAAGGAAAGTTCACCTTGGTTTGGAGATATCATTAATTACTTAACCTGTGATTATATTCCGTCTCATTGGACTTGGCAACAGAAAAAGAAATTCTTTTACGACTTAAAATTTTATTACTGGGAGGAACCAGACCTTTTCCGTAAGTGTTCGGATGGGATAATCAGAAAATGTGTGCCTGATAATGAAATTTTAAGTATTTTATCGTTTTGTCATGATCGTGAGGCAGAGGTCATCGGAGGTTGGAAAACTCGCTTTTAAAGTTTTACAATGTGGTTTTTATTGGCCTACGCTATATGTAGATGCTTATAAGTATGTTAAATCTTGTGAATCTTGTCAAAAATGGGGAAATGTATCTAAAAAACATGAAATGCCTATGCAACCTATTTTAGAATGTGAGTTATTTGATGTTTGGGGTATAGATTTCATGGGACCTTTTCCTATATCTTTTGGAAAAAGATTTATTCTTGTAATGGTAGATTATGTTTCAAAATGGGTAGTAAGTCAAGCTCTTCCCACTAATGATACCAAAGTTGTCATACGATTCCTTAAAAAGAATATATTTACCGTATATGGCATTCCGAGGGCAATCATTAAGTGATAGAGGTTCACATTTTTGCAATCGACCATTTACTAAGTTAGTTGAGAAATATGGTGTAACGCATAAACTAGAACGCCTTATCATCCGCAAACTAAGGGACAGTAGAGGTGTCGAATAGAGAGATTAAAAGAATCGTGGAAAAAACAAATTGATTCAAATCGTAAAAACTCAAGCGCTTAAATTAGATGATGCATTATGGGCGTACAAAACATCTTTTAAGACACCAATTGGTTGTTCTCCCTATAAGCTAGTCTTTGGTAAGTCTTGTCATCTCCCAAACTTGAGTTAGAACACCGAGCCTTCGGGCTATTAGATTTCTAAATTTCGATCCTAAGGTCGTCGGTGATCATAGATTGCTTCAATTGACGTAACTAGAAGAATTTCGTCTCGATTCTTATGAAAACGCTCGAATCTACAAGAACGCACGAAATCTTTCCATGATAAGAGAATCTTTAAGCGTGAGTTCCATGTAGGTGATCGAGTGCTTTTGTACAATTCACGTTTAAAGTTGTTTCCAGTAAGCTTAAGTCAAGATGGACAGTCCATTTAAAGTAACACGGGTTTACAAAACCGAGCCGTTGAACTAACCGATGGAAATACAACTTTTATAGCCAATGGCCACAGAGTAAAGTTATTTGTGGAGGGAGAAGGAATCACACTGAAAGAAGAACTAATGCTACCGATTGATCCCCCGACAAATTGAAAAAGCGAGAGGAAAATAAAAAACCGAAAAGCCGAGAAACTAGAATCACCGAATACCAGGTGCTATCTATCTTTACTCTACTTTTAATTATGTTTAAACTCTTTTCGTCTTTTACCGGATAGACGTAAAAGAACCGGATGTCTTTTTAGATAGAATAGAGTTTTTATTTTACTTTTAAAATTAGGCCTTGATAAAGATGTCGCGTTTTCTATGTGCTTTAGTTTTTGAACAAAACAAGAAATTGTTGAGAGAGATCGATTGAGAGAAGTATGTAATGGAACATCAAGAAGTGCGATAAAAAGAAGGGCAAAGTTTCTAATGAGATGCGTAATCTGTGGAAAAAGTGAACATGTTGGACGCTCGTGGGAAAAACACAACCAAATCCCGTGACGAGTGTTTGAATATTGTTAGGAAGGGAACGATTAGTGGTTATCCGAAAATCCCGATGGAATTCCGAGAGATAATTCAAATGCTTCATTTTTAGGAGTTAGGTTGATCGAGCGTTATATCGAACTCGGAAGATTTAAATCGAAGAATCGTAACCCCTTAAGTTTCGAGTCTTTTCTTATATTTTATTTTATAAAATTTTCGCATAACTTCTGAAAATTTTATAAAATTGGATCTTTATGAAATTTGAGGAGTTTTATAAAAGTTTTATAAAAGTTTTTTTTTAGTTTTAATTTAGATGTTTTATAAGAGTTGATATAAATTTATTAAATTTTTATAAGCTTTTTATTAAAGTGTTATAAAGATTTTATTAAATTTTTAGAAATTGTTATAAAATTATAAAATTTCCTTCAAATTTTATTTTTAGTAAGTTTTAAATTTTATAAACTTATTTTTAAGATTTTAATTAAGTTTTATTAGAATTTTTATAAGTTTTCATCAAAAATCATAAAAAGTCAAAAAAAAAAATAAATCGAAAAAGTAGAAAAATTGGGCACGGACCGATCCGGCCTTAATCCGGACCGGTCCGGGGTCTAAAATCATAAAAAAGACGGGGACCCTTCTTTTCTTCTTCTTCTTCCCTAATTCTTCTAACAGCCGCACCCCACACACCCAAACCCCACCATTCGAAAATTTTATCAATTCTTCCACAAAAATTCACCTCTCACACTACCACTACTTGATTTCTTCCTCTTTTCATCTCCTCTCTTACACAAAAGTTTGGAAAAATCAAAAAAGGATCAAAAACAAGCCACATTTCATTCCGGCGACTTTTCAACTTTTCCGGCCTACTTTTCAACGTTTTCTACATATTAAGGTATAATTTAGTTTATTTAGTTATCAATTTCGTATTTTTCATAATTTTTTAGATTAATTTCAACTCGCTTTTGATTTTTGAGTGTGTTGTGACATTTTTATTTTTTTGTTGTTGTTGTTTTTGTTGTTGATTGGCATTACCAATATCGTAGAATGGCCGAGTCGAGTAGAGAGTCTCTAAAAAGAGAAAATCAAAAATTCCTATATCAACTCCTGTCGTAGGCACAGTAATTTTATCATCTGAGGAAGAAGCCGTAAGCTTTGAAAAAACCGCATCACCTGAGGCTAAGAAAGCGTATGAGAAAATTTATAGTAAAAGTGATGTTCTGGTTGAAAAAGGATTAGACTTGGATGATTTAGGTGATGAAGTTAAGGATATCTTTAGAAAACGTCAGTGGTTAGATTTAGCAGCCAGAAGGGAAGGGGAGATTAACACGACTCTAGTAGCTGAGTTTTATTCGGTTTTATCTACATTGTCAGAAGAGCAGCTTACTCAGTCGCAAACTGTACCCTTACGAACCAGAAATATTCCTTTTAACCCTGCCGTCATAAATGCAATTCTAGGAGTTGAGGTTTTTCCTGATGAGGAGGATTACAGGGCAGTTTATAATTTAGATGATCCTGCAAGCTTTGAGCAGATCGCCCGAGAGCTCGATCGTTTTTGACCCAACCGCCGTACGGGTTGAAAATCGATTTAACTACGGGAACCGTATTGAGAGGTTTAAGGGCAATTAAAAGATTTATTAGCCATAATCTCTATCCTTCTCGTAAACATACCGCTTTTGGAAAGGAAGATGTTTGTATCGCTTGGGCGATGGTAAACGATGTTAGAGTGGATGTTGGAAAGGTCATGTTTAAAAGAATTTTTGAGAGTATTGTCATCGCCGCACCGTGGAGTCATCTATACTTCCCTTGTTTTATCTCTCGATTTATGTCGTAGGTTGGGAGTACCATTCCCGCCTAATGACAAGTTATCTCTCGTCGATGGAAATCGATTGGACCTAGTTTGACTAGTCTTCCGGATGGTAGTATTAGATCTTTGATTAGAAGACGTCAAACTCACCACCTCCACCAGCTTTTACATCTTCTTCTTCTTTTCCATCTTTTTCTAGTCGCCCTCAACAAACTCCTTTCTCCAACACTATCACATATGACATGTTTCAATCTTTAAGTGACAGATGTTGCACGTGGTCAAGCCAACATGGCTTTATATGCCGAGAGTAATAGGCGTGGTGTGATGATATTCGTAGAGGTTTAAGCGAGGAACGAGCAAGCTTTTCGTAATCCTACTTTTGATGATCCCGCCTATCCACCTTGTCGGTCCGATCCTTATACCTTACCGTAGTGGGTAACACCTATTCCACCACCTTCGAGCTTTCATCCATCGTCATATCCTTTTGGAAGCCAATCTAGTGGAACAGTGTATTTTCGACAGTGTTCGTAGACCAAAGAATGTCGAGTTGGGGAGGATTCACCGAGTTTGCACATGTCACGACCGGCATGAGTTCGATGGGTCTTGATAGTTCGCCGTGACCACGACTACAGCTCACCCATCGCCTTCTCGCCGTTTCCGAGTTCGAGTTTTCAAGTTGATCCTGAGGAAGACTACGATGAAGATTGAATTTAATAACTATGATTAATTAAACATTTTTATTGCATTTTTATTCGACATTTGTCATTTAGATATTGGTTTGTTTTCGTTTAGTTTGATTTTACAATCGTTTTTATCAAAATTTGGTTTGCATTCTAGATCGTTTAGTTTTTATAAAAACTATAAAAAATCCCAAAAATAATTTTTGTAGAATTACTACGTCATTTTACAAAAATATAATGTGTCATTTTATCCGTTAGTATCAATATATATTAATCTTTTGCAATATCTTCAAGTAGATAGGCAAGTATTAGGCACGTGAAGTAAAAAAACAAAACACAAGTTGTCTTTCACCTCTCGTCCCCGCAAAAGTAAGATGAGGCCGGACCGGTCCGGCCTATTCCCGGACCGGGCCGTGAAGAAAAGAAGGCTGAGTCATTTTGGAGTCTGTCTAATGCAGCCACGTACGTATAAATTACCATCTATTTAAAGAAGTAAAGGCAGGAGCAACAATTGCTCATTCTTTCACTGTCTATCTACCTTCAGCTTTATTTCTTTTACTTTTTATCAAGTTTTAAAAATGTCAAACCACTCCTCACCGTCGGTTAATTCTTACGAGCCTCACACACCGGATCTTCCGGAATCTCAAGCTTCTAACGAGAGTATCATTTTACACCATCGATTTGCAAATTCTCCAATTCAATTGGAGAAAGGTTTAAATGTTGATAAGATTGATCAATGGGGAAAAACTATCATTCGAAGTTTTGGTTGGAAAAAATTTGTCAGTGCACCGAGAGGACGGATAAATGTCTCGATAGTTCGAGAATTTTATTCTGCACTCATGACAACGCACATGATCGATATCACTCAGATTGTTCTAGTAAGAGGAGTGGCTGTTCCCTTCTCTTCATCTATTATCAACCAAATCTTTGAAATTCCTCCAGTTACGATGCCACATTTTGAAATGCAATGGGACTACAAAATCCCTCTAATCATTTGAATAAAGTACACGAGTCATTCCAATGTCTGTTCCCACTGTTTGATACAAATCACGACATGTCAACACGAGCTCTACTTCCACATCTAAAGGCGTGGAAGCATTTTATAAATTCTCGAGTTTATCCCACCTGGGATTTTGGAAGTTTGGCTGAGAATGAAATGCTTCTACTTTATGCTTTGACATTCGGTGTATTTGTCGATTGGGGTATATTGATTCAAAGGACGGTGTTGGAGTTTGCGATCACGAGAGGTAGTAGGGGGAAACCTATGCCTAATTCATGGATGATATCGCGTTTGTGTATTCTTCTGAATGAAGTAGAGGAGCTGGAGACGGATGAAATTTTTCCGTCTAGAAATAATCGATTTGGATTATTACCGGTTGATACACCGGGATGTTCGTCTACCATCTAGAGAGTTGTTGGTAGTTTGTTGGTGATATTTAAGTTTTAATAAGTTCTTTAGTTAAATTTGAAGTTTTATTTTCTTTAGTTAAGTTTACGTTTTTCTTTTAAGTTTGTAATAATGTATCTTGTTTAATATATATGTCTTAGTTTTTTAAGTTTGTTTGTTATATAATTAGTATACGTTAAAAATGAACTCAATAATAACGATAATATATAATTTTAATTTTATTTTCCAACCTACTTATTTATTACTCATTGAACATCGGGACGATGCCACTTCGTAAGTGGGGAGTAAGAGTTAGGTTAGAAAATTCATTAAAATTTTCGAAAATTATAAAAATTTTATTACTTATTTTCAAATTTTTAGTAGTTAATATATAAAAATGAATAAGAAATGATATAATTGGGAAGAATAAGTTTTTAATTAAGTAAAGTATATTAGATATATTATAATTATATTTTATGCCTAATTTAGATTCTAATAAGATTTTAAGTTTATAATTGAGTAATTAATATTAGATATTGTTTTCATGAAATTATATAAGTATGTTGATATTTATAAGTAAAATTTTTAGAATCATTTTCAATATGAATTATGAGTTTGGAATTGGATTAAGATGTTGATTTTTGGCACCACAAAAATATAACTATAGCCAAATAACCTACCTCAGCCTTGATTAGAGTGATCAAGACCTCACTCGAAATTGTCAATTGTGATTAAATAACCAAGCTTTAGCTAATTTTGGTCTACATTTCCTTGAAATTCCGCAAGTTTTGTACGTACTTATGAAAAGAGATGGAGACATAAAAGCTAAGTTTTGGTATATGCTGAGATTGGAAAGATTAGATAAGTATTAGTATATTCGATCTTACCTCATGACACTTGCAATATAGTCGATTTTGGTAATAAGTTCGGATATATTAATATTCTAAATTAAGAACGAAGCACCCTATTTACACAGAATTAATCGAATACCAGGTATCTTCCTTATCTGTGATTAACAACTTAAAAATAAAAAGAACTGATCGGTTGTAGCTACCAATGATTGGAGTGAGTAGGGTATTATCACGAAATGCCTATATCACTATGAGGTAATTAAGCTCCCGATTGCCTAATGATAGTAGTCCAAATTAGGGTATTATCTCGAAATGTCCTATTGCTGGGAATGAAGGCACAAGATAAGATGAAAAAGAAAAAGTTGAATCATAAGATCTCAAGAATGATTACAAGTTTAAGGAAACCGGACTTGTAATTTTCGATCGAAAGAGTAGTACTCCGATCAATCTTGATGAAGCAATGCTTGTAAGTTTGATTTTCTACACACACTCACGCTTTTAGTTCTTAATCTAAAAAAAAAAAAAAAAAAAAAAGAAAAAAAGAGAAAATCAAAAAAAGATGCTATTAATCGAGATTACGTTTTTTTCAAGAATATGAAGATGTAGGTACGTACGACTTGCCTCTTTCTCTTTTTTTGATTTCCTTTTTCCGATTAACCAACATCTTGAGCCTAAACTTTATAAGCCATTTTTGTCGACTACCTGACCAAGTTTCCGATTCCAGGATTTCATAATAGTTGCGATTAAAAATAATTCTAATATTTTATTTATACTTATTAAGTATTACATGTACAATTTTATCTAAATAATATTTGATTATTAAGTTATTTAATTTATATACTCTTTCTGTCTTCTTAAGATTTTAAATTAAGATAAGTAATATATTTATAATATTGACAATATAAATTACATTAAAAACTGAAATCTGATTAATTATATTATCTTTTATTACCGCTTATTTTTGCTCGAGGACGATCAAAAGCTAAGTGGGGAGTAATTTGATGTATTATTTTTATATGATTAAATATACGTTATATTATTATGTTTTATCAACGAATTCTATATAAAATATATGAAATTATGATATAATTGGTATGAAATGTTAGTCTTTATAGTTTAGAGTAGTTAGTAGTAATAATAGTAAAAATTTGTAATTTTGTACCGATTTTAGTAAAACGGAGTGTCGTGTCAGATTTACGTGGGTATTTGTGGTATTTTATTGCAGATTTATAACCCGAGACCACGAGAATTGACATATTGAAGTATAATCATATCTCTGGAATGATCTTAGAGAGTTCCACGAGCTTAAATGGTCAATTGAATAGCTTAAGTGGTCAAGTGGCCAATCAATCCGGTTAAGTGGTAATCGAGAAATGTCTTCGACAAACGAATGGCTCATCAAAACGACATTTTCGTAAAAGTGTTCTTCACGAAAGTTGTAGATTTTCCCGAAAGCTTTCCAATGCAATTTAAATTATGAAGATCGGAGGTCTACAACTTAAACAGTGATCAAGTGGCTAATCGATTTGGGTTAATAAAAATCCCGAAATAGCTTCGGAGGAACACGAGGTAATCAAGAAGGCGTTATCTGAAGAAGAGTCCTTCATGAAAGTTGTAGAGTTTCTCGAGACCTTAATTTTGGCATTTCGTTTGCAATTTTTGGAGGTCCATAACTCGAGATATGAATTTTAGAAGTTTAATAATATAAATATCTCACCGCACATGCTGAGTGTATTCAGCATGGGAACATCATCATTATACCGGACCGATCCGGCTTGATCTCGGACCGGTCCGGCCCCTTCACCTTTGCCTATATAAGAAGATGCAAGAAAGAACCGAATGGAGGGTACCAAAATATATATACACCATATCATATATATATTCTCCTCTCCTCTCTCTTTTTTTTTATTTTTTAGTTGTAGTTGTAAATAAGGCCTTACGCCGTAATAATGTAATTTTAGTATCGTTATAATGCTCGGGAAAATCTCGGAAGTTCGGTTTTGCTGAAGAAGTTGTAATGTCCGGAAAATACGATTTCGAATCAACTGCCGTATTCGGGTAACTTTTCTGAAGTATTTATGTTTATGTTGTTTATTTTCATCTTTTTAGTCGTTGTAATGTTTTTAGGCTAAATATAATACTGGCCAAAGCTATGTAATCGGTTTTATTTCGATCTTTTCGTTAAAGAAATGTTGTTAAGTTAAAATGATTAAAATTGAGTTAATTGAATCTTTTTCTATTTTGATCGTATTCGTATTGACGTATTTAATCGATCTGAGGAATTCATAATCTAATTATGAATTGACGCCTCGTAGTTAGGATATGAGATAAAAGATAGAAAAACCGGAGGGTAAAATTGGCCGTGTGAAAACGTGATAACGGAATCCGATTTCCTACCCGGGGGTAGATTTGTTTTGGGAGAAATGAATCTTATTATAATTTGTACTCGAGATCGTAATAATGTTAAATCATCGCTTAATTGAAACTTAAACCGGAAAGTTGAATCGTCCGGCTTTGACAACCGGAGCCTTTTAAATAAAATTGACCGTTTGACGAACGGAATGACTCCTTTTTATCTAAAGGTAGATTTGTACTCGGGACCCGTTCGTAAAAACCGTAACAGCTTGTGGACCTTGGACCGATGCAATGGACATATGACAATTTCATACGCTCGTGTGAGGAGGAATTGTTTACCTCGTGAGTGCACCGTTTCATTTACTCAATTGGACCTAAAATAAAAGGAGAGATCGAACACATTTCATTTAATCGAAAGATCGTATAAACCAATTATATAAGTTTTGGCCAGCTTCTAAAATTATCTCGTTTAATATTTTGGTATCTATATATACTTATATCTATATATATAAATTGCGGTTTATGCATCTATATATATTTATGTATTTATATATATCATGTTAGTATAGTTTTTAATTTTCGTATTTATTTTATGTTGACTAGAATAGTAGTGATCCGTATTATAAAATTGCGGTTTAGATCGAGTTAATAATGCCTCTTTGGTGTTTAACCACACTTAGAAGAATTACCAAGTTCCCCGAGGATTCGATACTCGACTCACCATACTAGCACTACGCTTGACCCGATACACCGTCGGTTAAGGACTCGGTATTAGCACTAGAAAAGGCCACGTATTTCACGAATCAACTCGTTCGGAAATAGTGGTCAAACCGCTAACTGGGACCAAAATCGTAACATAAGAATAGTTAAGGGATGTTTACTGTCATTTCAAAAGTTAAGGAATATATTTGAAATACGTGAAAAAGTTAATGGACCAAAAGTGTGTTTTTCCCTTGGTTGAATGGTATCGGACTTTGTCTTGTATAAATAGAACTAGTGATACTCTTTTCTGTGCAAAGCACGACATGCCCACTACAGAACGTGGATTTTTTAATAGATGGTTCAAAGTATTGGGCTAACGCAGAAGGGAACATGTAGGCAAAAGCACCACATAATAGTACATAGATAGCTACATAGATTAACCAACCCGTTGACTACCATATCTATGATATGACATAGTTTACAGGAATACACAAAACATTACAAGCTTGTTGAGGGTTCGATAACAAAACAAACAAGGTTTTTCACCATGCAGGCCCAAAGTTGTGTATATTACTAAACTATTATGTACTATATGGTGCAAGTACTAATGGCTATAATATACCAACTGGACTATTAAGCAAAACATGATACAAAACAACAACATTATTTATAGTCATAGATGGTAGAACTTGAATTAGGCATCCTTGTCTTGTCCCTTATTCTTGCTTTTCTTGACTGGACTTTCACCGACAGGAACTGCAGCACCATGTTCTTGACTTAGTGGAATGGGTACACTGTCCACAGCATTAGTAATTTTCTTGCCTGAATTGTCACCAAACAATAAGGTCCTCTTTGTGGCTGGAAGTTGTACATCAAGCACTATTTTGGCAGTAGATTCAGCCTCAATTTCTTGAAGAATTTCTTTTGTTGTTGGGCTGTAAAGCTGCTTATCACCTGAGCCTGCTCCAACACTTGAATTACCACACTGAGAAACAGCACCAGGCTCAGTGAATGTACCATCTGCAACCTGCCTTGCTTTAATGACTTCTTCTTGGGTGTAAAGCTTTAGAATGGGATATTTCCTCACAGCATTGCCTCTGAATTCAGTGTCAAAGTACTTGACAAAGCAAAATACTTGTTTCATATGCAAGAGATATATTTTGTACTCGAATAGGACTATGGCCGCAACGGCCGGTACTCGAATAGGACTATGGCCCGTGGTAGCCATTGGTGTCACATAATCTCTACAAAGTCTTACCGTTCGATTTCCCGCTTGGTTTACTTGAGGTTGAGGAATATATGGTTGAGGGTTCACTATGGGATTTGGTTGAGGATTAGCTTGAGGGATAAATTGTTGAGCATAGGGATTGGCCATTTGAGGGTATTGGTTCATCATAGGGTTCATCAAGGGATTAAATTGAGCCATTTGCATCATCATTTATTGATATTGTTGAAGAAATTGGGGGTCCATTTGTGGAGGTTGTTGTGCTTGAGGACTTTGTGGAGTTTGGAGAGGGATATTGGTCCTTTGTTGAAAGTGATTGGTCAATGAGGGACTACGCACAATATTCCATTCTCTAGGTAGAGGTTCCATCCTTGGGGAAGCGAATTTGATGGTTGACCTTGATATTGGGTAGTATCCCTTTCCTCAAACGGACTCACACTTCTTTCTCGTTCCATACCCCGGTCAAACTCAAGATCTTCATTCCCCGTAGCCATACTAGAACTCTCGGTACTAGAACTCTCACTTTCCAACTCTTGAGTAACTTCTTCAACTAGAACTGCCTTGTTTCGCAAGGCGTTTCGGTGTCTAGCCAAAGCCTCAATCTCGGGATTGTACGAAAGTAATGGTTCCTTTGAGCTTCGGGTCATACACTACAAAGAACAAACAACAAAAAAATAGTAAAATAAAAACAACCTAAGCCTATATCTTCAAAAGACTTAAGAGATATCGATTAATTCCCCGGCAACGGCGCCAGAAAACTTGATGGCCAAAATAGTGATGACGGTCCAACTTTGATCGGCAGTGTACCGAGTCGGATGCACTATAGCAGCGAGCAAGGTCGTATCCCACGAGGAATTTATCGAATACCAAAGTTGTTTTCGGATTTAGTTTAAGTCAATCACGATGTTTCAAGTTCAATTACACTAAAACGAAATATAAACTAAAGATACTAAAGAGAGAAAGAGACATAGCAAAACCATGATCCAATTGATTACTTTCGCCCCTCTAATCAATTAACTCGGGAATGGGATTAACCAACCTACCAACCTATACTTATATCGACTCATTCATGGGTGCAAAATCCTAAGCTAGTGTAAGACGCCATGCAACAATCAAACACCCTTTGCCCGGTTCAACAGTCCGCCTCTAAGGATTTAACTGACCGAAACAAGATTAACGCGCTAGAGTTGCTCGATTTCTCAACCGATTGAACCTAACTCCCTAATCAATCTAAACAACTCAGTTGATTATAAGGAATGATCTTAAAACCCCCTTTCCCACACCCCTTCGCAACATACATTTATAAAAGTGGTGTGTGTGGTAATGAACTAGGTGTACAGTCTAATTCAAGCATTAAGAACAAGTTTTAAGACATGAATTCGTCAATATAACAACAATTAAGCACTACCCAATCCCAATTTCATCAATTAGAGAGTGATTTCATCAATCTTCACATTATTTGACTATGAGATGTTTACCTACTCATAATTAAACTAAAAACAACAATTAAAGATAGAATTAAAGCCATAAATGAAATAGAAACTGAAATTGATTACCAAATTCGTAGCAAAATCTGGATTACATCAAGTTTCATAAACACCCAATGTCAATTGATGATGAAGAAGACCCAAAATGATAAAATCCAAGAGTAGAGAGGAATTTTTTAGCTAGAATCTAAGCTAGATTGTGCTTAATTTAAGTAAAATATGATGTAAGGGTGAATCTAGGGAAGAAGGAGGGGAGAATTCGACCTAAAGGGGAAAAAGTGTAAGTATGAAAGTGTAAAAGTGTCTAGATATACCTTAAAACTCTGTGCAAGTCGTATTTATATGCTCCAAAAATGTGCAGGAAAAGTCACTTTGGCGCGCCCCAAACCTGTTTTGTGGCTTGCTGGGAATCCTGTATCAACTTGGCGTGCCCCAAATATTTTGGCGCGCGCTGAACACCTCCAGGCTCCAATTTCTTCACTTTTCTCTATTTTCTTCTATCTCCAACCATTGGTTTCATCTTTATACGCTCCATGCCTTGTCTCCCGGGCTTACGAGCACCTACATCCTGCGTCACAACATCTAACACAAACCGAGCATAATTCCGCAAGATAGATAGGGCTCGAAAAGAGGCCAAAAACATCGTAAAATGCCGAGGTTTTCCATCTATATGACGGTTTAGTGGACGTGTAATGCGATTTTTGCACTAAATATGGTCTAAAACTACCCGGAATGAACCAAAATTGCCGTAAAAGGGGTTGAAACATGCACCGAAGCATAGTAAAGTTGACTCTCATCAGTATACCCCTCTAATAATATTAATACTGTGTATGTATATTATTTCGAACATTTTTAACAAAAGTATCATTGTTGGTAATGTGTCTAACTATTTATATTAAAGTTATATCATTTTTTGTTTGTTTTTCTCCTTTCTAGTGTTTGTAATTTATGTTTTATTTTCTCTAGTGTTTGTAATTTATGTTTTTCCTTTTCTTATTAACATTTGTAATTTTTCCAAGAAATTTTTTTACTACCATATTTTAGTGAAATCTCGGCCCGCACTGAAATAAAATCTTGGGTCCGTCACTGTTTTAAAGGGGTTTTCATTTTCTTTTCACCAAGAGTAAGGTTATGGGCACAACCGTTGTGCCACAATGAGTGACACAACAGTCATTTGCACCGTTGATCTTGATTATTCACATCAAGATAAATTTAGACATATAATGATCAACAGTGCAGATGACTATTGTGTCATTCGTTGTGGCACAACGGTTGTGCCCGTATCATTACTCTTTCACCAATATGTTTTCTTAAATGTTAAACCCTAACCTTGAGGGTCCTCACTCATCCGATCCCACAGAATGAGTGGAGATGTTATTCAGGGACCTAGCAGCTCAGAGTCGAGGGCTGCCTTTTTACCAAGAAACTGAAAGAAGTCGTCCATTTACGGGATTCGAACCTCCACACCCCAGCTCCTAGCCCAGCCGTCACTACAACACCCAAGCCCTTTACCACAAATATATTTTCTTAATTAAAATACATGTCAATTATGCTATTCAATATATCATATAATAATTGTTAAATGTGATATGATTAAGGACATGTGTGTAAATATTGTTGAAAAGATGTGAAATAGTGTTTATTGGATAGGATGATTTTTTATTTTATTTTTAGGGGTATGATTTTTTATTCCCTTCCCACAAATGTCCTTAAAACTTCAACGATGTTCACACAAAATATCCAAATAATTAAACACCATTTTCTCATTAAGAAAAAAAAAAAGTTATAACCTTTTACAAATCTAATTTGGGCACGTGTGATGACTCATCAACCCTTGTAGGCATCTTCTCCCTAATAATTTTTCATAACTACTAAAAATGTCTCAATAATTTTGATATATTCAAAACTTGAAATTTTATGGTATAACTGTTGCAGCAAGTGTTAATATATATTCTCTTTAATCGCCCATGATTTTATAATGTGAAAGAAAATAAGAATATGTACATATTCGAGGTCATTTGAGGCATGTTACAAATGTTTCATATGATCTTATTTAATATAACACGTTCTGGTAGTTGGGTAATTAGGATCAAGATATGCACTATATACATGATTACTTTCATTATTACGAAAAATAATTGTTAATTATTCTGAAAAAGAAATATGTGTGTGTATTAATTCAATGCTTAACTAGCCATGTGTAAAGAATATTATTTATATTGATTGCTAATTTGCTATATTGTTTCTAACAACTTCAACAGGCACCAATCTGTAATGTTTTGTTCAGTGGATGCATTTTCCGACTTATAGTTGTCATGCATACTGCCTACCCAACATGTTTAGCTAATTTTACGGAATTTCATATATACAAGTACTGTATGTTAAGTAATAGTGTTACTATCACAACGTGTGATATAATATGTTTTTGTATGTTTGATTATTTATGATGGTCATTATTATCATTGACAGTAATATATATGTGTTGTCTCACTTGGAGTCCGGATCATTCACAATAGTCTCGACATTTTTTGCGGGACCTTCGAAAATTACAACGATACCGTCAAAAAGTGACGGTAGCTAGCATCGAGTTATCACATGTTCTAATGCTCGCATCCGTGTTACAACATTATAGTAAAGGAGGTCTTGTTCTCCCCCAGGGGAAAGGAGTCTCGGATATTCTTGATAGTATGGTTGAGGGCCACCCTCGCCCCCTCGAGTATCTATCAAGAATCCATTCCGGTTAACGACCGCGGAGCCCGTTTCTTAATCAGTCATTGGCAATAGCGGTTTTTTGAGCCATTACGCTCGCTCGGTCCGGAGATAGAAAAGAAGAGGTGGCCACTAAGTTATCACATGTTCTAATGCTTTCCATATATTTCGATGTTTTCCAATTTTAGATGGTCAGTGTAGAGAATTTCAATGATATGACATCAATTTTTCAACCACGTATAGTTTCATGTGTTTTCGTATATGATCAATCTCATTATGATCATAAAAATAGTACTAGCTAGTAGTATGTTTCATCATTTATAATGGTGATAACATTTTTGCCTTTTATATAGGTTAGGTATTGTCATGAAAAACCTTTGCCCTCCGCCCTCCGCCCTCCGCCCTCCGCCCTCCGCCCTCCAATCCTATAGAATGACTTTGAATATTGAAAGAAAGAATGCGTAGGAATAAGAAAAATGGTAAATGTGTGTAATAAAAGAGATGTCACCCTCGGGTCCGGGCCCCCGGCCCCCGTTCCCGACCGACAAAACAGGTCATCAGTTGTATGCTACACTGTGTCAATAGTTGGATTTGTTCCCCCCGGCCCTCCCTCTTTCACCTAATATAGCTAGCTAAGTGTTGACAACCTTTTATGAAATGTCATGTCTATTTAATCTATATGACTTATAATAAATTGCATAATTATTTTAGAATACAAATGTAGGTTAAATGTTGTAATAAAATATTGACAAAATCATTCGCATGATTGTTTAGTGATGCATGAAATGAAAGTGTTTTATTCTAGGGGTAAACATGTCCCTCCCTCCTCATATACCTGCAATTACACCATGCGCAAAGTTTCTATTCTAGTCTAGGGGTGGGTACGTGTTCGTTGACACCTTTTACTATTAAGTTAAAGGCATTTCTCCTTCAATAATTTCAACCAGCTTGGACATAATTCCCAGCTGAACCAAACAACAAAACCAAAAAAAATGGTGTCAAATTACAGAAGAACGGTTTCTTTTCCAGACCACGTCCCAAACTCCTCACACAAGATATCCCAAAAGCCCAGTCGCCATTTCAGGTCTTTAAGTCTTCCCTGTGGATCTCATCCATTGATTTTCCAGCTTAAAGATGAGATCAATGAGCTCAAAGAGTGGGCTTTATTAATGTCTGATTGCCGGACCTCAGCTTGGCTTTGCAATGGTTTGATTCACCTCAAAAAAGTTCAGGAATCAGTAGACGATCTCCTCCGCCTTCCTCAGCCTCGTGAATTAATGAAGGGTCGACTTAGTGATTTGGTCGAAAAGCTTCTTCAAGATTTTCTTGTCTTTGTAGATGTTTATGGAATTTTTCAAACACTTATCTTGAAGCTCAAAGAAGAGCACACTGCCGCCCAGGTAATTTTTTATTTTAAAAAAAAAAAAAAAAACACCTATACAATTGCCCACAATTTCGACTAAATATCATTTTCTTTTCTAATAAATATTAACCCAAAAAGTTCATGTCCAAACGGACTAATTATTTCCGAAAAATCATTATATATAGTATAGCTAGTACTTTTACGGTTCTATTATATACATAAATTCTTCACATCCTCTTGAATTTTCTTTCGTGCTCATAACGAGTTTGATTTGTGAATCCGTCACTGAGTAGGTGGCTGCTCGAAGGAGAGATGAATCGAAACTCGTTACATGCGCTAAAGGGATGAAGAAAACGGGTAAAGAAATGAGTACCCTAGCTACCGTTATTGAAGGCATTGGAAAGCAATCTTCAAGAGCCGGATGTTTAACATCAAGGGCTATTAATGAAGGCGATCCTGAGCTAACTGGACTAATCGAAGACGTTATGGACGTAACGGTATCGGTTTCGTCTGTACTTTTTAATGGGATTTCAATTGGATTGGAACGCAAGAAACCGTCATGGAGATGCTTGCAGATCAAGAAAATAAAGGTGGTAGAAGGTATTCATGAATTCGAAGAAATCGGGGCATGGAGTTTTTGGGATTTGAGAAAAATGGATGAAGAGGATTTGAGATTGACATTAAAGAGAATGGATGAGGTTGAGGATTGTCTATGTGAGATTCAAATTGTTGGTGAAAGGGTGTTTAGGAGTTTACTAAACACTAGAGTTACTCTTTTAAATGTTCTTACTCTTTAAAATATTATTTCGTGTCATACATGTAACGTACGTATGATATACTTCTATTATCTATCATACCTATATATATATATATATATATATATATATATATATATATATATATATACATACTATATATGTATGTATAATGTTATTTAAAATACTTATAGTATTTATTATATTGATGCATGTAGGTAGTCCTTCGACAAATTAAGTCCTCTTTGGCTTCCAAAAAAAAAAAGTCCTCATTGGATTCAAGCTAAATTGATCGATGCGTATCAAAACTATCATAGCCTATGTTAAAAACAAATATTATTAACGATATGATATATAACGAGATCAGATCGAGATCTCATACAATTACATCATTATTGGTCACAATAGCCATCATATATATTATGATATTTGTTGTGTACGAAAGGTTGTGATAGTTATATTTTTTAATCTTCGTAGCTGGTTTGTGATGGTTGGTGCATTCCTTCATAGGCATCTGAAAACTGAAGTAGACATATAATTAATATTACTGTTTTAGGACAGTTATTATTATTGAGGAATCTAGATATATAATTATTTTTTTAAATACGTTTTTTCATTCTAATACTTCGAAAATTTTATCTTGGTCCGGTCATAGATATGACATGGTGGATCAGATCTATTTAAATGTAGGAAGGATGACATATATTCCTTCTTTGTGGAAATTTTTTTCTCAAATTTACAATATTGTCATTATTTTTATTAAGTGGACCAATACTGACATTGTGTGTCTGGACCATGATAAAACTACTGAATACATCAGCATATATCCTAATGTGATCCTTTGCTACCTCTCCAACATATTAATATACATCCATGAAATTAATCCAAAAGTTGAAAATAATTGATTAATTTGATAAGCCATGCACATATGTAGTAGTTTTTTTAAGAAATTTTATTTATAAAAATCTAGCAAGACGCTAGATAACAAAAGGTTCAGAGCAAATATGAAGTAGTTATTATAATGTATATTTACAATCATCAAATATTTTAAAATGACAGCTCATAACTAACAAAAGTATCCCAAGATCGACCGAAAGAATCCCAACAGGTAGGTTTGTGCATTATCATGTCGATCTGTAGATGTTCTGACAGTATATCTAAAGCATAAGGGGGCCGGGGCACGTGCCCGTCCAGAGAATCAAGAACATTTTTTTTGTATTAATTGAAACGACATAATGTTGTTGTTTAAATAAAATAAAAACAAAATATAAAAACACTATTGATGTAGTTGGTAGATGTTCTGGTGTTTCTAGATCTGCTAATGTTGACGAGAGTATATATATATATGTGTATCAAACTTTGGAAGTAGCAAGTAGGATGAGATTCTTTCGAAGAATCTTGCCAGAAGGATTTTTAGGAATGCTGTTTATAAATGCTACTCCCCTAATTCTCTTGTATGGAGCTACCTGCACATGATACAAAAAAAAAGAAACCATTAATTGAATTGTGGATCCTTCATTTATGTTTTTAATTATATTATATAGTTGTTATTTATAATTGAAAGTCATGAATTTGAAATGCATACCTGTTTGGAAATAAAGTGGATGACATCTTTACCAGAAAGTGAACTTTCGGGTTTTCGAACCACATATGCCATGGGATATTGCCCAACTCTCTTGTCCGGAAACCTGCAACGAGGGAGGATTCATCAGACCCTATATATTAGTATATTATTTCTTTATTTTATTGTAAAAATGGTAAGTAGACTTGAATTTTAGAGAAGAGATAATATTATTCTCATATCATTAAAACTGGTAGCAAGTCCTTACATATAATATTTGGTAGTGAATAAGACAAGATAGAAATCTAGGAATAAAATCTAGTACTAGATATTCTAGTACACCTCCTCCATAACAACCTTTCACACAAAGACTAATATACCCTTCTTGACCTTATCTTCTAACATCCCCCTTCAAAGGAGAAGGGGTCTTGACCACTTGGAGTTTGTCTCTAAATTGACTGAATTTGGTGATGGATAGGGGCTTAGTAAAACAATCAGCAATCTGTTCTGAAGAAGGAACATATTTGACAGAGATGGAACCTTCCACAATCTTGTCTCGATTGAAATGAACATCTAGCTCAACATGTTTGGTTCTGTTATGGAACACTGGGTTGTAGGCCAGGGCTTGTGCACCCAAATTATCACACCATATCACAGAGGTCTTAGGTATGGGAATACATAATTCACCAATAATAGATCTGAGCCACTGAATTTCTGCTGTTGTGTTTGCCAGAGTTCTGTATTCAGATTCTGTGCTAGACCTGGATACCACTCCTTGTTTCTTGGAGCTCCATGAGACTAATGAGCCACAAAGATAAACACGGTATCCTGCAATGGACCTTATGTCTGCTAGATCACATCCCCAATCAGCATCTAAGAATCCTGTAAGAGTAATCCCTTGATCTGGGAGAAAATGCAGGCTATAATCAATAGTGTCTTGTACATATCTGAGGAGCCTTTTGAGAGCCTGCCAGTGAATCACCCTGGGATGTTGCATGTATTGACTAAGGGTGTTCACAGCATAAGTCAGATCTGGCCTTGTAAATGTCATGTATTGTAGTGCACCAATGACACTCCTATACAAAGTAGGATTATCCATGAGGGAGTTTTCGGTAGAGGTGAGGTCTAGTCCAAGAGCCATAGGTGTGGGACATGGCTTGAGATGAGTGAAGTCAAGTTTCTGCATAAGCTGTGTAGCATACATTTTCTGATTCAAATAGAGGCCCGTATCATCCCTATGGACCTGCATTCCTAGAAAGTGGTTCAGACTTCCAAGGTCCTTCAAGGCAAATTTCTGATTAAGCATTTGTATAAACTTCTGTATTAGAGGAAATCAGTTACCAGTGACTAATATGTCATCAACATAAATAAGAACATATAAAAGAGTGGTCCCTTGTTTAAAAATGAAGAGAGATACATCTGCTCTAGACTGTCTGAACCCCCAACTAATGAGTTGTTTTCTCAATTCCTCAAACCAGGCTATAGGTGCCTGTTTGAGACCATAGAGGGACTTTTTTAGACAACAGATATGATGAGGTTTTGTAGCATCCACAAACCCTTCAGGTTGTGGCATGTACACTGCTTCTTTGAGATTTCCATTCAGGAATGCATTGTTGATGTCAATTTGGTTTATCTTCCATTGGCATGCAATAGCTAGGGCTAAGATCACCCTGATGGTGGATGCTTTTGCCACATGACTGAAAGTCTCAGTGTAGTCTAGCCCTGGAGTTTGTAAAAACCCTTTTGCAACAAGTCTTGCCTTGTGTTTCGAACACTCCCATCGCATTCAATTTCGCTTGAATATCCACTTATTTCCCACCGCTTGAGTTGAGGATTAGGAGGTACCAGTTCCCAAGTATTATTCTACATCAAGGCCTGATATTCTGCTTGCATAGCTGCTTTCCATTCACTCTGCTTTAGTGCATCAGATACTCTTGTTGGTTCAGTTGGATATGTATGAAAGCGGTGGTGAGTGGCCAAGAAAGAAAAGGTCTTAGGTTTGAAGATCCCACTTTTGGATCTTGTTTGCATTTGATGAACTGGTGCAGGTTGAGGTGCAGGTGATGGTGAAGGCAATGGTGATGGTGAAAGTGTGTTTTGTGGTGTGGGTGATGGTAATGGAGAGTGTGTGTTGTGAGATGTAGATACTGGGGAGTGAACTTGTGGGGATGATGAGTGTCTCTGTGGTGATATATGTAGCTGTGTGTGTGGTGAATGACTTGTTGAAGATGTAGTTCCAGTTGCAGGTGAGTCTTGATCCATTGGAGATGAGTTTCCAGTAGGTGAATTGTCTGGAGGATGTTCTGTATCATTGGTAGTAGCAGTAGATATACTTGTGCCATCAGGAAGATAAACAACAGGATTGCTGACTTGAGATTCACTAGACACAACTACAGGAGTGGACACTTTGCTAGGAAAACCTGTTTTATAAGGAAAATGATCTTCATTGAAGACCACATCCCTAGAGGTATATATCCTGCCTGATGAATCAAGACACAGATGACCCTTGTGGTTAGGGCTAGGTCCTAGGTAGACACATTGTTTAGTATGGAACTGAAATTTGTGGTTTTGGTATGGTCTAAGGTAGGGGTAGCAAGCACAACCATAAACTTTAAACTGATCATAGTTAGGTTTCTTACCAAGAAGGGCTTCATGAGGTGACCTATTTGCCAGAATGGGAGTGGGAAGAGAGTTTATGATGGTGACAGCATATCTAAAACTTTCCCACCAGTACTTAAGGGGTAAGGAGGCTTGAGCTAGCAATGTAAGTCCCATCGCAACTATATGTCTGTGTTTTCTTTCAGCCTTGCCATTTTGAGCATGTGCATAGGGACAAAGGTGTCTGAACATGATTCCAGTTTGTTTGAGTATAGGTTTAAAAGCCCTGTATTCCCCCCAATCAGATTGCAAGGTTTTGATTTTCTGATCAAATTGGTTTTTTGCCATTGTTTTGAATTCCAGAAATGCATTTAGAGCTTCAGATTTTAATTTGAGAGGATAGATCCGGAGTAAACTGGTGTGATCATCCACAAAGTGTATATAGTATGTGTATCCATTGAGGATCCGATTGGTGAGGGTCCCCACGGATCGAGTGAATGAGTTCCAAAGGTTGTGTGGTTTTAGTGTTAGAATTAGGGTAAGGCAAAGTATGATGTTTTCCAAACTGGCAAGCTTCACAAAACACAGACATTTTATTGACTGGAAGATTACATTGCTTGAACACAAGGTCTATGACCTTAACAGAAGCATGCCCTAATCTTCTATGCTTTTCTTGGGAACTAACAAAATAGACTAAAGACTCTAAGGGTCCATGATTACTAACAGACTCATTTGGACCTTTGGTAGACTGACCACAGTAAGCACTAAGGTTCTTATTCTTGGATTGAAGAGAGCTCAGACTTGGAGTTGAGAGCTGATACAGACCATCCTTGATTTCACCTTCCAGCAGCACCATCCCTGAGAACTTGTCCTTCACACAACAACCAGAATCATAAAATTCAACAACAACAGGATTATCAGTGGTTAGTTTAGATACACTTAACAGATTTTTGGTTATTTCAGGAACATGAAGTATATTTTTAAGCTTAATAACACTGTTAGGACCATAAATTTTAGATTGACCAATATGAAGGATGGAGAGTTGCTCACCATTTCCAACCGTTAGACTATCTGAGCCTTCATAACCAGAATTAATGTGGAGATTGTTGAGGTCTGCTGTAACATGACTAGAAGATCCACTGTCCATGTACCAGTTTGAATCGTTCACTATATCAGATGAGGCTAGATAGGCATTGTTGTTCCTCTATGGATTTCCAGATTGACTTGGTGTGCCTACATTTGAATCAAATCTATGCCAACAGTCCACTGCTGTGTGTCTAGTTTTGTTACACACTTGACATACTGGCCTGTTGTTTCCAGAAGTGTTCCCATTACCAGGTCCTCTTCCTCCACGTCCCCTGGAGTTTCTACCTCCTCTATTTCCTCTTCCTCTTCCATAACCATGATCTTGAGTCATTTGATTTCCAGACCTATTTCCCCGATTTTGCTGTGACCATTTGATCTAAAAACGACAACATTGGCGAAGGAAACCCCATATCCAAATTTGCAGAAGGGTTAAATCTAGCTAACAATCGTTCATGAGTCACCAATTGTGACTGAACTTCTTGCCAAGACAATGAGCCTATTCTGGAGGTCAAATTTACAATAACAAATTCATATTCCTTACTTAGGCCTCCCAGTGTAGCGAGAATCAGCACACCTTTTGTGATTGGATATCCAAGAAGAAGAAGAAGACCATCCGAGTAAGACTTCATTTGAGCAAGATAGTCCATCATAGGCTTAGATCCTTTCTCACTTCGAGTCAAAGTCGTCTTGTATTCGAGCATTCTCGCTTCAGATCTATTGTTGTATAGGATTTCAAGACTTGTCCAGATCTCATTTGCTGTTTCAGATCCAACAACTTCCAGTAACGCTTCTTCTTTCATGGAGCTCATCAACCATCCGACTAGCAGCTGATCTTTGGTGTACCAGTCTTCATAGGCTGGATTTGGGATGGTGACTGTAGACATGGTTGCCGGATTGTAGGTTGATACAACCTCCGGTGGTCTTGGTTTAGTGCCCAAGAGATGACCATCCAATTTGTGTCCTCTGACAATAGGTAAGATGGTTGATTTCCAGAGTAGATAGTTTGATCTATCAAGTTTGATAGTGCATGCCTGATTCAGACTTCCATTGAAGGGAGCTAAAGAGCTCTTTGACGGGGTCAGTGACATCTGGGTTGTTGGAGTTTGCATCAGGGAGCTGGTGAAGTTTGCTCTTTCAGGGTTTTGTTGCATGAAGGTGGAGAGGTTAGGAATCGTTGACCGGAGGTAAGAGGTGGAACCAAAGGTAGGAAAGGTTCCGGTAGTAAAAGGTATGGTGGAAAACTGAGGCAGAGTTCCAGTGAGTGTTTGAGTAACATTGGTGCCTTCAGATCGTGAAGGAGGTATAGAGGATGAAGGTGTGTTTGTGAGAGGTGCAGCTGTAGTAGATGTGGGTGGTGGATCAGTTACTCCGGTGGCTGTTTCGCCGGAGGTGGCCATGGCCAGAAGGCTCTGATACCAACTTGAATTTTAGAGAAGAGATAATATTATTCTCATATCATTAAAACTGGTAGCAAGTCCTTACATATAATATTTGGTAGTGAATAAGACAAGATAGAAATCTAGGAATAAAATCTAGTACTAGATATTCTAGTACACCTCCTCCATAACAACCTTTCACACAAAGACTAATACACCCTTTTTGACCTTATCTTCTAACACGGAGTAGACTGCAGATCGAGCTAGCAATTTTCACGCTTATCGAACTTTCAATTTTAGAGTTCAAAAGGCTGTTTGATTACATTATAAGTGGTAGTCTGTCTATTTATTAATTTGTTTCTAGCTAGAATTTATACCTATACATATATAGTGTTTGTTTGATGTACGTACATTAATTAGTTGGGGCAAATAATGCTTAATTAGCTGTTGAATTTCTGCCAAATATATGTACCCTCTCTTTTGATTTTGTTGATTAACATCATAAACAAACAAAATTTAACTTAATTATATATAATCAGATTAGTCGTCTGACATGCATTCAAAACTAATTAATACTCCGATGTATAAAGTTGAGTATACACCTTCCAAAAAAAAAAAGTTGAGTATATATATAAATATATCAACAATTAAAATTTATAAGTCTTGGGGAAGCAGGGAGAGGAAGTAGAAATTAAAGAAGCTAACTTACGGGATAACAGCAGCATCTATGATATCAGGATGAGTAAGCAATAATGCCTCCAATTCTGCTGGTGCTACCTACATTCATTCACAAATCATACGTTTATTAATAAACCCTGAAGACCAGGACCGTCCGTAAGCATGTATGTCGAGGCCCTAAGCCAAGTTATCAAAATTGAGACTTTAGAAAAAACACAAACGGTTTTTAAAATATGTCACTCACGTAGTTAGACTAATAAACTTATTGGATCAAAAAAAATTCAGCCCCTAGACTTTGAATATTTTTCAAAGGCACTAAGTCGTGGGCCTTAAGTTGGCCTATACCTAGGGACATGTCTGCTGAAAACAGTATCCATCATCAGAGAAATACTAAATAAAAGGTACTCGCCTTTTAAAGACATCACACACACCGACACACACCATACTTTAATTAGTACAACTTTGTTGATGTCGAATGTGGGTATTCGACTTTCCAAACGTAGAATGTCAGTTGTCTATTATCGATCTCAAAATATATTTAATACTAATGAATGTATTTAACAATCTCAAAATATAAAGTACTATACGAGTAGGTCCGATACTTCATTAATAGGCATTGTTATTATCTTGTGTTGGTTAAAGAAATATTACAATGAATTATTGAATGGGGATTTTTTTTTAAGTTAAAAAAAGAAGATATATAATGCAAAACAAAATTAAAAAAAATACCTGATAGCCATTGTATTTGATAAGGTCCTTCAACCTATCAACAAGAAAAAGAAAGCCATCATCATCTATATAACATACATCCCCTGTCCTTAGCCATCCATCTGAAACCAGGGTTGCTGCTGTTGCTTCTTCATTCTTCAAATAACCTATATATATATATATATATATATATATATATATATATATATATATATATATATATATATTACAAAGAATATATAAAAGTTTGAATCATACTTATATATAGTCACAACGAAATGTTATAACAAATGACATAACAAACATATTAAATCGTAACAGGGTATTGGGGGATTTTGTAAGGGATAATAAAAGATAGCAATTAATAAAGTAAATAATACATTAACGGGAAATTAATCGTCAATTAACAAATACATTGCAAAACATGCATATCAATCAAAGAAACCTGCCAGCGGTGATCGTTTTGTGTTGCGATGCTTTAATTTGAGACTTTTATTTTAATTTTTCTATTTTCAGAAAATGGGAAAGGATGTTTTTATTTTATTATATATATGGAAACGTAAATGAGAATCAAATCCGGTTCCCATCCAAAGCGCAATTCACTGAGCTGATTTTCGGTCTCAATTTATCCATTTTTAGTGGTTTATAGCAATCCTCATCAAATATAATTTAATTATATACTCCTATGTTAAACTATAAATTAACAAGTGGATATAGCTGAAGATTAATTTCTTATTAATAAAATATTTAATTAAAACTAATGCATGATAATTTAAGATCTAACATGGGCCGGGGACGAAAGATTTCATGGTTAACGTGTAGGGAAAGCCTTCACTTTAAATATAGTATTCATAAAATCACTCACTAAAATGAATGTGGTTAATGATTTAAGAATGCCTAATGTACATGAATCAATAGAAGAAAGTTTGAACTAGCCGGAATAGTTAGTTTTTATTTCTTTTTATTCATCAAAACGAAAATACCATATAAAATGTATAACTCACACCGCATTTGATGAAAGTCAGAACCCAAAACCTCATGATATTGAGAAATCAATTAACTTCACCAATTATACTAAGGCTCGCCGGCGGAACAATTAGCACCGAATACCAATATTCTTTTAATTAAGCAAAAGGCAAGCATAAGAAATTTGGAGTAAACTTGATTTTTATTTTAAAAGATGCCAGCGATGAAGCTAATAATCTCGGGAATAGAAATGTTGACTTAGTATTATAATAAACCAGCAGTGAATATAAATAAATAAATGCCACAGGATTCATCATATTAACTACTACCTGAAACACATTGACGACTATATAATATTTGCATGTATTAATTGGTCATTACTTAATGAACATAATGGAAGATTGGTATTATGTAAAATATATTAAAAATAAGCTAAACCTATACAACGCACAAGAACGAGTTTGTGCCGTTACTTGAAGTATATATATCTATCTATATCTATCTATTTGGACTTAACGTTCTTGATCGACCTAAATTGTTAATCTTGGTTACCAAATTCATTATATTTCAATCTTATATTTTAATAATTTTTCAAAAAAATATTTCAATTGTTGGATTTTACATTATAATATAAATATCTAATCACAATATATACATTATGGACAACCGTTATCTTATAAAATTATCACGATATTTTTTTTCCGGGAAAATCAAGAAGGAATGACATTGCATATTCATACCTTTCATAATTGAAGGCCCTCTAAGCCATAGTTCACCGGAGCGATTCTCCGGGCATGCTTCTCCAGTGTCCGGGTCTACGATCTTTGCCTCCGTACTTGCCGTAAGCAACCCTATTGACCCGAACCGCCTGCTTTCTTCCCAAGTCTCTGTTCCCGCTCCGGCACCGTTTGACTCGGTCAACGCATACCCTTGAAATATGGTAACCTGTGGAAATTTCTTCTCAAATTCCTCCGTCACCTCCTTGCTTAAAGGAGCACCGCCGGAAAGTACATATCTCCAAGTTTGAACGTTATATTTCTTCTTTATAACATCAGCATTGTTAATTAAAGCAACAAGAACAGGTGGAGCAAGGGGCAAATACGTAATTTTGTATTTTTGTACCACTGTCAGCATATCGTCCATGTCGAATCTTGGTAGCACCACCACGGGACAGCCTCTGCTGAGGAGGCCGAGGACAAACGTGGCCATTCCGAATGTGTGGAACATCGGGATCATAGCTAAGTATACTTGGCCTTTTTCGTGGGTTCTGAAACGACCGATGACTAGTTGGATCATTGTAATAATATTTCTATGGGTTGAAACTACGCCTTTGCCCTCCCCAGTCGTGCCAGAGGAGAACAAAAGTGTCGCCGTGTCATCCAGTGTCACCCTCTCACGGTGAGCTGGATTCTGACGTGGTTTATTTTTCATCATATCCTGCAATCGGATTCGGATCTATAGATATTAGATATATATAACCCCTACAACAATAAAAATAAGGGTTTATTGTTAATAATGTTAATTTGAATATATAAATATACAAAGAGGACGGTCTATTTTTTTTTCGTTAAAAATGACATTTTCTTATTCTACTGTGATTTAAATTCTCTCATGTTAATAACTAAAACGAATATATTTTTTGATCTATTTGTCGAAACATTGTAATTATTTCATCACATTTTCCCTTTTTCGTTCTTTTTATTTGGACATTTCATTTGATATTTTTTCGAAGTTATTTTTGTAAAAACACATAAACAGTGGAATAGTAAAATATTGGGTTTGAGGTCAGTTACATCGCAGCAAACAGTGGATTTGGGTTATGAACAGTAAATTTGTCCTTATCACCCAATTTATATTTCAACTATCCTGATTTCAAATTTTTTTACCTCTTTTTTTAACTTTTAAACCACCCCCTAAAAATAAAAATAAAAATAATTTTTTCCATCGATATCACAAATTTGTTTCAAAAATGGCATTCATGATTAATATTTTTACAAGCCGGCATATATTAAATTTAACAATAATGATAAAGGCATCCAGCCTTACGCAGAAATCATCACCCGAAATTAGGGGTGTTCACGGATACGGTTTATCCGAAAACCGAACCGATTCGAGGTCATTCGGTTCGGTTCGATTAATACTCGTTTTTGGTTCGGTTCGGTTTCGGTTAATAATATAGAGAAACCGAAAATTTCGGTTCGGTTACAGTTAACGCTACAAACCGAACCGAACCGAAAACCGAACCGAATTAAAAACCGAACAATTAACCGAACCGAAAACCAAACCGAATTAAAAACCAAATAATTAACCGAACCGAAACCGTATCAAACAAAAAACCGTTAACCGAACCGTTTGTATCAATATGTATAATTAGTGTTTTTGTAACCAAAATATTACAATTTTTTTTTATATAAAAATAGCTTATAACCGAACTGTTTATTACCGAATGAAAAAACCGAATAAAAAACTGAACCGTTTAGAACTAAATAGCATTGTTAAAATGTATTCGGTTTCGGATATTTATTAACTGAAATTTTCGATTCGATTTCGGTTACGGCCATTAACCGTATCGAACCGAACCGTGAACACCCCTACCCGAAATGCTGTTGTGTGGTGTACGTGTGGTTGAGAGCTAAAGTGTGTATAAATGTGTGGAACCTCCATCACCATCCTAAATTTTTGGGCATTGTCACCACATCTAATACTTGGGCACCACACCTGTGTAAAATTCGATTTTTTAGAAGTCGAAATATGTTATTTCAACTTCCGAAAAGTCGAAATGTGTTATTTGGACCTCTAAAAAATCGACTTTTACACATGTGTGCTGTCATTAACATCACCCTAAATTTTTAGCATGTCTCATTAAAAAAATGTGGTAATGTATGCTGTACATACTCCCGGAAAGTAACCGAAAATGAATCAGCACCTTTCATTTTTTATTTTTATTTCCTTTATGTCATTTCATGAAGCCAATAAATGAGAGGGGTTCTTGTGTGGGATCTCCACACGGTATGGAGAAACCTGTGGAGACACATACTACACAGTTTTATTCTGTTTTTAATCAGTGTGGTTTTGATCGTTTCACTCGTCACTTCACCTCAAAATCTCTCTCCATGCAAGTATTTCCCAATAAATGGTGGTGATCACTTTTCGGTATTTTGGTTGTGATACATTTCGGGGCTCTAGTCTTTTTGATATGAGTGACTGTCAAAATAATCACATAAATATATTTATATATTAATGTCGTGTTTTAAGGAGCCTTTAAGGACACCATACTAAATTTACTTAAGACATCACAGCAAGGTTTAAAAATATACATAAAGTGTAGTGTCTTTAAAGGCGATAATGGATTTAATGTGGTGTCTTTAAAGACTTCCAAAACAGAGAAGAGTTATGGTGGGAATTATTTTAGAGGTATATCAGACAGAGAGTTGTGATTAATCATGTCATACCTACACATATCTACTATGTGTCTCTCTACTGATATATTTCTCAAATCACTCATCCACCATAATAATTCTCCCCAAAACTAATCGCATAATAAATATATCATATACTATAGAAATTTTGTAACATAAATTGGTAATTATAGCGTCGGTAGGATCATAATTTGTATTATTAACAGGATTCATCTAACAAAAAGATGCTGAAAAGGAAAATTATCTGCTATACACTATCTTCGGCAATCAAAGGAGGGGATCTATATATATTGGTATTATTATAAACGGAGGTTCATGAACCTTAAAATAAAATAAAAATGTCACCGAATTAAGCCAACCTCTTGAGTAACGTTTCAGTATCTCGAGTAACGTACGTTTCTGTAAATTATAAAATATCGTATCATGCAGTAATTTTAAAATGTATGAATGTATTTTCGTAGTGTCAATAAAATATTGCGTAACAAATTGGGAAAAAATAAAAAAAATTACCTGCAAAACTCCGACGACTTTAACACCTTGACTAACGGTTGGTGGATTTGAACAAACGTTGGCGCCGCCCATCAAAACAACAGGGATGACATCATTGGATCCAGAGAATTTGGAAAGCAATTGTGGGATTGTGAAAACAAGAAAAGGGTTGGAAATAGCAATTTGTTTAGAGATTTCTTGCTGTGTATTAAGGGGATTAGCAGTAGTAATGACGGCGCCGAGATACATCACCGACAAGCAAACGATCGGGAAAAAGATTGAATTTGGAGAAATGAGAAGGACGACATGACCTTTACGAACTCCCAAGTCAAAAAGGGAAGATGAAACTGAGTCAACGGCGTTCCAGAGATCGGAGAAGGTGAGATGGTCGCCGGAGATGGCGTCAATGAAGGCGACTTTACCGTGATGAGGAAGTGAAGAAATGAAGGTGGCGACGTTGAGGGAATGATTGGTGGGTAATGGAATTGGATCACGTATGCTGTAGAAAATGGAGTTTGATTTACAGAACCCGCTTCTTTTTTCATTACTTTGGACATGAATCTCCTGATCCATTCTCTGTTTTTTCCTTTTCGTTGTTCAAACAGAGAAGAAGAACTTTTTCTTTTTTTTAGTCGGGGAGAAAAAGAACAAATGGTCGCTGATTTCCACAAGAGCTCTGGGCGGGATTTGAGGGAATAAATAGAAAGGAATTCTTCCACCCTCACCGTATAAATTTTACATATTTAACCAACGTACCATTTAGTTATCGGAAATGATAGTGCCACACCGATCAACGGTGCAGATCATCCGATGTGGCCGGATGTGATGCATGACACGCCAAGGTGTAAGTAGAAGATCTTGCTTTAGTTATAGTTTAACCATCTACTTTGACTCAAGCTTTAAGTGATTCGTTATATATATAGTAATTTATTTTTACACAGATCAAACATAATCTGATCTACAAAAGAATGGCTTAGAGGCCTCAAATATATAGTAATTTTTTTAGACAGATCAATCATGATCTAAAAAAAAATTGTATAAAAAATAGCGATAATACTCGTTATATGGTAATTTTTTACAAAGATCAATCATGATCTAAAAAAATTGGCTTAGGACCCTCAATTACACAGAGACGTCACCAAACACATGTTCGTCGTTATATCGTAACATAGTACACTATATTCTAAAAAGAATTGGCTTAGGACTCTCGACTATACAGAGATGTCACCGGGCCCACGGCAGCATATGCCATCTTAAGATGCAGAGGAACCCAGACACTCATTTTTATTTATCTCATGTTGTTTTAAAATATGTGTGGCGATAGTCTGATAGTTTGAATTGCCATAACAAAGTGATATTACATATTATTATAGAATTGATAATGATATAGGAAGTTTAAAAAAAAAAATATTAAGTAAAATCTATTGATAGTTATGGATTACACAATCAATAATATGTAACATATTTTGCCGTATTATTATGATTATTTTAAATATATGTACATAGAAGAGTTAATTAGTCATATATGTTATCCCGACTTTAAAAATGTTTGACATTAATTAATGAAGGGGTAAAATGTACAGAGAAGAGTTAATTAGTCATATATGTTATCCCGACTTTAAAAATGTTCGACATTAATTAATGAAGTGGTAAAATGTACAGAGAAGAGTTAATTAGTCATTGATATACCGCGGCCGAACACGGTCGACCGGACAACCATTAGACCCACGACGACGGTCTCTTCTCAGCCTTTGACCTTCGTTACCACCAGCTCACTTGGAAGTAAGCCGATCGGGTCATCGAGCTCCCCACGATCACGTTTGCCTTCAGGATGGGGGTCGAACGCGCCACCCCAGTCCGCTATACCGGGCAACGCCCTCCACATATAGGCGAGCATGCTCCAGACTTGACATTAGCAAAAATAGGGCACTCTCAGCAGGCAAACGTCAGAGCGACCAGCGGCCCCTTCGGCCCGATCCTCCATAGCTGCGTATCTTCTTAATTGTGCTTAATTATGTCTTATCACTGTTAGCCTAATCGTAATAAGAGCTTTGCCTTTAAATAGAGGACTCATGTAATGATACAGATATGCGCTATTAAATATAGCAGATAAACTCTGCCAATTTGTCGACCACGTTTCTTTCTTATCATTTATCGTGCCCACCGGCTGAGCACCGCCTTGAGTTCTTCATAGCCACCGTCTTCTTACACCAGAAATCTCCCATCCCGTTCAGATATCCACCGTTTAAACACCCATACAATTGCCGTGATATTCCTAGCGACATCGTTGGCTCCGTTACCGGGAAAAGTCATCAAAATCATACTTGCAACTTTTACGGCGACTTGTGCTGCCATCCTCAAACCTCACAGTCAGGAGAAGCTTCGACCTTTGGGTTGTACAGCCTAAATATCACAGCTTTCACCGATATCACAAAGCAACAAGTGAAAAGGGTTTTCGATTTTGCGGATCAAGACCTTTTCACTGGGCAAGCTTACCAAGTAAGGAGACAACTCACCATCGGGAGCTTTACAAAGCCTGGAGAAGGATCATCATCACCCACGGATCAATGCATGCATGCTCCCAGGTTTCAGTTCTGCAAAGTAGCAGTGCCGTGACAGTTAGTTAACTCGGAAACGGATTAGTTGAGCTTTCTACCGAATTCTGGGTAAGTCTACGTTAGTTGCAGGCAATTTGGATAGTTAGCGTATAGTGCAAGTTTCCTTTCGAATCATATGACTGGAGGGAAACTCATAGATCCTGAGACACCGAATAAAGGAGCAAATCAAGATCCACCATGTGGCTCAACGTCATATCAGAGTGGACGTAGCAGGGGTTCATACACCGCTGGTGGAAATAGCGGTCACAACAACGACCCCGATATACGTGGCGTATTGGTAGAAAAAGCAAAAGCACGGGAGCTAGAGGCCGCGGCTATAAAGAAAAGCCGTGGCAAACAAGTCGCGGGCCGCCTCAGCAAAACTTAGAACATCGGGCAACCCCGGTCACAGGATCAGACTCTCACGCCCTTGCTCTGAAGTCTCACATGGAATATGTAGAGGACATGCGGGTCTACAATCTACAACTCATAGCGTGTAGACACCAGCCCCTACCGGTTAGTAAGTTCATCCCGCCTATGCCAACTCCAACCGAGGTACAACCTACTCATAATCCACCCAAAATGAAAGATCCAGTTAGTGTCGGCCGGACTCATCAGACGCAGGTGCAACAGAGCAGTCATGCAACGTCAGTCCTAGAGCAAAGCAAAAGATCGGCACTCCAACGCCTCGGGCCCATGGATAACGTCCACGGTGCAGCCCCTGCCCGTAGTCAATTGAAACAGGTAGAAAATACTCGACAGGTACGACCCCGGACATAGGTAGTTCATGATTCAGATTGCGCGGAGAGCACAGTCAAGTCAACTCTCTCCCCATAAATGGTGGATGAACTTAAAATAATGAAAAAGAAAATTGCAGACCTAGAGAAAGGTAAAGCAGTGTTCCAGGAAACACCAACTTAGGGGACGTGTGTTCTTCACGAGAGCATACTAAAAGCGGCTCCAAGGGGAGGAATACATTATCCAACATCCACAAATTATAGCGGGACCACAGATGCCCTCGACTGGTTGTCAACCTTCCAGAGAAAGTTTAGCCCGGCCACGTCCAGTGAAGAGGCATGGTGCATAGCGTTCGTCGGAGCAATGCAAGATAGAGTGGCCGCTTGGGTTCGCAGTTTGCCTCCTAGGTCAGTTACATTGTGGGACGAACTTCTGAACAAGTTTACAACTGAGTTAAGGTCCATTGGTTAGCCTAAAAAGACCCACACCGACTTACACGAAATTCGCCAAGGCGAGAATGAGAATATGCGTAGTTTCTTTGATCGCTTTACCAGAATCTATGAGCAGACTCGAGGGTTTCCTGAGAATGTGGTAATGACCAGCTTTGAAGCAGGGCTGGGAAAGGGTTATCTCAAATCCCGTTTTTCTCTCAATGCGCCCAAAAATCTCCAAGATATGCTAGCTCAAGCAAGAAAGTATGTCGCAACTGAGGCACCGACAGTGGCATCTACGACTCGACGTGACAGGCAGAGGGCTGACCAGAGTCCACCAAGAGAGAGTCACGGGAATAGGGATCACGATCTCAGGAAACCCGAGAAGTATACAGATGACAACTTCATGCCCATTACTATCTCATACACCCGATTGTTAGCTGAGGTAAGGGATGAGCTTCTCCGATGAGACCCGACAGGCGCTGCGATACCTCTAAGTACTGCCGGTATCATAAAGATAATGGACATACCACGGAGGAATGCAGGCAGTTGAAAATTGAGATTGAAAAGCTGACACAACGAGGAAGGCTTCACCAGTACAGATGGATGGAGGCGGGGCAAACAAGGATAATCGTCAACCCCGCTAGTATGACAGAGAGATTCATATGATCACCGAAATTGCACCCAGCAATAATCAGATTAAGCAGTGAATCAACTCTATATACAAGCGCGTCGAGTGACCAGCTATTTTGCTCGGGCAGGAACAACCACTTACGTTTATCTGCAACGAGTTGGTCACATCCATCCACATGGAATATTCGTGTTTGAGTATCTCGGTAATCATCAACCGAGCGTTGTTAAACAGAGTTATGATAGACACTGAGGCCTGTAGAGATATCATGTACTACCATTGTTTCAGAGAACTCGGCTTCAGTGACTCAAACTTGAGACCGCACAACGGAACCCTTGAGGGATTTACCAATCACCGAATTCAGGTCAAGGGGGCCATCGATCTGAATGTACAGATAGGGGACTATGCACCTTTCCGGACCGAAAAGGTAAATTTTCTTGTCGTGGATCTCCAATAGAATTACAACGTAATCATAGGGTCTCTGGCTCTAAGACAGTTCCAAATGGTCGTTTCGATTCCTCACCAGCGGGCAAAATTTTATCCTGAGGATGGGATCGGAGTGAGCGTTAACGACCCAGAGTCAGTCCTGACCTATATCCGGACCTCAAGGGTTGAAGATAAAAGGCCATGCCTTGAGCGACTAAAGGCGCCTGCACCAACGGCGGCAATCCGGATGGTTAAACAACTCCCACTTACGGAGATCGAGTGTGAAACCTTGCAGGTCAGAGATGAACTGGATTTCACAGTAGTTGGAGAATTGGTGGAGGTAGTCTTCAACGACGCCTATCCGGACCAAATGGTAAAAATAGGCACTCATCTACCCACATCCAATAAGGAGGCCTTGATTGCCCAGCTGCGAGCAAATTTGGATGCATTTGCATGGGCTGTAACTGATATGAGGGGCATAGAGCCAGAGGTTGCACTTCATCATCTAAATGTGAACCCCACTTTCAAGCCGATTCAGCAGCGGGCACGACAATTCACCCTGGAAAAGGAGGCCGCCATCAATGTAGAAGTTGATAAGCTTCTTCAAGCCGGAATCATTAAGGAATTGTCCTACACAACGTGGCTGGCCAATGTGGTTATGGTAAAAAAAACATAATGGAAAATGGAGAATGTGTGTCGATTTCACGGACATAAACAAAGCTTGTCCGAAGGATCCTTACCCCCTGCCCAGGATTGACAGGTTGGTCGACTCCATCACAGGCTTTGATACCTTAAGTTTTCTAGATGCATATTCTGGGTATCATCAAGTCAAGATGGCAGAATGCAACAAGGAGAAAACGGCCTTCAGAGCGGCCGGGGGTTTATATAATTATGATATGATGCCCTTCGGGTTAAAAAACCAGGATCGACGTATCAACGGATGGTGAATAAAGTTTTTAACTCACAGATCGATAAGAATAAGGAGGCTTATATAGATGATATGGTCATCAAATCAGTCTCTGGCTTCCATGCCTCCGACCTCGCTGAAACATTTAATAATGTCCGAAGGCATTCCATGAAACTCAATCCGGCGAAATGCACATTTGGCGTCTAGACAGGCAAATTCCTGGGGTTCATGGTTAGTCATAGAGGCATAGAGGCCAACCCAGAGAAAATCCAAGCCTTGCTCGACCTGAAGGAACCAACATGCATCAAAGAGGTCCAAAGACTTAACGGTAGAATAATAGCTCTGGGCAGGTTCATATCAAAATCTGCAGAAAAATGTCTTTATTTATACAAAATCCTAAAAGGTGACAAAATCTTCTCATGGGATGAAGAATTCTCCAAATCATTCCAAGCTCTCAAGAAATATCTGGGGAAACCTCCATTGTTAGTCAGCCCGACAGATGGGGATATTCTGTTTCTGTATTTAGCGCCGTCAGATCGGGTTGTAGCCGCTGTACTTGTAAAAGAGATAGGAACTCTCCAAAACCCCGTTTTCTACGTAAGCAAGGCTCTAAATCCGGTGGAGAGTCACTACTTTATTGTTGAAAAGCTTTGCTACTCGCTGGTTATTGCAGCCCGCAAACTCAGAGGCTACTTCACTTCGCATGCTATTATCTTTCTCACGAATAGTCCATTACGTCAAGTACTGCACAGGCCGGACATATCGGGTCGCTTGCTTCACTGGGCAATCGAGCTCACGGAATTCAATATACACTACCAGCCTCGAAAAGCAATCAAAGCGCAATCACTAGCAGATTTTATCGTGGAAACAAGCTTCAGCATGGAACATTCGAGCCCGCAGGAAATAAATGACCAAGCACGAGCTGAAACCGCATAAGCAATGCGGCCAGAAAACTGGCAGTTGTACGTCGACGGTGCCTTTAGCAGGAACGGATGCGGGGCCAGTATTGTCTTATCTGAACCAGGGACAACATAAGAAATTGTGAAATCACTCCGATTTGAGTTCGACGCCTCCAATAATCAAGCAGAATACGAGGCAGTCATAGCCGGCCTCGAACTAACGAAAGAAATGAAAGTAGACAACGTCAAGGTCTATTGCGACTCACAACTGGTTGTCAATCAAGTATCAGGAGATTATGCCACACATTGTGACCTCCTGGGTAAATATTGTGAGGCCATCAGGCAGCTAAACGAAGAATTCAACTACTGCAAGTTCAAGCAGATTGACAGAAAGGAAAATTTGAGAGCAGACTTCCTGTCAAGGTTGTCGGAAGGTGAATAGTTTGCGGATCCCTCCATAATGGTTGAATATCTAGCAACACCTTCCATCGACAGAGACAGGGTGATGGATGTTGACGAGCGGGCCCCACATCTAGACTGGGCTGATGATATCAGATCATACATCGAATTAGGCTGGCTACCACCGGATAAGAATGAGGCTCGCTCTCTCCAGAAAAGAGCAGCAAGATGTGTCAGACGATCGGGTCGTCGAGCTCCCCACGATCACGTCTGCCTTCAGGATAGGGGTCGAACGCGCCACCCCAGTCCGCTATACCGGGAAACGCCCTCTACATATAGGTGAGCACACTCCAGACTTGACATTAGCAAAAATAGGGCACTCTCAGCAGGCAAACGTCAGAGCGAACAGCGGCCCCTTCGGCCCGATCCTCCATAGCTACGTATCTTCTCAATTGTGCTTAATTATGTCTTATCACTGTCAGCCTAATCGCTATTAGAGCTTTGCCTATAAATAGAGGACTCATGAAATGATACAGATATGCGCTATTAAATATAAGCAGATAAACTCTTCCAATTTGTCGATCACGTTTCTTTCTTATCATTTATCGTTCCCACCGGCTGAGCACCGCCTTGAGTTCTTCATAGCCACCGTCTTCTTACACCAGAAATCTCCCCTCCCATTCAGATATCCACCGTTTAAACACCCATACAATCGTCGTGATATTCCTGGCAACATCAGTCATATACACATTTTGACTATCATCTATGCAGCTTTAATCAGCACGGAAAAAACTAATAAATGTTTTGTTTGACTAAGTAATATTAGAAGAAAAATATTTTTTTTATTAGAAGAATATATATATATATATAGAACACGACATATAATATATTGGTGAATGTGATGGTAGATCTAAACAAATCCATTAAAAAATATATATATATAAACTTGGATATAACACAAGTAGTATATAGGACAAATTTCCCAATAGATAGCTATTAAGTCTGTCTTCTATATCATAAGTTACAAAAAGTCATTTGACACTGTTGGTTATTTTTTAGTAAAATGTCTTTATATATAAACAGGAAGGAAATATTCCATATTACTAGTAATATTCCATATTACTAGTTTTGACAACGTCTAAACTCCAAAGGCTTTGGAGTTATACAATAACTTTTGCTCATAACCTTATTACACAATAATAATAGATTTACCTGGTCCAAACCTTAACAAACAAACAAACAAAACAAAAAAAAAAAACGTATCAGGAATGATTCAACTCATCAATCGTTTTTTATAAATAATTTTCATTGAATTACAATTATATATTTTGACACGATTATATTTTATTTTTTATGCGGATCGATGCATATAAATCATTTCCCAATGAACTGGGGTCTAGACATGGTAAATGCTCTTAATTTGTCAGCGTCTAAACTTCAAATTAAGGCCCGGAGTTAATTATGCGACAATTACACAACAATAGATATGGATTTAAAAAAACTATATAAACGTATAAAAACTGATTCACCTCATCAATAAATTTTTTTATTGAATTACAGTTTACTCATATAACTATGCAAATAAATTGTAACATTCGAATTTTTAAGTTGTTACTTTAATACGGTTATGAGTTTTTGATTACCAATAGTTTTGTTTTGGGATATGGTTATTATAGGATTATGAAGTGTAAAGTATTATTATCACTTGAACTATCATCTTTCAAAAACTTATATTATTAGAACGACCCAACATTTTTTTGTTTGTTTGTTTGGGTGACTGTGCGTGTTTGTAGTGGAGTTTGAATTTAGGAGCTCTCGCTCTGATACCACATTGGACTATCATCTCTCCCAAAAGCTTAAGCCGATGAAAATTTATATAATTAACATTTTTTATATCCAACAATATCGATTATTTTAAAAGTATAATTAATCAATATCTCGACATGAAGAAAATATGGGCTATTTTGCACGGCTTAGTTAACGTACCATATCGGTGGTTGCGGTGGAATGTATGGTGCTAATTCTCTATAATGGTTAGCACCACAAAATTATCTATCGCAAACTACTAGTCTAATAGTAAACTTACTACTACTACTACCGTAACACCTCAATAATTTAAGTAAGGGTGACTTTAAAGGTACCACACTATTTTTACCCGTGTCACCACAACTCTTTTAAAATTAAGTGATTACCTTTGGCACGACATACTATATTTTTAAATGATAATCTTACTCAATACACCACACTTCTTAAAAAAACTTAATATGTTATTTCCAGGGTATTTTGACTATTGTCAATTTTTTTATTTATGAATTAGTCCCTAAAAATATCTACATTAACATTTTTTTATTATTCTTTTTCTACAAAGAGAAAACCTATTGGATGTATTGCATAACATTCTGAAAAATATCCAACTATAGAGATGTTGGATGTGAAGGTCCGACCGTGACACTGTTGGATGTATTACATAATATTCTGAAAAAGATCCAACTATGGAGCTGTTGGATGTGTAGGTCCAACTATGGAGCTGTTGGATGTGTAGGTCCAACTGTGCAGCTTTTGGATGTGAAGGTCGACTGTGACACAGTTGGATGTATTGCATAACATTCTGAAAAAGATCCAACTATGGAGCTGCTGAATGTGTAGATCCAACTATGCAGTTGTTGGATGTAAAGGTCCAAATGTGACACTGTTGGATGTATTGAATAAAATTTTGAAAAAGATCCAATTGTTGGATGTGTTGGTACAACTACACAGCTGTTGGATGTTGGATGTATTAGAATAATATTTTGAAAAAGATCCAATTGTGGAGCTGTTGCTTGTTGCATCAATCTAAATTTCACAAAAAATCACCAAAGTAACACCGGTGAGTACAGAATGTCAGGTTCTATCACCAACAGACAACGCAAAAAACATAAGATATACTGGTGACTGCAAAATGTCAAATTCTTTGTCCACTATTCATCGTCGACGACTAATTAAACAATGCAAAAGATGTCAAGTTCCCCTACATAACATTGTCGACGAGTAGACAACGCAAAAAAAAAAATAAGAAGAAAAAAAAATCACAACTTTCTTCCTTAAAAAAATCAGAGCTTTTTGAAAAATAGAATTTTTCAAGAGAAGAAGAAGATAATGATAATGGTGATATGAGTAAGAGAGATGAAATAGGGTTGAGAAGGAGATGAATGAAGAAGGATGAGGAGATATGTGATGAAAAAGATGAAGAGATGAAGAATCTTGGTGAAGAAGAAAAAGTTTGGGCGATGGGGAAGAGGAGTTCGATCATGGTATAATTGTTTTGGTGGGAAAAAATATAGTGCCTAGGGTAGAGGGTGAATTCATAAAAATCAAAAGTTAATGGGTTGTATTGTAATTATTTTGATAAGAGTGGAAATTTTATTCCAAGTGTGGTGCCTTAAGTATAAAAGACAATTTTGTAATTATAATGTGGTGCAATGATTGGATGTAAAAATCAATGTGGTGACTAAAGTAGATTATTATGTGAAAATATGGTGTCCCTTAATTTAGATGTCAAGTAGATTATATGTGGTGCCTTTAAATGCTCCCTTTAAGTAATGGTAGGAAAGTAAAATTAGTTTTTATTTTAAATAACTATCTATTTTTTATTATGATATCTTTTATTCATTTAGTTGGGTTTTAAATTAAGAATGATGGGAATTAATAATTATAAGATTAATTATTTTCCTAAAAAGACACCCCATCCCCATAACTCCCATTCTTTACTTGTCATGTATTTGTTAATTGTACGGATTCTAATACCTCTTAATAAGTACGTAGCACTTACGTTTTATTATTGGCATCAGCCTAAGATGATTGGCAGGTACACGAGTATATCTATGATGATAGCAACAAAAGAGCTGATGTGTGAGCTCGGGTTAAGGATTAAATATCATTTTTCATTTATCATGCATGCACTTTTATTATTATATTTGAAAAATTGTAAACGTTTAACGTTTGAGAGGTCCTAGACTTAATTTCCTTTTAATGGCTTCCTTTGATTCTCATTTGAGATTTGTAATAGTGGTAAACAACATTTATATTTGTCTCTGGGTTTTCTTAGGCTTTGATTGGAACTGGTTGGTCTTTTGTCCTCTATTGACATTCTCGATCGAATTATTCTTAGTATTTATTTCCACACGCTTTACTCCGATAATGTTATCACATGAGGCTTACACATATGTTTTCTTTATTCAAAAAATATATATATGCGTGCCGAATATTTTTTTCCCGGATAACTATTCCGTGTACGGGAACGAAGCGTCACATTGACATGGCTGGAAAACTTTTCGGTCTCCTTATTCTATAGGATTTAGTTGATTAAGTGGATAGCACCAAACCATATCCATCACTTCATATTTCTTATTGATCTTTCATTGATGTGATACATTGCATCTATTGGAAAAACTAGCATGTATTTGTGATTCATTTCACATATATTCTGTGCTACATCTACAAATATGTGACTAATATAAGTAAGCATGTACTCTAAGATCTTGAAAATCTTTAATTATTCAACAGATTGTTCAAAATGAGTTTAGAAAAGAAAAGAAAATTGATCGATATCGATCAGAATTATCCGAAATCAATAAGCTTTTAGATTTCATTTCATTAAAGAAAGAGATACGGCTTCACATCATTTCTTTTTTATATAAACAATACTACGGTACATGCCATATATTATGAACATCTTTAACCGCGTATAGTGGATTAATACATACGTACATTGTGTTATAAAGAAATTTAGTAGCACATTTACTAACACCAATTGGTTTTAATACAACAGTAAGCGTTTGATCCTAATATGATATCAGAGCAGGAGATCCCGAGTTCAAACCCCGCTTCCAACACAATTTAAAAACAAAAAAACAAAAAAAACCAAGTGTTTGAACCACTCTCTTCTTATAGGCCCACATTTCCCAAAAAAAAGTAAGCCAAGTTTTGGGCATCTGCTGTTTGGAGAGATTGCTCACATTCTTAAATGTATAAGGAAATATAGCCGCATCTTTACTACCACCAATTGGTTTTAGTACAACGGTAAGCAGATCGAACCCTGGTGTGAACATTATTTTCACTTGAGGGGTTCCTTATAGTAGCATATTTACTATCACCAATTGGTTTTGTTAGTTTTGTGACTTGATCTCTAAAACTGGTAGAACTAATCTGAAAGCTGAAACTGAGTTTTGTGAAGTGAAACTGAGTTTTGGGAAAAAAGCTAAGAAAACTGAGTTTTGGAGAAAACTGAGTTTGGTGAAAATTGAGTTTGTTGAAGTTCTACATCTGAGTTTATTGATTACAAGTGAGTTTTTTGAAAAGTGAGTTTTCTGGGAAAGTCAGTTTGGAGCTGAGTTTCGTCTGGTGGATAACAGCTGGAGTTGGGGTGGGGTATTTATGACAATTCCGACAAAGATCTTATGGCGGTTAGGGTTAGGGATTTGTGCCTAAAAATACCGAAGTTGTAATCAGTGCAAAGTGTGCCTTTCAAAGTGTTATTCACACACTTGAGAAAACCTTGTAATTCTGTATATAATAAAATATCTCATTTTCTGTCCGTGGAGTAGTCGGCACAACGCCGGAAACCACGTTAAATCACCGTGTTCTCTTTGTTTCTGTGTTTTATCAATTTTTGCCTTATTTTTACTATTAGATTGCTACTGTTTTATCTTTCTTCAAGTGCAAGTGTCTCGTCTGTGTTTCAACAAACTGGTATCAGAGCGAGTCAGGTTCAAGATGTTGAAATAGTGTCTGATGATGCAGAAATCATCACGGTGGTTTAACGGTGAGATTTGAGTGGATATCTGGCTGATTTGTGGGTGGTTTAAATATAAGCTAGCCGGAGATGTGCGGCGGCGACAGACGGAAGACAGGAGGGGTGGTTTTTTGCAGAGCTTTTGCCTGTATTTGCATTAGAATGTATATATATGATCCAGGTTACACAAGACTTCTTTTTATAGGAAGAGAAAACTTAGGAGCTAAGTAAAAGACAGGTGTTGCGGAGCAGCTTACTCACTAATCTTACTTAATAGCTAAGCTAATATTAAATATCTAATCAGTAAGTAGATAAAATATCTGGGCGGTGACCCTTTGTGGTTGCATAGGCCGCCAGCTCCGTTTGTCTTGCCTTTGCTCCCTGTTTCTTCTCAAGTCTTGTACGGACCTTTGAGGGCCATCTGTCCAAGGTCGTGATCTGGCCCCCTAGCTCTGGTGACGCACTAGGAGGGGTCGATGACAGCGGCCTTGACTTGGTATCATTGGCGTCGCCGACGATGTAGTCGCGGACCTTCCTCAGGTATGGTGAGTCAGAGGCTATTTCCGGGACTAAACGGTGGCGATATTATTTGTATCATCAATGGCCCCCTACTCCATGTCTTGGTCACTTTTCGTGAAAATGTCGAGCGTGGAGTAGTGAGCTCAGGGACAATGTGTTTGCGACCTCGTCGTCTGATGCGACTTGTTCACTAAGGACCGTGCTTTCAAAGCAAACGGCCTTCGAAGCAACTCTGGGTCTGTATTTACGACCTCATCGTCTGATGCGACTTGTTCACTAAGGACCGTGCTTTCAAAGCAAGCGGCCTTTGAAGCAACTCTGGGTCTGTATTTGCGACCTCGTCGTCTGCGAGGCCATCTGATCATTTAGGGATTATCGGGGCAGTTCAATAGTCAGATCGTGGCTGACGTAGGCTCCTTTGATAACTGTAATTACGTAGGCATTGACGCCCTTGGTAACTGCCCAAGCAGGCACGTGGGCCTTGATTAACGTCCATAATGATTGCGGTTTTCGAATTTCAGAATTTGAATCGACCGCGCAAACCTCAACCGTTGGATGGATTGATTCCCGCCCGCACGATCGAAACCCGTTGCCTATATAAGGCCTGCACCCTTGAGACCTCCACACTTTTCACTCTTCTAACTTTCCCAAACTTTCCTAAGTTCTCTCTTTTTTCTGGGATTGACAAAGGTTTTTCGGCGAAGGTTTGCAGAGGATTTGGTGGTTGTCGAAGGGAATTCGAGGTTTCCGGCAAGGATTTGAAGGTTCCGGCGTGCTCTTGTGGCTGCTCATTTTAGCTTCTTCCAAAAAACAGGTAAATTCTTCCTCCCTTAGCCTCCTTTTCTGTTTCTCCTTCCATATTTCAACCTGCCTTGGTAAATTTGATCCATTTGTGGCAATATGTTCTTGCCTGAGATGTTTTGAGGGCGGAAGTGAGCCTTTTAAGTTGCGTTTGTGTGCTGGGCGTGTTTTTCTGGGAGAGGAAAGGGGGGAGTTTGGCGGTTTAGGCTAGAAACCTCTTATCTTTTTTGTTATGTTTTGCTTTTTGAATTTGCATTTCCCTTTACTTGCAACTTGCTTTCCATTTCTCCTGTAAAAACGGAGGGGAAGGCGTCGAGATGGGTGTGATTACCTTCCTAGCTTAATTCTTATTATCCCAGGTCTGAAAGCTCCACATTTTCCTCTCATTTTTGCAGGATGTCCGACGGAGAATATTCTTTGGGAGGCAATTCCGATGAAGATCATGAGGCCTATGATTACGCATAGGATGTGAAGGATGACGACCCCTCTAGGCGACGATCCCTTTGATTTAGATTCTATGTTTCCCGACCCCGTCCCGCGACGTAAGAAGAGTCGCAAGGAAATGGCCCGAGCCCAAGGGGTAAGCACTAGTGAGGCCGGTGAACGAGGGATGTCCGATGCTGAAGAACAGACCGCCAATCCCAGCCCTAGTGGCGCCGCTGAGCATGACGAGGCGTATATTGAGGACGCCACTCTTCACGAGCTGATGGGGTCGAGCGAGGATGAGAATGCCCCCTTACCTCGCAAGACTGTTTGGGAGCTCCCCAAGAAACCAAAAAGGAAAAGGGATCCCAAAACAACTGTTGGGGAGGCCGCTGCCAAAGCAAAAAAACCAACACCCAATAATCCAGAGGCACTAAGAGAATTTGCTATCCTGGCTGCATACGAGAAGGCACTGGAGAAGAAGTGGGTGAAGCTTCGCGACATCGATGATCTTAACAAATTTATTCGCCACCGATTTAAAATTGATACAAGTGTGTACAGGTTTTCTTTGCTCGACTACTCGAAGGAGGAGGATAAGTTTAAACCCGGAGACCGCGAGGATTACGTTTGTGCCCGCCGCCCGGATGATACCCTAATTCTACACTTTGATCATTTTTATGCAGGGCTCAGGCCTCCGTTCGACCCGTTCTTCGTTAGGATTTGCGAGCTTATGGGAGCTCTGCCTTCTGATTTTGCTGTTGGCGCCGTCATTCAGATTATGGCATTTATTGTGATGTGTTGAACAATGAAGATATAGCCCTCCTTAACATTGCTGGGTCAATTCCACATATTCTGTGGGACGGGCATTACGGGACAAGTATCCTTGAGGACCAAGACGCCTCATTTGCTGTTTTTGTTACCAAACAAGATTCATAGAAGGCAGGAACGGATCCTCAAGATGGAGTCCAAAGTTGGCTAGCCGTTTCCTAAGGCCGAAAAGCGCATGGGAAAATCCACCCTTACAATCGCGAACCTCTGGTTACAGAACATCGCTTTGTTAAAGGACTCATGGCGCTTATACATTCTGATGGGATCGAAGCTTCCTTGAGAAACGTGGCTTGGGTCGATCTTCTTGATCAGGCTCTTCCATTAGCGCGCATGGCTGGCATCGCGGGTCCGGGTAAAGCGGAGCCATTGGTTGCCATAGTTCCTGAGGAGAGTGACCCCGATTGGGTAGGAGATTGCCACTTAGGCAAATGTTTTCCCTCTGAGTGCCTTGTTTGTGGAGGCTACCCGAGTGAAAGACCGCCTTGTAACTTTTTTGCCTTTTATTTGCTTATTTCATGAGTTGTCGTTTTACTCTTTCTTTTGGATCTGTTTTTAACGAACCCTTTTTGCAGGTATGGACGCTACCGAACGTAGAGCTCAAAGGCAGAGGCTCGCTGATGAGCAAGCTAAGACCCGACAGGCGACCTTGAAGAAAGTTCTGGGGAAAGTACCCCGCACTGTGGATGCCTCTATTGTTGACGAGACATATGATCCTACCAAGACCGCGGTAGCGCCCACTGGTGCGAGCTCAAGCCAGGATGTTGCCCAAAAAAGGTTGCAAGTTGATGAACCGCAAAAGAGCCCCAGGGTCAGAAGCGATCCAGGATTGAGAAAACCAAAACTGCCGGCGGCGCTGGCAAAGGCTCTGATCGTTCGGATAAGCGAGCCACTGACAAAGGCTCTGAGCGGGCAGAGGTTATTGTTGAAGAGATCCCCGAGGGGGTGGAGTCGCCGACGGCTGGGACATTGCCTCGGGGTTATAAGGGGAAAGAGGCCGTGTGGCTGGATGCCAATTTCACCCAAGGCCTTGACATGACTAAGGCGAGCCAGATCAGGGAGGCCATTGCTGATGTCATACCTTTGGGTCGTCTTGCATGGGATTCGCCGCCCGGGGTTCAAATGGAAATTGGAAGGGGGATAACTACTCGCGTCGTGGTTCAAGATGACGCCCCCGCCGGTGATGAGGTCGTTGAACTCAAAGATCTCTCAGGTCAATTTGGAATTGCTGCCTCAATGGTGAGCTTTTATTCGCCTTGTGTTTTTTTCATTTCTTTCTTTGCGTTTCTGGCGGGCTTATAATTCTATCTCTTTTTCAGCTTGGGACTCGTATAAACAAGGCGATTGATGCAGCTGAGAGGCGCAAGGCTGAGCTTAAGAAAGTAACGGCGGCTCTTGGGTCTTGGAAAAAGCCAGGATTACTTCTGAAAGCAAAAGTTCGCAGGCGCTGACTGAGGTTGAGCGGATGAGAAAAGCCATGGCGGAGAGTGCCAAACTGGATATGGAGCTGCAGAAGAAGGTTGCGGCCTTGAAAGATGAATCCCGCAAGTCGGTTGAGGGGTTGTCGGCCGCGCGGGAGGAGATCGCGAGTCTAAGAGAACAGCTCGCTACTGCAAATAAGGCCGCTGAGGAGGCGGGTCCGGAGGCCGTAGATGCCTTTAAGCTCTCAGAGGAGTTTGGCGATTATCAGGAGGCGAGCTTCGACCAAGGTTTTAATCACCTCGCTCGTTGTCTTTGGGCCTATCTGTTAGGTGTAGTGCCCGAAAGACAATTTGTGTAATTGTTTTTAATAATGGATGACAGAATTTATCTCACCTTAGTTACTTGCTTTGTGCTTGTAAAGTAATACACTTCGCGCAAACCCTAAGTATATCCGTATGTAACCACTTAACTCGGTGTATGGTTTACACGTGAGGATTGAGTTAGTGGAGATATGCTTAAATCGTTAGTCCGTGGTGAACTTAATCGAGTTTAGGGTCTCGATTAAAACACCAATAATGCGCCCGAACACCTTAGGGTGTGATAGTCTTATCCGGACCGTCGGTAGAGGGTACCTACGTGGGGCATTTATATATGATGGCATTCATATAGGACTGGACCGATTTAATCTGCATTTCTCGGTATAATTCCGTAATTGAGGAATCTTATTAAATCATTAGATGATCATATATGGATCAACCTTAATCCTGAGGTGATCACAGGGTGCTGCTTGTCCCGGGGTAGTGTTTGATGTGTTAGTTACGGTTCACTTAAATATGTGTTCCAAGCCACTTCTCATTGGCACTATCTCCAGATGAGTGAGTAGTTCGATTTTCACGGACATGGAATCCATTCCTTCTGCGGGAAGTAGAGAGATAGTCCCCTTATTTGTTAGCCCTAAGAAAATGATCGATGGGCCCAGTTCATGTTAGACTAATTAGCTACTAGTCAGATATGTGAACTAATTGATCACTAGGGGATTAATGGTAAATAAGGATAAGATATTCTGAGTCGGGTTCACGGAGACTTCCCACTCAGAATGGACAGTCTATGGAGGGATAATCCGTATGTAGTGATTATATCAATGGACGCTTATTCACTCTATAGGTTGAGTATAAGTATACATCTATAATCGGTAGAGTTCAGTTTCGGGTTTATGGTGGCGTAATCCCGGAATTAATAATTAATGTACTTATTATGTTCGATGAATAATTAATTATTGGAGCTACTGGTTATAGGTCCATGGTCCCCGATGTGGCATCTGTAATTCGGACTAATAATCTTGTTATTTGGGCCTCAGTGATAATTAATTGGCTGGGCTAATTAATTGATATGTATAGATATTATTTAGTTGGGCTAAATAATATAATACACATAAAAGACATTTTATGTGAGAATGAAAACCCTAAAGGTGGCGCCAATGAAGTCATTTAATTAGAGAGAAATTAGTTTTCTTGGATAATTATTTGACATGTGATTTATCTTTTATTTGTTAAATGATCGAGTGTCAATACATTAACGATCATATCTTATTATCGGGATATCATGCTCTCTCGAAGTAACTCATTTACTCTCACTTTGAAAAGACTCACGAGAGTAAGACATTCTTTATAAGAAGGCCCTTTCGGATATTCACCCCTACTGATAGGGTACGCGATTCCCAGACGACCAAACATGTATACTCCGCATGCTTCAGTATCACACCCAATCACTACCGCATGATCGCCCCGTGGCTAGGGGAAATCTCAATAGTGTCAAAGCATGACAATCCACACCGTGATGCCATGAAGACTCCGGTCTTAAGAATAGTTACACAACCGCCACATAGTGTGACACTTAATGTAAGTGGGTCAGTCTAACGTACGCATTCTCTAATACACGTCCACGTACAGTCCATGTGTCTCTACACTTTGATAAACGAGATCTATCCCTGCCCTAAAAGGCAGAAGACATCTAATACATGCTAGTCTGTTCGTGTAATACCCTGCTCCCGACCCCTAGGTCCACTGGGGTCATTCTAGGAGGGGCTGCGAAGCTCTCGCCGCGACTTCAATAACAATACTATATTCCCAAAGTAATTTACTAAATCCACAAATGAATTGACAACACTTCAATAACGAACTTCATTACAATATTACCACAAATCAATTATACATAACTCACTAACTAATTCCATTAAAAAAATTACAACACAAACAAATTACAATAGCTCTTAAAATAAATTGGGGTACCATCCTCAAAATATTAATTTCAATTTCCTCGGATCTCGATCAATAACATCTCTTATAATATTCATTCCCCTCGATCATTAACTTGTAACCTGTATTTATAATTATGGAAGAAAGAAAAAAAAAAAAAAAAAACAAAACAAAACAGAGAAACATGGAAAACGAGGCGTCAGCAAAGGGCTGGTATGAGCCACGTGTGCAAGTGTTATACTATATATATATATAAATATAAAAACAACTTTTATAAAAATTTGCAGCGGAAACCTTTATTAATCTTGCAAAACGAGTTAGTAAGACAGAGATAATAAGTCAATTTTAAAAGTTTATAGTGCACGAGCATTAAAGAGAAACATGTCGAGTTTATTTTACAAGCACCAGCTTTGGCCGAGCCGATGAGTCAAGTACCGCCCTAACACCGTTTTACCATATGGATTTCAACCGCACTCCACGAGAACTAGCCATGCCTGACAACTCCGGCCGATTGTCAGGGAAAAGGAATCAACCTTCGCCGTGCAAACCTCTCCTACGCTTCCGGCCCAACCCTATCCATGCCCTAGGACCCACACACCAACCGTCAGCCCTTGCTTTCCCGGCTGTAGCATGAATCTTCGGGGAAAAGGTACCGTCCCCACTCTTACGAGTGAGCACTCTAGCTACTGTCGGAAAGACTTCGAGTCAAGAGGCCCCGAGACCGGTGACTAGCCGTTCTCCTAGAGCGGTAACTCTAATCCCCCTAGCTACCAGAGCTTTGACACTTTCGTGCCACGAGCGAGCGAGCGAGCGAGCAAGTATGATCCGTCAATTCCAAGTATGAGTTTTATTTATTTATAAAAATGTGCACTAGCTCAAATCCAATTGTTTAATTTTAAAGAAATCATTTGAAAATGTTTTCCGAGTTTAAAAGTTCATTCGATATACATAAAATATTTAAAAATAATATAAAACACACTTTTGAAACTTTTATATCAAAATAAAAGACTACTCTACTTCAGTGAGCTATTAATTATTTACCGCATCAGATATGTATCGTCTAGTGCATACTCTCAATTGGCTCTTCAACTATATCACCCACATTCCCTTAAGTATTTGAATTTCTTTTCTTATAACATTCCTCCCGTTCAACATCCCCTTTGGTTTTCTTTAAAACAAATCATTTTAGCCTCTCCAAAAGTCAAATTCTTCCATCCCAACCGTATCCTTATTTGTTCAGGCACATGTAAAATAATATATATATATATATATATATATATATATATATATATTCAGAAACCATTCCATTAGAAACATTCGACTTCAATTCATTAACAAAAGCTAGGAAGTCCATGCACTAGGTTGAAGATAAATAGCTCGAATGGTTTTGGGTTGAGTTAGTTGTTGTTTTGCTCCATGTTATGTATAATATATATGACGAAAGATGGATTTATGGAATAGATGATGAATAAGAGTAGTAATGATGACAATCATTTTGTGGTGGAAGATAGAAATGGTATGGCGGCTTATATGCTGTTTACAATGGATGTGATCAGAACCTATTTATACATGCTAACCGTGGCTTTTGTAATTATTATGGCATTGAAATAAATAAATAATAATGCTTCAAATTAAAGTTTGTAAATTGTAACTGAAGCAGTCTATTAAGTTAACCGACGGTTTCCAAAATTAAGTGATTAGTTTATTACTATTTATTTAACTTCAACATCTCCAAAGAAAATGGTTTACTGTTTGCTTACGTTTAATATATTCTAATACATGGACTAAAAAAATTTCTTTGTAAAGATACGTGGTTAAGTCTATCATTATTAATATATATACCAAGTAATAGATAAATTAATTTAATACAAAACACTTTTGAGACCACTTCTATTCTCACCCATAAATATATTTTCATGAATATACATATACACACGTATATAACAATATAAGTCGAATATTAAATCTCGTACAATATTTCAAATACGATCTCGTCCAATTTGTAAGAAGATATTGCTTAAACAATACTAAAGCCACTAATCAATAGTTTAGAATTCTCATAAAATCCCGGGTATACCCAATCCGAAAATAGGGGTGTTACATTCTCCCCCCTTAAAAAGAAGTTCGTCCTCGAACTTCCCTCTCCTTATAACATATTCCACACCTTAACTTCATTTTGATATTAAACCCTTAAGATGTTTTCTAGTTGTCATAATCAGGTTACGATCCTGGGACCAGTGGGTTGTAGGTCCACCTACTCTATGTCATTAGCTTTACTCTACACTATAACTCATGCATGAAACATTACCTCAATTAATATACATGACATTTACATAATGTAACCCAAATTCCCTATGAGATCCAATGAATGAAAAGACTAGTGTTTCACACTTCTACATTGGTATTATATAAATAAAATTTAATGATCAAGAAACAATTTTTTTTTTCCTTTGAAATAAAGAAAATCATCAAGACTTGAGAAAAATAATTGTAGTAATCAAACGTTTCCGGTACTTAGGAGCATGCCTTTCCGGTACTTAGGAGCGCCACTTTTCCAAGGCCGGAATTGCTCCCTGTTCTACCAGGACATAATTGATAAGGTTCAAAAGAAGCTCCATCACTGGGGACATAGGCTTTTGTCTTTTGGTGGGAAACTCATTCTCCTCAGGCATGTCTTGACGTCTATCCCCATTTTTATTCTTCAAGTGCTGGCCCCACCGAAAGAAGTTATTCACCGTCTTCATCGTATCTTTAATAAATTCCTATGGGATAGTGGGCCGAATGGAAATCGCATTCACTGGCGGTCATGGGACAAGCTGTGCACTCCGGTTGAGGAAGGTGGTTTGGGGGTACGCAACCTTTTTGATGTTATTGACACTTTTGCTATCAAATTGTGGATCCGGCTGCGCCAGAAGCAGGGTATCTGGGCTAAAGCCATTCATAACACCTACATAGTTGATCTTTCTCCCTGGGATGTTGCTGAGCCTGGGGCTGGCACGCCGATGTTAAGGAGGGTTTGGAGTATGCGTGACAAAGCAGAAGAGTTCATTTCATGGAAGCTAAATGCGGGGAACATAGATTTCTGGAGAGACAGGTGGACGACGGCTAATTTGGGAGACCCTCCTGAAGACCGGTTTTGGAGAGTCAGTGAATTCTGGGTTGATGACCAGTGGAACACGCCGCTTCTCCGTCTCTACCTTCCTAGTCACATCGTGGACGATATCACCCTTATCCCTTTCATGCGTGAGAAGGATGATGAGCTTATTTGGACGCTCAGCCCGGATGGGCGTTTCACTACTCGGGCTACTTGGAACATGATTCGTAATCATCACCCTCCTAATGATATTTACAAGATTATCTGGAATCATCTTATCCCTCTTAAGATCTCGTTCTTCTGTTGGAGGTTGCTGCATAACATTCTTCCCACGGACCCGAACATTCAGAGACGGGGTATAACTCTTGTTTCCAAGTGCTTTGCGTGCCCTCATGGGGAGGACCTGCGGCATATTTTTATTGATTGCCATTTTGCCGCCTCTGTCTGGAAGTACTTCATGAATCACTTCGGCTTGCGTTTTACCCCTACTTCAGGGATTGTGCCTATGCTTCAATATTGGTATAATTCGGTCCCTGGCATCTACAGCCTTCGGCTTATTGTTCCGGTCATTGTTTGCTGGGGTATCTGGGCTGAGCGGAATATGTGCCGGCATGACGAAATTCAGCCATCCATACAGCGCACAATTATACGCATTGAGCGGGCTATTAGACAACTTGCCTTTCGGAAGAATTTGGATGCTAAAGCTTTTGGAGCTGACCGGGGAACTCCTTTCTTCAAACCTTTCAAGGTCAAACCGAACCCGCCGAGGAGAGTGACTTATCTGAGATGGATGCCCCCGTCTGTGGGCTTTGACAAATTAAATGTTGATGGCAGTGTCAGGAATGGCATTGCTTACGGTGGTGGTATTCTCGGGGACTTTGTTTGGAAGATTTATTATGGCTTTCCATGCCCGTTTTGGACGGGGGACGGTGATGGACGCGGAGATTAAAGCCCTGCTGTTCGGTCTTCGCATGCGCCTCCACACACAGCCAATGGATATCGAAACTGATTCTCTCTATGTTTACCGCATGATCTCTGGGGCCAGTGGTGGGGGTTGGCCCCGGTGTCTCTTCGTCACTCAGATATGTACTATCCTACGCTCCACTCGCTATACCATTTCGCATGCCTATAGGGAATGCAACAGGGTCGCGGACGCTTTTGCCGCCCTTGAAGGGAATGATATGGTTTTCATCAATCACAGCGACGTCCCACCGCATATTCAGACTCTTATTCAGGATGATATACACGGCCCAGCTCATATACGTTGTGTCACTACTCACTCGGGGAGCCACCATCACTCATTTTCGGCGGTGTCGATCGGGGACGCACCCCTTCATCTTTTGTTGGGGTGCAATTCGGTGTCTTTATTCCTTTTCTCTACTTATGTCCGGAGCTGTATATTTTTTACCTTACTCTTGGCATACTTGTATTGCGGACAGATCAACACCACGCAGCTCGCATGGCTTTTCCATATGGCGGCGGCTTGGGGATGTGAACCATTTGGACGCACCCCCTACCACATTGCTAGGGGTGCAATCCAGTGTTTTTGTTGCACTTACATTTTCATGTTACTCGCTCATACTTATTCGGTGCTTCATTCGTACCTTATGTGTTTGATACGGCTTATGGTATGAGTTTCATTGACCGCGTTACGGATGGGACATGTCGGATTTTCAAGAGGACGGGTTATACGGCTTGCTTTGGGTCAAGATAAACCACGGGAGGTCGCTAAAGGATCATGGGCGGACTACACTCTGCGATCTTTCACTTTATTATGAATTCCACCGATGTAACTACGATAGGATAGGGATTTTTGGGGGTGCATAGAGCGAGTACTCTTCCCTATGTGATGGATTTTCCTACACCGGGTTTGCCACACATAGGGTTTAAGGAGGCGAGGCCATTACGCACTCTATCACGCAAACTGGGGCGGGCCGGGATATGGCGCTGAACTTTGTAGCTCTTTATTTCGTCTTTTTCTAATAAAATAAAGTTGCTTTGAAAAAAAAAAATGAAAGTAAAAAAAAAAAAAATAATACAGCTATTTATATTTCAAAGTCACATGGTATTACGGTAAATCTTGTTTGTATAAAACAATTTTTTTTAATGCAATGATAACCACGTTTAAAACAACTTTTTATAAATGATATACCAAATAGTTGAAGTATTAAAATATATATATACATATATATATATAATGCTTAAGCAACACCACAACATATCTTTTAAGGAAAAGCATGGTTTTGATGCATTTCGTAGTATATAATAAAAACATAACGGATTTAAATTACAATTATTGCTAGACCTTTTTAAAATCAAATATACATGACGTGTGAAACACTCGCTTCTTAGTCCCAAATCAAAATATTTGAACTTGATATGGACAAAGTCTAAATGTAACAACTTAATATGCGCTAAGAAATTCATTCCTTATCGTCTTTCTAGTTCAACTTGTTTAATACCTAGTTGATCTAAAAAGTCATTTCACTAAACATATTCTATAAAATCATTTCCTAATGCTAATTTAACCCCTTAGCTAGACTAGATCATTAAATCCTGCTTGTCCAAAATATATATATTCTTGTAAAACACCAACCTTACCTATAACATATTCCTTATATGAAAGATAATTCAATATCAACTACAACCTTTACATTATGACGCAAATACCTTAAAAGATCCAAAGAGTGAAAATACAAGTGTTTCATATTTTTACATCAAAATCATTTGACACTTAAAAATTAGAATTAAAGAAACATTTTCTTTCTTTGAGAGAAAAGGAAAAAAAAAATATATATATATAGAATTTGAAATTCTCAATGTATAGTGTCAAAAATAACTATTTTTGTTATGAAAAAAAATAGCTATTGAGTTTTTTCTTTTAACACAAACCATTTTTTTTTAAAGCACAACAGCGTAAAAAATTTAAACACATAAAAAATGGTGTTTCGTGAAAATTTGAAAGTTATGTTTGAAATAATAAAATGGATGTATAAAACAATAATGCTTTCGAAAAAAAAAAAAAAAAAATAGAAACCTTTTGAACAGTAACATAGATAGTTAATTTAGACTTCCATTGCACAAAATGTAACAAATGAAAGTTCTATAAATCTAAGAAATACTAAGTGGTTGAGTTAAAATTCTTTGCAAGATATTCTTTAAAATATATTATTCACCTACTCGAAAAAAATTATTAAAAATGTTTTTTTTTTTTTTTTTCCCCGAAACATGAAAACCACATTTGAAAAAGAACTCCATTTAAAGAAACTTACCAATTACTTAAAATATACAAAATAATATTTTAAAAATAACACATCTTGGAATTGCATTTCATAAGATATATTCTAAAAATATTTGAATTAAAATGCGCTAGACACATTTTCTTTTTAAATCATATATAGATGGCATTTGAAACACTTGTGTCATAATCTTGGATCAAATATTAATACTTAAAAGAGACAACGTCTAATTGTCACAACTTATGCGCTCATATCAAGTTCATACCTTATTGTCTATCTAGTTCCACTTGATCATTCTTAATTCTAATAATCATTTCACTAAGCCAATTCTAGAAATTTATTTCCTAACCTTTCTCTGATACCACCTGTAATACCCTGCTCCCGACCCCTAGGTCCACTGGGGTCATTCTAGGAGGGGCTGCGAAGCTCTCGCCGCGACTTCAATAACAATACTATATTCCCAAAGTAATTTACTAAATCCACAAATGAATTGACAACACTTCAATAACGAACTTCATTACAATATTACCACAAATCAATTATACATAACTCACTAACTAATTCCATTAAAAAAATTACAACACAAACAAATTACAATAGCTCTTAAAATAAATTGGGGTACCATCCTCAAAATATTAATTTCAATTTCCTCGGATCTCGATCAATAACATCTCTTATAATATTCATTCCCCTCGATCATTAACTTGTAACCTGTATTTATAATTATGGAAGAAAAAAAAAAAAAAAAAAAAACAAAACAAAACAGAGAAACATGGAAAACGAGGCGTCGACGAAAGCTATTTACAGTATGAGCGCGTGTGCAAGTGTTATACTATATATATATATATAAATATAAAAACAACTTTTATAAAAATTTGCAGCGGAAACCTTTATTAATCTTGCAAAACGAGTTAGTAAGACAGAGATAATAAGTCAATTTTAAAAGTTTATAGTGCACGAGCATTAAAGAGAAACATGTCGAGTTTATTTTACAAGCACCAGCTTTGGCCGAGCCGATGAGTCAAGTACCGCCCTAACACCGTTTTACCATATGGATTTCAACCGCACTCCACGAGAACTAGCCATGCCTGACAACTCCGGCCGATTGTCAGGGAAAAGGAATCAACCTTCGCCGTGCAAACCTCCTACACAGTTCCAGCCAACCCTATCCATGCCCTAGGACCCACACACCAACCGTCAGCCCTTGCTTTCCCGGCCGTAGCATGAATCTTCGGGGAAAAGGTACCGTCCCCACTCTTACGAGTGAGCACTCTAGCTACGTCGGAAAGACTTCGAGTCAAGAGGCCCCGAGACCGGTGACTAGCCGTTCTCCTAGAGCGATAACTCTAATCCCCCTAGCTACCAGAGCTTTGACACTTTCGTGCCACGAGCGAGCGAGCGAGCGAGCAAGTATGATCCGTCAATTCCAAGTATGAGTTTTATTTATTTATAAAAATGTGCACTAGCTCAAATCCAATTGTTTAATTTTAAAGAAATCATTTGAAAATGTTTTCCGAGTTTAAAAGTTCATTCGATATACATAAAATATTTAAAAATAATATAAAACACACTTTTGGCTTTATATCAAAATAAAAGACTCACCTTGCCGTGAGCTATTAATTATTTACCGCATCAGATATGTATCGTCTAGTGCATACTCTCAATTGGCTCTTCAACTATATCACCCACATTCCCTTAAGTATTTGAATTTCTTTTCTTATAACATTCCTCCCGTTCAACATCCCCTTTGGTTTTCTTTAAAACAAATCATTTTAGCCTCTCCAAAAGTCAAATTCTTCCATCCCAACCGTATCCTTATTTGTTCAGGCACATGTAAAATAATATATATATATATATATATATATATATATATATATATATATATATATATATATTCAGAAACCATTCCATTAGAAACATTCGACTTCAATTCATTAACAAAAGCTAGGAAGTCCATGCACTAGGTTGAAGATAAATAGCTCGAATGGTTTTGGGTTGAGTTAGTTGTTGTTTTGCTCCATGTTATGTATAATATATATGACGAAAGATGGATTTATGGAATAGATGATGAATAAGAGTAGTAATGATGACAATCATTTTGTGGTGGAAGATAGAAATGGTATGGCGGCTTATATGCTGTTTACAATGGATGTGATCAGAACCTATTTATACATGCTAACCGTGGCTTTTGTAATTATTATGGCATTGAAATAAATAAATAATAATGCTTCAAATTAAAGTTTGTAAATTGTAACTGAAGCAGTCTATTAAGTTAACCGACGGTTTCCAAAATTAAGTGATTAGTTTATTACTATTTATTTAACTTCAACATCTCCAAAGAAAATGGTTTACTGTTTGCTTACGTTTAATATATTCTAATACATGGACTAAAAAAATTTCTTTGTAAAGATACGTGGTTAAGTCTATCATTATTAATATATATACCAAGTAATAGATAAATTAATTTAATACAAAACACTTTTGAGACCACTTCTATTCTCACCCATAAATATATTTTCATGAATATACATATACACACGTATATAACAATATAAGTCAAATATTAAATCTCGTACAATATTTCAAATACGATCTCGTCCAATTTGTAAGAAGATATTGCTTAAACAATACTAAAGCCACTAATCAATAGTTTAGAATTCTCATAAAATCCCGGGTATACCCAATCCGAAAATAGGGGTGTTACAGTTCGTACTATCAATGTCCCGTTTAATAGTACATCAGCCTAGAGACATTTAAGTATCAAACTTATTAAAGTGATTAGAGATCTCATCAACCATAATCGCCTATTATGGTTTCTCTATCACAGTTTAATACTAAGGACGTTATCATATAACAATTCATAATTGGTTCTTTAAAAGAACAAATATATGACAACAAGAAAAGCCATTTAATATATGTATAAACATAAAGAAATAGTAGAAATGATCGACCCGGTCGGATCCGGTCCAACCCGATTGGGTTTAGGACACTGATGATACAAATAATATCGCCACCGTTTAGTCCCGGAAATAGCCTCTGACTCACCATACCTGAGGAAGGTCCGCGACTACATCGTCGGCGACGCCAATGATACCAAGTCAAGGCCGCTGTCATCGACCCCTCCTAGAGCGTCACCCGAGCTAGGGGCCGGATCACGACCTTGGACAAATGGCCCTCAAAGGGCCGCACAAGGCTTGAGAAGAAACAGGGAGCAAAGGCAAGACAAACGGAGCTGGCGGCCTATGCAACCACAAAGGGTCGCCGCGCAGATATTTTATCTACTTACTGATTAGATATTTAATGTTAGCTTAGCTATTAAGTAAGATTAGTGATTATGCTGCTCCGCAACACCTGTCTTTTACTTAGCTCCTAAGTTTTCTCTTCCTATAAAAGGAAGTCTTGTGTAACCTGGATCATATATATACATTCTAATGCAAATACAGGCAAAAGCTCTGCAAAAAACCACCTCTCCTGTCTTTCGTTTGTCACCGCCGCACATCTCCGGCTAGCTTATATTTAAACCACCCACAAATCAGCCAGATATCCACTCAAATCTCACCGCTAAACCACCGTGATGATTTCTGCATCATCAGTTGGCTCCGTCACCGAGAACAGTGCTAACACGCAGGCGTGAGAGTCATCTAAAAATGCTAACACGCAGGCGTGAGAGTCATCTAAAAGTGCTAACACGCAGCGGATTGAAGGAATCCCACTTCCGCCGGCCAGTAAACGTCCGGTTGTATCCCTTCATCTGAGTTCACTCCGGAAAAAGTAATCTTACAAAGAAAATCCCTCCAAACCGCCTTTGTTTCCTTCCCCTAGTGAAGAAAACTATCAAAGGGTGACCTTTTCTACCTCAAAAGCATATACCCAGAAAAACCCTCATCAATACGAAACACACTTCTGAAAATAGTCATACACTTTTCCGGGGTTATTACGTACAAATCATCACTATTTTTCCCCAGAAAGCCACCCTGTAGCGATGGCAGGAGTAAAGGACAGCTGACACCCAAAACCCCTGCAAAGGGGGGCACGCAACATCTGGCTCGCGGAAAAGGTGTGGGAGAAACGCTCGACAATCTTCCCACCGAAGGAGAAGGGTCGCAGAGAGAGGCCCTAGCCCCTAGCGATGCCCGGAAGGTCATTAACCAAAAAACTAAATCAAAGAAGGCTGTTGCTGCCTTAGACGGGGCTCGCAAAGAGAGGGCAAGGTTGCAGCAAATCCAAAGGTCGACCCCCGAGGCAAGACCAGGCTTCCAGGAAGATCCTGAGGTCGCAGAAATGAGGGAATATGTGAGGTATGCGGAAGCTATGTATCTAACTAACTCTCATTTGGTGGCGAAGGGCCATGCCCCAATGTTGATTCGACCCCCAAATCCTCCCAGAAATGAAACTGCTCCTGCGGTCATAGATAAGGGCCGTCAAAGCCAGATCCAGGGAATCGAGATAGAGGAAAGTGTACACTCATCGGTTCGCAAGGGACTGAGGAAAGAAATCGCACAAACCTCGGTCCTCCCAGAGCGCGATAATCAGAGAGGAAAGACAATCGAAAGAGGATCAGCTTTTAAAAGGTTAGGTGAGAAGGACAAGGCCTCGGCCCCAACTCGTCTCAGCCTTCCAGGGGGAGGGATACCCCCCGACAAGATGGGAACGCGCAGGACGCTCACGTGATTATAAGGGAAAAAAGAGCTCGTTAGGAGGGATCGCACGACTATGGGGAATTAGAGCGCATGCTGGAACGAGCTGATACGCAAGCACTGTCGCGACCCAGGTTTGACCCTGTCTTGGTAGAACAGACGGAGATAATGAAAAAAGAGCTCGTAGAATTAAAAAAGTCAAGGCCCATCGAGAAAATCGCCTCAATCTCAGGGATCGATGTGCTCGCCAAAAGAATCACCGAAACATTGCCCACTAGCAAGGAAAAGGTTAGCTACCCCAGTTATAATTACTACAATGGAAATTCTCGCCCGAACGACTGGCTCACCGCCTTCCAGGGCCGCATCACCCTAGCAACTCAAAATAAGTCCGCCTGGTGCATCGCTTTAGTCGGTAACATGCAGGACAGGGTTGCGTCCTGGATACGCGGGCTTCCTTGTGGCTCAGTTGAAAGTTGGGAAGATCTATCGGAAAAGTTCGTCAAAGAATTTGAATCGGCGAGCAGACCAAAGAAAACCATCGAGGATCTGTACGAGGCTCGTATGGGAGGACATGAGTCCGGAAATGAAAATTATGAGCGGTTCATCAGAGCATATGATCAGACAAGAAACATTCCCGACGATGCAGTCATAACATGCTTTCTCAATGGGATCACCAAAGGTCCGATAAAGACAGAATTTAACCTGCGGCCCCCCAAAGCGGGTCTCAGGGAAATGCTGGAAAGGGCCAGAATGATGGGAGTTAGCGAAGCACCATCCTCTGGGAGAGCAAAGTCTAAAACAGATCAGCTTACACAGAAAGAAGATCGCACAGATGATCGCAAGAAAGAAAAGGGTCGAGATGCTAACCATGACCGCGAGGTAAAGAAACTGTACAAATTCAGCGACGATAATTTTACCCCGCTCTGCACAAAAAGCGTCTCAGATATTGTTTGAGATTCGTGAACATTTCGATAAACCTAAGCCCATGAGGGGCGACCCCGACAGTCGTGATAAGTCGAAATACTGTGACTATCACAAGGACCATGGTCACATCACAGATGAATGCTTCACCTTGAGGCGGGAAATAGAGAGGTTAATCTGTGAGGGACCAGCGACTAAATATAAACGCTATGGGAACACCGGTCCCAGTCAGGGACGCCAACCCCGCGTCTATCAAAAGGAGGTTCAAGTTATCCAGGGGAATATTCCCAGCAACAATCAGCTGAAATCCCAGATATATCAAATCAATACACGCGGCTTCGAAAAGCAGATAGTGTTGGGGGAAAACGAGAAAGGAATCATGTTTACTAAAAGTGAGCTGACCACAATCGACGGCCCTATGGAAATACCCCTTATTCTAAAAGTTGGGGTGAACGATAAACATGGCGTCAACAGAGCAATGGTCGACACCGGGGCTGGCCGCGACGTCATCTACTTCGTCTGTTTAAAACAGATCGGATTCGGAGAGGCCAAGTTAAAACCCTACCTCGGGGTGCTCGAGGGCTTTACCAACGATACAGTACGGGTCAAAGGCACAATTGACCTCAACATTACTTTGGGCGACTATGAGCCCTGTCGAACTGAGGTAATCACTTTCTTAGTCATCGACATCCCCTCATACTATAACATGATTTTAGGGATTCTGGCCATGAGAAAGTTTCAAATGGTGGCATCTGTTCCACACCAAAGGGTCAAGTTCCATGTAGGAGATGAAATTGGGGTCGCCACAAGTCGACCCGGATTTTTCCTCGAGTATATGACAAAGAATAGAGTCGATTCCAAATGACCCAGAGTGGAAGGATTCAATATGGTTGCGGACCAGATAGCCACGGTAAAGGAATTCCCGGAGGGGGCGGTAGAAGTTGAGACATTACAAATCCGAGATGAGCCTGACTTCACTGCCGAGGACGAGCTGGTCGAGGTCATCGTTAATGACAAGTACCCAGATCAGATGATAAAGATAGGGTCGCAAACAACCGAGAAAGAAAGGAAAGGATTGATCGAGCTTCTAAAGGAAAACTTGGACGCCTTTGCCTGGGAGGTGACTGATATGAGAGGTGTGGAGTCGGAGGTCGCCTTGCACTATCTAAGTGTCGATCCCAACTTCAGGCCGATCCAACAAAGAGCGCGTCAATTCTCTATAGAAAAGGAGGTCGCAATAAAAAGTGAGGTCGAAAAGCTTTTAGCAGCAGGCATAATCAAGGAGCTTCAGTATCCCACTTGGTTAGCAAACGTGGTAATGGTGAAAAAACATAACGGCAAGTGGCGGATGTGCGTCGACTTCACTGATTTAAACAAAGCTTGCCCCAAAGATCCTTACGCGCTGCCCCGAATTGATAAAATGGTCGATGGGATCGCAGGTTTTGAAACGCTAAGTTTTCTGGACGCTTATTCGGGCTATCACCAAGTCAAGATGGCATACGAGGATAAAGAGCTGACGGCCTTCAGGGCCGCCGGCGGACTATATTACTACGAGATGATGCCGTTTGGTCTAAAGAACGCAGGTTCAACGTATCAAAGGATGGTGAACAAAGTTTTTAGCACGCAAATAGGCAAGAACATGGAGGCTTACATTGACGATATGGTCGTGAAATCAAGTCGCCAGGATCACCTGGTGGACCTTCGCGAAACCTTCACAAATGTAAAGAATCACTCGATGAAGCTAAATCCCACGAAATGCACTTTTGGGGTCCAGGCAGGAAAATTTTTGGGCTTCATGGTAAGTCAAAGGGAGATCGAGGCGAACCCAGAGAAAATTGAGGCGCTGACAAACATGAGCGAGCCGACTAGCATTAAGGAGGTACAAAGGCTGAATTGAAGAGTAATAGCCCTGGGAAGGTTTATCTCCAAATCGGCCGAGAAGAGCGTACTCTTCTTCAAAATCCTGAAGGGAAATAAAACCTTGGCTTGGACAGAGGAATGTTCGCAGGCTTTCAAAGAGCTAAAGGCCTATCTCTCAAGCCCGCCATTGCTGACTAGTCCAGCGATCGGAGATGTTTTGCTACTATACTTAGTAGCCTCAGATAGGGCCATCGCCGCAGCACTTATCAAGGAAGATGGCACCTCGCAAAATCCTGTTTATTATGTTTCTAAGGCTCTAAGCCCCGTAGAAAGTCGTTATTTTAATATCAAAAAGTTAGCCTACTGCGTTGTTATAGCAGCCCGAAAATTAAGGGCTTACTTTTCATCGCATTCAATTATTGTACTGTCAGACGCGCCGTTACGGCAGGTCCTCCACAAGCCAGACTTGTCAGGTCGTTTTCTGTGTTGGGCCATCGAGCTCACCGAATTCGACATCCGTTACGAACCCCGAAAAGCTATCAAAGCTCAGGCATTGCCCGATTTCATTACAGAAACCAGCTTCCATAAAGGCATCCAGGAACAGGCCGATGCTAAGCGCAACCCCGACAAAAGTACCACAGCGGACGAGCCTCAGCGGCCAAGTCACTGTTGGCAACTCTATGTCGATGGCGCTGCCAACCTTAAAGGTTGCTGTGCGGGGATCATCTTACTAGAGCCTGGAACTTCAGAAGAAATTGAGAAGGCCCTAAGATTTAACTTCACCGCGTCGAACAACCAGGCATAGTATGAGGCGGTCATCGCAGGACTTGAGCTCGCCAGGGCCATGAAAGTCGAAAATGTGCAAGTTTTCTGTGACTCACAGTTGGTGGTCAATCAAGTGACCGGGTCGTTCGGCATTCATTGCGAAATCTTACAAAAGTATATCAACCTCGTCAGAAAGCTCGAGAGCAGCTTCAAATACTGCAAGTTCACCAACATCCCCCGAGAGGACAATTCCAAACTAACTAGCGAGGACGAAATAAGCAACCCATCGATTATGGTGGAACATCTGTCAGGACCCGCTATCGACGGGATCAAAGTGATGGACTTGCGACCCACCAACCCTTGTTGGATTGATATCATGAGGGCCTACATCGACTCTAGAAAACTCCCTGATGATCCAAATGAGGCAAAAGCCCTGATCAGAAGAGCCGCCAGATACACTATTTTAAACGACGTTTTATACCGGCGATCATTCTCTAAGCCTTTACTAAGGTGCGTGCGACCTGAAGAAGTCGATGGAATCCTTATAAAGCTGCATGAAGGGACATGCGGCGGCCACCCAGCTAGCCGTAACCTTGCTCAGAAGGTCTTGTTGGCTGGATATTACTGGCCGAAACTCGCAGAGGACGCCAAGGCATATGCTAGGGCATGCGACGTATGTCAAAAATTTGCGGATATTCCCAGGCTGCCATCAGTCCGAGCAAAGCATCGTCGTCGCCGCTTGGCCGTTCGACATGTGGGCCATCGACCTCATTGGGCCATTGAAAAAGGGCCGCTCCGGATGTGAGTATGTGGTGGTCGCCGTCTACTATTTCACCAAATGGATCGAGGCCAAAGCCTTGGTAAAAATCAACACCAGAGACATAATATATTTTTTACTTGATCAAGTATGGACTAGATTCGGCGTCCCCAGAGTAATAGTATTAGACCACGGACCTCAATTCCGAGAGGAGTTCGACACATTCTGTGGAGAGAATAACGTCAAGCATTGGCAATCGTCAGTATGCTATCCGCAAGGAAATGGTCAGGCTGAGAACGCAAACAAACAAGTACTGTGCGTGCTGAAAAAGAGTTTGGGCGAAAAGGCGGGTAAATGGCCTGACCACCTCCCCGCGGCCTTATGGGCGCTCAGAACGTCGCGAAAAACAACTACATGGGAAACTCCTTTTGATTTGACCTACGGATCAGAGGCTATGGCCCCGGTAGAGATGGCCCTACCAAGTTTAAGGGTCGCCCATTTCAGTGAGACCGACAACCCGCTCACTAGGGAGCTCGATCTCGACTTAGCAGAGGAGCGGCGGATCGAAGCATATGTCCGTTTGCTCAATTGCAAACAGGCTGCCAAACGTCACCACGACAAACACATTCACGATCATCACTTCGCCATTGGAGATTATGTTTTGCGAAAGAGACAAGCCATTGGCCACGAGGCCAAGAAAGGAAAACTATCGGAAAACTGGGAGGACCCAGTGAGGATCGCTCGAGTAGTCAAGAGGGGGATGTATGTGCTAAGTGATAACCAAGGTCGCGAGTACCACCGACCTTGGCACGCAGATAATTTGAAAAAGTATTATATGTAAAATGTACATCTGCTTCGTGCGAGCAGAGCATGCGGAGAATGAAATCAAAATAAAGGAACATCTTCATTCATGAAAAGGGAGTACAATCGTTTCTAGCAAACCGGCGGCCTACAACGCCCTTCGATTTAACCAAAAACAAGGGGGCCCGCCCAAAAAAAAAGGTGGACTCATTCAGGCAGTGAACCCACAAAGGTCCAATGAGTGCGTCGGCACCCTAGCTAAACTAAGTAGCCTAGCTATCAGCGAGGCAAACGGGATACGACGGTCACGATTCATCGAGACGGCAAAGTTAACTGCCTCGCGGTGAATCAAGATCCCCCAATCAATGTCAACCTGGGGATCGCGGATAGCATGCAAAAGGAGAGCTTCAGCTTCACTAACAGCCTCGGGGTCCAGGGTCGGAAGGGCGCGTGAGTTGATAAACCTTTTCCACTCACGGTTGCTGCGAGACAAGTCGGACGAAGGTCCCGGTGCACGAGGCCGTGGAGAATCGGGGAAAAGATCGCGGATTGCCCGACGTAAGCGAACCTATTGACTCGACTCGTCACCAAGATTCCAAGCGACCTCATAATGGGAGGAGGGATCGATAGCAGGTATACGTAGGGCACCATTGATAGCTTCTGGGGTAAAAGTAACCGTGACGCCACGGAGGGTAATACAGTTGGCAACCCCTTCGGATGCAACTTCAGATAATATGGAGTAAAACTCCCTCACCATTGTAAGATTGAAAGATGCTGAGGGTGGCGAGACAAAATCTGCCCACCCAGAAAACCGCACTCGTAGAAAAGACCCATCACCCTCAACCTTGCTCTCATTTAAACCCCTCTCCCTCGCAAGCTTGACCACGTCAAAGTAACGCCAAAAGTGATCTTTGGCAACAAGAGAGGCAGTAAGGAAGAAAGGGGATACATCACGCACAGGACAGGCTTTGAACACTCGCACTCTACCCTCTCCGAATGGAAAGACATGGCTCTCACAGAAAAGATTTATGCAAAAGAGGCATGAAAACGAATTTAGCCTGGCCTCCTCCTTTTATAGCAGAGGTTAGCAAAAGGGACGGCCACGATCAACAACTTCCTACGGTCAGCCTTCACGCGGTTTATCCGAAATTTGAAATTCAAAGGTTGCATTTAATGTCGTCAGTTATCAGCCCAAGATTCTAGCCTATATTAACGCACAGTTATTAGCCCGAGATTTTAGGCCATATTGACCACGCATGCGCTACCAGTGAGCTGTCAAATCGGTTCAGATCCGGATTCCCGGCAACACGGCAGTCGAGAAAGGTTAGTTCGGTCTAATCTATTTTAAAACTTAGGGGGCCGCATAAAGCCTCGCAAAATCTAGCCCAGAAATCCCCAGTGAAGCCTAGGGTAAAACTTTCAGCATAAGCCGCAGGAATATTATTTACAACAAGTCCGCAGCGACCAAGAGTTGTACAAGGTAGCGACGGCAACTTGTTTTGCTCAAATCACTTCTGGCCTCGCCCAAAACAAACGGGGATGGGGAAATTTAAACGCTCCACAGGCGACGCAATTAAGCTAGTATAAACTAGGTCGCTGTTACCTTTGTTCCAAATAAAGAGGGCCGCATACTAGGATTTTCGATCGAGTTTCGTCAGCTACTAGGCCGTAGTGAATTATTTTAGCGAGCTAACTAAACCTCACCAAAACAAAGAGGGATGGGGACATACAAGATCCACAAGATACAGGAAATAAGTCGAAGAAACAAATACAATACATAAATCAAGAAGGCCAAAGACGGCCACAAACCAAATTCAACAAGCCAAACGCGGCCACGATGTCAATGCGGAAAGTAAAAGATAAAAGTTATTACAATCATCAAATGAGGATGCCAAATAGTTCAAAAACAAGCAAAGTCGAATTATTACAAGATCGCAGAGAATGTAAATGTTTCAAATCAAAAGCGCAAAATCAATTAAGCAGAGCTGGGAGGAGTGTCGATGTACTCGTCGCCAGGTTGATTGTTCCCAGCAGCAGGAGGATTATTCAAGATGGCAAAGTTTACAGGATTGACCGGATAACATGATTTATCCTAATTTGTTTGGGATAATCATTTTATTTATCTTTTATTTGGAATAAAGGATTTATGTAATAATTATCTCTTAATTATTAAATCCTTGGAGGACAAGGATTACTCTCCTATATAAAGAGAGTTCTCCCAAGCCTTAGAGATGGCTTAATTTCGACCACCACATAAAAAGGAGAGGAAAAATTAGTTTTCTCTTGTCTAGGGTTTTAGTAGAAGAAGAACTCTAAGTTTTTCTTGGTGTTGCATATTAAGGAGGTTCGTGTAACAAGAAGGGTGTCCACCAACAGCCGTTTGGAGAACACATCGGAAGATCTTGGCTTCTCTTCCTAATATTGGTAACATGATCTTAACCCGCTTGTAGTAGTTTAAGTCCTTTAATTATGTATTGTGATGTATAAGTCGTGATCCATCCGATGCGCGTAGATCTAACTTGTTTAGATCTGAGCTCCTGCATCCTTCACTATCACGGTAGAGAGAGCATTACCTTTGAGGAAATGCTCCGGTGGGTTAACATGTCCCGGCGAACTCCGGATCTGCTGGCTCTTCATCCAGATATTCCTTACGCGGCAGACCATATCATCGCCATTCAGACCGGGTAACTGTTTCACATGAAATGTAGTAGTCATTGCATTTGACTCTTCCGATGATTGGAGGTCATGGTGTGTTGCTAGACGCTATCCCGTGATCGTTAGGTATGAAGGGCATTTTTCGTAATTTGCACTTTGTGTCTACGGCCAACATATTCGGAAGCCTATTGGGTCACACACATATGAACATCTAGCCGGATTAAAATGTGGTTATAAATGATAACCAAATAAGGAAAGTTTATCTTGAGACTATAAATGTTATAGTGGTAAATTAATATGGTGGTATTTATTTATTATGAATAAATATAATACAAGATATTAATTATGTTGATTAATTAAATATACACATATTAGATATGTATTTATTGTATATTGATACACATGAATTTTGCAAATTAATTAATCATGATATTATATTATTTATTAATATTAGATATTTGTGCATATATACTTGGTATATGCGTGTGGTGTATATTTGTGATATACATGAGTGCACATGCAATATACATATATGAATATAGATTTATATGTGTAATTTATATATATGATATATATACTGTAACGCCCCCAGACCCCGGGCCTGGTAGCGCTAAATAAGTCATAAATGTCCGGTCAACTGCTTAGACCGCCGTCCTCGCTTGGTCTAAAAGGGCTAACCTGAGTTGACAAGACCTTTATGTCTCACACTTATATGGGAGTGAGCATTCTACTACTTTTCCAATGTGGGACATTACATTCTCCCCCCCTTATAAGGGACTGGCGTCCTCGCCAGGACGGCCAAGACTGTTCCTGGATCGTCCCTACCAGAGGTAACTAGAGGCCATCCTTACGCCGTCTTCTTGTACGGTGCAGCGCATAGTTCCGTCTGATAGTCGGCTCTGAATACCATTCTGTAACGCCCCAGACCCCGGGCCTAGTAGCGCTAAATAAGTCATAAATGTCCGGTCAACTGCTTAGACCGCCGTCCTCGCTTGGTCTAAAAGGGCTAACCCGAGTTGACAAGACCTTTATGTCTCACACTTATATGGGAGTGAGCATTCTACTACTTTTCCAATGTGGGACATTACATATACACATGTGTAAATTGATTTATGGTAATATAATAAAGATATTGTCAATATATATCTTGGAAATATTTAATATAAGATATTGAATATTAATGAGATAAATCAATCAAATATATTTTCCTTATTTTACTAGTAAAAGGTTTTCTTCCTCTCCACTCTAATAGATGGCGCCACATACACTATAAATATAGTGTGGGTGTCAAGTTCTTTTATACAACACAATTTCAAGAGCTAATAGTTCTTGTGAAAAATAAAAAACTTCTTAGAGAGAGTTTTGAGAGAGAGAAAATGTCGGTCTAGCAACCGGGTTTTTCTAATAGCAATCCAATGGTGGACTCCGGCGGGTTGTTCGTGTGGACTAGCGGTAGAGGCCGAACGCTTGGGCTGCTCTGTGCATCGCGACTGTCCTTAGATGGTCAAAGCGTCGATCTTTTAGATCAAGCAAGGTAACACCGTCTGCTAGCTTATTTGTTTATTGCTTAAACGAAGTCGATCTTGGGTCGATAGGAAATAAATTTTAAATTCCACTGCATTCCCGCGTAGATTTCCTAACAGTGGTATCGGAGCTTCGAGCTTAAGCAATAAGCATGTTAATTTGCGTAGTTAAATTTATCGTTTAAATCACGTAATTAAAAGATGAAAGATTTTTTATTCGCAAAACGATACCTGAAAAGAAAAAGAAAAAGAGGGAGATCTGGTGGTGCTCGGCCCACTGGCGGCGGAGGCAGGGCAACCTGCTGCCGGCTTCGTTTGACTGGTCAAAAGGTTGAAGATCTCCAAATTTTTGTTTTGTGTATTTTGTGATTCATATGGTTTATAGTTGTGATTTGTAATTCCTCTTTTGTTTAGTTGTGTCATATGGCTAACCAATGGTTCAAATAGTTTGAGCCATTGAGATACCACATGACATTAAAATAATAATGGTATTTCCAAACTTTGTTTGGAATATGCCTAGGCCCTTTCCAAATATTTGATTTAGGAAAAAACTTAGGCCTAGACCACTTCCAAAATTTTGATTTTGGAAAGTGGCCAGACATATTAACCAAAATATTGGTCTTTCCAAATTTTGTTTGAAATAGGCCTATACCCTTTCAAAATATTTGATTTTGGAAAAAGCCTAGGCCTAGGTCCTTTTCAAAATTTTGATTTTGGAAAGGGCCAAGGGAGATGTCTTTTGGTTTTGGAAACCAAAGGCATCCCTTTTGATTATGAATCAAAAGGAAAGAAACAAAAGAGACCTAATTTTAATTTTGATTTATTTTTGAATAGTTCCAATTAATTAAAATTGAAATTGAAATTGAAATCGGTTTAAAATTAATCGTTAATTTTATTTCGATTAAATCATTTAATTAATTAAATGTTAATTAGTTAATTGATTGGATAAAATTATTGAATAGATTAAATGTTAATTGATTAATTAAGACGCAAGTAGTTAAATTTTAATTTTATCTTTTTCATAAGATGTTATTGTATGGATTAGATATAGTAGATATAATATGATTATATGGACCCCGATTGATCATGGACTCGACCGATAGGATAGATGTGAATGATTTAATTTTTCTGTTGGTTTAAAAATTGTCCTAGGCCGTTATGAAGAACGTGACCTAGTTTATTTTCTGCATTTATCTCATTCCCGTTAGCTCCCCCCGTGTGCGGCGGTGTATTTATTTTATTAGATAGAATTAAATGTAACAAGAATTGAGCAGAAGATGGAGGCCAAAGAAAGAAGAATCAAGATTCATTAGAGATGGCGCATTAAAGATCCTATTGGCGGTTGCAGTTACCCTTAGATTGTGACCCGCGGTTTCGCCAGTTTGTATTCGAAACCGCACCTAGGAAAAGTGCATGATCATACCGGTTACTTTACGCATTTATTTATTTTGTGCTTGTATTTATTTTATATGATACGATAGATGCATAACTAGGCACGATCTAGATGAATGTGTAGGATGTATGTCTATAGAGATAGATATGCATAGTGAGACCATAAATAAATTAGTTAAGAGAATTAATTCGAAATTAATTAAGTGAATTAATTTAAAATTACTCCCACAACAAAAATCGAGTTATAATATGTCTCCCAATATTATAGTGACGGTGAAGAGTCATTGTTCGGATCCAACTGATCGGCCCACGTCGGGAGTTGACCTACCTCGGGTATATCGTCATTATCGAGATATGATCGTTATGAGATCTCATGAATACTTGGGTTACGACTCGACTAAGAATCTTGCGGTGATTGGTCCACGTCAGGACCGTCTGATTTTAGAGACATAAGGTTGACTATCACATACACGATGTGAATTGTCAAAGAGTTGACTAGTCAAACCACTGGAAATCGCGTTGGACGCGATTGGTAAGAAGTACCTACCCGTCAAAATTGACCCGGTCGATCGGCCCACGTCGGGGATCGAGTCAACTAGATAGGATTCCAGCCACTAAAGAATTTTGAAAAATTTCTTGAAAGTCAATTGGGAGTAGTTGACTAGTGAGAGCAAAATCATAATTCCAAAGACCATATTTGATTTTGCGTGTATAGACAACAACACTCTTTTATCTTCATTTTTTATGTTGTAGTTTCAGCAAACTTTATATTTATGTTTTTTTCTCGATTAGTAAAACCAAATTATGACTGTTTGAGAAATGTTCTCAAGAATGGTTAAGTAAATTTTAATCCTTTTAAAATAAGCAATGACATGAGCAATCCCGTTATAGTAGTTAGAGACAAGGAGACTACATATTTGATGGAGTTCTCAAAGACTTTAATTATTAATGAAAAGCGGAAGGTCAAGATATGATTAAATCACTTGAAATAAGTTTCAACGAATTAATCATATATTGGATACGATCCAAGATGATCATTCTGTCATACGATGACAATTAATTCAAACGTTGGATAAGAATGACCACATCAAATTTTAGAAAGGTTGTTTTCAAAATTGTAAGATTTAAGTATTGACTTAAAATTCTTTAAACATTTCTTAAAGGTTAATTAAATAGTTAATGTTTTGAATACGACTCAAAAGGTTAAATAAATTATTTAATAAACATTAGATTTTCTTTATGAAGGGAAATTAAAGACATTGCTCTTGTGATCTTTCTTAAGTCTTATGAAGACTACAATAAGAAACATTTTTCAAGAGCTTAAAGGATTAAAAGGGAAGTTAGGGCATGTGATTAAATAAGAACTTATTGAAGTTTCTATTCTAGGCAAGTGACTTGAGATAAATCTATTTAAGTTCAAAGTCGACTCTAAGATATATATCTTACGAGAGTGATTATATTAGAAAGATTCGATGCAGATATGGAAGGTGAAGCAAACGTTGTGACACTTACCATATTCTGGATCTAGTAAACTGATAAATGAACTAAATAAATGTTATTGTGTTCCGGTTCTTATGAAGAACACAAATTCAGTTATTTGTTAGGATTTAGCAGACATATTCAATTGTAAGGAGTAAATGTTATACCAATAAAGTTGAAAGGTCACTGAATCTAACATATTAGATTGATGTCACTGTATACTTGATATAGGTGAAAAATCTCAACTAAATATTTGTACGGCTGTTATCCTTGATTTTTGGTTGTTCTAGACACAGTCTCTATGGAAGGGAATCGGGTAAACAAACGTCATTCTGATGATGCTGAACCATATGATTATGAATCATGTGGGTTATACGGATCTTATCCAAAGAGGACTAAAATACCCTTTTAAGAAAAGGTTATGAATTCTAGAAAAATAGTCTAAAGCCTAAACATATCGATGTTTATTGGCTTATGACAATTAATGCCGCAAATAATTGTTCGTTAATCTGTATGACTATTTTTAGAAATAGTTGAATGTACTTATTGAAGTACGATAATTCGGAAAGCCCGAAAAGTTTGAGCTAGTACGAATATGAGGTTGATAAACTGTTTCGGAATTAATCTTCAATTGGATTGAAGCAATTGATATCTGTAGGGTGTTTCAGAAGACGTCTGAAATAGAATCAGATTCTCCCTTGAAGGATCCCATCTTTGGGATACGCAATTAGATTATGTTTCCAAAATGGAAACAACACGTTATATGATAAAGGTGTGACGTAAGCCATGCGAAGTATCCCTTACCCGTTTCGGGATAGTGCCCTTATACTTAACCGAGTTCCAAAGAATAAAGGTTGAATAAATTCCATATTAGATATGGAAGGGGATAATGTCGAATCTATCTTAACCGATAATTTGAAGTTGTCATAGGCAAAGTCAGAAAGGCTTGGAGCCTAGTACGACATATGCGACTTTGTGGAATGTCTTAGCAAGATTATTTACTTATCCGCGGAGCAAAATGTTTGTCTCCAAATATGCTGTCTTCTAGAGGAAGTGTTTCTTCCAAAAGAAACAGTGGGAGTAGATTTAGATCTCAAAGGTAGTTTGAGAACCACAAGGAGATATTCAACCATAGAAACATGAGCAGACGCCGCATAGCGATGAGGTGTGGAACACTGCTCAGTGCACACAAAAGTTCTGTAAGTCTGTGGATAACCTTAAGCCTGAAAAGGTTGCTAGTATGTTCATCTTGAAGAATGAATAACTCACGACTTATGAAGGAATGTTTGAAAGGTAAGATTGAGAGCTATGGCCAGGAGCAATAATATCTGAATTTGATTCCATCAGTGACAACCAGGTTGTGAACCTAGTATGTCTTACCTAGAGGGAATGTCCCTGAAAGGCTGACATGGATGGTAATATGATTACCATAAGGCTATAGTGACGGCTGAAGGGTACGGGGTGTAAACCTTGTAATTACCTCTATGCTGCCAATTGAGCCCAGTTCTATTCAGACGATGCTTGTTATAACTTGATATCATGGCTATGTGATAGTGTTGAAGACGTTGGTCAAACAGCTCGATGTTCATAGACGATAACATGATATATGAGCCGACGAGATCCATTTATGGACTCAAACAAGTTTCTCTAGACGATTTCTTTGTTTGATAATCAAAAGAGTTTGATTTAGTCAAAAGAAGGGATATGCCCAATGTGCAAGATGGATAGTGGGAGTGTCTTACGATTTTTGAGTAAGGTATTGGATATCTCTCTTGAGAATTATCACCCCATGTCACAGATCAATTATTGTTTGGTAGTTCAAGGTCTTTACGAAAGCACTTGTATTGGCAGTTCTTATTTTTAGAAATAAGAATCTATAGTGATAGGTTTAACTGTTGTTAGATTATAGTTTACCTATATAGATGCGATGCTAAAAGAGTTTAGCATAGATCGCAACAGGAGACACTGCTAGCCGGTGTTCTCAAGATCTATCTATGTTGGGATGTTAGTCCTAAAGATAAGGTGAAATATGATGCTTATGAAAGGTTTCCTTCGCTACTGCGATAGGAACCATCATAAAAGATAATGCCGGGTGTTCATTGTCCATGAAGAGTCATGAGCAAGTATGAAAGTAAATCCGGTGAATGTCAAGAATATCCTTAAACAAGTTAAGGAAGAGTTCATAGTTTATTGAAACTTGGAAATAAATAAATATAGTTATACAAACGTATATCCTGAGTCTTATGAAGGCGAGTGGGAGCTACAGTCTGGGTTTGCAGTCACTTTGATTAAGGGATACAGTGAGCTGGAAATGTTTTAGCCTATGGGTCACTGTAAACTATACAACTTAGCCAAAGCACAGTAGTGCCCTTGGAGGCGCAGCAGAAGTAGTACATGGATCTAGAAGGTTTATTCCTTAACCTTGTACGGTTCTTCCACTTTTTCTATATAGCTGATATAGTAAGTGGATTCATTTCTTGAAGCAAGGACTAGGGTCTCGACAGAGATTCATGTGTGTGTTGAGGCGGTTCCTTTGACTTGGTCATTTGGAGCATGATATGAAGATAGTCTGAGTCCCCACGGATAGCGATCCGTTCATGGCTGTGGCAGTTGCGAGTATTGCATGAGATTCTTGTGTTTCAACTTGGTCTTGTGTGTGCGAGTGATTGGTTTTAGGCCAAGTGGGAGATTGTTGAAATAGTGTCCTAAACCCAATCGGGTTGGACCGGATCCAACCGGGTCGGATCATTTCTACTATTTCTTTATGTTTATTCATATATTAAATGGCTTTTCTGTTGTCATATATTTGTTCTTTTAAAGAACCAATTATGAATTGTTATATTATAACATCCTTAGTATTAAACTATGATAGAGAAACCATGATAGGCGATTATGGTTGATGAGATCTCTAATCACTTTAATAAGTTTGATACTTAAATGTCTCTAGGCTGATGTACTATTAAACGGGACATTGATAGTACGAACAGACTAGCACGTATTAGATGTCTTCTGTCTTTAAGGGCAGGGATAGATCTCGTCTATCGAAGTGTAGAGACACTTGGACTGTACGTGGATGTGTATTAGAGAATGCGTACGTTAGACTGACCCACTTACATTAAGAGTCACACTATGTGGCGGTTGTGTAATTATCCTTAAGACCGGAGTCTTCATGGCATCACAGTGTGGATTTTCATGCTTTGACACTGTTGAGGTTTCCCCTAGCCACGAGGCGATCATGCGGCATTGATTGGGTGTGATACTGAAGCATGCGGAGTATACATGTTTGGTCGTCTAGGAATCGCGTACCCTATCAATAGAGGTGAATATCCGAAAGGGCCTTCATATAAGGAATGTCTTACTCTCGTGAATCTTTGCCAAGTGGGAGTAAATGAGTTACTTCGAGAGAGCATGATATCCAGATTATAAGATATGATCGTTAATGTATTGACACTCGAGATACGGTCGTATGGATATTGTTACAGCGATAGGATTGTAAGTTACACGGTAACTGTTTCACATGAAAGGCAGTAGTCATTGTATTTGACTCTTCCGATTATTGGGGGTCACGGTGTGTTGCTAGACGCTATCCCATGATCGTTAGGTATGAAGGGCATTTTCGTAATTTACACATTGTGTCTACGGCCAACATATTCGGAAGCCTATCGGGTCACACACATATGAACATCTAGCCGGATTAAAATGTGGTTATAGATGATAACCAAATAAGGAAAATTTATCTCGAGACTATAAAGGTTATAGTGGTAAATTTATATAGTGGTATTTATTTATTATGAATAAATATAATACAAGATATTAATTATGTTGATTAATTAAATATACATATATTAGATATGTATGTCAAAATTTATTGTATATTGATACACATGGATTTTGCAAATTAATTAATCATGATATTATATTATTTATTAATATTAGATATTTGTGCATATATACTTGGTATATGCGTGTGGTGTATATTTGTGATATACATGAGTGGACATGCAATATACATATATGAATATAGATTTATATGTGTAATTTATATATATGATATATATACACATGTGTAAATTGATTTATGGTAATATAATAAAGATATATTCAATATAAGATATTGTCAATATATATCTTGGAAATATTTAATATAAGATATTGAATATTAATGAGATAAATCAATCAAATATATTTTCTTTATTTTGCTAGTAAAAGGTTTTCTTCCTTTCCACTATAATAGATGGCGCCACATACACTATAAATATAGTGTGGGTGTCAAGCTCTTTTGTACAAAAAAATTTCAAGAGCTAATAGTTCTTGTGAAAAATAGAGAGCTTCTTAGAGAGAGTTTTGAGAGAGAGAAAAGGTCGGTCTAGCAACCGGGTTTTGCTAGTAGCAATCCAATGGTGGATTCCGGCAGGTTATTCGTGTGGACTAGCGGTAGAGGCCGAACGCTAGGGCGGCTCCATGCATCGCTACTCTCCTTAGATGGTCAAAGCGTAGATCTTTTAGATCAAGCAAGGTAACACCGTCTACTAGCTTATTTGTTTATTGCTTAAACGAAGTCGATCTTAGGTCGATAGGAAATAAATTTTAAATTCCGCTGCGTTCCCGCGTAGATTTCCTAACACAAGATTCAGAGAGATTTGCAGGCTGAACGGAGTTGATCTTCACCAAGACCGGTGACCGGTGCTAGGATTTTGTGATCAAAGGTATGTTCTTTAACAAGAAAGATGTCAGCAGTTAACGTAAAGATTGATAAATTTACAGGGAGGAACAGTTTCAGTCGTGGAAAATCAAGATGCGGGCCTTGTTAAAACAACAAGGATTGTGGACTCCTTTATCCGGTAAAGGAGATGCCAGTGCAGTAGATTACGCCAGTCTGGAGGAGAAAGCACATTCCATCTTCATGTTGTGCTTATCTGATGATGTTATCACGGAAGTTGCTAAGGAAGACACCGCTGCTAAGTTATGGTCAAAGCTTGAAACATTGTATATGACTAAGTCATTGACCAACAAGTTGCTGCTAAAGCAGAGACTGTTTAGCCTAAGGATGCATGAGGGGGCTCAGCTGAGAGATAATCTTGATCAGTTGAACACAATATTACTTGATCTCAGGAATATTGATGTGAAGATTGAGGATGAAGATGCATCTCTGATTTTGTTGGTATCTCTACCAGCTTCTTATGAGAACTTTGTGCAATCCTTCATAGTTGGGAAGGATACAGTTGTATTGGAAGATGTAAGGTCAGCTTTACATGCCAGGGAGCTGAGACATAAGGCACTTTGGGCAGGACGGTCAGTCGTTGGACTTGTAGTCGGCGAAGAAGGGAGGAAAAGGGCATGGGCAGCAGTTTGGGAAGAAGAAGAAATCCAAGAAGACAGGGTCCAAAGGTCTTAAATCCACAGATATTTGTAATTATTGTAAGGAGCAGAGACATTGGAAGTCCAACTGTCCAAAGAAAAAGAAACAACAGGAGAACAGTTCTGGAACAGCTGCTGTAGCAGCTGAGTTTGATTCAAATGAGGACATGGTTCTAGTAGCTGGAGAATCAGCACATCATGCTGATGTGTGGATTCTGGACTCTGGAGCATCTTATCATATTTGTCCACACAGAGAGTGGTTCTCAAGTTATCAACAGATAGATGGTGATCATATAGCTCTGGCAAACAGCAAGGTCTGCAAAATAGTTGGGATTGGCTCAGTTCAGTTGAGGACAGAGGATGGTAAATTATGTATGCTGAGAGAAGTTAGACATGTTCCACAGATGACCAAGAACTTGGTATCTCTCGCCTTTTAGACGACAAGAGATTCGGTTTTAAGGGTGAAGGTGGAAAACTGAGTGTCTACAAAAACTCAGTTTCAATTCTCAGAGGAGTCAAAAGGGGAACCTTGTATATATTGCAAGGATCGGTTGTGTCTGGGTCTGTTGCTGTAGCATCTGCTGAAGTTCATCGGTCACAGTTGACAAAACTGTGGCATATGAGACTGGGTCACATAGGTGAAAGGGGGATGTAGATTCTTTCTCAGAAAGATCTTCTTGGGGGATGTAAGGTCAAGAATCTGGACTTTTGTGAGCATTGTGTGTTTGGGAAGCTTCATAGGGGCAAGTTCTCAAAAGGGATACACAGCGCAAAGTCATCACTTAATTACATTCATTCTGATTGTTGGGGGCCATCAAAGGTGGATTCATTGGGTGGTCACAGATATTTTGTGTCATTCATAGATGACTATTCAAGAAAGACTTGGGTGGTGACGATGAAACACAAAAGTGAGGCATTCAAGAGCTTCAAGCAATGGAAGGCTCTAGTTGAAAATCAGTTGGGGAAGAAGATTAAGAGGCTTCGTACAGATAATGGTCTGGAATTCTGCTGGAATGAGTTTGATGAGTTGTGCATAAATGGGGGTATTGCCAGACATCATACAGTCAGGAATACTCCTCAGCAAAATGGTGTAGCTGAAAGAATGAATCAAACTCTTCTAGAGAGCAAGATGCATGCTCTCTCATGCTGGTTTGTCAAGAAGATTTTGGGCCAAAGCTGTAAGTACAGCTTGTTATTTAATCAACAGGAGTCCTCACACAAGGATCAGTTTCAAGGCACCAGTTGAAATGTGGTCAGGAAAGCCGGCTGATTACTCAGTTCTAAGGGTATTTGGAAGCACAGTTTACTATCATGTTAGTCAAGGGAAACTGGAACCAAAGGCCAAGAAAGGAGTGTTTGTGGGGTATGGTGATGGAGTTAAGGGTTATAGAATTTGGTCATCAGCAGAAAATAGAGTCATTCTCAGCAGAGATACGGTTTTTGAGGAAAATTCTATGCTTAGTTCATCAGTGGGGAGGATTACTGAAACTAAACCAGTGCTGAAACTGAGAAAGCTGACAGTGAGGTGGAGCTTCAGGTGGAGTCAGCTGAGATGCAACACTCAGCTGAACAAAGTCAGTTTTCATCTGATCTGGTTACTGAACCAGAACTGAATCCAAGCCAGTCAGCTGAACAGGGGTCAGCTGAGCGTCAAATTGATATTGGTCACCAAAGTATAGCTGACAGCAAAGAGCTAGAAGATCCAATGTTGGGATACCTCCCAGAAGGTATGGGTTTGAAGATTTGGCTAGATATGCACTTCAAGTTGCAGAAGAGGTGGATGGTTTTGAACCTTCTACTTACAGGGAAGCAGTGACATGTTCTGAGTCATCTCAATGGCTTACTGCCATGGGAGATGAGATGGAGTCATTACTGAAGAATCAGACTTGGGATCTTGTTAAACCTCCAAGAAAAAGGAAGGAATGACTGAGGCATAAGGAGTCAAGTATAAGGCACATTTGGTTGCTAGAGGGTTCAGTCAAAAAGAAGGGGTGGACTTTGATGAGATATTCTCACCAGTAGTCAGACACACTTCAATCAGAGTGTTACTAGCAATGGTGGCACATCAAGACCTTGAACTTGAGCAGTTAGATGTGAAGACGCTTTTCTACATGGTGAGGTAGACAAAGAGATATACATGACTCGACGGAGGGATTTCAAGTTCCCGGTAAGAAGCATTTGTTTGTAAGCCGAAAAAGTCCTTGTATGGGTTGAAGCAGGCTCTTAGACAATGGTATAAAAGGTTTGACAGTTACATTATCCAGCTGGGTTATAGCAGATGTCCTTATGATTGTTGTGTCTACAATAGTCAGCTGGAAGATGGACATACATCTATCTTGTTTTGCATGTGGATGATATGATGATAGCTGCAAGAAAGAAGTCTGATATTCAGAATCTGAAAGACCTTCTTAGTGTTGAATTTGAAATGAAAGATTTGGGTGCAGCCAAGAATATCTTGGGATGGAGATCTGGAGAGATAGAAGTTAAAAGAAACTGTTTTTATCTCAGCAGGGCTATATACAGAAGATTTTGGCCAAGTATGGTATGTCTGCTGCAAAGCCAATAGATACTCCTATGGCGTCAAATGTTCATTTATCAGTTTATGCTTCACAGTCAGCTGAGGAGAAGGAATATATGTCAAAAGTTCCCTATGCTAGTGCAGTTGGCAGTCTGATGTATGCCATGGTGTGCACTAGGCCTGATCTGGCTCAGGAAGTCAGTGTTGTCAGCAGGTTTATGGCTCAACCTAGAAAGGAACACTGGAAAGCTGTGAAAAGAATGTTCAGGTACATTAGGGGTACATCTGATGTTGGTCTCATTTATGAAGGTGATACTCAGAGTTTGGTCACAGGATACTTTGATGCTGATTATGCAGGTGATGTGGACGGTAGAAAATCTATGAATGGTTATGTTTTCAAATTGGGGAATTCAGTTATCAGCTGGAAAGCAACTCTGCAAGCAACAATGGCTTTATCAACTACTAAAGCAGAGTATATGGCTCTTACTGAAGCAGCCAAGGAAGCAATCTGGTTGAAGGGTCTAGTCAGTGATTTGGGGCTGCATCAGGATCAAGCTGAGATTTATTGTGACAGTTTGATTGCAATTTGTCTAGCTAAGGATCAGGTTCATCATAAGAGAACCAAGCATATTGATGTGAGATATCATTTTCTGAGAAATGAGAAGAGGATTGTAGTGAAGAAGATCAGCACCAAGGAAAATCCTGCTGATATGTTTACTAAACCAGTTCAACAAAGCAAGTTTCAGTTGTGTCTGGACTTGCTTCACATTCAAAGCTTATAATCCGTTTTCTAGAAACTCAGTTGAGGGCAGGTCAACTGAGTGGATTTTGTGGAGAAGTCTGGTACAAGTACATCCTGGAATTGACGAATGCATCTGGTACAAGTACATTTGAATTGTGCAATCTGGTGACATTGAATGAGAGTTCAAGTCAAGGTGGAGATTTGTTAGTTTTGTGACTTGATCTCTAAAACTGGTAGAACTAATCTGAAAGCTGAAACTGAGTTTTGTGAAGTGAAACTCAGTTTTGGGAAAAGCTAAGAAAACTGAGTTTTGGAGAAAACAGAGTTTTCTGAAGTTCTACATCTGAGTTTGTTGATTACAAGTGAGTTTTCTGAAAAATGAGTTTTCTGGGAAAGTCAGTTTGGAGCTGAGTTTCGTCTGGTGGATAACAACTGGAGTTGGGGTGAGGTATTTATGACAATTCCGACAAAGATCTTATGGCGGTTAGGGTTAGGGGTTTGTGCCTATAAATACCGAAGTTGTAATCAATGCAAAGTGTGTCTTTCAAAGTGTTATCCACACACTTGTGAAAACCTTGTAATTCTGTGCATAATAAAATATCTCATTTTTGTCCGTGGAGTAGTCGGCACAACGCCGAAAACCACGTTAAATCACCGTATTGTCTTTGTTTCTGTGTTTTATCAATTTCCGCCTTATTTTGACTGTTAGATTGCATCTGTTTTATCTTTCTTCAAGTGCAAGTTTCTCGTCTGTGTTTCAACAGGTTTTAGTACAACGGTAAGCAGATCGAACCATGGAGTGAACATTATTTCACTTGAGGGGGTGTTGGGAGAGATTGCCTACACTATATTTTCACTTGAGGGAGTGTTGTGAGATATTGCCGACACTCTTAAATGTATAGGAAATATAGTAGCATCTTTACAACCACTAATTGGTTTTAATACAACGGTAAGCGCTTCTCTCTCCATGCTTATACACCCACACTTGAGGGGGCATGATATAAGGAAATATAGTTGCACATTTACTAACACCAATTAAAAAAAAAAAGTGTTGTGTCCCACTCTCTTCTTATAGGCCCACACTTTCCAAACGAAAAAAAACAAGTCAATTGTTGTGTCTCTCTCCCTTGTTATAGGCCTACACTTGAGGGGGCGTGATATAAGGAAATATATTTGCACATTTACTAACATCAATTGGTTTTAGTACAACGGTAAGCGTTTACAGGGGCGGCTCTATGTAGAATGAAATGGGTCACCCGACCCGTTAAAAAAATATTACAGTGGAATTTTTTTTATATACACATTTTATATGTGTACCGACCCCCTTATTTTTATATATTGATCCCTATTGACCCGTATTGAATTATAATATGCAACATTACGCTTAGTAATTGTAAAATATAACAAATTTCCGACCCGTATCATTAAATTCCTGGAACCGCCCATGAGTGTTTGATCCTAATACATTGGACTAGAATGTCCATACAGTGAATGTACACGTTATTTTATGGTATGGTATAATAATAGAAATAATATTAATGTTCCAACTCTATATATAACTCTTCTCATCAAAGAGGCCAATTGAAAAATGGGATCCGTTCAGAAAACAAATCCAAGATGAGATCAATAAACCTTTTTTAGGATTTTATGAAATAGACATCAATATCTTTAAATCAAACGTTATACAACACTTATAGTAGTAATTAAAACTCTTCACATTTTTGGGAATTTTAAATTGTAAACAATTAAATAAGCATCAACTTCTTTACTATTACAGTCATCAACCGACTTTACATCATAGTAATAAATTCATCATCAATCGACAATATCCACACACACAAAAAAATGTGATTGTATTTTATTTGCCCCTTTCGTTTTCACTAATACACCGTACTATTTCATCATAACAAAATCGATTATTGAGTCAAAAATCAATTTTATGAATTTTGTGTACAAAAATTATCAATGTTTTTAAATTCGATTATTGACTTAAAATCGGAATTACGATCCTCTGCCGTAAATCCATCTGCCGTGCGGTGCTGTAAGCCCGAAACGGCATCGTTTCGGGCCACAGCGACGCCGTTTCGAGCGTGATTTTTTTTTTTATTTTTTTTAATAGGTCGGAACCGAACGGCGTCGTTTCGGGCCCGAAACGACGCCGTTTTGCGTCACGAGACCGTCTCGTCGCGATAGCCCTACAAACCGAGGATCGAGGTCCCTTAAAATCGTATTATTTTCGATTATCGATTCAGTGTGTGATGCCATCGGCAGTGGTGCACTACGATAAGTCAATGAAATCTACATAAAGCCTGCCATCAAAATTAATCTAATATTTCACACGTATACTTGGTATAATTCATGAATATACCGTATATTCTTATCATACCCTCCAAAACACTCACATTCTCGGGAAGTTCTATGATAAGGATTCCCTTGTAGGAAGAGCCTGCGTGACATCATCTGGACCACACAGTTTCATTCTATAACTTTAGTGTATTATCCAAATAATGCCATATAGGAAACTCCCTACAAGGGAGTCCCTACCTTAGAATTTCTCCACTTTCTCTTTATCATACATTTATTGTCATTCATACGTACTTATTAGCAAGTTGGCCGGTTGCCAACTTTTTTATTAAATACAATACAATTAAGGCGGATCTACTTTATAGTAAAGGGAGTCCACGGACCCCGTTTAAAATAAAAATACTTTATATTTTATTTATAGAAAAATATTTCGGATCCCGTGAAAAAAAATATTTAATGTGTTAAATATTTACGGATCCCACTTAAAAAACATTCTGGGTCCGCCTATGATACAATACAATTACTTATTAGATACCCACAGCCACACATAGGTTAGTAATGAATGTATAGGAGAAAAAGTGAGAAAATATAATTTCAGGTAAATGTAACACCCCTTATTTCATTTCAGGTCGTGTTAGACCTGATATTTTTTTTAAGTGCCCCGTTTAATTGTGTAGAAAGAGCCTGTGCAAATTTTCACGGGACCGATAAAAAATTCCACCGTGCGTGTGATATTTTTGAAGCAAAGTAAAAAATATATATTAGGGAGAGAGATTGCACGGGCGCGTGAGATTTTTCACCTGGCCCGTGAAAATTTGCACAGACTCTTCTACATAATTGCACGAGGGACTTAAAAAATAATGTTAGGTCTGGCATGATCTGAAATGAAATAAAAGATGTTACAGTGACTTGAAATTGTATTTTCTCGAGAAAAGTTCCCAATTGTAAATAAATCTATCTTCTCTATGTCAACCAATTATAGCTTTTGGTTCGGTATTATTTGACTTTTGATGTAACCTATCAACGTAAATACATAAGATAAATTAATTTAATATGTTGTCATTCACTCATTTAATTAGACATCATCTCTTTAAAGACTTGCATTATTTTATAACCAGAAATTGGAAAATCAGGTTGTGTCAGACCTTTGACTTGCAAATCAGGTTGTGCCTTTTCTGACATTGAAAATCAGGTAAACGTAAGGTTTTCTACGTTTAAACGTAAGGAACCCTACGTTTAAACGTAGATAAATCTGAATAATTGCAACCCCTAATTTATTGAAATAACCTACGTTTAAACGTAGGTTCCTTACGTTTAAACGTAGAGAACCTACGTTTAAACGTAGGTTATTTCAATAAAATAGGGAAGTAGCAATAAATGTATATTTCTCTACGTTTGAACGTAGGTTAGAACGCATTTATCTACGTTTAAACGTAGGTTTTCTACGTTTACAAAGAAATTATCTACGTTTGGAAGTGGTAGATGACAATTAATGTTGTTGTAAGGTACTTGTTCAATATACACCACATTACGGGTTTTTTTCTCATTCTTTCAGAGTATTGCATGTTAATATACATTATCTAACCACTTCTTCATCTTTCAAGTCCATTTCTTCATCTTTCAAGTCCATTTCCTCATCATTCAAGTGCTCAAATGGGTAAGTTTTTTCTATTTAATTTGTCTTAATTCAATTGCTCAATGTGATTATGTTATTTATGCTAGTAATGAAATGTACTTAAACTAATTGTGTATTTTTAGTAGGTTGTTTATGTAATGTTTATACATTTAAGTAGTGTGTTTAAGTCTTTTCTTAATTAGTGTTATTGTTTAGGGTTTAGTGTAAGTAATGATATGTATTCAACCGAAATGTGTGTTTTAAGTAGTAATTATGTTATTTATATTGTAGTAATGATATGTATTTATCGAAATGTGTGTTTTAAGTAGTGATTATGTTATTTATATTGTAGTAATGATATGTATTTAACCGAAATGTGTGTTTTAAGTAGGTTGTTTATGTAATGTTTACACATCTAAGTAGTGTGTTTAAGTCTTTGGTATTGTTCGATTGTAGTATACTTTGGTATTGTTGATTTGGTATTGTAGTTTTGAGAAGTTGGGAAATTTGTTGTTGGTAGTAATGGAATTGTCCGTATTGATGGTTTGATCTTGCATAAGGGTGCTGTTCCTACCCAAAAATGGTATTGAAAATGGCTCTGTTTCGAGACCATTGTTATTGAAAATATTGATCACATTTAAACTTAGAGTGAAAGAGTTTTAAGTGTTAATAGTCTTTGTTTCTTGTTGGGGTTTAATTAGTAGGGTTTTCGTGTAAGTATATTTTGTTTTCTATTTGTGATAAATTTGCTTAGGTAGGGTTTTGAATTATTATATTGAATGTCTATAATGACTTGAATTGTTTTTAAAAAAAAAAACAGATAATCGCAACTCTATGATTGTTGTCTCGTTCAACGGAGAATTTACGTACGATCCTCTCTATAACCGGTGGAATCATGTAAATGGATCGATGTTCTCATTATTTGTCCGAAAGAACATAAGATTGAATGCGTTGTTGGATAAATTGCATGTGAGGCTTGGTATTGACCGGTCTGTTTCAAAGCTTGGCGTAAAAGCTTTGTTTACTTATGCTAGTGTGGGGAATATACCACCCGATGATATCTTAGACGACGAGACACTAAATGGTTACATCGAAGCGGCCTCTGAAAGTAAAAATGTGATTTTTTGCGTGAATGCTACACCAGTGAATGCAAACAATGAACCGATATTTGAGGATGATGGCATTGATTTAAATCAAGATTGCAATGCCCCGGATGATAACAATAATTCGGATTATAGTCTTGGTAATTTCCCTTCTCCGGTACAAGAACTTGCTACGGATCCAAATTTTAATCCATTCGAGCAACAAGTATGGATGTAGTGGGTTTGAAAACCATGTTCCTACACAAAGGCTTGGTGAAGCTTCGGACCAACAGCTTTCGGTATGAACCGATCAGACCAAGTCATAATCTTTCAAATCAACCTTCAAGTAGTCGTGCTCAACCTATCCAACGGACCATATAATTTGTTTGGTGGATCGATCACTAGTTTTTTTGGCTTCTCCGTTTGCACCTCATATTCAAACCGATCAAACGGGCAGGGGATGACAACAATAATCGTGGTGCCAATGCTAGGGCTAGTGTACGAGAAGATTATTCATGGAGGATTCCCACATTTGAAGATGATGATTTATCGCGGTGTCTATCTACCGGTACGTTACATATGAATGACGTGAACGAATTGTTCATTGGGAAGCATTATGATTCTAAAGAAGATTTTAATTTGAAAATAAAATCGTATGCGGTTGCCAATAATTTTCAGATGAGATTGGGTAGGTCGGACACACGTTGCTTGTATTACACATGTCTAAACGATACATGCAAATGGCATGTAAGGGCGAAAAAGGTGAAGACAAATACAACACATACATTTGAGATCACAACATTGAATGATGTGCATACTTGTGCCTCTCAGAATGCGGATAATGACAATCGACAAGCAACACCTATTGTTATTGCGAGTCTGCTAAGTCAGAAAATGGAAGAACTCGGCAATGAGTATAAACCCAGACATATTATGGAAGACATGCTCACAACTTATAGTGTACAGTTGACTTATGACCAAGCATACCGAGCTCACGAGATGATGAGAATGCTGGTTAGAGGTTCACCGACGGAGTGTTACAATGCGATACCCTCGTACCTGTGGATGGTGCGTGAGGCCAATGAAGGGACCTATGTTGACTTTCAGCTTGATAATCTGGGAAGGTTCGGTAGTTGTTTCATGGCTTTGGGAGCAAGTCGTCGTGGTTTCAAGTATTGTCGACCTATTTTGTGTGTGGACGCCACTCATCTAAAAACCCGTTTCTCAGGTCAACTATTTGTTGTTGTTGCTGTAGATGCCGGTGACCACCTATTCCCTGTAGCCGTCGGTATTGCTGAAAAAGAATGCAACGATTCATGGGGGTATTTCATGAGACAATTGAGGGTGGCCATTGAAGGTATCCATGCTGAAAATTTGAGCTTTATATCTGACAGACACAAGGCTATTAGAAATGCGGTTGGTCAGGTATTTCCCAATGCATATCACGGTGTTTGCTATCATCATTTAAAGGGCAATCTAACAAAAAAATGGAAGGATTATGGATTTTGTGAAGACACATTATATCAAACAGCCTATGCATTCTCGGAGGCCGAATTTCTCCGAAAGTACGCCTTAATCAAGGCACAATGTCTTGGTGCATATCTAAAACTAGAAGAAATAGGTGTTGAACGGTGGGCGCGTGCCAAATTTCCTGGGAAAAGATACGCCTTAATGACAAGCAATTACGCTAAAAGTTTCAACTGTGCGATTAGAGGAGCTCGTCGTTGGCCTGTTCCTAGCTTCTTGGAATTCATTAGAGCTACACTGCAGAGATGGTATAATGATAGACGACAGAAGGCGCTTGATTTTGCGACTGTGTTAGCACCGGAGATCGATGAAATAGTGGCTTCGAATATTACTGCTAGAAGGAAGCTCAGGGTTAATCCTATTAACCCCAATGAGTTTGAGGTTCATGGAAATAACTTGCTTCATGAAATGGTAAATCTACGAGAGAGGAAGTGTTATTGTGGTTATTTTGAGAAAATGGAAATACCATGTACGCATGCTATAACAGCCGTAGCAACACGCAGAATTAGTCCACCCGAACTCTGTTCACGGTATTATAGAGCTGAATCTTTCAAGGAGATTTACATGGGTAGCATATATCCAGTTCCTAACAGGGAGGATTGGGATGTTCCGGAGGCGGTAAGAAACATGAAAGTCGGAGTGCCTAATATGAGATATGCGCCTAATGTCAGTGGAGCTCCAAGAAGAGGTAGAATTAATACCACTAGAATCCCTTCTGAATGGGAACGTCCAGGCCATCAGAATGTATGTACTAACTGCAAACATCCAGGACATAACAGAGCTAGTTGCACGCAATACCGGTAGGAAGTCATTGATTTTTGTTATGGTGGTATTAGAATGGATCGTTATTGTGTAACGTATTAATAGAATATAGTATTTTATTAATGGATTGTAGTAATGATTGTATTCGGTTATTAATCGGAATCAAGTTTGTCTTGTATTACACTACCTCTGTAAAACTACAGTAATTATAATGGGGCTTACAAACATAAAAACACGACGCTTACACACAATAAAAAAGAGTAATGATAAATAGGATTACAAACATGACGCTTAAATAAATGATCTTCAATATTTAGTAATCAACACATTAAACACGACGTGATTTTCTATAGGTTGATTAATGAATTCAAAGCTGCATACATCTCCCGCATTTAGATCATTGTCCGTAATGAAACCATTCAACCCGCTTAAACGAACTTTTTGATTTACCATATAGTCAATTCTAGCAGGCCATGATTCCCTTGTGGCAATTCGCAGTTCCACGGTCTTGTTTCGCAACATGTCGTTTGTTCTCGCAAATGCCTTTGGAATACTCTACAAATCACAAACAAATTTAAATACTGTTTCAAAATGGGGAAAAAATATCAAACAAGAAAATAACTAAAAATATATAAAATATCTCACCACATAATAACAACCATGTGAAAATACCCAGTTTGGCAGCGTCGTCTGAAAATGAGGATTTTGGTTACCTACACCTGCATCATCATCTGCATCATCTTCTTCACTCTCCGACTCAGAAAATTTCTTCTCACAAGAAGTGTGATCATAAACAAGAGTGTCGAAAGTGAAATCCCCCCAGTGTTCAAACACTATAAACTCCCTCTCATTCAAGTAATGAGCCGCCACATACTCCTCCCAACCTTCCCCAAAGAAACGAAGAATTCCATTGTCTGTGGCACCAACCCTCACTTCCCATGTCCCTAATCGGCTTTTGACAACGGCCCTATCTAGGTTTCTCAGCGTGTCGTTCAACCTATTAAGGTATGCTGGAGGTAGTGTCTATGAAAAAAGAAACATTTCACGTTTGTTTGATCATAATACAAGTGATAAAAAAATAAGTAAATTAATAAATGACATACCAAACTTCTTGCGAAACCGCCATCAAGAACTTTAAAGAAACGATCATTATCCATTTGCTTCAATGTAGATTATAAATTGAAAGGTGAAGAAGTGGTTCTCATTACACAACTTAAAAGAGTTTGAAGAAATGAGAGAAATGGCTCGTACTTGTACAACAACAATAATTGCCATGTACCACACTAGTACTTGCATTACCTACATTTGGACGTAGATAACGTTGCATTACCTACGTTTGAACGTAGATAAAATACGTCACGTAGAGAATGTTGCAGCATAAATTTCGACTAGTTTCTCTACGTTCCGACGTAGAGAATGTAGCATTCCCTACGTTTGGACGTACATTCTTTACGTTTGGACGTAGAGAAATTTAAATCGAATGTTGCAGTTTAAGTTGAGTTGTTTTTTAAACAAATTGAATACCAAAATATAACATACACCAAAATATAAATGGCTACCAACATACAACAAAATACCAAAAATATAACATACACCAAAAATTCCTACACAGTTTGTCAAAACAACATACACAAAAATACCTATATATCTACTACTTGATCAAATCTGCATTCATCTCCAGCATTTAGGTCATACACCAAAAATTCCAAAATTAACATACAACAAAACAATGTTTCTACAAATTAGTTTACAACTCTACTATTTGATTAAAAAGTTGGACACAAACTTTTTTCCGGAACAACGGCATGTTCTGATGGTTGAGGAGCGAAAAATCTGCCTTGTGCAACAAGTGCTCAATGAATTTTACCGTGTATAACCCACAATCACCCCTGTATAAAATGGATAGTGTCAGAATAGTGTAGATTGTATAATGTGATAAATGGTTAGAAGTTTATAACACTTACGGAATTGGCATTTGTGGTACGTCTTTAGGTTCTACTATTTTCACTTCCAAAGGAGGCTTCGCCGGATCAACCATTTTTGGGAGTTGACATAATCGTGCATCGGTCTCGAACACTTTCCTAATCGAAACTCCCCACCTTTTGATGCTGGCTTCTACATCAGGCTTGTACTTTTGCCCCGACAAACAATCAAACAACATAACCTTCCATTGGGGAATAGACACTTGCACGGCTGCCCAGTGAGATGTAGTAATGGCCTAGGGAGTGTATATCACAGTGTTTTCATCCCACTTCTGAAGGTACTTAGTCACAAACACTGGAATTTCAGTATTTGTGAGTGCATCAACTGATCCGCAATAATAAGCAAAATTTGAGTACGCAATGGCTGAATGTGGTGTGAAGAATGCTGGATATGATTCCATTTGGCGCTCTACCAAGTCCAGATACGCATCCACATGCTGTACGTATTCAATTGAAGTTAGAGATAATGAAATAAGAAATATGCAAGTGAAGTCAAAAGAATATACATAATGAAATAAGAAATATGCAAGTGAAGTCAAAAGAATCCAACTCCAACTCCATAAGTGGACTGCGGAGACGTGTCCACCAAGCCTTGCGAAGCGGTACATTCAGGCGAAAACCAGCTGACCACCCGGTGGGAATTTCAATTGGTGGCAGATTTTCTTGATTGAACCATTTGATGAACTTGCTTTCAACGTCGTCCGGAAACTTTTTTAGCGGTGTCCACCTCACAACGGTATCTCCGGGAAAACTGACTATGTGCGACCCATCAGTTAAATAACGTGGACAGGTCACAGTCTGACGTGTCCTCAATCTTCTATCAGGAGCATCATCCGCTTTTCGTTTACCCAATTGTTTCTCACTTGGACCCCCAGCTACACAAAATTCAATAAATGATCAACTTATATACTTTTTCACATTATAATTTAAATAACTTACTATAGTTTTGAAATTTAAATTCAAATTACTTACTATACTGAAGCGTAGACGATGCATGGTCGGTGGTCGTAGCTGAGCCTCCTGTCGTAGCCTCGTGAGAAGCAGAGGGTGTAGCCTCGTGAGGAGTAGGAGAGGCTGTAGCCTCGTGAGGAGTAGGAGAGGCTGTAGCCTCGTGAGGATCAGAGGCTGTAGTCTCGTGAGGAGGAGGAGAGGTCGTAGCATCGCCAGTCTCTGCATCCATATAAGGATCGTCCACCAATAAATCGTCTACGAAATCCTCCCCATGCACTCCCTCTTCAACGGGCTGGGAAACTCCAGCAAGAATCTTATCAAACCCGAACGTCAACGTCTAGTCGTCGTCAGTAGCCTGATCATCAAGATGACCATGTGTAGCCCGGTAGGTATCATGTGGAGGAGATGGAGGAGGTGGAGGAGGTGGAGGAGATGGTTGCCGATGAGGGGAAGTCTGAAAAATATGTGTCTCAGTTAGTATCATAATACATAGAACTAAATTTATCGCATACAAATTTTGACAATGATATAATTTTTTACCTGTGGAGAAGATGTAGGAGGTGGAGAGATGGATGCCGATAAGGGGTAGTCCGAAAAAAATGTGGCTCGCTTAGTATCATAATACAAACAAATAAATTTATCGCATAAAAAATTTGACAATGATATAATTTTGTACCGATCTCTCGGATAACAACGTTTGCATCATCCCATTGAGTTCAAAAGTATCGCCCCATGCTCATTCGACGCCGAGCCACCAGCGAATTTCCTCCCGAAGCTCATTCAACCCACTACAATCCTTCTCCTCACGGCTCTATAAAAGCCGGCGACTTCATCCTCTTCATCGGATTGGTCATCTTCCGCCTCAGCATCCGAACGTAGGAAGTGTGCGGCACACGCCGTGAAGTGGAGGCATGTGAATGAGATGGATCAGAAGTAGGAGGTCGTGAAGTAGGGGGTGACTGTTGTGTAGCATGGGCTGACTGCTGTGTAGCAGGTCGAGACTGCTGTGTAGTGGATGCATGTCTAGGGAGTGGACGTGCAATAAGTGCAGGGCGATTGATCACACGTGGCGGCTCGTTAATCTCGGCATCCAGAATGCCCTTACCTAGCATCAACTGCCTATCAACTTCCCTTGCAGTCAGATACCCTATCACACGACTCTGCGAACAATGTATATTTCATTACAATTAAGAATAACAAAATGTTTACCAAATCCGGATATAATTAAAAGACAATAACAATGTTTATTAAGCTTATTACCTTATTTGCCTTCGCCGCTAATCATTTCCACTGTGGAGGGGTAGTTTTGCAACTCCATCTCATCATCCAAGGAGCTGCATCAGGAGCTATGAGGGTGGCCGCAACAGTCAGAACAACAATGTCGGGGAGGGTCTCGTAAGTCCAAAACTGTAACGCATGTATAACCCCCTGTACGGTCACCCTGCCCTCTGAACTTTCCTTGTATGTGTTCATCAAATGACATATCTTTCTAAAAGTTTGGTCCCACAAATAAGTGCCCCATGGATAGTCGTTTATTCTTTCTACATTCTCCACCAAATAAAAAGCAGAACGGGGTACCCTACTGGTCTCATCATGACCCATCATTATCCCGTTAATTAGGTAGACTAAACCTACACGTTGGAGAACTTCGGGATGCTCCTGCTCATCCAATAACCACTTCTCAATATCCGGTATGGTTATCGGTTTATTGTTAGGAAAATGGATGTGGTCGTATGTCCCCTCTTCAAAACACCTTGAATAAGGTTGGGGATCTTCTGGGAGATCACCAAACGGTAAACCGGTGATCATGCTGAACTCCCTCCTGTTGAAATAGTGTCCTAAACCCAATCGGGTTGGACGGATCCGACCGGGTCGGATCATTTCTACTATTTCTTTATGTTTATACATATATATAAAATGGCTTTTTAGTTGTCATATATGTTCTTTTAAAGAACCAATTATGAATTGTTATATGATAACGTCCTTAGTATTAAACTGTGATAGAGAAACCATGATAGGCGATTATGGTTGATGAGATCTCTAATCACTTTAATAAGTTTGATACTTAAATGTCTCTAGTGATGTACTATTAAACGGGGCATTGATAGTATAAACGGACTAGCACGTATTAGATGTCTTCTGTCTTTAAGGGCGGGGATAGATCTCGTCTATCGAAGTGTAGAGACACTTGGACCGTACGTGGACGTGTATTAGAGAATGCGTACGTTAGGCCGACCCACTTACACGGATAAGTGTCACACTATGTGGCGGTTGTGTAATTATCCTTAAGACCGGAGTCTTCATGGCATCACGGTGTGGATTGTCATGCTTTGACACTATTGAGGTTTCCACAGCCACGGGGCGATCATGCGGTAGTGATTGGGTATGATACTGAAGCATGCGGAGTATACATGATTGGTCGTCCGGGAATCGCGTATCCTATGATTGGGATCGAATATCCGAAATGGCCTTCTTATAAGGAATGTCTTACTCTCGTGAATCTTTGCAAAGTGGGAGTAAACGAGTTACTTCGAGAGAGCATGATATCCAGATTATAAGATACGATCGTTGATGTTTTGACACTCGACTAACGACCGTATGGATATTATTACAGCGATAGGATTGTAAGTTACACGGTAACTGTTTCACATGAAAGGTAGTAGTCATTGCATTTGACTCTTCCGATAATTGGGGGTCACGGTGTGTTGCTTCAGACGCTATCCCGTGATCGTTAGGCATGAAGGGCATTTTTCGTAATTTGCACTTTGTGTCTACGGCCAACATATTCGGAAGCCTATCGGGTCACACACATAAGAACATCTAGCCGGATTAAAATGTGGTTATAGATGATAACCAAATAAGGAAAGTTTATCTCGAGACTATAAAGGTTATGGTGGTAAATTAATATGGTGGTATTTATTTATTATGAATAAATTAAATACAAGATATTAATTATATTAATTAAAGAATATTCCGGAAGCCAATTTGTTGGTCAAAGGGGCGCCACATTGAAGTGTGTAAGATACACTTGGATTGTGCAATTTAATTAATGGTATTACCATATATTAATATAAGATATTATTATTTATATATATATGATCACACATGCGTGTGTAGTGTGCATATGTGATGCATGCGCACTAGTAGTATGGATATGTATATAATATATAGATTTATTTGTGTAATATATATATGTGATATATATACACATGTGTAAATTGATTTATGGTAATATAATAAAAGATAAATATTGTCAATATAAGATATTGAAAATATCTTGGAAATATTCAATATGAGATATTGACAATATCCTAGATTTATTTAATATGAGATATTATAATAAATGAGATAAATCAATCAATTATATTTTCCTTATTTTATTGGAAAAAGTTTTTCTTCTCCTCACTCTCCACTCTAGAAGATGGCGCCACTTACACTATAAATAAGAGGTGGGTGTCAAGCTCTTTTGTACATCATAATTCCAAGAGCTAATAGTTCTTGTGTAAAATTAGAGAGCATCCTATAGAGAGTTGGAGAGAGGGAAAAGGGCCGGTCTAGCAACCGGAGTTTTCCAATAGCAATCCATGATGGGATTCCGGCGGGGTGTTCGTGTGGACTAGCGGTAGAGGCCGAACACTTGGGCGGCTCTATGCGAACTACTCTCCTTAGACGGTCAAAGCGTCGATCTTTTAGATCAACCAAGGTAACCACCGTCTTTACTACTTGTTTGTTTATTGCTTAAACGGAGTCGATCTTGGGTCGATAGGAAATAAATTTTTGAATTCCGCTGCGTTCCCGCGTAGATTTCCTAACAGTGGTATCAGAGAGAGCTTCGAGCTTAAGCAATAAGCATGTTATTTTGCGTAGTTAATTTTATCGTTTAAATCACGTGATTAAAAAGATGAAAGATTTTTAATTCGCAAAATTGATACACGAAAAGAAAAAAAAAAAAAAAAAAAAAAAAAAGGGACGGCAATGGTGGTGCTCGGCCGATCGGCGGCGGCACCACCACCGTGTGATCGCCGGCGGCGGCGGCGGCCTCCGGGCTCCCGGCGGCCGCCGGCGTGATGCGGTGGCCCCGCTTTGTTTTTTGTGTATTTTGTGATTTAATATGGTTCATAGTTGTGATTATTAATTTCCCTTTGTTTAGTTGTGTCGTGTGGCTAACCAATGGTTCAAATAGTTTGGGCGTTGGGATGCCACACGGCATTAAAATAATAATGGCCTTTCCAAAATTTGTTTGGAATAGGCCTAGGCCCTTTCCAAATATTTGATTTGGGAAAAGCTAGCTGCTGCAAACACTTCCAAAATTTTGATTTTGGAAAGTGGCGAAGCTAAAACCAAAATTATTTGGCCTTTCCAAATATTTGATTTGGAATAGGCCTAGGTTCTTTTCAAATATTTGATTTGTAAAAGGCCTAGGTCTAGGCCACTTCCAAAATTTTGATTTTGGAAAGTGGTCAGGCCTAAGCCAAATTTGGTTTAGGAAACCAAAGGCATCCCTTTTTGATTACGAATCAAAAGGAAAGAAACAAAAGAGAAATAATTTTAATTTTGATTTATTTTGGAATAGTTCTAATTAATTAAAATTAAAATTAAAATCGGTTTAAAATTAATCGTTAATTTTATTTCGATTAAAATCATTTAATTAATTAAATGTTAATTGATTGGATAAAATTATTTAATAGATCAAATGTTAATTGATTAATTAAGACGCAAGTAGTTAAATTTTAATTTTATCTTTTTCATAAGATTTTATTGTATGGATTAGATATAGTAGATATAATATGATTATATGGACCCCGATTGATCATGGACTCGACCGATAGGATAGATGTGAATGATTTAATTTTTCTGTTGGTTTAAAAATTGTCCTAGGCCGTTATGAAGAACGTGACCTAGTTTATTTTCTGCAATTATCCCATTCCCGTTGGCTCCCCCCGTGTGCGGCGGGTTGTATTTATTTTATTAGATAGAATTAAATATAACAAGAATGGAGCAGAAGATGGAGACCAAAGAAAGACGAAAATAAAGATCCCATTGGAAAATGGAGCATTAAAGATCCTATTGGCGGTTGCAGCTACCCTTAGATTGTGACCCGCGGTTTCGTCGGTTGTGTTCGAAACCGCACCTAGGAAAAGTCCATGATCATACCGGTTACTTTACGCATTTATTTATTTTGTGCTTGTATTTATTTTATATGATACGATAGATGCATGACTAGGCACGATCTAGATAAATGTGTAGGATGTATGTCTATAGAGATAGATATATTTGATGAGACCGTAATTAAAATTAATTAAGTGAATTAATTTACGTAAATACTTCCACAACAAAAATCAAGTCGAGAAATTGTCTCCCAATATTATAGCGACGGTGAAGAGCCTTTGTTCGGATCCAACGATCGGCCCTCGTCGGGAGTTGACCTACCACGGGTATATCGTCGTTATTGAGATATGATCGTATGAGATCTCGCGAATATTGGGTTATGACTTGACTAGAGTATTGCGGTGATTGGCCCTCGTCGGACCGTCTTATTCTAGAGGCAAGGGGTTGACTACCACATAAAGATGTGAATTGTCAAAGAGTTGACTAGTCAACCACCAAGAGTCACATAGAGATGTGATTGGTAAGAGTTACATACCTTTCGAATTATTCCGGTTGATCGGCCCTCGTCGGGAATCGGGGTAACCGGATGGGATCTTGGCCACTAAAGAATTCGAAAGATTCTTGAAAGTCAATTGGGAGTAGTTGACTAGTGGGAGCAAAATCATAAATCAAAAGACCATTTTTGATTTTGCGTGTATAAACAACAACACTCTTTTATTTTCATTTTTATGTTGTAGTTTTAGCAAACTTTATATTTATGTTTTATTCTCGATTAGTAAAACCAAATTATGACTGTTAATTTTGAGAAACGTTCTCAAATATGGTTAAGTAATTTTAATCCTTTTAAAATAAGCAATGACATGAGCCATCCCGTTATAGTAGTTAGAGACAAGGAGATTACATAATTGATGCAGTGCTCCGAGACTTTAATTATTAATGAAAGCGGAAGCTCATGATATTATTAAATCATTTGAAATAAGTTTCAACGAATTAGTCATATATTGGATACGATCTAAGATGATTATTCAGTCATACGATGACAATTAATTCAAACGTTGGATAAGAATGACCACATCTAATTTTGGAAAGGTTGTTTTCAAAATTGTAAGATTTAAGTATCGACTTAATTCTATCATTGCTTAAAGGTTAATTAAATAGTCAATGTTTTGAATACGATTCAAAAGGTTAAATAAACTATTTAATAAACTTTAGATTTTCTTTATAAAAGGAAATTGAAGACATAGCTCTTGTGATCTTTCTTAAGTCTTATGAAGACTACAATAAGAAACATTTTTCAAGTGCTTAAAGGATTAAAAAGGAAAGTTAGGGCATGTGCTTAAATAGAGAACTTATTGAAGTTTCTATTCTAGGCAAGTAAGTTGAGATAAATCTATCTAAGTTCAAAGTCAACTCTAAGATATATGATACCTTACGAGTGTGTTTAAATTAGAAAGATTGAATACAAATATGGAAGGTGAAACAAACGTTGTAACACTTACCATATTCGGATCTAGTAAACCGATATGGGAACTAAATAAATGTTATTATGTTCGGTTCTTATGAAAATACATGTTTTCGATTTTGTTAGGATTTAATAAGACATATTCAATTGTAAAGAATAAATGTTATTCCGATAAAGTTGGATGGTCACCGAATCTAACATACTAGATTGTTGTCACTATATAGTTGATATATGTGATGAGATCTCAACTAAATATTTGTATGGTTTGTTTATCGTTGATTTGTGGTTACTCTAGACATAGTCTCTCCGGGAGGGAAACGTGTGATTAAACGTCATTCGATGATGTTGAACCATATGATTATGAATCATGTGGGTAATACATATCTTACCCAAAGATGACTAAAATACCCTTTTATGAAAAAGGTTGTAAGATCTAGAAAAATTGTCTAAAGCCTAAGCATACCGATGTTTGTTGGCTTGTGACAATTAATACCACAAATAATTGTTTATTAATCTCTATGACTATTTTAGAAATAATTGAATGTATTTATTGAAGTACGACAATTTGGAAAGCCCGAAAAGTTCGAGCTAGTACGAATATGAGATTGACGAACTACTTAGGAATTAATCTTCAATTGGATTGAAGTAATTAATACCTGAAGGGTGTTTCAGAAGTCGTCTGAAAAGGAATAAGATTCTCCCTTGAAGGATACCATCTTTGGGATACGCAATTAGATTGTGTTCCCAAAATGGAAACAACACTTTATATGATAAAGGTGTGACGCAAGCCATGCGAAGTATCCCTTACCCGTTACGGGATAGTGCCCTTATACTTAACCTAGTTCCAAAGAATAAAGGTTGAATAAATTCCATATTAGATATGGAAGAGGATAATGTCGAATCTATCTTAACCGATGATTTGAAGTTGTCATAAGCAAAGTCAGAAATGCTTGGAGCTTAGTACGACATATGCAACTTTGTGGAATATCTCAGCAAGTACGCTAGATATTATTTACTGGTCCGCGGAGCAAAAGGTGTTTGTCTCCAAACATGCTGTCTTCTAGAGGAAGTGTTTCTTCCAAAAGAAACAGTGGGAGTGAATCAGATCTCAAAACAGTTTGAGATCCACAAAGATATATTCAACCAGAGGAACGTGAGCAGACGCCGCATAGCGATGAGGTGTAGATCACTGCTCAGAGCACACAAAAGTTCTGTAAGTCTGTGGATGACCTAAAGCCTGAAAAGGCTGTTGGTATGTTCATCTTGAAGAATGAACATCTCACGACTTGTGAAAGAATGTTTGAGAAGCAAGATTGAGAGATATGGCTAGGAGCCATAATATCTGAATTAGATTCCATCAGTGACAATCAGGTTGTGAACCTAGTCTGTCTTACCTAAGGGGAGTGTCCCTGAAAGGCTGACATGGATAGTAATATGATTACCATAAGGCTATAGTGACGGCTGAAGGGTGTGAGGTGTAAACCTTGTAATTGTCTTTATGCTGCCGGCTGTGCCCAGTTCTATTCATATAATGCTTGTTATAACTTCGTATCATGACTATATGATAGTGTTGAAGACGTTGGGCGAACAACCCGATGTTCATAGACGATAACATGATATGTAAGCCCATGAGATCCATTTATGGACTCAAACAAGTTTCTCTAGACGATTTCTTTGTTTGATAATCAAAGGAGTTTGATTTAGTCAAAAGAAGGATATGCCCAATGTGCAAGATGGATAGTGGGAGCGTGTTACGATTTTTGAGTAAGGTATTAGATATCTCTCTTAGGAATCATCTCCCCATGTCACGATCAATTAATGTTTGGTAATTCAAGGTCTTTACGAAAGCACTTGGATTGCGTTCTTATTTTGGAAATAAGAATCTATAGTGATAGATTTAACTCGCTTTGTTAAATTATAGTTTACCTATATAGATGTGATGCTAAAAGAGTTTAGCATAGGTCGCGACGAGGGGATGCTTGCTAGTCGGTGTTCTCGAGATCTATCTATGTTAGGACGTTGGTCCTAAGGATAAGGTGAAAGATGATGCTTATGGAAGGTTTCATTCGCTATCTTGCGATAGGAACCATCTTATAGGAGATGCCGGATGTTCATAGTCCATGAATAGTCATGAGAAAGTATGAAAGTAAATCTGGTGAATGTCGAGAATATCCTTAAACAAGTTAAGGAACGGTTCTAGTTTATTGAAACTTGGAATTAAATAAACGTAGATATACGGACGTATATCCCGAGTCTTATGAAGGCGAGTGGGAGCTACGATCCGGGTTTGCAATCACTTCGATTAAGTGATACGGTGAGTGGAAATGTTCTAGCCTATGGGTCACTGTAAACTCTACAACTTAGCCAAAACACAGTAGTGCCTTAGAGGCGCAGCGGGAGCAGTACATGGATCTAGAAGGTTCATTCCTGAACCTTGTACGGTTCTTCCACCTTTTCTATATAGCTGATATAGTAAGTGGATTCATTGCTTGAAGCAAGGACCAGGGTCTCGTCAGAGATTCGTGTGTGTGTTGAGGTGGTTCCTTTGACTTGATCATATGGAGCGTGATATGAAGATAGTCTGAGTCCCCACGGATAGCGATCCGTTTATGGCTAGGGCTGGTTGCGAGTATTGCATGAGATTCTTGTGTTTCAACTTGGTCTTGTGTGTGCGAGTGATTGGTTTTAGGCCAAGTGGGAGATTGTTGAAATAGTGTCCTAAACCCAATCGGGTTGGACGGATCCGACCGGGTCGGATCATTTCTACTATTTCTTTATGTTTATACATATATATAAAATGGCTTTTTAGTTGTCATATATGTTCTTTTAAAGAACCAATTATGAATTGTTATATGATAACGTCCTTAGTATTAAACTGTGATAGAGAAACCATGATAGGCGATTATGGTTGATGAGATCTCTAATCACTTTAATAAGTTTGATACTTAAATGTCTCTAGGCTGATGTACTATTAAACAGGGCATTGATAGTATAAACAGACTAGCACGTATTAGATGTCTTCTGTCTTTAAGGGCAGGGATAGATCTCGTCTATCGAAGTGTAGAGACACTTGGACTGTACGTGGACGTGTATTAGAGAATGCGTACGTTAGGCGACCCACTTACACAGATAAGTGTCACACTATGTGGCGGTTGTGTAATTATCCTTAAGACCGGAGTCTTCATGGCATCACGGTGTGGATTGTCATGCTTTGACACTATTGAGGTTTCCACTAGCCACGGGGCGATCATGCGGTAGTGATTGGGTATGATATTGAAGCATGCGGAGTATACATGATTGGTCGTCCGGGAATCGCGTATCCTATGATTGGGATCGAATATCCGAAATGGCCTTCTTATAAGGAATGTCTTACTCTCGTGAATCTTTGCAAAGTGGGAGTAAACGAGTTACTTCGAGAGAGCATGATATCCAGTTATAAGATACGATCGTTGATGTTTTGACACTCGACTAACGACCGTATGGATATTATTACAGCGATAGGATTGTAAGTTACACGGTAACTGTTTCACATGAAAGGTAGTAGTCATTGCATTTGACTCTTCCGATAATTGGGGGTCACGGTGTGTTGCTAGACGCTATCCCGTGATCGTTAGGCATGAAGGGCATTTTTCGTAATTTGCACTTTGTGTCTACGGCCAACATATTCGGAAGCCTATCGGGTCACACACATAAGAACATCTAGCCGGATTAAAATGTGGTTATAGATGATAACCAAATAAGGAAAGTTTATCTCGAGACTATAAAGGTTATGGTGGTAAATTAATATGGTGGTATTTATTTATTATGAATAAATTAAATACAAGATATTAATTATATTAATTAAAGAATATTCCGGAAGCCAATTTGTTGGTCAAAGGGGCGCCACATTGAAGTGTGTAAGATACACTTGGATTGTGCAATTTAATTAATGGTATTACCATATATTAATATAAGATATTATTATTTATATATATATGATCACACATGCGTGTGTAGTGTGCATATGTGATGCATGCGCACTAGTAGTATGGATATGTATATAATATATAGATTTATTTGTGTAATATATATATGTGATATATATACACATTAAGAAAAATTGATTTATGGTAATATAATAAAAGATAAATATTGTCAATATAAGATATTGAAAATATCTTGGAAATATTCAATATAGATATTGACAATATCCTAGATTTATTTAATATGAGATATTATAATAAATGAGATAAATCAATCAATTATATTTTCCTTATTTTATTGGAAAAAGTTTTTCTTCTCCTCCTCTCTAAGAAGATGGCGCCCTTACTTACTATAAATAAGAGGTGGGTGTCAAGCTCTTTTGTACATCATAATTCCAAGAGCTAATAGTTCTTGTGTAAAATTAGAGAACATCCTATAGTAGAGTTGGAGAGAGGGAAAAGGGCCGGTCTAGCAACCGGAGTTTTCCAATAGCAATCCATGATGGGATTCCGGCGGGGTGTTCGTGTGGACTAGCGGTAGAGGCCGAACACTTGGGCGGCTCTATGCAGAACTACTCTCCTTAGACGGTCAAAGCGTCGATCTTTTAGATCAACCAAGGTAACCACCGTCTACTACTTGTTTGTTTATTGCTTAAACGGAGTCGATCTTGGGTCGATAGGAAATAAATTTTTGAATTCCGCTGCGTTCCCGCGTAGATTTCCTAACAGTGGTATCAGAGAGAGCTTCGAGCTTAAGCAATAAGCATGTTATTTTGCGTAGTTAATTTTATCGTTTAAATCACGTGATTAAAAGATGAAAGATTTTTAATTCGCAAAATTGATACACGAAAAGAAAAAAAAAAAAAAAAAAAAAAAAAAGGGCGGCAATGGTGGTGCTCGGCCGATCGGCGGCGGCACCACCACCGTGTGATCGCCGGCGGCGGCGGCGGCCTCCGGGCTCCCGGCGGGCTGGCGGCGTGATGCGGTGGCCCCGCTTTTGTTTTGTGTATTTTGTGATTTAATATGGTTCATAGTTGTGATTATTAATTTCCTTTGTTTAGTTGTGTCGTGGCTAACCAATGGTTCAAATAGTTTGGGCCATTGGGATGCCACATGGCATTAAAATAATAATGGCCTTTCCAAAATTTGTTTGGAATAGGCCAGCCCTTTCCAAATATTTGATTTGGGAAAAGGCTAGCTTTCAAGCCACTTCCAAAATTTTGATTTTGGAAAGTGGCGAGCTAAACCAAAATTATTTGGCCTTTCCAAATATTTGATTTGGAATAGGCCTAGGTTCTTTTCAAATATTTGATTTGTAAAAGCGCCTAGTCTGAGCCACTTCCAAAATTTTGATTTTGGAAAGTGGTCGAGCTTAAGCCAAATTTGGTTTAGAAACCAAAGGCATCCCTTTTTGATTACGAATCAAAAGGAAAGAAACAAAAGAGAAATAATTTTAATTTTGATTTATTTTGGAATAGTTCTAATTAATTAAAATTAAAATTAAAATCGGTTTAAAATTAATCGTTAATTTTATTTCGATTAAAATCATTTAATTAATTAAATGTTAATTGATTGGATAAAATTATTTAATAGATCAAATGTTAATTGATTAATTAAGACGCAAGTAGTTAAATTTTAATTTTATCTTTTTCATAAGATTTTATTGTATGGATTAGATATAGTAGATATAATATGATTATATGGACCCCGATTGATCATGGACTCGACCGATAGGATAGATGTGAATGATTTAATTTTTCTGTTGGTTTAAAAATTGTCCTAGGCCGTTATGAAGAACGTGACCTAGTTTATTTTCTGCAATTATCCCATTCCCGTTGGCTCCCCCCGTGTGCGGCGGGTTGTATTTATTTTATTAGATAGAATTAAATATAACAAGAATGGAGCAGAAGATGGAGACCAAAGAAAGACGAAAATAAAGATCCCATTGGAAAATGGAGCATTAAAGATCCTATTGGCGGTTGCAGCTACCCTTAGATTGTGACCCGCGGTTTCGTCAGTTTGTGTTCGAAACCGCACCTAGGAAAAGTCCATGATCATACCAGTTACTTTACGCATTTATTTATTTTGTGCTTGTATTTATTTTATATGATACGATAGATGCATGACTAGGCACGATCTAGATAAATGTGTAGGATGTATGTCTATAGAGATAGATATATTTGATGAGACCGTAATTAAAATTAATTAAGTGAATTAATTTACGTAAATACTTCCACAACAAAAATCAAGTCGAGAAATTGTCTCCCAATATTATAGCGACGGTGAAGAGCCTTTGTTCGGATCCAACCGATCGGCCCTCGTCGGGAGTTGACCTACCACGGGTATATCGTCGTTATTGAGATATGATCGTATGAGATCTCGCGAATATTGGGTTATGACTTGACTAGAGTATTGCGGTGATTGGCCCTCGTCGGACCGTCTTATTCTAGAGGCAAGGGGTTGACTACCACATAAAGATGTGAATTGTCAAAGAGTTGACTAGTCAACCACCAAGAGTCACATAGAGATGTGATTGGTAAGAGTTACATACCTTTCGAATTATTCCGGTTGATCGGCCCTCGTCGGGAATCGGGGTAACCGGATGGGATCTTGGCCACTAAAGAATTTTGAAAGATTCTTGAAAGTCAATTGGGAGTAGTTGACTAGTGGGAGAAAATCATAAATCAAAAGACCATTTTTGATTTTGCGTGTATAAACAACAACACTCTTTTATTTTCATTTTTATGTTGTAGTTTTAGCAAACTTTATATTTATGTTTTATTCTCGATTAGTAAAACCAAATTATGACTGTTAATTTTGAGAAACGTTCTCAAATATGGTTAAGTAATTTTAATCCTTTTAAAATAAGCAATGACATGAGCCATCCCGTTATAGTAGTTAGAGACAAGGAGATTACATAATTGATGCAGTGCTCCGAGACTTTAATTATTAATGAAAGCGGAAGCTCATGATATTATTAAATCATTTGAAATAAGTTTCAACGAATTAGTCATATATTGGATACGATCTAAGATGATTATTCGATCATACGATGACAATTAATTCAAACGTTGGATAAGAATGACCACATCTAATTTTGGAAAGGTTGTTTTCAAAATTGTAAGATTTAAGTATCGACTTAATTCTATCATTGCTTAAAGGTTAATTAAATAGTCAATGTTTTGAATACGATTCAAAAGGTTAAATAAACTATTTAATAAACTTTAGATTTTCTTTATAAAAGGAAATTGAAGACATAGCTCTTGTGATCTTTCTTAAGTCTTATGAAGACTACAATAAGAAACATTTTTCAAGTGCTTAAAGGATTAAAAAGGAAAGTTAGGGCATGTGCTTAAATAGAGAACTTATTGAAGTTTCTATTCTAGGCAAGTAAGTTGAGATAAATCTATCTAAGTTCAAAGTCAACTCTAAGATATATGATACCTTACGAGTGTGTTTAAATTAGAAAGATTGAATACAAATATGGAAGGTGAAACAAACGTTGTAACACTTACCATATTCTGGATCTAGTAAACTGATATGGGAACTAAATAAATGTTATTATGTTCTGGTTCTTATGAAAAACATGTTTTCAGTTGCTTGTTAGGATTTAATAAGACATATTCAATTGTAAAGAATAAATGTTATTCCGATAAAGTTGGATGGTCACTGAATCTAACATACTAGATTGTTGTCACTATATAGTTGATATATGTGATGAGATCTCAACTAAATATTTGTATGGCTGTTATCGTTGATTTGTGGCTGTTCTAGACATAGTCTCTCTGGGAGGGAAACGTGTGATTAAACGTCATTCTGATGATGTTGAACCATATGATTATGAATCATGTGGGTAATACATATCTTACCCAAAGATGACTAAAATACCCTTTTATGAAAAAGGTTGTAAGATCTAGAAAAATTGTCTAAAGCCTAAGCATACCGATGTTTGTTGGCTTGTGACAATTAATACCACAAATAATTGTTTATTAATCTCTATGACTATTTTAGAAATAATTGAATGTATTTATTGAAGTACGACAATTTGGAAAGCCCGAAAAGTTCGAGCTAGTACGAATATGAGATTGACGAACTACTTAGGAATTAATCTTCAATTGGATTGAAGTAATTAATACCTGAAGGGTGTTTCAGAAGTCGTCTGAAAAGGAATAAGATTCTCCCTTGAAGGATACCATCTTTGGGATACGCAATTAGATTGTGTTCCCAAAATGGAAACAACACTTTATATGATAAAGGTGTGACGCAAGCCATGCGAAGTATCCCTTACCCGTTACGGGATAGTGCCCTTATACTTAACCTAGTTCCAAAGAATAAAGGTTGAATAAATTCCATATTAGATATGGAAGAGGATAATGTCGAATCTATCTTAACCGATGATTTGAAGTTGTCATAAGCAAAGTCAGAAATGCTTGGAGCTTAGTACGACATATGCAACTTTGTGGAATATCTCGGCAAGTACGCTAGATATTATTTACTTGGTCCGCGGAGCAAAAGGTGTTTGTCTCCAAACATGCGTCTTCTAGAGGAAGTGTTTCTTCCAAAAGAAACAAGTGGGAGTGAATCGGATCTCAAAACAGCTTTGAGATCCACAAAGATATATTCAACCGCAGGAACGTGAGCAGACGCCGCATAGCGATGAGGTGTAGATCACTGCTCAGAGCACACAAAAGTTCTGTAAGTCTGTGGATGACCTAAAGCCTGAAAAGGCTGTTGGTATGTTCATCTTGAAGAATGAACATCTCACGACTTGTGAAAGAATGTTTGAGAAGCAAGATTGAGAGATATGGCTAGGAGCCATAATATCTGAATTAGATTCCATCAGTGACAATCAGGTTGTGAACCTAGTCTGTCTTACCTAAGGGGAGTGTCCCTGAAAGGCTGACATGGATAGTAATATGATTACCATAAGGCTATAGTGACGGCTGAAGGGTGTGAGGTGTAAACCTTGTAATTGTCTTTATGCTTTGCCGGGCCGTGCCCGGCTTCTATTCATATAATGCTTGTTATAACTTCGTATCATGACTATATGATAGTGTTGAAGACGTTGGGCGAACAACCCGATGTTCATAGACGATAACATGATATGTAAGCCCATGAGATCCATTTATGGACTCAAACAAGTTTCTCTAGACGATTTCTTTGTTTGATAATCAAAGGAGTTTGATTTAGTCAAAAGAAGGATATGCCCAATGTGCAAGATGGATAGTGGGAGCGTGTTACGATTTTTGAGTAAGGTATTAGATATCTCTCTTAGGAATCATCTCCCCATGTCACAGTCAATTAATGTTTGGTAATTCAAGGTCTTTACGAAAGCACTTGGATTGGCAGTTCTTATTTTGGAAATAAGAATCTATAGTGATAGATTTAACTCCTGTTAAATTATAGTTTACCTATATAGATGTGATGCTAAAAGAGTTTAGCATAGGTCGCGACAGGGGATGCTGCTAGTCGGTGTTCTCGAGATCTATCTATGTTAGGACGTTGGTCCTAAGGATAAGGTGAAAGATGATGCTTATGGAAGGTTTCATTCGCTACTGCGATAGGAACCATCTTATAGGAGATGCCGGATGTTCATAGTCCATGAATAGTCATGAGAAAGTATGAAAGTAAATCTGGTGAATGTCGAGAATATCCTTAAACAAGTTAAGGAACAGTTCCTAGTTTATTGAAACTTGGAATTAAATAAACGTAGATATACAGACGTATATCCTGAGTCTTATGAAGGCGAGTGGGAGCTACGGTCTGGGTTTGCAGTCACTTCGATTAAGTGATACAGTGAGCTGGAAATGTTCTAGCCTATGGGTCACTGTAAACTCTACAACTTAGCCAAAACACAGTAGTGCCTTAGAGGCGCAGCGGGAGCAGTACATGGATCTAGAAGGTTCATTCCTGAACCTTGTACGGTTCTTCCACCTTTTCTATATAGCTGATATAGTAAGTGGATTCATTGCTTGAAGCAAGGACCAGGGTCTCGTCAGAGATTCGTGTGTGTGTTGAGGTGGTTCCTTTGACTTGATCATATGGAGCGTGATATGAAGATAGTCGAGTCCCCACGGATAGCGATCCGTTTATGGCTAGTGGCCGGTTGCGAGTATTGCATGAGATTCTTGTGTTTCAACTTGGTCTTGTGTGTGCGAGTGATTGGTTTTAGGCCAAGTGGGAGATTGTTGAAATAGTGTCCTAAACCCAATCGGGTTGGACGGATCCGACCGGGTCGGATCATTTCTACTATTTCTTTATGTTTATACATATATATAAAATGGCTTTTTAGTTGTCATATATGTTCTTTTAAAGAACCAATTATGAATTGTTATATGATAACGTCCTTAGTATTAAACTCGTGATAGAGAAACCATGATAGGCGATTATGGTTGATGAGATCTCTAATCACTTTAATAAGTTTGATACTTAAATGTCTCTAGGCCGATGTACTATTAAACAGGGCATTGATAGTATAAACGGACTAGCACGTATTAGATGTCTTCGTCTTTAAGGGCGGGGATAGATCTCGTCTATCGAAGTGTGAGACACTTGGACCGTACGTGGACGTGTATTAGAGAATGCGTACGTTAGATCGACCCACTTACACGGATAAGTGTCACACTATGTGGCGGTTGTGTAATTATCCTTAAGACCGGAGTCTTCATGGCATCACGGTGTGGATTGTCATGCTTTGACACTATTGAGGTTTCCCTAGCCACGGGGCGATCATGCGGTAGTGATTGGGTATGATATTGAAGCATGCGGAGTATACATGATTGGTCGTCCGGGAATCGCGTATCCTATGATTGGGATCGAATATCCGAAATGGCCTTCTTATAAGGAATGTCTTACTCTCGTGAATCTTTGCAAAGTGGGAGTAAACGAGTTACTTCGAGAGAGCATGATATCCAGATTATAAGATACGATCGTTGATGTTTTGACACTCGACTAACGACCGTATGGATATTATTACGGCGATAGGATTGTAAGTTACACGGTAATCGTTTCACATGAAAGGTAGTAGTCATTGCATTTGACTCTTCCGATAATTGGGGGTCACGGTGTGTTGCTTGACGCTATCCCGTGATCGTTAGGCATGAAGGGCATTTTTCGTAATTTGCACTTTGTGTCTACGGCCAACATATTCGGAAGCCTATCGGGTCACACACATAAGAACATCTAGCCGGATTAAAATGTGGTTATAGATGATAACCAAATAAGGAAAGTTTATCTCGAGACTATAAAGGTTATGGTGGTAAATTAATATGGTGGTATTTATTTATTATGAATAAATTAAATACAAGATATTAATTATATTAATTAAAGAATATTCCGGAAGCCAATTTGTTGGTCAAAGGGGCGCCACATTGAAGTGTGTAAGATACACTTGGATTGTGCAATTTAATTAATGGTATTACCATATATTAATATAAGATATTATTATTTATATATATATGATCACACATGCGTGTGTAGTGTGCATATGTGATGCATGCGCACTAGTAGTATGGATATGTATATAATATATAGATTTATTTGTGTAATATATATATGTGATATATATACACATGTGTAAATTGATTTATGGTAATATAATAAAAGATAAATATTGTCAATATAAGATATTGAAAATATCTTGGAAATATTCAATATGAGATATTGACAATATCCTAGATTTATTTAATATGAGATATTATAATAAATGAGATAAATCAATCAATTATATTTTCCTTATTTTATTGGAAAAAGTTTTTCTTCTCCTCCACTCTAGAAGATGGCGCCACTTACACTATAAATAAGAGGTGGGTGTCAAGCTCTTTTGTACATCATAATTCCAAGAGCTAATAGTTCTTGTGTAAAATTAGAGAGCATCCTATAGAGAGTTGGAGAGAGGGGAAAAGGGCCGGTCTAGCAACCGGAGTTTTCCAATAGCAATCCATGATGGGATTCCGGCGGGGTGTTCGTGTGGACTAGCGGTAGAGGCCGAACACTTGGGCGGCTCTATGCAGAACTACTCTCCTTAGACGGTCAAAGCGTCGATCTTTTAGATCAACCAAGGTAACCACCGTCTACTACTTGTTTGTTTATTGCTTAAACGGAGTCGATCTTGGGTCGATAGGAAATAAATTTTTGAATTCCGCTGCGTTCCCGCGTAGATTTCCTAACACCTCCTACCGAACTTTGCAGTCGTACCACCGAATCTAAACTGCAACTCATGAGGCATATTCGGATATATGGCACTGAAACATACATATTGGCAGACTTTGGATGAAAACTGCCAGTGCTCGTACATTTTAATAAATTCTTTAAAAACCCCAGATTTCAACGTGTCTTCAAATCCGATCCTTCTCACGTGGATCTCGAGAAGTTGCTTGAGCTTGGTCTTTTCCCCTCTAAAGGTCCAAGTCAAATTTTCTCTTACCTTGTATACATCAGTACCATGAGGGCCAACCAACTGTCAACATGAACATATACATTGTAAATAGGATATGTATTTATTTACTCCATATATATGTGTGTGTGTGTGTGTGTGTGTGTGTGTGTGTATAAGTATATATATATATACACATATAGATATATGTGTATATATATGTACTTATATATGTATTTATTTACTCCAATATGTATATGTGTAGATATATATCTATGTATGTGTGTGTATATATATGTATATATATATATACACATATAGATATATGTGTATATATATGTATATGGAGTAAATAAATACATATGTAAGTAGATATATATACACATATATCTAAATGTGTATATATATATACATATATATACACACACATACATAGATATATATCTACATATATATGTACATATATATACACATATATAGACACATATGCATACATATATATACACATATATATACATATATATACACGCGAAATGTCTTATCATCTCTTTTTGTTTTTTGGAACATCGTTGTTTTGTGTTCTGTTCTGTTGTTTGTAACGTTAGGGGGGTAAGAGAAGAAGATAATATGGTTTTTACCACGTCATAGAATACTTGATGATGACGAGGGAGAACAAAGGCCGTACGGAGCCGGCGGAACAGACCTTATATTTTCAATCTAAAGGGTGTCTCACTTCCGGCTGAGGATTACCAGGCTGCTGGGGACAGGAAAAGATGCTCTGTTGAGCAGACCTAATGAAATTTTCTACGAGCTACCTACCAAGAGCCCCAATATAAAGCCTGGAGCTTAGGCATGACACAGCGGATCAGAAGGAATCGAAAACACCCTAGGGAAAGCATGCAATTCTAAGAACCTCATCAGGCCGAGGCGTACCATGGAATTTAGTCCGAGATATTGATTTTTGGATTTTCAAACAACAGTAGTTTGTCGTTTGGTTCAATTTTTTAATTAACATACATGTTAGCCATAATTTCAAGGGCATTTTTATTGTTCCACATGTTAGTCATACTTTCAAGGGCATAATTAGGTCATTAGCAATACTATTATCGTGCTACTTTAGAATGAAAGCAAACATAAATCACAATCAAATAACAAATACATTATCAATCCCAATGTAACACCATACACATGCTTCCATTTCCCATTTTTCTATCAAATTCAATATCATAAATTACACTACATTATCAAATCAAAAATTATAACACTATCATACGATTCTCACATATTAATAATTTTACATTAATTTACTTCTAAAAACCTATCATACATATCATTACAGTTCATTTTAATAGAATTAGCCCCATTAATTCGAATTAAATAACAATATGAAAAACATATACATTAAATTCAATATAAAGTAGAAATCGCAGGTTTTCTACGTCCAAACGTAGTGTTTCTACGTCAAAACGTAGAAAAATTACGTTCGTACGTAGAGAAATTCGGATCTCCACGTCCAAACGTAAAAACCTTACGTTCGTACGTAGAGACCTCGCGGATCTCTACGTCCCGAAGCATAAGCCTTACGTTCGGACGTAGAGACACCGCATTTCTCTACGTCCAAACGTATAATACTTCCTTCATACGTCCAAACGTATGAACCTTCATACAAAAAACCCTTCTTAAACCCGTAAAAACGACAAATCATACAATCAAAATCAATATAATGATACAGATTATCAAGGACCACCACAAACCACTCTACAATAAATATTCGGAAATAACAAGCACATGCTAAAGTGAAATTAATATGATATACTATAAAAGAATATTAGGGAAAATACATACCCTTTCGCTTTCAACCGCCATTACACTTGAGAGATTGTGAAATTGGACTTGAACAAGCACTATCAGAATTTCTTGCAAAAATCGCCAAAAATCGCCAATCGCCAATCAGCCACTCAGAATTTGAAATATGAAGAGAGTTTGAGAATGTGTTAACACAAGAGTAAACTTCAACTTTTTTTATTCATTGATATGAGAGGTGTATAAATAGATACAATTGAGAGAGAGACTAGCTAGCTAGCTTGGGCGGCCACTTGAGTATGTAGATGTGGGCGGCAAGCATGCAAAAAGTAAAAGTAAAAGCTATGTCTATGACATAAAGTAAACTAGAGTTTGACATATTGATTGTTTATATGTATCACAATTAATATGTCTTTTACAAATAAATAAAGTGTACTAATAATATAATACACGAAATAGAGATCGCTAACGAACATGTTACTCGGCAGAGGCATAAGAGCACCCCGCCGAGACCCCCGCCGAGGCCGCACCCCGCCGGAGTAATATTTCCACACCCCCTCAAACTCGGGCCGTATATATTAATGCGGCCAAGTTTGCTACTTAGTCTGCCGAACATAAGAGGTGGAATAGCCTTGGTAAGGATATCGCATTCGATCTGTCGATGGAACATACTTTGAGTTGAATAATCTTGGCATCAATCTTCTCCTTCAAAAAATGTCCGTCAATGTCCACATGTTTTGTTTTGTCATGATGGACCGGATCCTCTCGCCATGCATAGTGCCGAGTTATTATCACAAACAGAGTGTGATAGGTTCTTTGAAGAGGCCGCCGAAGTTCGGTAAGTACTCTTTTGAGCCAAAGAGCTTCACAAATGCCTAAGACAAGTGCCCTGAGTTCAGCTTCAGCACTGCTTCTAGACACTGTAGGTTGTTTCTTGCTCCTCCAAGTAACAAGATTGCCCCATACATATGAACAGTAGCCTGTGGTCGACCTTCTATCTATGTGGCATCCAGCCCAATCAGCATCAGTGTAGACCTTGATGGATCTATCAGTAGACTTGGTGAAGTGTAACCCTTGGCCAGGAGTGGACTTTAAATACCTCAGTATCCTATTCACAGCATCCCAATGTTGCTCAGTAGGGCAGTGCATGAACCGACTAACCAGATCCGACACCATATGCAATATCGGGTCTTGTATGGGAGAGGTAGATGAGTTTCCCTACAAGCCTTTGATATTGTTCTTTCCCGACGAGCGGTGTCACCATGTAGCGAGGTATGACTCGGGGTCTACGGGGGATATAGCGGGTTTGCACCCCAAAGATGCCGCTTTCCTTCACGAGATCCAAGACATATTTCCTTTGGGAGACGAAATGCCTCTGCTTTGTTTCTTGCTACTTCCATGCCAAGAAAATATTTGAGAAAACCCAAGTCCTTCACTTGAAACACCTTTGCCGGCGAGTCTTCAAATGTTGGATCTCGGTAGGGTCATCTCCGGTGAGGATGATATCATCCACATAGACAATAATAATAGACCTCTTTACGGTTGGTTGTCTTGATGAACATAGTGTGATCGAATTGCATTGGTGATATCCAGCGGCTTTGACCACGCTTGTTAATTTTCCAAACCATGCCCTTGGTGATTGCTTCGGGCCATATAGAGATTTCCTCGGTTGCACACCTTGCCTTGAGTATGAGGATTGATAAAACCAGGAGGTACATTCATATAAACTTCCTCGGTGAGGTCCCCATTTAGAAAGGCATTTTTGATGTCCAATTGGTGAAGAGGCCGATCAAGTTGGACAACTAGAGAGATCGATCGAACCCCGACGGTGTTGAGTTTTGCCACTTTGGTGCAAAAGTTTCCTTATAGTCAATGCCATAAGTTTGAGTGAATCCCCCGGCTACCAATCGGCTTTGTACTTGTCAATAGTGCCATCGCATTGTATTTTATAGTGAATAACCATCCGCAACCGATCGTCTTCTTGCCCCGTGGGAGAGGTGTCAAATCCCAAGTATGATTATCCGTAAGTCTTGTCATCTCTCGTTTTAACGACGACCTTCCATTTATCATTTTGAAGGGCCTCCCGAATATTTTTAGGAATAGAGTGAGAGTCCGGGTCCCGTGAAAACATGGCAAAGGCGGGAGATAACTTATCATAAGATAAATAAGAATGAATAGAATGATCGGTGCATGATCTCTTTCCCTTCCTAAGAGCAATATGCCTATCATCAATGTCGGCGAGTGGCCGCCGAGGATCCGTAGATTGTGCGAGTGTCGGTAGGCTCAGGATCAGCAGGCTCTGGGTCAGTAGACTCTTGTTCAGGAGGTTGCTGAGGAGTATTAGGCTGTAGAGAGTCAGTAGGGTACTGAAGTTCAGTCTGCTGAGGATCAGTAGGTTGCTGAGGGTTAAGGGTTTGCTGAGGGAAGGGGTTTAGGTCAATTTCAATCAGGTTTCCATCAGTGAATGGCTCAGTAGGTTTGCTGTAATAAGGGGTCCTTTCAAAGAATTTTACATCCATAGAATTGTAAAATTTCTTTTCAATAGGGGAATAACACTTGTAACCCTTTTTGTCCTTTGCATAACCTAGGAAAATGCACTTGTGAGCTTTAGGATCAAGTTTACTTCTGTGTTGAGCATGGATATACACAAACACAGTACAACCAAAGATCTTTGGAGGCAACTGGGAAACAAGATGATGGCAGGAGTGTGTGGTCAGTAGGGTTTGGAGTGGAGTTTTGAAACCTAACACTCTGCTGGGAAGTCTGTTGATTAAATAAGTTGCAGTCAGTAGAGCTTCACCCCACATATATTTAGGAACATGTGTGGTGAACATGATTGATCTGGCCATTTCCGGCGGAGTGCTCGTTCTTTCTCTCGGCAACCCCATTCTGCGAGGTGTTTCCACACAACTACCGATATGAACAATTCCTCTATCCGTCAAGAAGGTACCGAGATTAGACTCATAGTATTCTAGAGCATTATCGAGTCTTTAAGATCTTGACCTTAGTATCAAATTGAGTGGAGACCATATGATAAAATTCTTGAAAGATAGGGCCAACTTCGATTTGTCTTTCATTAAAAAAACCCAAGTGTTCCCGGTATGATCATCAATAAAGGTGACAAACCACCTTTTCCCCGTTATACTTTTCACCCTAGAGGGTCCCCACACATCACCGTGTATTAAGGTGAAGGGTGAGGAATGCAAATGAGGTAACTTAGCATACACAGATTTTGTAAGTTTAGCAAATTGACAAATATCACATTGAAGGTCATTCGGATTACATCCTTTAAACAATTCGGGAGTTAAAGATTTTAAGTAACCAAAACTTGGATGTCCTAATCTATAATGCCATAACATGATATTGTCTAAAGTCTCGGGAGCGAGCCGCCGAGGCGGTTCGGTCTTCGGTCCTCTGTCTTCGGCGGGTTGACCGAAACAATCCGGCGCAAGGTTTAGCCTTCCCAATCACTTCCCGTGAAGTAGGATCCCGGAATGTGCACTTGATTCTCCTTAAAAACAACAAATCAATTCAAATCTTTAGTGAGTCTACCGACGGATATAAGATTGCGGTCTAAGTTTGGAACAAATAGGACATCCCGTAGGCATATCTTATTAGTGAGTTTAACATTTCCAACACCTTTTGCACGAGAGATAGATCCATCGGCGGCTTTAATGTTATGAATTTGGTGACAAGGCATATAGTTGGTTATAAGGTTTTTATTACCAAATCATATGGGAGGATGCCCCGAATCAACAATCCATGTTTCATTGCTAAGGGAAGAGTAGAATTTACTGTATGAGTATGAGTAGCAACATCGGTAGAGTGACTACCTTCCTTTTGTTGATTCGGGAAGGCTTTGAATGCGACAAACCGAGCATTCATCCGGTTGTCATTCTCCTCCTCACCGATGTGTCCGCCTTGAATTTCCGATAGGTTTTGAGGTTTTTGAGGAGTTAGGCTTGCCATGGAGCTTCCGGCGGTTGTCCTTGGTGTGATTTGTGCGTTTGCGGTGATCACGAACGCTTTTCCAGTTCTCTCAGTAGGCTTCCTGTATGTCTCAGCAACCTCAGCAGCCTTCCTGACAGTCAGCAGGGCAGCACCTTCAGTAGGGTTGTCAGTAGGGGATTTCAGAAGCATGACTTTTCTCCTACTTTCTTCATGTTTGACCTCAGCAAACATGGATTTGAGATTTGGAAGAGGTTTGGTGGCAAGAATTCTTCCTCTAACATCATCAAGAGTAGGATTCAGTCCAGTGAGGAACCTGAATACTCTCTTCTTTTCTATGATGTCTTTATAAAGAGCGACATCCTTGACATCATTCCATGAGTGAGTTTCTAACATATCTAAGTGTTGCCAAGCCTTAGATAGTTGATTGAAATATTGAGTTACGACATATCCCCTTGCACGCAAGTTTGAATCGAGCTTCTAGTTCATATACCTCGGATGTATTATCCTTCTTGGAGTAAAGATCTCCGGCATTATCCCGCATTTCTTTGGCGGTATCATACATCATAAAGTTTTCACTTATCTCTTTTGTCATTGACCTCGTGAGGATGGTCATGAGTTGATTATTTGTTGTGTCCCATGCTTCAAAACCGGGGTCGGTTTCGGCGGGTGCGGGTTTTGTTCCGGACAAGTATCCCATCTTACTTTGTCCGAAATGTACATTTTCATAGACCTTGACCATAACGGATAGTTGTTACCATCAAGTCTATGGTTTGTATAAGAAGAGGAGTTGTCGGTACTCCCCGGTCGGTGAGGCCGCTTGAGAGTCTCGAGGTTGAAGTAATGTCGGATGTGGAAGACATTCTTCAGAAATATGAGTTTTGCAGCGGAAAAAGTTAGAACACAAATGGCTCCGATACCATGAAGAGAGTTTGAGAATGTGTTAACACAAGAGTAAACTTCAACTTTTTTTATTCATTGATATGAGAGGTGTATAAATAGATACAATTGAGAGAGAGACTAGCTAGCTAGCTTGGGCGGCCACTTGAGTATGTAGATGTGGGCGGCAAGCATGCAAAAAGTAAAAGTAAAAGCTATGTCTATGACATAAAGTAAACTAGAGTTTGACATATTAATTGTTTATATGTATCACAATTAATATGTCTTTTACAAATAAATAAAGTGTACTAATAATATAATACACGAAATAGAGATCGTCGAACATGTTACTCGGCGGAGGCATAAGAGCACCCCGCCGAGACCTGTTTGAGGCCGCACCTGCTTTGGAGTAATATTTCCACAAAATAGGATAGAAAAAAAGAAGATAAAAGGGAAGGACAAGTATGTGAACCGTTAAACGTAATGAACTCTACGTTTAAACGTAGGGTTTCTACGTTTAAACGTAGAGTTCATTACGTTTAGACGTAGCTAAAGTGCAAATTTCTCCTTTGTCTTTCTCTACGTTTAAACGTAGAGTTTCTACGTTTAAACGTAAAAATCCTACGTTTAAACGTAGAAACCCTACGTTTAAACGTAGAGAAAGATCTTTTGCACCCGGTTATGTTATTTACATTTCCTGACGTTTAAACGTAGATATCCCTACGTTTAAACGTAACAATCTCTACGTTTACCATATTTTTCATGTCAGAAAAGGCACAACCTGATTTTCAAATGTCAGGTCTGACCCGACCTGATTTTCCAATTTCTGCTTTATAACGAGGATATATTATATTTATAGGGAAAATTATGAAAAATGACAAAAACATTTGTGAAATTATCTTTTAGGACATGCATATATATTTTTTAGTTAAAAGGACAAAATCATTTTTATTAAGGCAATTTTGCCCTTCTATTTAAATTCAAGATATATAAATAAAATAAATAAAACTCCACGTTCCTCAAAGGAAATAAAAAGCAAACCTCCCACTATTTTTTGAGGGACCACGTTTCCCTTATTATATATACTAGTGGTAGAGACCGTGCAAGGCACGGTCAATGCCCATTCCAGGACTGTTGTTATATTGTGTTTCTAGTATGCAAATGCATCATTTGTGCTAACATGTGAAAAGTATTGGTTATTTAAAGTAGCATATGCATTTTTGGTGCAGAAGGAAGGTGGCTAGACATAACATACATGGATTTCATACAATGATTAAATTGTTCTTGGGTTACAAAACAGGCTGCATTAGAACATAGATAACATAGTACGACTGTTAACCGATGGAACATGGTTAACGTTGGTCTTTGCAAGAGATTTACTCCAAAGTTGGAGCAGGTAGGTATAAACCCAAAGAAGCGACATATTATTAATCATTAAGATTTAATGGACCATGATTCATAATGTTTACGGAACCTAACGTATTCGGATGGAAGGGAAACCTAGTAAAAGAAGGTCAGGCAGAATATGTGAAGGCAAGGTAGGAGCTGAATAAGCATGCTCAACTGCATGCATACCATGTAAACTAACCGAGGAAGAGGATGCACCCGCCGCAACATTTGGTTGGAGAACCTGAACAGTATCTGGTTCAAGAAGTTGGACAGTAGGAATGGAATGAAGAGCTGGAATATGTAGTTTTCTATATACCGTAATGCGTGACTGGGTTTTTTTAGGTTTGCTGATGGCAGATGGGTTGGTAAGATGTAAACGAGGAGCCTCGCTTTGCTGGACCAAACCTAAACTTTTATGCATGGTTTTTTTTATTCGATGTTTTTTTCCCCCTTCATCTAAATATGGCTAATTGTCTGTAGGCACGAGATGGTAACATGCCACCAGAACCAAGGTTTGACGTGATGGGAGAGGCACAGTGCACTCTGTGGACGGCAACTTAAAGCTACCACAAATTACAATAGAAAACTATATGTATGACTTATGTGAAGAATTTACAGACCCCTAAGTGAAGTAGTGTGCAGCACAGTGGGTAGAAACCAAGCGTGGGCAAGAGTCGTACAATTAGATGGGTTTTAAAGACAACTTGAATAAACGGGGAGCGAAGTACATGATGATAACGCACAGGTGAATGCTATAACTTAAAAACCGTGAAGTTTTAATAAACACTTTCTACAAGTATTAGAATATAGTAAGTCTTAAAACTTAATATATTCTGAACAAGGAAAAATGGTAGCAAGCGTTAATGTGAATAAAAAAGAGCGGGATTTTCTGTAGATCCCCTAACTACGGGGTTTTCCATAGATCCCCTAACTATTGGGGTTTGCAGTAGTACCTTTAACTACACTAACCTGAAGCAACTTTCTTCTTCCTGAAACAAAGAAAGCGTAACACCTTTTATTCGACGAAATGGCAGAAATATTAGTCAGGCAACTACGGTAACACAGTGACTATCATATGTTGACTAAATAAAGGTGACAGCCATCTCAATATTGAAACCAAGACAGTGCATAGAAAAGATGAATGTGCACGAGTATTCAGAGGCAGAGTGAAACACATGTTTTTGCGTACGCTTGGGCAATATTTTTATAAGGGCCCAAATAATGCTATGTAAAGAAAAACAGAAACAATATAGCTCCAATGTGTGAGCGTCAGGGTAGAAATGATTCATAGCTGAAATAGTAATTAAATGGCAAACACGAACTGAAAATTGAAGTATGAAGTACTGGGAAAGAAAAGATTAACAAAAAGGAAGGCAAGAAGTAAACCTATTAAAAAGGAAGGTAAATTGACTTTAAAAAACAAAGAATAACAGTTATAAAACGTTAGAAGCAGATAGTTTGAAAGTAAAAGAACTTTCACAGAAGAGTAGATGTAACAAGAAAGAACGATTTGCAAAAAGAAGCACTAACAAAGATAATAAATAGCAGAACTAATAGTTAGATCCCTTCAAAGACAACAAGAAAGCGAATGTAAAAAAGAATAACTCAATACGTAAAGAAAGACAATAAAAAAACCTTACCAGCTAATACCTTTGAAAGCATAAGAGCTTCCACAGAAGATTAGATCTACGAAGTATGAAGTACTGGGAAAGAAAAGATTAACAAACATAACATATAGGAAATTTAGCAGGCAGGACAATGTAGCAGAAGCTAAACATAACATATAACATAACATATAGCTAATCTAGGTATTGAAGGATGTATTAATCTATAATCTATTGTCATACTTTTTATACAGCATGTACTGATTTGTATGCAAAAGATCACAGCAGGCACTATGACTATACTAAAGAATAAATCTGAAGTGTAAGGTAGATGGATTATATGGATTCTAAACAGTCCACATGAAGGTTTAGTATTGTCACCAAATCAATCTATTAAGATATACTACAAATTATAGAGTTGATGGGGAAAAACCATACTTGATACGGCAATCTAAAACAAAACACACATGAGAAGGTTAATTTATGGAGAAGTATGTATTGTTTTTTATGAAACAGATCACAACATGAACGATTAATGAATTAAAAAATAAATCTGAAGGGTAAGGTAGATGAATTATATGGATTGTAAACAACCCATGTGAAGCCTAGGTACTGCCAGCAAATTAATCTACTAAGATATGGTACAAATTATATTGGCTACAGGGCGTAAAAAGCATACTTGATAGGGAAATATCAAATAATACAGGCATAAAAGCCTTATATTTTGGAGATTAAAAGTCAATCAGTACACAAATAATACCTGAAACACAGTGATCTTATGATATGCAGAAGCCAATTGAAACAGCTACAAATTCTGGTAAGAAATTCAAGACAAACAGAATACATAAATGAAACTTTCATGTTAAAATCTAAGCACTATCTACTGCACAAAGCAACTTAACTAAAAATGGAACCTTTATATTCAAATTTAAGAATGCTTATACCTTTGATATGGGTGCTATGTGAATGTAAATTTTCTTCCACTTAGTTTTTGTATTTAAGGAAGAGAAAATACTCTATGGGCTTAAACGGTTTAAGTGTTCATACATAGGTTTAGTCTGTGGGAGCTAATTATGGAAATTAACTATTCATTAAAAAACAATTAAAATTGTAATTATATAAATTGGAGTTTTCCTTCATAGCATGCGACATACATCAGTGAAGTTAGATGAATCGATCATGGATGACCATATGCAATACTAATTCAACAAATACTTGAGAGCACCTCGAAAGAAGCATAGATTCATCCAATTTTCCACCCAAAACATTCAGAAAGTTGGGCTCTTTCACACAAAAACTCAATTTTTCGATTTGCAAAAGTTTGGATTAGACATTGGACAGACATCTGGTACGGCGAAGAAGGAGGAAAAGGGATTCAACCCTTTGAGATTTGGGATTAATGTTGAAAGAGGATTTTTGATTATACATGCCGGCTAATTTTTTCTATCATAATTCTGAAAAAGCAAAAAAAAAAAACACGTTGGCTAAAATAAGGTGAACACATGTTAGTCTCTTGGTTGCTTATTGATGTCACCTAATTCTTTGTAATAGCAATTGTATTGTAAACTATGATAAAATATTTATTAGATACAAGAAAAATAAATGGATAGAAATGCACAGCCGGAGAGCACAGACGGGCAGACGGACAGCACCAGGTTTACAGCCAAACAGCACTGTAGCTAATAGCACGAGGAAACACACAAATAGCAAGAAACAACAACCAAATTTTTGTAGTATACCTACACAGAACACATTCAAAATCTCATTCAAATGAACAGGTAACAGAGAAACTGCATTTTAGAGATAGAATAAACGACACATTAGAAGATAATCTTAACTTTTTATAAAAACAAAAAAATAGTAAACCATTAAGAAGAGAAAACAAAAAAGGGATAGAAGGAACCAAGTGCACCCAAAAAAACATGATCACCTTTATTTTTGGCTAAACACACATGCAACAAGAAATGAATAACCGAAGCTTCTTAACTTTCTAGCAGGTCAGAGTTTAACTGACCTGGAAACCTAAGGCAACGAGTAACTCCGGACAAGGTTACCGAGATCAAGTGATTCAAATCACCAACTGTTCCAATAGAAAACACCATCATCAATCATTAAGAAATCTTAACTTCACACATACATTTGATTACAGAAAACTGTATAAAATGCATGGTGAAATTAAAACCAAACAGAAGCATCACAACTACATGAAAAAATCAATCTTTCCAAAAATATGCATTTGCCAACAGACAAATTATGATACAAGGTTCTTGCACATCCTCATACTAAGAATGTCCATAAGTGTTGAATTTCTTACAAGGTTCAGAACATGGGTATTACAAAGATTTTATTCACTCAATCAATTTTTCTACAAGCAATAATGCTTGATTTTGCTGCGTCATTTTACACTAAATAAATACACGCACAGTCATTTCAGCACCACATTAATTCACTTTCATGTTGCCTATCGCCCAATACTCTAATATGGGGTTCTTGATTGATCAGCAAATTATAGAAATTGGGTTTTTTCTCCCCGCAGTTGGTGGTAAATTTCTTTATTATTACACAAAAAGATAATAACTTTAGCAATAATACTTGCTATATGTCCCTTCATCTTTACTTTAAAGTAAATGCAAGATGATAAAGAGCAAGAGCAGATTAGACACCCAAAATGGTGATAAATCGTGCATGTGCTAAGACATTATATCAAGGGAAAGAAAAGTGTCGGCAAGAGATGAACCTTTGTTGGGCATTCGCCTCTCCAAAAATTTCTGCAAGTTGCGCAACATCTGTATTTGATGTTACCCCTTCAAGAAAAAAAGGAAGTCAACTGTTAGGGAATTTTAAACCATGTGGGCCCATTCATGGGGGAAGAAAAGAAGAAGACAAGCCATGAGTACCTCCAATAACAACAAAGTCATCTAGCCGACAAATTCTGACCTTGATTTTTATACGATGCAAGAACGTCGTCTGTTATTTCCAGAGTCTTTTATACAAATAAATCTTCAGAACCACCTAAAATCAGGATATTCAAAGAATCAGTAACACTTACAGTCCGAACCCTGGAAATATACTAAAAGTATCATAATATGGTTTATAAAGATCAAATGGTAAATAAAGCACTTAATTAAGAATGATCAGACAACAGTCATATATACTAACATGTGTTTGTTCATTGAATTATATCAGAATGTATACGACACGCCTTAAGAGCATCGACAAAAACAGCTTATCAAGAAATCCAAGTAGAATGTTGTTGGGATTATGGACTTTAAGAGCATCACGAAGTCCTCTGATAACATTGTGTCCTCCAGGAGATTGCCTACCACAGTAAACCAACCCCACCCTATAGAAGAAAGGGGAAAAGAGCTTGTGATAAATGAGATTTCGAAACAACTCATACAACTGGATACATTGATGCCTATTTACAGAAAATCGGCATTCTTTCTATAATGCGTACACTAATAGGAAGACATGATGCATTTGGCAAACTCCATTGTCTGATTCATGTCCACCGTTAAACCATCTATATAGAAAATATAGGCAAGAATGTCTGGTGGTTGAAGCCAAAAAAATTTATTAAATGAGCACAGAAGATTATTGTAAATCATCTCATAGTATACCGTATTAAAGAAATCTTAGCTTCAACCCGTTTTTACCTGATTGTTGGGTGCTCAACAATAACATGAGCATCAGGAACATTGGCAGACTTCCTACTAAAGTGTGAGGAAATGAGCGACTTATGGTGTGGGCTCCCGACGTGTCAGCTGCAGTAGTTGAATCACCATGCTCTACATGTATAGTACTCCCTGAGATGATTCATGAAATTCTCAATATCACAATCCTTTGTTGAAAATTCAATAAATATTCTCTATCTCCGGTGCTCTTTCATTAACAGATTGGCCGTATGCAAAAATTAACACAGCAACCATAAGGCTATACACGACCAGACCTGATACCGAAATTCAGATCTGTAGCAAAAAAGGATTAAGGGAAAAACGCTTGAGGTCAAAAAAAAACTTACCGATCTAGAAGAAAACGATGAAATAGCCAAAAAACGATCGAATTCTTCAACAATTGGGGTAGATCTGAGAGACCCTTCCCTTTGAATCAATCTACGATATCAAATTCGTCTTCTTCGTTTCCGTCATAGAAGGAAATTCCAGACCTTTTTGGGTTGACGTCGACACCACACAGAAACAAATAGCATACAAAACTACACCATTGTCTAAACGTCGATCAGCGAGAGCAGCGAGACGGTGAAGAACGGAGATGGTGATGTGAGAACGGCGATGGCGATGGCGATGGCGATGGTTTTAGGGTTTCAGGTTTCTGAGAGATTTCAAACGCCGGAGAATGCAGCGGTGTAATTTGTTGAATAGATTTATGAATAGACCAAAAAAAAAAAAAAAAAAAAAAAAAAAAAAGCCTTGAACCAATAGGGGGGGACACGTGGCAGCTCCACAAAATCCCCCCTTGTCTTTGTATTAAGTAGTAGAAAATATAGGCAAGAATGTCTGGTGGTTGAAGCCAAAAAAATTTATTAAATGAGCACAGAAGATTATTGTAAATCATCTCATAGTATACCGTATTAAAGAAATCTTAGCTTCAACCCGTTTTTACCGATTGCTGGGTGCTCAACAATAACATGAGCATCGGGAACATTGCGTACTTCCTACTAAAGTGTGAGGAAATGAGCGACTTATGGTGTGGGCTCCCGACGTGTCACCGCGTAGTTGAATCACCATGCTCTACATGTATAGTACTCCCTGAGATGATTCATGAAATTCTCAATATCACAATCCTTTGTTGAAAATTCAATAAATATTCTCTATCTCCGGTGCTCTTTCATTAACGATTGGCCGTATGCAAAAATTAACACAAAGAACCATAAGGCTATACACGACCGGACACGATACCGAAATTCGGATCCGTAGCAAAAAAGGATTAAGGGAAAAACGCTTGAGGTCAAAAAAAAAACTTACCGATCTAGAAGAAAACGATGAAATAGCCAAAAAACGATCGAATTCTTCAACAATTGGGGTAGATCTGAGAGACCCTTCCCTTTGAATCAATCTACGATATCAAATTCGTCTTCTTCGTTTCCGTCATAGAAGGAAATTCCAGACCTTTTTGGGTTGACGTCGACACCACACAGAAACAAATAGCATACAAAACTACACCATTGTCTAAACGTCGATCAACGAGAGCAGCGAGACGGTGAAGAACGGAGATGGTGATGTGAGAACGGCGATGGCGATGGCGATGGCGATGGCGATGGCGATGGCGATGGCGATGGCGATGGTTTTAGGGTTTCAGGTTTCTGAGAGATTTCAAACGCCGGAGAATGCAGCGGTGTAATTTGTTGAATAGATTTATGAATAGACCAAAAAAAAAAAAAAAGACCAAAAAAAAAAAAAAAAAAAAAAAGCCTTGAACCAATAGGGGGGGACACGTGGCAGCTCCACAAAATCCCCCCTTGTCTTTGTATTAAGTAGAAGGGATATATCTTATTTAATTTTTTTCAATGTGTCGTATATTTATTTTGATTTTTTTATATACTTTTCAATCACTTTAACACTACTGATTTTTACTATGACAAGAGTGACAATTATCAGTGTCAGACACGTGTCGCTACTAATTGTCATAGTAATAAATTGGTAGTGGCAAATTAAATGTCACTAGTTGTGTATTATCTGTGAATCGATATGATAACTCACACTGTTTATTGTCACTACCGTCAAATAATAGTGTCACGTGGTATCACAATATCAAATGGTAGTGTCACATGGTGTTGTTATTATTGTTAGAGTGTCAATCTATAGTATCACAATATCAAATGGTAGTGTCAAATAGTAGCGTCATATGGTATCACAATATCTAATGGTAGTGTCGAACAGTGTGATAATTAGTAGTGACGCAATATATATCTAAAATTTATTATTATCATTAGTGACACACATTCACTAGTGTCAGTGATATAGTAGTGACAAATTGAATGACATATTATTTTTTCATACAAAAAATGATTCTCGAAATTATATCGGAAAGATATCAATATTGATATCAAAATAAAGATCCCAAAAAAATTTAAATTATGGTGAAAAAATTATGATTATTGAAAATACAAATTAAAAGATATAATTGATTAAAAAATTGATATATATATATATATATATATATATATATATATATATATGTATATTTATATAATTTATTTATTTGAACGTGGGCTGTGAAAGTGGTTCCATGCGGTAGTTTTTTTTTTTTTTTTCAAAAATAAATGATTTGAAGGGTAACTTTGTCATTTGGATTGTTAGTTTGTCCTTTTTACTAAAAAAAATACTATACTTATCCTTTTTGCTAATTTATGAATTGTTTTTGTCCTTTTCATAAATTTTCTCCATATTATATTTGTGCACTAATTCAAACTTGTTAATCAACTTTGGTCTAGGCAACACATATCAAAGGTCATTGTCATGCATTTGATCTCTAGCTCACCTGTTACATCACATTTTTATAATATATAAATTATGATATTATTATAATAATGTATATCATGTTGCAAATGTTTTGACTTTCAATTGATGACAAGACATCAACCATACATAACCAGGGGCTGCGCCACCTTAGGAAGGTTTTGATCCGATAGAATACCAATTTTTCTTTATATATTAATTAATTGGATATACAAGTCAACTCAAATTTTTTTTTTATTTATTTTTGTTGATAAAGTCAACTCATGTTACTTGCACAAATAAAATGATTTTGTGAATCGGTTTTCTTTGATGATTACTACGCACACTATAACACGTGTGTGATGATATTAATTTTCATCATTGCAACATAAAATATAATGGATTATTTTAATTTTCACAAATGTTGCAGCTGTGTATTTAAATTTATAATAGATAAAAGAGGAAAAATTATTTAAATGATGTAACTTGTCAATAGAGTGATTATTATTTAAAGGGTAAGTGAGTTTACAATATTACATGAAAAATAGATGTAGACATTGTCCAAATGATACAACCCAAGTTTGTTTGGGCTATTGGGTCAAAAGTGGCCTTTTTGAGTGATAACCTACTTATCATTGTAGAGTGTTTTTGGAAGAAAAAGACCTTTGAGCCCTTATATGTTAGTTCTTCTTCTTATGAGGTGTTCCCCAATAGACTCATCTTATAAAAATCAATTTCTAAAATTAAGATTTTTTTTTTTATTTTTAAGAATCGACCTCACGCATAATCGATTATGAATTAGCTTTGGAAAAGTCGATTCTTGATTCTAATATCTATTTTTATAAAGTTGAATTTGTGAAAACTATATGAAAAATCGGTACGTAGGATATAACAGATAGAACATATATAACAATTATGATGCAAATAATAGTTCAGAAAATTATACGAATGTAAATGTGCTATATATAATTGCATGTCATTACATTTAAGTTTTTTTATTTTTTTTTTTTTTTTTTTCTTAAAGCTCCCGGTATCCGGCAGTCATTGATCCGATTAATCCGGAGTTCGGTCCGGCTCATACCTACAGAGTCAGACTCTTACTTAGAGGTAAGATCTGGTCAAGAGCTTTCTTTCGACATGAATTCTTACATTTAGTTATTTGTAAAAATAAAAAAAGAGAGGCCATTGTTTTTAGGGGTAAATGTGCCATTTTACAGAATTCCAATTTTTCTCTTTTATTGGAAAAAAAAAAAAAAAAGGTATTGCAGATTTGCAGCCCATTTCAATTAGGGGAAAACGCAGGGGCATCACTCATAAACGCCGACCGGAGAACGACGGCCATGGCTCCATCTCTGCCATCATCAGGCTCCAACGCAGCTGGAGGAATCCACAATCCCAAAAAATCACTTGGGTTTCTAGAGAATGCCGCAAAAAGGAAGCACAGCTTCATACAATGGATCGCCATGACCGGAATATTGCTACTGAGCCTTCGATCAGTTGGACAGAAGTACCGGATCTATGAACTCCAAGAAGATAATGCCGCGCTTGAGGAAGAGCAGAAAGGCCTCAACAATCGCCTCAATAATATCAAGCAAAGCCTCTTTGCCGAAGCTGCTCTTGAGCCCACTGGTCGTTTTGCTGCTAAGCTTCGGACACTCTTTGGAGAAGATAATTAAAAAACTAAGTAGGAATCTATTTAGATGAATATTTTGCTGATGTTTAGTTATGGATTAATTAAGCTTTACCTAGCTTTTTTCTTTTGCAAAACCTTATAGCACGAGTATGATTTCTTATGGGATGGTGAATGGTGATTGATTGTTTGTTTATTTGTGGAAGAATTGTTTGGATACAGTGAATTATCTGATGGGAAATGAATTCATAATGCTTTAGAGTCATTTGAGAGTGTTTTTTTTTTTTTTTTTTTTTGAATGAAAATTTGAGAGTGTTTAGATAAATGATAAATGAGCTGTTTGTTGTTAAAGTGTTTAGCTTTGTTTCTACACCTGATGACATTGTTGAGTAATGACACTGCTGGTAATAGGAAGGAAGAAGGAAACTGAGAATAATATTGTTTGTGTTTATTTATTCACTTTTGAAAAGGAGAGAAGCTGATTTATGACAGCAGAATGTGAAGCTTCAAGTGACTCCATATATGGTGTGAGCTGCTTGTTGAAGCAATACTTGCTAAAAGCAGCAGGAAGTCTTGTGTGATGATCGATCTGCATCATCAAAGTATGTTACTTACAACAGCTAGTGCTTAATCTTTCTTTGCCTTATAATATTGCCTATGAAAAGCTTTAATCTATTCTTGTTAGGTAGATAAAAGGCTGTGAAAACTTTGTGTTGATAGATCATAGATAGATATCTATTCCTTCCAACATGGAAAGGTCAAATAGCAGTTGTTCCGGTTTAGTGATCGTTTAGCATACTTGCACTTGATGAGAATTTGGTGGGGGCAATATTGATGCTTAGATACATACAAGTCAAAGGTTGTCTCTGATCATCAGATCAGAGATTGAGAAAAAAAAAATAACAAAAGGGGAGATTGACTGATTTGTATGATCATATTACCTATTGTGTTTGATGGTTATACAAACACAATCGGTATTTGATGGTTATACAAGATGGGCCCATACAATTGCATGATTGTATCCTTGACTGAGTTAGATTGCTTGTTTACAAGTCCCCACTTGTGGCAAGTGTTCTCAGAGTCAGACCTAGCCAAAAGATCAAAGATCCTACTCGGTCTGGTTTGTAAGATCGAAGATTTTCCGGCCGCTTGCATTTAGGGGGGGGGTTCAGACTATCGTCTTGTATCAATTTATCTACGTCTTACGTCGTCCTCTTGCTGAAGATAGAATTAGGCAGTAAACTAGATTAGTTAGCAGGCACTACTGTTCGTAAATAAGTAGTAGAAGCAAAGTACGGTATAGAGGGGAGATTCGGCTTTAGAAGCACCTACTAATATTTTGTTATTCTTCTCTCAATTCTCAAATAGAACCTTTATTTTTTTTCACCAGTAATGTTGTTGTTCATCTTGTTCGTGAAGATTTACACAATCGTATTACTCATACAATTAGTTTGTAGTGTGTTTAGTGTGGCCAAGCTGCATGGCTTTGCCTGCAATAAATAAAAGGGGAGTTTTAATTTACCATCCAATGCTTAACCAGTGATATGATATCAAAATTCCTACGAAACCTTACCCTTTTTGACAATTTTAAGAGTTGATGATTCTATGGCTTATACCAGTTTTGCCAATGTACTTTGTAAATTGTTACTAAATCAGTAACAGTAGTACCTATAGATCAATTTTGTGTCATGATAATTACACTTATGGGTTGTGTCAAGTTTATGAACATCATACCTTTACAATGATGGCTATATCGAGTCTGTGAATGTATAATATATCTAGCTCAACTACATTTGAAATACAAACCGACACAATACATTTTCACTATATTGATTATGATGCAGGATCTATTAACTGATATAAGTCGAGCTATAATCACTAATATAAAAGTGTAATGTGTCATTAAACTAGCATTTCCGGTACATCTTGTTCATTCGTTGAATAGAATGGTTATACTATGAACACAACAAAGCGACACAATATGCTTTTAAATCGCCATTGATCATGATGATGAGACTCGGGTCATACACAAAGATCAATCATATAAAAGGGGCTTATCGCTTGTGACAATATTGTTGTGTTTGTGGGAATGTTACATGTGTTGAGACCTAAATCAATTAATTAATCATACATTCGTAATGCATGTACGTATTGTTGTCAAATATTTCCTAACATCTGGTTCGTGAGCAAGAAATTGCATGTATTGTTGTCAAATCTTTCCTAACATCAGATTCTTGATTCTTGAACAAGGAAATGATATGTGCAGTATCCAACCTTACACAACATGTTTCACTATACATTTTTTGCCCTTGATTATGGTGTACAACTCATTGATTTTTTATTTTTATTTTTTTGAATATGTAAGGCTGAAACTTTTATTAGTTGCAATCCGCAGAACTAGCAAGAATTACATGCGAGGGGGGAGAAGAATCTCATTCCACATTGCCTGCAAGGTGAAGACCCTCTCTAGCTAAATGATGGGTATGAACATATCCTTGCCTTTTGATAAAAGAGAAAGAATAAACAATGAAAGAGGCGACAACAGTCGCTTATTATGGAACCGAGGGTGAGAGTCTTCTTCGCCAGCTTGAAGACAATTAAATATGGTTAAGGAGTCACCTTCGAAGACCACTCTAAAAAATCCCCAGGTGACGGCATTGAAACTAGCGTGGTAAATTGCTAAAGCCTCACCCACCGCTACGTCATTGATTTGATTGAAGTATTTCCATAATAATCTATGGTTAAAAATGGTATAATGAAACATGTAGTGGCATATGTTATACCTGTAGTATCGTATGCAAAATAAAATAAACAACTAGAAAGAAAAAGAACAATTTGTTTATTAATCTGAACAAAGTACAATACAAGAATGGAAAAAACGAAACAAAAAAGAAACAGTAAGGATATAATCTGAAACTGAGGCGAGAAAACTCTATGTCCTTAAGACAAATTTGCTTCGGCATGTACCTGCGGATGTGCAATTGTCTCACAAGATACAACAGTTTACCCGTTCAAGAGGGAGGTATTTCGACTCTGAACAACGGCGAACTCGACAGCGCTTCAGAAACTCTTCAACTATTTTATACAGAAAGATGGATTGTGTTGTATGTGTTGTGTGTTCTTTCCATTGCAACAGAAGACCTTTATATAGGCAGCAAAACTAAGGATGAGTCTCAGCCTTGAAGTGCATTGAAGCCATCAATTGAGGAGATTCACTAAGGAGGCTTTAACTTCATCAGTTGAAGGAGTTTACTTAACTCCACTAACTCACAGCAATAATGCCCATTTAGCAGATGAAGAGACAACCGAATCGAGCTTGATTAATTGAATCGAACTTCTGACTTATGAAGGACTCACCTTGAATCATCTCATCAGAATGTTGAATAATTGTTTGATAAGTCCAATGTGACTTTGTCCAAAAAATTAATATTGCCTCAGGCCCAAAGTTAACGGTCAACGGGCGGGCAGCGGCGCACGTGTGTGTCAATTTTAACAGAATATCGTCTAACTAAAATCATTCTGAACTCTCCCTCTTTCCTTGGAGCTTATACCCTTTAACTAACTTTCCCACTTAAATATTGAGAAAAGATTAGCACACTTCCCAATGCGGGATTAAGGAAGTTGAACTCTTCAACTTTCAAGTTTCAACACTTCAACCTTTTTCAACTAACCAATTTCAAGTATTAATTACTTATTCACCCGATATCCGAATTGAATGATTTAAAAACCTGTCTTTATCTACGTCACACGTAGATTTCAAAGTCATCATAAACTCTTTATAAATTATATAAGAGTGTAATCGAAACCGTCTTATAAAGTGGTTGTAAAAAATGATTTTCTTATTTTTCTCTCACTTTCTCCAACAGCATATTGTGTAGTGAATGTATCACTAGAGAGAGAAATATCTTGTCCACGTAGGAGGATAGATTTATCATCCAATCAAAATGGCAGAAATCCAAATCCACAAGAAGAAGATAAACCCCCTGCACCATCATCCTCCTTACATCCATTATCTGTTCACTCTCCCCTCTCACCAAATGTAAACCACATATCCAAACCCTTTAGAAAACTCCCCCTTCTTTCCACATATTATAATCCTCGTGCCTTCTCTCTTTTTCTTGATTCTTGTTTTCATTTCCAAAATCCCATCAACCACAGTCTACAATGGCCACAGTCACTTCCGCCGCAGTTTCCATCCCATCATTCGCCGGACTAAAGGCAGCCACCACCACTACCCCTTCCAGGATCACCTCCACCACCATCCTAAAAATGACCGCTGCTGCACCTAAGTTCACCACAGTGAAAGCTTCACTTAAAGACATCGGTGCTGCTGTTGTAGCCACAGCCGCCTCAGCAATTCTTGCTAGCAATGCCTTGGCAATTGAGGTTAAGCTCGGCGGTGACGACGGTGCTCTGGCTTTTGTTCCGGGGACCTTCTCTGTAGCTGCCGGAGAGCCAATTGTGTTCAAGAACAATGCAGGGTTCCCACATAACGTGATCTTTGATGAAGATGAAGTTCCTTCAGGTGTGGATGCTGCTGCGATTTCCATGTCGGAGGAAGATCTACTGAACGCGCCGGGAGAGACGTACTCTGTTACTTTGACTAAGCCGGGAACTTATTCTTTCTATTGTTCACCTCACCAGGGTGCTGGCATGTCCGGCAAAGTCACCGTCAATTAATAAAAATTGAAGGTGGTGCCGGTGGCTATGGGTTTTATTATAATTATTTTGCTCGATCAGTTCAAATTCTATAGTAGTTCATTTTCATTTTGTGATTAGAGGAGCTATAAAAATGTGCAACGGGTGGGTGTCAATAATCTAAATATTAAAACTCTCAAAGTCCCTTTTTTTGTGACCTTTAATTCTTCATTAATCCTTATTGGTGTTTTGCTTGATGATAATACATTGCATTTATGCTTAGTGGAATAGTTCTTGATGGTTTGAGCAATTAATTGATGGTTAGAGCAGATGCAACACAACCGTTTAAGTATTACTACTACTTTTACAACACTGGTTACGGAATTAACTCTAGTTATCAGCTCTTTTATGCTCGCATCCCCTATAATGACACTTTTCAATTATTGGTGATGTGATATAGATTCGAACGTGCATTTACAATATGCTTGAGAGTTTTAGATTCCATAAGGAAAAAACCTCGATCAAGACTATAAATATCAACCTCTGTCTTACATCCTATAAACAGTCTAGGATAAGAGTCGAACAACAAACAAAGTTCTGACTCAGGGCGAGCAACACATTGTGACTTTATCTTTTCATTCAGAGATACTCAAATTCACATCGATGTAGTCAGCATAATTCCAATGATGACAACGTAGTATTGTTTACTTGCTCATAACGAGTTTTGCATATTGAAGCAACAAACACTCTATGAGTGTGGTTGACTTAAATATATATCGGATGACCTCAGAGAAATTTATCCTTGTATATGTTTGATAACTCGTGGACACAACAAATAACTTGAATCTTAGTTTAGATCAATCTCAAACTTCTCGAGGAGGATACTCGGTTCATCAAATAAACGAATACTTAATAAACCAAGTATAGGACATGAAATACATTTTTTAGATAAATAGAATTGGATTAATCAAAAACAATATAATCAAGATATTCCCAACCAAGCATCACGTAGAGTTTGTGAAAAAACCCCGAGAAATGATAGAGGCACAACAAAAATTACACAACGGATGCCACAACATGATTTCCCACCATTGATTTTAATGGGTCCACATCACAATCAATTAACACTCATCAAAATCAATTAACACTCATCAAAATCAAGGGTGGAAGATCATGTTGTGGCATCCGTTATGTAATTTTTATTGTGCCTCTATCGTTACTCAAAAACCTTTCATCCCAATTAAAAAAGAGTTACTACCTCCGTCCCACAAAAAGTGTCCACTTTTTGTTGGACACGGAGATTAAGGAAATAATTAATGTGTTGTATTTTAAGAATGAATAGACAAATATACCCTTAACTAATCATAAATCTTTGTTTTGGAATATGAAAGGATTATGGAAAATTAAATGTTAAAATAGGGGTATGATTGGAAAAAATGTATTTAATGATGTATTGGAAATTTAAATGGACACTTTTTATGGGACAATTTATTTTTCCGTTATGGACACTTTTTGTGGGACGGAGGTAGTATGTCAAAACAAAAACAAAAAATTTGCATTCCGTAATTTTCGTACCCTACTTAACCATTTTGCTTATTTTCGACATAGACTCTCAAGTTCCCCATCTCTTTTCAAGTTAATTTTGGAGAGAAAAGATGGCGACTCGTTTATTCACTCGTTCTCTGACCACAACCACTAAGCAGTCCCTCCTCCGTCTTCGTCACCTTGTCGCAGCCGCCAACAACTTACCTCAAGCACTATTATCAGGGACCGGGGGAACAGGTGTTCGCGGTTTCTCGACGAGGTCTCTCAAGGATCCGAACCCGAACTGGTCCAACCGGCCTCCTAAGGAGACTATTTTGCTCGATGGTTGTGACTTTGAACATTGGCTTGTGGTTATGGAGAATCCTGAATGCGATCCGACCCGTGATGACATCATTGATAGCTATATCAAAACACTTGCTAAGGTTGTCGGAAGGTTAGTGTTAATATGAGTATTTTGTAAGTTGTAACGCTTGATTCATTTGTCTTGTGTTGTTTATGTCGAGTAATTTATATTATATCCCTTGATTATATGCATGTATTGTGTTAGTGGTGAATAATATTGCTTAGATGAAGAATATGCTTACATTATTTATTAATTTATTGTTGTTGTCATTTTGTTGGATGGATGAGAGTACAATCATGTATGTTGGTGTAGAGCTAAATGGAGAACATTGATTGATTCATTTCTTTGGATAAGAGCTTCATGATTGTTGTGTGTTCTCATTAATTGGGGGATATTTCTGTCCTTTTTTATTTACTAGCAAAATGCACGTGCATCCGCACGTGTTTCAATGAAATAAAACTTTTAAAGTTTTAAAATAACAATATTAATTCATACATACTTTGTTAAGTATTTATTCCTCATAGAATATAAATATGCTATTATCAATAATTATACAAAATGAACTTATGTTTATTGTTAGTATTTTGAATTTATCAATGCATGTACTCGATAAATTTCACCCTTTTGAAGATAATAAGCATCCTGAATTTACAAATCTGCGTATTTAATATATATTGAGAACATGTTCTCCATAATTATCTAGTAAACCTATGACCATCTACAAATTTTTAAGCAATTTTTGCGAAGTTATTACTCTAAACAATAAGTGTATGTAAAATGTATAGCATGTGGGTTTTATATACATATAATTTTACATGTTTCTTATATCTTAAATAGATTTTTGTCCAGAAGACAAAATTATCAAAAAATCGGGATAGAAGGAAACTGTAATTTAATAAGGACAAAAGTAACAATTATGAAGTAACAAATATGGAATAGAATAAATATGAAGTAACAATTGTGAAACACAAAGTAACATTAACACGTGAAGTAACAATTTTAAAGTAACAATTGTGATTTTTGTCCTTCATAATCATTAAAATGTTACTTTTGTCCTTCCAGACCATTTATTAAATTTTTTGTCTTTGTGGCCCCTTCCCCTATCTTAAATATGACTGTATTTTAGTAATTTTAAAGTAACACTTATTAAACAAAAGTAACATTTGAGATAATGATTAATATATTTTAAACATTTGATGTATGAATCTAAGATTCAATTTAATTAGTATGATAGGAAGAATGGTGAGACCATACAGTTTTATTGTAGGTTGTAAATGGTTAGACATATATTTTGGTCATTATAAATACATTCAATTATTTCTCAAATTATAATTTTGACGTTCCCATTTAACTGATGAAATTGTCAAAACCATGCATACCAATCCAACATATCCCCGAATAATAAATGCAATCCTATTTAGCAAATGGGTTATGTAGTCTGGAATTACTTGTTGTCATCAATCTTATCCGTCATACTATCTTTGGATTAGACATGATCAACTCATTTTAAATGCCCTCATTTTTTTTTTCTCTTTCTCAAAATATTATTCTGTTTATCACGCAGACAAAGACTTCTCATGAGTGATGGACTACTTTATATGATACATATGCAAACCCCTCTCATGGACAAATCAAACAAAGTAAAAAGTACCGTAAATCTATGCATAAAGGTTCTCACGCACTCTTTAATTATCTTCGTGTTATGAAAACTAAAGTTGATGAATTAGTCGATGGATCCGGATGATCTTACGAATCTTATTTCGGACAATTTGAAAGATGGCTATAAAAAGTTGGCTAGGGTTGTTCAAACACGTGACACCCCTATTGATTTTGAAGAGCTCCATAAAAAGCTACTTAATTATAATACTCTTCCGTCTAAGATGAAACCAGCCGTTTTTTTTTTCCTGATCTTGCTACAACTTATTCGGTTGTATGACATCCCTCTCTTAGTGCTTGTTTGTTTCCATGTCTTACTATTCTTAATTCTTGGAAACATGCACAAAATACTTTTTGTCGTGTTCAAGGACATTCAGAGAATGGTGCAATTCTTACCATGTTCAACCTCTTACATTTTTCTAATTCGTGCCAACCCTCCAACATTGCGTCCTCTTCAAGCACATTTGGATGCTTCATCATCTTTTCTGTGGCTTCCTGATAGTGGTGCTACGCATCATATTACCACTGATCTCAGTAATTTGTCATTGCCTTATTCTGGAAATGAAGACATCATGGTTGGTGATTGAAATAATATTGCCATCACACAAATAGGTTCTATTTTTCTCTCTACTCCTTCAAAATATTTTATATTGAATGATGTTTGACAATGTCTAAAATCGTTCGGGTTATAGTTAAGTTGATATTCGGGTAAATAGACTTCAAGGTGATGATCCAAAAAACTTTTTGAGTGGATTTGAGAGTGGGCCTACAAAACAAAGAAAAGTGTGAGGGGTCCCGGAGCTTGCCTCCGAGGGGACACTCCGACGATCAAGTCAATATTTGAATAGATGAATATCTATTAAAATAGTAAGAGGGAATGTATAGCAAGCGTATTATGTGTACCTTGTAATTGAGGATGATTATCTTTTGTATAATTCTCTCTCGCAAGAGAGTGAATTACAATGCATTGAAGTCGTGGTCAAGGGAGTTTACCTTGTTTTAATGTAATGAAGCCTTTTATGGAGCAGTTATGGCTCAGGCTATAACGAAACGTAAATTTCAATGTCATCACTATAGAAGTTACTATCATGGAGTAATGTCCATGTGGAGTCCAAAACGCTCATAGAAGAGAATGTAGCCGTTGCTTGAGGTCGAGGATGAACTGCATTGTATTGAGCATAAATGACCGAGGTGACATGCAAGATGTCAATAATAAAACACCATATACGTCTTGCGTCTTGCCGGTTATAAGGGACAGAAGGCGACTTGCGCCATATTGGATAGAGGTCGACCTGCATCATGTGGTTGATGATTTATGGGTGGCCTGCATTGTACTGAATACGCGCGTTTCTGGTTGAGGCCCAATATCGAGCTGAGATCATGTCATCCCATATGCTAATATGACCTTTATCACTCTATGTGAGGTTTGATGAGTGTCACGTGTACGGTTACCGATCTCACCTATGTCAATGTTCGTTTTGTTCCCAAAATGTCTCGTAGTTAATACATCTCTTAGTTTTGTCAAGTTCATAATGTTTCTTTTGAATTCTTACCCTCTAAATATATTTGAAGGATTTTCATACCAGTACTCCTATGATGCAGTGATCGGTCAAAATGGATGTATGAATGACCAAACCCCCCCCCCCCCCCCCCCCCTTCTAGCTTTCCGTAGTGAATAAAACATCAAAAAATGTCTGTCATCATTGTCTTTGTAACCCAGCTACTCGCATTCTTCAAGCTTTGTCACAATGATCTAGAAGTTGCCACCACGGCTGCTTCCTTCTATTGTTTTGCTTGTCTAGAAAATAAAAGTCACAACCTTTCTTTTGCTACTTTTATTTTTTGTTCCTCCCATCCCCAATGTTCACCGACTTTTGGACATCCCCAATTGTGTCATGTGATGCTTTCAAATATTACACAATTTTGTTGATAATTTTACTAAGGATACATGATTCTATCCACAAATCAAACAGTGAATACTGATAGTGAATTTTAGAAAAAACACCGAATTTACCGGTGAAGATCATAGTGCATATATGTATAGGCGAAATTAGGAAATAGTCTAATTTGGATATAATATTAGGTTATAATCATGTCTTGAAAATTTCGTTGCAATAAGGACAAAACATTGTGCAATTGGACTAATATATCATTAATGAGCAGCGCTTCTTCTTCCTCCTCCTTGTTATTTTCTCTTAAACACACATTCTCTCCTACACCATTAAAATTACTCCATCAAATTTATCTTTTGGTCATGCATCCAAAATTCATGACTCATTTACCAAAAAATTTCTTTTCTCGTGACGTTTTTTTCGATCATAACGTCAATGTGTCTGAACTTTTACACCAATGACACATCTATAACTATAAAATCAGTAACACTGATGTTGGGATTGAAAACCAAGGTCAGTTCCAGTGACGCTCATACAACAAACAGACGTAAATAATAAAAATATTCAATGTGGTGCCAAGAATAATTTATCGAGTGCCGAGAGTAATCGTGGTGCCCTAAGTATTTTCGTGGTGCCGATAGAAGCCGCTTATTAATTTTGCGATTTTTGGGGACTTTTGTCTCTCTTTCTCCATATAATTATTACTTTAGTAAAGATACACACCGTGAATTAATGTAAAAGATAAATATTAACAGTAAGATTGTGTGTGTGCGAATTAACTTAAAAGAAAATATTTACAATAAGAATTCGTTTAGAGTAATTTTCAACGTTTATCACTAATCCCTCATGATGTTGTTTTATAACTTAGAATATAAATAATTTAATGGATAAATATTAACCATCATAAGTTATGGCGTCTAACCAAAAGAAGTTTAGCTTTGCTATAATAATAATAATTAATTAATATTATATTAATTAGAATCTGATGGCGTATGATGTTGTTTTCATATTCTATATGATGTGTTCTTTTTTCATCGATGGTATTATATAGTATATCCTTTACATTAGTTAATTATTATTATATTTATTAGAATAAATATAAATTAATTATGTAGGAACTCTTTACGGAGGAAACACTCGAGAGGGAAACACATTGGCTCTTTTAATATAGTTAATGATGATTTATAAAATGGTTCGGTTATTATGCGTCTTCTTCGAATATCTCTTCTTACGTCAGTCAGTCAGTCATGATCAACACTAATAATGTACAGTGAAGAAGAAGCAAGGATGAAGATATATTCGGTCTCCACAAGGCACTACTACGCATTTGGAGCACTTGTATCCGAGGAGCTTTCATACAAGCTAAAGGGTAACTGTGTCAATTGTTGTTATTCGGGTTTTTGCACCGAAAATATGCAGGATGTCAGTGGGTTTTAACCTTTAGGTGTAACGTTTTTTTTTTTGGGATCAATTGTACGTTATCACAGAGCTAGATAAAGTCCGTTGGGTTCATCCAGATTCTTATTTGCATGTGAGAGAAAAAGATTATGGAGGTAAGTAAGAAAACTGTATCCGGCCATATCACCATATATATAATTGCTTCACATTTGAATTTTTGTTTGTCCGGCGGCCTCTTTCTGTTTCTTTGGGTATATATGTAACGTAATGTTTGCGATAATGCAATGCAGGGGAACCTTTCATTAATGGACAAGCTGTTCCATATGACCCTAAGTATCATGAGGAGTGGTTGAGAAACAACAACAGGCCGCCGCGTAAAGATCGGCCTAACAACATTGGCAGAAGAAGGGACGTGCAGACGAACAGAGGGCCTTGGAACATGGGTGAAAGTGAAACACCGCCCCCGCCTCAAAATAACATCATGTCTGCTCCTCCAAATATACATGGCACACTGCATCCACTGAATAACAACATGTCTGGTCCTCCAAATATGCATGGCAATGGCATGCCAAAAAATAACAGGTCTGCAGGTCCTCCGAATGCGTATGGCGTTCCACAAAACATGTATGGTCCTCCAAACAACGGCAACAACCCTCCTAATTACATGTCTGGTCCATCAAACATGCCACCTAATAACAACTTTTCCAGGCCTCCTAACATGTCAGGGCCCCCTCCAAACATGAGCTGTGGTATGCAGGGCAACAATATGAGTCAGCCACAATCAAACTACAATCAAGGTGTTGTGCCTCCCGGGAACGCGGGTGGGCCCGGCTATGCACCGACCTTTCAACATGGGAATATACCGATGAACAATGGGGTGCCTTTTCGGGGACAGCGAGCGAGTAACTATGCACCTAACCCTCATGCTGATTATCCTTATCAGAACCAGAATCTGCCCGGAAGAGATATGCCTTCCAATTAAGATGCTCAATTGTCATATGTCTAGATTTTTATCATCACTTCTTCCATTTTCAGATTCTTAAGCTTCATAGTTAATGGTTTTTTTTAATGATGGTTTCAACTGTGTAGTAGTGTGAAGAATGTGGTAAAATGCATCTCTCTGAAGTCTTGCCTTTATTTTTGTTTCTTTAGTTTATTAAACGTGCCACGAAATACAATTTTTTAGATTAGAATAGAAGTAATATAAAGAGCGAGCGTTTTTGGTCGTCCTTTTTATCCGTCGTCCTTCTCTTTTTTTTTTTCCCAAACCCACTGCTGAAACGACACCGTTTAGTCCATTTGCTGATTCACATCAAATACACTTGTCATGCTATTCGATCGAACAGGTGATCCCCCCCCCCCCCCCCCCCACAGAATTTTACACCTGTCTATTGCTGGAAACAACACCCATTTGCAATGATAAATAGCTGAGGGGTTGCGCTTGATATTACCTCCTCCACCACCCTGAAATTTGGCCTCTCTCTGTCAGCTACCAATCCTCCTTTCCATCTTTACCTTTTGGTTATTTCATCCCTTCTATTACCAGGATTTCGAAGAATTTATAGCAGTAGTGCATCTGTATGCTTCTGGTGATTCTTTCTACTCTACATCTTCCCTTGTTCAGTTCTTTGCTGTGTCCTTTTTGCAGGTACCTTCTAGGCCCTTGATTTTACTTCACAGCTGTTGGTTTTGATGGTTGTGTCATCGTCACCTCATTTGTTTTGCACAGTTGTTAGTAGTTCTGCCATATACACACGAAGGAAAGAAAGAAAGAATCAGTCCGAATTCTGTCTTCAATAGATTAAAGGAGAGCCTCCAAATCCAAAATTCATAGAAGAATTAGAAACAGGCAAAAAAAATACAGCTTTGGTCCGGGGTTCATCAATCATTAACAGTCTTAACTCAAACAAAATGAAGTATTTTCTAGGCAGAAAGAAAAACCCACTAAAAGTTTTTGAAGGAAAGACAAATGAAAAGCTCCCAAAATTTAGTTAGTTACCGGTACAAGTCCTGCTATGTACACAGAAGACGGTAGCAGAGTAGATAGAAATTATTCGGACCTTGGTTGTCCCCGTCAAATTTATGTAGAGGTAAATTGGCTTGTCTGCATCTTCATACTGGAGGTAAAGAAATTCAGCAAAAATCAACTCTGTGACTGAAGGAACTAAAGACATGCTTTCAGTCACAGAGTAAGATGCTAAATCAGGTGACTTGTACAAGTAAGATGCTAAATCAGGTGGAGGTTGCTCCCATGCACTGCCTTTTGAAAATGGAATCACCTATTCAAAGCAGAAACAACAAGACATAAACCATGATTAATCAATCATAACCAAATCAAAACTTCCGTGTAAAATTATAAACTTCTTAAGATATTACACTAGAAGCGCGTTATCTACACCAAGGGTAGAAGAAGAAAAAATAAATAAACTTCCTTTCCTTTCCTTTCCTTTCCTTTATAGAACATTGCAGGCCCATTTTGAAATACCACTAAAATATGATTAAGCTAAAAATTTCAACTTTAAATTCTTTACCTAAACTGACAGAGGAGCAATGTAGTAGTGATAAACAAATTTAGGAAACTTTGACCATGTAAGATATGCAAGCTTAGTACTGCAAATTTTATTAGTGAATTTTAGGCATTATCAAAGTCGAAGATTCAAGTTTGTGTTTCCCACTCTCCGTCGTTTCCTCATGAAATGTGTCAAAACACAAGACAAAAAGATAGAGATGACCCCTATTATAAGCCCGTTTCTTATGAACTTTCTTTCAGGTGTAAGACGAACATTATGACGTACCATGGATGAAGAAAGAGGCATCTTTCTTGTCAACCTATAGGCAATTATAGAAGGAAAAAAACAACAACAAAGGTTCCATTGTTCTTTTAGTATCAATTACAAATGCACCCAAAATTAAAATCTTCAAACCATATCTAAATTCCTTTTATCTCTGAGGAATTAAGAACAACTTTATATCTCTGAGGTTACAGTCACAAAACAACTTACTGAAAATTATGTTCTGCGTGCGTGGTAGGATTGTGAAGCTTCGCTTTTAGTTCATTTCTTCTCTATCATTTTAAACTGTCTAATTTCTAAGCATTCTTCCTTGAATAACTAGCTCAACTAAAGCTGCAAGGAAAAAGACATTAATCATCAATAACAAATGTGAATTTAGCGGAAATGATCTAAATTTTCTAAGGCCGAGCTAATGTAAGATGCTACAATAAAATGAATTCACTAACAATATTAAAGAATTCACAGCCACAAATAGGAAGGAGTTGAGAAAGAGAACCATGGAAACAACGCCGCGCTTGGGACGAGAGCCGGAAGGATGTGTAAAAGGATTGAGCGAATCGGGTCGGATTTTTAATCCGGAGAATCCAGAAAAGACGGAGCCGGCGACGGGTGGAGGAAGAAAAGCTACGAGATGAGGAAATCCTGGGAGAGAAGGCGAACAATGAAGCACTAGAAGCCTTGGGTGTCACGTGTCGTGGCGCGTAGAAATGGAAGCAGGTGAGAGGCCATGGTGGGTACTTCCCTAGCTTGAGGGTAGTGAGGAGGACCGAGGAGAAGAGAGAATCCGTGAATCCGGTGAATGGATATGGATCATTTACTAAGTGGGGGGTTTTGACCCGTAGCAAGTTATTTTTTCATTTTATTTGTTTACACCATTTTCTTTTTTTAGAAACTAAATATATAAAAAAAATATATTATTCAATTAACAACAAAAACACACACAATTACGGTGTATCTAGAGTTTCATGCTGATGTAAATTAAGGGTAATACATCAATAATGCGACAAACAAATGTTGCATGTCTTATTGTTGAGAAAGGCCGACCCCTGAAGAATTGAACCCACACGCAAACTTAAAAGCAAGATTGGCATTACAACATTTCTGATCTTTACTCATTGAGCTATGCCCTTAGAGGTATTTCTTTGTAACAGAACTTATTATGTTATGGGGCTAGACATGTTAATGACACCCCACTCATTCCATTTTTGCATCACAACTTTCTATTAAAATCTACTTAAGCACTACACATAGTTGACATGATCCAATTTGGTGATTTCTGGCTTTCTGCTTCGACATGATGTCTGAGTGCTTTTCTTCGTAATGAATCATCATAGTTGAAGGTATTTAATCACCGGTATTGTGCATAAGTTGCTTCTTGAAGCTAGATGTAGGAGAAAGAACTTTAATTTGCCTAGCTCTTTTTTGACAGTCATCTCTTCCTGGTGACACACTTAGGCTTCTTTTGCAAAACCTGATGTCATAGTCTAATGCCTGAATTTTACAATGTAATGAGATAATGGAAGATACTCCATGTAATTTGTTTCGATTGTACTTGTTCTTTCTTTTGAGGTAATGAAGATTAGTAGCGTTTTTTTTTCCTTTTGAACTACTAAAAAGTAACTTAGAGTCTTAGATTAATGAATAGTGTTAGTATTGAGGTTTTCCTTTTGCAAATGGTTGAAAGACTTCTTTTGGTTGACTATCTTTGATTTAGAATGTCTTCCTTGCAATTGTGTGTCACCGATATTTTGAAGGAAGGTTTTTGAAGCAGAAAGCGTTCATTTTTTGCTCCGAAAAGGACCAGTGGAAATACAGATGTCCATGAGTCACCTTTGATTCCATACACATGAGCTAGCACGTTTAGAGCGATCAACATTTGTTTTTAAGTACTCAACCTTCTCATTTTCTTGCTATTCTATTTTAAAAGGAAATGTTTTTCTTACTTAAATGTTTTGTAGACGGTGTAGATCTCATTTATGTCATATATATTTGAAATTTTCCGGAACATAAATCCAATTGAGCTTTTTTCTTGTAACCTAAGGATGGAAGTATTGTCTAACAAATGTCTTATGAGAAAGTGCTATGGAAGTTTGAACCATGCTATTGTCTCCTCTTCTTTTTCTTAATTTCACATGGTGTTTGTTTATGTGTGTATATACGACGGGTACTATGCAAATGTGTTTTGTATCGAAGACAAAATACCGAATCGGATATCAAATCATCGATTTAAAAGGGCCGCACGGCACTACAAGCACTTTCACATCTGAATACGACATTATGACTGGTGCCCCGACAATATGCGGAGCATACCTCACACAGTGGTCACCAGAACTTTGGCCATCGAAATAGATGAAGCAAAAGCGGAAGTACACTGCATCAAGGTGATTGAAGCTGGAAAAAATGCTCTAATTGCAAATCTGAAACAATACAAGCATCTAATGAACTTTGAGATCCATGAGCAAAAGCATAAAAATGAGCGCCTCCGGGAGATGGTCCTTGAAGGGAAGTAGCCATTCTTTCGAAACTTCAACCCCTTATGCTACAAAGCCATGACTTTTGTCTCCTAATTCGTGCCACGTATTGGTTTCATAGATTTTGGTCAATGAATATGTTGGCCAACTTTGAGTTTTGTTGTTATCTTATGTATTTCTAATTTTTCGGTAAACAGATTTTGTATCTACTTCTTACGGAATATGTATCAAGGTTTTGTTACGGTAATGCCTTCTACTAAGTCTCCACTTAATTTTCGAGATGTAACTTCTGCAATGATCCAATCACATTTCAATTTACATCTTCTTTTTTTAATATTCAAAACATCACTACAATTATTAAAATAAAAATTAAAACGAGTGGGCCACACCAAATTATGTGCATCGCACTAGTTATGAATTGAGTATAAGCTATTTGAATTCAAGTTTGTTTAGTTGTTCGTTTGAATTTTGGATCACCATGACATCATTTTAAAAAGAATTTCATTGATAGATTTTTATTAGTAGTTGTAGTCCAATTTAAAATCAATAATTATCTTTGGACAGGGTACATCAACTATCATGACCGACCTAAAATTTGTGCAAATAAAAGGGAAGTTATTGTGTGGTAAGAGGTTTTGAAGTAAGATGACGGGTGAAACGATCAGAACAATACAGTTTAAATACAAAATAAAATTGTGTGGTATTGGGATCTGCCGCACGATGTCTCGCCCACGGCGTGGAGACACCGTAAAATAACTTCCCCAAATAAAGAGGTTCTTCCCGACCTGTATATTTCCCTACCCAACTGACGATGTGAAGATTTTCTTCCGGTCCATCGCTATTTCTTCGAGGATCTTCTGGTAATAAGAAAAATGAGTAGCAAGGTCTATAAATGGCGAAGCTTTCTGTTCTCCAGCCGTACCTGCCGGCCGGCATACCATCACCGCCTGTTACACGAAGGTCCAGACACAGTAGAGGAGCTGTTTGATAGGCATGTGGTGAAGAAAGAGAAAAGCTTAAACGACCACGAGAATGAGCTTCTAAGCCGTCAACGTCTCACCAGTAGCCGTCGTGAGGCGCTGAGCCTGTACCGCGATATCATAAGGGCCACCCGTTTCTTCATGTGGCCAAATCCTCAAGGAATCCTTTGGCGTGATGTCCTTCGAGAGAATGCCCGGAAGGAGTTTGAGGAGGCCCGATTTGAAAAAGATCCAGAAATTATTACCCGTTTGTTAATTGGTGGCCGTGATGCTGTACAAGCTGCTGTTGATAAGCTTGTGGAGAAGCATAAGCAGCAGATTCAGATTGATAAGAATGATCGTAATCGGTGAAGATTCGAACGAAATTTTCGATACTGTAAGCTGCCTATTTTAATTGCAACTTCCTCTTTGTTTGTCTTTGATTGATCCTTTTTATCAATCATAATCTGCATCTTTAGTGGAGTTCTAAGCTTGTTTAATTATGTACTGATACAAATGCAAACGCAAATTCTATAAAGAATGGTGTATTATCGCTGAAGAATCCATGATGATTAGCATTGGTGATGGACATTCAACAAAGAAATGCTTGATAATTATAATACGCTAATCGGATTGCTGCAAAATTACTTAAAAGTGACTGTTTAGTACTAATGCCTATTTATACGGCTCAGCTTAGCTGATTACACATAGCTAAGTAATTTGCAGCTAAAATTAACAAAATGCTTAAGAGATATATGAATTAATCTTTTCCTGATGACTTCAATGAAGTGTGTGCACTTTGTTAACAAACCAGAAGGATGGAGAGTAATAAAAGCTCGTAGAAAATGTAATTCTATATCGTCAACTTCTACTGATTTGAAATGGGATTGTACTATATGTATATGTCATGGATACAGTTTAATGTTTTGTTTCCTAATGCAGGCGGTTGTTTATTCGTGATCAATGGCAACAAGAAGTCATTCATCAAGTGGGGATGTATGATGAGGGATATATATAAAGTTTAGATTGTAACCTTTGCCGAGGTAGTGTTGTTTCTATTTTCTGTATTGTTTTGGCAACCTGTTGAGTAATTATATACATTTTAAGATACGCATACGGATATAGCTGAGTTTTAGGTAGCATTCTAGTTACTGAATGAAACTAAGTTCATTCTTACAACGTTGTCTAATCGATAAATATACATCCTCACATTGTACAATGGGGGAGATTCTTTGGTAGGGAATCTTTATTGCACCAGACTATCAGATGAGTGCCATTTATAGAGAAAGACACACAATAGAGACTTTTCATACATTATTTTTCCATACAATAGATGCCAAGAAGCAATAAAACTCTTTGCCTTGGATGACATTGATTACAAGTAGATTGGAAAGGATGGAAATGAGAGTTGATTCCCTTTGATTGTTGGCAAAGTAGCAAGCACTGATAAGGGCACCATATGCTTCCAGTTATTATACACCCGGAAATGGCGGTGGTAAATCATATCGTTGAAGACGGTACCTTTCTCATCATAGCCACAAACTCCCTATAGTTGATTTTATCATCCTGCATGGTTTCATGTACAACAATTCATTAGAGGTTCCAATCAGGACTAGTTAGTCGATACATCATGTGATAAATCAAGGTCACCCTACTTTGTCGGTGTCTACTTCATTGAGAACCTCATCGATGACAGCTTTATCTCCCATCCCATACCGAGCCATAGCTTGTTTGAGCTCGTCTCGTGTGATAAATCTGGTGTATGCAAAGCCAAACCTTTGATTAGAAACCATAGAAATGGATGTACAAATATTTTTAGCCCACAAACAATGATAATGTGGCAAGTTTTATCTTTATCAAAGTGAACTCTTACGGGTATGTTCTTTAACATCCGATCCCGCCGAAATCAAGGAATTTTTTGATGTATTATAACACTAACTTACCCGCTACCATCTTTATCAAAGTACCGAAAAGTCTTGTAAAGGTTTTCTTCTGTTTCAAGTCCATGTGGATGCATGGTGGCCGTAATGAACTCCATATAGTCTATGATCCCATTCTTGTCAACATCAGCCTGAAATAATCAATAGCCTTAGGTCAATATAATGAAACCCCCCCTCCTTCAAACACACACAGGCTCAAGTTTTTCGTCTATTCTCTCTTGTGAGCGAGCAAGGACGTTAGAGCACTTGGGGTAGATATCGTAAAATATTGTAAATCTGTAAAATAGAAATTCAAATTATCCGGACCGATGCAGCAATTCTTACAGCATCCATTAGCTCTTGTAATTCTAGTTGGTTGAGTTTTGATCCCAGCCTCATTAAACCAGTTCTGAGCTCGTCAATCGTAATCGTACCACTTCTATCTGTATCCATGTTTTTAAACATTTGTTTTAACCCTTTAATATCTTCTTCTGATAGATTTTCTGCAATCACCTGAAATCAAGCAAAGCCTTTCTCTCATCATCAGTATAATAGACAGATGTTGTACATTCTATTAAGTAGTATATTTTTTAGAACTTGAAGAAACTTTCTGTGCTACTTTGTGTCCTGGCTTACCTGTAATGCGAGCTTCTTTAGCTTGTTCATGTCTCTGAATCTCTTCAACCTACGTTGAACAGCACTATGAATCTGTCTGTCCGACGCTTCACCCCCTTCCTTAAGCCATGGATGTTCTGGAGAGTACAGTAAGTCAGCGTGAAACGAACTTTTTTTTTTAAGGTAACAACCGTTGTATCAAGTGGATGGACAAACTATATGTTGTATCTTTTTGCACGCGTAGACGTGCATACCCTACAGTCTAACCTAGTCACCGTGATTAGTAGACAAATTAGAAGATTTTTTTGAGAGGATAAGTGAAAAGATTAAGAATGTTAATTACCTAGTGCTTGAGCAGCAGTGATTCGTTTCCTAGGGTCAATGCTTAGCATTTTCTTGGTGAGATCCTTTGCACCAGCTGAGATTGAAGGCCATGGTGAGCTTTCAAAATCGATTCGGCCCGACAAGATGGCGTTGAAAATGCCTTTTTCTGTCTCTGAAGGTGGGGGCCAATCAGAACAATGTAAGTAAACTGAATCTTAGCCTTAAGAAAAGGAAACGGAAGCATCAATCTTTTCACACAACACACTGTCCTGTCCTTATTGAAGTAGAAAAGAAAAAGAAAAAGCAAAAGGTTTAAGTAATTAGAGCAAAAACAGGGAAACAAACCAGCCCAAAAGGGGGGAGAACCACTTAAGAGAATGTATAAAATGACACCAGCACTCCACATATCAATCTCCTTGCCATAATACATTTGCAGTACATCTGGGGCAACATAGTATGCACTTCCTACTACATCCCTGCATTTTTTTCCTGCACCCAAACAAGAATATGAACACTCATGCTTCCTCCAAGACAGAGAATTATGTTTCATGGCTTTTGAATTGGGTTGTAATTGAGCTGAGCCGACACTGTTCAGGGCTTGAGCTTGATTTGACTAATAAAACCCACACGCTAGCTGAAACCATGACTCGAACTTGACCGACTTAGAAAAGGGAAGATTGAATTTGACTCGTTTGGTACTTCAAATAACCAGACTTGTGAGCTTGATTTTTTTTTTTTAACAATTCATTTAATTTCTAGTAAATATGGAAAGCTCCAATTCCACTCGTTTCACAACTCGACTTGACTTGTTAAGTCAGGCTCGACACTCAACTCAAACTCGATCGAGTTATTATATGTATGATCAAACTCAACTCGTTCGCTGCTAGAAATAACTCGCCTTGACTTATGAGCTCTATTAGTTTCTTAGAATTTATATAATTTCTACTTATATGGCAAGCTCTAACTCGACTCCACTTATATTTGATGATTCAAGTAATGTAATGTTACCCTTCAAAAAATACTAGTATTAAATCTTGTATTATTAATGAAATCATTATTGAATGAAGCTCAATTGTCTCGCGAGCCACTCGATCACTAGATTCTGAAGGTGAAGATCGGCTCAATCAATTGAATTGTTCGAGCAACTTCACTCGAGCTCGAACTTGAGAAATATCAAATTGAGTCAAAACATTTTTACGAGTCGAGTACAAGTAGCTCACGAGTTGGATAATTGTTGGAGCAACTAAAGTGAAAACTTAAGATTTGGGAATATGATGATGGACACTAACCTTCCTCAATGAAGACAGAAAGCCCAAAATCAGTTGCTTTCAGACAAGAGTCCTCATCATTACAAGCAAACAAGAAATTCTCAGGCTTAAGATCCCTATGGATCACTCCCATAAAATGACAAGCATGAACCACATTAACAATCTGCCTTCCGATCTTTGCAGCTTCTTTCTCCGAATAGCTTCTCTTCTCCGAAATCCGATCGAAAAGCTCGCCACCCGAACACAGCTCCATCACTAAATACAGATTCTTTCTGTCTTCATATGCACCTTTGAATTCAACAACATTTGGTTGTCCACTTAGATGTTGCATTATGGATATCTCCCTTCTTGCATCTTCTATGCTTTTTTTAGTACTTAGCTTCATTCTTGAAATTGATTTACATGCATACTGAGTCCCTGTGGACTTTTCGGTACAAAGATATGTAATTCCGAAATGGCCCCTGCCAAGTTCTTTATCAATGTTGTATAAGTTTGTAATGTTGACATATGGCTTTTGCAGTACTGGTCCTAACTGTGAAGCTTGGAGGGTGGGGGTGGGGGTGGTGGTGGTTCGTGGTGGAGACGTCGCAAGTTGACGGCGGCGTTGCCACCGTGGAGGGGATTGTTGTGAAGAAAGATGTTGGGATTTTATGACAGGTGGTGAATTTGAAGGGGAAGATGGTGGGATATTGTTGAAGAAGCATCTTGAACAACATGAGCCCATTTTATTTGGTGAGATTATTAAGGGGGGAAAATAAAAAAAAAAAAAAAAAACAAGGAAAGATTGAAACTTGTTTAGGTTATATTAAGAAAGATTACAAGTTGATGATGTGACATTGATTAGGTTCTACTTACAGAATCGTTTAATGGGGTATGAGTTGTTGTAGGAATAACCATTCATTCAAGAGGTGCTTTGCTTTAGGTGATGATTTTGTTCTTGGTATCGTTTTTCATGTTTTTTTTTTTTTTTTTTTTTTTTAGCACATTACTTTATAGGAGCAGCATTTTTCGTACATACACTTTAGCTTAGGATCATGTATGCAATTACAGTTGTATATTGTGATGAGATGACATGTCAAGCATTTTATAATCAAAGAAAGGACGAGGGTATATTTTTAGAAAAATTTTATGGTGCAACCGTTGTATGAAGGTTGTCCCAAGTGGCATACTTTACCACCTTTCATTTCTAACCTCTCACACACGCCAAAAGTGTATTATGTGAAAGAGAGTTAAAATGAATGGCTCTAAAGTATGCCACTTGGTACAACCTTTCTACAACCGTTGCACCATAAAATCACTCATATTTTTATCTGTGAGGGAGTGTGTCCGTGTTCGACGCACATTTATGGATGAATTTGTAATTTTCAGTTACCAGATCCATATATGCATATTATAATTCGGATATATTATATGAAATGAATAATCATATCCAACATAGATACAAACCGGATACTTACGATACACACCTATAAATAAATTTGTAATTTTTTAAAAGTTAGATACGAAAATCGGATATCCATGTCATTATTTAAATTCCAAGTCACTAGAGGGGATTACTGAAAATCTCCCTCAAGATATACTGAACGTGTTTCATTCAAACTGTGATTCGTTTGATCAAAACAGAGACACTGAACAAACCTATTATTGATGTTTTTGATTTGAATGATATGATTTTTGCAATTTGATGCTTTTTTTATTATAGGAAAATCACAACCATTTCCCAAATGATGCAAAGACAAGAGACACTCCTCTTCGGCTTAATTTGCAGAGCTATGTCTCTTCGTCTTTGCAAAGGTAGGTATGTCGCTTCGTATTGTTGAGACACAATTATTCAGCAGAAGGCGTTTAGGTTAGGTTGATTCATGTTTTGTTACGGTAACATTTATCGGAACGTCAACTTGAATGTAAACGATCACTAATAAGTAATTTACGGGAATTATCTAAGAATATGTTAATTACAAGTTATGCAGTTTAAAATTTAACAAGTTGCGTCACATATACGTACTAAATACTTAGATACACATCTAGAGACGAGACGAATTTGTAACTTTCAAAATCGTTTTTCGTTTATCATTTATATATTGTATTATTATCGTCTCATCTTTGACCTCTCGTACCATTAGTCTAGTCGCTGCATACAGTACATACATAATTACTACTACTGCATATTACGAAGCATTTGACTAATTTATAGAGTATTACTGTACTAATTTACTATCATTAGAAAGGCGAAAGATGCTTTTTTTTAATTTATTTTTAATAATGCTTGGAAAACTTGCACACACTCTCTCTATGTAGTGAAATTTTAAAATACAACCGTTGTAAGAGATGTTAGAAATGAGTGGTTGTAATGTATGTCACTTGATATAACCTTGCTACAACCGTTGCACCATAAAATCTCTCATCTATGTATATGTTATTCATCAAAACTACTAGTAGTACTTCTAGCAAATCTACCAAGTGCCTTGATAAACTCCCACAGTCTATTAGGATATATTGTATTATTTTGTATTTTTTACAAATATATTTATATTTATTATGTAGATACTCTAAAATACCCCAGATTATATATATACACCTTATATATTGTACATGGTTTACATTAATGATTTAAATGGTACTGACTTCATTGATGTGTAAACCATGTACAATATAAACTTAAAAAAAACCTAGGCTCTGGCGAAAAACCCCCCTGCTGCCGGAACCTCTGCCTCCCTTCCTAATCTTGGCCGGACGGCCACTCCCTCAATCCAAAATGGCGGACCCGACCGCCCAACCAACGATTGAAGAGCGGGACCTCCTTCAAAGGAGTGTTAGACGCCCCAAACGCAGAGCGGTGGAAGAGGAAGCACCGCGAAACCCGGCGGAGAATGCTTGGTCACGCCGGAGTGGCGTCGACATTGTGCAAAACTACCCCCTTTGGGATGACGTCTATCAAGGAGACGACGAACCCGAAGAAGATCTCGAAGAATTTCACAGTACTTTATCAAGTATTCTCGGACCCATGCCGATGTACCGCCGCCAAACCGAAACGAGTGGAAGTTCCGGTGGAAAAATTGAGGCGGCTACGGCGTCCTTGGCGTCGAGCTCGATAATCAAAGTGCTTGGACGCCGAGTTAATTTCAAAACTCTCCACGGTCGACTTGTCGATATGTGGGCAATGGGAAAAGCTCGGAAATCACGGACTTGGAAGATGATTATTATCTGGTACGTTTCACGGCCAAAGATGATTATGATCGGGTATTGAGGGACGGTCCATGGTTAATCCAAAATCACTACATACGGTATCAAAATGGAGACCCTCTTTCCATCCTTCAAAAGAGGAAATTCACACTACAATGGTATGGGTTCGGTTCCCGGGGGTCCTGGTAGAGTACTTCGATGATGATATACGAAGGAGCTTGGGACCGCTTTGGGGCAAAGCTTGTAAAGTTGATGAAACGTCACTGTCCGCAACCCGGAAAAAATATGCTAGAGTATGTGTTGAAGTCGATCTCAAACAACCCCTTGCTACATCCGTCATGCTCAATGAACTCAATTACAAGATCGAATATGAAGGCCTACACTTAGTTTGCTTCGGCTGCGGCATGTATGGGCATAAGACGGAGTTGTGTCCGAGTAATGATATGGTTCGAGAACAACCAAATGAGGAAAGCAATAAGCCGGCCAATAACGCCCCAACGGTGGAAAACCCATTCGGTCCGTGGATGTTAGCTACTAATCGAAGACGACGCCCTTCACAGAACAACCGAGCTGCTACCTCGAAAGAGAGGGGAAACAACCGAGATACCCCTCCTTCCAATCCGGCTGGGGAGGAGCTGAACCGAGCTCCAGGTAGAGTTCATTCAGGCTCTCGTTTTGCGGTGCTGATTGATGAAGATGAAGTGGTAGAAGGTGAATCTGTGGAGACGCTGCAACAGCAGTTACAAAGTATTCCGACGGGATCACAAGCTCCAGCAATCCGACAAGCAAATAGAGGTGAAGTTTTGGGTAATTCTCGGGGTAGAGGCAGGGGTGGTATCTCGGTTGGCTCAACCCGAGTACGTTTTCAACCGAGTGCCGTACGATCAAGTGAAAATCAAGTTAGCTTATTGCAAAGAGATACATCAAGGACACCTTTAACGCCTATCCCAAATAGTCAATTTAATGCTGCACCGTCCCAAGCACAACATTTGAACAGTGGGGTACTTGATCCTAAGTTGACTAACCCGCAAATTACCGTATTTGGACGGCAAGAGCCTTTATCCATGGAGCAAACCACCCCCATGGATGGATATGTCAAAGCGAATCCCCCAGATGCAAGCCAAGGGGCGGATTCCGAAATGTTGAATGTCGAAACGGATAATCATATGCACGATACTGCACTTGAGCAGGAAGGTATGCCTCCTAATCGATAATTATAATGAAAGTTATTGCATGGAACTGCCAAGGAGCGGGCTCCTCAACATTTTTTAGACACTTAAAAGACATGATTTGTGAACACCAACCGGATATCTTGCTTCTTTCTGAAACTAGAGTCCCAAGTTTTAAAGCTAATCGTATTTTGCGCCGATTTCACTTCACCAATTTAGTTGCGGTTGAAGCTAATGGATTCAGTGGAGGTTTGTGGTGCTTTTGGAATAATTCTTCTATACAGTTGCGAGTGCTCTGTGCTACCAAACAGAGCGTTTGTTGGATATTGACTTTTATTTATGCTTCGCCCACCCCTTCTCTGCATGATGAACTTTGGAGTTTTTTGAACAATGCTAGTCAATTTATTACGGTACCGTGGTGTATTATTGGTGACTTTAACCAAGTCATTCATGTTGAAGATAAGAGAGGAGGCAATCCGGTTTGGGGTACTGCTGTTGATAAAATGAGAAACTGTCTTGACCATTGTGGCCTATCGGGGATCCCTTTCCAAGGCCCTCGGTTTACATGGTCCAGCTCGATCCATAGTGCCCATGCTATTGAATTACGATTAGACCAAGCCTTCTGCTCCGACTCCTGGCACACTTTATTTCCGGCCTCACTTGTTTTACATCTGCCTCGGGTACACTCTGATCACCATCCTATAATGTTAGTAGACCACCTACATACTCGTCCTCCAATTAGGGATAGGCCCTTCCGGTTCCAGGCCTGTTGGCTTGAACACACAGACTTCCCCGACTTTATGCGGCAACATTGGGATTCCTCTCATACTGATATGGCCGCCAAAATTAAAAAATTCATGGAGGATGTATCTCATTGGAACCGGCAAGTCTTTGGAAACATTTTTCATAGAAAACTTCGATGCAAAGCGAGACTGGCAGGCATTCAGAGTGCCCTTGCGTATGCTCCCTCTTCTTTTTTATCTCGCCTGTCTAAAGAGTTATTGGTGGAATACGGTGAGATTCTCAAACAGGAGGAGATTTATTGGTACCAAAAATCGAAATTGAACTGGATTTCTGACGGGGAACGGAATACACATTTTTTTCACATGACTGCGGTTCGTCGAAGAGCAAGGAGTAGAATTGACTATCTAAAAGATGCACATGGGAATTGGGTGGCTGATGCAGATGAACTCAAAAAAATTGTTCGTCAGTTTTATGTCGACTTATATACGGAGGAACCGGTCACCTCCCTTTCACCACATATAGTTCTACCAAGATTTTCTCATGCCGATCGTCGAGTTCTGAATCGCCCTGTGACCGAAGCCGAGATTAGAGCTGCCGTTTTTGAGATGGGAGCATATAAATCCCCGGGACCAGATGGTTTGCCTCCTTTATTTTTTGCAGAGAAATTGGGAGGTGGTAGGTGAGTCGGTTGTGAATTTTGTAGCTCAAGCCTTCCAAAATAAAAGTTTCCCTCCGGGCATGAATCGCGTTTTTGTTTCCCTTATACCGAAAGTTACACCGCCGGAATCGATCAATCAGTTGAGACCCATTGCTCTTGCGAATGTACTTGTTAAAACCGTAACGAAAGTGATAGCTGACCGACTAAAGCTTTTGATCGGCAACATCATTCCGAGTAGCCAGAGTGCCTTCATTCCTGGAAGGCAGACAATGGATAATGTAATTGTAGTTCAGGAGGCACTCCACACGATGCATAAGAAAAAAGGGAAGAAAGGCTTTATGATTGTGAAAGTGGATTTAGAGAAAGCCTATGATAGAGTGAATTGGGACTTTCTCTGTCATATATTGCGGGCCACGGGATTTTCAGAGGACTTGATTACGTTGATTCGATTCTGCTTATCCTCGGTATCTTTGTCTATTCTTTGGAACGGTATGCCTCTCGATGACTTCCAACCTAAACGGGGTATCAGGCAAGGGGATCCCCTTGCCCCTTATACGAAATATTCTTATCCAATCCGCCCTCACAACTATTACCTACTATTTTATGCAGACGACTCGGCTACCTAGCACGATTGTGGATGAGGTAGAGAAGGTGGCCCGAAATTTCTTCTGGACTGGGGGTGAGAAAGAGCATAGTATGCATTATGTTGCTTGGTCGGATATCTGTAAACCAAAATCGTGTGGCGGTCTGGGGATTCGATGACTTCGGAACATGAATGTAGCCCTTCTTGCGAAATTGGCATGGCAGTTGATAGTGGGAATGGATTGTCTCAGGGTGAAGGTGTTGCAAGCCAAATATGGAAGTCCCCTATCAAAGCCCAAACCGACCTGTTCGTTTTTGTGGCGAAGTATTTGTATGGCGACGGATTGCTTCCGGGACGTTCTTCAAAGTAATGATGACGGAAGAATGGAATGGCTTGCCACAACCTCGGGGAAATTTGATGTGGCTAGCGCCTACCATGTGCAACTTAGTGATGTTTGCTCGAAAGAGGAGGAGAAACAATGGAAGTCAATATGGACTATTAAAGGGCCACAACGGGGCAACTTGCTACTTTGGTTTCTTCGGCAAGAGTCATTGCCGACGGCTAGCTTGTTGACACGTCGGCATGTGTCGATGGATGATAGTTGCCCGACTTGTCAGAATTTTGAGAAGACGTTACTACATGCGCTTAGGGACTGTGGGTGGATCAATACCACGTGGAAATCTTGGTTGTGACTACTCATCAACATCGATTTTTTGGGTTCGAAACTGCGCGTGATTGGGTAGACTTTTGTTTAAAGGAGGATCTCTCGGGAAATGGTGACTTAATCTCATGGAAATTCCTTTTCAGGGAGATCATCTCAAGTACGTGGTACTGGCGGAATCAGAAGAGTCATTGCACGGGATCGCATCGCCCCCCAAACGAAGTTTTCATCAAACAAGCGATTCAAAAGGCGAGGGAACTGCGAATAGCTTGGCCTACTTAGTTCTTCTATATTGAGTAGGTATTAGCTTTTTCCGTCAAAAGTAGAATATTTGTATAGACGTAGTTGTTTGTTTATGCTTACGGCGAACTCATGATGTACATATTTTTTGGTTTTTAATATAAATAAAAGATCCGGTTTCCAAAAAAAAAAAAAAAAGCAGCTATATAAGGTCCAAGAATATACTTACATGTGACTATATATGAGGCTTCATGTTCCAAAAGAAGTTCAAAATAATACTGTACTACAATATACGTTCTTGTATTCAATCCCAACAATATTAACCATCTCTCAAACATTATTAATTGTACACCATTTATAATAGAAATTTTTTCTTGATTAACTTCTTTGATAATGTGCTTACGTATACCTATTATGACCAACTTAATTACTTTGTTTGTGTTTTAATTAATATGGGATATTACTGATGAGAGTTTTGTGTTTTTAAGATACACACAAGTGTTGTTTTACCGAAGTGAATGACTATATACGATGCAAACATTCTTATGTATTCTTTTTCACGTAATATCTTCTGTAGGGATCAGAAGAATATATCACATATATCAATATGTATTAACGGGACAACAACAAAATGATCGGAATAAAACGACACAACATATTTTGACTGTACATTGTTAATGCTAGTAAGAAAAGAGAATATACTCAAAACATTAATTATATTTCTCAGTCAATCAGTCATACAATCAAGAGGATTCTGCTATATATAGTATACAGCAGATATACGGTACACCTCAGCTACTAGGTTGTTACACCAAATCTAGGGTAGATAACAAACAGATAAGGACCACAATATAATTACCAATATATCCTTAGTCACTAGCATTATTTCTAACTGCCCCCCTCAAACTGAAGGTGGTATCAACCACATTGAGCTTGCTTCAGTTGGAGGTGAATCTGGAGCCTGGAAGTGGTTTGGTTAGACAATCAGCCACCTAATCACATGAAGGCACATACAGAACTCTAAGTTTATGTTGGAGCACTTGATCCCTCACATAATGAACATCAATCTCTATGTGTTTGGTCCTAGAGTGAAACACAGGATTATGAGCCAAGTGATTTGCACTAATATTATCACACCATGATGTAGGAAGAGCAGACAGAGGAATGTGTAGCTCCCACAACAGAGATTTTAACCACTGAATTTCTGAAGCCAGATTAGCTAAGGCCCTGTATTCTGATTCCGTGCTTGATCTGGACACCACTTGTTGCTTCTTTGAACTCCAGGATATGAGTGAACTCCCCAGATACACACAATATCCAGCAACAGACCTTCTATCCTTTGTGTCACACCCCCAGCCAGCATCACTAAAACCTGTGATATTCAGATTTGCCACAGGTTGGAAATGTAAGCCATAATATATAGTGCCTTTAACATACCTCAGCATTCTCTTCAGGGCATTCCAGTGTATCAGTCTAGGAGTTTGCATAAACTGGCTTAACTGATTTACAGCAAAAGATAGGTCAGGTCTAGTGTAGGTTAAGTATTGTAGGGCTCCCAAAACACTTCTATACTGAGTAGGATTGTTGAGTAGTTCAGATTTCTCATCATATAGGTCTAGACCAGTAGCCATTGGTGTTGAGACTGCTTTGAGATGTTGCATCTTTAGTCTGTTGAGCAGTTGTGAAGCATAGAGAGAGTCGATGTAAATATAAGCCACGGTGTCCCCGTAAGCTTGTAGACCCAAGAAATGACTTAGCTCACCTAAATCCTTCAAAGCAAACCTTGAATTTAGTTGAGATATAAACTTTGATCAACGATTGTTATTCCCGCAATGAGTATGTCATCCACATACACAAGCACATACGTGAGTGTATTGTTCAATTTGAGGACAAACGGTGAAGTATCGATTTAGTTTGCCGAAATCCCCACCTTAATAGGCTTTTCGAGTTCTTCAAACCAAGCTCTTGGGGCTTGTTTGAGCCCATATAGGGCTTTTCTCAAGTGACAAACATGAGTGGGTTGAGCGGGGTCCACAAAACCTTCTCGGTTGGGGCATATAAACATCTTCATACAATGTTCCATTGAGGAAAGCATTGTTTATGTCCACTTGGTGGATTTTCCAGTTCAGAGTTACAGCAGCAGCCAGTACAACTCGAATTGTGGCAGCCTTAACCACATGACTGAATGTTTCCTCATAGTCAAGTCCTGGGGTTTGAAGAAATCTCTTTGCCACTAGCCTGGATTTATGCTTCAATACAGATCCATCAGGTTTGAGTTTGAGTTTAAAAATCCACTTGTTATCTATCAAGTGTTGGCCTGGCCTGGGTGGTACAAGATCCCAGGTATGGTTCCTGTTTAGTGCTTCAAATTCCTCTTTCATTCCAGCCAACCACTGAGGCTAGGAGATGGCATCTGACACTCTGGTTGGTTCTGTGAGACAATCAGTGGAGTCCTTGACAGCTAGATATGAGTAGGTTTTAGGTTTTCTGATTCCATCCTTACCCCTAGTTTGCATTGGATGGACATTGTGGACTGGTGGTGCTGGTGGTGAAGTGGAAGATTGTATAGGAGTTAATGACTGTGGAGGAGAAGGTGAGTTCTGTGGGGTATCAGATAGAGGAGGAGTGGTATTGTAGTTGGAGGAAAACATAGGAGAGTCTGTTATGGTGGGAGATTGAACCGCTTGGAGAAAGGGATGGTGTATCATGTGAAGGTACGGGTGTAAGAAGGAGTGGTGTTTTGGAACTGGACTGTGCATTGGAAGGTGTGGGAAGAGCATCAGGACTAGGTTGAGATGTGTTGTAGGATGCTCTGCTGCTGTGTTCTGGTAGATGATCAGTATTCAACCCAGGCACCATAGATATAGGAACAATAGGAGTGGTGGAGTCACTAGGGATTGACTGGGACTTAGAAGATACATGGTTGAACAAGGTCTTGTAGGGAAATTCCTTTTCATTAAATATAACATCTCTTGAAATGTAAACCTTACCAGAAGAATCAAGACACAGGTATCCCTTGTGTGAAGGACAAGTACCTAGAAACACACACCTTTTAGTATGGAACCGAAACTTCTGTTTATTGAAAGGTCTCAAATATGGATAGCAGCTACATCCAAAGACCTCAATGAGACTCAGATCAGGTTTGTGGTTAAATAGACATTCATAGGGTGACTTATACTTCAAAACAGGGGTATGCAGCCTATTGATGACATATGAAGCTTACTGGAAACTCTCCCACCAGTATTTTAAAGGCATATCAGCCTGAGCAAGAAAAGTTGACCAACTTCCACAATGTGCCTATGTTTCCTCTCTACTTTACCATTTTGACCATGAGCATAAGGACATGAGTGCCTAAAGACAATACCCTGCTCCTTTAAGTAGTTTTCAAAGCTTCTAAACTCACCCCCCAATCAGATTGGATACATTTTATGGCAGTGTTAAACTGCTTTTCCACCAGAGTTTTAAACTGAATAAACATTTTGAAGGCATCTGATTTGTTTATTAAGGGGTATCTCCACACAAACCTAGTTAGGTCATCCACAAAACTTATGTAATACTGATATCCAGTAGTAGAAGTGACAGGAGCAGGCCCCCACAAGTCTGTGTGCACAACATCAAGAATAGAAGTTGATTCAGTTTGAGACAAAGAATAAGGAACAGAATGCATTTTGCCATACTGGCAGGCCTCACAAAATTCAAAATTTTAATTAATGGAAACATTACATCCTTTTAGAACAGATTTCAAAACACTGAAGGAAGGATGCCCCAACCTTTTATGCCACAAATTGGCAAGACTACTAGACCTAGACTCCATAGGACTAGATTCAGCTAGACAACTTAACTTATTACAATAAGACTTGGAAAGGGACTCATTGGGATGGCCTTTGGAATGAAGGGAGGTTTGAGAAATGGTGCTTGGTGCCTGCAGTTGATACAGTCCTTCTTTAAGAGTTCCTAGCAGCAGAGGGATCCCTGTAGTTTTGTCCTTCACAACACAGAAATCAGAGTGAAATTCCATGAAAACATGATTATCATTAGTAAGTCTAGAAACACTTAACAAATTCTTTGTGATATGAGGAACATGTAAGATACATTTCAGGTTTAGATTAGCAGATTGTGTAGGTATAATAGATTGACCAATGTTTTTAATTGTCAAAGACTCACCATTGCCCACAGTTAGATTGTCAGATCCTTCATACCCTTGACTCAATTGAAGACTGTTCAGATCAGAGGTTATGTGATTAGTGGCTCCACTATCAGCATACCAGCTGGAGTCACTTACACTTTCTGGAGATGCAAAATAAGCTGAAGGATTGCCACTGAAATTCTGTCCACCATTTCCAGTAGGTCTTGCCCCTGAGTTTGATCCACCATAGTTGGAATTGTACCTATAGTAACAATCAATGGCAATGTGGCCAATCCTGTTGCATACTTGACAGGTTGGTTTGGGGGCACCACCATTTCCACCTCATCTATTTCCTTGAAAACCACATCTGTTGTTCCTACCTCTGCCACGACCTCTATAGCCTCTTCCTCTGTTAGCATCTGGTGAAGGAGCCATACATGAAGGTCGAAAGTTGCCCCTTCCAGCAACCAAGTTTGCAGTAGGATTGTTCAAATCTAGACCAGAGGAAGGATTAAAACGGGCAATAAGTCTTTCATGGGTTACCACTTGGGATTGGACTTCTTGCCAGGTAAGGGCACCAATTCTAAATGTGATGTTGACTATGACTGATTCATAGTCCTTTCCTAAACCGCCTAGAGTAGCAAGGATGAGTTCAACTTTCGAGATGGGATAACCAGCAGTAGTAAGACCATCAGAATAGGACATCATCAAGGCTAGGTATTCAGTCATAGATCTAGCTCCTTTTTCAGTTTTGGTTAAGGCCTCCTTATACTCTAACATTCTTGCTTCAAATTTATTGTTAAAGAGCACTTCAAGGGTATGCCAGACTTCATAGGAGGATGAAACTCCTACCAGTTCGACTAGAACAGGTTCAGTCATAGAACTCATGAGCCCTCCCATAAGTAATTGATCTGTGGTGATCCACGTTTCATAAGCAGGATTAGAAACTTCACCAGACAGACTTACCAGAGAGGGAACGATCCTAGGGGGAGGAGTGCAGGTACCTTGAATGAAGCTTCCAAGCCGATGTCCACGAATGATGGGTAGAATGATGAATCTCCACAGCAAATAGTTTGATCTGTCCAGTTTCACTGTGCATGTTTGATTCAGACTTCCACCTAGGAGAGTATTTGGAGATGGTGTAGTGAATGAAGGAGGTAAAGATGGCATGGTGTTTAGAACAGTGGAGGCAGGTGGAAGAGTGGTGTAGAGAGGATAAGTACTAGAACGGAAAGGAGAGGAGAGAGCAGTGTTGAAGCTCATAGCTCCGGCTAGACTTCCGAACGACAGAGACGGGATTTGGAGGTGAATAGCAGGATTAGGAGTAGTTTGTGGTGATGCTGAGATAACCATGGGTGATGAAGAAATTGTGGTTGGAATAGACTGGCACACTGAAGAAGACGGTGGTGGTGTAATGGCAGCATCCGGCGGAGCTGTGGTATTTCCGGCCATGCTTGGCTCTGCTACCAAGTAAGAAAAGAGAATATACTCAAAACATTAATTATATTTCTCAGTCATACAATCAAGAGGATTCTGCTATATATAGTATACAGCAGATATACGGTACACCTCAGCTACGAGGTTGTTACCCCAAATCTAGGGTAGATAACAAACAGATAAGGACCACAGTACAATTACCAATATACCCTTAGACACTAGCATTATTTGTAACTATGCTGAGACCTACAACAATCAATATGTCGTATAATATGCATGATCAGTTGGATAAAAAAATATTTTGTCGCATTATTATGATGGTACAATACAACCATAGTCTTCATATATATATATATATAATCATTACTACAACAGCAGTTATGTTATAAATTTAGTTATTGGTTGATATATAATAAAGAGAGGTACGTAAAGGACTGATTCAAAAGTAGTTAAAGAGGGGGGATGTAATTGTGATCAAATAACCACTATTCTGTTGGGAAGACCATGCATGTGGTAGGGCTAGCTACACTCCTGACTCACATAACTGAACGTGCTAGTAGTAGTTGCTATAATTCATTGACCTGTGAAATTCCTCAGCCTTTTGCGGAGTTTACTTATGGGGAAGAAGCCAACATATATATTAAAAAAAAAAAAAAAACACTAAATTGATTCTTTGTTTCGAGGTTTATTATAGTTAATTCGGGACTCCATGCAATTTGCAGAATCCCATGTTATTAATTAGTTAAACCTCTTGTCAATTGTGTCCTATTCCTTCCTATATATATATACATATAAGACCGAGCAAGTAATAATTAATGTAGGCACCGCAGCATGCATGTTGCTTGCAGGCGCCACTTATATCTAGCTAATTACTACGTACTATTAAGTTGACCAATCTCTTTGTCTTCTCAGCTCATTCCATTTTTCTTCTTCTTCTTCTTTCTTATTCTAAAGAAAGAGATATAGTGGGGGAAAAAGATGAATGTAGTAGTGGTTTTTAGTGTGTGTTTGTACTACTGTCTTATGGCGGCGGCCTCCATTGCAAATGCTTTCACTGCATCTGGATGGACCAGTGCTCATGCTACCTTCTATGGCGGCGGCGACGCCTCCGGCACTATGGGTATTTTATATTTTTCAACTCAAGCTTTTATCTATAATTTTCTCTGTATAACTATAAATTATGGAGATGAGAAATCAAGAATCTGTAAAAATATGTTATGTTAAAATTTCGCAGCATTTGATTAGCCCATTCTGCTAGTGACCACACTATGTACTTAATTTTTCGTCTACTTATGCATACATTATCCCTATCATTTCATGAAATTTTCATTGCATATATTTTGTGTGGTTCTGATCTGTACGTACGTAGCATTTTTGTAACTTTTTTCGTAATGCAAGTATAAATTGGTACCAAAACATATGATTCGAATGTTAACAACACACAACATAGTATTTGATAGATTTTAAACATATATTTATACAAATATTTCTTTTCCCCTGTTTTCCTTCATGATGTAACGCTCCAAATCATAGAACGAATCTAGTAACTACTTAAACGCACCACCCTCGTTTTGGCCCCTTATATGTTAATATTAGTCATCTTTCTCCTACTTTTACATTCCTCCCCTCTTCATTGAGGTCCTTACCGGGATATATACTACAACTACAAGAGGTGGTGCCATCCAACCATGCATTTCTCAAGGTGTGTATATATATAAAACGTAGTTTGTTTGGTTCTGTCCACGTTATTTTTTGAGTCATAATAGATACAATAACTACTTAGACATATATACCGTACGTCTTTCGCTTTGGCCAGCTGAAATGAATGGTTAACTAATTGTTACCGAGCCCATTATGTTAAATGTTTCTTGCTCGTTTTCAACGTGTGATATTACAAATGAACGCGTCAAATTAAAGAGAAGTTAGTTTATTTAATCGGGGCAAAGAAAGAAAAAAATACTAATTAATGCCTCCAAAAAAAAAAAAAACAAACAAACAGGGGGTGCTTGTGGATATGGGAATTTGTACACAACAGGCTATGGAACAAAGACAGCAGCATTAAGCACTGCATTGTTTAACAATGGAGCAGCTTGTGGCCAATGCTATAGGCTCATATGTGATTTCAAAACAGAGCCCAGATGGTGCATTAGAGGTACTTCCATCACCATCACCGCCACCAATTTCTGCCCTCCCAACTGGGCCCAACCCAGCGATAACGGCGGGTGGTGCAACCCGCCTCGCCCTCATTTCGACATGGCTCAACCTGCTTGGCAAAAGATTGGGATCTACAGTGGTGGCATTGTTCCTGTACTGTATCAAAGGTATATATGAAATTGTTTGTTCCTGTATTAATTAGTAATTCATTGTTGACTTAATGAATCGAATGGGTGCTTGCAATGCAGGGTACCATGCAGAAAGAAGGGAGGAGTAAGATTCAGTGTTAGCGGAAGAGACTATTTCCAGCTAGTATTGATAACAAATGTGGGAGGGGCCGGTTCGGTTCAATCGGTTCAAATCAAAGGGTCGAATACAAACTGGATGACGATGGCTAGCAACTGGGGAGCTAACTGGCAGTCAAATGCCTATCTCAATGGCCAAACCCTTTCCTTCCGGGTCACTACAGCCGATGGTTTAACCAAAGATTTCATAAACATCGCCCCTTCTAATTGGGCCTTCGGACAGACCTTCTCCAGTCTTGTACAATTCTAATTAATTAATTAAGACGCACGCACATGATCACCCTTTATCTATCTAAAACAATCCATATTTTTTAAAAGTTGATGATCGTAGCCATTGAAATTGAAAACGTTTTTTTTTTTTTTTTTTTGGTTCTGATATTAATTAATCAATCCAATAATAAGTAATAACAACTAAGAAAAAGGCAAAGCTCTAGAGAAATTAATTAAAGGGGCAGCGGCATGCTTACTAACTATTACTAGTATACACTATACTATACTATACTATAAGCAGCCCGCCGGGGGGAAGTTAATATTTGCATTATCAAAACAACTTTTAATATTTAATTACTAGTGTTTTTCTTTTCTTTTTTTCTTTTTTATATGGGTTTTCTTATTATTAAAAAGACCATTGCCATATATAAGAGATATTTGTATTAGTGTTAGTGTGTTACTATGTTATTGCGTTATGTTACTTTTCTATCATTTGTAGTTGATCTTAATTAGTATATGAGAATGGAGAATCTAGCTATATGCTTAGCTAAACCTTGCAATGAATGATATTAAATAAAAAATAATGCAAATACATACATTGGAAATGTTATCGACACAATAAAACAATGCAAATGTATCATTTTTAATCTCTTATATATAGTATCTTTACCATGAATCTACGTTAGAGAGAAAGTGAAATCTTTCCGGACATTTGTGTCCCTTTTTTTAGAAGAATATATAAACGGAAATATTATTAAGAGACGTCCGCTTCGACCGCGGAAATTACATGGGGAGGGATACAAGCACATCTAACTATGGGTTCCTCTTATGAAAACTCCTTCTTTAGCAAGTGAATGGGTCAGGGCGCGCATTCCCCTAGCTCCCTTCTTGCAAAGAAGAAAAAAATATGAGGAAAAACAAGGGATGAGCTTTAAAACATCATCAATAATACTTCCGAGGGAGAGACAAGTTTATTATACACCACTTGAGAATCTCCCTCGACAATTAAGTTGAAATATCCCCATTCGATCGCTCGACGGAGAGCAGCATAAAGATCACGTGCTTCTGCAAAAGTAGCATCGTCTCCTACTCCCAAATTGGCCGAGGAGGAGGCAAGAGTAATGCCTTCCCTATTACGAATAAGTCCGCCGGTAGATATAATATCTTTTTTGCATTCTGAGTCATAATTTAATTTTTAGCACTCCTTGCTGTGGCTTTATCCGTTTGAAACTCAAAGGTGGCTTAACAGACATTGATGGGATGATTCCATCGAGATTTTTATAACTTGAAATATCCGGCTCGATTTGGTTAATGATTCTTTCAATATAGACAGCTTGTTTCGAACACCCATGAGCAACGTGCCATCCATATATACCTTGGAGCGTAGATAAAGCGAAGGACACACTCCTCATTGCTAGAGCTAATTAAAGACAACGTCAAAGAGATCGGCAATGAAGTCTAAATTTTTACATACCGCTTGCTCTATTAGGCACTCAAAACGACTTTTGTCCCACATACCATGAAAAAACAGAGGAAGGAAGCCGGAAAAGCACAGGGAAAATCAAAGAGAAACATGAAAGGGTAAAGTTCTTCTTCTATATTTATTCGAGTAGCCTGATGATTTAATTTATACAACTTGTTCTAAGAGTCTGATCCATGGCAGACTTTATTTGAATTGATCCTTAAGGGATAAACCTAGATAAACCTAGTTCTTGAATGAATAATCTGAAATAATTCATAATTCGAAAAATACAAAAATATATATGAGATAGATCACCCCTTTATTCAAAAGATTATGACTCTAGATAGACTTATCACTTCACACAGCCTGCTGTATTTGAATTTTGACCTTATCTCTCCATTTCCATCCTTATCTCTACATTGAGTCGACTGTTCAATGTCGAATCTTTATTGTCCGAACTTGAGTCTTGCGTTGTGTTTGTTGTGACTGCTTGACTCTTAATACCCTCCCTCAAACTGTGCCTGGGGCGAAGGCATAGTTTGTTGATGAATTGATGAAGGAGGAACCTGGTGGCTGGTTTTGTGAACAGATCGGCCACTTGGTTGTGAGCAGGAATGTGTTTGGTGACAAGTTTCCCTTGAGCCACTTTCTCTCGCACAAAGTGATAATCTAGCTCAATATGTTTAGTCCGAGCATGAAAAACTGGATTAATGGTGAGGTACAATGCACTTAGGTTGTCACAGTACACAGTTGGTGGTATAGAATGACCAAGTTGTAAGTCCTGAGTGAGGAACTGTAGCCAAGTTAATTCTGCTGCTGTATTTGCTAAAGCCCGATACTCTGCGTCAGTGCTTGATCTGGAGATTGTGGGCTGCTTCTTGGCACACCAGGAGATGAGATTTTGGCCGAGGAATGTGCAAAAACCGGTTGTAGACCTCCTAGTGGTGGGGCAACCTGCCCAATCTGCATCTGAGTATGCTGTGAGGGCCAATGTACTATCTGCTGTGAACTCCAGGCCTAGATCCAATGTGCCTTTAACATATCGGAGAATTCTGTGAGCCAGCTTTAGATGAACATGAGTAGGAGCCTGTAGGAATTGAGATGCATAGTTTACACTGTAGGCAATGTCATGTCTTGTGAAGGTGAGATATTGGAGTGCTCCAATGAGTTGCCTGTAGTAAGTGGGGTCTTCCAGGACAGTGGACCCTGCATGAGCTTGAGGCTTGAGTTCCAAAGGTGTAGCCATAGACTTGCAATCCACCATTTTTGCCCTTTCCAGAATGGTGAGGGCATAGTGTGTCTGGGATAGATGCATTGTAGGACCTGCACAAGATATTTCCACTCCAAGAAAATGATGTAAAGTGCCCAAATCTTTCATAGCAAACTCGGTGTGGAGAAGTGTGATAAATGAAAAAAGTAGCTGAGTGTTGGATCCTGTTAGTAACATATCATCTACATATAGCAATAGAAATAGAGATCCAGAATGTGAGTGAAGCACAAAAAGTGAGGGATCCGCAAGGCTACAATAAAAACCATAATTAATAAGGAATGAACTGAACCTGTCAAACCAGGCCCTTGGAGCCTGCTTGAGGCCATAAAGGGCCTTCCTTAACTTGCATACATGTGTAGGGAACTGAGCATCTGCCATGCCAGGTGGTTGGGACATATAGATTTCTTCATGGACAAGGCCATGCAAGAAGGCATTCTTGACATCTAACTGTCTAATAACCCACCCTTGACTTAGTGCTGCTGCTAGGACAAGTCTGATGGTACCAGGTTTAATGACTGGGGAGAAGGTTTCAGTGTAGTCTACCCCATCTACCTGGTTATACCCCTTTGCCACAAGTCTAGCCTTAAGTCTGTTAAGGGTTCCATCAGGATGTAGTTTGGCTTTGAAAACCCATTTAGAGCCAATGATGTGCATTCTAGGGGTTCTAGGGACTAAGTCCCGGAGTTTGGTTTTGGTGAATGGCACGTAACTCCTCCAAAGATTGCGGTCTTCCAACCAGGATGTTTAAGGGCCTCAGTGACTGTTCTTGGCTCCCTAGGGACAGTAGGGAAAGTAGAGACTGTTAAAGCATATTTTGGATTAGGCTTGAGGATTCCATGTTGGGCCCTGGTAGTCATGGGGTGAGTGCCTAAAAGGATTGGATCAGAAACAGGAGAGGCAGGGGCTGGGGATGTAGGAGGGAGAGGACTGGAGCTGGGGGAGGTACTGTGAGATGGTGTTGAGTTGGGAGTGAGTTGATTGGGGAAAGTAGAGTCCAAGTCAGAATCAGGGGTTGGTTCATGGTGTAGGTCCTGGTTATATGTGGAAGTAGGTGTAGAGGGTTCAGATGATAGTGTTGGAGTGGGGGAAGTGTCTGATGCGGCATGGTCAGGATGGGTGGTAGAAGTATCTGTCTCACTTTGTTGTGGAAGGATGGGAATGTCTAGGGGAGCAGTGGAGGTTTGGGTGTCTGGCTGGGGTATGTGTGGATGAGATGTTGGTGTGTGACCAGATGTAGGTTGAATCCAGTCTTCAAAAGTACTGAGGGGGTTGGAGTGGACAGGTCTGGGAGTAGGTGTGTCCTGAGTTTTGTAAGGGAATAGGGTTTCATCAAACACTACATGTCTGGAAATGATTATCTTCCTGGTTGTAGGATGGTAACACTTATATCCCTTATGTTGCATGCTGTATCCTATGAAAACACATGGCACTGTTTTGGGATCAAATTTGTTCTGTCTAGTGTCCCAAGTGTAGGGATAGCATCTAGTTCCAAACACCCTAAGAGATGAATACACAGGGTCTTTGTGATAGAGTTTGTGGTATGGTGATTCAGAGTTTAAAGCAGCACAGGGTGTCCTGTTCATAATATACACAAATTTGTAGCAAATGCTTCATTCCACAAAAATAGAGGTAGGTTACTTGTGGAATAGCATAGTCATCCCTAGTTCTCTTATGGTCCGATGCCTTCTTTCTACAACCCCTGTTTGTCTTGTGGTGTGTGAGGACAAGATAAGTGATGCAAAATGCCATTCCCGAAAGTGTTTGCTCATTTTGTTGTTAACAAACTCCCTCCACGGTCACGAGTGGAACACTTTAATGTGTTTTTCAAATTGTCTATGTACATAACTTTCAAAATTGATATATGCTTGAAAGAAATCAGATTTGTGTACCAACGGAACAAACCAAGTAAACTTGGAAAAATCATCCACAAAACTTGCATAATAATTAAAACAACCAAGAGATCTAATGGGAGCTGGTCCCCAAAGATCACAGTGTATTATTTCAAAAGGAACAGTGCTAATGTTCTCAGAATCAAGAAAAGGCAATCTACTAAGTTTCCCTAATTGACAGCTCTCACAGATGTGATCTGTCTTTATTTGTCCAATAACATCTATTAAACCTTTTGCTTTCGAGCCTGAACAGTCCCCATCTGAGTCACTACAAAAAAACAACAGCGAGTTTTGCGACGGAAGATTACCGTCGCAAACAAGGGTTATTCCGTCGCAAACCCTAGTTTGCGACGGATTTGCCACAATTTTCTTTGTCGCATTTTTTAGTCGCAAAACCCCGGTTTTGCGACGGGTTTTCCGTCGCAAATTGTTTGCGACGGCTTTTTGCGACGGATAATAACGTATTTTATTTTTTTTTTAATTATAATTTCCGTCGCAAAGAAATGTATAGTCCGTCGCAAATAACAAATAGCGACGGAAATATTCCGTCGCAAACATGTAAAATTGCGTCGCAAAAATGTATCATCCGTCGCAAAAAAATGTATAATCCGTCGCAACTTATTTTTATTAAATAATTTATTTATTTTTAGATCTTTTCATATCCGTCGCAAAATGAGCCTTTTCCGTCGCAAATACCATATTGCGACGGATATATTCCGTCGCAAAAAATAAAATTAAACGAGAAAATTATGGTACATTTTTGCGGCGGCCGGCCAAACCACCGGCGCAAAACGGCCTTAATTTTCCCCGGTAGCATTACAATTGCTACCGGCTATCAACAACAACAATATAAACGGGAATACGATATCAAAGGGGATATGTCAAAAAATACGTCAAAGGGGAAATGTCAAAAAATACGTCAAAGGGGATACGATAAGCCAAAATAAATAAAAATGTATCAAAACAATGTCACCCGGTCGGACCCGGTGTACTACCTAAACCCACGTCACCTCCTCCGGGTCCGTGATCGGAATGGTCATCTCTGTCTTTGCCTCGTACCCGGGTTGCATCCCTCCGGAGGATCTTTGCCTAACCGTTGGGTAATCCACGCCTCCATCGCGCTAGTCTGTCATCCCGACGCTTTCTGTCTCTCTCTAGCTCCTCCAACCTCGCACAGGTTTACGCATGAGTACGTCTGTCTCTCGCCATCTCCCAGGTGAGACGGGTGATTATGCCCGGAGAGTATGTCTCGGCGGATGAGGCGGATGAGTGTCGAGCGACGACGAGCTGTCGTAGTACATGGAGCGGTGACCCCATGCCAAAAACTCTCCCTTCTTGTCGTAACCACCGGCGGCTTCGTAATAAAGACGCGACTCGTCGACGGGGTGTCGAGCTGCGTCTCTGGGCTTTCGCCTTCTTCGAGGTGAAGACGTCCCGCAAAGTATGATATAAATTTGTTAGTAACAATAATTACATGATATATATATAATGTATATATAATATTTAGAATACATAACGTACCATTATTTTCTCAAACTTCCTCGAGACGAAGTTGCCCGACTTCTTCTTCTTCGAACTACTCACCGGATCACCGGCGATAGGGGCGCTCCTCTGTTGTCCTCCATGGCCCGAGCGAAATCGATAACGCCGCGTACGCCCATAGCATGTGTCCCGGGGATCTTCCCTTCCTCACCGGATCCGAAGCTCGGTTTAGCTTCTTTTTCGCGGATGTTTCTGGAACGCCTATTCCGACATAAGATAAACAAGTTAGTACATACATATATATATATATATATAAAACAAGTATTGTTAATTAAATATTGAATAATTGCTTACGGGACTCCCAATCCACTCCTCGGGCGACGGAGAATATCCGGGGTCATCCAAAGCCGAGCACGGGGGTTTGTTTGAGCCCGATACATATAATCGGGGACCACTTTTGATAGCATACCGCTCAAAAGCTTCCCTAACCGGGCGCTCGTGGCGTAGCCGGAAGCTGAAATGACCCTGCAACATAGTTATATATATATATGTTATATGTATAGTTATAATTATAGTTATATTTATATATAGTTATATTTATATGAACGACGTACCCTAAATGCGTTCCACCACCTATCCTGCTGCTCCTGGCTGGCATTATGCCACGTGGTGGCAAAAGTGTTGAAGCCGCTGATTATGGCGTTCTTGGCCATTTTCTTGACATAGTTGTCGGTAAACCTGTCATATTGAAAACAATAAGTTGTTAATATATTTGGTTAATCAAAATATAAATAAAAATACAAACAAATTAAAGCAAGATATGTATTAACTTACCATTTCCCCTCGGGATCCAAAACTGGCAATCCAAGGTCACCATTGACAATGACACCAAAATCCTCCTCGCTCATCTGGTGTATCTCATCATCCAAACCTGCTGTCTGTGAGGAGGAAGACGCTCCGGGGGAGGGGGAACTACCCCTACCGCGTCTACCTCTACCTCTACCTCTACCTCTACGACATCTATTTGACACAGAAAATGACGTTTATACTAATCTAAATGCAATTATAATAAAAAGGCGTTTATACTAATTAATAATATGTGCAAGGAAAGCAAGATTTTACGTAGATCTCGTAACTACGGGGTTTGCAATAGATCCCCTAACTATTGAGATTTGCGGTAGCACCTCTAACTACACGACCTCAAGCAATTTCTTTGTTTGCTAAGCCGAGTAACTACAACACCTTCTTCGGAAGCGTAAAAAAGTGCAGCAAAGTAAGTGGACCTGCCAAAAAAAAAGTTAGGTAAGTATAGCCGCACACCAAATTGCGTTTTCTTTATATGGTTGGAAAGCTCAGAATGCAAGCTACAAAACGCATATTTCAGATCTCATTTTCATCCATCACACATCACACACCATGTCAAACAAAAACGCATCAGATATTGAAAATCTGTTTTACAGCTTTCTGATGTGGTTTTGTGTCAGTTTTTGAGTACCCTATACTACTTGGAATGAGCTGAATTTTTGATGTGTTATATATTGCATATAGGGGTACATTTTTCATTGAGAAACCATTCTGGTTTGAGGCCTTTATAATAGTTAAAAGTTGGTCACAAACTGCTTAGTCAAAACTGTCCGGCTGGGAGCTAATTAGGCTGTGTGGTGTTTTTGAATGTCGGGTTGAAGCCCAAACGAGCTGAAAATTTAAGGGATTATAATTCAGAATATTATGAGCATTTTATCTTCTTAGACCAACTGATTTTGAGTTCGTTCTGATAGTAAGAAAGTGAGATAAACATAGGTCAAAAGTTCATTAAAAAAATGAACTTTCATCCAAAATCTAACACAAAACAATCAAAACCCCAAACCACCCATCACCAAGCACCAACCGAGCAAACATCACATAGCATCACCACAACCAACATTCAATAAGATCCTTAGTTTTTTTTTTCTCTTAAATCAGTTTCTTTTATATGCAAACATAACATAGCATCACATATATATCTATAAATCTATACTACATATGATACACTATATAAAAAAATATAAAAAACGAAATAAAAAATATACATATACCATATATATATACATATACATATACATATACATATACATATACATATACATACATACATAAAAATATACATATAATACATACATAAAAATATACATATACATACATACATAAAATATACATATACATACATACATAAAAATATACATACATATACATATACAATATATATATACATATACATACATATATATATATATAAAAAACGAAATAAAAAAAAATATACATACATATACAATATATATATATACATATACATACATACATATATATATATATATATATAAAAACGAAAAAAAAAAAAATATACACATACATATGCGGCGGGGGAGGGGGGGGGGGGGGGGGGGGGGGGGGGGTCTAGGGGAGAGGGGGGAGGGAGGGAGGGGGAAGAGCATACCTGTGGGTGGGCTGCGGCGGTGGTGGGAGGAGGTGGCGTTGCCGGAAGAGCTTCGAGCGGGGAGGTGGGGGTGGGGGGCGGCGGGAGAGAAGAGGGAGATAAAGAAGTGAAATGAGGAAGAAAAAGGGGAAATGCGGCCCGATATCCGCCATTTTGCGACGGAAACTAATGTCCGTCGCAAAAAAAAACCTAATTCCGTCGCAAACATGTGCATACGAGAATAATGAAATAATTTATAAAAATTTATTAAATATTCCGTCGCAAACAATAAAAATTCCGTCGCAAAACTCCGTTTTGCGACGGCTATTAAAGTCCGTCGCAAAGTTTATCTAAATTTAGAATAATAAAATAATTTAATAAAACTTTTATTCGATGGTCCGTCGCAAAATGATAAAAATTCCGTCGCAAAATTGCCCGCCAAGTGAAAAAATCGGTCCCGCCAAGTGTCCCGTCGCAAACATTAAAATATCCGTCGCAAACGTAAATTTGCGACGGGAAATAAGTTCCGTCGCAAAAATGCCGTCGCAAAACTGCTGTTTTTTTGTAGTGAGTGTGACCTAGCCTTTGGTGCCATAATTCACTTGAGCCTGACCTGAATCTTGTTGAGTAGTGTAATTCAGGTGTGTTTTGGAGGACATACAGGTCACCCTTTCTTGTCCCTGTTGTCAGTGTCTGACTGTGGCTTGTTCCTTAACAAAAACATTTTCATTAGTGAATTCACATATCACAGGTTGATCTGTTGTAAGCTGACTAACTGATAGCAAACTTTTTGTAAGTTGTGGAACAAGTAATACATTGTTTAGTGGAAGAGTTGTGTGTTTGTGTTTAAGTTGAGATCGTCTATTGCGGTAATGGGCGGTGTGGTGCCATTTCCTATTAGAGCGAATCGTGCCAAATGCTCTATGCAAATTGTGCGGCATACAGTTTACCCGTCATATGGTGAGAAGCTCCCGTGTCTACTTGTCCACTCGTGTACCGCAATGGATGTGTCTAAGGTGAGAGCAGCCAGTGCTTGGGGTAGATCATTGCCCTGTTGATCTTTCTTTGGTACCCACCAGCAGATTTTTGCTATGTGGCCCATGACTCCACAGTATTGACACTTCTCATTTCTGTACTGATCCCTTTCTTCAATGGTCATCCTCCTTTCTCCTGGTGGAGGAGGCCTCCTTTGTGTGTTGGTACTTGAGTAGTTACACTCTCCAGGAGTGATTACACGTATATCTTGCTATGCTGGGAACCCTCTCGCGGATGATTCAAACTGTTGGATTGTCTTTGCCGGGTGGCCCGTAGTTGGACTGAGATTTAGATTGATTCTGACCATAGAAAGCCATCTGCTGAGACGATTGTTGATAGAGTGGGGGTGAGAATGAGGAGAACCAGCTTCTTCTTTGATCCAGATTCTGTAAATGGGACACCAATTCTGTATAGGTAGGTGCGGGGGCTTTAACATGGTTGTAGTGAAAGTTTCATAATTTGGTCCAAGGCTGGTAAGTAGTGCATAAACTTTCTCTGAGTCACTTATTGGTTTGCCTATGGCTGCAAGACAGTCACATATCCCTTTGAAGCTCCTTATATGTTCTGCAATAGTTTTGTTCTCATCCTTCTTTAGATAAGTTAGCTGCTGCTTGAGGGTAAATTCTCGTTCCTGTGAATCTTGTGCATATGCATCTTTGAGTGCTGTCCATACAGCCAGTGATGTGTCTAGCCCTATCACTATGCCTAGTGATTCCTCAGAGAGTGATCCAATGAGCCATCCTCTGAGTAGCCTGTCAGATTTCTTCCACTTCTGGTACTCTGGATTTTATGCAGTTGTTTCTGAGTTTTCTGGTCCTGTGGTCTTGATCAATTTTTCTGGTGCTGGATCTTCATTTGTGAGATGTCCTACAAGGTCTTGGCTTTCTGCAAGGGCCAAGGCTTGTTCTCTCCATAGTGGATAGTTGCTTTGTGTCAATTTTAGTGTGATGAAGTTGCTGACATTCAGTGAGAGGGTTGTCATTGTGATTGTGATCTGTGGATTGCTTGATTTATCTGTGGTTTGTTTGTTTGCAGAATTGTACTGTATTTGATGAGTTTATTTTTCTGTGTTTCTGTGTTTTTGAGTGTTATGTGTTCTGTTTGGCTGTTTTGATGGATTTGATTTTGACTTGTTTGTGAATTTTTATCTGTTTGTGTGTGGTTTAGGCAGAATTGATCTCTGATACCATGAAAAAACAGAGGAAGGAAGCCGGAAAAGCACAGGGAAAATCAAAGAGAAACATGAAAGGGTAAAGTTCTTCTTCTATATTTATTCGAGTAGCCTGATGATTTAATTTATACAACTTGTTCTAAGAGTCTGATCCATGGCAGACTTTATTTGAATTGATCCTTAAGGGATAAACCTAGATAAACCTAGTTCTTGAATGAATAATCTGAAATAATTCATAATTCGAAAAATACAAAAATATATATGAGATAGATCACCCCTTTATTCAAAAGATTATGACTCTAGATAGACTTATCACTTCACACAGCCTGCTGTATTTGAATTTTGACCTTATCTCTCCATTTCCATCCTTATCTCTCCATTGAGTCGACCTGTTCAATGTCTGAATCTTTATTGTCTGAACTTGAGTCTTGCGTTGTGTTTGTTGTGACTGCTTGACTCTTAATATACCATTCAAATAGCTGACCCCACACATCTTAAGGCCAAGATATATATGCATTCTAAATTACATTTGTGTATTTTATTTATTTATGTATAATTTCTGTAGTATAAATAAAATAATACATATATATTAGGTATGTTTGAATTGAAGCATCGACGACCAATGTGAATTGTGGCACAAGCAAAGTGACGTCTTTCCTAACCCCAGCCTGTATGTATACGATCAGGATTAGTTTGAAATAGTAATTAACACTACTATCTGTATATGTTCGCCTATATATTATATATACTAGTGTAGCAAGGTGTGTCGTGCAAGGCACGACATGCCCCGTACAGTTGGATACCGAGTTAGATGGCGTGTTTGATTATATTCTTAACAAAAGTGTAGATGTCTGGTATGTAAATATAATGTTTTGCTATTTCTGAAAGACACTAAGGAGGTACATGGACAATGGTTTTGTATGTCTAGCAGATACTAAAGAAATAGATGAAGAATGGAATAAAACATATGAATAAATTTAAGTAGTAGTAGTACAATAGTAATCGTAAATACATAATAAAACCATATCATAAATACATAATAAAACCATGAGTGCCAAGCATTGGTTACAATAGAAGCAAAATATTACAAATAAAACGATAAAGTTTCCCGGAAAAGCGTAGAGAGAAATATAACTATTTTACAATGAACAAAAAAAGCATGGTTACATATTAACTAAAACCATTAATCGTCAATACAATACCGACTAATGGCTATAATATGTAATTGCTTTGATTATTTAGAACTTCGGGAACTTAATATATACCATAAGGGATGCTTGGCATGGTACAAAAGTTGAACACAAATGTTTTTCTTTTTTGCTTACTTGGGAGGAGTCACATTCTTCAAATTTTTCACTGGTGTTTCTAAACCAAAAACAGGTTCAACGGTTTCATGAGTAGGAGAAGGTACTTTCTCACCAAGTGTATCTTCGGTTTCAATAGAGTGGTCATCAAATACAATGCGTCTTTTCACGGTAGTTGATGAGAATGTTCTTTGTTCCATACCAACGGTTGTTGCTATTTCATCGATCACTCTTTTCGTGGATGGACTGAATAATTGTTTCTCCTTTTCACCAGTGGCCGGTGCAGATTCTTGAAGGTTTGGTGCAGCTGTAGTATCAGCAAGAATGGAAGGTTCATCTGCTTGTCCAGAAGCTGCTTCATCTTCAGCATAAAGCGCTACAACTGGGAATGTTCTTTCAAACCTACTTTCAAAGGATCTATCATAATCCTTTAGGAAGCACATCACTCGCTTTTTGTCTATTTTTCTTGCAATGTCATCATTCAGTGGAGCATTCTATGGAAAATAGTAACAGTTATAGTTAGATGTAGGCAGAGGTGACAACATATGTCTCAAACTGTTATGAATGTTAAAGGTAGCATAGATTTTTGATATTAAAAAATGCAGGATAAAAAGAAGAAAAGCGAAGGAATGATTTTCATTCAGGTTTCAATTGATGTTCATGCAGCTGATCATTTTAATTGTATTTTTTAGAGCTGAATGTGTAGCAACAAAGTATGTTATTTAATAGAGTATAAAAATACCTTTTCAGCCGCTTGAAATAGCTCGAGAGCGGTGTAGCCTATGAATTTTTCTGCAGTTGTCGAGAACAGTGTGGCGGATAGTGTCCCGGAAACATCATTTAGGAAAACATGAACATGGCATCTGTATAAGGAAAACGAATCAAAGCTCATCTTAGCATACTTTATAAGAAAATAATTAATTCTAAAAAATAATTTAGTTCATGAACCGAACCAAATTGTATCGAGTACTTTACGAATTGAATTCGATCTTGTCTTTTAATGATTTGATTGAGTTCGAGTCGAATTTCAAATGCAAGTAAATTTAATCGAGTCAAACTTAAGGTCTAGAGAGTATTAATTCGGTCAACTTAGTTACACCCCTAGTCATGGTTATGATGAGAAATTATACAGAATATATGAACATAAACACTGGAACATGATTCTTACTCCTATAAAAGAAACAAAAAACATGAATCTTAATCAAAGAGAAAAAGGAAAAGAAAAAAGAACATAAGCAGAAGCACTTTGGTTTAATTAAGTAAATCTAACACAAATGCTAAATTTCACAGCTGCATATGTATTTGTCATCCTTGCAAAGTAATAACTTGATTAACAGAGGTTCACTGACAGGGGTTTATAAAAGTAATTAAAATCCTAAATCTCAACTGAAGAAGGCATTAATTAAACTTCCAGCCGCTATACTTGAAAATCCCGAATCAAGAAAAAATCGTCGATATGAACTCTAACTCACGTTATTGTTCGAGTCAAATTAGCTGGCTTTTACAAAATAGTAAGTTAATTGTTAACCTACCTTGGTTCAACATTCATTTCTTGCTTGCAAAACGTACATGTGAGATCCGATCCAACAGGGAGATTGACTGTTTTTTTGCACTTATCACAGATAGTGTGCCAAAGCTTACTTTGTGCTGGCATCATATGAATAGTTGCTGAGACCCATGCACGCCTTAAGCCGCATGATTAACATAAGTTCAAGCTATCAAAAATAAGTAAAATAAAGAAAAGGTCAAAAGTGCTAAAATGCAAGAATATATGTGTTACACACTTTGTTTGCATTGATGTTGATGCGGGTTTCACTTGAACAATGTCACCGAGATGGAGGTGGAAGGAGGATGTCGGTTGACTTATAAGCTTCTCCTTGAATCAACCGACCAATTTCTTCAACGTGATCATTGTACCTAAATGTAATATAGCACAGTAATAAGAATCAAAAAGTTGTGTGGCAGAAGTGTTGCTAACATGAATAAGTTAATGTAAGCAATTAAACCTACCAAGTAAGCATGGGTTCAGTCTCACGCAGAGGCGGGTTAATCATGAAGTGAGGATTAAAACCTGTTGTCAAAGATAAGCCTATATACAACACCCACAAATAACAAGGAAAAACATGTTAGACGAATATTAATGTGTGTAAATATTTTTTATACGTAGAAATGGGAAGATACCATTGTAAGTTGTCACTTTTAGGTCCAATGCAGCAATGAAAGTTGGCTGTGGTAGTTTTTCAGAAACTTTGGATTCATTTTCATTCAATAGATCTGCCCACATACGAAAGATTATAGGGCGTTTCCTGTGGGGAAAAAAAAAGTTCTGATGATGTTGTCTATTGTGCAAATCTGGAAAAATAGTAAGCAAATATGAAAAAGAAACCTTACTCTTGATCAATGATAACATAGTCCCTTACAAACGGTTTTGTGGCATGGGGAACAGGAATAGAGTGCACAATCAACCATTTCACAACTGTCGGAGAGAAACATATTCAAGTAGTTAAATTTATGGGAACAGGTTACCCGCCAAGCAAAAAGAAGCAACCTTATGTGATGTCCTAAATAACATATGATGTTTGGTATTTTGAATGAATCCATATGATATTCCATTTTCGTTCTCATTCAATATATTTGTCCTAAATAAAATGAATGAATCCAGGACAATAAAATGAATCCAGAACATCATTTGTTTTATGTAATGGGGAAAAAAGGAGAAGAAAAAAGTTTAAAATTCAAGCATTTAAACACATAATATACACTATAGTTAGCTAAAGCATACCAATTGACACATCGCGATCTGCAACCTTGAACATTTCTGAGAATTTCATGAAGTCAAACGAGTATGGGCACACATGTGGGATAGAGTCTTCAATCAGCTGCACATGCGTTCTTGGGTAGAATGTCCATGTGTAATTGTATTCACCAACCTTATACCTTGGATCAAGGCAACATTCACGAAGCACTTGTCACGTAATACCGCTTAAAAGGTTCGAAAATTCGTCAAAATGGTCTATGGCGGTGAAAGTGATGGCCGAAATTGCGAGTGCCACTGTTTCAAACGAAGAATAAACAATATTTCTTGTAAATGAATAGAAGAATAGTTACGAAACGTCATCATACATTATAGGTAGGAAAGCGGAAAAGGAAAATCACTTACTTTCATGTCCGTGAGAAGGAACTTTTGTACGGTCGATTAGTGTTTGCGCGAGATGCTTTAGTCGGATACTTAACTAAAACTTGCACAATAACGGTCCATGGGCTGTATTGTCTCTAACTTGTAGCGCATCTCGAAGGTTGTGTTGATACTTTTACGTAAAGAAATTAAAGGTAAATATATTCTTGTTTAATTTTTTGAGGATACGAAATAAAAACGAATGTAATAAATTTGATAGGCTCTGTAAGAGTGTACAACAAGATAAAATTTAAATAGTTATTGTCTATTCAAGATTTCTTTGTAGACGACATTTTTTGTAAAATTGTCTTTTTGTATATGGAAAACGTAGGTGCTATGAGCACTTTGATAGCCTTAGATGTTTTTGCACGAGATAACGCAACATATAATTGTCCATGAGAAAAAACGGGCTCTTTCAAGTAGATACCTACAAAATCTAAAGTTTGCCCTTGCGCTTTATTTATTGTCATTGCAAAGCATAGTCTAACGGGAAATTGAACCCTTTTGAATGGAATAGGATAGAATTCATCATTTGTTGGTTTCAGAGGTATCCTATGTATAAAAACTGATTTTCCTATGTGATCTCCCACTGCGATTTCATCGTGTATTATATTCTTGTCTAAATGCTTACATATTAATCGTGTACCATTGCATAAACCTTCAGACGGGTCTAAATTTCTGAGTAAAATTATTGGTGCGCCAACTTTTAGTGTTAATTTGTAAGGAGGCAAACCAGAAGGAGACAAACTATTTAAAAGATCTTCATATTGACCTTGGTCACTTGGATTATCTGTTTGGTCAAAACTAACATATTCAACTAGCTCCATGGTGGCGCCTCGAATTATTGATTCATTTATTTCATCTACAAAGGAGTTTTTGTTGTGAGAATAGCTTTATTAACATTTACTGAATTATCGGAAAGCATTGTTTCTGAAATCGGAAATACTATATCTATAAGAGTATCTATATCAGCAACATCATTCTTATTTGGAATTAGTATAGATGAAGGAAGCTCAATAGAGGCAACATCACGATCCTGGTCCAACCCTTCACCAACTCTTAAAAGGAAGGAAGTAAACGCAGGATCCAAACGAGCCCGCATATTTTGAACCAAAGTGATTTTCGTCAACATGGACCATAGGTATGAATTTATTAAACATGCATTCATTGTATCACGCTTTGTGCCCTTAGAAATTACAGGTAACGTTTGTCTAAAATCTCCTCCTAAGACAATTACTTTCCCACCAAAAACCTGATTACTGTCCATTAAGTCTTGTAATAAAGCATCTAATATTTCAACAGCTTGTTTCTTACACATTGGAGCTTCATCCAAGATAATTAGTCTAGCATCTTTTATCATAGCTGCTAACGATGTTTGTTTACTTATTCGACAAACTAAACCATCTGTTATGTCAACCGGTATTTTGAATCGTGAATGTCTTTGTTCGACCTCCCCGGCAACAAAGATGCTTGCTATTCCGTAAGTAGCATTGCTAATGCTATGTGCCCTTTTGATCTAACTTCAGCCAACAAAGCTCTATATAAGAAAGTCTTTCCAGTGCCCCCTGGTCCATCTTTAAAGAAACATTCTGGCTTGTGTTCATATATTGCTTTTATTATAGTTTTGAAAGCCCTTGCTTGTTCAACATTTAATAATGTTTTGGAGTTTAAATCTGCTTCTGAAACAATTATATTTTGCTCAGCTTTTAATTCTTTTGTTAAATCTTCAAACTGCCTAGAATTCATTCCTTCGGGTATTAACCCGAATGAAGTTAAGTCTTTTCCCATGGAATGTAGGAACGAGTTTATTTGTTGTAGAACAAGTCGCCTTACTTCGTTCTTAGAAATATGGGGTCATCTAGCTATATCTTCGAAAGATTAGGCTCGAATTCCTCCCACAAGTTAACGGAGTTCGATAGGACGGTGTACACTAAAATTGTAGCAAATAATCTTCGTAGTTCATAAGGCATTTGGTATAGGGATGCTTCTCGTAAATAAACTTGCGACTATCGTTTTGTTCTAAAAGGCCTCGTGCTAATGCAGCATCATGAAAGGTCAGGTACAGTTGATTATTGTATAGCTTTAAATCATTAAAAGATGTAGGTGCTCGTACATTAGTAAGCAACAACTTTAAATAATACCGCTCTCCTCAATCGGATTGATTTGTTACGATCCTTCCAACAGAATCACCTCTAGTCCTTATTTTCCATGCTCTTTTATCTTGTTCCCAAACATAAAAATCAGGAAATTGAGAATACGTGCATTGTTTCTTTTTTGCTTTATCATTTGTTCTGTTCATGAAGAAATATTCCGTTAACATAGTTTTTCTGTTAAATGGGTTGTTTACTATGTTTTCTAGTCTATTTTTTGGATTAAAACTAATCGGTTGATAATTTTCCAGATGCACCTGCAGTTGTATAACAGCAGGTTTCATATCTCCAAGGGGAAACCTATATATTCTCCAAAGTGCCTCAGGTGGAGATATCCATCTTCCGGATTGATATTGGTTAATCTCATCCACTTCATTAGATGAATTTTCAGATTCAATATTGAACATTATTCTGTCATTCCCCTTGCATATATATTTATAAATATACTTTACAGCCTGATGGGTATAAATAATTCCACCACCTCAACAGTAGGGGACAACCCACCGCGGCCATCCTCCGGCATGACAAGAGAGATTGCAAAATGGACGGCCAGTGTCTCACCTCGCCGCGATCAAGGCATTTGCGGTCCCAGGCAAAGGCAACAGATCCTGTGAATCTCATCCAGGCAAGTCAAAAAGGGTCGCCAGGGGGGCGAGGCCAAAGAGGGCTTGCTCCTTGCGACCTCGCAGAGATGGCCGCCGATTGATCCGATCTTTTCCCCACTTGTAACTTAGATATTTCGTCTTGCTTAGTATCTAAGCAAGACCTAGCTATTAGTAAAATATCTAATAGATTACTTGTTCCCTAAGTTATCCATCTCTATAAAAGGGGTGGTCATTGTAAACTAAAAAAGGATATATAAAATACATACTATACTTGCAAGCAAAGGCTCTCTCCATTCTAACTCTCTCCACACCATCACCCGCCGGAATATCACCACACCTTAAATACAGCCAGATATCCACCATCCAAACACCACAAGGACACCCGTGAGGATTTAGACATCTTCAGTTGGCTCCGTTACCGGGAATCCGATTGTGTAAAAAATCACCTAGAGCTCTCATTCAGGAGGAGATAATCTTACAAAGAAAAGTCCTCAAACTGCCTTTATTTCTTCCCTTTACCAAAGAAATCGCTCAAAAAGCCACCACGCAGAGATGGCTGGAAGTAAAGGGCATCTAACACCCCAAACCCCTGCAAAAGGTACTATGCTACATCAAGCTCGTGGGGAAGGCGCAGGAGAAACACTAGACAATCTCCCTGCAGAAGGAGAAGGATCCCAGAGAGGGGTCTTAGCACCTAGCGATGCTCGAAATGTCATTAATCAAAAAACCAAGTCGAAAGAGGCTATTGTTGCCCTGGATGGAACTCGCGAGAGAGAGGTCACAAAGAAAAAGCCAAAGATCGATCCCGTAAATACAACCGGGCTTTCGGGAGGACCCGAGGGTCGCCGAAATGAGGGAATACGCCGTGTACGCCGAAACTATGTATCTCACCAATTCCCGCCCGGTGGCTAAGGGCCGGCCCCTATGACGATTCGACCCCGAGAATCCTCCCGAAACGAAATCCCTCTTGCGGTCGCGGACGGGGCCGCCGAGCCAAATTCAGCAAATCGACGTAGAGGAGAGCGTGCACTCTTCAGGTCGCTATGGACCGAGGAAAGAAATTCCACGAACCTCGGCCCCCCAAGATCGCGACCATCAAAAAGGAAAGAGGATCGACAAAGGGTCCGCGTTTAATAGGTTGGGTGAGAAGGACAAGGCTTTAGCCCCAAGTCGTCTCAGCCTTCCTAGAGAAGAGATGCCCATCCAGCAGGATAGACACGCACAAGATGCCCGCACAATTATCAGGGAAAAGAGGGCCCGCCAAGAGGGATCACAAAATCATAGGGAATCGAGCGTAGAACGGAGCGAGCCGATACGCAAGCACAGTCGCGACCCAGAATCGACCCTATTTTGGCAGAGCAGATGGAGGTAATGAGAAAAGAGCTTGCAGAATTAAAAAAGTCGAGGCCCGTCGAGAAAGTCGCCCCTATTTCGGGGATCGACGTACTCGCTAAAGGGATTACCGAAACATTGCCTCCCAGCAGAGAAAAGGTTAGTTATCCCAGTTACAACTATTACAATGGAAATTCATGCCCAAACGACTGGCTCACCGCATTCCAGGGCCGCATCACCCTTGCTACACAAAATAAATCCGCCTGGTGCATCGCGTTAGTTGGCAGCATGCAGGATAGGGCTGCGTCCTGGATACGCGGGCTTCCTCGCGGCTCAGTTGAAAGTTGGGAGGATTTGTCGGAAAAGTTTGTCAGAGAATTTGAATCGGCAAGCAGGCCAAAGAAAACCATTGAGGACCTATATGAGGTTCGTATGGGAGGGCACGAATCCGGAAAAGAGTATTACGAACGGTTCGTCAGAATATATGATCAAACAAGGAACATTCCAGACGATGCGGTCGTAACATGTTTCCTCACCGGAATTGCCAAAGGCCCGATGAAAACTGAATTCAATCTGCGGCCCCCCAAAGCGGGTCTCAGGGAGATGCTAGAAAGGGCCAGAATGATGGGGGTCAGCGAGGCGCCGTCTGCCGGGAAAGCAAAGCCTAAGACAGAGCCACGTTCGCCGAAGGAGGATCGCATGGATGACCGTAAAAAGGAAAAGGGACGAGATACTAATCGCGATCGTGAGGTAAAGAAGCCGTACAAATTTAGCGAGGATAATTTTACCCCGCTCAACACCAAAGCATCCCAAATACTGTTTGAAATTCGTGAACATTTCGACAAACCAAAGCCTATGAGGGGCGATCCTGATAGCCGCGATAAATCCAAATACTGCGACTATCACAAGGACCATGGCCACATCACCGATGAATGCTTCACCCTGAGACGCGAGATAGAAAGGCTGATCCGTGAGGGACCAGCCAATAAATATAAACGCGAGGGGAACAACACTCCCAGTCAAGGACGCCAACCTCGCGTCTATCAGAGGGAGGTTCGGGTCATCCACGGGAATATTCCCGGCAACCATCAACGAAATCTCGGATAAATCAAATCAATATCCGCGGCTTCGAAAAGCGGTGTGTTGGGAGAGAATGAGAAGGGAATCATATTCACAAAAAGCGAGCCGACAACGGTCGGTGGCCCTATGGAGATACCCCTCATTCTAAAGGTGGGGGTGAACGACAAGCACGGCGTCAACCGAGTAATGGTCGATACGGGGGCCGGCCGCGACGTCATCTATTTCGACCGTTTAAAACGATCGGATTCGGGGAGGCCAAGTTAAAACCCTACCTTGGGGTCCTCGAAGGTTTTACCAACGACACGACGGGTCAAAGGCACGATCGACCTCAATATCATTTTGGGCGACTATGAGCCCCGTAGAACGGAGATAATAACTTTCTTGGTAATCGACCCGCCCTCTTACTACAACATGATTTTGGGAATCCCGGCTATGAAGAAGTTCCAAATGGTGGCGTCCGTTCCCCACCAACGGGTCAAATTTCACGTAGGGGAAGAAGTTGGGGTCGCCATCGGCCGACCCGGAGCTTTCCTCGACTATATGACCAAAAACAGGGTCGACTCTAAGCGACCACGACTGGATGGTCTTAACACAGCTACGGATCAGATTGCTATGATGAAAGAAATCTCGGAGAAGGCCGTAGAGGTAGAAACATTGCAAGTTCGGGACGAGCCTGACTTCACTGCCGAAGACGAGTTGATCGAAGTTATAATAAACGTCAAATATCCCGATCAAAAGATAAAAATAGGATCGAGGACAACCGAGGAAGAAAGGGAAGAACTGATCGAGCTTCTGAAAGCAAACTTAGACGCATTCGCCTGGGAGGTAACTGATATGAGAGGTGTGGAATCGGAGGTCGCCTTGCATAACTTGAGTGTCGATCCCAACTTCAGGCCAATACAACAAAGGGCGCGTCAATTCTCTACAGAAAAGGAGGTCGCGATAAAAATTGAGGTCGAGAAACTTTTAGCAGCAGGCATAATCAAAGAACTTCAATATCCCACCTGGCTGGCAAATGTAGTAATGGTGAAAAAACACAACGGCAAGTGGCGGATGTGCGTCGACTTCACCGATCTAAACAAAGCTTGCCCAAAGGACCCCTATGCGCTCCCTCGAATCGATAAAATGGTGGATGGGATCGCGGGTTTTGAAACCTTAAGCTTTCTGGACGCCTACTCCGGCTACCACCAGGTCAAAATGGCCGACGAAGATAAGGAGCTGACGGCCTTCAGGACCGCCGGCGGGCTATATTACTATGAGATGATGCCGTTTGGCCTAAAGAACGCAGCTCAACCTATCGAGAGAATGGTAAACGAGTTTTCGACGCGGATAGGCAAGAACATGGAGGCCTACATTGATGACATGGTCGTGAAATCAAGTCGCCAAGATCACTTGGAGGACCTTCGCGAAACCTTTGCAAACGTGAAGAATCACTCAATGAAACTAAACCCTACGAAATGCACTTTTGGGGTCCAGGCAGGGAAATTTCTGGGCTTTATGGTAAGTCAAAGGGGGATCGAGGCAAATCCCGAAAAAATCGAGGCCCTGGTCAACATGAGCGAGCCTACCAGTATTAAAGAAGTACAGCGGCTCAACGGCAGGATCACAGCTTTGGGTAGGTTTGTCTCGAAATCTGCAGAAAGAAGTCTGCCTTTCTTCAAAATTCTGAAAGGGGCTGGTACCTTCTCTTGGACAGCGGAATGCTCCCAGGCATTTAAAGACCTCAAAGAATACTTGTCAAGACCGCCGCTGCTAACCAGCCCGAGGCTCGGGGACACTCTGTTTTTATATTTGGCGGCCTCAGATAGGGCCGTAGCCGCAGCACTTGTAAAAGAGGAGGAAGGCTCGCAGAAGCCAGTTTTTTATGTTTCCAAAGCTCTAAGCCCCGTTGAAAGTCGTTATTTTAATATAGAAAAGTTGGCTTATTGTGTTGTTATAGCTGCCCGCAAATTAAGGGCTTACTTTTCATCACACACCATCGTAGTATTATCAAATGCATCGCTAAGACAGGTTCTTCACAAGCCAGACCTGTCCGGTCGATTGCTCCGATGGGCCATCGAGCTTACTGAGTTCGATATCCGATATGAGCCCCGGAAGGCTGTAAAGGCCCAAGCTCTCCCAGATTTCATAGCAGAAACAAGCTTCAACGAAGAGGTGAAAGAGCGGCTACTTCCGCTCCGAACGCGACCAAGATAGGGTCACCGCGAGAGGACGAGCCTATCGTGCCAAGTCACCGTTGGCGGCTCTACGTTGATGGCTCCGCTAATCACAAAGGGTGCGGCGCGGGAATAATCCCCGTTAGAACCGGGAACATCGAAGAAATTGAGCGAGGCTCGAGATTTGATTTCACCGCCTCTAACAACCAGCGAGAATACGAGGCCGTCATTGCTTTGGTTGAAACTCGCCAAAGCCATGAAAGTCGAAAATATACAAGTATTTTGCGACTCACAGTTGGTGGTAAATCAAATCAATGGGTCATATGGCATTCATTGCGAAATTTTACAAAGGTATATTAACCTCGTCAAAAGACTCGAAGGCAGCTTCACATATTGTCAATTCAAAAACATCCCTCGAGAGGACAATCATAGGGCAGACTACTTGTCCAAATTAACCAGCGAAGACGCGTCGTGCGATCCCAGCATCATGGTCGAACACCTATCGGAACCCGCCATCTCCCAGGGCGAGATCATGGATTTCCAACCCAGTAACACTTGTTGGGTTGACATCATGAAGTCTTATATTGAGTTAGGAGAGCTTCCGAGCGACCCTTGCGAAGCTAGGGCCTTAGTAAGAAGGGCCGCCAGATATACAATTATGGACGACGTGCTTTACCGTCATTCATTCTCGAAACCTCTTCTGCGATGCGTACGACCTGAGGAGGTAACGGGAATCCTAACAGAGCTACATGAGGGAATGTGCGGCGGCCATTTCTCCAATCGAACACTAGCGCAGAAGGTACTTCTAGCCGGATATTATTGGCCAAAATTAGATGAAGACGCCAAAGCTCATACCCGCGCATGTGATACTTGCCAGAGGTTCGCAAATATCCCCAGGCTACCCTCAGTCGAACAAAGCATAGTGGTAGCTGCCTGGCCTTTCGACATGTGGGCAATCGACCTCATCGGACCTTTGAAGAAGGGTCGCTCAGGTTGCGAGTACGTTGTCGTCGCGGTGGATTATTTTACTAAATGGGTCGAGGCTAAGGCCTTGGTAAAAACCAATACCAGGGACATAACATACTTTTTGCTCGATCAAATATGGACAAGATTTGGTGTTCCAAGAGTGATGGTTTCCGATCACGGACCTCAATTCAGAGACGAATTCGACAGATTCTGTGAAGAGAACAATGTTAAACATTGGCAATCATCCGTGTGCTACCCGCAAGGAAATGGGCAAGCCGAAAATGCCAACAAACAGTCCTAAGTGTGTTAAAGAAGAGCCTGGGTGAGAAGGCGCCACCGGCCGGATCACCTTCCAAATGGCTCTATGGGCACTCGGGACGTCGCGAAAAATCACAATGAGGGAAACTCCTTTTGCTTTAACATATGGGTCCGAGGCTATGGCACCCGTGGAAATGGCCTTACCAAGTCCTAGGGTCGTTTTCTACAAATGAGGTCAATAACACGGCGGCGCGTAAACTCGAGCTCGATCTAGTAGAGAGCGGCGCATCCAGGCATACAAATCGTCGGTCAACTATAAACAGGCGGCAAAGCTTCATCACGACAAACGTATTCGCAATCATCACTTCGCCGTCGGGGATTACGTTCTACAAAAAAGACAAGCCACGGGCCACGAAGCGAAAAAGGAAAGCTATCGGAAAACGGGAGGGCCCCTACGGATTTCGCGAGTTATCAAAAAGGGGACGTACATGCTAAGTGACAAGGAGGGCCGCGAGTATAATAGGCCATGGCATGCAGACAATCTGAAAAAATACTATATGTAACGAGCCAATTCAAATAAAGCTGTTCTTCCAAATTGTATTTACATCCTTGTCTTTTCGTCATCATCATCAAAAAAAAAAAAAAAATGACGATGAAAAGTTTTTTCAAACATATCGATCAAGCCTGGACAAACTTCCATCAACTGCAGGATGGTTATCTTCCTCCGATCACATGTGTGGAGGTCCAAAAACGGCATCATGCTTGCAAAGGGCTCCACCGGATAAGTTTTTTCAAACATATCGGTCGAGTGTATGGAAGGGGACCCTGGCGCCACTGCATAATTTGGATATCAGTGATGCGAAAGGCATGCGGCGACCAGTACCACGGCGACCTTGAACCGCCGAGCACGCATATCTTAGTGCCTCGCGATGGATCAACACTCCCCGCCTATATCCACTCGATGGTCGCGAATGGCGTGCAGAAGGAGCGCTTCGCTCTCACTAACAACATCAGCATCGGCAGTGATAAGAGCGCGGGAATTTATAAACTTCTTCCACTCACGGTCGCTGCGAGAGGTCGGACGCATCACTCCCAAAGACCAAACCCGCCGATTCTCGGGGAACGGCTCGCACATTGCAATACCCGGACGAATCGCCTATTTTCCTCATCCGCAAGGTCCCGGGCGATCTCATAATGGGAGGAGGGATTTATTGCGGGTATGTTAAAAACTTGGTTAATTCTCTCCGGAGTAAAGATAACGGGAACACCCCGGAGAGAAACGCCGCTCACCGCCCGCCGGAGGCTACATCGTACAACACGGAGTAAAATTCCCGTATCATGGTAACATTAACCGCTCCCGGAGGCTCGGCAATAAATTCCCACCAAATGTAAAGCCGAACGCGCAAAGCATGGAGCCGTCTTCTATTCGTTGTTCATGTAAGCCCCTCTCCCTCATAATATCACGCCACTCAAAAAAATCCCGAAATAATCCTTGGCTACGGGGGAAGCAAGTGGTGAAAAAGGGAAACATCCCGGATGGGACGAGCTTTGAATATCCGAACTCGGTCGCTTTCCCCGGATGAGACATAGAGTTTGGAGGATAAACAAGTGAAGAGGATAATGAACGATTGAGGGAAGAAAGCAAAATTCGGTATGAGGCAAGAGGTAAAGTGAGTTCCAAAATAACCCCTTTTTATACCGGAGAAGGGGTATAATCAACGGTTGGGATTAACTGGATCCTAGGGCCAGATATGCAAACTGACCCGAAGACCAAGGCAACAGGAGCGCCAGACCATAAAGAGACCGAAATTTATGGCTACGGCATAACCGACACCTAGTCATTAGGGGTCATAACTCGCGTTAATGACACAACCAAAGGTCGCTTTAACAGTGCTCTATCTTCGACACAAAAGCACCGCTCTCAATAAGGCCGCCGAAACTTTGGAAAATTAGCGTCGCGTAGCGACTATGGTTAGAACAAGACGACGACGTTTCATGACAGATCGACGTCGCCAAATTATTAAGCGACTTCGCACGAATCAAGAGGACAGCACAGAGAACAAAATAACCTGTCACAGCCTCGCGAAAGGCCGCCAAATCGAATCAGCGACAAGAAAAGCCAAGTTGTATAAATTGAAAAAATGCAGAAAATAAATTGTCAAGCTATTACAAATCAAGATTCAATCAAATCACAAAGTAAATAGTCAAAGTTACAAATCAAATTATCAAAGAGCTCGCAGAAAAGTCCAAGAAATCTAGAGAGCATGCGGAGTAGGCGGGGTGCTGATAAACTCGTCGCCTTGCTCAGAGGGCGGCGGCTTCTTCAACGTCTCAAAATTCACAGGATTGACAGGAGCGGGATCCCAAACAGCTCGCCACGTTTAAGGCTCGTTCGGTCTCGAATCGAGGTAATGAGCTCGCTTGCATAGGGGATTTCCGGGTGAAAGGCCACTAAATTGGGATGACCTTGATGCGTGTTCACCCACCGCAGCATATCCTCCAGAGTGATGTGCCCCCTGCCTCGATCAGCCCAGATACAGCGAGCTAGGTGACTAAAGCCCGGTCAAAGCTATTCTCTATAAGGTCGAAGAAGTCATCCGAATTCTTGTAGGCGGCGACGACGGCCCCGGACTTGGCCTCCTCGACGGCCTCGGCCGTTTTCTTCGCGGCTTCCTCCATAGCTTTCTCGGCGCCTCTTTGGCGGCCGTCTCCGCCTCGGCCAAGCTTAACCCTCAACGCGGCGATCTCCTCCTCCGCGCCCCCGCATAATCCTTTGTCAAAGATGCAACTTTCTCATTGACCTCGCATCCAATCTAGAGTGCTCCTCCATGATTGCCTTCATCTTCTCCACCTCGCCACCGCATGTTTAGCTTTCTTTTCGGCGGTAACCCTCGCCTTATCGGTCGCTCCCACCGCATCGTCACTTTCCTCACCTCTCGCATCGCGCCTCTCGGCGGCCTCAAGTACCCCGTTTAAACGAGCACCGAGCCGTGGAAAACGAGGGGATGATTAGCAAAAAAAAAAAAAAAAAAAAAAAAAAAAAAAAAAAAAAAAAAAAAGCCGGTCTTACCGAGAAGCCGCAATCCCAAATCCGCGCTCAAATCTCGATTTCGGCAATCTCATCTTGAGGCGGAGAGTCGTCTTGAGCCGCAAAGCGGGCTAATATGCCCCGGCCAATCTCCACTTGAACATGATCGGGATAACCGAGAGGGATCGGCCCAAGAGGAATCACGTCGCAATTGCTTCACCAACCCGGCGAGCTTTGGATAGGTCAAGATCCCGGGTAAAGCTCGGATCCAACCACGGGGCCTCTTTCCCGAGTAACCTCGGGGCAAAGTCCTTTGCGGCGGCGTCTCGGCGGGTGCGCTCTTCTCCACGGGAGTTTCAACCTCTTCAAGATGCGCCGGGCCGGGAGCGGACCGTTTGGGTTGGCGATCATCCTTCGCCTTCTCTCGGTTGAGGTCGCTTCGGGCCGTGCGACTCTTTAGTAGGGGGATGAGTCTTTTTTGAGGCACCGGCCCGACTCGGGCCCGCAACAACGGCGAGAGGAAGTCGCAACAAGGGCGAAGAGGTCGCGAGCTTCCGGGTTATGTGTCTCTTCGACAATCGAGGCGTCTACGCTTCGGGGCACCATCCCTAGAGCTTTCTTCAAAGCCTCCCGTCGAGCACCGGCCGCCTTATCCGCCTCCGCATTAAGCTTGTTTCGGTGAGCCTGCGAGCATTTGGATCCATACCTACAAAAAGAGAGCGGTTTAGAACCCGGAAAACAAAATGAGCATTTACAAATAAATACAAGTGGACAAAGAAAGTTACAAAGCGGCCTAAGTATAGGATCGCCCCCACATTCCAAACACTCAGAGGGGAAACATTTGTTGATATGACAACCCCCGATCCAGTCCGGATCGCAGCTCTCAGGACCCATTCGTACCATGGGCACGGCATTCCCTCTGCCCACCAGGCCCGCCATGCATACAAAGGGCTCGGCCAGATCAAGAAGATCAACCCAGGAAACATTTCTCCGAGATGGCGCCGCCCCGTCCGACTGAATCAACGTCATCAGCCCCTTCACGTAGCGCCGCTCACTCACGGGGGGGTCAAAGAGTATAAGCGTGGATTTGCCTCCACGAACTCCCCGCCCTAGAAAAGGCCACCTACCTTCGACTCAACTTTCGGTACCCGCCGCCCCCATTTGTGAAACTTATTGGGAAGCGAGAATAGTAGGCGAGGAGTACGCGACCTCGGAGAGAGACTTGTCCGGAATAGACGTCCCACGAAAGGAATAAAATTGCCCCAATAAAGTCAACGTCGGCTCGATCTTCGAATCCGGCACATAACGATGAAGGCCATCAACCGGATAATAGCCCCGACGGCAAAATCGAGGAAGCGCCTCCATCTCCTTGCGATCTTCACAAAGAAAGGATCGAAAGGCGGCCTCATACCCGCACACAAATGATGGAAATGGAGGATAAGGGTGTCCTCGGAGCGACGCGCGCCTACATAATCCTTATGGTCCCCGGGTTTAAATTTATCGGACTCCTTCCCATAATCGAAAAAAGAAAACCGATACACGCTGGTGTCGATTCCGAATATGCGATTAATGGTACTGTTGAGATCGCTGCTCTTGCACAGTCGGGACCATTTCTTGTCAACGTCCTTCTCATACGCCGCCACGATCGCAAACTCTCGCATAGCTTCGGGATTGTTAGGACGAGAGCTCTTCTGCTGGGCGTCGGCCGCCGGCGGCCTCACCAACTGTCATGGTTTGGCTCGCAATTTTCCTTTTCTTCGCTTTTCGCAGAGGCATCCGGATATCCTTCCGGGGCAATTCCGCATTTTCGTCCTCACCGGACCCCATTAACTCATGAACCGCGGCATCCCGAACATAAGCTTCGTCATGGTCGGGAGCGCCGCTAGTACTCGGGACCGCGGTTGTCCTTCGATCGGGAAAGCGATTTCTTCACCCCACGAGCCGTTGGAGACTTTTGAGCCCGCGCCTTCTCCTTAAGGCTCACTCGCGCGGCGGATTTCGGGCAGAGATGAAGGCCTCCAACTCAAAAGGGTCGACATCCATATGAGCGACCTCATCAGCGGTAATCTCGCCAATATCTGCGCGACTACTTTCCACTTCAACCTCGTCCAACAGATCGCCAACCGAGGCGGCGGATAGTACGGGGTCATCCTCGCATAATCGTAAATCTCCCTTTCCGTAGAGTCGTCGCCGAATAGTCATTCCCCGACATCCCGCAAAAACAAGGGAGGAAAAAGGTGGAGCTTTCGGACACTATAATAATAAATTAGCCCGGGGAAGGTGATCGCACCCACTTCAATACCGCCTCCTCCGTTTTTACAAGAGATCGCAAATAAAATTACGAGAGGATGGCGGGGAGCGGGTGAAACCCCAATTTTCCCGGAAAGCTATAATCTCTCCCCAGGAAAAATCCCCGTTTTTAATCGAAAACAAGGCAGGGATGGATGAATAACCGAGTTAACAAGAAGGATTTCTTACCTGATTTGCTGAGAAAGATTGGAAAACCGCTTGAAAACTGGGAAATACTCAAAGAGGTGGCCGGAATCTTCAAAAGAACCGCCGTGAAATCCTAGAACCACCGCAGGAACGCCGTTGAACCTTCAAAGCTCTGCCAAAAACTTGAGAATTCTAAAAACAACAAACAACGGAGAAAATAAGAAACACTAAAAGTGTGAAGGGTGAGAAGCGAAAGCTTTATATAGGCAAGGGGGCCACGATCGAACGGTTGGGAACGCTTCATCCAACGGTTCAGATTAGGGCGGCAGTTGTCAGTTTTGAAATACGAAAAGGCGTCCCATCAATACCCACGTACAACTACCTAGGCAGTTGCTGAAACGGCCGCATCACTCCGCAGAAAAAGACCTGGAGGGCTGACGTCAGCCGCGATTGACGGCCTCGCCCCGCAAAAACAGGCCCAAAGTTACCTTGAGGTCGCTTGCTTTGAAAGCACGGCCCTTAGAGAACAAGTCGCATCAGACGACAAGGTCGCAAAAACAGGCCCAAAGTTACCTTGAGGTCGCTTGCTTTGAAAGCACGGCCCTTAGAGAACAAGTCGCATCAGACGACAAGGTCGCAAAAACAGCCCAAAGTTACCTTGAGGTCGCTTGCTTTGAAAGCATGGCCCTTAGAGAACAAGTCGCATCAGACGACAAGGTCGCGAAAACAGGCCCAAAGTTACCTTGAGGTCGCTTGCTTTGAAAGCACGGCCCTTAGAGAACAAGTCGCATCAGACGACAAGGTCGCAAAAAATAGACCCAGAGTTGCTTTGAGGTCGCATGTTTCGAAAGCACGGCTCTTAGCGAACAAGTCGCATCAGACGACAAGGTCGCAAAAAATAGACCCAGAGTTGCTTTGAGGTCGCATGTTTCGAAAGCACGGCTCTTAGCGAACAAGTCGCATCAGACGACAAGGTCGCAAAAAATAGACCCAGAGTTGCTTTGAGGTCGCTTGCTTTGAAAGCACGGCCCTAAGTGTACAAGTCGCATCCGACGATAAGGTCATAAAAGGTGTTGATAATTACTCCATCCTTCATATCCTCAGGGAATATCATTAAAGCACGGAGTAGGGGGCCATTGATGGGTATAAATAATTCCACCACCTCAACAGTAGGGGACAACCCACCGCGGCCATCCTCCGGCATGACAAGAGAGATTGCAAAATGGACGGCCAGTGTCTCACCTCGCCGCGATCAAGGCATTTGCGGTCCCAGGCAAAGGCAACAGATCCTGTGAATCTCATCCAGGCAAGTCAAAAAGGGTCGCCAGGGGGGCGAGGCCAAAGAGGGCTTGCTCCTTGCGACCTCAGAGAGATGGCCGCCGATTGATCCAGATCTTTTCCCCACTTGTAACTTAGATATTTCGTCTTGCTTAGTATCTAAGCAAGACCTAGCTATTAGTAAAATATCTAATAGATTACTTGTTCCCTAAGTTATCCATCTCTATAAAAGGGGTGGTCATTGTAAACTAAAAAAGGATATATAAAATACATACTATACTTGCAAGCAAAGGCTCTCTCCATTCTAACTCTCTCCACACCATCACCCGCCGGAATATCACCACACCTTAAATACAGCCAGATATCCACCATCCAAACACCACAAGGACACCCGTGAGGATTTAGACATCTTCACAGCCTTAACCGTAGAACATATTTCAACATTAAGGTGACAATCAAACTTAGCAAGCAAATATGGATTGTACGGTACAACCCATCTATTATCTAGTAATGCCCCTCTGACCTTAGCTCTACGACCATCATCACGTCTTCTATATATTGGATAAGCATCAGTTGTTATTTTTGTTTCTGGACAAAATTGCTTAGGAAATGAATTCTTACACAAACCATCTTTGTTCATGCACACATTATTTTTATTTAAATAACCACACGGACCATGCAACATATGCTTAACTACCAAGTTATATAAATGAGGGTGTAATTGTTTATCCGGAAGTTCAGCGGAAACAATTTTATCAAATTCTTCTGGTCTGTACAATTTATAATGAGGCTTTAAAATTATAAGGAAATGGGCGTGTGGTAAACCTCTTTTCTGAAACTCGACAACAAAAGTGTACGCAGCCACTTTACCAAAGATATTATTTTTAAAGAGTTCAATTCTTAATTCCTCAAGTTTTGCTTTAAACACTCTAGCTGTTAAGTCAGGCCTATTCTGGGCATCTTCACTATTAGACAACAATTCTTGTACTTCAGGCCAATTAGGGTTACATGTCATTGTTAAAAAAATATCAGGCTTCCCAAATTTTCGTACTAAAGTCATAGCATCTAAGTATTTTCTACGCATGTGTCTAGGGCCTCCAGTGAATGAAGCTGGTAAAATAGTGCGTTGACCTACTTTACCACCATCATCTTCGCCACTGGCTACAGCATCGACAATGCCTTGAAGAAATTCCTGTCTAATATTCTTTTGCTGAACTCGGAAATAATCTAAACGTTGTGTTTCTAACTTAATGAACATGTCTACGACATCTTCTTTGAAAAGTCGGCCAAACCTAAGTAAATAAGACTCATCATTATCACGAATGCGAAATTTATAGCAATAATATTCACGGACTCGCTACATTATTATGATCATTACAATTCGAGCTTAGATTTACACCTTCGTATCTAATAATTGTTCAACTGTTTCAGCAAGACGTGGATTAACAGACATATTGACTTCGTTAACTCTTTTTCGTTTACGTGTTTTCACTTTCACATCAATCTTTCTTATGCCTTGGTGCCACCCAGGTTGTCCATACGGAAACATAAGAGGATATTGAAGAGGATCATAGCATCCATAATAATAATTTATAGTGTGCGAATGTCCACCGATACTATAAACCCTTATACTTCTTTGTTCACTTTCCTGGCCATCAATTAATATTCCAGCTATCTGAGACACTGTTGGTAAGTTATAATTTTTTTGGTTAACCTTTGGATTACAGTACAACATTATCTTTAATTCTTCAAGATTTTCAGCATTTCTTAGATCCCTAAAAAATTTGGCATACGGATTTTGTTCAAGAACTGTTAGTATCTTATGTAAAGTCATCTCAAAAAGTCTAGGGCAGTTTTGAAGCCTCAAGGACTTTTCATACTCAGTGTCATGGAAGTAGAGCTGTAAATTTGCACAACTATCCGGACTTCCTATGAAATCATTTATGAAATGGTATACTTGTCCCTGAACTCTAAACGTATAAATGCCCTTATTTTTTCTTGCTAAATCTTTGTCATAGGTTGCTCCGAAAGCCGTAAAAGCTAGATGATTATTATATGTTCTAATAGAATTTCTGAAATTCTTAGCCTCAGTTGTGTGCTCAGTAAGTAGATCAGCAATGATTTTAGGCAGTTCAGGTGAATGGAGATGAATTTTTCCAGAACAACAACAAAAGTTGTCACTTTCGTGTACAATTCTTTTCGCGAAACAATGGGGACAATCTGGAACTTTTTGTAACACATCACTTTTTTTTGAAATATCATCTAGTAGACATGTATTTTTTGCAGGCTGGATGTTATTTTTAAATTTTAGATTATATTCAGCTCGCTTACTACGCCATCGTTTTATCCTTTCTGATCTATAAATATTTTTTACATTAGATGAGCCTATAATAGCACCTGAGCTATCAGGTAGAGGGATGTTATTGCTTAGTTGTGAATTAAATGCAGGAGGATTATCGGACATATGATCAACTGGAAGTGTTTTTTCTGGAATACACAAACCTGTATTCCTTGTAGATTGAGTACTATGTTCCCCTACCACTATATGCACGAGAGAGTTGTCACCTATTTTTCTTTTTTTAGCGACGAAGTTAATGCATCCGTAACTTGATGCATATCGGTTGGGTGGAGTACGTTTTTTCCCCTTTGTTTTGACAAGACACTATTTCTAGTATAGACACAAAGGTTTTTCTGTTTTTTCTTGCGCCACCTAACAATTGCAAGTTGTCGATCAGATCCTGAAGTTTGTTTTGGTTCCATAACACAGAAGGCTTTATAAATTGTTAAATTAAAGAAGTTCAATGAAATGGAGAAGGGAAGAATGACACGGGTCGAGGTAAAAGAAGAACACCAAAAGCAAAACACAACTTGTACACGTGCAAGAATACAATGTAGATGCAAAAGGGTAAAAAGTATTATAAAAAAAAAGAGGCAGGAGAAAAAGTAAGAAAACCAAACAAAACCTGAGATGAAGAAGCCATTTGTGAGGATTCTGTAATGAAATGGACTGCTGGCCAAATATGGAAGAAGTACAACCGCTCGGAACCAACCCTGGAAAGGCACAATAAGGGGTTAATGAAGCTACTGACAACATGGTATGTCAAGCTAAGACACTGTCATGATGAATCCTGCGATATATTAAGGAAGTAATAACCCCTAATGAAGCAGTTGGAAGATTGTATAATCCATTTGATGTCCCGTCCTAAATCCATCAAATAGTGTTTTCAAACAAGTTGATACTACATATCCCAATATAAGAAAAAGGGAATCTAAATATGTGCTGTACATATGCACACATGAAACCTCTAATGACCAAATAACCAGAAAATTCGATACAAAAAGTTATGCTCTTGCCATAGTTTAAAACTGGTGATGCTAAGATTACAATAGAACAGGCAACACATTAATAGGAAACAACATATTTATATGTTTGCTTTTCTAGCCACATAAACACTACACATCCTTGCTAAATCATGCTAATCAACACACCTATACATTCACAACATACCAGAAAAAGTATTATTATATAGAGTAAAATTAAACTTCCTAATCTGCAGTCATAAAGCATGTAATCATCTTCCCAAATGCAACCAACATCGTGAAACAACCAACCACATGTATTCCATAACATGAAATCCATCAAGACATCATACCCCCAACCAACAGACACACTAAACATTTATCTCCTAAATTAAAAAACTGGAATCAATAATCGAATGCAACCAACAACCTCAGAATCATATTTAACATCTGAAAGAACTAAACCAGCAACACCCAAACAAGTAAAGTGTATCCTTAACCTGAATATAAATTGCAAAGAAATTTCATACAGAAGTTAACCATTTTATATTCAATTAACCAATTAACCAAGAAAACAACACAAAACAAACATGCAATAACCATTATCAAAATAGCTTCACAGACCTGAACGACACACGAAATGCAACAATTTTTGTTCACAGAACAAACAAAAATGCTGTGTGAACTAATAGACTAAGCCCATCGATGGATGTATTTAAAGGTCAATTTTTTAACCTAGGAAAAGGAAACCCAAATTTAAAATTATCATCTCTGTTCAATATAAAACAATAAAAGTAGTACCATTATAGCCAATTTTCTTTCCTAGCATATGACATGCATCATCCAGCCTCTGCAAAATCTGGTGTTCCATAGCCGGCTACAGAATCGGTTCGGTCAACAACCGAGCACAGCTGGAATCGAGCAAGCTTTTGCTTTCATCTCCACCATACACATCGCAAAATCAACTGCATCCAGCCAACAACTCTCGTATCCTCCCTCTTTCACAATCCAGGCTGCACAGTAGAAGAGACAGCCACCGTACGGCGAGAAGAAAATCTCCACCCCAACCCCTGTTTACTTCAACCACCGTCTGGTTTTCGCCCCTTTTTTTTTTCTCTTCTTTGACATGTAATTTCTTTAGTTTTGTATATATCCCCAAATTACAATTTATTATCCCCAAGTACAAATTCCCAAATAAATTGTATAATAAATTGTCAAAAAAGAGACTTATAACTTAGTTTGGTTAACATTTGGATTACAGTAACCAATTTATTATTCTTCGATTCATTTTCGTGGCCATCAATAATAAATAAAAATTAAAAAACAACACAAAGATGGACACGTGGCAATTATAGGTAGATAGGTAGATATAACGAAACGAGATAACCGGGGAAAAAAGAGGGGAAAATCTGAAAATTGGGCGTCACGTGTCAAACACATGGGCTGCCACGTGGTTTGTTGTGAAAATAGTTAAGACCGAAGTAAACCGAATCGTGAACACCCTGTAATAACAACAAACCGAACCAAACCGTGCATTCGAAGTAAACCGTAAACACACATAAATAAATACAATATAGGAGAACCGTGAACACACCCGAAAAAATACAATATAAGAGAAGCAAAGTTTAAAATAAAATAATAAATAAAAATTAAAAAACAACATAAAGATGGACACGTGGCAAGTATAGGTAGATAGGTAGATACAACGAAACGAGATAACCGAAAAAAAAGAAAAAAAAAACAAAATTGCCGAACCGTAAACACACCTAAACAAATACAATATAGGAGAACCGTAAACACAGCGGAACAAATACAATATAAGAGAAGCAAAGTTAAAAAAAAAAAACAACAACAACAACAACAACACAAAGATGGACACGTGCAAGTATATATAGATATAACGAAACGAGATAACCGGAAGAAAAAAAAAAAAAAAAAAAAAAACAAAATTGGGTGCCACGTGTCGCCCATACGGCTGGCTCGCCACGTGGCACAATATTAGAGAAGTTCACTTCTTATTAATAGGTAGATATATATATGAATAATTAATTAATTAATCATTGATGACATAATGTCACCAATGTACGTACATGAATGTGCTAGATAGGAAAAACATAGTACTACATTCGTCCCAAAATGTAAATATATTTGGATTTTTTTATATATATTAAGAAATTTAATTAAATTTGTTATGTGTCATTAATTTTGATTAAAAAGACTAAAATGATTAAAAAGTGGTTGAGTATATAATAAATGAGGGATAGAATAAGAAAAATTATTGATTTTCTAAATGGACTTATATTTTAAGACAAAATCAAAAAATTAAATGGATTTATATTTTGGGACGGAGGTAGTAGTATATTAGAATTATGTTGAGCTCTCTTATGCAAACATACCTAATATGCCCTATGCAGCTAACAACTACATTGTGTACCAAATCCAGCACTCTATTATAGTGCTAACTGTGCTATATATATTGTAAGTATATATGTAATTGTTCTGCGTACCTACTACATATATATGTATGTATGTATGAACAAGAATCAAAGTATATTAATTGATGCATGTGTATGAGTGTATCATGCATGTATGCATGATATATTTGATGTACTACCGTCAAAGTATATTGATGCATGATATATTTGATCTACTACCAAAGTACTAATTTTATCCATCGATTTTTGGATCAAAATATAGTCGCAACCAGGGCCGGCCCTATTGGATCAAAATATAGTCACAACATGTACCGCTGGGCCCTCCGGCCCTCTGGTTGTGACTATATTTTGATCCAAAAATCGATGGATAAAATTAGTATGTTAATTGTGCCGGTACTATATTAATTACATGTTGTCACAACCAAAAATAAAACGACGATACGTTTTATTAAAAAAAATAAAAAATCATATAGATTTAATCTGATCCAACCTAATATAATATGTTAATGTTAATTTTCTTTTTTGATAAAGACCCAATTTTTTTTTACTCTAATTAATAAAGACCCCAATAAAAAAATTTACTTGACCCAAAAAAATAGATATATACAAACAATTTTTTTTTTTGTTTTATGAATTTATCTATATTATTAATTTATTATATATATATCTAAATTATATAAAAAAAAGCACACACAAAAATAAATAAAACAAACAAAAATGGATAAACTCATTTTTCACTCCTAAGTTCCGCCCTCCTCTTGATCCCCCGCCTTCGTTTCCCAAACTTCCCTTCCCCGCCGCTTGAGCATTTGATTTTTTTATTATTTTTTGTTTTTTGTTTTCCTTTCCTTCTTTCAATTTCTCATTCATAAATGATAAATTCTATTCTCAAATTCTCAATTGAGAAGAATATGGTTAATGAAATTGACAATTCTACTTTGATTAGTGATTTCGTCTCTAAATGTGTTACAAGAAGCGATCTTGAAATAGTAATATGTAAGTATGCTTTATGTATATGTATGGATTTGGTTTTTGTTTAAATATCTTTAGAAAAAACAACTTTGTAGGCATGTTTTGAGACATCATCATAATGTTAGAAAAATGTGATATAAACAGAATTGAATTATCTCCAAGGCACGTATAAAACGTTTCTTTAAAGAGATGTTTTAAGATCTCTCTCAGTATTCAATTGAGTACTACTTTAGAGACACAATATGTTTATACCTGATGATGCTTCTAAAAAAACTTCATTCTATTTCACACCGAATGCTGATGTCTCTCTATATATAGACAACGAAAAGATATTGTCCATATTCACGAAAGAACAAACCAGTTCATCTTCAAAGGATGTGTCCCAATGACTATGCACAACCGAAATCACGTGTCCCAATGAAAAATCCCTTCTACGAAATCAGGTCAAACCCCGTTTCTTTTCGGCGACACCTGTCGCACTCAGTGTGTAACAACACATTCAAGAAAAAAATGAAAACAGACTTTGTCAATAAAATATCTAACAAATAACTTGAATTTTATACTTACGGATGTTAAAAACGCGATAAGTATGTTTTTTTTTTTAAAAAAAAGACAACTTCAACTAAAATGACCAATTTAACTTGTGCTTAAAAAAGCCTCAACAAATGCGAGTAGGTCCCAGTCACAACTACTTAATATAATGCATATATAAATCATTAAACATGACAAGACCCAAGGTTCATTTACCAAAGAATTCTTAATTACATAATAATGATAAATGATGGAAAATTATGTTGTATCATTCATTGGGACCATATACACTTTTTTTATTTTAAGTAACATGCGTCATTGATTATGTTTGAAATTTTCAGACCAAACTAATTAGCCACGATTCTTTTTTAATATTTTTTTAATCCAAATATCCTTCGAGAGGTGTACAACAAATTTCACTAATAATCAAATCAAAAGTCACTTTAGATATTTTAACACACACCAGAGTTTTAAAAAAAAAAAAAAAAAAGGTAGATGAAAAGTTTAATATAAAAGGTAATACTAATATATAGTTCTGATTTTACTTTATTTGGTGTGCCGGATCCCCTAATCCAACAAAGGTAGAGCAGTCTTCAAGTTATCGATGGTTATCCATCGTTTTCAATTGTTCTATTTCATTAATAAAAAAAAAATTAAGGACTATTTCATTAATATTTAAATAGGAGAGTCTACACTATTTTTACATCATCATTATCTGAGCATAAATTTTTTTTAAGGGACATATTTTTCACTAATAATTAAAAAAAATTAAAAAACTTGAAACAATCACAACCACAAGATTACGTTGGATGTAAAAATGATATAGATTTGAGAGAGTAGCTTTGTCGTTAACCATTTAAATAATATTAATATTAAAAAAAAAATGTTCCCGTAGTGTTATGTACCTCTAGTAAAACTAATATATATATATATATATATATATATATATATATATATATATATATATATATATATATATATATATATATATATATATAGTATATGTAAATAAATGGATGATAAAGAGTAGTCAATTTTCTTATCCTCACCGATACGAATTTACCTCATTTAGAGGGCAGCTACCGACACATGCGTATGGTGGACTCGAGATCACGGGGCCTCAATTTAAACATCGAAGTAAGCTTCATCGGCAAATACAACATCCGAGGACCAGTCGATATATAGCACATTCAAGAATTAGAGTGAAACAATAATGTTATAACATCCATATAATACATTTTAACATATATAGATCATTTGACAGTAATTAATTAATTCATAAAAGAATATAAATTTCATCATAATTAATAGCGTAAACATGTATTATGTTAAAATTGCTAGTATAATAAAGAAAAGGTAAGGGGTAGTTTCCATTTTCAAGGACTCGTAAATGGAAAGCGAGACTTATCTAAACAGAATGACTTCTTCAATTCAATTTAGGCGCTTTAAGTTGTCACATAATGTATGTAGGGATGAAAACAAAACAAAACAAAACAAAACAAAATTGTTGCATAATTAATACGTAATCAGTTATAACAGTACGTAAAAGTGAAATCAGTATTCACAATGCATAAGAATCCTATGCATGCAATGCATGCACCCAGCACCTCAATTCATCAACCTTTTAATTATAACAAAAATAGTAGCTAGCTATCTAGCTGGTGCGTGTACATATGCATAGCTGTTATATTCGATCATCTAACAGTTTAATAATTACCTCAACAACTCTTGCTATCTTTATTGGTTTTAGCTCACCAAACCTTTTAATTAGCGGCTTTCATCCATCTTTTTTTTTTTAATATACTATTAGTATTTATATATTACCGTATTCACTCTAACACAACAAATGTGATAACCTGATGTGGCGGTGGCGGTGTCGGTGGAAATACTCATAATATAGTACCTACGTAATGAGACCGGAGATCCTCTTTAATATTATTAGATGTCATATAATTAAAAAGATGTTTCACTATATCCAGGGCCGGCCCACGCATTTGTTGGGCTTAAGACTAAGTCCCCGAATTGGGCCTTTAAGCTGAAGTTGTCTTTTTTTTTTTTTTTTTTTTTTTTTTAAAACATACTTATCGCGTTTTAACACCCGTAAGTACATAATTCAAGTTATTTGTTAGATATTTTATTCACAAAGTCTGTTTTTATTTTTGTTTTGAATGTGTTGTTGCACACTGAGTGAGACAGGTGTCGCCGAAAAGAAACGGGGTTCGACCTGACACGTGATTTCGTAGAAGGGATTTTTCATTGGGACACATCATTTCGGTTTGTGCATGGTCATTGGGACACATCCTTTGAAGACGAACTGGTTTGTTCTTTCGTGAAGATGGACAGTATCTTTTCGTTGTCTATATATAGAGAGACATCAGCATTCGGTGTGAAAGATAATCAAGTTTTTTTAGAAGCATCATCGGTACAAACATATTGTGTATCTAAAGTAATACTCCATTGAATACTGAGAAAGATCTTAAAACATCTCTTTAAAGAAACGTTTTATACGTGTCTTGGAGATCATTCAATTTTGTTTGTTTTATCACATTTTTCTAACATTATTGATAGTCTCAAAACATTCCTACAAAGTAGTCTTTTCTAGCATATTTAGAAACAAAAATCAAATTCATACGTATACATAAAACATACTTACATATTACTATTTCAATATCGTTCTTGCAACACATTTAGAGACGAAATCGCCAATCAAAGTAGAATTATCAATTTCATTAACCATCTTCTTCTCAATTGATAATTTGATAATAGAATTTATCATTTATGAATGTGAAATCGAAAGAAGGAAAGGAAAACAAAAATAAAAATAAAAAAAATCAACAGCTCAAGCAGCAGGAGAGCTGGGGAAACGAAGGCAGGACTGAAGGGGAGGACCGGAACTTAGGAGTGAAAAATGAGTTTTATCTATTTTTGTTTGTTTTATTTATTTTTGTGTGTGCTTTTTTTTATTATATAATATAGATATATATAATAAATTAATAATATAGATAAAATCATAAAACAAAAAAACAAAAAAAACTTGTTTGTATAGATCTATTTTTTTTAGGTCAAGTAAATTTTTTTATCGGGGCCTTTATCAATTAGAGTAAAAAAAATTTTGGGCATTTATCAAAACAAAAAAAAAACATATTATATTAGGTTGGATCGGATTAAATCTACACGATTTTTTTTTTCTTTTTAAAAACACGTACCGTTGCCCTCCGACACACCGGGGCTTAAGACCGGGTCTCGCCGGCCTTAGCATGGGCCGGCCCTTATCGTATGATCAAGTTATATATATATATATATATATATATATATATATATATATATATATATATATATATATATATATATATATATATATATATTAGATTTCACATATAATTAAATAGATTTCACATATAATTAAATAGATTTCACATATAATTAAATGTATCGCTGCTATATATATCAGGGCCGGCCTTGCACTGTGACGTGATCTAGCTCTTAAATAGATTTCACATATAATTAAATGTATCGCTGCTATATATATCAGGTGACATATTCGTTGTGTCATAGTAGCTGTGATCGATCGAGTAGCAATATTAGTGTTTTGGAATATAAAATTATCTTTCCCAACCCACCGCGCGCGTGTGTATCTCACTTAAAATTTTCATGAATGTACGTTTCCGGCCCCTACAAATAGCAAACCATGAGCTGCACATGAGATGGTATCAAAATAAGCTTATCTTTTCTCTGATCAACAAATTAAGTCAAAAATATTATATATATAAAACAAACAAACATATATGGCTTCAGTTTTCTTTCTAAATATTCCTTTGGCTTTAATATTGATATTTTGTATGGTTTCTCCTCCTCCTACCATTCTTGTTGCTGCTGCTCTAAGTACTAGTTATTACGACAAAACATGTCCAAATGTAGACTCAATTGTCACAAAAGTAGTGAAGAAAGGCATACTAAATGACAATAGAGTTCCAGCTGCACTCCTTAGGATGCATTTCCATGATTGCTTTATTAGGGTACGTACGTACGTACCATTCTCTTCTTTCCTACGTACATTCATTCTTTCTGCCCCAAAACACCCCCCTCCCCCTCCCCCTCCCCCCCTCCCCCCCCCCCCCCCCCCCCCCCATAATAGTAAAGCTAATGTTCTCTATCTATCTTTTAATTTGTCACACTAATGCATGTCTTGTTTGGTTGTGTTTAATTGTAAAAATGAAATGAAGGGGTGTGATGGTTCGGTGCTGCTAAACTCAACAGCAAAAAACAAAGCAGAAAAAGATGGACCTCCAAACATTTCATTACACGCATTTTATGTGATTGATCACATCAAAACTGCATTAGAATCTGCTTGCCCTGGTGTCGTTTCTTGTGCTGATATCTTGGCTTTAGCTGCTAGGGATGTTGTTGCACTGGTGAGTACGTCATGGTTCTCTCTCTCTCTCTCTATGTTACTGTCATGACAAAATGATATGACACACTTTTATATATATCATTGATAATATATACTCTATATATGGGACTCGTTTGAATTAATCGGTCTTAATTAATTATATATCATGATCAAATGTGTAAAAATGAGTTTCCTTATTTGTACGTCGTGACCATTTTGTATGCTTATGCTCAATCCTCTTGATTAATTTCTTTTTGAACAATATTAATAATGACTTACATATTAAGGATACACTTTTGTATATATTATGGGTCCATATATATCATGCATGGTGGTAATTAATAGAATTCAAAATATTTAATAATTATGAAGTGCAACCAATTAATGATTAATGTGTTTAATTAATTGGGGTTGTAACTTGGAATTATATAATTAGTCTGGAGGACCAAGGTGGAAGGTGGAAAAAGGAAGAAAAGATGGAAGAATATCAAAGGCAACAGAATCAATACAACTACCAGCTCCCACTTTTAATATCTCACAGTTACAGCAAAGCTTCTCCCAAAGAAACCTTACTCTTGAAGATTTGGTGGCACTCTCAGGTACATACTCTGATATATGCATGCATATATGATATATGTACGTACGTACTCCTTTTAATTTAATTCATATAGTACACCCAAGGCGGGCACTCGAGATCGTCTCAGGGGCCGGCGGCCTTGGGTGTAACCAGTATACGAGGCGGGTATACCAAGTAATTAAAGAATGAAATGCAATACACATGACACGTCTTCTTCACTTGATATACTATTCAAATACGCGATATATGTATTGAAAATTAATGACAAAGATATTAATATTGGTGAATGCATGTATACATGTATGTGACAGGAGGGCACACTCTTGGATTTGCACATTGTTCATCATTCCAAGATAGGATACACAACTTCAACACGATACAAGATGTGGATCCATCTTTAGATTCATCATTTGCTGCTAAACTAAGGCAAGTTTGTCCCATGCATAACACAGTAAGAAGTGCAGGTGCCACACTTGATTCATCACCCACCATTTTTGACAACACATACTACAAGCTACTTCTTCAAGGACAGAGTATTTTCACGTCAGATCAAGCTTTGTTGACGAGTGGTTCTAAAACAAAGGCTCTTGTTACAAAGTTTGCTACCTCACAAGATGAGTTTTATGGTGCCTTTGTTAAGTCTATGATCAAGATGGGTAGTTTACAAGGTAATGGACAAGAAGTTAGGTTGCATTGTAGACTTGTTAATTAATTTGAGTGACTGAATTGAACGCGGGGAAATGGTACGTCACTGGAATCATATATAGATGTAAAAGTGTATTTGAGATTCAACTGTCATTACTGTTGAGTGTAAATCAAGAAAGTTTGTTGAAAAGTCATATGTATTTCACTTTGTTTTTTTTTTTATTTTAAGTTTGATGGATTTGTTTCAAGATCATATCTGAAGCCATGTTGTGAGTTTATTTGTTGATCGTGTGAATAATGTAATAGGCGAAAATAATTATTGATATGGTAATGAAACGTGTTTTATTGATTTCAGTTCATAGCTACTCTCCTTGTTATCGTTTATAAGATTCGAAATGAATCAAAATTATATTTATTGACATTTATGTATTCGGTCGAGCAACTATATACTCAAGACACTGATGTTTGAACTCGGCTTTAGTTTATTTGAGCAAGATAAAAACTGCTTAAAACTACTCGATTAAAGTTTATTTATACTCGGGTTATGCTCGATGAAATTTCAAACAATTTAAAGTCCAAACAACTATAAAAAAATATTGATCTCTGAACTCGTCGAGTTTAACTCATGTGAATGTCTTTTCACATAGCCTTTGTCTTATTGCACAACAATTTATTTTCGATTTTGCCCTTAAAAAAATTTCACTGACGCGCCTTCATTCTGACCGGAGTTCGATCAGAATGTGAAATATTATATCTACTCAAATTGGGTCAGAATGTGAAACAGTATATTCTGGCTTGCATTAGGAGCGGACAACGTAATTTTTCGGCCTGTAAAATAGTCTGTATTGTTTCCTAAGCGTACATAGCAATGTCTCTTTATTCAGACCAAACATTGATCCAAAAAACATAATGTTTTTAGCCTGTAAATTGGTCCGAACCTTTTCTGTAACGTATTAATGTCGTTTATTCACTTGAATTTGGTCAATAAAACATAATTTTTCCAGCCGCAATATTGGTCAGAAAAGTGTTTCAAATATAAATAAATGCCCACACGCATTTAGAGAGCGTGTAAACAACACAAAAAACAAAGAAAATAATTCCTTTATACCCATATCAGGTCCGTAAAATATGTTAAAAGCATACTATAAGTTGGGCAGAATAATATACATTTCATGACTCATTTAGGGTCAGAATGATATGTGAGTTAAATATCAAAACGAAGCCCACTCTCACCATAAGTTGGGCAGAATAATATATATTTCCTGATTCATTTAAATTCAGAATGATATGCGTGTTAAATATCAAAACGAAGCCTACTCTTATCCATTGGCATGTGCAATACAATATTTGTGTGAAAAGACAGTCCCTAACTCATTAAACAAATACAAAAGAATATATATATTTTTAATCTAACGTAGGAAGAATTATTGACAAGAACAAAAATAGTACCAAAATAGTTGTGAGAATTTCAAATCAAGTTTGTGTTGAATCCCACAAAATCATATTAAAACGAGCACTACATGAGTCGATAATCAAGCTGTTCATGAGCGGCTCAGATCGTTTATATACCTAATTATGCGAGGGCCAAAAAAGAAATATAAAAAAAGTACCTAAAGTAAATGGTACGACTCTGTTTAACCTAAACAGTTGCACAGTTAGATTTTCTGACCGCCAAACATCTTCATTCAATGACAGAACTGTCCGACGCCATTCCCGCCTCCAACATCAACCTCGACATCGTCGAAGAAACCCAAAACCCCAACGATATTAACCAAACTCTCGAAGTTTCGTATTCCCATGACACCCAAATTTACAAATCAGAAGAAGAAGAAGAATTGAGGAGACTTCTAGTTCCCAAATTGGAGGACCTACCTTTGAATCCTCCTTCAGCAATTTTATCCAACTTCGTTACATACTATGTTCCAGGTTCTCCATTGTCTTGGAATCATCTTAATTGTTTAGAAAGTTTGAAACTTTGAGCTTTTTCACCGGAGATTGAGTTTTCTAGCTTTAATTGCTCAATTTAGTCTCTCTTTTTTGAAATTCTCAATTTAGTCTTTTGATTTGTATATTAACACTTGAATATATTAGCAATGTTAACTGTCATGATCTGTTTTCATGGCTTTGTTATTTTTCTCAGATTTTATGAAAGCAGGACATGATCAATATGTTCATCGTCATGCGAATGGGTATGCATCTCTAATTTTCCTATGTAATTCTTCGTCTAAGGGTGTAAACGATCCAAGCCTAATCATACATTTACATATTGAGTCGAGCAACCACTAAAGCTCAAACTCGAGCACTAGAAGCCTGGAAAATACGATGACTTTTGGAGTGCTCGAGTTTGGTTTGTTAAAAAATACAAAAGAATATGTAATTATAATACAACAATGCTCGTATGGCTCATGAGCTAGCATTTTGAAGACGAAGTGCGATAAGTTCGGTTAAATCATACTTGAGCGAGCATCGAGCTGCTCATGTGCGGCTTGGCTCATTTACACCCATGAGGTACTTGACAAGGATTATGAGAGTATCTTTCTTTTGTTGGAGGGTAAAAGCTTGTGTATTGTTGGGTTAGCTCCAACTCATTTGGCTTTCAAGGAGGATAGCGAGATTGTCTCTGTGGATTTCAACGTTGGTAAGGCCGATAGAAGCGGGATTAAAGTAACTGGAAAACGAAAAAAAGTGAGTATTCCCTTTTGTCCCTCTACTCCTTTTCACGATTACCTTTAGAACTAAGGCATTTGAATTGATAATTGGCGTTTAATTCTCTGCAATTTTTAACACATATGTATGCTATTACACTGTTTTGGAGGTGATATTCAGTGGATTTTTTTATCTGATTCATGTAGCTTTTCATTAATTGAATAATGCAAATTTTCTATATTCTTACTGTCTTCTTGTAATAGCACTTTGTCTTAGTTCATTACCTTGTTTCATTAACACGTGAAATCCACTAATATGATCTAACTGACGCTAAGTGAAGTTGTTCTGCGTGCTTTCATTCTTCGAGTATTTGTATGCCCCAGAAGCAGTTTCTGTATCTATTCAGCTGTATTTCCTTCTGCAAATCTTAAAATTTTGGACATAGAATTGTCACATTGTTCCCATTTCAGTCAAGCCGCGTATTAGTACTACAAACAGACCGAGCTGGACTAATGTTTAAGTTTTGACCGACACATGTTACATGATAAAGTTCATAGCTTTTGCAAGAACGATAAGAGAACGATAAACATTGCCAAATGTAGTTTTGCACTCGTTAATCTGAAGTGTAGTTTGATTGCTTTGTCGGTTTGCAGAACGCACAGCATTTTGAGGCAAATACAGCATTATGTAAAGTAATCACTAAAGATTCATCTTACACTGTGAGGTTTGATCTCTTCCTTCAATCTGCTTAAACCTTTGTTACTTACACTCAGTTTCTTCTTGATTTAAATATTCTTCATGTTTCAGTTTTCTTCTTTTCATTGATCAATTCATTTTTTTATGTAGATGTTGTGTGAAAGGTTCTCTTTTGGAGGTTAATGAGAGATTGATTCAACAACCAGGATTACTTAAGTCATCGGTACGAACCCAGTAAAGATATTGTCACTGAAAATCATCAATACAGAAAAGTGCACAGAATACATGCAAAGTAACGTTACTTTGCGATTAATCCGTGCACTTCTTTGTGCCCCTGTCAGTCTTGGTAACGAGCCAGCATTATTGCTTCAGATTCCGGATCTTTTGGATCCCATCGTTTTGATTTTAAATTTAATGGCAGGCTGATAGAGAAGGATACATTGCAATTATGATGCCAAAGCCAGGAGATTGGCGTAAAGCGGAGGGCTCTTTAATTGGAGCTGAAGAGTACAGAAAATTGAGAAATTTGTGAGAAAAGGAAATAGTAAGCACATTGAAATGTATTTTAGTATAATGTACACTGGATGATGAAAACATTGATTTATGTCACTTGGAGAAGCAATAATCTAATTTTTTTTTATTTATTTTTTGCTGGTTCCTAATTGTATTTCTGGGAATAAATGAAGAAAATACATCATTTGATTGTTTAAATTTAATTGGTTCACATTTTTTAAGCAAATTTTGTATTTGCGCCACGTTGTTGGATTAGCAACTTATGTATAATCGAACGGTGTGATGCAATAACGTGATCCCCTACCTAAGAATGTCCCACCTATGGGTATAAACGATCTGAGTTGTTCAGGATACAAAAAAACATGCTCCTCTGTATCCTTGCTGAATCATTGTTCTGTTTTCATTGATTTTCACTTCAGAATCTCTCTCTTTTTCTTTTTTTTTTTGTTTTTTTTCTTTTTTGAGAAGACAGATCTCATATTTTGTGACAGAAAAGAGCAAATCTATACCTATTGTTTTGTGTTTTTTTCATCATTGAATGTCATCACAAGCAGACTCATGATGATGATACCAAGAAATTCGGCCTATTTAATGTTACACATTAGCAGAGGTTATGGTCCTTATTTATTAACGTAGTCATATGTAGTCAATATTTATAGATAGGGAGATAGACACCATTTACACCGAAAATGAAAGGCAACCAATACATTTAATTTAATGCTTCCACCACCTTCTCTAATCACGTGAAGTTGCTTTGTATCTTCATACATCAATCAATGATTTTATATGGAAACTGTTCCCCCAAATCTTAAGAGATTAAAATATCAAACGTGCATTACAAGTAATTTGGTGCTTAATTAATGAAGATTAAACAAATGACATCATTTTTTTTGGCTATCCTTTTGTGTGATATCCTGTTATACTTTTACTACTTGTTGTGATACACATACACGGTTCTATTATTTTCTTGTAATAGCAGCAGCAGCAGCAGCAGCAGAACTCTGTCCAGCAACGTCGATGACGAATCGATACTTGACATCATTATTGGCGAGTCGAGTAAGTGATTCGTTAATCATATCGGTCGAGACCAGTTCGATGTCACAGATGATGTTATGCTTCCCACATAGGTTGATCATGTCCTGTGTTTCTTTCATGCTTCCTGTCATACTTCCTTTCACCACTCTTTTTCCTGCATCCAATTCCACCCACCAAATATCAATTACTTAAATCTAAACATTATTTCACTCTTTTTCTTCTCTTTTTTATTTCTTTCTTATGAAAATCATAAATCAAAAAAAGCAGCTAAAATACGATAATCAAATAATAATGTAAAAGTATGTTACCGAAAATCAAAGGAAAAGAAGGCAGGTCCATTGGCTTGTCGGGGGCGCCGACAATGGATAAGGTTCCATTGACTTTTAACAGCTCTAGCAGTGGTCCAAGTGAATGGTGTGCAGATACTGTATCCAAAATAAAATCCAGTGTCCTTTTCCTTTTCTGCATTTGGGATGAATCAGTGCTCAAAACAAAATCATCAACACCCAACCGGTTTCTTGCTTCTTCTTCTTTAGAGGGAGATGTGCTTATAATGGTAACATGGTGACCGAAAGCCTTTGCAAATTTCACTGCAACATGCCCTAATCCTCCCAGCCCAACTACCCCAATCTTTTTCCCGCTACAATCCAACAGGTTGTTGTCTTTCATGGGACAGTACACTGTAATCCCAGCACATAACAATGGCGCCGTTGCGTCCATCGGCAAATTCTCAGGAATATGCACTACATATCTGTTATAAAAAAAAAAACACATTGAAAACACAGGGCCAAAATGAACAACAACATGTAATTAATTAAGGGTGGTAAGTGAGTTGAGGCTATTCATGAGCTACTCGTACTTAGTTACCTGTGATCTGCTATAAGAAAATGGGAGTAGCCACCATAAGTGATGCTACCATCCCAAAAGATGCCATTGTAAGTGAACTGTATCTGATCACAGTAATTCTCTTGATCCTCTTTGCAGAATTCACATTCTAAACAAGATGCTGCCAAACACCCTACCCCTACCTTGTCTCCTACCTTGAATTTCTCCACTTTGCTTCCCACTTTTGTTATTATCCCAGTTATTTCATGCCTTCATTCATTGCGTGTTTCAACCAACAACCCATCATCATCATCATCATATATATAAGTAGTATGTATATATTAAATAAGAGGATCGTTACTTAAAGACACCACACAAAACCTACTTTGAGAGAGCATCACATTCACAGTGTGGCATTCAGTATTCGACTTTACATAGGTCAAATGTGGACATTAGACTTCTGACTTCTCTGTAAAGTCGAAGAATATCAGCCTCAAGTGTGGTGATTGCCGCGGTAGATTATGTATGGTGCCTTTAATTAACACACGTACGTCTTGAGAAATTAAAGTATTGGGTACAAAATTATATTTAAAAACAAAAAAGGCATGTTATTACCCAGGAACAACAGGGTACATGGTGATACCCCAGTCATTACGGACATGGTGTAGATCAGTATGGCACATTCCGCAATATAGCACTTTGATTGTCACGTCGTTGATCCCATTTTCTCTGTTTCATAATAATCTCAGTCTCAGATATATATATCAGCCAAACTTCTTGTTAAGGTAAAGTAACCATTTTTATGTATTACATTCATCTGTTTGATATAACAGTTGTATAGTAAAAATATAGCATACATATAAAATATGTATATATGTACTACCTTCGTTTGAAGACGTAAGGGGTGATGACGCCGGAAGAGTCATGAGCTGCCCAGCCAGAAACAGTGAGATTGTGGTTTGGGGTGGTTTGAGCCATGAGCAAGATGGGTGTTGGTTACTTAATGCAGCAAGATGGAAAAGATTGGCAAACAAGTGTATGTTATTTGTGTGGATGAGTTTTGGTGATATTGTATGGGTAAACCTCATGCATATATATACTATACAGCATATATATATGTAGAAAGAAAATGTCACGGCTTCAGCCTAACTTTCATTAATTTTGGGGGTTGGATCTCAAGGGGTTGGTTGCACTTTATTGCACCCACATTTCTTATCAAAAAAATAGCTATCATACACATACTGAAAATCATATATAATAGTTTTCTTGTGTGCACGTCAAAGTCTATTCATTCGATACCATATTAATTTTCTACATAATAATTTTCATCATTTGATACCAAAACATGCTGAAAATAGACACATCCAATCAGAAAATTGCAGAACATATCAGAAAATAGTCACATCTAATCAGTCAGAAAAATGGATGTATCAGACAAGAATCTCATCATTATCTTAGTTTCCAGGTATACCACTTTGGGAAGTTATTATGTGGTGAGGGAATTTGAGGTGAAGTGACGGGTGAAATGATCAGAACCACACAGTTTAAATACATAATAAACATGTATGGTCTGTATGGTGGTACACGGTGTCTCCACACCGTGTGGAGACACCACACAATAACTTCCCTAGTACTTTAATACAAATATATAACACAATTATGATATATAGTGAAAATAAAATTTAAAAGGCTGAAAATAGTACCATCTTTATCAAATTGTCTAGTGTCTTCACATCATTTGAAATAAATACAGCAATAATCCAATGGTTACACACTGAAAGAACTGTGATTAAAAATATATTAAAAATCATTAAATATGGTTAACAGTAATAACAGTTAGCCCCAATATTTACATATTCCACTATACACACTAACTTAACAACTAGAGCCCAAATAAAAAAAATTCTACCACAACAAAATCTCTGTGTGATGAGGAATGCAGACAAGAATAATAATAAAGCATGGTTGCTGCTTTATGAAATGCATTACAACAGAGCATTTCTTGAATGCTGTAGTAATAATATAGTTACCAACTGTGAATTTTTTTTTTTCATTCTCTGAAATCCCAAATGAATCTTGATTACATGGAGTGACGCGCACCCGGTTTCTCTTTCGCAGGTCTTTCTTCTTGTATCTCTTCAAGTTCATCTTCATCACCCTTCTTACCAGCCTGTTCTTTCCAGTATGCTAGAAGCTTCTTTAACCGAGCCACTTCTTTCGACGACACATTCTTACTTGGATCGTTTACAATGGACCGAACTCTCGATGCATACCTGCATGATTTAAAAAATAAATAAAAACATGGACTAAAACGACGTCGAACAGAGAGTAAAAGAAACGATAGAGAACGTACGTTAATGAATTATAGGTCTCGTCTAGATTGGATTCAGCAGGAGAGATGTTGACAAACATAAGGGTTTTAGCATTGCCGCCTAATGAATCACTCATTAGCATAGTAAGCTTGTGATTCCTGTAAGGAATGTGTTGGCTACCAGAAGCTAAAGCACTTATAACATCTCCAAGTGCTGACAGCGATTTATTGATACTTTGGGCTTCCTTTAATTGGCTTCCAACAGAGCCCGACTTCTTCACTCTCTCTGAACCCGCAAGGTCCACAAAACTTAGCTGCAGAGTAAAGACAATTTAAATGATGCACAGAAGAAAAAGGAGCTTCTGGTTTCAAATGCTTAATGAAAGAGAAGGTAAATAATTACATGCACAAAGCATATATATTATGTCTCCTATTAGAATAAGAAATGAGAGGTGAACACAAATGGAGATTTGATACCTTTCCTCTAGCTACTGCTTGGGTTTGAAGGTTGGTACTTTCAATAACTATCGAAAGAATGAGATGCGACCTCGAACTTTGTTCATTCATCAAAGTCCCTGTTGTATGGCGTTGGTCAGATCCCGCACGGATGATACTTTCCAGTTCTTCATATGATGAAATTGATACAACAGTCGCGTTTTCCACTGATACCATGCCCTGTAGAAAAAGATTATTTTCGGTTCATACACTTCATATACCCTAAGTATAGAAATTGTCAACAATTTAGAAGATGTTGAAACCATTCACCTTCGAATCCTTCTTAATATCGAGCTTCAAGCGCTTTGCATTTTTTGGGAGTAAAAGATCTATCAGTGTATCCTGGTACAGCTCCACAATGTATGCCTAAATATCATTCAAAATAAAGCATTAGGAACACCGAACAATCGATATTGTAATGTCACAACCTTAAGAACATGAATGGATTCGCATATAAGAAGAGATAAGACATATATAAAGCAACTGAATAATCGAAAATAGATATTGACCTTGAGAGAATACGAGAACTTATTGCAGTCTTTCTTCATAATTTTGAATAGTTCTGAGGTAGCCCGAGGAGTGAGTCCCGGATTGTTATCGGATCCATAAATGGTAAACGTCTTTCCGGAACCAGTTTGGCCATAAGCAAATATGCAGACGTTATATCCGTCAACAGCAGATTGCACTAAATACTGCATAAACATGATTAATGAACCGTTAATCCTTGAATATACAAAAAAAACATATAGAAATGTGAATCTTATACTCAGAGAACAATAGAAGAGCAGTTAAACTTGCCCTTGTGTCCTCGAAGACATCCTGCTGAGTTGCACTGTGATCAAAAACACGGTCATACATGTGTTGTTTGATTTCATCTCTCCACATATGCTCGATGGTGAATTCATCAACACTGACCAGTGCATTTCGTTCCTTATCAACATTCTCTTTGTCAGTAAGAGGTCTTAACCGACAATAAACACGTATCTTTCCTTTCATATCTGCAAGATTTGCAAATCAAAAGTTGAACTTTTAACTACATAGAAAAAGTAGGGGAAAGAAATTGCTTATCCGTCAAACAATAAACTCGTATCTACCTTCCATCATGTTGAAGTACCGTTTCCTTAACACTTGTTCCTCTTTGTAAAGTTTCTCCATCTCGGCTAATTGAGTCCCTTGCATCTTTAAGATAGATGCAATTTGCTCGTTCTTTCGATCAATGTCCTTCAAACATAATGAACAAAAAATGTTCAATATATCTTCTTTAAAAACACAACATTGTAAACATCCAAATAAAATCATTTATGGCATGCCATGTATGTGTGACGGTTGCTATGGTAAATAGCGAATAAGAACTAATACCTCTTTCATTTCCCGAAGCTCTTCCAACTCCTTGAGGTTATTTTGCAATGTACGCAATTCCGCGTCTTTATCTGAAATACATGCTTGGGCACTAGCCAGTTTCTGAGTGGCATCTTGCAACCCTTTCTCGTTTTCAGATATTTGAAGCATCAAAGCCCTGCGTTCTTGTTCGACATTCTTCTGAAGCGTCTCAATCTGCATTTACTCGCCAAACAGAATTTTTCAATAAAAGGAAAACAATATAAAAGTTTTTACAATCAAAACTTTAATTTAAGTCAGCACAATTACCTCATCATTCTTTTTCCTTTCAAGTCTTGAAATTTTCTCGAGCAAAGAAACCTTTTCATTAAGTAGTTTCCTTCTACTCTCCTCTGTCTTTTGTAATTCTGAAGTCCGAGCTTTCAGTTCATCTTGGATCTTGTTCAATGTCTAAATAATAAATATGTCAAAAGAAAAAAACAATTAAGTCATAGATATCACAATTTACGCGAATGATGATTATTGATTCATATATGATTAACAGATGATAACATCCTAAGAATACCTGGTTATTAGCTTCGAGTGTCTCTTTTTTAACGCTGCTCTCCAATCCTTGGCTACTTAATTTAGCTAACCTCAATTCGAGATTGTTTTTCTCCACAAGTGCAGCCTAAAGATAGTAAATAAATCAGTAAAAGGAAGTGATGTTTTCCGATGTTCTTTAATCTAATTAATGATGATGATGAGCGCAAACCTGAAGTGCTGAATCCTTCTCATCGCATAATAACTTCATCTTTTCAAGGTCCTCAGCAGCATCAGCCAAATTTTGTTTCTCCGATCTCAAGGTGTCTTTCAGGCTCTCTAGCTCTTCTTGCATCAGTGCTTCTTGCTTTTGCTTTTCATGCAAATCTTCAAGAAACTGTTGAAACATAGTGGATGAGTATTATAACATCCCAGACTTACGAAGAAAAAAAGGAAGAAAAAAAACACTTGTTAAACATGTGGTTTAAAAGAGAGAGAGTGGAGGGGGGAGAGGGCCCCACGCACCTGGTTGGCTTTCTTTTGGGATTCTTCCAGGGCTCTTGAGAGATCTTGTATACGTTTCTCATAGGAGTCAGAAGAGGGAGGCCTGTAATTATTAGATGAAACATCTCCATTTACCGAACCATTAGCAGAACCGTTAGCAGTGGATCGTGCTTTGGAATACCGTCGTAACATCACATCATTTATGTGCGTTTGAAGAGCAACGCAGATTTCCTCCCCCTGCACATGTAGACATCATCATGGAGTAGAAACGAAAGAAGTAAACGTTTTAGTGTTTGAATATGTTAATTAAACACCTCATCGACAATTTAATCATTATGATTGATTGGTAATTCTACGGTATTATTGAAAGAAAAAAAATAGAGAGATATTGACCTGTCTTGTCTCAAACTGAAAAATGTGCAAGACACCAGCAACTCGCATTTTAAAGAATACAGCAGTGTTACTGCTACCAAATTGCATAATATCTCTCAGTTCTGCTGAATGCAAATATTCTTTCGGGACTGGACGGAAAAAATGGACCTGGAAAGAACAGAAGTAAACCTTTTATTATTAAACAAAAGGTTGCATCTAACAGAGAGATAATTAAAAGGATAAAAATTGAAACTCACCCCTCTCTTATTGATCCCTAAAACTATTTTGCCTGGAAGAAGGCCAATTGGATCATCGATTTTTCGAACTGAAAAGAACACTGAATTGCCATATGGCAGTGTTCTTAAGATTCTTAAGAATTGTTGTCTAGCGTCGTCCTTTGTCAAATTTTCCTTCATGTAAAATGGAAAATCATCAGAATCAACCTTGATACATGATGAAACGTGTCGATGGAAAAAAAAAAAAAAAAAAAAACAGCAAACGGGAAAGAATACAGTGCATACCATTGAACGATAGCGGGAAAGAATATCCATTTCCCACTCTCTTTTTGCTCTAGTCATAGCAATTTGTCTCGGTAAAAAACGCTCAAGAAGTGATGTCCAATCACTGGAATAATAAGATAATTGGTTAGCATAAAGAAAACAAGACAGCAGGAAAATACCAATAGAGACAATAAAGATTGTGGATAGAAAAAATAAGGAATCTCAATAGAAGAAAAACCACTAACGTGCTTGACTCGGGGCCAACAAGATAACCGATTTCAACCAAAATCTGAAGTGCAGATAGCTGAGCAGCATCATCTCTTCCAACAGGGTAATGTCCCAGGATATAATCATGTTGCAGCTGAAACGAAGTAATAAACAGAATCAACAGCAATGAATACGCAAATTAAGACTAAAGGGCTGAAAACTAAATAGCAAATTTCGTACCTGAACATAGGAAAGCTGCACAAACATGGGGTCTGTCACGGCTTCATCTGACTCGCGGAACAATTTCTTTTTTAAAATCAATTTGCAGTGCAAAATTTCTCCTTTGCTTCTGTCTTTTAATGCTTTAAAGTCAGCTAATAAGTCACCAATGTACTTATTGTCATCCAACCCAATGTACTCCTCTGAACCAGAAAAACGACGTCCAATTAAGTTGAAAACAACATAACATAGTGTGTTCAGTCAGGCAGTAGTGACCTTAAAATTATTACCATTTCCTGATTCTGATGATTTAGAGCCGGCAACAACTTTACGGCACTCAAACAAACCGAAACTTGAAAAAGTTTTCAACTTGATGATCCCAGATAGCTCCTAATAATCAACCAGTAGAACACAGGATAGAAAGAAGGATCTCTAAGAACTAAATAAGACAACTTGAACGAAAATTCAAATAACAAGTCTTTTACAGACAAGAAATAGTAAAGATATCTCAATAGTACCTCAACAGCATCTGCCACAGTTGTTGCCATGTCATATGTAATTTCTTCAAAAGTTTCATCCAAGAAAAACACTATAGTTGTGAGTCTTCTTCCGGACAAAAGAGCTTCGACTTCTTCACGACCAGGTATTGTATGTCTAGGTCCGGACTTAACAGAACGCTTCAATGCATTTAAGGTGTTCAACGCAAAATATTGAACTTCAGAATCAGCAGTCCCACCATGTGCGACATTATGCACGTATTCTGATAGATAACCGCCAATTTCTTTACTTGGAGGCATACAAGATGCACAAAGATACATTAGCTCCCATGCTTTTATTAAATATATCCTGCAAATAAGAAACCAAGAAATATACACACCGTAAAACAATGGATAAACGTTGCTAATCTTTCACCTTCAACAAATGGTACATGCAAAATGATACCTATCAGGAGTATTTCTCGTCTGCTTGGATATCTGTACAAAAAGCTCATCACGCAGCTCCGACCTTTTCACAGCCTGCTTATACAACTTTCCAACCAGCTCAACACATTCATCAAGACTTGGAGCAGAACAATCAACTCCCATATACTTCAGGATCGATTGAAACAACTTCACCGCCCTGCTAACCAGATCACTGTTTATTTTCAGCAGCGACGTAGGTATAGGATCCTATCATACAACAACTTATCGTCAATGGATAAAGCTGAAGTGACGAAAACAAGTGCATAAGATACTATAAGGGGAAACATGTTCTCTTACCTTCTGGAAGCACAGCATATCCTCAAATGTAAATTTTTCTCTAACTTGAGAGTCAGATGATTTTTTAGAAAAGAAACCTCGTCTCCCAGATGAATGAATCTGCTTTTGCATAGCCCTCAAAAATCCATCAACCTAACGTAGCATAAACAATCAAGAAAGGTGAAAATCAGTTAGCAAATGCATGATCGAAAAAACCGAATTAAACTAAAGGCCTAATTGAAACAAGCGAAATGATGAAATCAAGAGGACGACGGACCTGGAATTTATCCATCAACGGTATAGCTGCAGAAAGTTCCGGTGGGAGACCAGATGAAAGAGTGTTAGGAGTACTGTTGAAAAAGAAAAGAATCAAGTGAGGTCATATGGTTGTCTGAGAGACCTGACACCATGTTGCGTAAATAAATTCAGTTGTAATGTAAGGAAAGGAAAGAAATTTACAGTGGTGCAAAACTAGATCCATCACTATCATAATCTTCCCCCATTGAAACACTAAATGAGTTGTGGGAAGGGGTATCAAATCCATTGCTCGAGCCAAATGATGAGCGGCTTGATCTCATTGGTGACATATCGGAAGTCGGTTCCTAATTCAAATTTGCTTGAAAATGCATTGAACCTCCTTTCTCAAGCAGTCTTCTTCTTGGAATTATTTCTTAATACCCTTAATTAGTGATGTCCCTGTCTCTTCTTTTCCCTCTCTTTGTCCCTGAATCTCAAGGCTCTACAAATCTCTTCAAATATCACTTGATGTCAATCTTTCCCTGGAAATTTATGAAATGGAAACCAATTAAATTCCTAAGGGAGCAAACTGGATAAAAGAACACAATTCTATTGCCACGAAAAATTCCCATATGCTAACAACCTAAAGCAAAACCAAGAGAAATCACAAGACCGCTTCTACAAATAACAATCATCATAAGCATGAAAAGAAAATAGAAAATCACAAGGATCCAGCAATTTATAAAGAAATGTGGATATGCAAGAAACAGCAAGATATAGCGCCAAATGGGAGCAAGATTCCGACCAGCACCAATATTGATAACATCGATATAATCCAAGGAACAAGACTAGCAGAAAGATTGGGACTTTACAGACTACTATACATCGTTCAGCTAAAAAGAAATGCACTTTGCAGAAGCAGCACAGAAAGAGACAAAGAACTTTAAGAAAATAAATAAAATAAATAACAATGCACAGATCAAGAAATCATCACTGTAGCAATCATTGCAGACATGTAATGTGAGACATTTGCCCAGAAGAAAAAAGCATCAAAGCTTGGATTTTGAGCACACTAAAACACAAATAAGATCACAATACCAGAAGGATTCTGACTTGTGAACAAGAACTCTGAGGGATAGGGAAGATTATTGAAGCCCTTTTTCTGAATCCCAAAGCAAAGATAATGATAAAAGCTCTTCTCTTTATTAATTTTATTTGTCGCCTACACGTACAGCCAGCCGAGGAAGAGAGAGGGAGGAGCAAGAAGAAGAAGAGATGTGAAGACTGAAGAGGATTCACGGGAGCTCTTTTTAAAAAATGAAAAGAATGAATCTTTATGTTGATTGGGCAATAGTAAAAACTAGGACTGGCTTCATCTTGGATTTGGTGTTTCAAATACCTACTGCCAATTTCTACTCTTAGTCAAATTGACAGGTTTTAACCTTGTTTGGTAAGAAGTTATAGCTCAATACCCTGATGATTAAATCATTACATTACAATTTTATAAGAAGTTAATATTCAATGATTAATATTTAGGTATAATTGCACGATATGATGCGTTCTTATTATTTTCATTTTGCACATAATGGTATTTTGTTTCGGATGGGCCCCATTGCTTTGTATCGAGCTAGTTGTTTGCTGCTTTATTCCCATTGCCTTGGCTAATGATTAGGATCGTGATAGCGTGAGGCGGAGTGATGGCCGTTTTATAGTATACCAACTTTGACCGGTAGAGTATCGAGTCGGTTTTAGTATAAAACTAATGAAAGCGAGTAAGGTCGTAATCCCACGGGAATCTAGTTAATTACCAAAGCTAGTGTCATCTCTAGTTTAGATCAACACGATTTTCGAAAAGGTTATTAAATTACAACGCGCTATTAGTTCAATGACTAAATTAAAACAAGACTTTTAAGTGATTAAAAACGATAGCCGAGCTATGATCCAATCAACTACTTACCAAACCCTAGCTAAGTCCGGAGGTATCATTGATTCACCTAAACGTCTCGATGTCATACGTAGGGTGTCGTTTCTTATTTCTGAGAATAGACATTATTTCAATAATCTACCCTCCTATGTTAGGTTCAGCAGTCCGCTGACCGGATTTAACTGACCTAACACGGTCTACGGTCAATGAAACGCTCGACAAGTCGATATAAACCTCACACACGAAACCGAATATGAACAACTCAGTCGGTTTTACAGGGTGATCCTAGAACCCCTTTTCCCGTATCCTCTCGCAAAATACATCTATAAAGAAGACACGTGTAATACGATTATCGAGTCACGAGTTCAACAAAAGTCATTGGGCATAAGCTCTAGAACTACAAACACATCAAGAATGGACAAATCAAACATCAAGAATACCATATGAACAAGCTAGGATCCAGTTTCGATGATTATCGCATAACTCGGCTATGAAACGATTAGCTACTCATATTAACTATCAAAACACAAGATGTCATCATAGGCTATGAACAAACGGACAAGAAATAGAGATTAGAAATACCTACCAAGAACTGAAAACCGGTAGAAATCTGAAAACATGAAAACTGAATTTATAACTATGAAATCCAAAATAATCCAAGTGTTTGTTACAAAAGATTATACTCAGAAAGCTTAAAAATATATTCTATGGTGTTTTTGGATAAGGAAAGTCGCCAGAAAAACTGTAGAAAGTAGTATCTATATCCATCCTCCACTCAAAAACTGAGCTTTTATAGTGTTAGGCGGCGGATGCGGCTAGGCGTGCGCCTAAGAAACGTCAGGTGCACGCCTAGAAGGTCTTCAAAATATCTCCAGGTGAAGGATAGATGCTAGGCGTGCGCCTGGCTGCTGGACAACTTGGACTGAAACTTTGGCTCATTTCATGGCCTTAGGCGTGCGCCTGGACAATGCTAGGCATGCACCTAGCATGTTATTTTCCCAAGGTGAGCTTCCAAGCATCCCGAGGCTCCGTATCACGTTTCCTGGGCATTCTCGGGCACCTAGTTCCTGAAAAACATCAAAACACATACCAAACGTAACCCCTACGGGACACTAGGGTGACCGAGAATGAATTCAAAACACCAAAAAAGGCCGAGATTCCCGGATTACATATCCGAGTCTCGTAATTAGCAAAACGGTGTAAAATGCACCAAAAAACTTAGCCAAATACTCCAGGAATTGTACAAAACGAGTCGTCATGGGGCACAAAATCAGTAGGAAAGCAGAGTCGAGTTGACTCCCATCACGGAGCCGGGCCGATGACCCTATCCGTTACTTGGGCTTATGTCTCGTTTCGGATTTAGCGGGGTTCTCGTTGATTTTGGCATATCAATGCCCCCTACTCCTTGAGCTCTTCACTGTACAGGTGAAAATCATGGAGTAAAGTTGTAGATGTCTTGATGTACCATTTTCCGAGATGGCTGTTGCAGAGCGACATAAGATTCTCTTGAGTGCGAGCAGAACTATGATACCGACCTGGAGTCGGGCTTATAGAAGATTCGCTCGAGGACGAGATCCAAATATGATGCCTAGCTGGAGTCGGACTTATGTGGCCGTAAGCCGCTTCGCAAGGTGACCGTAAGCCGTCTTGCGGTATGAAGGCCGTAAGCCACTTCGCAAGGTGAATGTCGTAAGCCGTCTTGCAGGCTGAGGTCAGACTTAGCGTGCCGAGTTGAGGTCGGCAGGTGTCATGTTTTTCCCGCTAGTTATGTTGACTTAGGGGATAACTTGGTGACTAAGCTTAGGTTGGTTGCTTAATGAACACTCAACAAAGGCGGTGCCGGCCGGTGAAGCTTCAGCCCAGATTCCGGCGAAGCTCAGGTGATGTAACCCCAAATGGTTTCAATAAAAACAAGTAGAGGCAATCCCCTTTATATGTAATAAGCTGAGTTGATAAAATACGTACGCCAACCTGGAAATTATGAAGGACTCGTGTGCGAGTTTTAAAGATGACGTTGAAGGTGTTCCTTCAAGTTGAGATGATTTTGACGGAAAAAGGAGTAACGATCCGTAAAACCAGTGATCATTGTACCGAGTTTGCTGCTAAGATGCTGAAAACAATGATTTCTAGGCTGTACAACTCATAACATCAAAGCTTTTGTTGATTTTGAAGTTGAAGATGGAGGAACGATCTCGCCGGCGACGCCATGAAAACGGATTTCACGGTGGTGCGGGCTACCGGAGTAGGCTTTTCTTGATGATTTTTCCTGGTAACGGAGCCAAATGATATTGTCGGAAATATCAGGCTTACGGTGTATGGTTTGAGGTGGATATCTAGCTGATTGTGGGTGATTTCTCCGGTGAGGTGCGGTGGAGCTCAAGAAAAAGATGGAGCTTTTTTGTGGAGTAAGATGAGGAGGATGGTGTTTTTGGATTATGAGTTGTGCCTGAAAGGCTGCCTACGTACCCTTCATAAGGGATCAAGACAATGCGTAGTTCTTGGAAAAAATGAGAGAGAGTTGTAATGGAGGTGAAGGTGATATTTATAGAGGCATGGAGTTGGAAAGCTGGCGAGAGTAGGACATCTAGCAGACTGCGAGCCTGGAGGGCTGAAAGCCCTTGGCGGGCAGAGAACCCTGGCGGACTCGTTGAAGGTTTTGCGGCGCCAAGAAAGACTGATGGACGAGCGGGCAAGTGGGAAGACCAGGAAGGTGCCAAGCTGAGGTCGGACTTAAGGCCCCGAGCTGAGGTCGGACTTTAGAGTGCCGAGCTGAGGTCGGACTTATGGTGATGAGCTGGAGAGCGTCGTAAATGAACTTTGTTGCCTAGTTGTGTTGAAGGATGGCGAGCTGGAGGGGCGAGCAGGTTGGCCCTCAGTGCTTTGTATCGAGCTAGTTGTTTGCTGCTTTATTCCCATTGCCTTGGCTAATGATGAGGATCGTGATAGCGTGAGGCGGAGTTGGGCCGATGATCCTATCCGTTATTGGACTTATGTTTTGTTTCTGGATTTGACAGGGTTTTGTTGATTTTGGCATATCACTCAGCTATTATAAGAGATAGGTATTACATTAATCATATCATGTGTTCTTTCCATGTCAATGAATTATAATATATATCATGCTAAAAGATCCCGGATAAAATTTAACAGAGATTTCTTTTGACAAACTTCTCCTGGTAGTGCTGGCCACCGACTAGTATGTGGTGAGGAGGATAGTTTTAACTATATATGCCATTATTATATAATTTGTTAAAATAATCAATTTACATGTAAGAAAATAACTAGTAGTTGCATCATATTCCAAATTTATGTTTAACTACCATAATCCACTTTCTAACGTATAACTATTTTGATGACTCGAAATAATAATAATTTTGTCAAAAAAATAAAATAATATATAGTTCCTCAATATATAGTTATATAGTAGTATATTCCATATTTATGTCGAATATCTGTACCTGAAAAACTTGCTTAATTAGTCTATAAGGATTATTCAATACTACTTTATTATTATATATGCAGGTCGATCGATGACAAAGATTATTGTATATTTAATACAAGAATAATTATTACCGTAAGAAAAACAAGTTAATTGTATATTTCATCTGTCTACGTTGTAAAAAACCCCAAAATAAATGTCTTATGAACATAAAAACAAAGATATTTTATTTTATTTGGCTTTGGCTTTGGCTTGCAAGCAAGAAGTACAAAACCGGCCATGCCGGCTTGAACAAGTCATAGAAGTTCACCAGATGGAAACATATTAGCTAGAGGAAAATTAATGAAAATTATGTTATTAACTTATGTCACGGGAATTTTGCTTAAAATCTTAACATTTATTTTTAATGTTGTGTGGAGGAGTAGTCATAACTCATAAGGACAAAGAGCCAACCAATAAATTACTAGTAAGAGTGAAGGGGAAAGTCAAGCAAATTTATTTGATATCTTTTGCATTCAAGAAATGCATGAGAAAGTTGAGGGCACCTACAAACAATCTACTTGGATTCTGTATTGGCCGGAGGACTATCCTACCCCATCCCTATCCTATCCTATGTGAATCCATAATTAATTTGTAGTATTAATACTATGACTAAATGAAAGTCACAAACAATGATGTCAAGACAAAAACAAAGGAAAAATAATGTTCGAGTCACAGCTCAAAGGGCATTCACTGCATTAATTTTAAGTTTCGTAGAAGACGTAAATCGAAAGTTACTGTTAAAAAACTAAGTTCTACAACATATAAACACTGGGGTTTCATCCTCAAAATTAGCTCAGACCATGAAGCGAGAAAAGTTTATATATATTAATGCTCCTTTTAATTAACAAACCTTTCAAATGTACATCTATAACACAGAATGCACAACTCTTTTACAACAGCCGGTCGGAAGGCAATAACTTCATAAAAATTTGAATATTTCAAGAAACAAGAAAATTATAAAATAATGGAATAATATACGGTCTTGCAAAATCTATTATGCCAATTAAGTAACACGTCTCACTATATTATAGCCTAGCTGACAAGTAACACACCTCACCCCTTAATTTTAAGGATGGTGATACATCCACTACACATAGTGTGTAGTTGATGTATCACTGCATAACCTTGACCTTTATTTTAATAGGTACACTTTAATTATCGGAGGATGTGGTGGCAGTGTATATATCATTTTCCTAATTTTAATTAAAATTATAGAAACACCGTATTAAATGATATGCAAACATGTGTAATATATTTTTTTATTTCTTTCAAATAGTAGATATAAAAAATATAATACATATCATTTATTATAAGTCTGTTATAGTCGTTGTGTCATAAAATTTCTCATACTTAAAAAAAAAAATGTTTGTCATACATTGTTATTTGGCTATTCATTCGTTGTAGTAGTAGTTTATTCAAGTTTCTGGGTAGAAGTTATTGTTTATTTACATTGATTTTACCAAATGTTTACACGTTACTACATATGCAGACAAGTACAACATGGCAATTCATATTTTCGTAGAAGGTGTCAAATTTCAGTCCCATTAAGATATAAATAATGGTTCATCATGTATTTTCTATTTGTCCTTTTTTTACTAGAATGATACTAATGCTGCATTTACTAAATCACCTTAACGACTCATAGTGGTATATGTAAATGATATTAATTAAATATGTACTCTAAAGATTTAATTCATCAGATTTGTCAAAAAATAGGTGTCCATTAATATTTGAACAATAATCTGTACAATTCAGATTCACTGAATATTGCGCTACATGTAATAGGGAGTGGATCCTCTGCTGTCATAATACATCACAGCACCTGCTGTGTGTTAAGGAGGGAGGGCTGAATGGTAAAATTACTGAACTGAAATTGAAGAAAAAAAACAAAAAAAAACATGAAAAAGTTGATTTACAAGGCACAGCACCGTTCACAGCAAAGGGAATACAGCAGAGGATCCAAATTCTATGTAATATCCCGACTTTTCAAAATGGCAAAAGCGTCTTTTAACAAAAAGTTTAGATTTATTATATTTAAATAAAGGATTTAAGATTTGTTTAAAATAATAATAACAATAATAATAATAATAATAATAATAATAATAATAATAATAATAATGGGAAGTTATTCTTACTAGAATAAAACCTCCCATTATTATTGGAGGTTGGGAGAATTCTGAAAGAAAGGAAAAGTTCGAACTTTGCTTTGTCTGAGAAGAGAGAAAGAAAACAAGGCAAAGCATAATCTTCAAAGGATCTTTTTAGTTGTTCGTCGGTTTTTAGTTTCGAGTACATAATCGGAATCGTGGTGAAGAGAGCGTCGCTTTGGTATCAAGGTTTCAGTTTCATTAAGGTTCGTTTTTAGCCCTAGTTTTGGAATCGTTTAAAATTGATCAATTTATGATGTTCTAAATGGTTTAAATCGTAGTTCTTGTTGTTTAGAATCTTTTGATCACAATTGTTCCTTGTTCAATTGTTGAACAAATAGGTTTTCTCAGAGTTGTTCAAAAGTGATGCAGTGTTCTTGTGGTTTTGCTGCTGCTGTTTGCTTTCATTTTTTGCTTGCTTTTGCTTTGATAAGGTAAGAGACTCTTCCTAATGTGTAATTAGGTTTGTGATGTTTAAGGTTGAGTGACTGTGGTGTTTTAATGCTAGAAATCATGCATACTTGTTGTTAGAGAAGTATGTGATGTTTAGTTATGTAAAAGCTATGCTTTTCTGCTATTTTGCTGTGCCTAATGGTGTTAAACTTGTTTGGAATCGAGTGGAGGTCATTAAAGTGCAGAAAACTAAGTGTTTGGGAGTTACTACGCTCGGTGCAAGCGCACCAGAAACTAGTGCGGACGCACCGAGGAGGCAGAGTGTATGCTTTTGAATTTTGAAGCCTGGTGCAAGAGAACCAGAAGCCAGTGCAAACGTACTGGCTTAGTAGAAAGTTCTGGGGAGCTTCTGGTTGCTCAGTGTGAGCGCACAAAGTATGGTGCGTGCACACTGACCCTGTTTCTTGGTGTTTAGCTTGTTTTTAGCCCTAAATCTAGTTTTGAAGGTTGTTTCTTGATCTAATAACAATATAAGAACATGAACAAGCCTTGATTAAGCTTCTCTTGCGTTTAGTTCCGGCACCGAATGTACTCTTCCTAAGAGTTGAAGTTCGGGACCGTCGGAAGAGTATGATTGGCTTGTGCTTTGATGGATTAGTATCCACCATTGTTTGTGTATGTGCTAGGCCTTGTCCGTGTCTAGTGATCTAGGAAAGAGAGTAGTAGATGTGTGGGAGCTTATTTGAAAATACTTAGGTGGCTAGTTAACTACATAATAACAAACATACTTGTGTATTAAAAAGATTAAACATCAATCCATTCTTGGTAAGGCACAAGTCTATATTGCGATGCGTGGGTGGTCAGATAAAGTGAATAACTCCGTAAGTCTCCTAGACTCCAAGTGCGGAGGAACTTAACCCCGTAAGTCTATTAGATTCAAGGTGCGGAGGGACTTCGCCGGACGTGTACACTATCGGGGCTAGCCCGTGGCTATTGGTGTGATCCACCAATAGGTTGCACCCAGATACTTCATGGTAAGTAGCACCATGCGTAGTGCCCTTGAATGCTGATGTAACAAAGATAAGCTAAGCTAAAAACAGTTAGTTACGACATGTTGATGAGCATGAAGTGAACCCTAGAATTGAGTCGGTCTCACAATGATAACTAAATAATAATAAATTAAGCATTTTGTTATAAACTCTAATTATTCATTAGCATCTTACTCTTGCTAAGTACTATGTATTTACCTCGATCGAATGTTTGTTGTATGCTTTTGGGGTGAGAAGACGAACAAGTTAGCCTTGCGCTCGTTGAGGAGTTTGACGATGATATGTGACGGAGATGCTTGATGATGTTTTCTTGTTGTTTTAGTTTATAAACATTGTACTAGATTATGTTGTATCTTTTGTTTTAAAGAACATGTGGTACTTTTGTTTCAAGTTTGTAAGATAAATTTGTTGTATCTTTTCTTTGGACATCGTACTTTTGTAAGACTTTGGGAAATTCGTTGTTGTAAGTTTACCTTTCTACCTTTAGTCGGTTTGTAATATATTCTTAGCAGCATTTATGATGCTTGCCGAGTCATTTTAGCTTCCGTTTTCTAAACTTGATACGACGTATAATATTGGATTTATTTAATATTATACGTGCCGAACATTTCTTTTCCAGATAAGTACTCGGTATCCGGGAATGGGACGTTACACTACATCCCCGCACAAAGTTGGATCTGAACGCTTGTTTAATTTATTTTTCTTTGTCTTTTCCTCCGATATTATCTTATTATAGCCATACGTTTGAGTTTTATTAGATTTTTGTTCTGTAATCTTTTCTTTATATGATTGTGTACTTAGTTCTTTTTTTATACCTCATTTGTTTTTTTTCAAATATTAGAGGTAACTTTTTTTTTGTAAAAAACACGTCCATAAAAAGATGTATAGCACTAATGGCACGTTTGGATAGATGGAATGGAATGACTATATTGGAATGGAATGGAATGGACTTGATTCCATTACTACGTTTGGTGCACACTGGAATGGAATGTCTGATACTAATGAAGATGGCAGGTGACGGGTGATGGGTGGTGACGGCAACGAGATATGAGAGGTGATTACGGTGTGTGGTGAAGGAAGCGGGTAGTGACATCGACAGGTGACGGCGGTGGGTGGTGATCGTGGTAGCGGTGGTGGCGGGTGATCGATGGTAATTGTGATCGTGGTGGCGGTGAGTGATCGGTGGCGGCTGCGGCAGTGACGGTGGTGGTGGGTGATCGGTGGTGATCGTGGTGGCGGTGGTGACGGGTGATCGGTGGTGACTGTGGTAGGTGGTGATAATGGTGGCGGTGGGTGATCAGTGGTGACGGCGTTGGGTGGTCATCGTGGTGCCCGTGATGGCGGGTGATCGGTGTTGGGTGGTGATCGTGATAGTGGGATGGCGGGTATCGGGTCAATTGTAGTCTAGTTAGGTGAGTCAATGTCGTATCCACAGAGAGAAATCTTAATTGAGTACCAAAGCGGCCCAAACAATTAGTCTAGGTGTATCCATTAATCAAGAAGCGAGTATGAACCAACTACAAATTAACTAATGAAAAGCGAACTAAAAGTGCAATTAACTAAGGATAAAATGACTCGGATAAAGGGGAAATGATATGAAACGCGGTGGCTAGGGTGATGTTCCAATGAACTAGATATGAGGTCTTGTAACTGTTAGGAAATCTACGCGGGAACGCAGCGGAATTCAAAATTTTGATTTCCTTTTACCAAAGATCGACTTCGTTTAAGCAATAAACAAACAAGTAGTAGACAGTGGTTACCTTGGTTGATCTAAAAGATCGACGCTTTGACCGTCTAAGGAGAGTTGTTCTGCATAGAGCCGCCCAAGTGTTCGGCCTCTACCGCTAGTCCACACGAACATCCCGCCGGAATCCCATCATGGATTGCTATTGGAAAACTCCGGTTGCTAGACCGACCTTTTTCCCCTCTCTCCAACTCTCTATAGGATGCTCTCTATTTTACACAAGAACTATTAGTTATTGGAATTGTGATGTACAAAAGAGCTTGACACCCACCTCCTATTTATAGTGGTTGGGGCGCCCCTAGTAGAGTAGAGGAAGAAAAAACATTTTCCCAATAAAATAAGGAAATTTTCCTAGATTGATTTATCTCATTTAATTTAATATCTTATATTAAATATTTCCAAGATATTGTCAATATCTTATATTGACTATCTTTATCTTATTACCATAAATCAATTTACACATGTGTGTAAATCTATAGTCATTAATATCTAATATTAATATATGATAATCTTATTAATTAAATTGCACAATCCAATTGTATCTTATACACTTCAATGTGGCGCCCCATATAGCCAAATATTGGCTTCCGGAATATTCTTTAATTAATATAATACTATGATTAATTAATTTGCAAAATACATGTATATCACATATATACATAATTTCGAAAATTATATATGTATCAATATACATATTTAATTAATCATCACAATTAATATCTTGTATTTAATTTATTCATAATAAATAAATACCATCATATTAATTTACCACTATAACCTTTATAGTCTCGAGATAAACTTTCCTAATTTGGTTATCATCTATAACCACATTTTAATCCGGCTAGACGTTCATATGTGTGTGACCCGATAGGCTTCTGAATATGTTGGCCGTAGACACAAAGTGCAAATTACGAAAATGCCCTTCATGCCTAACGATCACGGGATAGCGTCTAGCAACACACCGTGACCCCTAATCATCGGAAGAGTCAAATGCAATGACTAATACCTTTCATGTGAAACAGTTACCGTTTAACTTACAATCCTATCGCTGTAATAATATCCATACGATCGTATCTCGAGTGTCGATACATTAACAATCGTATCTTATAATCTGGATATCATGCTCTCTCAAAGTAACTCATTTACTTCCACTTTGCAAAGATTCACGAGAGTAAGACATTCCTTATAAGAAGGCCATTTCGGATATTCGATCCCAATCATAGGATACGCGATTCCCGGACGACCAATCATGTATACTCCGCATGCTTCAGTATCACACACAATCACTACCGCATGATCGCCCGTGGCTAGGTGATGTGATCGAAGATGAGACGTTTTGGCTTGGAGTCCATTTACGTTATCATTTATCCCACATTGTTTCCGTGGAAGATTTTATTAGAATTTTATTAGTATTTATTTCTTTTATTTTTATTTTTATTTCTGTTAAATAAGTTTGTCCCACATTGATTTGGGAGTAGTTTATGTATTTTATTCTAGCCTATAAAAAGGCTTTAGTTGTAATCTTTTGAAGACAGACAAATTTTGATATATATTATATTTGAAGCCTTTAAGCTTTGGTGAGTTTTTGCACGTTGGTTTTGGTGGATTCCAAACCGTTGTTTGGTGGATTCCAGACGGAACTTATCAAGGTTCTGAGCAGACTTTGTGGCGTTCGTATACCAAGGTTCTTAGATACGGGTTATCTAAGGGTTGAGGTCATACCAAGGTTCTTAGTTACGAGTTAGCAAAGGGTCGCGGTGCTCGTTTTATTGGTGCCTTCAGTCACTCCTTCGGCAATTTCGGATCTGATTCGACCATGGATCACATCACTAGGGGAAACCTCAATAGTGTCAAAGCATGACAATCCACACCGTGATGCCATGAAGACTCCGGTCTTAAGGATAATTACACAACCGCCACATAGTGTGACACTTAATGTAAGTGGGTCAATCTAACGTATGCATTCTCTAATACACGTCCACGTACAGTCCAAGTGTCTCTACACTTCGATAGACGAGATCTATCCATGCCTTTAAAGACAGAAGACATCTAATACGTGCTAGTCTGTTTATACTATCAATGCCCCGTTTAATAGTACATCAGCCTAGAGACATTTAAGTATCAAACTTATTAAAGTGATTAGAGATCTCATCAACCCTAATCTCCCATCATGGTTTCTCTATCACAGTTTAATACTAAGGACGTTATCATATAACAATTCATAATTGGTTCTTTAAAAGAACATATATATGACAATAGAAAAGTCATTTAATATATGTATAAACATAAAGAAATAGTAGAAATGATCCGACCCAGTCGGATCCGGTCCAACCCGATTGGGTTTAGGACACTATTTCAATAGTAACTACTCGGAATCAAGCTTCACTAATGAGTTCTCAACACATTCAAGGTGCAATTCACTATGTTAACGTCAATCGATCTCTCACATCAACGAACTATTACCATACATCTATCTATCGGCTAGGACTATATTCGAATGAATGGCTACGCATTAAAGAACTATGAAATGCCCAATCTAAGATTAGGTAACACATACTCTAGAAATCAATTCTATCTCTAGATGATTTTACTAAGTGCTCATGGTGACTAGTGTCCATGTCAATTCGTACAATTACGCCTCGAATTAACACTTAGATGATGCAATTAGTCATTAATTAATCACACCCATGAAGATCAATCACCATGACATGAACAAATCAAGGACATACAAGACAATTCAACTTGAATTCAAGCAATTACAAGATTTCTAGCTCATTTTCTCATCACCCAAGCCACATTTAACTTAGCTACTCATGATTAATGCAATGGAAAAGCAAGTCATACCAAATACATCCATGAAAACAGAAAATTACACTAAAAGGAGAAGAGATACCTCAATTCAAAGATGAAAATATGAAATTAATCCAATTCCCATGAAGATTGATGTATCCACCATGGATGAACAAAGCCCATGCTCCAATTACAAGAAATTGCAGGAAATTAAAGCTAAGAACAAGTCTTTTTGTGTTTTTGAATAAGAAACTATGAAGAAGAGAAATTATCTAAGACAGTAGAAGGAGATTACATAAATTGGTTTGGATTTCATCTTCTTTTGTTGCTAAATCTACCCTAGAACTAAGAAATTTAAGGTGAGAAGAGGATGCTCTCCAAGCCCTCAAAATCGCCCCCAAGAGCTTCTCAATTCGCCCTTGTTCAAAATGAGGGTGAGGATTAATATAGTTCAAAAACAGACTTCGGTGGACACCACAGCTTTCTTGGTAAGTACCCAGATTATGGACCATTCTGCTCAATTTTCGGTAGTCACCAAGGCTTGTCTGGTGGCTACTGAGTTTTCTGTGTATCCTATCCAAATTCTTTCAAGTTCTGGTGACTACCAAGATGACTTCGGTAAGTACCAAGAATGCAGATTTCCAAAATTTAAACTTCTTCCTCTCCAATGCTTGTTCAAACTCACCAACCATCCTAATATACGAGCTTGAGACATTTTCGGGGCCCGGTAAATCCCTATACCTGCAAAATACAATACAAACCTATCCCATAAAATCATGGGGTGTGATGTGGAACCTTGAATGATAAAATAAGCATGATTAGGCATCTAATTGATTGAAATGAGGCTTGAAGTGCTACAAAATATGGGTAAAACACGTGTGAAATGCATAAAAGGATTGACTCCATCAATCGTGATAGTGGGATGGCAGGTGATCGGTGGTGGGTGGTGATCGTGGTGGTGGGGCGGCGGATGATCGGACGGTGGTGAGTTGTGATCGTGGTAATGCATTCCATTCCATCCGATTTTTTATGGAATGAAAATGACCCAATTTCATTCCATTGGAATGAAAACGATTTACATTCCTTCTTATCCAAACATACCAAAATGATGGAATGGAATGAAAAAAACATTTCATTCCATTCCATTCCTGCAATACAAACGCGCCATAAAGTGACAATGACAAATAATTTTTATTTCTTTTAATTTTACTTATACTAATATTGTGTTGATTGTTAATATTTTTACATAACTTCAAATTGTGTGTCAATATGTGTTTTTTATTATGATTTATAGTTATTTTATAGTTAATATTTGTTTGTCAATGTGTCAAATTGAAGTATATTACATTTAAAATAGAAATTCTGATGCACTTGACTCTTGGGAGAGATTCTGTAAAATGAAAAAAATTGTGTTTAAATTTGTAGAGTAGAAAATCAGTTAAGAGACACTGATGCAAGTACTTTTATAATATGAAATCCAGATCTAAAGATTTTAAATCTGATAAAATATCATCTTTATCAGAATCTCTAATTGAATTTATATATAAGATATAAGATCTCTAAATTTCGCATTACTACAAAAGAAAACTGGTATAATTAAAAAGACTTTCAAAACTCTACGTAAAGCGAACACATTAATTACTTGTTTACATTAAAGTAAATTGATTTCGGAGCTTGTGATCGTACATACGTATACTATAGTACTTTTACAATTTTCTTACCTAACGCATTGCGTGCAGTAACTATGCTATATATGGAATTCACCAAAATCATATGGAGGTGGTGATTTAGCTAGCTAGGTTGCACGAGTACATGTATACAGATGCAAGATGCAAGATTTTTGAAAAATATAGGATACATGTTCCCTTCCTTTTTCAATAGTATTTAAAAAAATTAGATAACTTTTCATTTATTATATATTTAGCGGTATTTAATATACTCTTTTTATATTTAATATTTTTAATATGAATCATCATTTCATGCATTCGAGTAATGAATATGGTATTATGAATCACTATCCAACTTTTCAGGATTACAAAGTCACCCTTATAAGTATATCTTAAGTATCTGATATGTATATATGTCGGATACATATCAGATACGATATAAGTTCTGAGGTAAAAAGAAAGAAAAAAAAATCTGAAAAACAAGGGAAAGACATAAACGGACCAAGGGTTGACGTGAAAGATACTATAGTGCTATAATGGGGTAGTCAATAATCAAAACATCTCTTTTATGTATATGTGTATAGAGATGGGAACAATAATATATATGGCCACTAGTTTTTTGATTGCTTTATATATAATCATCCAAACATGCATGGTGGTGGGGATTTCACCATCACTTGTCTCATGGATTTTGATCATAATATCCATAATTGAAACAATTGAAACAGCAAAAACATCAAGGATTGGTGTATTTTTCTTTCTTCAAATGAAAGGATAACGATTTGCATGTGTCCACCATGTGCATGTGCCTGCCCAAAAGGATTGCATATGTATTTTCATCACACGAATCCAGAAATTTTATCTAATGATAAAGATATCGATATAACCTAAAATTAAAGATCTATCATACTGTATGTATTTTTTTTTTTTTTAGCATTGAATTGAAGTTACATCGTTTAATTTGTAAGCATACAAGAAGGAAATATTCAAAAGGTGAGTGGGGACACCCCCTCTCTTAATAGATCCACAATAGACGAACGATAAAGAAAAAAGACAAAATATAAAGATTCAGCTGACGTTGTATCTAAGAATGTTATTTCTTGCAAATATACACATATCCAATATTACATGGATATGTTTGTACGAATTGGGATCGTCTGCTGTAAACCTCCTATGCCGTGCGGTGCTGTGAAGTAAAACGGCATCGTTTCAACTCAAAACGACGCCGTTTTGCTGTGTTAGCAGAGGATCCGGACTCATGTTTGTACTAGAAAAACGATCTAGTAGTCATAATCATGATCTAAGCTTATAATTAGATAGTGTTGCTGAAATAGGATCGACATCTTTCCTCACTATTACTTTGTGGTGGCACGATTCGTGTTAAAGATCAAGCGCTTACCGTTGTACTCAAACCAATTGGTGTTAGTAAAGGCGCAACTATATTTCTTATCATTTAAGAGTGTGGGCAATCAACTATATTTCTTATCATTTAAGAGTGTGTGACAATCCGTCCCAACACCCCCCCTCTCTCAAGTGTTAGCAATCCGTCTAACACTTGCACAATTTTTTTTTTCAAGAGTGTGGGCAATCTACCCAACACCCTCCTCAAGTGTGGGCAATCTCTCCCAACACTTGCACAATTTTTTTTTAATAATGTTCCAACCAGGGTTTAATCTCATGACCTCTGGCTCTGATACCATGTTAAGATCAAGCGCTTACCGTTGTACTAAAACCAATTGGTGTTAGTAAAGGCGCAACTATATTTCTTATCATTTAAGAGTGTGGGCAATCAACTATATTTCTTATCATTTAAGAGTGTGGACAATCTTGTGTTGGAACACCACAACAAAATGGACGCGTAGAAAGGAAACATAGACATATATTGAATGTTGCTCGGGCGATTCGTTTTGAGGGTCATTTACCTCTTAGGTTTTGGGGAGAATGTGTGATGGCGGCTTCCCATTTGATTAACCGAACTCCTTCAAGTGTCCTTAATTTCAAAACTCCTTATGAGTGTTTGTTTGGAAAACCCCCATATTTGTCTATGCTCCGTGTTGTTGGATGTCTATGTTATGCGCATGATCATCGTCCTTTGAAGAATAAATTTGATAGTCGGAGTCGTAAATGTGTGTTACTTGGATACCCTTTTGCAAAGAAAGGATGGACTCTTTTCGATCTTGACACGGAAGAAATCTTTGTGTCCCGCGATGTAAAATTTTACGAACACGTCTTCCCATTTGCGTAACCGACTGAACCTCGGCCCAACCCTAGTGTACATATTCCGATGCAACATGACGACATTCCTGCCGATGATTTTTTCCCTACATCTCCTTCCCAACCGGTGGACTTGCCCGACCCTACTGCACCGGTTGATGAGGGGACTCAACCACCCGAAAATATTACTCTCGATGACCCTGAGGATCTTCACCCGAATACCATTCCCGACCCCGTTCCGGACACCCCTGTAGTAGAGGAGTTAGGTCAAGGACGTCGACAGAAGATCCCTAATTCTCGGTTTCAGGATTTTGTTACTCACACGTTTGTGGAAAAGAAAAGCCCGTATGCATGTTCACCCACCTCAACGGTATCCTCAGGTACTCCTTATCCTCTTACACATTTTGTCAATTATGATTTGTTTTCGATAAACACCGCAAGTATCTTGCGGCCATAATCTTCAGGAAATCCTCCAAAAACATTTAAGGAGGCTATTAAACATGAAGGATGGCGCAAGGCTATGGCGGAAGAAGTCCGTGCTTTGGAAGATCAGGGTACCTGGGAATTACAATCTTTACCTCCCAGGAAAAAGACGTTGGGAAGTAAATGGGTGTTCACAGAAAAATACGATGAACATGGACAATTGCATCGTTTGAAGGCTCGGTTGGTTGCTTTTGGACACCATCAGGTGGAAGGGTTGGACTATAACGAGACGTTTGCCCCAGTGGCAAAAATGGTTACGGTTCGGACATTTCTAAGTGTGGCAGCAGTTAAAAATTGGGATATCCATCAGATGGATGTCCATAATGCCTTTTTACATGGAGATTTGAAGGAAGAGATTTATATGAAAATTCCTCCTGGATTCGAGAAAAATCGGTCTAACCTGGTTTGCCGCATGCGGAAGTCACTGTACGGTTTGAAGCAGGCTCCGCGGTGTTGGTTTGCGAAGCTTGCCTCGGCCCTGAAGGCTTACGGTTTTCGTCAATCGTATTCCGATTATTCTTTATTTACTTTGCAACGTGGTGATACTCAGCTTAATGTGCTAGTGTATGTGGATGACATGATTATTGCGGGGGAATGATCGACATGAAATGAACGCTTTTAAAGCTTATTTGAGCAACTGCTTTAAAATGAAGGATTTGGGGGTTCTTAAGTACTTCTTGGGTTGGAGGTTGCTCGAAATAAAACAGGTATATTTTTAAATCAACGGAAATATGCACTAGATATTATTCATGAGACCGGGTCGCTTGGAGCCAAGCCGGCCGATTTTCCGATCGAGCGTAACCATAAGTTGGCCTTGGCACGGGAACTTTGTTACCGGATCCCGAACGGTATCGGCGTTTGGTTGGGCGTTTGATTTATCTTGGTGTGACACGTCCCGACCTTGCATACTCCGTACATATTTTATCACAAGCTTATGCATGCTCCTAGTTGGAGCATTGGGATGCCGCACCGCGAGTGGTGCGTTATTTGAAGAAAAGTCATGGGCAGGGTATTCTGCTGCGATCTGACAGTTCTTTGCTTCTTGAGGGTTGGTGCGATTCGGATTGGGCCAGTTGCCCTTTGACTCGGCGATCGTTGAGTGGATGGTTTGTGTTTCTTGGACTTTCCCCCATATCTTGGAAATCTAAGAAGCAATCTGTGGTTTCCCGGTCTTCGGCAGAAGCTGAGTATCGATCTATGGCGTCTCTCACTTGTGAATTGAAGTGGCTTAAGCAACTTCTCCGGGACTTAGGGGTGTGTCACCCTCCTGGCATCCTGTTGTTCTGTGATAGTCAGTCTGCGTTGTATATTGCTCAAAATCCAGTTTCCATGAACGCACAAAAAATATTGAGGCCGATTGCCATTTTGTACGTGATGCTATCACAGATGGTTTGATTATTCCCTCCTATGTTCCTACGAAGACTCAATTGGCGGATATTTTTACCAAAGCATTGGGACGACAACAATTCGACTTCTTACTGCGCAAGTTGGGCGTTCGAGATCTTCACGCTCCACCTTGAGGGGGGGTATTACGATATATATATATATATATAATTATGTGATGTATTGTAATTAATTTATATCGGGGTAGTTTTGACATTTTGGACAAAAGGGAAAGCCCTAAATTATACTATATATTGACCAATGTGACTGAATGAAAGGCAAGGAAATTTTTCCACAAAAGTTATCAATTCGTTCAACTTTGAACATCTGCCTACAATTAATGGGCCATCAAATGTTTGAGGGGGAATGAGTCACCAGTAGTTGATAGGAAGGGCTCGTTTGAGCTTGGTTCATTTTTTTACTAAATGAATTAAGTTCAAGCTTGAGCTAAAATAATAAATGAAAAAAAAAAAAAAAAAAAAAAAAAAATACATGTTCATTTTAACGAGACTAGCTAGAACACAAATTCTACTTCGCTTGTTAAACAACAAATGGGCTTTTCATTCTCCTTGTATGCTTATCACATGACTATGAATATGATAAAGTAATATGAAATATAGTACGTCTTTTGCCATCAACTTTTTTTTCTTCGTATTTTAACATTATTAACACTGAATTATACGTTATTGTGCCAAGTTAAATTTCCTCTTTCATGATTGAGAGTAATGCTAAAGCCACAATAACACAAAATTGACACTAACAGATTATTATTGATTATGGTAAGGCGAATATTAAATTGTAAATCGTATACCATGACTAATTGTATAAAAGTCAGCTGTGATATATATTGTGGTATGGTTCATAAAGCTGAAAACAAGTCCTTTGTGATGAATATATCTCCCACATTGTTAGATTGTGAAAGCAAACAACAGGAAATCTAATATAAAAAACAAGACTCAACTAGCAATTACAACCATCTTTGCGCTTGGGGCAATGACGTAGCTAGTGAGGTATTAAGCGAAGCGCGTCTATTGCTGGTTGAAAACTATTTCCAAACCCCCTCTTTGGCTTGGCTTGCTGAGCCGTTGAGAATTTTTGGCTTGACTTCAGAGTGATATCCTTACTTGTCGCCTTGTGGATGTCAAGATTTCTGTAAAACCAAGTACCTGATTCCAGATACCTTGTTCTCATCTTCTTAGGCTCGGATCCTTTGCATGATTTCATATGAGGTTTGATGGGCTTTGAATTTGGACAGATCCAGCGGGCCTTCTGAATATATGATATGGAACCCCCCACCCAATCCTCTGTTATTATTATATGTAAGACGTTGAGCAGATAACAAAGCTACTAGGGTCCTTTCTTAGCAAAGAACAAATGGTGGTTGGTTTCTCTTGGCCTACTTGAAAAGTTAAAAAAAGTCCTCTCTTTTTCACCCCTCCTAATCCCAGTTGTGGTGATTGTAATACATCCCACATTGGTAGATGGTCAAAGCAACAAGAGAAAACTCGTATAAAAACAAGACTCAACTAGCCGTTAGAACCATCTTTGCGCTTGGGGCAATGACGTAGCTAGTGAGGTATTAACCGAAAGACGTCTATCATTGCTGGTTGAAAACTATTTCCAAACCCCCTCTTCGGCTTGCTTTTGTAGGCCGTTGAGAATTTCTGGAAGGGCTCCCTTTTAGGGTAAAGCCCTACAATATTAGTTAAAAACTATTAATTGGGGATTTCTGGGTTTGGATAGTCATTACTGTTTGTAGCCATGTATTTGTGTTTATCTACTAGTTTTCAAATGTTCAACAGGCTAGCTTAGTGGTAAGTGCATAGAAAATTTGCAAGAACACACAATGATTTAAAATCAAGGTAAAGCTGTGTTGCAAAATTGAAGTCGAACAATTGTGTCATGTAGATGCCAGAAAGAAGCCATGAAACAAGAATGGTAAGTTCATTATATGTCTCAGGTAACCCTGGTGCAAGGTCATACACAGGGTTCAGATAAGAACAAGGTGATTTCGACCTACTGTACGCGTTATTACCTTATTATATTTCTACAAAAAGCTGTTTACACGCGACTCAAACTCATGACATCCAACCAATGATGTATGCTGTTACAGTTGCACTTGTACTCATGAAAATGTCTCCTCTACAAGTAGGCAGTGATATCATTAATCAATAGATGATCCTAATTCCCACATCAATCACTGACACATAAACATCAGTGTGCCTCTGAAAACAATCAGAGATTTCTTCTTGTGTTGTGGATTAACTCTGCTGTGTTGAATTAATCCTATTTTCACATATACACCCTCCTCATTCAGGACGCCAACCAATTGAGGGATTTAAAGTACCTTGACATCAAAACACAAAACATACACTACCATCATTACAACAAACATTGATCTCAACCGAAAATCAAAACAAAACACCTAAGCAGGAACAAAAACAGCTCTCATTAGAATCGATGCGTTGAATCAAGCTTCAAACACTGGAACAACAGTTAAAATTACCAAAATTATTGTTCAAGATGCCAGCATACATAAAAAGCCTAAAACTTGAGGTCTCTATTGGAGTTGTTCTCACAACTGATCATAAACACACTTTGGAATGCACTTCCGTTTTCAACAGGAAGTTCAAACAGCTTATAAACTATTGAAGCCCGGGCCACTAAACTAGGCAAAAGCTATCCCACACACTAACAAATGTAATGAGAAAATAATCAACAGAGCCCAAAGGGCAGAGATTGACTACTCCATGCACTCCAAATCTGATATACATTAGGAGTAAATTAGTCTATTTGATTATCAAATACCCTTTTCAAACCGCACAAGCTTCTTATAAATAAAGACTAATCAACCAGCCAAGGCAGTCAATGGTTTTGATACAAAGACAGCAATTCATCTAATTGTATGGAACTATGCAGATTTCAAAACAATTCTTTAACCAAACCTAGGCCGCCTATAAAGATTCAATCATCAAGCAAAGGACAAAGGCATTTCCTACAAAGGCATCCAAAACAAAGGACTACATCATAAATAGGTCACAGTGTAATACTTTCACACACCAATACCATACAGGGCCAACCAATCAACAGCTCACTAGGCTTATAACCTGCAAATAAACTTTATTTCCCAACGAGACTCAAGAGGATAAATTCAAAATACCAAATTCATTACATCAACAGTAACAGTAACACAGACATCACTCTTCACAGACTCTATAAGAGAGACAAGAAGAAACACACAAATAGCAGGCTTCAGTCTTCAGATGCAGAAACACATATAGCAAAACATTCAGTAATGTCGTTAACAATGAAAAGCTTAAATTTTACACATTCATCCATATAGCAGAAACACTCAACAAGCTTCCATGGTAAAAGTACCATCTTTAACCTTCTTTTTTTTTGAGAAACTAACAGAACACGTCTGAATACATCTACATAAGCCGTTCAATTTCCAGTAGCTTCAATCTTGGCCTGTTCCTGAGCAGCTTTCTTGATGGCAGCAATGTCATCATCAGGAATTGCCACATATCCAACCTTCTTGGGGGTGGAATTATCATCATCCTCCCCATTAAATCCTTCATCATCAGACTCCTCTTCTGAACCAAAACGACTAGTCAACGACCAAACCAAGTACATAGTAGCAGCAGTAAGGGATCCACAGCCAACACCAAAGAGCATAGCACCCACAGCGCTCAAGATATCCCTGGTCCTCTCGCTGATCGGACCTCTAGTCATCGATTCGTAAGCTCTAACTGGCATCGCAGGTAGCTCCGGCTGGGCTTGATTCTCAGCTACTTTTTCATCGTTGAATCGAGGAAAAGGGTAGCTGCGGAAGGAGAACTGTCCACCAGGCCTAGTCGGGAAATAAAATTTGAGAGGAACACGATCATGAACCTCACGAGGAGTGTGAACAGTGGTGAAAAAAAGAGCGAGGAATTTAGGGGAGTTGGTCGGGTTAGCTTCCAATTTAGGGTTAGCGTTAGAGTCTTGGGGGTTAATTGGGAAAAAGGAGGTGGTGGTAGTGGTGTAGAAGAAGACGGTCTTGCAAGGACGAGCAGCGGCGGAGAAGGCGGAGATAGCCAGGATAACAAGGAGGAGAGATTGCAAAGCTGAGGACGCCATTGACGATTCTTTGTGGAGGAGACGTTTTTTCTTCACTTTTTTTTTGTGGATTCCGTAAATACAAAATACTGATAGCATTGAATTTCCTTTTTTGTAGCACAGTATAGGGGTATTTATGAGAATTTACATGAAAGCCTTACGTGGATGTGTTTGATTGAACCATTTAGTCAGTTACGTGGTTGTACTAAATGGACGGGTGTGATGCATACAAATCATCATACACATCATTATCACGTGTGTAAGAGTATGTAATGATTTTCATTCATTCACTATAACTTACGAATACTTGTTGCACCATAATTTCTCTCGTGATATATTCAATACAAACATATCCAACATCATTAATTATGTTGGGATCCATTGTAACGTCCCGTTCCCGGACACCGAGTCCTTATCCGGAAAAGGAACGTTCGGCACGTATAAAATAAAAATAAATTCACTTTATACGTAAGCCTCTACTACGTCGTATCAAAAATAAGAAAAACGAAGAAAAGACTTCGGGTAATAAAAATTCCCAAACATTCAAGAATAGAAATGAAATCTAAAGATGGAAATGTAACTCATTACATTCAAGGAAAAAGTACGAAATCCAAAAGAAACGTAAAAGTACTACTAGCCTCGAAAATCCAAAAGTCTAATACAGTTTAATAAAGATCAATGAAAGAATAAAAGTCTTTAATGAGGCGTCTTCAAACGTCATCATCGAACTCCTCCTCGTAACTATGATCCACATGTTCATCTTCTCACCCCCAAACACATAGAAAACATGCATTTGAGGTAAGTACAACGTACTTAATAAGAAAGAGAAGCTATGACATCAACTATAATTTATAAAGTAAAGATAATTAAAAGCTTAGTTGATTACGTGTGACCGACTCAATCTAGGTTCATCTCACGTCCATCAACATGAATTGACTAACCGTTTCTATTTATCTTATCTATGTTACAACCGCACTCAAGCGCACTACGCATATCCAAACTCGGGGATATTCTTGGCAACATATTAGTGGATCACACCAATATCCACGAAGTCTAGAAAAGGTAGACTCCGATAGTACGCACACCTCAGGAGTCCCTCCGCACTTAGGGTTTTTTTGACCTACGGAGTTCTTCCACCTTCAGAGGTAGCACACACATCGCGATATAGACTGGTGCCTATCTAAGAGAGACGTGTTGTTTAATCTTTTACTAGTCAAGTACGTATTTTATTAAGATGATTAACTAACCACCTAAGTGTTTTCAATTAATCTCCCTCACATTAACTACTCTCTTCCTGACCACTAGACACTAACAAGGCCTAAGAATTACACGTACATTGATGAATGCTAATTCATCAAAGCACAAGCCTATCATGCCCTTCCGACGGATCCGAACTTCAACTCCCTTTAAGAGTACATTCGGTGTTTTAACTGAACGAATCAGAAGTTCAATTCAGGCTTGTTCAAGCTTATACTATTTAATATATATCATATATCAAGGATTCATAAAGCTAAATCATGCTTATAAGGCTGAACAACAACCAACAAAGGAAGAATGACAAAACAAGCTAGACGCCCGTCTAAGGCTCTGGACGCCCGTCTGAACCTTATTGGACGCCCGTCCACTATATCCAGACGCCCGTCCACTCAAAACAGTTTCAATCCTGAATGTAAAACAACACCTCAAACGCCCGTCCGGTAAAGTCAGACGCTCGTCCGAAATGTGCCCCAAGTAGACGCCCGTCCAGAGAGGCCAGACGCTCGTCCACCTGGGTTCGACTAGAACCCTAAACCTTCATCATGCGATTTCCAAAACGATTCCAAACCGAACAACAGCAAGAACAACACAATAAAACCCTGAAAATTGTGTCTAAACATATTATGACACTTATGATCAATGACCAATCCATAAACTCATCAATCTAGCATCGAAACACCCTACAATTTCATCTAAACCTTATAAAAGACACTTGAGATCATAGGGATAGTTTTCTTACCTAATTGCTGCTCCAAAACAGACCCAAACAGCCTCAGAAAATCTGCAGTCCTTCCAACAAACTGATATCCAACCGTTGCCCTTCTCACAACGATTCCAAATCTTCCGTCTGATCTGAAAACGGTTAAGCTTTGCCTCAGAAATCACGAAACTATCCAAGCCCTATATTTTCTCCTCAAAGCCGCAGAGAAGGAGAAAGGCGTGTAAACTGTTTTCTCTGAATTTGTGTTTAGGTTATGGGATTATTGTGTGTAAATTTTCCCTTAAATACAATTCCCAAAAAAATCCATTTTTCCTTAAACACCCTTAATTACCAAAATTCAGAATAATCCTTTATTTAAATACACATAACTCGAAAATTACATATATTTAATTAATACAACACTTAACTCCAATAAAAGAAAAGAAATAATAATATTTCGTTTTCGCAAAATGACACGTCTGCCCTTTCCCGAAAATCGGAATATTACATTCCTCCCCCCTTAAAAGGAGTTTCGTCCTCGAAACTAGAACATACCTGGTAAATTCACGAACTCTTGGAATTCATTGATCATGTCATCTTCAATTTCCCAAGTTGCCTCCTCGGGTGAATGATTACTCCACTGAACCAAAACCAAAGGAATCATCCGCCTCTTGATCATCTTTTCCTTCCGGTCCAAAATCCTGATCGGTCTCTCGTCATACGCAAGATTGTCTTGTAGAATTTCCGGATCAATTGTAGTTTCAACATCCTTCCTCGTCAGACACTTCTTCAACATCGAAACGTGAAACACACTATGGACCCTTGACATCGATTCCGGTAACTTAAGCTTGTAAGCTAAGGTTCCAATCCTTTCCAAAATTTCAAAAGGTCCAACATATCTTGGACGTAGCTTTCCTTTTTGTCCAAAACGTTTCACTCCCTTCATCGGTGAAGCTCGTAGATACACTCTATCACCGACTTCAAACTCAAGCGGTCTTCTTCTGACATCTGCCCAACTTTTCTGCCGGTCCTGTGCTGCCTTCAGATTCTTTTTAATCAACTGAACCCTTTCCCTAGCTTGTTCAACCATTTCCGGCCCTGTGATCCGTCTTTCCCCGACTTCATCCCAAAACAGCGGCGTTCGACATCTTCTCCCATACAACGCTTCAAACGGCGGCATGCCTATACTTGCATAATAACTATTATTGTAGGCAAATTCTGTTACCGGTAGGTAGTCATCCCATGATCCACCTACTTCCAAAACACAAGCTCTTATCATGTCCTCGAGTGTTTGGATGGTCCTCTCAGATTGTCCATCTGTCTGAGGATGAAAGGCCGTGCTCAAATCTAACTTGGTTCCAAAGGCTTCTTGTAAACTCTTCCAAAATCGACTGACGAACCTCGAGTCACGATCCGAAACTATCGAGATAGGAACTCCGTGTAACTTCACTATATTATCTAGATATAGTGTCATCATCTTCTTCAAGGGCATATCAACCTTATATGGTAAGAAATGGGCAGATTTGGTCAATCTATCCACGATTACCCAAATTGCATCGTGACCGCCTCTCGTCTTAGGTAAACCGGTGATGAAGTCCATCGTGATCTTATCCCATTTCCATTCGGGGATATCCAAGGGCTTAAGCATTCCCCCTGGTCTTCTATGCTCTGCCTTCACCTTCTGACAAATGTCACATTCTGCCACGAACTTGGCTATTTCTACCTTCATCGAAGGCCACCAAAACTTTTCCTTCAAGTCTCGGTACATCTTGATAGCACCTGGGTGAACTGCGAAAGCAATCCTATGTGCCTCTCCCATGACTCTCTGTCTTAAGTCGCCAACATTTGGCACACACAAACGATCCTGGTACCAAAGGTTTCCGTTCTTGTCTAAGACATAACCCACTGAAGGCTTCTCCCTAGCAACTCACTTCAGATCAACCAAAGCTGGGTTGTCATCTTGCTTTTCCCGAATATCATCCATCAACTCCGATCTTGCTAACAACGGCGCCACGAACTGTCGTCCCCCAATCTGATCAAACCTGCTGATTTCCAGTCCATCTAACTTTTCTGCCACATCTTCGACACTCGAAACTGCAAACACTGGTTTCCTGCTTAAAGCATCTGCCACTACATTGGCTTTGCCCTCGATGGTACCGGATATCCAAATCATAGTCCTTCACGAACTCTAACCATCTCCTCTCGCCTCATATTCGATTCTCTTGCGTGAAGAAGTACTTTAAACTTTTGTGGTCGGTGAAGATCCTTGCCTTAACTCCATACAAGTAGTGCCTCCAAGTCTTTAATGCAAACACTACCGCCGCTAACTCTAAGTCGTGTGCCGGGTAGTTCTTCTCATGCACCTTCGCCTTGTCTAGATGCATAAGCAATCACTTTTCCTCCCCGCATCAACACACAACCTAAGCCCTGTCCCGAGGCGTCTGTGTAGACATCATAGTTATCGAAGATCTCCGGAACTGCCAACACTGGGGCCGTAGTCAACCTATCCTTCAAGGTATGAAAAGCTGCATTACACTCGCTAGTTCATTCGAACTTCACATTCTTCTGTGTAAGTTTAGTGAGTGGGGTAGCTATCTTTGAAAAGTCTTGCACGAACTTCCTATAGTAGCCAGCCAAACCAAGAAAACTCCTTACTTCTGAAACTGTGGTAGGTTTGGGCCAATTCTCAACTGCCTCGATCTTTGCTGGGTCAACTTGTATGCCATCTCCAGAAATGACATGTCCCAAGAAACTGACTTGTTTCAAACAAAAGTCGCACTTAGAGAACTTAGCAAATAACTGGTTCTTCTTCAAGGTATCTAACACTATTCTTAAGTGTTCCTCGTGTTCCTTCTCATCCTTAGAGTATACTAGGATGTCATCTATGAACACTATCATAAACTTATCCAAGTATGGCATAAAAACTCGCTGCATCAAATCCATGAATGCAGATGGAGCATTAGTGAGTCCAAAAGGCATAACTAAGAACTCATAATGTCCATATCTCGTACTAAAGGCCGTCTTCGGTATATCTGCTACCTTGATCTTCAACTGATGATAACCAGACCTAAGATCAATCTTAGAGAACACTTTCTTGTCTTGCAACTGATTGAACAGATCATCTATCCTCGGCAAAGGATACTTATTCTTGATGGTAAGGTTATTCAACGCTCTGTAGTCGATGCACATCCTCATGCTACCATCTTTCTTCTTCACGAACAAAACAGGGGCTCCCCAAGGCGAAGTACCGGGCTGAATTATGTTCCTCTCAAGCATATCCTTAAGTTGAGCCTTCAACTCCTTTAATTCAGCCGGTGCCATCCTATAGGGTGCCTTGGCAACTGGTGCCGCTCCGGGTACCAACTTGATCTCAAACTCGATCTCCCTATCCGGCATGTTTCCCGGTAATTCTTCTGGAAATACCTCGGGGTACTACCTCACCACTGGAGTTTCTTCTAGCTTAGGCTTCACTTGTTCCACATCCACTGCGTACAACAAGTAGCCCTCACAACCCTTCTGACAAGCCTTAATTGCCTTGACTGCTGAAATGATAGGATGTCGCTTCTTACTCGGCTTGTACACGTTTCCCTGATAAGTCTTGTCTGATTTCCCGGGTACTTTGAAAGTCACTTTCTTCTCTCTACAATCCAAGTGGACAAAATTCTCGGATAGCCAATCTATCACAAGAATCACGTCAAAATCTGAGAAGTCTAAAACTGTAAAGTCGCTCTTGCATCGATACGATCCAACTCGAACTTCCACTTGAGGTATCATCCTAGTTACCTTTGTTACCTTCCCCAACGGTGTTGTAATCTCCAACGTGTTCCTTAAAGGTTCCGAGGGTAAACTCAACTTCTTAGCTACCTTGGTCGACACAAAAGTGTTAGACGCTCCCGTATCGAACAAAGCTCTGACCACTAGATTATCTAACATTACCGTACCTAAGGTGCACATTCATTCATTTAAATACAATTACAGCATGAATAAACGTGCTATAAAAATATCTTAAAATAAAAAACAACAAGGTACCTGAGATAACATCATCCTCTGGTTCTACATCTCTAGCATCCGCTACAAAAACTCGAACCTGTCGACTCGGGCCGTTTCTACCACTTCCTTGGCTCGAACTGCCTTTGTTTCCCTTGTTTGGACACGCTCTAAAAAAGTGTCCTGGTTCTCCACAAACGTAGCAACCGTTTGTATTTTGCTTGCACTCGCCTGAATGATTCCTGTTGCACTTAGGACACAGAGGTGCACTGGTTGGGGCCTTAGCTGCCGCCGGCGCTGTAGTTTTCTTGGCGTTCTGTTGTGGTGCTCCTCGATAATTGACCTGGCTAGTCCCGAAATTCCTCTTGTTTCCAATCACAACTGTAGCCTTCTTCCTGAAGGTCTCAACCTCCAAGGCTTTATTGTGTAACTCTGCCATATTCCCGGCGGTGAATCCCAACATGCCTGACTGTATCTCATGAGCTAAACCTTCCTTATAGAGGGCCATCTTCCTCTCTTCCACTTTCATGAGTTCGGGATAGAACCTTCCTAACTCATTAAACCTGTTGGTATACTGAGATACCGTTAGATGAATACCCTGCTTGAGCTTTAAGAACTGGCTCGCCTTATCTGTCTGTACTGTTACCGGGAAGTACTCATTATAAAACAAAGCCTTAAAAGCTTCCGATCACATTACTTTGCCATTACTACTTAGTATGGCATCTATCCATGCTTCAGCTGCACCCAAGAGAAAACTAACCGCTAACTGTGCCATCTCTGTTTCAGGGACATGTATGTTCCTGCATGCCTTCTCAAAACTCCTTATCCATTCCTCAGCCTTTGAATGCTCTACATTCCCATAGAAGTTTTCGACCCGATTCCCCCTCAATCTTGTGTACCAATCTGCAGCCGGTGCTTGCTCAAAAACTGGTCTAACCGGTGGAACTGGTGGGTAAACCGGAGGGTAACCAAAAGGTACTTGCTGCTGGTACTGCTGTTGCTGTGGGTAAGGTGGAATCGCTTGAGGTTTAGACTGAAAAGGGTAGTATCCCTGATAATAGTTCTGGTGGTGCTGAGGGATTGGCTGAGGCTGTTGAAAACCAAAGGGTGGGTAACCAGCGCCTTGCTGACGGTCAAACCGTGGTGAAAGTGGTACGGTGGGTCAAGGGGTATGACCTGCAGGGGGTGGGTAGAAAGACTGATGCTGCTGGTGAAACACTAGCGGTGAAGGGTGGCTCACTGGTGGAGGGTAAACACTAACTGGTGGAGGATAAACACTGACTAGTGGAGGGTAAAAGGTTTGCTGGTGTGGAGGGTAGCTTACCGGTGGTACCAAACCTGTTGGAACATCACTTACTAAGGAAAACTGAACTGAACTCCTCACGTGCCATCGCAGAGGTTGCTCCTGATGTGGCCTCGGTGACAAACCATGCTGAGACCTGGGTGTGGGTGTCGCAGTACGTGGTGGTGGTGATAAACTCCGTTGCGGTGGTGGAATCTGCCTCACAACACCGCCTCCTACTACCGGTGTTGGACTTTCCCGTCAAACTCTCGAAGTCTCTGCACCCGCTCCAGTTCTCGTGAACACCATCCTGATGATCAAAGACAACCAGAACGTCACTAAAAGATCTAGAGGAAACTTATCTTATAAGAAAGGAAGCCTAAAAGACGCTTTTCTCTGATACCAACTGTAACGCCCCGTTCCCGGACACCGAGTCCTTATCCGGAAAAGGAACGTTCGGCACGTATAAAATAAAAATAAATTCACTTTATACGTAAGCCTCTACTACGTCGTATCAAAAATAAGCAAAACGGAAGCAAAAGACGGGTAATAAAAATTCCCAAACATTCAAGAATAGAAATGAAATCTAAAGATGGAAATGTAACTCATTACATTCAAGGAAAAAGTACGAAATCCAAAAGAAACGTAAAAGTACTACTAGCCTCGAAAATCCAAAAGTCTAATACAGTTTAATAAAGATCAATGAAAGAATAAAAGTCTTCAATGAGGCGTCTTCAAACGTCATCATCGAACTCCTCCTCGTAACTATGATCCACCTGTTCATCTTCTCACCCCCAAACACATAGAAAACATGCATTTGAGGTAAGTACAACGTACTTAATAAGAAAGAGAAGCTATGACATCAACTATAATTTATAAAGTAAAGATAATTAAAAGCTTAGTTGATTACGTGTGACCGACTCAATCTAGGGTTCATCTCATGTCCATCAACATGAATTGACTAACCGTTTCTACTTATCTTATCTATGTTACAACCGCACTCAAGGGCACTACGCATATCCAAACTGAGGATATTCTTGGCAACATATTAGTGGATCACACCAATATCCACGAAGTCTAGAAAAGGTAGACTCCGATAGTACGCACACCTCAGCGGAGTCCCTCCGCACTTAGGGTTTTTTTGACCTACGGAGTTCTTCCACCTTCAGAGGTAGCACACACATCGCGATATAGACTGGTGCCTATCCAAGAGAGACCTGTTGTTTAATCTTTTACTAGTCAAGTACGTATTTTATTAAGATGATTAACTAACCACCTAAGTGTTTTCAATTAATCTCCCTCACATTAACTACTCTCTTCCTAGACCACTAGACACTAACAAGGCCTAGCAATTACACAGACATTGATGAATGCTAATTCATCAAAGCACAAGCCTATCATGCCCTTCCGACGGATCCGAACTTCAACTCCCTTTAAGAGTACATTCGGTGTTTTAACTGAACGAATCAGAAGTTCAATTCAGGCTTGTTCAAGCTTATACTATTTAATATATATCATATATCAAGGATTCATAAAGCTAAATCATGCTTATAAGGCTGAACAACAACCAACAAAGGAAGAATGACAAAACAAGCTAGACGCCCGTCTAAGGCTCTGGACGCCCGTCTGAACCTTATTGGACGCCCGTCCACTATATCCAGACGCCCGTCCACTCAAAACAGTTTCAATCCTGAATGTAAAACAACACCTCAAACGCCCGTCCAGTAAAGCCAGACGCTCGTCCGAAATGTGCCCCAAGTAGACGCCCGTCCAGAGAGGCCAGACGCTCGTCCACCTGGGTTCGACTAAAACCCTAAACCTTCATCATGCGATTTCCAAAATGATTCCAAACCGAACAACAGCAAGAACAACACAATAAAACCCTGAAAATTGTGTCTAAACATATTATGGCACTTATGATCAATGACCAATCCATAAACTCATCAATCTAGCATCGAAACACCCTACAATTTCATCTAAACCTTATAAAAGACACTTCGAGATCATAGGGATAGTTTTCTTACCTAATTGCCGCTCCAAAACAGACCCAAACAGCCTCAGAAAATCTGCAGTCCTTCCAACAAACTGGTATCCAACCGTTGCCCTTCTCACAACGATTCCAAATCTTCCGTCTGATCTGAAAACGGTTAAGCTTTGCCTCAGAAATCACGAAACTATCCAAGCCCTATATTTTCTCCTCAAAGCCGCAGAGAAGGAGAAAGGCGTGTAAACTGTTTTCTCTGAATTTGTGTTTAGGTTATGGGATTATTGTGTGTAAATTTTCCCTTAAATACAATTCCCAAAAAAATCCCTTTTTCCTTAAACACCCTTAATTACCAAAATTCAGAATAATCCTTTATTTAAATACACATAACTCGAAAATTACATATATTTAATTAATACAACACTTAACTCCAATAAAAGAAAAAAAAATAATATTTTATTTTCACAAAATGACACGTCTGCCCTTTCCCGAAAATCGGAATATTACACCCATAACAATAAATGAAATCTTCACTTTAATCAATGGCCCTAAAACATGTAGTGAAAGTGTCATAAAACATGTTGGAAAAGCTCTTGGTCAGATGGCCTCTCCTAAATAAAATCAGACTCTACAGACACAGCTCGAACCAAATTCTAAAATAGTCGGACCAGTTGATCTCGGATATAGAGGTTTAAAGAAAAGAAAAAAATTGTCAATTAACAAAGGTATAGTGGACGTATCATTTCCGAAAAATAAAATGAAAAAGAATATCAATCAAAACTTAGCAGGGGAAGCAACCGTACGAAGAAGCTCTTGGCAGGCAGCAAAAAGCCAACCCCTGCAGTTTCCTGTATTTTGAAGAGAGAATAAGAAGAAGATGGTAACACTTTTGTCCAATAAGATTACTAAGGATGAAGTTAAGCCTGGAGATCATATCTATTCATGGAGACGTGGCTATCTCTACTCTCACCACGGTATGCTTCTCTTTCTTTCTTTTCAACACCAATTTTGAATCTGATTTTGTGCTTTTCGTCGTGCTTTGAGCTCTAAATTGTTTGGGTTTGTATTGCTTTTTATTTTTCTGATAGTAGATCTGATAAATATATATATATTTCATTAAAGGAATATCTGAGGTGGGTGGGGGGGGGGGGTGGGGGTATAGGCATTTACATGCGCTTATTGAAGGATTGAAAAGCATGTTATTTGATAAAAATACTATCTTATATTTTTCAAGTGAATGTATTTGATCTCCTATTTTCTGCAAAGCTTTGTCTAATGTTAATGACATAATGTCTCTGTAAAACTTGCATGTATCCATCTTGTGTTCCTGGCTAGGCAAATATAAAATTGAAAATGTTTCTGGCTGCTTGAAGTGCTCATAGCATGACTAACAGAACACTGACCTGGGATTAGCAGTGAGACTATGCTTCTTAAAATGTGTCCGAATCATCTAATAGTTGTTTATTTTCATTGTTCTGTTCGAGGATCGCTATTATGCTGCACTGATATGTGTTTATTTTTATTTCTGTTTTTTCTGTTACACAAAACCTCAGAGAATAATTCAGAACCTGAATCAATCTTTGATTTTTTTTGGGGGGGGGGGGGGGGGGGGGGGGGGGGGGGGGCAGGGAGTCTTTGACAGGAACAAGTGTGTTTAATGAAAAAGTCACATAGAGATGTCTTCTAGGATAAGGGGCTAAAAAAGTTAACATTGGCTGGCACTTAATCATATTAATGTGGAAACTCTAATCTGTTGATAAAAATTGTACTTGCTAAATTGAGGTGTTGACAACTGATCCTTCAACTCTTTGAATTAGAGTGAATTACTCCTTCCTGTTGTGGCCATGCAGTTTTGAAATGTTGCTGCCCTTGAGAAGCACATGCATTCAGCATATACTGCAATTGCAGATTTCAAAATTTGTCATTTGCTGTACTTTACTCATCTTCGCACTTGTCAAAAAAAATAATTTGTGTTTAAATGTGAAAAATGGGGAAAACATTCCATACATTTCGATATGAAAGACGTTTCAGTTCTACATGGTGTAGCATGAATCGTTACATGGTATAGAACAATGATAGGTTACAACAGGTGTCATGCTGGAACAAGTCTGAATGAAAATAAAAGGTTCCCAAAAATTTGTGGACCTATTCCTACTTTGAACAAGGCACAGTTAACGTGATACTTGTTCTAAGGCAATGCCGTAAGCATGTTTCCTTACTTAGTGATGTAGAGGATCTACAATAAACGGATAAAACGAGCTAATCCAAGCTCAAAGATAATTTCACTCATCAAGTGTATAATTGATTCAAGATTACTTAATGGCTAACTCTTATGTAACTTAGACTATTTATAGGTTTAAAAGCCATTAACATAAAATCTACTCTTAATAAAGCCGACATGGCTATCCAATAACTTAAAACATAAATAAAAGACCTTTATCTATTTGATGTGCTGCATCACTTAGCAACTACTTTGGTACTATTATTTCATAGAAGAGTTCCCTACTTGGGAGAGCAGAGTTTCTGAGGGTGTGTACTTAAAGTCCATCAGGAGAGGTTTATCATTTGGCAGAAAAATGTTTTCCTTTCTTCTTTAGGGGGATAAATATCTTTGCATAAGTACCATAAGTTAAGTATTCTCCCAACTTCTTAGCTGAGTCTGTAGTAACTTTCTTTTACTTATACGGTCTTGCCACTTTGATGCTTTTAGTTCTTATTATGAGAGACGTAATTTCACAGCTATTAGGAAATAAATTTACTTAGAAGGTGTAGTTTGTATAGCTCATTCAGGCTTATAGTGTTAGTGGGGATATGGGGGCATGAGAGTTTGGAGCATATAACCACCAACAAAAAGGCACCCTCTTCTTTATTGTGAAAAATGGACAATTGATATGGATATGTAATTAAAATGGTGGATAAAGACACTTGTTGTCCCTTTTCTTTTTTTTAATATAATAATTCATGGCGCTTTTACCTCTCATGTATGCATTTTCTTACATTTTCGGTCCATTTTTACCACATGTCAAAGTTTTTATCAGTTGGAGTCCATTGTACGTGGATGTTGGACACGTGGCACCTTGGAAATGCATAGCTAGATTGCTTTCTAATAAAGCGTTGTTTTTAATTTTCAAGTGCAGGAATATATGTTGGCGATGAAAAGGTGATTCATTTCACTAGGAGTGCTGACCACGAAACCGGTACAGGAACATGGTTAGACAATATCATTTACAGCTCCTCTCCTGCTCGTACATCAAGCGATCCATGCCCAAGATGCGGTGATCAGTCTACAGCTGCAGGGGTCATCTCTTCTTGTCTTGATTGCTTTCTTTGTGGTGGTGATCTGTACCAGTTTCAGTACGACGTTGCACCACAAGTTTTTCTCTTCAGAATCCGTGGAGGAACATGTACACTTGCTAAACCTGATCCACCTGAGGACGTAATTCACCGCGCTAAGTTCTTGCTCGAAAATGGATTTGGGCTGTACAACATATTCCATAATAATTGTGAGGATTTCACTATATACTGCAAGACCGGATTGCTAATAGTTGATTCAGGCAGAGTAGGTCGTAGCGGACAGGCCACGTCATTCATAGCTGCTACAACTGCTGTTGCATCGTCACCTCTTCGGTTGCTGACTACTAGCTACCCGGGGCTCGCTGTTGTCGGTTGCACTTGTGTATTGTGTGAGTAGATATATTGCTGATATCGGGGTTCGTCCTGATGTGATTAAGGTCTCTGTTGAGAGACTTGTTTCACATCCTGGTGTAACTGAAGCAGCAGAAGAAGAAGCAGCATCATCGGTGACAGCAAAGCAAGACTAGTTTTATGAAAGCATGGGAGCAACTTGTTGTCCAAGACTTGTTAATGTATTGTTGTTTCATCATGTTTCTTATCATTAAAACTTCATTGGGTTCCAGTGTGTTGTAATCGTCGGACGGACGGTTTTTTCTTTTTCCCTTCATTTTTTCCTGCATTTCTTGTGAGACAAAATATGAATGATTGATTGGAAACTGCAAATTGTGTAATTTATGTTTTATATGTGAAGCTTTTAGTGTGTGAATGATTCATTCAGAGTATAGTAATCGGATTGTTGCCTTGTTAGGAATACAACAGAATCAATGTGCGTGCAAGAGAGAACGCATTGTCTGATACGCATATCGCGGAATTATCCAAATATAACACAAGTAGTGATCATATAGAAGAAGAAGTACATTTGTCCATTGTAATCTAAGAATGTTATGTTATTATTAGAAGTGGGGGTGGGGATGTGAGGGATTGTCATTTACTAATTTAATTTACTGCAAAAGGGAGTCTCCATTCCATAGTCTGTGGAAAAATTGAATGATATGTGTGTACTGTACCTTCTTTGAGGTGGCCATCATTGTTGGAGATTAACATGCATGCATAAATGCACATGCAACTGTCTTTCAACCAAACTTATGATCGATCAACTATTTTTTCATCCATCGGTTACAAACTACTTTCTCCCGGAATATATTTCTTTGTTTGATGTTCTCAAATTTTAACTTTCTCCGATTTTCGGTAAAATAAATAAATAACCGTCACATCACATTGAAGTGTGAGTTTTTTTTTTTTTCTTTTTTCCAGAAATCAAATGTAATAATAATGTCTGGAAAGCATGTTTGATGTTGTGTCATTAAAGACGTTTAAATATAAACAACCCTACTTTAATCCATGGTTATGTTGGAAAATTTTGATGAATAAGAATTTGACAGAAATTGTAGAACACTTAAGGCACGCAAAGCGATATCTTTTAAGAGATGTTTCGTCCCTCTCGAGTGTCACTTAGGGATCAATCGAAAATCTCTCTCAGGATACAATTGAGGTGTTTGATTCAAACAGCGATTTGTTTGAATCAAACCCCAGGACACTTTAAAATTTGGTTCTGATGATGCTATAAAACGTATGTCAGAATTCGTTTGCCTTTTATAGGCTGAAAGTAACCCATAAACGAATGGAGGCACTCCTTGCACGAAAGGGTAAGTCGTATCAATTCGGATAAAAGCATGCAACTCTTGTATTTTTGGAGTTGCATCCATTCGAAGGTTCTTGCTTATCTGAAAACCCGAAAATGCATATCTGTTTAGGTTTCGGGGGCGTGTATCTGTTTAGGTTTCGGGGGCGTTGCCCCCGAACCCCCACGAGTTGGTGCTTTGCCCCCTCGACCCCCGTGAAGGTCAAACCCCCTTTCGTTACGATAACATTAATTCGTACGGCAGCTCGTATGCAAACGACAATTAAAATATTTACTTATGAAAATATATCTAGCAATTTCCCCCTATTTTTTCAGAAAACATTTTATGTGTAAAAAAACCAAATGAATGAAGCGGCAGCATCACCTAATGTGTTGCCTACGTACCCTTTTGAGGATCAAGTCATCGTAGTTCATGCAGACACGGACTAAGTATCATCGTAGGAAATCGTACATAAATAAAAGTAGCTTTTGGCTTTGAACTTCAACTTAGTGTAAATAATAACTCAAAGTTTCATCAGGGTGCTATGGTGAACGCATCTTGAACCAAGGACCCCATCGTGATGTAAACGGAGTTATCACACATACTATTCCGATAAAATAGTGTCTCTTTATTCCAACGCATTAATGGCCATGCGTTATATCCCGAGTTTCATGAGTGCTCTAGAGACGGTTTGTATCTCATAAGAAGCGGCCTGATTTCCACACTCACATAGGTAAATCCATTAAAAGTGATACCGCGTGTCACTTTCTCCAATAATATATAGGACTTAATAAGAACTATATTCAACCTTTACCATGCGGTATTTACTCACACTAGAGATTTCATGAATGAGATTTATTAAATACTCTAGTGTCTCGCTCTAGTTAGACTTAACTTGTTTGTACCCTTTGAACTTTGTTTATATTTCAAAACATAAGTAGGGTTCCCGTCAAGGCTAACTAATGTTTCATAGACCTTAATCCCATTCTTTTCGTTGTTTTTGCAATTATATCTCTAGTCAGTCCTTTTGTGAGGATCTGCTAGGTTATTCCTTGACTTTACATAGTCAACAGAGATTACTCATTATTTAAGTAATCCACGAATAGATTGATGTCTCGGACTAAGGTGTTGTTGCTTACCATTGTAAGTCTTACTTGCTACTAAATACAAAGTAGCTTTATTATCACAATGTATCATTACTGCTGTAGATGGCTTTTCCCCCAAAGGAATATCAATCAATAAATTTCTCAGCCATTCAGCTTCTTTACTTGCATCTGGTAATGCAATAAATTCTGCTAACATAGTCGAATCCGAAACACAAGTATGTTTCTTCGAACACCAAGATACGGTTGCACCTCATAAGGTAAAAATCCAACCAGTGGTGGATTTAGAATTCGATTCTATGTTATTCTAACTTGCATCATTGTACCCTTCAAGCACAGGGGAAACTCACAATATTGTAATCCGTAATCAATTGTTCTTTTCAAGTATCTCAAAAGTCTGGAAATTGCATTCCAATGTTCTTTTTCTAGATTACTTGTGAAACGACATAATACACCAACTGCATATGTAATATCAGATCTTGTGCAATACATAGCATACATAAAACTTCCTATCACACTTGCATATTGTAACTGGTTATAGCATCTACCGGTATTTTTCATTAACTTGATACTAGGATACATGGGTGTAGATGCAGGCTTATGGTCCATATGACCATACCTTTTGAGGATATTTTCAATATAATGAGATTGATTTAATGATATACATTCATCTTTTCTCATTATTTTGATTCTTAAGATCACGTTCGCTTCGATAACATTAATTCGTACGGCAGGTCGTATGCAAACGACAATTAAAATATTTATTTATGAAAAAATATCTAACATGTTATACATACATATATATATATATATATATATATATATATATATATATATTCAATTTTATTTTCCCATTTTCTTAATGACCTGTATGTTTCCCCTGTTTTGTATGTGTGACTTTTTCTTTCTTCTTCTTTTGGGTAGTTGATGATAGTTCACGTGGATTACTAAGAATTTCAGGCGGAAAGTAAATGCACTGCTACATATTATTGAATAATTAGATAGAATAATAAGTTAATTAAACAAGTGACGACGAAAACTATAACTTAATTTAGTGGGAATTGTGTTGGTATGGATAACGCAAATTTAACTGAAAGCTGTGTGGTACTATGTGTACTTTGTGTTTCTATATATTGTCTGCAATGCGGCATTACCAATAATAATGTCATATGTTTGCATCATCAATGAGCCTTTGTCGAAGCAACGGGTTGTTGGAGAAAATGTGGAATTGAACTAAAAATGAATTAAAAATGATTTTATAATCATTTTATTCAGTGACTTTGTAAGCGTATTTCGGATATATTCTTGTATAGAATATATGTAATGTTTTATTAATTCTGAAAACTACGTGAGTCGTAGATGAATTCAGGATTTGGAATCATTCAATTCGGATAACGAGTGAATGAGAAATTAACGCTTAAAGTCGGTTTGTTGGAAAATTGATTGATGACGTATATCGTATTGGGCCATTGGGCTTAAGTGTGTGTTATGAAAAGGAAAAATGGGAAGAAACTTTTCTCCCACATTGGTTGGAAGAAGGAAAAAGAAGCAATATTTATAAGATATTGTTTTAGTGTAGTTGGAATAAGAAACCAACATTATACACCGTTCTCTACGCGGGCGCAGGGGGGGTGCAAATCCAATCCGGATTTACCCTTGGGCTTGTGCATGCCCGCGTGTCCTGCGTACACGAATGCGGCTCGATTTGAAGGTTCACAGTCAGAGTTCGGTTTTGCATTGCAACTGTTAATTTATTTTTCAGTCTCTCTGCTGAGAGTGAGACTGTTCATGTTCCTATCCAACTATCCAACTTTAAGTCGTGATTAAAGCTGAGGCTTTTAGCTTTCCAAGTTCCAACATAATGCTGATATTTATGACATTCAATTCGAAATTTGAAATTTGTTCATTTTCCATCGGTTTTCCATGTCCTCTCGCTATATAAACGAGCTACATGAATGGGAAGAAAAACACACGGACACGAAATACAACACCGAATTGCATACATACATACATTCTTACGCATCTTGTTCTTGCATCAAGTGAAGAGTTTCGAAGCACCTTTGTAGTTCGTCGTTGTTCGAGTTTGCGGTACCGCTATTCGAAAGGTAATCGAGAATTCTGGGAGACAATTGCTGTAAACCGGGGTACATACCGGAGCAAATTTGTCTTAAGGAAAGAGTTCGTCTCGGCTCAGATCGTAGCATATCCTTTTATCATTGTTATTGTATTTTCTTTCTATATTTTGTTGTATCTGTTTCGTCATCAAAATTAATAAAATTGTTGTTTAATTCGGTTTGATTATTTTAATTATACACGGGTGATAACTCGGGTTGGGGGAAAATTCTATCCTAGGGACTCCCTACTTAGGGAAGCTATACACGTGGCGGCGTATCCGACCACACAATTTCCACACACGGGGCACGTGTATTCCATCTCAGAAAACTGTGTGGTCCAGATCATGCCACGTAGACAGTTCCCTCTAGGGAGTCCCTACAGCAGAACGACCCCTGTTGGGATGCCATTATCACAACCACCAATGAGTAGGTTGCAACATAACTGTTATGCTAATAGTAGACAAAAGCCTAAGGGGTAAACATAGAGGTGTAGGTTATTTGTTTATATTTTTTTGGGAAATTCTTACATAGTTTGTCTCTATTAGAACGGACCGTCGTCATGTGTAGAAAAAAAAAACAAAATTATTTTATTTGTTTGTATACGTGTCACAAATCCAACGGTTGAATGTATAGGGCGTCCTTACATCAGAATCATCCTATGTTGTGTGCATTACCCATAAATGCAAGGGCATACCTACACATAGACTAAGGGGGGCTAAGCCCACCCGGAAAAAAAAATAAAAATTTACACTAAAAATTATATCCAGTTCAGTTTGATTCATAAAATTTTCTTAATCCAGTCTACCTGACAAATTCGATATAGTCCATTAGCCCACTCGAAATTTAAATCCTGGCTCCGCCCTTGGCTTGATCTTTTGGGAAACTCTATGACGTTTAAGTCAATGTCGGATTAGAGATGAATAATAGTCGTTTAGATGGTATAATCAAATGCTTACTTTAATAGAACTCGTGTGGAATTACATGAGTTGTTTGATGAGATTATAGATGAGTGAGAATATATAGAATACTTGAATAACGGAGATCGATCAAGCTCCATTGACCAAACATGTAGTGAGGTGAATAAGATAGCCTTAATAAATGGTGCCAAACCCCATTAGTAATGACATGTATAGATGTCTGAAATACTAATGTTGGGCTCTCTTGGACAAGCTAGTGTGGTGATGTCATGAATAAATGTCCTTAATAATAAGGTTGGGCTAGCCTAGATCCTATTAATGGGTCATGCATGCATAGATATCTTGGTTAAGCTTTTATAGCGAAGTCACGCATTACGCATATATAGATGATCTGAATGATGAGGCTAAGTTCTTTTTGATAATTAAGCTCCTATGGTGATGTCATGCATAGATGACCGAAATTAAATAATAAGGTTGGGTTCCATTGGTCGGAACTCCCGTGGTGAGGGCATGCATAGATGACCTGACCTGAGTAATAAGAATAATTAAACTCTATTGCCCGAGCTCTATAGTGAAGTCGTACGTGCATATATGACGTCATAAATAATGAAGTTGAACTCTCCTGTCGTGAAGTCATTAATTCCCAAACTCCAATAGTGAAGTAATGCATAGATAGTTGACCTAGATATGCATGGATGTTGGAAGAGATTGCCCACACTCCTGAATGTATAAGAAATATAGTAACATCTTTACTACCACTAATTGGTTTTAGTACAACGGTAAGCGCATGATCTTAACATGGTATCAGAGTGAGAGCTCATGAGATCGAACCTTGGTTGGAATATTATTTTTTTTTTTTAAATTATGCAAGTGTTGGGACAGATTGCCCACACTTGAGGGGATATTATGAGAGATTGTCCACACTCTTGAATGTATAAGTACAACGGAAAACGCTTGATCTTAACAATGAGGGGGATATTGTGAGAGATTGTCCACACTCTTGAATGTATAAGTACAACGGAAAACGCTTGATCTTAACAATGAAAGTTGAGCTGAATTGTTCGATAAGTGTAGGGGTATTGTGAGAGATTGTCCACACTCTTGAATGTATAAGTACAACGAAAAACGCTTGATCTTAACAATAAAAGTTGAGCTGAATTGTTCGATGATCAATTGCAATGCTGTAATCTATAGATAGAAAAATGAAAGTGCAATAGGTAACACGCACATATATATTAGTGAACAGTGATAGAAAAAGGAAAATGCAATAGGAAAATGTACTTATTTTAGTTTTATTTATAAAATATTTATGGACACCGCTGAATAAAAATTTATAAACCATGTTGAACAAATTTTCTTGAATAGTGAAATCAAATCAATGATTATGGCCCAACTTAGGTTACGCAATTATTTTAGAGCTAGGTGGTGTTGTAGTTTTCGTCCATACACATGTGCACTAGTATTTGATGTATAATTCATATCTTCATGCATGGTTTATATTTTTTCCCAAAAAGACACCAACAATTTTATAATAGTAATAAATAATTGCATTCCCATCTGTTTCTGCCTAATGAATAAATGATCAGGGTCCAAATGTCCAATTTTTTTTTTTTTTTTTTTTTTTTTTTTTTTTTTTTTTTTTTTTTTTTGAGGGTCAATGTCCAATTTTAGCGCTCCTAAATTTCATCAAAATCTACCCTTTAGGCTTTTGCCTATGCGCAGGGATCTCGATCCCAGACCGTCAATGCGACACATTGCGCGATTTTCGCACATGCGTCAAAAAACGGTGTCGTTTCGATCCGAAACGACGCCGTCTTGATCGTGTTTTTTTTTTTTTTTTTTTTTTAAATCGCATCGAGACGGCGTCGTTTCGGATCAAAACGACACCGTTTTGATGCACTGGCGGAGAGCTGTGCAAGGCAAGCGCACGGTCGGGGATCGAGATCCCTCTGCACAGCCTTCATGGATGCAAACATATGCCATTTATGTAAGGGTGGAGTCAAGATTTAAACTTTGGTTGGACTAATAGACTATATCGAATTTGTCAGTGGATTGGATTAAGAAAATTTTATGGATCAAACTGGATTACATAGAATTTTTAATGTAATATTTTTTTGTTCGAGTGAGCTTAACCCCCCTTAGTCTATGTGTAGGTATGCCCTTGGATCAAGCTCTAAGACCCTCACGCCAAGCTAACTAATTAACTTAACAAGATTATGAGCTAATTTTTCTTTCTGAATAGGGCCCCACACAATTGGAGTATATTATATACACACATTTTTATCGAAATAAAAAGTCTCATAAACTAAATCAAATGATTGATATGTTTTTTTTCTGTATTTAATAATGAATTTTTTTATCATTTATGTGCACAATTTCTTTGAACAAACTTATCAATAAGAGTAATGGAAAAACTAATAAATAGTTGACAAAGTAGTTGGCTGCTCCATTCCAATCTCGTCATTAAGTATTCATTGATTGTTAGGATGTTTAGATATAAATGAGTATGTTAATGTTAAAGTTGTATCTATTAGATTAGAGGGGATGCTCAGTGATGGAAATTAGGATTTGATATATTGGGTAGACTAATAGACCATATTTGTATAATTTGATGGGTTAAATTAAAATGATTAATTGTATCGAATTATATAAGTTTTTTTTTTTTTTTTTACAAAATAAAAATAAAAATAAGGGAATGAACTTAGAATCCCAAAGCCCAAAGCCCAAAGCCCAAAGCCGAACCCAAGTCCAAGTCCGTCCTTTGTCCTTTGAAAAGCTAATACCACCGTGAGGATTATAGTTTAACAAATGACACAATGTATAAGATGATAGAGAAATGATAGAATCACAACGAAAATGCGCACAACAACGTCTTGCACAACAATAATGCAGATCATTGATTGTTGTGGGACTTAATTCAATCAATATAGATCCCACAACAATCAATGGTGCATATCATTGTTGTGACACATTATTATGTATTTTCATTGTGACTCTATCATTTCTCAAGATAATAATCAAAGCAAGCTGTAAAATCTGTGTTGTATTGCATTGCCACACGACTTTATCTAACAACATTTCTCTTCATTTATGTTCAACATTATTCAACAGACTCAACAACAGCTCGCTCTCTAGCTATATATATTTGTAACTGGAATTGGTCAATATTTGCAGAGATAGAGGAAACAACGGTTCCTTCAGGATTAATAATGGATGAACTAAAACCCCGCCCTGCAACTTCATGTCCTCTTACTCCACTCACTTTCTTAGAAAGAGCCGCCACCGTCTACGGCGATTGCTTTTCAATCGTCTATGGCGAAACCACCGCTTTCACCTGGTCACAAACCTACACTCGTTGCCTCAAATTAGCTTCCTCCATTCAATCTCTCGGCATTCAAAGAGGCCAAGTCGTTTCCGTCGTTGCTCCCAACATCCCCGCCATGTACGAGCTCCAGTTCGCCGTTCCAATGTCCGGCGCCGTTCTCAACAACATCAACACTCGATTGGATGCGAGAACGACTTCCATTATACTTCAGCATAGCGAATCCAAGCTCGTGTTCGTTGATTTTCAGCTTAGCGACATGGTCATTGACGCTGTGGATCTTTTCCCGCCAAATTTAGCTGCTCCGATGCTGATTCTGATCAATGACGCCGGTGATGATGAATTAGCAGAAATTTCACCAGACATTCCGAACATGACAGATAATTTCCACGGCAGTTATGAGGGTTTGGTGAGAAGAGGTAATGCGGAGGAATTTCTGTGGTTCAGGCCGTTGAATGAATGGGACCCAATGACATTGAATTACACCTCTGGCACAACCTCAACGCCGAAAGGGGTGGTGCACTCTCACAGGTCTCTTTTTATCATTGCATTTGATTCTCTTGTTAATTGGTTCGTTCCTAAACACCCAATTTACCTTTGGACTCTGCCCATTTTCCACTCCAATGGGTGGAGTTACACTTGGGGCATGGCTGCCGTCGGCGGAACTAACGTTTGCCTCCGGAAATTCGACGCCGGGGTTATTTATAATGCCATAAACAAGCACAATGTCACTCACATGTGCGGAGCTCCGGTTGTGCTCAACATGCTAGCAAATTCCCCTGAAGCTAAACGGCTCAAGAACCCTGTTCATTTCCAAACCGGCGGGGCTCCTCCTCCAGCAGCTGTCCTCCTCCGGGCAGAGTCTTTGGGATTCATAATTACGCATGGATATGGATTAACAGAGGTGGCCGGAGTGATTGTATCATGTGCTTGGAAACGTCAATGGAATAAATTGGGTGCAATGGAGAGAGCAAAGCTGAAAGCAAGGCAAGGAGTGAGAGTACTCGGGTTGACGGAGGTGGGCGTCGTCGATCCGGAGACCGGCGAAAGTGTAAATAAAGACGGAGCAACAATTGGTGAAGTTGTAGTGAAAGGGGCATGTTTAATGTTGGGATATTTGAAAAACCCAGAAGGGACGTCAAAATGCATGAAGGAAAACGGTTGGTTCTATACCGGAGATGTTGGCGTGATGCATCCAGATGGATATCTCGAAATTAAAGACAGGTCGAAGGATATAATCATCACCGGCGGTGAGAATGTGAGCAGCGTCGATGTTGAGTCGGTTTTGTACACGAATCCGATGGTTAATGAGGCGGCGGTGGTGGCAAAGCCGGATGAATATTGGGGGGAAACACCATGCGCGTTTTTGAGCTTGAAACAGGGGCATTATAACCGGCCGGAGAAATATATGGAAAATGAGATAATTCAATTCTGTAGAGAACGTTTGCCTCATTATATGGTACCAAAAAATGTTGTTTTCTTGAATGAGCTTCCGAAAACGGCTACCGGAAAGATTCAGAAGTTTGCTTTGAGGGAGATGGCTAAGAATGTGAAGAAATCGCCGGTGGAAGTTCTGGTTCCGGCAAGTCGGATGTAAGTTGCCGGAGTTGAAGATGAAGATCAGTGGTGAGTGAGCGAAGCGGTTAGAAGAAGATGGGAAAATTATGTGCATTGGATTTTATTTTGGGTGATAATAAATTTATTCTCAATATAATACGGATGAAATGAAATATACAAATTATACACATTGTAATGTAATGTTGATGGCTTATTACTTTTCAATTAATTGTAGTTGTACTTTTGTAATGTATATGAACAAGAAACCCACATTTGTTGGTAGGTCTACTATACTACTACTACTAGCAATCACTATGTGAAACAACTTTCTTGTAAAACACATTTATGAATACAACAAATCATTTTAAATTACCAAATTGTATAACAAAAACGTTACAATGTATTGTTATGTTTTGATATGATATTTGTAGATTTTGTTATGCTTTATTATTCTTCATTATACTTTTTATTTGGCATGTGTAATCTTATAATTATTACGATATACTACCTCCGGTCCAAAATATAAGTCATTCTACACTTTTCTACTTATCCCATAATATAAGTCATTCTACATTACCAACGTCAACATTTATCAGCACTTTCTCTATCTTACCCTTAATTTATTATGAATTCAACAACTTTTCATTACTTAACAACTATTGCATTAATGATAGTCGAGGGTATTTTAGACATTAACCTTCAAATTAATGATATTCAACCAATTCCTTAATCTGTGTGAAAACTCCTAGGATGACTTATATTTTGGACCGGAGGTAGTATATTATTTTTTCCCTGAAAAGACATTTGACTTGATTTATCGTCTAGTTGCGAATAACTGGTTTTCGATTCTGATTAATTGACAAATTTCCACTGATTTTCGTTCTTCTATGGGTTTTAAGCAAGGGGACCCATTATCGCCCGCCCTTTTTATTCTTGTGGCTGAACATTTTGGGAGATATCTGATCAGTTTAATGGAGCAAAACCCGGTGCTTAAATTGCAGTCGTCCGGGATGTGGATCCCGTACCTGGCCTTTGCAGATGATGTGTTAGTTTTCACCAAATGTCATAAAAAAGGTCTCCATACGTTTCGTGGTTTTCTTCAAGACTATGAGACAATATCCAGGCAGAAAGTGAAAATGTCAAAGAGTACTTTTATAGCCCTGCGGCTGGTTCCTTTTCTTGAGGGATGCATAAACTCTATTTTGGGGTTCAATAAAGAATTTGGTCCCTTTAGATACCTCGGTGCTCCTGTCTTTACAGGAAGAGTCCGCGCTATTTTATTTGATGGCGTTTTTGAAAAAAATGATCCATTCTCTTTCACTGAGGTACCCGCTTCCTTTCCATGGGCGGAAAGATTATCTTATTGAAATTTGTCATTTGCACCATTCCCATCTTCATAGGTTGTTCAATCATTTCCTATGGGACCAAGGAGATCAAAGGCGAATTCATTGGAGAGAGTGGGACAGAGTCTGCTTCCCCTTGGATGAGGGTGGTCTCGGATTTCGCTCTGTCAATGATTTGGTCAAGGCGTTCTCATTGAAGCTTTGGTTCAAAGTGGTTCAAAAAGAGGGCATTTGAGCAGATCGGTTCCGATCCAAATATCTAAAAGGTAATCATTCTTTCAACCTGCAACTCTCGGGTATCTCTTCGCCTATTGTCCGGCGTTTCCTGATGGTTAAACAAGAAGATGTAGATAATATAAGGTGGTGCATTAGGGATTGTGATTTGTCTTTTACTCACGACTGTTGGAGTGAAAGAGGAGCGTTACATGATAAGGGCTATGAAAATTTGGAAGGATTTTTTGTTAAGGACTTCCTGATTAAAAGACGGTGGGATAGTGATGCTCTGGAACACGTCTTATCTGAGGATGACCTACGTGAAGTACTTAGCACTCCTATCTTAGCGGCAGGAAAAGACAGCCCGAGATGGATTCCTTCTCATAATGGCACCTTCATGGTTAAGTTGGCATAGGAGTGTATTCGACAGAAACGACCACGTGATGACATCTACAGTTTGCTTTGGCAGAAACATGTCACGTTGAAAGTGTGCTTCTTTGTGTAGAAACTTTTGCATTGTTATGTTCCGGTGGATGAGGTGGTTCAGAAACATGGGATTGTTTTGGTCTCTCGGTGCATGTGCGGCTCGAGTACTGAAACTCTCAGGCATCTTTTCTTTGAGTGTCACATTATTCACGATGTGTGGAAACATTTCTTTGGGATGTTTGATGAGAGTCAACTTTACTATGCTTTGGTGCATGTTTTGACCCCCGTTTACGATACTTTTGGCTCATTCTGGGTAGTTTTAGACCATTTATAGGGCAAAAACACATTGAGCACTCACTTTGAGGTAAACCGTTAAATAGATGGAAAACCTCACCATTTTACGGTATTTTGACCCCTTTCGAGGCCTATCTTTCTTGCGGAATTACGCTCAGTATGTTGTTTGGCATATGAAATGCAGGAAATAGGTGACTCGTAAACCTGGACGATGAGGCATGAGGCTTAGAGAGGCATAACCGAAGCCTGAGAATGGAAACGGATCAAATATAGTTGGTGTTTTCGCCTTACATTCACTTATATGAAATTTGAGCTATTTTGGAGGCATTTTCTGGACTTGTGGTCTTCATGAAAGTTGTATATAATTGAATGAGCTTTCCAACGCAGCTTGAATCACTCAAATCGGAGCTATACACGCAAAGATATTGCCCGATTACTAAAGCTGTATCAATGCTAAAAGTTTCTGCCTACTCAATGCGCACGCATTAGACGTCCTGACAGATTTAAGAAGCGGATTTTGGATGTAAAATCAGATTTTTCACCCCCATTTCACATCCACTCATATTTAGACTCCCTTAGGTCGTTTTTCTTCACTTTTCTCCCTTAGATTAGCTCTTAGATTCAATTTTCTTGTAATTTCCATGGATTAAACTTTAGATTATCAATCCCCACTCATTCCCCATTTGTGTTCTTGACAAGATTGCATTGGAGATGATTGAAGTTTGGATCTTCTTTGGTGATTTCTTTTATTGGTAACTTTATTTTCTCCTTATATTTGATCTCTATGAGTTTAATTTCATGTTTGATTCTTGCGTCTTCCATTATAATGAGTAGCTAAACTAGTTCATAGCTAAATCATATGAAAGTTGAAGAAATCCCCCTTTAATTGTTGAAAATGAGAATGGGTAGTGTTTAATTGTTGTTATATCGACGAATTCGTGTCCTAAAACTTGTTCTTAATGCTTGAATTGACTTGATCGCTTGATTCATGAGCTCACACACCACTTTTATAAATGTATGTTGCGAAGGGGTGTGAGAAAAGGGGTTTTAAGATCGTTGCTTATAATTGACTGAGTTGTTTAGATTCGATTAGGTAACGAGGTTTGTCGGTGTGAATCGACCATCTCTAGTTCTTGATCTTGTTTCGGTCAGTTAAATCCTTAAAGGTGGACTGTTGAAACGGGCAAAGGGTACTAGGTTGTTGTATGGCGTCTAGCACCACTTTAGGAGCTTGCACCCACGATAGAGTCGATGTAATCGTAAGGTTGGTTGGTTGGATGCGCTCATTCCCGAATAATCGATTAGAGGGGCGAAAGTAATCAATTGGATCATGGTTTGGCTATGTTTTTCCTCCTTATTATCTTTAGTTTATATTACATATTAGTGTTAATTATCACTTGTTCCACACTTGGTTGACCTAATGATGCGAAACCGCCCGGAGGAAGGCTTCGGATCTAATGAATACTAAGGATCGTGGATTTGAGGTATTTGGAATAGGTCCTTGACACAACCACAACCTGTGTGGAGGCACCTTGGAATCAATAAGATCCTTGACACTGTCACAACCTGTGTGAAAGCACCTTGGAATCAGTAAGGTCCTCGACACAATCACAACCTGTGTGAGAGCACATTGGAATCACCTCGACACTTAGAAAACCCGTTTCTAAGCACCTTGGTATATGGATACCCACAAGGGTTGCTTAGGCCCTTGAAAATCCGGATTTAGAAACCTCTTTCCAGAGAATTTCTACACACAATTTTCCAAGTGAGAAAATATAAATTTTATATCATCAAAAGCTGTTTTACAAGTTACAAGTGTTTGGCTATTTATAGGATACAAGATAACACTTAGAATTCTAAATACATGCAAGAAACAACACTTAGACTTCTAGATACATTCACTTCAAAATTCGTCCATGCAAGCCTTGTTCTAGGTTCATTGAATCTAGATTCAATGTATCTTGATTAATGCTTGCAAGTTTCCAAGTATTCTTTGTGCATGAACTTGATTCTTCCAAAACTTGTCTTCTTGACTTCTAGACATGACTATGGCGCCACCATCTCTTCAAATTCAGCAAATACTTGTGATTTATTTAGGTAATATCACACAATATAATATATAATAATATATAGTATAATACTTATATCCTGCGCCATAGTTTGCCACATTATGCCGGACTTTTGTAAGCAAAAAATGACGGACTTAACGACCTCAAAATCTTCTTTATTTTTGGGCTTGGATTCTTGAATTATTAAATGGACCAAATTTTCCAAAGATTCGAGCCTCTGTTTGCGTTGAAGTTGAGTTTCAGGCACAACTTGAAATACTAGTGGATCTGCTGTAGGATTTGGACTTAGATTCATATCAGACCCTCCCGGTTGCGAAGGATCTGTCCTCAGATCATGTGATTTGTCAAATGGATGCAGATCATGTGGAATTTTTTTTCTGAAATAAAGTAAATTGATATAATACCGTCAATCCGCTGTTCTCTGATACCAACTGATGTGAAACCGCCCAGAGGAAGGCTTCGGATCTAATGAATACTGAGTATTGTGGATTTGAGGTATTTGGAATAGGTACTTGACACAAACACAACCTGTGTGGAGGCACCTTGGAATCAATAAGCTCCTTGACACTGTCACAACCTGTGTGAAAGCACCTTGGAATCAGTAAGCTCCTCGACGCAATCACAACCTGTGTGAGAGCACTTTGGAATCACCTCGACGCTTAGAAAACCCGATTCTAAGCACCTTGGTATATGGATGCCCACAAGGGTTCCTTAGGCCCTTGATAATCTGGATTTAGAAACCTCTTTCCAGATAATTTCAACACACACTTTTCCAAGTGAGAAAATATAAATTTTATATCATCAAAAGCTGTTTTACAAGTTACAAGTGTTTGGCTATTTATAGGATACAAGATAACACTTAGAATTCTAAATACATGCAAGAAACAAAACTTAGACTTCTAGATACATTCACTTCAAAATTCGTCCATGCAAGCCTTGTTCTAGGTTCATTGAATCTATATTCAATGTATCTTGATTAATGCTTGCAAGTTTCCAAGTATTCTTTGTGCATGAACTTGATTCTTCCAAAGCTTGTCTTCTTGACTTCTAGACATGAATATGGTGCCACCATCTTTTCAAATTCAGCAAATACTTGTGATTTATTTAGGTAACATCACACAATATAATATATAGTAATATATAGTATAATACTTATATCCTGCGCCATAGTTTGCCACATTATGCCGGACTTTCGTAAGCAAAAAATGACGGACTTAACGACTTCAAAATCTTCTTCATTTTTGGACTTGGATTCTTGAATTATTAAATGGACCAAATTTTCCAAAGATTCGAGCCTCTGTTTGCGTTGAAGTCGAGTTTCAGGCACAACTCGAAATGCTAGTGGATCTGCTGTAGGATTTGGACTTAGATTCATATCACCTAAACTAAGTATGAAAATAACTTTGGTACTCGATTGATTCTTCGTGGGATCGACCTTGCTTGCTACTATGGTGCATCCGCCCGGTACACTTCCGGTTAAGGTTGGACGTCACTATTTTGGCCATCAAGGTTTGGCATTCCAGCGCGGGTCTTTCCGGGTGTTCGGGCCTTACTCCGTTACTGGCATTCTTTCTCCCCCAGTCGACATCATATTCGCATGTCAGTACCCCTTTTTATTTTATGGGAAGTTTGGAAGAGTAGAAATGATCAACGATTTCAATATGCTAACGCTACAGTTCACGCTATCATTGCTAAAGTTCAGTGGAATTTTAAGACCATGGTTCATGATTTTCCATTCAAACACTCATATCTTAAAGGCGACCTTCATATCCCAGTTTTTCATGGATTTGTGATCAAGGTGCATAGGCCTAAGAACATTTTGTTGGTAAAATGGCATCGGCCGGAAAAATCTTACAAGCTAAATATTGATGGAAGCGTCCGGCAAGGTAATGCGTTTGGGGGTGGGGTGGTTCGTGACGACAATGGTGCATTTATCTTTGCCTTTGCGGATACCTTTGGGAATGGTGATGTTGATGCCGAATCGAAGGCTCTTTTGCGCGGGATCAAACTCTGCATTGAGATGGGCATTGAGGATGTGGAAATCGAAACTGATTCTTAGCTTCTTTATCATATGGTGCACAATCGGGACAAAGTGAGATGACCACTCATCCTTACTATTGAAAAAAAAATTCCAAAGAATTTCTCATTACCGGATGCACATTAAACACATTTTTCGAGAGGGTAATTTTGTTGCTGATGCATGTGCGGCTCTCAATGTTACTTCGCTTTCAATATTTACAGACGAGTCATCTCTACACGACGATATCCGGTTATGTCTTCACCATGATGCTTTGGGATTTCCAACGATCAGACATGGAAGGCACCCCGCATCAACATGAGGGGTGCCAAACAGGTGGTGGCTTGTGCTTTTCTTGGTGTAGCATTTGTCCTGTGCCTTTTTTGCTCTTTGTTGTGTGTTGCTTCTTTTTCAGGGGAGGGCGACATTCTGTTTCACTGTGGGCGATGGTACCTGACGTGGCCTTTTCTAGTGCTATTCCAGTCCTTAACCGACAGTGTATCGGGTCAAACTGTAGTGCTAGTGTGGTGAGTCAGGTGTCGAATCCTCAGGGAAACAAGGTAATTCTTTTAAGTGTGGTTAAACACCAAACAACTATTATTATCTCGATCTAAATCGCAGGTTTATCATACGAGTCACTATTATACTAAGAAACGAGAAAATGAATTCATAAATTAAAATTAAACTATTATAATATATATAAATACATAAATATATATAGTAATACATAAATAGTACAATATATATATATATATATATATATATATATATATATATATATATATATATATATATATATACCAATATTTTAAATACTTATAATTATTATAGAACTAGCCAAGATATATGTAATTGAATTATTCAATCTTTTTAGTTTAATGGATGTGCTCGATCTTCCTTTTATTAGGTATAATTGAGTAAATGAAACGGTGCACTCCTGAGGTTAACAATTCCTCCTCACACGAGCGTATGGAATTGTCATATGTTAAATTGTCATCAGTTCAATCTCCACAACGGCCCCATGCTAATCTCAGTTAGTCTGAACAGGTACCGAGTACAAATCTACCCCGGATAAAAGAGGTTATTCCGTTTGTCAGACGGCCGATGTTATTCAAAAGTCTCCGGTTGTCAGGCGGATCGATTTAACTTTCCGGTGTTAGTTTCAATTAAACCATTGATTTTAACGTTATTACGATCTTGAGCACAATTTTTAATAAGATTCACCTTTCCCAAGACAAATCTGCCCCCGGGTAGGAAATAGGATTCCGTTGTCACGCTTTCGCACGGCCAATTTTACCCTCGGTTTTTCTATCATTTATCTCATATCCTAACTTCTCTGGTCAGTTCATCGTTAGGTTATATGTTGCGATTCATCTTGATTAATTACTTCAATCTGAATATTATCAATACGTTGCAAAATAGAAAAAAAATCAATTAACTCAATTTTAGTCAATTTTACTTAGACGACATTCATTTACCGAAAAGATCGAAATAATATGATTACATAATCTTGCCTAGTTATTAGATTTAGCCTAATAACATTATAATGATTAAAAAGATAAAAAGAAAAATAGCAAACATAACTACTTTAGAAATTTACCCGATTACAACTGTTGGTCGTATTCTTCCGGACATTACAACGACTTCAGCAACATTGAACTTCCGATAATTTTCCGAGCATTATAACGATACTACTATTTATTTATGGCATAAAGCCTATATACATACATGCTACTACTAATTAAGAGATTAGATGATATATATAAGCTAGTATATATATATTGGTACCCCCTTTTTGTCTGCAAGTCTGCTGAATTTATAGGCCAAATTTTCCAGGGCCGGATCGATCCGAGGTGATGCCGGATCGATCCGGGAATAAAAAATATTATCCACTGGATTATTTTCTGTAGGATCACATGCTAATCATCATTATGTTTCCAACTGACAAGCCGGATCGATCCGAGGTTATTCCGGATTGATCCGGTTAGCATTTTTTTCACATCTTGATCTGAAATTTGATAAAATCATAACTTGAGCTCTGGATCTCCAAATGACATGATTCAAGAAGCGTTGGAAAGCTCTTGAAAAGATCTATAACTTTCATGAAGGACTCTTCTTCAGAAAATGCCTTTTTGATGGGTCATTCGTTCATCGAGAATATAATTCGATAATAACACTACGAATTGATGATCCACTTGAATTTTAAGTCTATACTTCCTTCAAAAGATATGATTTTATACTTCAAAAAGTGTCGTCACTCGGGGTCTTGGTTTACCTAAAAATTTGCAATAAAATACCAAAAATACCCACGTAAATCTGACACGACACTCCGGTTATTAAACCGGTATAAAATTTATAACTTTTTATTACTTTTACTAGATTTTTATAGTATTTAGATTTATTCATTACTATTAATATTTCATAAGATTATCGTTCTTATATTTTATATAGAAAGAGTTAATAAAATATATAAAACATTGTAATTTTTATCATATAAATGTTATACATCAGTACCTAAAAATCAGGAGCTCTGGATAGTAGTGATGGACATCATTGGACGCACCCTACCGATTTGGGTGCAAATCAAGATGGCCGACAAGGCCCACGATAACGAGGACGAGACAAAGACTTCGCGGATGACTGTTCTTTGGCTAAGGCAGGATCCCAGTAGTGTTGGAACTCAAATTGCATTTTGTAATTTTATTTTGGGGGTTATCGGAGATTTGTAGACCGGGACATAGGGTGTTGTACTCTTTTCTATACACCTGTATTTTTCCCACATTGGGTTTGCCATATATAGGTTTTAAAGAGGCGGAGCTATGTCCCGGTGACGTAGGCCAGGACACGGCTTGTACGATTTTTATTTTTATTTTTCAGCAATAAAATAAAATAATTTTTCAAAAAAATAAGTTTTTGTGAAGTACCAAATAAAGTACAATGGAAGACGAAAAAACAAACATGTTGAGAAAGTTTTTAGTATGCATTACACTTAATGTTGTAGGATGTGGCGGCCGATCCAGAAAGTTTATTCAGTAGAGACATCGGACGGTAAAACTACATATTTATTTAAAAATTTGTTTCAGTTGGGTCACCATAACCTAAAACAATATTTTTTTACCAACAAAACGACATTTTTTAACAATAAAACTAAATCGTTTAAATACTAAAAAAAATCCAGATCTTAGTGAAGTCGCGTGACGCGACCTCATAAGTGTACATACCTCCGCCCGCGGTACAAGTTGCATCAAAACTTGTCCCATTTGTGATAATAAAACAATAAATAAATAAAGAAAATGCTAAAATAAGAAGATGTTCGCCTGAGAAAACTTGTCTATATTATCTTCAAAATCGTATCTGCATGAGTATGTATGCATAGATTTAATTTTATTTTAAGTCACGTGCACGTGTTATTTCTAGTGGTTTTGTTTCGATGTATGGAAATTCGTGCTTTTTCCCTAACATCCGGTTTTTTACCATATTGGAATTTCTGGGCCAAGGTTTTAAGAGGAATTACATTGAGGATGAATGTTTTTGGAAGAGGGCCCATAAACCTTGTACCTTTCTCTTCCCAATTCAATAAAAAAAAGGCCACGTGCACGTGCACGTGCTCGGTGAGTCAATGAAACCACGATCGATACTAAGAGAGAACATTCATGGGTGCGGTGGGGGGTTTGCCAACTGTAAGCGCTACTGGCAGTGTATTTTTCTTTTCCAGAGGGGCTCAAATGATGTCGTCATTGTATCTCAAATCCCGCTTGGAGGGCCGCACATATATTCTTCCAAGTTGTGGATGCGCCTGTCTTTGGTTTCTCAAAGGGATTTCCATATTTACTAATGAGTATCGAAACCCATAGAGAAGAGTCATTTGTAAGTAGATGTCACGTGAGCTTTCCAATAAAGCAATATTCATAGCCTCGATGTCTTTAAAGCCAAGGCCCCCCCTCATGTTTGGGTTTACATAATTGATCCCAAGCTACTAAATGAAGCTTTCTCTTCCCTGTCTCCTCTCCCCAAAAAAATTGGTGACACACTTTTTCGATTTCTCCGGTAATAGCTTTTGGAAGTTACGTCGTTTGCATCACGTGATTCGGAAGCGTTGCCAACGAGCTTTTGATAAGTATAGTCTTGCCAGCTTTAGATAACGCATTATTTCTCCATGTGCAGAGTTTCTTACGCATTTTTTCTATGATGTAACTATATGGCTTTATTTTTTCCTGAGCCTGTGATAGAGACACACCTAGATAGGTTCCAAAGTTGTTCGTATGCGCCATTTCAAGCTTCCGTGCAATAGCTCTTTGTTCATTAGGAGAGATATTTTTGGAGGTTTTCTCTTCATTCATTCATTCATGTCTTGATATTTTTTTCTCTTCATTCATTCATGTCATGAAAAGTGCTCCTACTATATAATGAGTCTGGCAGCCCATTTGCCCGTAAATACCGCTTTTACAAGTGGCATATATATATATCAGGAACAGGATACTCTCAAGTACTTGATGAAATATTCTCTCAAGTAGCATTGATCTAACCACACACTTAAAATATGAAAATTATTTAACCGTATATTTATTATTTTAAAGCTACGTCGTATTGGTGATAATATGTAAAAATAAATGCATTTTATCCTTAAGTAATTGAAAGAATCTAGCGTCATATTTATCATTTTCTTTCTTTTCTTATATTTGGCTGGCGGCTGATATACATTGATCCATTTAATTAGCCCACCCAACTTTCACATAATTTACACCCATGGCCATGCCAGCAGTTTCTTACCCTTGTTTTTTTCCCCCCTTAAATCTTTACTAATTTTTAATTTTTATAAACCAATAACTTGTCCGGGACTAAATATGACGTGATAATCCATGACCATTAAAAGTAGAAACTCATTGATCAATGGATGATTAATATATTCACTGGATTTTCAAATTTACTCCAATGCCTTTGAAAAAAATACTCCCTCCGTCATATTTTATTTGTCTTGTTTGACTTTTCACACAGATTAAGAAAATTTTAGTTAATGCTTTGAATCACATTAAATGATCCAATATTTTTACACTTATTCCCTTTAATTGTTGTTGGAGCATTTAATGCTACACTTTTTATTGTAAATATTGTAAAGAGAGAAGGGTATTTAAAGAAATTTAACAATTAATGCGCAAAGTGGACACTTATTTTGGGACAAACCAAAAAGAAAACATGGACAAATAAAATGGGACGGAGGGAGTAATATATTTTGGTTTTTTACACTACTGATGACCACCAAAAAGCATATAAAAACCAATCAAGAATGGATGGTGAGATATAATATTGAAGGAGATAATAAATATAGGTTGTTGCGATCTTTTTTTCTTTTCTCTCAATATATATGGATATATGACATTTTAGGTTGTGACGATGATTCATTAAGAGACCAATAAATGGATTTCAAAAGTAAACGGAAAAAATAAATAAATTGTAACATATCTTAATCAATAATCAATATTATACCCTTCTTCTAGTTCTGGAACATTCATGATTTCTGCTTTTAGTTTGGATGTGTATCTATAGCCTGAATTTAATTGGAGTAAAAGTTTTAAATTATATTGAGTGCTTCTTTTTGCAAATTGACAATTGGTGCAAATATCATTTTCTAGATGAATGTGGTTGAAATTAAAGTTCAACAACAAATGCAACATTTATTTTAGCTACTCCTACTACCTATCCTAGCTACCACATATGGGTTTCCCCCAAACAGGAGGAAGAGGAAGAGGAAGATACCACATATGGGTTTCCCCCAAACAGGAGGAAGAGGAAGAGGAAGATGAAGAGGAAGAGGGAGAAAATGGAAGTTGTAAGGGCATTTGTAGCAGAAACTCTATATGGCGTCCTATCTCTAAAATGAAGATAAAAAATAGAATTTACTCCAAAATAGCTTCCATAGCAGAGTCCTTATCCCTATTTATTTTTAGGGATATGAACAGTGTATCCCTACTTGTGGAGATGCACTATTCACGCCCTAAACATATTTAATTATTAAAAATTATAGGGATAAGGATATGGATGCTGCTAGAGTGAAATAATAAATATTTAATGTGTATAAATAGGGTTGTGAGGTAGAATAAGTATTATTTAATATTATTTGAAATGTTATAGGGATAAGGATAGAGATGTTGTTGTGGAAGTTTTTGAATTGAGATATTGTAAAATAGGGATACATATTATTTTATATTATTTTAGGGATAAAATTTGGGGCCTCTGATAAGAATGCCCTAAAGCAACTATCCTGGTACCGAGTTCTTAATTAATTGAAAAAGGAATGCTTGAGTTAATATCAAAATTAAGAGATGAATTATTTAGTGTCTCATACCGGAAAACTAGTAGAAACATATATATGGATTGAGTGTGCTTAATAAACCTCCGACCCGTATCTCAAAATTCTGGGAGCCGTCCTCGGTTTATATATATATATATATATATATATATATATATATATATATATATATATATATATATATTACCCCATTGATAAACTTGAAAAAATATACTTAATTAAAAAGATTTTATTTGTGTGGTATGCGTCAAAAGATAACATTTGAAAAATATGCATGTAAAGCAATTCGTAGCGATTACGTAGCAAATCGGTAGCGAATTCGCAACGAAATGCTTTTCAAGCATATTTTTCAAATGTATTATTTTGAGGCATACCACACTAATAATTAACTTTTTTAAGCATATTTTTTCAAGTTTCCATATATATATCTATATATGTATTGAGTGTGATTGATATGATGGATTCTTGATTGTGTATGGATGGGATGATGGTCTAGACTAGAATGAAGAGCATTAATTTACTTTTGTGGACACATTGCCACCTTCCATGATGTTGATTAGTCGTTAGAATTCAAAAGATTCCACAAAAAAAACAGTTGTAACTATATATTGTTCCCCCATTTAAGAAATTCTTAGTTGAACAATGCCTTATAATGGTTATAGCACACATTTACTCTCTCACATAATAGAGACGCGTATGATCAGTGGCGGAACCACGTGCCCCATGGGGGGTCACGTGACCACACTGAATTTTAAAAATAAAAAAAATTGTATTAAAACTATGTAGTTTTGTTGTTAAAAAGTGTCATTTTATCGATAAAAAATGATGTTTTAAACCCTGATGACCCCACTGGAATTTTTTTTGGATAAAAGATGTAGTTTTAGACTCCAGTGACACCACCTGGAATAAATTTCTGGATCCTCCATTGCGTATGATGAAAGATAGAAATATGTGATTATAATGCATGTCACTCAATACAGCAATGTTAGAACCGTTGTAGGATAAAAATTACTCAGACCTTGTGTGGTTACTATCGATGTTGAAACTGTGTGTGTGTGTGTGTAAGTATTTCATGTAATGTGTTGATATTGACTATGGTACCTCATAATATAACATTTCTGAAAGAGTAGTCGCATTGCCACATCACGAGAGATCTCCTATTATAGCACATGATGTTCGACATTTGTTGTGTCAAGATGGTCGTAACAGTATCATTATTATTCTTCAAGTCATGTTGATACAACTGAAATGTAATATATGCCACAAAAAGAATAGTGGTGGGGGTTTATCATGTATACAACACAAAATTACGCCCTCCAAATTAGACTACACAAAGCAGTGGAAAATCACTGTCTCAAGGAAATTCAACCATCAAAACAAAACTGTCTCCATACCTAAAAGAGTCGCTTTGAAATTTAAGCATTAGAACAACATTTTAAAATAAGAATGCTCAACCTTGGCAAAATATGGAGAACCAAAACTTGTTGCCCAAAACAAAGGGTGCTTAATGATTGATTGGAATAACAAAAGGATTCAGACTACTACTCTTTAAACAAAGTGAAATTCAACAACACTCATGGTCCTACCAATGTTTTTTAATCGGTTGGGATATCCGATGCATCTCCTTTTGAACCTTTTTTTCCTTTTGAACCTTTTTTAGCTGCTCCTTTTTTGGCTTCTTCTGGATGGTTAAGCTGGAAAATCACAAGTATATAGTTGTGACCGGAGAGATAATAAAACGATGTATAAAAAAAGGGCCAGTAATTGAAAGTACGATCAAATCAATGAAATATACAGCAATAAGTGGCGGCCACTTTAGAAATCATGCTTCAATATATATATTGCCAAAAGCTCTTGATTCCAGATCAACTAAAACATGACCAATAGCTGGCCATGTTGAAATAAAAGCTCGATAAACGAACATAGTTGAAGCAGATATGAGTATGCAGGAGTTTTTGATAGTTGTACAACTTGTATTCATAGACCTCATTTGTATAGTTTTGAATCAACTTGTATGTGTGTACACAAATGTTTTCTCTAACATAAGTCTTGATAGTGTTCTTCCTAGAGCACTTGGTTTGAAGATCAATTCGTTTTCTTTCTGTTTTAGTTTAGTTTTTGACTGTTACCATGTCCAAAATATCTTTATGCATCAAATATTTACATGTTATGATGCAGAGGAAATGACAAATAACTCATCATATATCGCTTAAAGAACAAATACCTTCAAGCATGTATTCTCCTTAGCCTGAAGAAACGAAAGAGCTTTGTCGAGAGCATGCAGAGCCATCTTTTTCACCTGCCTCAGTAGAAGAATCGATTAGACATCATACTGCATAAAACAAAACTGGGTCACACGATTAATGCAAATGGACACAGAATGCACTACCTACAGGGCACCGGTTATCAAACCAAACGCTGATGTATCACAGAGCTTCAAGAAAGAAAGAAAAAAACATACATTGCATCCATGAATTTTGTGGGCTAAGTTCAACATTCCTTGGGGATCGTCTTTTCAGAAAAAATGGTATCAACACAGACAGCTTGAAAGGACTCAAAATTAATACATATTCTCAAAATAAAACCTAGAAGGCTCATGAAACAGCTTCTACAGCTGGTGTACCTGTGTAAAAAGGTATCCCAAAAACTACAAACACAACCAATAGATGTTTCCGAGTGGGAAGAGAAACACTAGCAGTTATAGAATTACCAAGTTAAACTGGCCATAGAATGAATAAATGAGGGCGCATACCTCCAATTTATCCTCCTTTGCATGGTGTACTCTAGGAAGAACTCGAAATTCCTCGGTCGACGAACACATTCAAAAAGACTTTCAGGTGAAACAAAGTCCATAGCAACCTTAATGCAAGACTGCAATTTGGAAGATTAGCATCAAATAGTGCTCTAAAGGAAGTCAAAACCAACACATGAGCACATAGTGAAACCAAAAACAATGATTAGCAACAAGCATGCATGCAGCAAAAGACAAGGAAGCTATAAAATCTTCCTGTTAAGCCAAGTCTTGTGGTGATTTTGAAAAATTAGTGGTGCCATGGAAATAATTGGTGTGCCAGAGGGATTACAGAACTACATGTTTGTCAAATAATCCCTCCCCGTCCCAAATTACAAGGCATTTTAGAGCATGGTTGTTAAAGCACTAAGTGATGCCTAGGCAAGCTAGAGTCGCCTAGGTCACCTAGGCATCGACTTGGCGATAATGGAAAAAGTTGAAAGATAGAAGTCAACTGACAAGAAAGCCAGTAAAAAAAGTCCACAAAAAAAGGTGTTGTGAGCTGTAAGCTTTAACCACATCTTCAATTAAAATAGCCATATATGCACCAGATCAGGAGTACTAAGTAGACAAAAGTTTCATCATGTGCACACACACAAACCCATTTTTGTATAGCGTCTTGGCGAAGCGACCCTCGCCTACCTTCTAGGCGCTAAGATATTGACTCTGGCCTAAGCGTGCCTAGGCGAGCAACTTGACAACTATGTTTTAGAGTTTTCACCTAGTTTAAGAAAGTGGGAATATGTCATAAATCTAAAGGAGAAAAGTACAAAATATTCTTTTGATTATCATTAATGTTGAACTAATAATAAATTAAAGGTAAGAGATGAAAATGTAATAAATGCTTCAATGGTAATCTACTTATATTATGGGAAATAATCAAAAGCCAAAAGGACTTGTATTTCAGGACGGAGGTAGAATATTCTTTCTTCCAAAAAATCAATGAAAACATAACGTTCTAAAGTTACGATAAGCAAGAACCTATCGGTAAGATATATTGCTTGGAGCATAACAATATACATGTCAAAGTTATTTTATACAAAACTATGGTAAGATATGTCTGTAAACCATCAGACACATATGACTCACTGCACCTTAAGATTCCTGACTTGATGAGGACAGCCTGCTGGTATAAGAACTGCTTCCCCAAGATTCTGCACAAATGTCCAAGGTTCAACTCCTGCATTACAATGGGCATATAGTGAATCTTTAATTTAATAGGTGATGTTTAAGGAAAGGATCCTGTAGAAATAGAGGAAGAAGAGAGAAATAGAAGATAAAACACTTTCTTATTGATAAAACTTCTTATCGGGTAAGTTAAGTGTTGATAACACTTTATAGAACAGCCTCCAACGGCTATAAACATTATCCAGAAAGACTTCTAACGGCTAATGAACAGGAAAAACAGTTTTCTGTTCATTAGCCTTGCTAAGACAGAAAAACAGCTAATCAATACATAATTAGCACTAGATTAACACTAATATTACACCCAAACACACCATCTTTCAACACTCCCCCTCAAGTTTGGTTGTAGATGTTGATGCACCCAAACTTGGAGTGAAGATGGTTAAAGACTTGAGTTGAAACAGGCTTGGTCAAAACATCAGCAACTTGTTCTTGAGTCTTTACATGAACAAGGGTTATATCTCCATTGTCAACTTTTTCCCTTAGGAAATGCCTATCCACTTCAACATGTTTTGTTTTATCATGGTGAGTAGGATTCTCAGCAATACTTAGGGCAGAAGTATTGTCACATAGGAGTTGAATAGGTCCAGAATTTTTGAACCCTAGTTCATTAAGTACCCTCTTTACCCAGATGCCTTCACAAACACCAAGTGCCAAGGCCCTTAATTCTGATTCAGCACTACTCCTTGAGACCACATGTTGCTTCTTGCTCCTCCAGGTAGTGAGGTTGCCCCAAACATAGGTGCAGTACCCTGTAGTTGATCTTCCATTTGTTTTGTCCTCAGCATAATCAGCATCAGTGTAGATTTTTACCTCCCTTGACACACCTTTCTTGAAGAGGAGACCTTGTCCAGGGTTTTTCTTTAGAAACCTTAGGATTCTTTCAACAATTTGCATGTGTCTTTCTGTAGGTTGATGCATGAATTGGCTCACCAAACCTACAGCAAAACAGATATCAGGTCTGGTATGAGATAAATAGATAAGTCTTCCTACCAGCCTTTGATATCTCCCTTTGTCCACCAAAGGGCTATCAGATTCATTCCCCAGCTTTAGGCCAGGTTCAACAGGTGTTTCAGCAGGCTTGCACCCTAGCATGCCAGTTTCTTTTAAGAGATCTAGGGTGTACTTTCTTTGGGAAATGGAGATTCCATCAGAATTTCTGGCAATCTCCATTCCAAGGAAATACTTTAGATTTCCCAAGTTCTTTATTTCAAACTCAGTAGCCAACATATCTTTCATGTTTCTGATTTCAGTATCATCATTTCCAATTAGAATGATGTCATCAACATAAACTACTAACACAGTAGTTTTCCCTGATCTAAACTTTGTAAACAAAGTATGATCAGAGTGGCATTGATTGAAGCCATTCCTTTTCATAAAGGTTGTAAACCTCCCAAACCAGGCCCTAGGGGACTGTTTGAGTCCATAGAGTGATTTTTGTAATTTGCAGACAGTTCCTTTCTCCCCTAGGTTTTCAAATCCAGGAGGGAGATGCATATAAACCTCCTCTTGGATTTCTCCATATAGGAAGGCATTTTTAACATCCAGTTGGGTGAGTGGCCAATCAAGGTTAACTACAATACTCATGAGAATTCTGATTGTATTTAGCTTGGCTACAGGGGCAAAGGTCTCATGATAGTCAATCCCATAGGATTGAGTGAAACCTTTGGCCACTAGCCTAGCCTTATACCTATTTAGAGTTCCATCAGCATTGTATTTGACAGTAAAGATCCATTTACACCCCACTGGATGTTTACCCTTAGGCAGGTGAGTGATTTTCCAAGTTTTGTTCTTAATGAGAGCATCCATTTCTTCCTTTAGTGCAGCTCTCCATTCAGGAATTTGCATAGCATGGTACACATCCTTAGGAATGTTGATTTTATCCAAGCTGGTAGTGAAACCATAAAATTCAGGTGACAACTTGTCATAGGACAAGTAGTTATACAGGGGGTGATCAGTGGTGCACTTCCTAACCCCTTTTCTTTGGGCAATAGGTCTCTCATCAAGTTCACCTTCTACTTCATTGGAACCCTCAGAGTCATCAGTTTCTGAGGATCCTTCTGAATCATTATTTTCATGTGATGATCCTTGATCATTAAGATCTGTGTCGGTAATTTCAGGATTTTGATGAACTGCCTTTGTGGGACCAGGAGGAGGGACACCATCATGTTCCTCTGTTTCTGATTCCTCATTAGAAGTTCCTTGATTTTCAGGAATAGATATATTTCTATCAGCCACTCTAGGAACCACTATGTTCCATGAGTTGTAATAATCATCAAACCCTTCCCCTTGAGTTAATGCAATCTTTGTAATAGGGCATATTTTCGAAGAAAGTAACATCCATAGTGGTGAACACTTTCTTAGTAGTGGGACAGTAGCATTTGTACCCTTTTTAGTGGAGGAGTAACCCACAAAAATACATTTCACGAGATCTAGGATCAAGTTTTCCTCTCGTGTTGGGCATGGATATGTACAAAACAAGTACTTCCAAACACCTTCATGGGAAGACTACCAAAAAGATGAGACTTAGGGTAGTGATCTTTAAGGACTCCAATCGGAGTTCTGAATTTTAGGACCCTTGAGGGCATCCTGTTGATCAAGTAGGTTGTTGTTAGAATTGCATCACCCCATAAATACTTTGGTACATGCATAGTGAACATAATAATTCTTGCCACATCTAACAGATGTCTATTTTTTCTTTCTGCCACCCCATTTTGTTGGGGGGTATCAACACAAGTGCTTAAGTGAACAATGCCTTGTTCAGTTAGGAACTTAGCAAGAGACTTCTCAAAATATTCAGTACCATTATCAGTTTTCAGTATTTGAATCTTAGATTCAAACTGAGTTCTGACCATGGTATAGAAATTCTGAAATATTTCACCAACTTCAGATTTTTCCTTTAAAAGGAAGAGCCAGGTGACTCTACTATGGTCATCTATAAAACTTACAAACCATCTTTTTCCAGATGTTGTAGTTTTCTTAGAAGGACCCCAGATGTCACTGTGTATCAAGGAAAAAGGTCTGGATGGAGAATGACCTCCACTGGGAAAAACAGACCTGGTATGTTTAGCAAGTTGGCATATTTCACAAGAAAGATCAGAAATAACTTTTCCATTAAAAAGATCAGGATACAAGTTCTTCATATAAGCAAAATTAGGATGTCCTAGTCTATAATGTAATAACATAATCTGATTACAAGTGGAAACAGACTTGTTATAACTAGCTAAGCCTCTAGGAATATCATCAAAAAACTTGTCAGTGAAGTGAGTCTTGAACACAAACAGCCCAGAGTAAGCTTCAGCACTGCCAATCTCCATCTTGGAGCATAAGTCCTGAAACTTACAGCCATTAGAGTGAAACAAAACAGCACACTTTGAGTCTTTTACAAGTTTGCTTACAGATAAAAGATTGCATTGCAAGTTAGGAACATAAAGCACATTCTTAAGAGTTATTTTTTCACTAATTATAACATCTCCTGTACCAGAAACCTGGGAAGAAGTCCCATCAGCAATCTTAATAGTATGAGGGGATACACACTTAGTGATTTTTATAAAAAGTTTAGGGTTTCCAGTCATATGACTGGAGGCCCCTGAATCAACAAGCCATATATTTCTAACCACATGATTATTGGTATAGGTGTTAAGACACACACCTGCATTAGCCATAGTTGCAACTCCTTGAGGAGCAAACGGTCGAGCGATTTGAGCGGACGAAGCCTTTTTAGAGCCTCAATTTGCTCTTTACTGGACTCATTCTCAGACTTAGGTTCCTCAAAGGCAGCAAGTTTGGCAGAGTTTTCATAATTCTTAGGTTTCCAATTAGGAGGCTTGCCATGGAGTTTTCAGCAAGTCTCCTTTGTATGGCCTGTCTTTTTACAATGCTCACAAACAGGCCTTATGTTCTTTTGTTTCTGATTTTGAGTGGACTGTGATTGAGATGCACTCTTAGTAAACAGAGCACTGTTTTCCAGTGTAGGAGTAGTATTACTCAACATGAGCTTTCTCCTACTCTCTTCATGTTTAACCTCAGCAAAAACCTCTTTGACAGAGGGGAGGGGTTTTTTACTTAATATCCTCCCCCTCATATCATCAAGATTGGAGTTAAGTCCCATTAGGAACTTGAAGATTCTTCTTTGATTTTTCAAAGACATATAAGTCTTTGCATCATCAGTAGACTGCCAGGAAATATTTTCCAGACTGTCCAACTGTTGCCAAGATTTAGACAGAGAGTTGTAGAACATGGTAACACTTAGATCACCTTGTTTCATATCTTGTACCTTAGCTTCAATCTCATAGACAATGAGAGATATTTTCATTTTTTGAATATAGCTCGGCGGCCCCATTCCATATCTCCTCGGCGGTGTCCATAAGAATGAAGTTCTCAGCAGTATCAGAGGTCATAGACCCCAGAAGAATTGCCATGACTTGGCTGTTGTCAACCCTCCACTTCTTGTAGTTGGGTTGGCCTTTTTCTGGTGCTTTGCTTTCTTCAGTAAGGAATTCTTCCTTGTCCCTCCCAGTAATAAGGAGTCTAATGGATCTAGACCACTGGAGATAGTTATCACCGTTGAGTTTATGAGTGGAAAATGACATTATAGAGGGTTCAGTGGTCCAGGAAGAAGGATTTGTGGCTTCTTCCCTTGAGTTAACCTCTGAAGAATTCTCAGTAGCCATTTTGAAACAGAAAGAAAAAAAAAATTACAGAGTTTTGGTGTGAACAGTCTCTGATACCATGTAGAAATAGAGGAAGAAGAGAGAAATAGAAGATAAAACACTTTCTTATTGATAAAACTTCTTATCGGGTAAGATAAGTGTTGATAACACTTTATAGAACAGCCTCCAACGGCTATAAACATTATCCAGAATGACTTCTAACGGCTAATGAACAGGACAAACAGTTTTCTGTTCATTAGCCTTACTAAGACAGAAAAACAGCTAATCAATACATAATTAGCACTAGATTAACACTAATATTACACCCAAACACACCATCTTTCAACAGATCCTTTTAAAGAATTATATGATAATTTAATAGGTGCTGTTTAAGGAAAGGATCTTTTTAAAGAATTATATGATACAGCTGTATACAGTAGTAAGCCTAAATGTTCGGCCCATCAAGGACCTCATATCGGCAAGATGCTTCAATGCACTAGGCTGCCCAAATGTATAAATAGCAATTAAATTTTCATTTTCTACATTTATAAATGTAGTGTAGTCTTAAAAGAAAAAAAAATGATACTTAAAAGCTATTGAACTTACCAAATTCATCCTTGAGCTTCCTTTTATGAAAAGCAGTCAAGTAAAAAGATTGGTCGTGAATAGGGTGGTAAACCTGAAAAAACACATGCAATGATCCTATAATAAATAACAGAAAGTTTGTAATTTATGTTTCTTTTAATAATCTGCGATTGAGCCAACAATGTCATTTAAGTGAAGATTACTTCTTCAGCAAGAGAACAGACAGGTAATTTGTGGAGTAGAATGATTTAATGCTTCAAAAACAACATGAAAATAGTTACAGTTTTCCTTTTTAAGTTTTGACAGACATGTGCAATGTTTGTGCATGTTGACAGAGACAAACAGTTTTCAACGGAGAATAGAATAACACTATAACACTGATAATAACAATAATATCATTATTATTACTATTTTAGGGTTTTCATTATTATAGTCATTATTATCGCTTCTTTTTTCTAGTAAGAATAGCAACATTAACAATGGAAATCAAAGAGAGTGAAAGAGAAAATAAAACTCTCAAGATTCCTACTAACATGATGCCTGAACATTCATTGAAACTGTGCAAATCCCCAGTTAAGTTTTTAGCAAAGGAAGAGAAGACAAAGGAGGTGGAAGTGAGGGGGCACAATCTAAGATTTCTTTCATATTCCTTGAACTTTTAAACAGCTTTAACTGAGCAAAATGTCCTTCATGCTCTCTCACATAGTGTGTGCCACCCGGCAAAGAGTAAAGATGAAAGGCCAAGATTCTCAAGCAACATAACAACGCAATAGTACATAGTTGGTTTCTGCACTAATCATGCTACATTAATGATACCTCATTAAAATATACACACTGCTGAGTTATGGAACAACCTTAGGCACAGGACGGCAGTAAATATGACGGAACTCCGTATGGTGCTTTTTGAGATATTCTTCAAGCTTTGGGACATCCTGTCGTCTGAATATATCCCATAGCGCACCAGCTTCAGCTGCAAAGAAACCATTTAACTAATGTTTTAATCAGTTAAACAACAAGATGGAATTAACCCCACCAGAGACACACAGAGAGAGAGAGAGAGAAAGTGTGAAAAGTTTATTGCCAAATTAATGCATTAGTGCAAGGATTCAATCACATGAAACACAATCAAATGAACCTGATTTGACATCCATCGCAGAATACAGCTCCTTTTGTACTTTGCCTTGGTCTGCCAAGCCATTTTCTGTTTCCAGCATCACGTCAACATTATTGAATAGTTCCACTTTATCTTGTGCAGCATGACTCTTCTTCAAATTTTCAATGCAAGAATACTGATCTGGCTTAATAATAACATCAGCAGTATGCATCAGGATATTAACCTGCCACAAATACAAAGTATTGAAAAGAATAATCTTATAAATAGGAACCCAATAAATAAAAGCTATGCTAAGATACAAAAACAAACAAAAAAAAAGTAATTCGTAACCCACCCTCATTTTACCCGTCAAACAAATATAAAAGAGTGGTAGCACCATATTGTTAACAATTTGTTTCAACTCAAGTGGTGGCACACAAAGGATAAATAGCGCATCTAATAAATTTTTACCAACTAATGACCAAATAAAAAAACTACTACACCCAAGCAAAGCATTCAATGCTCATGTTGTTTGTTCCCAACTAACAAAAACAATTCAGGTCTTTCTTGAGGATAGGTTAATCCAATACGGAGCAAAAATCAGTAACACTACTCCTGTTAATATTACTTTCAGATTCCTGTATCTAACTTCCATATTAAAGTCACTTTCAAAAACTTTGCTGTCTTCCTTTTCCAAAAATTTATAATTTTGACCCAAGGTGGTCAAAGGCGCACAGCATAAGGCAATGGTCTAGCGTCTTTTGTCGCCTTTTAACGCAAACCCTCACAATTTACTAAGGTATTGTTTTGTTACTTATTCTGTCGATTTGGCTCGAATGTATCTTTGACGTTCAATAACCACAAGTGCTTCAAAGGTCATAAGCCAAAACTTTGACATATCATCAAGGGTATGCTTGCTTTCAAAATTAATTTCATGTCATTGCAAGATGTGGACATATTAGCTTGATGATTTCAGGTATTATTGCCTGCTTGTAATGCAAAATAAGGATTTGGTTTGGCTATCGTTTTTGTCAACTATGCGCATGAGAACATAGGTACTAGGCGATGATTTGTCGTCATGGTGTCGCCTAGCGCTTTAATATCTATGTTTAAGCCAAAAGCGTGAACTACATGGAAAACAAAAAGGAAAGGAGATGCAGAGAGAGAGTTGGCCCAAGGTTAAAATTAGATGATTTGACTCCTTACATTGCGCATGAGATAAAAAAACTACTTGTTTTCTTTTGTCCATGGATTAACAACTCTGATTTAGTCTCATGAACAAATTAAAAGCATGTTATCCTTAGAAAAAGAAAAGAAAGAATTTGGCAAGTCCAAAAGAAATACATACAGCATCTGACATGTCACAGTGAAGCTTTGTCACAGAATCTCCACGTCCAAGCTCTTCAGCAAATCCATATGCTATGTATGTCTTGGGCCCCAAATCTGGCTTCAGCATCTCGTTTGGTAATTTGGCAGCCACATTCAGAATACCTGAATCTGGATGAGTGTATTCCTTAAAAGGCAAGGCAGTCAAAAATTCTACACAATGGCGTGGAAGTCGCTCCTTAAATAAAGTCGAAGGTGGCCAATCCTTAAGCTTTAACATTTCGGGCCAGGAAGCCCCATCTTTTCGACCATCAGTATACCCCTTAAAAAATTGGTGAATGTTTATGTCGCACTGCGATTGACATGCAAGAAAAAGAAAGAATTACGAGTTTGTGTTATCTATCGACAAGCAGATTCCATACTTCCATACCATGTATCAAAGGGGTTCATAAGTTCATTCAACATATATTTAAATAAATTGAAAAAAATGTGGGGATGCTACTATACAGAAAAATTCAACCAAACATAATAAGCATGAAACCAAAAAAAACGACCAACAAGCACTTGAGACCAAACAGTTGTTGAAGTGAACAGCATGTAGGCATGCCAGTAGGTTCGAATGCTTCAATGCAAAAGAAAACAACAAAATAACGGCATAGCAGCAGATGGAGATAAGCCCCCACCCAAAGATAATGTACTGCATCATTCTCGTTGATTTTTCACGCTATTATTTCATAGAGGCTAAATTTAGATCATCAAGGTTAACAAATATCATCCTTCCAAGCCAAAACTACCTGATCACACTAGAAAATCAAGAACCTTCTGTTTGAACAATAAAGTCAGCCATTGTCAAGCAATACATTAAAAGTAATGGCAAAACAAAAACAAGAAACATACCTCGCACCAGCCAAGGCACTCTAACGCAGTAACCAATAAATCTGAGGATCCTTTTTTGAAAGAAATCTGACGGCATGCACGCCACATTACCATGGGATCCCAACTCAAACCAGATGTATGTTTGAGGGTATCGCTGACAAGCACAGGTTCTCCCATTCTCCAATGTCTTTGGAAGTGCTCAAGGTCTCCGTGAAGAAGGTCAGTAGCAGATGGGCAATAAAGGTAATTATCCTCAGAATTTGTCCTAAAGGCAGCTCTTCTGTTTCTTTCCTGTCCATGTTCACTCCCTTTAAAACATAAACACTGTTTTTTTGTTTTAGAATCATCAAAATGCCCGTGTTCCTTGGTAAAGTTTTCTAGTCTCTCTTTTAATTCTGAAACGTCGCTCTCAGCAAAAATGCGTCTGAGTTCTAGGTATTCATAGCCACAACCACCACAGTCCTTTGGTGGGCACGGAATTTCACCGTTTTCCTTTGCCGTCCATGATAGTAGAGCCATCTCCTCACAGGAATCTGATTCATCAGCACTTGATGACCGACTTTTTGGGTGGGCGGGCTTAGATTTTACTCCATGCAAATACTCAATCCCCTGATCAACATACTTAATTGTCTCACCTTCAACCACTCGCAGGCAGCCTAACCGTATCTCTCTAGAACAAGTCAGACAGAGATCATAAGAACAATTTGGGCAGCTTCTGTGAAGATCGATTATAGAAGTAGCACAGTTGTTGCTGGATGTAAAGACATAAGTTACTTAATCTATTCTTCAATAAGTTAATTGAAGAAAAAGTTGTCTTTGGCAACCTAAACAAATTACACAAGGTTAGAAAAAATTTCATACCAAAACAGCCGCTCATCAGCCGCACACTTGATTCTATCAATCTTCAAATCTGCAGACGATATTCCATTTCCTGCATCAACATTTATCCAACATAAGGAATCAAATAATGGGCAAAATGCATGTAAAGTGTGACTAAATTCAGTAAGGAGCAAAAAAAAACTGCCATCCTTTTTGGCAGAACAATTTTGTGTTTAAAGAAAAACATTTGTATGCTTAATCGTCCCCATGTCCCTCCCACCTATCGTCTGGGTCCAAATTGATCATTATACAATTTGTACTTAATATTATCTTTTATCCACACAACAAATACTGGCACTATAAAAAGAAAAGAGAATCGGAGATAGAAAATTGTCATGAATGCACATTTGTCCACACACAGAAACACATACATCCACCTTAACATCATACTTGTCAAAGCGTAAAGCGTCGGCGAAGTGCCGAGGGGAGGAAAAGCGTAAGCGGCGCTTAAGCGCCAAAAAGCGGCGCTTTTTCACAAAAAAACTTGCAAACCACAAAAAAATGTTGTTTTAATTAAAAACTAACAAAAAAACAAATAAATCATGTATAAGCAGTATTATACTTTGATAAAACACTATAAACAACAATTAAAACATCAAAAAGACTTAATAATCAACATCAAGGACACACAATGTCACAAACAAAAAGAAGTCTACGCAAAAACATAACATATCAAGATAATTTTTCTTATGAGTTACTTAGAATACTAGTTAAGGACTTAGCCACTTAGGATGAAATATTACAAAACGTAACAACAACAACCGAAAAAGAAGAAGAATCAAGTCAATCAACAACAAAAAGAAGAATCAACAGCAACAAGAAGAAGAATGAAAGGAGAGGAATCAATCAACAACAACAAACCGAAAAAAATACATATTTTCACCATTTTAGAGATGAAAATTTCCAGAAAAAATGAAAGGAAAAAAAAAAAAAAAAAAAAAAAAGAAAGGAGAAGAAACACAAACCGAAAAAAATACATAAAAAAAAGGAGGAGAAACTTACCTGCTGTGGTCGATGGAAGGGAGGGAAATGAAAAAAAAATCTGTGGTCTACAAAAGATAAGGGTTTTGGGTGTAAAAGTAACATTGAAAGGACAAAAATACCCCTGATTTTATTAATTTTTACTGTCTTCCCGACAACATGAAAAACCGGCGCTTTTGGACGCTTCACGCTTTGGCGCTTAAGCGGCGCTTTTAGTATTAAGCGTACGCTTTTCTATTAGACACGCTTAAACATGAAACTGAAGCATGGTTCCGCCGCTTACGCTTAAGCGGCGCTTAATCGGCGCTTAACCGGCACTTTGACAAGTATGCTTAACATGATAAGGCAAGCGTCTATATGGAAACAAACAATAATACCATGAATTTTAGCTTCTCTTTCCATTTCCTTATCCTGGTAAAATTTGAAAATGTCAAGAACAGGACCAAGCATGCCAACCAGGTACTTGAAGCAATTTGATTTTTCAAGTTTTTCTTCCGGTTCACCACAATAGATTTCATGCTGCTGGAATAAAGGAAGACAAATGTAATTTGAAAACGAAAAACAAAATTGATGTGACATTAATATCGAAACCAAAAATAAGAAGCGACAACTAACATTTGGTATCATATCCCTACGCAAACAGGCTCTACAATTGCAGAAACCGCGGCAATAAGGACAAGCCTCAGCAACAGCTTCATGCGATAGATTAGGATACCTGAATTGAACATTGTAACACAGTGAGTTGCACTAATCAGCCAACTTTCACAAGAAATTGTACATTAAGTAGAGCTTACTCAAGAATAAAATTGCTGCAATACAGCAAAAATTATTAGCCAGTGCAAGGTCACATTATTTACGATAAGAAAAAATTGAGTGAAATCCAACAAACAAACAAGAAAGCAATGGTCTTTGATAAAATCATCTAGTGTTCTCCACATGTAACCATAAAAAAAATTACAAAAAACATACCATCATAACAGGCAAGCGCAGACAACCACAACCATTGCAGGAAAGAAAGGCAGGAGACATCAGCTCATTTTTTATGAAGCTCATGCTTTCGGATCACAACATTATAAACTACCCTCGAAATTGGAATAAGGTATGAGGCAACAAAATCATGCATGTGCACTTCTAAACAGATACATGATCTGAAGAAACAGCATACAATATCAGAACATAATCATGTCCAACTGACAGTTATTTCTACATAATGTTACAATCCATTTTGCCTTCAAACGGAAGATTGCATGTACAACAAGAAAATGGTAAATTGGAATGTAAGAGGTTACCATTTATGAAGACATTGCTCGCAATAGCGCCTTTGACAAACAGTCTTATCACGCCTTGGACAACCAGTCATAACACGTTTCCTGCGACACCTGATCACCTTTTTGATACTTGACATGCATTGATGGCACATCTGGCAATCATCGTCGGGATCCTGTTCATTTGTCACTTTAGAGGGATGATTTCACTTGTTGAAACAGGAACATTCAAGGGACAAAAGTACATGTATTTATATACACACACACAAGCACAAATAAACACACATGAAAAATGAAGAAAACGCTTACATCAGTACTGAAGTGCCTCCTCTTTTTATTAATGGTAGGCTTTTTGCTAGTCGCTCCCTCTTGTGATGGTTCTTCCCCTGTAGAGTAAAGCTTATCAGTCAGTTCACCAGCACAAACTTTCATGGTTGCTTTCCGGCGCTCCCTCTTCTGATCATTTCCACTCAGTTCCATCGACTTTGATTTCATTCTGGAGCTTTTCTTCTCATTCTCCTCCTGCATTGTTTTCCCTTTTCTTTTCTCTTTTCCGGTTGTATGCTCATCAGACATTTGGTTCACCTCCTGCAACTTTTTCCCTTCAAGAATTGAAAAGTCGTTAGCTTTAAGATGCATTTTTGCAGATTTAAACTAGATTAAATTTTCCAAGTCCATGAAATCATTGACCTTACCATTACTTGTGCTGCCAATGCCCTCATTGCTTCCTTCTCCATCTGTTAAATCATTCAGATCATTAGATAACCTTTTATCCTGCAGCTTTTTGTCATCGATGTCAGAGCGGTCAATAGATTTGAGATCCCCTTCAGCCAGACCAGATGAACTTGCATTTTCAATGGATGTCAAACCATCACTATCGCCAGCATCTCTGCTTTCTTCCCCCTTACCTTCTGTATGCCTTCCTCCTTCAACTGATTTACCATTCCCAACAAGTTCATCATTTGCTCCGTCAGAATCACTGTCTTCATTGGCCACAGATTCCACACCCTTAGCCACGAATTTCGGCCTCGAACGCTTTGTCTGACCCCGTTCACCCGAACCGTCGCCCTCATCGTTATCCTCTACAGACCGCAAATTCATATTTTTCTTCAATTCTTTGGCCGCTTCAGCTCTCCTAACCGCTTTACGTCTATTCTTCAACAACCGACTGCCTCCAACGCATTTTTCATTCCCAAAATTAACCTTATTCCTTCCTCTATCATTAGAGAGCGGATAGTAAGCATCACTATGACCGCTTGAATCTTTATCTACATCCACATCATAACTATCATCCATATCAACGCCTTTAGCAGCTCCGTCACTCCGATTAATCCCCCGGATTTCTTCCTATTCGCCTTAAAAACTGTGATGTGCTTTTTCTTTTGAGAGGGAAAACCGAAAAGCGAAATAAAAATACCCGCTTTTATTTTCGACGTTGTTATTTACTTACACGGTCAAACTGAATACTGTGGGAGACCTCCCCCGGTTTTACAAAATAATCGCTTAAATTAACACCAATTTTTTTTTTTAACAAAAAATTAACGCAAATTTTACACCAAATTCTATTTGGTATAATTTTTAATTTTTTTTTTTTTGACGAAACCTTTTTTATTATTAAGAAAAAAAAATAAGGTTCGTACAAACCGTATTCTGACCCTCCCCTTATATTAAAAACGTAGACGAAGCGTAACCATGTCCTCTAAAAACTTATGAGTGTGAGCATGGAAACCCAACATGGAAAAATCCCGGCTTTCGTAGGAAAAGGTGCATCCTACGCCTTAAAAAATAAAGTCTCCCAAAAAAGAAAGTTACAAACGAAAAAAAAAACAAGTGGGTTCCGCCCTTCTATGGTAGAAAGTGATCTTCGATCCGTCAATGACGGCTAAAACATTTGTCATGGTTGACTCCAGTCAAGTTGCGTTTGGAGGATGTGTCCAATAAACTGCGCCAAGACTTGAGCCACAAAAGTTTTTTGAGGTGATTGGACCATCCACCGGTAACGCGCCATATCAAACGCATGATGAGAAGAGACATCCACACGATCGCAACTAAGTCATGAGTTTCTGGTTTGCACCCTTCCACAATAAAGTGTAGGGTGCATCCATCTGTGAGAGAGTGCTATCTCGTCAATCGTATGTTCGGTATCTCATGTTGATCAGAATGAAAAATACGACGGAGTTGTAATGGTAACTGAGTGGTTTGGTCAAAACGATTCCCATGCGAATGCTGAGAGGCATGCCGGGTAAGGAAGTCAGCGGCTGAGTTGGCTTCACGAAAAACGTGAGTAACATAAAGTCCATGTTGCTGAAGAAGCGTGTTGATAGCTGCAATATCATTTTCAATACACCACGGTATGCTACAACGTCGGTTGAGGATGTTTACCAAAATCAGCGAGTCGCATTCAATGACAAGAGGTAGCATTCCGTGAGTAAAGCATGATGTTTTATCATTGATATTATTAAATACAAAACAAACAAACAAAAAACTATATTGATGAGCAAGATTATAAAGTCATATTTGTATACTATCTAAACATTACAAGGAAAGTTAGTTATTGCTAACTAACTTTTTCTCCTAGGTGTATAATAAAGTTTTCATAACTCATCAACAATTTAAGTTACCCAATTTTGTAGGTTCTATTGATGTTTTTCTGGCTGCTATTTCATGATAAATCATCTATTTATCTAATTGTTGTTGTTGTTGTCGATGTTGCACCTTCTTACATGCAGCATCTGTCCACGTTTGTTGTGCAACTTATGTTGTAGCTAATGACCTTGAAAAAAAGTTGCGTCCACATTTAAACGGACACTTATTATATTATTGATTATGATAAAACTTTATAAATACTACACACCATAATCAACAATATTTATTCTGTTGTGTACATAACTTCACTCAACTCCATCCATATTATTTAAATAGTAAGCAACATCGATTTTAGGTTCAAAAGCAGGTTGCATGTGTAATGTGATTCATAATAACAACAATTTTAGATTATTCAAAAGATTCAAGTCTAGTAACATAAATAACATAATTTCTAATACCTATTACTCTCTATCTTCCTAAATACGAGTCAATCAATCATTTTCATTTTGAATACAACACATTTACAACCGCAAGATAACATATCAACCAATTTTACTTAGTGAGGGAGGGGTTGTTTGAAGTAGTATATTTTTTATTTAGGCTGAAGTAATATTGAATAATGTGTCAACGGGAGACCAAACGAGTGGTGCATTCAAAACGAAACCTGTTCCGTTGAGTGCCCAGATAAACGGCGTCACTGCCAACTATATGTCTTTTCAGGCGCTTCTTTTTAGCCTACTAGTCTACTACTACTACTACTTTTACATTGATAAAATAAGTAGTAGTAATAGTAATTTATTGCTCTGTCTGTCTGGAAGCCTACCAAAATCTTTTCATCATCTTCTTTTACGTGTGGATAGGGAAGTTATTATGTGTTGAGGGAATTTGAGATAAAATGATGGATGAAATAATCAAAACAACATACGGAGTAGTTTAAATACAGAATAAAATGTGGGTATTGTTTGCAAAAGGAAAAATGCAGGCTTTTTGAGTTCTCAGATACTTACTACTAGTTTCAAAATGATGGGTACGGAACCACCACCGCCGCCGGAGTCGAGGGCCTCCATGATACAACAAGCAAAACAAGAGTTGCAAATGCTTGAAGCTCAACAACCCAATAAGTTTAACTATCTGAAGCTTGAGCTCAACCAATTCATTACTCAAATGGAAATATTGGAATCAGTTGACTTGCAAAACTCCACCTCCTATGCTACTACTCAAGGTCCCGTCCCTAACTATTTTTTTTTCTTCTCCTCCATTCTTTATTTTATGTTATTATTATTATTATTATACTGAAAAGATCGAATCTTGCTGACATTAGAATCTCTGTTTTAGACGTGGACCAGATTTTGCATATGTTCAGGTGTTACACATTTTAACATGAACCACAAAATGTATTACTTGTTCTTTATGTTAATTTTCTAACGTGTATTTGCTGATTGTTATTTTAATAGCTTCAACTACTGGTAGGAAGGAGAGAAGCTTCGAGAACATACAAGAATCCCTGCCATTGCCAATAGTGATATGCTTGCCATGCCCATGCCCAGAAAAGATACAAAGAAGAGAGAAAGATGACGATGATGATGATGAAGCTATAGGAGGAAGCAAGCATAAATTTTGCAGAGTAAATTCTTGTGAGTGGTATGAGAGAATGGATAGAGTTGATGAAGTAATTAGAAGGGCTCAAGCTTGTCTTTTGAAAATTCAACAATTCAAAACCGAATTCTGCAACGACGGGCCGGGGGTTTGATACAATGAAAACTTTTTATGTTAATGATTGCAATGATCGAACTTCTTATGTTATTATTACGATGCACGACTCTTTCTTTCTTTAAAATCTGATAATGCTAGCCGCTATTGATAATTGATATATACTACTACTACTCAAGACTCGAGAGTAATGCATGGTTGAAAGACAGAAAGAGACTTTTTGCATGAATTGAAGCACAATAAAGCACAAGAAGATAAATAAAAGTGCATGTCTTGCTTGTCTATTTTCAAAACAAACTTCACATGGTCCAGAGCATACATATAAGAAGATAGATTGTTTATTGAAAACTCAAGTACAGAGAGATGGAAATTAAAATACAGTACAGCTAGCAGCAAAATCTCTTCAAATGAAGGGCCGGGTTGAAAAGAAAGGAGACTATTGTCCAGAATAGAGATCAATTGCACAACCCCATTGCAGCATGCATCAAAGCTATATATGGTTTATGCTCCTAGTAGTAAATGAATGCCTAACGACGCCGTGCAGATCATTAGCCCCAAAAATGGGATTAATCCATACCTCCTGCAACAACACAACAAGTATCCATGAGAGATGAGAATATATTATATTGCACACTAAGAGATACTGTCACAAAGGATATTGATGTTTGTTTCAAATTCATCATAAGATAGGATACGAGTTTTATTTTTACGCATTACATGCATGATAGCTCCATCATGCAGAGTCTTGTTATCTTTCTCGCAACCTACTTGCATATTTTATGCAAAAATATTTATTAGTTGCATACAGTGAAGAGAATTTCAACTGGTAATTTCTTACATATAGAGAATCCTCATTGTTGTATTGGACTGATTACGATATAACAAGTGTAGTAGAACATAAAGAAACAATTTTTTTAAGAAGATCACTGACGAATTTTAAATATTATCATTCCTCTGGTTTAACAAGGAGTTCATGCTGAATAATTTTACATGGAAACTAACCCGATAGTGGAACGGTTTGAGGGGACACCGGTAGCATAACCCTTGAAGTAGAAATAGCGAGTCACTGAGTACAACAAACCAAGAGATGCAGCGATCCTGGGATACATAAGTCCCCCCAATATCAACTCCACAAAGAACACCGGCATCATTTCTAGTGAATTCTGGTGTCCCCTCTGCAACCAACAAATTTATGGCTTCAATTACAATATAGATTTTCAAAAGACTGGATACATGTATAAGAAAAGATGTTCCCTGGCTTGTACCGGTCCAAGATAAAGATAAAAGAACACAATAAACGCAAACCTGGATACAGTTAAAGAGCTTAGCATCCTTGTTTTCAGCTTCAGATGCATACAATGCCGGATAACGAACATTGTACCTGCAATTGAGTCATTAATCAAAAGCAACTCATTCAATCAGTCTGAATCATAAATGAGAGACCTCAGGCAATGAATTATAGGATTCGCAATCACAAGGTCTCGAATTTGAGTCCCACCCAACCCAAAGCGAGACAAGAGGCGAGATTCTGGTTCATTTATATTATTGATACAACAAGCAAGTACGTGCTGAAGAAATCGTAGTAATTGTAATCGTATAGCTAAATAAGCAGTAACCGATATAATTGAAAAGATCAATGATTGACATCCAGGATCGGTGAACAGCTGAGATGGCTAAGTATGAGCATAACAACCGAACTGAAGCTGAGATACAAACTGTAATCCAGAGTTATTTACTGAAAACATCATCAAACACATGTCTCAGTTTTACCGTTATTGGCAGTTATGCTGTTAAGATTTAAGCTTCTTAGTTTGCTAGCCATTGTAGTTGCTTTCTAGTGTTCCTAATTGTATAATATAATGAAGTGAATACTTTGTAACCAGCATTATATGAATTGCCTTTTGAATAGAGTTTCATTTTGTAAAGATTCTGGTTTTGCCCTGCTTATTTGCAGACTCTTTACTTAATTCGACTCAATAGTTATTGAGTTTCTTCAATAATCTCAGCCAACACCATAACATGTGAAGAAAATTGAAAAGAAAAGAAGAGAAAAAAAGAAGGAAAAAAAAAAAACACTTTGCTCAATAAGTAATTAAAGACTACATCACACAAAATACAGGAGTGAGATGACCATGAAAAACCAGAAAGACAAGAAGTTTGAAAAATACCTGGTGCGGGCTTGAAGGACTTTGAAACCCATCCAAAAATTGAGAAAGAAGTAGAGGACGAGAGCAAGAACGACAAATCCGTAATCCTTTGGGAGAAGGTCAACAATTGAAGTAGCCATGCTTTCTTGTGAGATTCTGGTTCTGGGTAAGCAGAAAACTGTTGATCAGATTCAGATGTTGTTATAGATGAAATGTGAGTGTGTGACCACTTTGGTTTCAGAGCTGCCCTTTTTATCATTGCCGGCCCGTAGACTCACTGACCTTCCTCGTAGTAGTTCATTCTTGGCTTATCTCCCAAGACATACACTAAACTATTACTCCGTAGTGGTTTGCTTGGGAAGGAGGCCAAGAAACTCTTGAATAGACGACTTTTGGCCGTCATTGCATACGGACCTCGATCCCCGACTGTGCAGGTCGAGCGGTGCAAGGTGCGGTGCATCGAAACGGTGTCGTTTCGATCCGAAACGACACCGTTTTGACTGTTTTTTTTTTTTTTTTTTTAATCACATCGAGACGGTGTCGTTTTGAATCAAAACGACACCGTTTTGATGCACTTGTGGGAGGTGCGGTGCGGCAGTGCGCACCGTTGGGGATCTTTTCCCCATTGCATACGCAGTTGCTACAACAATAGACGACTTTTAAGCTTTCTCATTACATTCTATATATATCATTACTATTAGGAAACTCGTACGATGCACGAAAAATGTTAAATTTAAAAAGTAAATATCGAAAAAAAATAATATGTTATGAAAAGAAACTAACATATATAAAAAATGATATTATTCATAAAAACATAGAATAAATTTAATTTGTGCAATAATGAAAGAAAAGTGTAACCTATCATAAATGTATACGACAATTATTTTGGATATTATAATACTGTAGGGAAACATAAAAACATAGAAAAACGATGGTTTGAATGAAAAAAAAATCCGATAAACATGTCCAGTTACAATGAAAGATAAAAGTATAAATGTAATTAAATTTCAATCAATACACATTTAAGTACTGTTGATATGTTATGTTTAAGTTGCCCACTACTGAATATACATGATTCATAAATGTGTATGTAGAAATTTGTAGACACTGTAGTAATTTAAGAGTTATTTAAGTGAAACCAAAATATAAAAAAAATGACATTAATGAAATATTTACAATGATATACGTGTATGTAGAAATTTATAGATATTGTAAAAAATGGCATAATTGTCCGATGAATGAAATTTTACCCTTTTTAACATAATGTTTAATCCAATGAACTAAATGTCAACTAAACTTGTCTTTTGTCTTAAACCCTAACACTAAAAACCCGAAATCCCACTCCCATTTGTAGCCGCTACCCTGAATCCTTTCTTCTCCATGGCGGTTTCCACTCCCGATTTTCATGGCCATCCGTCCGCTTCTGATGAAATCCGGTCGTTTTTTTCAGACGATACAGAGTTGGTTGTTCTATCTTCTATCTTAATCCCGTATTTCTCTTTATCTTCTATCAACTGTGTTGAAAACCGGCCGATTTAAACGGTTGATTACAATCCGATTTCCATGGCCATCCGGCCAATTAAAATAAAGAACCTATATTGTTCTATGCTCTATCTCTCACCGAAAAAGCCTTATGATTTCTGAAATCTCTGCAACTTGGTGTTATTGGCTCTCTGGTGCTACTGAATAAATCTATTGCTAGGATTAAAGCTTTAGATGCTTGGATGGCAGAGATCTTGAAGAAAGCTTGGAGCTTTAATGGTGAAAACGGCTTTTCTAAGGCCTATTATGAATTATATGAGGCCTGGTGTATCAACGTCAACCATAATGAACCCGAGAATCTACTCTTTCAGGGAAGTCTCCTTCACCTTGTTTTTATTTCAGTTCTGTGTATTTAAAAGTGCTTGGTAAATTAAAAAAAAAATGCTAAATCCGAGTTTGGTATGTGTGATAAATTGACTATCTCGCCCTGCATGCTCATATCAACTTTATAAGGCTCACTCTCTTTGAAACCGTGTTAAAGGCTTAATCTTCATAAGTCAAACCTATGCTTAATCTGTGTTAATCCTTGAGTACATGCTCTCTAAATTGTTTACATATGAAATTAGTGTGTCATATGTCTTAATCTAGTAATAGACCTAAATCTCTTCTGCTGAAAGCCCGCCGTTTTGTACCTTTGTCTAATGTGTATTTTAAGTTAAATTAATTGCATGATTACTTTGAAGATCTATATCTATATATATCTATATCTATATAGATATTTATATATATAATTTTGTATATCTTTATCCAAAAATAAAAACAATTAAAAAAATTTATTTAGGTAATTAGTATATTAGTAATTATAAAGACTATAACCTAAAAACCCGCGTTAGTGAAAGTTGTCTTCTTCCTATGATGAAAAGCTATTTCTTTGGGTTCTGATTTCCAGAGTAACTCTGCAACTGGTCTCCATGGCTCTCCCATGATGGCCAAAAAAGCTATTGCTACGATTGAAGCTACTAGTGCTGAGAAGGCAGAGCTACTGAAAGTAAACCTTCGATGTTAATGCTGTAAACGACCTCTCTAAGGCCGATGATGAGCTTTTTCTGAGGCCTATGATTCTATCAACATCAACCAACATATCTCGTCAAGATTATGCACAATCAGGGAAGTTTTTGTTTTGACCATTTATTTTAAGAGTCTCTCTTCCATCTAAAGTCATTAAATATGTGTAAATTGTAATATGATTGTGAATAAGGCTTTGCTAAAAATATTCAGAAATACTTACCTGATGTATTCTGAATCTCTTCCTGATGTACGAAATAGTATCCTGAATGTCTTCCTGACGTATAATGTTTGAACAGCAGTTGCAGGTGTCTGCCTATGGATTGTGTATTGTTGAAGTCTGGCATTGATGAAAAGGAAAATGAATGATTAAGAGGTGTGTATATCTATTAAGAGGAATGATTAAGAGATCTGTAAATGACCTCTCTAAGGCCGATGATGAGCTTTTTCTGAGGCCTATGATTCTATCAACATCAACCAACATATCTCGTCAAGATTATGCACAATCAGGGAAGTTTTGTTAATGACCATTTTTATTTTAAGAGTCTCTCTTCCATCTAAAGTCTAATATTTGTAAATTATAATATGATTGTGAATAAGGCTTTGCTTAAATTATTCAGAATTACTTACATGATGTATTCTAAATCTCTTCCTGATGCATGAAATAGTATCCTGAATGTCTTCCTGATGTATAATGTTTGAACAGCTGTTGCGGGTGTCTGCCTGTGGATTGTGTGTATTGTTGAAGTCTGCCATTGAAGAAAAGGAAAATGAATGATTAAGAGGTGACAAAGTGCTTACCTGTTGGGATGGACTGCTGGTTGGTGCAATGCTAAAAAATTGTTAAGCTGAAGTGTTGATGAAGAGTGATATGTGTGAGGCGTTGTGAAATACAGATTTGCGGATGTGTTAATTGGAGTGTAAATGTAGTGTAATGTATATGAATTGGACTGTAATTGCCGTTAGGATACTAATCTGCTCTTTGTATTTAAATTTTTGTTTTAGATAATCATTTATATAGTATGCAGTTAGGATATTTATCCTATTTTTTTCGGTTCAGATAATGTGGGTTGGTGGGGGTGTGGTGAAGTTAGTGTGGTGTAATTATGGAGGTAATGGAGATATTGGAAGTATTTCCGGGTTTTTTTTTTAAGGATATTTATCCTATTTTTTTTCGGTTCAGATAATATGGGTTGGTGGGGGTGTGGTGAAGTTAGTGTGGTGTAATTACGGAGGTAATGAAGATATTGTAAGTGTTTCCGGTTTTTTTTTGTTTTGGATAAACTTGTTTAAATCATGTGGTTTTTTTTTTTTTTTATTCGGAGATAATGATGGTAATAATGGAGATATTGGAAGTTATTCTGGTTTTTTTTTTTTTTTTTTTTTTTTTTTTGGCTACACGCGTGCTAAGAGCTGGGTTTGGGTCGGGTCAATTAGGAAAAAACGGGCCAATTGACAGTTATTCACTCGAAAATATATATATAGATTTTAAGGGTGGTTTAAAAGGTACCACATTTTTTACTATTAGAACCCTTTTTGCTATTATTTTTGGGACGTGTGTGTTGTTCTTTCGTTTTCGGGAAAAAAAAAACCCCTTTTTGTTATTATTTTTTATTTACTCATAACACCAAAAAAATTATTCATGACACCACAAAGTATTATTAATCGCTAAATTGCAATTTTAGTCCTGTAATTGGACACATTTGCGATTTTGGTCCTGGTTTTTCTCCGGTGATAATTTTAGTCATGTAATTGGTCTTTTTTTTTGCAAAAATAGTCCTGAAAGCCGGAAAATCCTGACTGTACACATTGACGTACATCATATGGTTTTGAAGCATTGACGTATTGGGTACTGGTACCACTACTTAATATATGTTTTTTTTTTTTTTTTTATCAAATTAGTTTGTTTCTCTATCTTTAATTTCTGAATAATATTACTGTTACAACCACTATAACACAAACATCTCGTAATTTAATGAATCATCCGACACAATCGAATCACGCAATGTTAGTACCACTACTTAATGAATTATATTATGATACTAGTACCACTACCTAATGCATCTATAAAAAATATGTTGTGTTTTAAAAAACAAATGTGGTTGTAGGCTTGGGTAGAGAAGTATTTAGAATTTTAGCCTTTTAGGTTGCGGGTTTGAATCCCCCCATTAAGCAACATAAAAAGACCAATTACAAGACTAATATTGTCGTCGGAGAAAAACCAGGACCAAAATCGCAAAACGTGTCCAATTACTGGACTAAAATTGCAATTTAGTCAATTATTAATTATCATTTATCACAAGTTTAGTCCCAAAATTCTTATCAATATCATTTTTCTCCTTCTTCTCTATCAGGAAAAAAAAAAACATAACTACGCCTCATTCTCAACTGCCACCTCCATTCTCAGCCTCTTAGAGACCTTCCTTCCAATCTCCACCATGAACCCACCCATCCCAACCCAACAAAATCACCATCTTTCGACCATCCCAGCCGTAGGCCCCCACCACAAATCGCCCCCTTCTCCACCATCTCCCCCGCCCCTTCATCGAACCACCAAACACAACCGGCCCGACCAACTGCCAGAAAACGCTGCGGCTTGCTCCAATATCGCAAGAATACAAAAGAAAAAAAATTAGGAGGTAAAGGAGAAAAATATGTCAGCTCGAACTATTCATCCATCTTCAACACTCCATTCTCGATCCCTTTCTTCTGCAAATCGGAAAACTCTACTCCTATTGCGGACTTACTCGAATCTGCTTTTTTACGCCGTTTAGAATGTAATAAACAGGAAGGTGTGGCTGTGTGTTGTGAGGAAGATTGTATTAGATGTGACAAGTAACACAGTGAGTGATGAGCGTACATGATAACGAGTGTAGCAAGCGGTGGTGGGTGGCGGAGGATGATATGAGGTGTGCGATAGTAGTGGTTGTGGTGGTGGTGATGGTGGTGGTTGTAGTGTGCGATAGTGGTGGTTGATGTGGTGGTGATGGTGGTGGTTGTGGTGTGTGGTGGATGTGGTGGTGGTGGTTGTGGTGTGCGATACCATTGGTTGTTATGGCGGCGGCGGTGGTGGTGGGTTGTGAAGTTTGTGGGTTGGGTTATGATGGGGGATGGTTACGAGTTGTGATGAGGGTGGTGACAGGGTAGGCGGCGGTGGTGGAAAGTGGTAGTACGGTGAAGGGTGGTGGTGGTGGATTGCGGTGGGGTGTGCAGGTGCCACGGGAGGTTGCGGGCGGGCGGGCAGTGGTGGTTGATTTTTTATCACTAGGTTATGTTTACATTTCATTCCATCAAACCATTCCGTCCATTCTATCTATTTTTTGATGAATGAAAATGGTAAAAAATCATTCCAACGGAATGAAAACCCATTCTATTCTCTCGCAACCAAACACGCCAAAATGATGGAAGCAATCTAAACGTACCCTGTACAATGGTTTTTGTCTTCCACTTTATCTCCCTTCCTAGGGATCTGGATAGCGTCGTGCAGCGTTTTAGTAGTTTGTGCTGAAAAGGAAAAAAAAAAGGAAAGACCGACGGATTTGAAGTTCTACTGTGTAATGTACGATGGAAGATGGACCAAATTTACCTATAAAATGCATCAACAGTGCACTTTTTTTTTTATTATTTTTTTATTTATCAAATGTGTACCGTTAGTAAGTTGTGCAGAAAAGGAGAAGCTACGGAGGTATGCCCACATTGTGCCACATGGCACCCTTCTTGGCTGACATGTGTCCCTTTTTTATTTACCTTTGTGGTTTTTTATTTTATTTTAATAAAACGTGTACCGTTAGTAGTTTGTGCGTGGGGGGGGGGGGGGGGGGAAGGAAAAACCGAGGGATTTGAAGTTCTACTGTGTAGTGTACGATGGAATATGAGCCCATTTTAGCTATAAAATATATCAACACGTGTACCATTTTTTTTTATCAAATGTGTATCGTTAGTAGTTTGTGCAGAAAAAGGAAAGAAAAAAGTGGAAAGATCGACGAATTTGAAAATCTACTGTGTAGTGTACGAAGGAAAATGGACAAGTTTAGCTATAAAATACATCAACACGTGTACTTTTTTTATCAAACGTGTACCGTTAGTAGTTGACAGAAAAGGGGAAAAAAAGGAAAGATCGACGAATTTATATTTTCAGCATTTGTATGTCATATGCTGATTTAATAATAAGAGAACAGAACCTTGGAGATTTCTCTGTCCTAGAGAAACCTTTGTATTCATTGATTGGGATTATGACACTTTCGGTCATGTATCTTTTTTCATTGTCTCAAACTTGCCATCCATAATGACATTCTAAGTATATATTTTTGTTATATTTTTAGGACACTTAATGTATCTGGCTCACTAACTAACGCCTGGCCCAATTGTTGGTTACGTTAAGCGTCTATAAGTGTAACAAGATTGTATAGTTTGGGGTGAACACTATCATTATGAAAAAGATAAGGGTTATTTTAAAGACAATAAGATAATAAAGGGGACCAAGAGTTTAATTATCTGTTTCTATTTTATTCTTTTGTAATCAATAGTATGGTGAAATGCCACACATAGGCTATGGTTGACCGTCAAAATTTAAACACACCTAAGCTTGTGTTTGTTTTGTAAGAAGTTTTTTTGGGAGTTTTTTTTCTATCACATCACCAATCATTTCTTACAATTCTTACACCAATCAAATCTTCAACTACAAATAAAAAAATATTAAATCATCTCTCATCATTTCACTTTATCAACTTTATTATATTTTTTACCATTATTTTATTCATTATTCTACTTTATTTCACCAATCATTTCATAATCTACACCAATCATTATTCTACTTTATTTTACGCCATCAACTTTTTAATCATCACTTCAATCACTTTATCTTAAAAAACTCTCAAAAAAACTCCAAAAAAAACTACAACCCAAAACAAACGGAGCTTAAGTGTTTCAGTTAAGTGAATGTATGGTTAGGGCTGGAAAGTGTCATTATGTAAGATAAGGACAACTTTTGAAACCATGAGAAAAGACAGGGGACCAAAAATGTCATTATTATTCTTTTTTTATTAATCCTTAAAAGTTTGTCTTCTTCTTTTTTTTTTTTTTTTTTTTTTTTTTTTTTTTGGTTGGTTTAAGACTTGCCTCTTCTATATTGTAGGTTGAAGATGATTGTGCTATTTGTTCCAGTGATGCAAGCAAAGATGCGAGTGAAGTATATTCAAGACATTCTATTAGTAAATTCGTGTTGGACACGTCCCAGGAGTCTGCTGTCATAGATTGTCTTGCAAGAAAACAAGGCAATCATAGAAAAACTGTGAAGCTAATATGGGGTCCACCCGGAACTGGAAAAACCAAGACCGTTGCGTCTTTGTTATCCGTTCTATTCGAGATGAAGTGCAGAACATTGACTTGTGCTCCAACTAATATTGCTGTGTTAGGCGTTGCAAATAGACTATTGAACATTGTTAGGCCTTGTCTTGAGTTTGATACTTATGGGCTAGGGGACATTGTTTTATTTGGTAACGCGAAGAGAATGAAGATTGATGATCATGATGAGCTATTTGATATATTTCTTGATTATCGTGTAACGTCTCTTTCTCTTTGTTTTTCCCCATTGTTGGGGTGGAATGGTAGTGTGCAGTCAATGATACATCTTCTTGAAAGCCCTGAAGAGCGGTACAACCGTACAACGCCTACTTGAGGACAGAAGAGGAAATCCAGGCAAATTAGGACAGTGTTGTCAACCAGGATAAGACCATGGAAAAGAAAGTGCTCTCCTATACGGACACAAAGGGCAGCCAGGACCAGGAGGACACCCTTGGATTGAGTGGCACGGTGAAAAAAGCATCGCTGAAGAAAGTGATCCTTCAAACACTGCAGGATAATGAGAAAGAACTTGAGAAAAAAGCTGCTTCTGCTAAAAAGAAGGGGAAAGCTTCGGGTGCTCATCACAGAAAATTAGAGTCGAAGAAAACTATCAAACCTTTGTTAACTTTTGAAGAGTTCTTCATAAAGGAATTCAATGCAATTGGACAACGACTCTGCTTTTGTATAACAAATTTATACACACATATGCCTACGTCTCTCATTCAACCTGGAGTGGCAAACACAATGATCAAAACTACTAAGTTGTTGCTGATTCTTGGAGGATTATTTGGTAATTTTGCCAAAGAAAATGAGGGACTAAGACAAGCCCTGTGTGCCTTTGAAACTGAAACAAGCAACAGACACTTTCATCGTCTGAATAGGGCAAGGGAAGAGTGCCTACATAAACTAAAAACGTCTTCGAAAGAAAATTTCTCTGCCAAATTTCATTGGAAAAGGCGAGATTAAAATCTTTTGTTTGAAAATGGCTAGCTTACTATTTTGTACATCGTCTAGTTCAGCTAAGTTGCATAAAAATGGAATGACACCACTGGATTTACTGGTGATTGATGAAGCTGCTCAGCTTAAGGAATGTGAGTCTACAATTCCCCTTATGCTCCATGGTCTTCGTCACGCTCTACTCATTGGAGACGAAAAGCAACTACCAGCAATGGTTCAAAGCAAGGTGCTCTTTCTCTAACCCCTCCCCCCACCCCCCCTTCTTTAACATCTTTCTTATGTAATGATCTTTTGATTATATAATGACCAGATTTGTGACAAGGTTGATTTTGGGAGAAGCTTATTTCAAAGGTTAGTGATACTAGGACACCAAAAGCATCTTCTAAGTGTCCAGTACAGGATGCATCCATCAATAAGCATGTTTCCAAATAAGGAATTCTATGAAGGCCTTATAGAAGACGGGCCTAATGTCAAACACGAAACGTATTCCAAGCAGTTCATGGGAGGACACATGTATGGATCATACTCATTTATCGATGTAACGTCTGGAAGAGAGCAGTTAGATGACAGTCATAGCACGAAAAACGTTGTAGAGGCATTTGTTGTTGCTGAAATCATCTCCAAACTTCATAAAGGTATGCAAGATTTGATCTTTACAAAAATTGGGTTTCTGTTGTATTCAGTTTTGAATTCATATTTTTTTTCCCCCCGTTGGTATAGCATGTAGTGCATCAAAACAGAAGCTACAAGTTGGATGCATATCACCATATAAAGCTCAGGTCTATGCGATTCAGGAAAAACTAGGCAATACATATCGTACTGATGCAGACAGTGATTTCTCAGTGAATGTTCGATCTGTTGACGGATTCCAAGGCGGTGAAGAGGATGTAATAATTATTTCTACCGTAAGGTGTAATGCAGGTGGATCAGTCGGGTTCTTATCTAACCATCAGCGGACAAATGTGGCTCTCACTCGAGCAAGGTCACTCCTAAACTAGTATGGGTCATATTTCTTTAGTCCTACGTTGCAATTAGAGGATAATTAGAATAATTTTTTGTTTCAACTTTCTTTAGGCATTGCCTTTGGATCTTGGGAAACAGTACAACACTTATAAATAGTGGTACCATATGGAGAAAACTAGTGATGGATGCAAAATCTCGAGGTTGTTTCTTTAGCACAAATGAGGATAATGACTTGGTTCAAGCAATGGGTTGTGCATTTATTGAGCTTAACATGTTTGGCAAGCTTATTAATAATGATTCCTTCCTATTCAAATCAGGAAGGTGGAAGGTATGCAAATACATTTGTTCTTGAATATTTTAACAATTGTCTTTATTGTAAGAGATTGCAGTAGATATTGTAAAACGAAGTAAATCTGTAAAATAGAGTTGTAAATCATTGCGATCGCAAGAAACCATCTCCAGCATAATCTTTTACTGATTTCTGTATATGATAGGTATGCTTAAGTGATGAATTCCCAAGGTCATTAAGCAGAATTCAAGACAATGGCATCCAAAAGGAAGCCATATCTGTAATACAAAAGCTTTCAAGTGGTTGGAGGCCTTCTCGTAAAGACAACATTATTCAAAAACTGCCTGGCCCTGCATCAGTTTTGCTGGAGTTGTGCAATGTGAAAGGTGGATTCAAACTTGTCTGGATGGTAGATATTCAGAGGGAAAATTCAATGGAGCTTCAGGTTATCAAAATCTTGGATATTATCTTATGTTCTAAGATACATGAGATGGCTTGGCATCTTAACATGATTCTTGAAAATTATTCAATGCGCATGACCAGTTGTTGCATGTCCAAGCAAATTGAGGGGTATGTTTGCTCAGTGTTTTTTTTTTTCCCTTCTTTTTGTAACATGTATATATAATTATATACATCCTTCTCTTACAACTGTTTTCATGATTCTTGATGATTCAAAAGTAACAGCTTAATTCTTCTCCAAAAAAAAAAAGAAAAAGTAACAGTTTAATCAACTGCATGAGGCGGAATTTCACCAGTTCCATGGGTTCGACGTGCATTCATCATCTGGGTTTTTTTTTTCCTTTCCCTTTCGGTGCAGGAATGTAGTAGTTCCTATGCAATGGCCAGTTGAATCTCACAACACAAGACAACGAAATGCAAATACGTACCCTAATCCAAGTGGAAATTTAGCTGCCCAACTAGCTGCAATGAGTCTACAAGATGGAAAAAGGGCACCCACCACCAAGAAAAACAGGTAATATATTCATCCAAAATGTATATAACAACAGCATGTCATTTTTGAAGTACTTGACTTTCTGCTTTTTTATATCTGTCATTCAGTTGTGTGTGTTTTTGATACAGAGATGGAAAAACTATAACTGCAAATTTGAAAACGAGAGGGCACATGAACACAAGCTATCGCATGATTTGATTGCAAGAAAGATGGAGGCATTGGTGGGTTCCCTTAGGGCATTGTTTTGGGATGTTTATGCAAAATAAACTACATTTTGATGTCCTTAGACAATAACTTCATTAATCAGAGCAGGCTGTCTTGATTCCAGTACAAGTTTCCTGCTTGGAAAGACTATATTTTATGGTTGGACATAGAAATAGATCCTAATCGGATACTATATCATTATAATTGTCTGAGTATTTATTTGTACCACACCGTTTTTATCGATGCACCACACTCAAGTAGTCTCACATAATCAATTTGCATAAAAACAGCCGAATCGACTTACGTAAAATCGATTTTTAAAAGGTTGATTCTATTGAGTGCACAAGTAATGTGATGTGTTGGAAAAGTAACCTATGCAAAATGCAATAGAACAAAAAATAAAAGAAAAGAAAAAAAGCGTGGACGGCAGGATTCGAACCTGCGCGGGCAAAGCCCACATGATTTCTAGTCATGCCCGATAACCACTCCGGCACGTCCACCTTATGCATATTCTTGAGTATATTTCTGTGCCATGCAAAAATTGCAAACGGATTTGAAATGAATTTTCCTTTTTAGATTTAGTTTTACATAGAAAATTGAATTACGTTGAGCAGCTATGGAAAACTCATTACACGTAATTCAGTTTGTCTTGAATGAGTGACACAATAAGGGTGAACGTGTGACAATGTGTCATAAACCATAACATGAAAATAATAAAACATAGCACACAGCACCTTGCATAACAAGATATAGTAGAATAAAATACTTTGAAATGATTTAGTATATATGCATGTGATGGCACCAACGGATCAAGAAATTTGTTTCGGTGTTATTATCGAAATCTAAAACTATATTTTTAATCCATAAATTTGTTTCAGTGGGTCACATGAGCCAAAACTATACCTTTATAACCATAAAATAACATGTTAACAACAAAATTATATCTTTTTAATACTAAAAAATATCCGGAGTCACATGACCCTACCTTTAAACATGTGGATCCGTCCCTGTGTGATGGTATTTGGTTAAAATATTTCGACATTTTTATTATATGAAATCGATATTGAACCTTATGATCCAGTTCATTTTTCAAGTGAGTTATCAACCGTAAAGCAAATGTTGATATACAAGAAATCTTATACAACACGCAAGTCTTATTCCTATTAGAGTATCTCCGGACATGAATATTTTTAAAAGGTTCATGATTGTGCCACGTCAGCATTTTATAAATCTTTTATCTATTCATTTTTTCTCCACAATCGTAAACATTTTAAAAAAATTTATATGATGGACCTGCTATACATTTAAAAAAAAATCATTACACAAACTTTTTTCTTTATTTTCGAGGGGACTTTTTTCCTACTTCACACAACTCTAAAAAGAAAAGTTAGATTTGCAGGAAATGAACCGGTTCATATTGTTAGAGCTTTTACATAAAGCTTCGGTGACATGAATTACTCCGATGGCAGAAAACCCTTTTTGTAAAGCTTTGTATTTTCTTATAAACCTCTTCATCTTCTATATTGAAGAAGCTCTTAACTAAAATCTGTTATATGAATCATATGTCTTCGGTGTGTTTTATTTATGAAAAAACCATATTCTTTTCGGCATCTTCCTCTGGCAACGGAAGTATGCTTTGGACATTATCGAGGAAACAGGGTTGTTGGGAGCTCGTCCAGCCGAGTTTCCCATGGAGCAAAATCATCGCCTGGCCACCAATGACAGTGACTTGTTGGAGGATCCGGGTATGTATAGGCGATTGGTGGGTCGTCTAATTTATCTTGGCGTTACCCGCCCTGATTTGGCTTATGCAATGTATATTCTCTCTCAGTTTATGCAAAAGCCACGGATTGCGCATTGGGACACAGCGTTGAGGGTCGTTCATTACTTGAAGAAACACCCAGGACATGGTATACTTTTGCGGGCTGATAGCCCTTTATGCTTGGAGGGATGGTGTGATTCGGATTGGGCTAGTTGCCCGGTTACTCGTCGATCGTTTAGTGGATGGTTTGTGGTTCTTGGAACTTCACCGATCTCATGGAAGACTAAGAAACAACAGACGGTGTCGAGATCCTCTGCTGAGGCGGAATATCGTTCAATGGCTGCTATTACATGTGAACTCGTGGCTCGTGCAACTTCTTGGTGACTTAGAGTCTACATATCACCGTGCATCCCTTTGCATTGCGATAGTCGTCGTGCGTTGCACATTGCACAGAATCCGGTATTTCACGAACGTACAAAACATATTGAAGCGGATTGTCATTTTGTTCGAGACGCGATTATTGAAGGACTCATTGCCCCGGACTATGTCACTACACGAGCACAACTAGCTGACATATTTACCAAGGCGCTAGGGAAACAACAGTTTGAGTTTTTGCTTAGCAAGTTGGGCGTGCGCGATCTTCACGCTCCAACTTGAGGGAGAGTATTGCAGATATATTTATATATATATCTATTAAATTGTATTATTAGATTATTGGGTTTGAGTAGGAAAAGGATATAGTCGGTATTTTATGGAGATAGGGTTGTCTCTCATGGTGTATAAATACTCGATCAATTGGTGAATCAAATCAGAAAAATATCGTTGATTATCAAATTTGTCAAAATCTAAAATTACATTTTTAATCCATAAATTTGTTTTCAGTGGGGTCACCTGAGCCAAAACTATATTTTTATAACCATAAAATAACATTTTAACAACAAAATTATATCTTTTTAATACTAAAAAATATCCGGAGTCACATGACCCTACCTTTAAACATGTGGATCCGTCCTGTGTGATGGTATTTGGTTAAAATATTTCGACATTTTTATAATATGAAATCGATATTGAACCTCATGATCCAGTTCATTTTTCAAGTGAGTTATCAACCGTAAAGCAAATGTTGATATACAAGAAATCTTATACAACACGCAAGTCTTATTCCTATTAGAGTATCTCCGGACATGAATATTTTTAAAAGGTTCATGATTGTGCCACGCCAGCATTTTATAAATATTTTATCTATTCATTTTTTCTCCACAATCGTAAACATTTTAAAAAACTTTATAGGATGGACCTGCTATACATTTAAAAAAAAAATCATTACACAAACTTTTTTCTTTATTTTCGAGGGGACTTTTTTTCTACTTCACACAACTCTAAAAAGAAAAGTTAGATTTGCAGGAAATGAACCGGTTCATATTGTTAGAGCTTTTACATAAAGCTTCGGTGACATGGATTACTCCAATGGCAAAAAACCCTTTTTGTAAAGCTTTGTATTGTCTTATAAACCTCTTCATCTTCTATATTGAAGAAGCTCTTAACTAAAATCTGTTACTATATGAATCATATGTCTTCGGTGTGTTTTATTTATGAGAAACCATATTCTTTTCGATTCCAAAGTAAGACACATTTTGGACTTGATCGTCTTTTCTCTACAAGGCATTTCTAAATGTTCTAACTCCATGTCTTTTTCATCTCTTAAGTTTAACATGCAAATGTACCATATTTCGCAACTTAACAAGGTATATGGCTGAGGTATGCACATGAAAGTATTGAAATACCTTGATTTCGCAAAATCTATATGTGGTGCTATTAAATGCTACAATGACGTTACTATATGTATGTAAAAATAGTGGCAATTTTAATTACGAGATCCACCTTAAATCTCACCAACAAAATTGCAATAAACCTCAACATTTTAGTTATTAGTACCTCCTCCGTCCAAGTTGTAAATACGTTCAGATTTTTTGTTTTGTATAATAATGTCATTTTTAGACTTTTCTATAAAAATTAATGACATATAACAAATTTAATTAATTTTCTTAGTTTTTATGAAAAACTCCAAAATGAACTTATATTTTAGACAAATGTAGTATTATTGTTTAGTGATATTTCATTCAGAAAAGTATAAGAAATTTTCAGACCGTAGATTACGATTGTTCAATACCATCAAACGGTTCAGAAAAGGTGTATGACTCCGTTGTGAGTCATAGTAGCATAAAATTTCCGATTATACAAATATACACGATAATAAATGTATATAAAATTCTAAGGTACTGACCAATCAATTTCTGTATCGTGATATCAAACTAGAGTTTGTTCGCCGGAGCTTCACCACCGGTTCCTTTCAGATCCAACATTTCTACGATCTCAAACAAAGGACATGGCCGCTGCAGCAGTCGCCGGACCGGACCCGCTTTTTGGCCTTCGCAACAACTTTTACTTGGGCGCATACCAAGCAGCGATCAACAACAGCGACATCCCGAATCTATCTCACGATGAAGCCATCGAGAGAGAGACTCTCGTCTACAGATCTTACATAGGCCTCGGAAGCTACCAGGTGAAGTAGGAATGTATTCATTTTGTCTCGATTGTTTGCGGGAAAGGAATGAATTGAGCTTGATTGACGTTTTTTTGGTGCAGCTTGTGATTAGTGAGATCGACGAGTCGGCTGCTACTCCTCTTCAGGCAGTGAAGTTGCTGGCTCTTTACCTCGTCGCCGGCACCAACAGGGAGCAAAAGGTATTTTGATTTCCAGCTGCATTTCAGTATGTATGTTGTTGTTATTAGTTTTCTGAATCGTGAGGATTTTTTGGAGTGACTGATTCGAAATTATAGTTATGTGGATCTGTTATATGGTTCATTTTTGGCGGAAATGTATGCTATTAGCTTTGATGTATCATGTTGGAATTGAATATGCTTATTTGTTGAAAAGTAGAAAGATAACAGAGGGGAAAAGATTTTAATTGTACTTCGAATGCTGATATCTGGTTCTTTGCTTTCAAAGTAGGAAGGCTTTTGGTTTGAGAGTGTTTTTTTTTCCTGCGGTCGACAAACAAGTAGTTTTGCTTTGATTTAAGCTTATCATCAGTGTAGGTCTGGCTTTTGCTCGTGCATAATATCTCAGAGTGCTGGAGTTTTGTCCTTTGCTTATGTTGAATCGATTGGTCTTTGGTTTGAAGGATTATCTGTTGATAGATTTTGCATTCTTGTATCTTTGGTGTTGATCATGGCAGAAAGGTGAAAATGAACGTGCTTTTTAACACTAATTTCTGATGTATCAGGATTATTGATACGTCTTTTAACTTTGTACTTGATGATTTCACCAGCTATTAGTCCGGATGGGCTGTTCTTTTTCTGCACCACCTTTGTTTGATACTTTTATGTATATTATGCGGAGAACAGATCAAATAGACTCATCTATACATTGTTATTTTCAAATCTTATAGGAAGCATCAATCACAAGTCTCAAGGAATGGCTTGCAGATCCAGCCATTGGAAACAATCCTATATTACGACTTATTGCTGGAATCATATTCATGCATGAGGAGGACTACAACGAAGCTTTGAAACATACAAATGCTGGGGGAACAATGGAGCTGTAAGCTATATTGTCTTTCCTGATAAGAATATCTGACATTATGTCTCTCTGTAATGCTTCATCTCCTGCACTTAGGTCTGTTCATGCTCTTCATTTTTTTGGTGCCTTTTTTAGTAACTAGTATCCTTGTTTTTCTGGCATCTTATAGATCTTGAAGTCCTAGCATGTATTGAGTTTCTTCTTGTACATCAACGTGGAAGTTTAATGGGAAACGGCACACTAGTTATAATTTTAATTATTCTGGGCTCTGGGGGAAGTTGAATGTCAAACTTATCTCGAAACTACCGTTCATTTGTGAAATAATAACAAATGGCATGAGTCTCTTTGGAAATGGTGTCTTGCGGTTTTACTTCGGTGTGCCGTATATGTATGAACTGATTCCTTTGATTCCTTTCTGTCTTGACCATATCGGGCGGTTTATTTTCCCTTTATTGAACATTTGAACATACCTTTTTGCTTTTGCAGGCTTGCATTGAATGTTCAAATTTTTCTTAAGATGCATAGATCAGATTATGCTGAGAAGCAGCTGAGAATCATGCAGCAAATTGATGAAGACCATACTCTAACTCAACTGGCAACCGCATGGCTAAATCTGGCAGTGGTAAATACTCATGATCTTACCACCTTCCGTTAAGATCTGCTTGTTAATGGTGAAATGTATCTTTTAACGTATACATTGATTCAGGGTGGATCCAAGATTCAGGAAGCATCTCTTATTTTCCAAGATTTTTCTGAGAAATCCGTGATGACTTGCCCCATTCTGAATGGAAAGGCTGTTTGCTCCATGCACATGGGAGATTTTGAAGGAGCTGAAACACTATTGGTTGAGGCTTTGAACAAGGTTATTTTAGATTTATGTAGCCCTTGGTTCAATTTAATACATATACAGCTATCTATTTGTTCATGGGAAACTGATTATTTTAGATTCACTTGACATTTACTTTTCGTGATGAAATATACAGGATGCAAGGGACCCGGAAACATTGGCTAATCTGGTCGTCTGTTCTCTTCACCTTGGGAAACCAACATCTCGTTTCCTCAGGCAAGACGATTATGTTAATTGTACTTGAGCATTAGACAGTTGCTGATTTCTTGATTAGTTGAAGTTTTTGATAACTCCTTGTTGTGGATTATGCATAGATGATGAATTTGTTTTGTAATGTTTGTCAATGATTTTCATTTTGCAGCCAGTTGAAAATATCGCACCCAGAACACGTACTCGTGAAACGCATTGCAACAGCAGAAGAGCTCTTTGACAGAGCAGCTCAAAGTGTTGCTTGATAATTTTCTAAACAGCTTTATTAGCACTAAATAGGTTTTTTTTTTTTTACTGGTTTTTGTCCCCTACATACATGATGATGTTGAACTAAACGAGATAAAAAAGCATGGATTGTTTTGCTGAAATCTCCTTTTGTTGAATTATATTTACAGAGACTGAATTTGATTGCTCGTTATTCATATTTACCATTGTGTTCCTCTGGATATACTCATATACTACGCTATAGCTTTTCGGAAAAATTGTACTCTATATTATTGCATATATCCCATTGCGTTAAGATTCTGATGCATTTACTTGAATAAAGATTCTGCAATAGCACTTGCAAGCTGCAATGCAGTATATACCTCAATACAAGGTAAATTGGCAAAATAGAGATTTTTTTTTTGTTGATATTGCAAAATAGAGATTAAACCGTTAAATCCATTAAAAATCATTTGTAATATCGAATCTCTATTCATATTTGTAAATAAATATGATTCAAACCGTTTATGTATGAATTCGGATTTAACTCGGATTCGTTTGTTTGTCAAACTATACAACTGATGATACAAATAATATTGCTACCCATTAGTCCCGGAAACAGCCTCTGACTCACCCTACCTAAGGGAGGACTGCGACCACATATTTGGCGACGCCAGTAAAGTCAAGTCAAGTCAAAGGTCACTGTCGTCGAGCCCTGCTAGGGGCGCCTTCATAACTAGGGGGCCGGAACGAGACCTCAGACAAATGGCCCTCAAAGGGCCGCACAAGACTTGAGAAAAGGGAGCAAAGCCAAGGCAGGCGAAGCTAATGGCCTAGGCGACCCTTAAAGGTCGTCGCCAAGATATTTTGCCCACTTGATGTTAGATGTTTTATCCACTTGCGGTTAGATATTAGACGTTTACTTAGCTATTAAGCGAGACTAGTGACTAAGCTGCTTCGATATAGCTGTCTCTTACTTAGCTCCTAAGTTTTCTTTTCCTATAAAAGGAAGTCTTGTGTAACCTAAATGATATATACATTCTAATACAAAAAACAGGCCAAAGCTCTGTGAAAACACAACCTCACTCTTCCTCCTCCCATCGCCGCTGCACATCTCCGGCTACCATACACTTAATCAATCCCAAATAAGCCAGATATCCACCGCACAAACACCACTAAAACAACCATGCTGATTTATGCATCATCAGTTGGCTCCGTTACCGGGAACTGACTAAGCTACGTGCGTTCATCCCAAAGCAAAAGATCATCTAAAAAGTGCTTACACGCAGCAAATCGAAGGAATCTCCCTTCAGCCAGTTTGGAAACGTCCGACTGTGTCTCCCTGTCTGAGTTCACACCGAAAAAGAGGTAATCTTACAAAGAAAAACCCTCAAACCGCCTTTGTTTCCTTCCCTTAGCGAAGAAAATCATCAAAAGGTGACCTTTTCTACCTCAAAAAACATATACCCAGAAAAAACTCTCATCAATATAAAGCACACTCCTGAAAATAGTCACACTTTTCCGGGGTTATTACGTACAAATCATCACTACCTTTCCCCTGAAAGCCACCCTATAGTGATGACAGGAAGTAAAGGACAGCTGACGCCCAAAACCCCTGCAAAGGGGGTCATGCAGCATCAGGCCCGTGGAAAGGGCATAGGAGAAACACTTGACAATCTCCCCGCAGAGGGAGAAAGGTCGCAGAGAGGAGCCCTAGCACCTAGCGACGCCCGGAATGTCATTAACCAAAAAGCTAAGTCGAAGGAGGCCATCGCTGCTTTAGATGGGGCTCGCAAAGAGAGGGCAAGGTCACAACAGAGCCAAAGGTCGACCCCCGAGACAAGACCAGGGTTTCAGGAGGATCCCAAGATCTCAGAAATGAGAGAATATGCGAGGTATGCAGAAACTATGTATCTAACTAACTCTCGTTTGGTGGCAAAGGGCCAGGCCCCAATGCCGATACGACCCCCAAATCCTCCCAGAAATGAAATCGCTCCCGCGGCCATAGATAAGGGTCGCCAGAGCCAGATCCACGAGATCGAGATAGAGGAGAGTGTACACTCATCGGGTCGGAAGGGGCAGAGGAAAGAAATTGTGCAGACCTCGGCTCTCCCAGATCGCGATCATCGGAAAGGAAAGACACTCGAAAAAGGATCAGCTTTCAAAAGGTTAGGTGAGAAGGACAAGGCCTCGGCCCCAAGTCGTCTCAGCCTTCCAGGGGGAGAAATACCCATCCGACAAGATAGAAACGCGCAGGACGCTCGGGTGATTATAAGGGAAAAAAGAGCTCGTCATGAGGGATCGCAAGACTATGGGGAATCAGAGCGCAGGCTGGAACGCGCTGATATGCAGGCACTGTCGCGACCCAGGTTTGACCCTGTCTTGGAAGAACAGATGGAGATAATGAAAAAGGAGCTCACAGAATTAAAAAGTCAAGGCCCATCGAGAGAATCGCCCCAATCTCAGGAATCGATGTGCTTGCCAAAAGAATCACTGAAACATTACCCACCAGCAGAGAAAAGGTTAGCTACCCCAGTTATAATTACTACAATGGAAATTCTTGCCCGAACGACTGGCTCACCGCCTTCCAAGGCTGCATCACCCTAGCAACTCAAAATAGGTCCACCTGGTGCATTGTTTTAGTCGGTAGCATGCAGGACAGGGCTGCGTCCTGGATACGTGGGCTTCCCCGCGGTTCAGTTGAAAGTTGGGAGGATCTATCGGAAAAATTCGTCAAAGAATTTGAATCAGCGAGCAGACCAAAGAAAACCATTGAGGACCTATATGAGGTTCGCATGGGAGGACATGAGTCCAGAAGGGAGTATTATGAGCGGTTCATCAGAATATATGATCAGACTAGAAACATTCCAGACGATGCAGTCATAACATGCTTTCTCACCGGGATCGCAAAAGGTCCAATGAAGACGGAATTTAACCTACGACCCCCCAAAGCGGGCCTTAGAGAAATGCTGGAAAGGGCCAGAATGATGGGAGTTAGCGAGGCACCATCCTCCGGGAGAGCAAAGCCCAAAACAGATCAACATTCGCAGAAAGAAGATCGCGCGGATGATCGAAAGAAATAAAAGGGGCGAGATGCTAATCATGACCGCGAGGTCAAGAAACCATACAAATTCAGCGAGGACAACTTTATTCCGCTCAACACAAAAGCATCTCAAATAATGTTTGAGATCCGCGAGCATTTCGATAAACCTAAGCCCATGAGGGGCGATCCCGACCGTTGCGATAAATCGAAATACTGCGACTATCACAAAGACCACGGTCACATCACAGATGAGTGCTTCACCTTGAGGCGGGAAATAGAAAGGTTGATCCGTGAGGGACCAGCGACTAAGTATAGGCGCGATGGGAACTCCGGCCCCCATCAGGGACGCCAACCCCACGTCTATCAGAAGGAAGTTCAAGTTATTCATGGGAATATTCCCAGCAACAATCAGCTGAAATCCCAGATAAACCAAATCAATACCCGCGGCTTCGAGAAGCAGGTAGTGTTGGGGGAAAATGAGAAAGGAATCATATTAACTAAAAGTGAGTTGACTACAGTCAACGGCCCAATTGAAGTACCCCTCATTCTGAAAGTCGGGGTGAACGACAAACACGGCGTCAACAGAGTAACCCGCTATCAACAGGGTCGAAGTAATGGACTTTCGACCCGCAAACCCTTGTTGGATCGACATCATGAAGGCTTACATTAACTCGGGAGAACTCCTCAATGATCCCATGGAGGCTAAGGCCCTGAGGAGGAGAGCCGCCAGGTACACAATCTTAAATGACGTTTTGTATCGACGATCGTTCTCTAAACCCTTACTAAAGTGCGTGCGACCCGAAGAAGTCGACGGAATCCTCGCTGAGCTACACGAGGGGATGTGCGGCGGTCACCCGGCTAGTCGCACCCTCACTCAGAAAGTTTTACCGGCTGGGTACTACTGGCCGAAACTCGCAGAAGACGCCAAAGCACACGCCAAGGCATGTGACGTATGCCAGAAATTTGTGGACATACCCAGGTTACCATCGGTCGAACAAAGCATAGTTGTCGCCGCTTGGCCTTTCGACATGTGGGCCATCGACCTCATCGGACCACTAAAAAGAGGCCGCTAAGGTTGCGAATATGTGGTGGTCGCCGTCGACTACTTCACCAAATGGATCGAGGCCAAAGCATTGGTAAAAATCAACACCAAAGACATAATCTATTTTTTACTCGATCAAGTATGGACTAGGTTCGGCGTCCCGAGAGTTATAGTATCGGACCATGGGCCCCAATTCAGGGAAGAATTCGACATATTCGGCCAAGAGAATAATGTCAAACATTGGCAATCGTCGGTGTGCTACCCGCAAGGAAATGGTCAGGCCGAGAATGCGAACAAACAGGTACTGAGTGTGCTAAAAAAGAGCTTGGGGGAAAAGGTGGGTAAGTGGCCAGATTACCTCCCCGCGGCCTTATGGGCGCTTAGAACATCGCGCAAAACAACAACGGGGGAACTCCTTTTGCTCTAGCCTATGGATCAGAAGCCATGACCCCAGTAGAGATGGCCCTGCCAAATCTAAGAGTCGCTCACTTCAGCGAGGCCGACAATCCGCTAAATAGGGAGCTCGACCTTGACTTAGCCGAAGAGCGGCGGATCGAAGCATATGGTCGCTTGCTCAACTACTAGCAGGCTGCCAAACGTCACCATGACAAAAACATTTGAGATCATCACTTCTCCGTGGGAGATTATGTTTTGCGAAAGAGACAAGCCACTGGCCACGAGGCCAAGAAAGGGAAACTATCGGAAAGCTAGGAGGGCCCAGTGAGGATCGCTCGAATAGTCAAGAAAGGGACTTATGTGCTAAGTGATAACCAAGGCCGCGAGTACAGCCGACCTTGGCACGCATATAATATGAAAAAATATTATATGTAAAATGTACATCTGCTACGTGCGAGCAGAGCATGCGGAGAATGAAATCAAAATAAAGGAACACCTTCATTCATGGAAAGGGAATACAATTATCTCTAGCAAACCGGCGGCCTACGACAAAACAAAACAAAACAAAAAAAACTACATGCAGTGCCTTCGTTACAATCAGGCAGTAAACCAACAACGATCCGATGAGTGCGTCGGCACCCTAGCTAAATTACACAGCCTAGATATCAGCGAAGCAAACGGGATACGACGATCGCGATCCATTGAAACGGCAAAGTTAACTGCCTCGTAGTGAATCAAGATCCCCCAATCAATGTCAACCAGGGGGTCGCGGATAGCATGCAAAAGCAAAGCCTCAGCCTCATTAACAGCCTCGGGATCCACGATCGGAAGGACGCGTGAGGTGATGAATTTTTTCCACTCACGGTTGTTGCGAGATAGGTCGGGTAAAGATCCCAATGCACGAGGCCGTTCAGAATCCGGAAAAAGCTCGCGGATTGCCCGACGTAAGCGAACTTGTTTACTTGACTCATCGCCAAGATTCCAAACGACCTCATAATGGGATGAAGGATCAATAGCAGGTATACGATAGGCCCCATTAATAGCTTCCGGCGTAAAGGTGACCGCAACACCGCGAAGAGTAACACTGCTAACTACCCCTTCGGATGCGACTTCAGATAAAATGGAGTAAAACCCCCTCACCATTGTAAGGTTGGAAAGGGTCCAGGGTGGCGAGACAAAATCTGCCCACCCAGAGAAACTCACCCAGAGCAGAGAACCATTACCCTCAACCTTGCTCTCGTTTAAACCCCTCTCTCTAGCAAGCCTGACCACATCAAAATAACGTCAGAAATGATCTTTGGCAACGGGAGAGGCAGTAAGAAAGAAATGAGATACATCACATATCGGACGGGCTTTAAACACTCGCACTTTACCCTCTCCAGACGAAAAAGACATGTCTCTCACAACAAAGACTTATGCAAAAAGGGAGTGAAAATGAAGTTAGCCTGTCCTCCTCCTTTTATAGCCAAGGTTAGCAAAAGGAACGGCCACGATCAACAAGATCCAACGGCCAGCCTTCACGCGGTTTATCTGACATTTGAAATTCAAAGGGCGCTTTTAATGTCTATCAGTTATTGGCCCGAGATTCTAGGCCACATTGACCACGCCTGCGCTGCCAGTGAGCTGTCAAATCAGTTCAAATCCCTGGATTCCCGGCAACACGGCAGTCGAGAAAGGTTAATTCAGTCCAATCGGTTCATTTCTCAAGTTTTAGGCGAACACCTATCCCGCCTAAGACTTAGGGGGCCGCAGCCAGAAAAATTCAAACGTCAACAAAACGAAATACAGCTCGCCTCCAGCAAGGGGGCCGCATTAAGCCTTGCAAAATCCCCAACAAAGCCTAGAGATTATGTAGGGACGACAACTTGTTTTGCTCAAACCCCTTCGATGGGCGATGTTTTAAACGCTCCGCAGACGACGCAGTTACGCTTGCATAAACTAGGTCGCTGTTACCTTTGTTCCAAATAAAGAGGGCCGCAAACTGGGATCTTCGATCGAGTTTCGTCAGGCCGCATTGAATTATTTTAGCGAGCTAACTAAACCTCGCCAAAACAAAGGGGGATGGGGACGCATGAAACATATATCCACAAGATACAGGAAATAAGTTGAAGAAGCAAATACAATACATATAGCAGGCCAAACACGGCCACAATGTAATGCGGAAAGTAAAAGAAAAGTTATTACAATCATCAAATGAGGACGCCAAATAGTTTAAAAAACAAGCAAAGTCGAATTATTACAAAAATCGCAGAAAAGGAAATGTTCTGAATCAAAAGCACAAAATCATTTAAACAGAGCCGGGAGGAGTGTCAATATACTCGTCGCCGGGTTGATCATCCACAGCAACAGGAGGATTCTTTAAAATAGTGAAGTTGACTGGATTAACTGGAGGAGGATCCCACACAGGGTCGCCACGCTCTATCTGGTTGGTCTGAATGGCGACGATATGATCCGCCGTGTAAGGAATATCAGGATGAAGAGCCAGCAGGTCGGGAGCTCGCTGGGACATGTTAACCCACCGAAGCATCTCCTCAAAGGTGATGCTCTCTCTACCATGATAAGCCAAAAGACAACAAGCGAGGTGATTAAAACCTTGGTCGAAGCTTGCCTCCTGATAATCGCCAAACTCGTCGGATAGCTTAAAGGCTTCCACAGCCGCCGGACCCGCCTCCTCAGCGGCCTTATTTGCAGCAGCGAGCTGTTCTTTCAAACTCGCAATCTCCTCCTGTGCGACCAGCAACCCCTCGGCAGATTTACGGGTTTCCTCCTTTAGAATGCCACTTTCTTCTACAGCTCCGCATCCAGCTTGGCACTCTTAGCCATTGCCTTCCTCACCCGGTCGACCTCGGACAGCGCCTCTGAGCTCTTTTTCTCAGCGCCAAGCCTGGCTTTCTCCGAGGCCCCAAGAGCCGTCGTTACTTTCTTTAGCTCAGCCTTGCACCTCTCAGCGGCCTCAATCGCCTTGTTTATGCGAGTCCCAAGCTGGAAAAGAGGCAGAATTATAAGCCCGACAGAAACAGTATGAAAGAAATGAAAAAATACAAGACAACTAAAAGCTCACCATCGATGCGGCGATCCCAAATTGGCCCGAGAGAGCTTTGAGTTCAACGACTTCGTCACCGGCGGGGGCATCATCTTGAACCACAACGCGCTCAGTGATACCCCTCCCAATCTCCATTTGAACCCCGGGCGGCGAATCCCAAGATATGCGGCCCAAAGGAATGACGTCAGCAATGGCCTCCCTGATCTGGCTCGCTTTGGTCATGTCCAGGCCTTGGGTGAAATTGGCATCCAACCACACCGCATCTTTCCCCTTATAACCGCGGGGCAATGTCCCTGTCGGCAGCGGCTCCACTCTCTCAGGGACCTCCTCAACAATATCCTCTGGCCGCTCAGAGCCTTCATCAGTAGCTCGCTTATCCGAGCGATCAGACCCTTTCCTAGCACCGCCTGCAGTCTTGGTCTTTTCGGTCCTGGGTCGCTTCTGCCCCTGGGGCTCTTTTGTGGATTCATCGGTTTGCGACCTTTTCTGGGCAGCGGTCTGGCTGGAGCTCGCACCTGGGGGCGCCGCCGCGGTCTTCGTAGGATCATATGTCCCGTCAATGATAGAGGCATCCACAGTGCGGGGCACTTTGCCCAGAGCCTGCTTCAAGGTCGCACGCCGGGCCTTTGCTTGCTCCTCAGCGAGCCTCTCGCTTCGAGCTCGCGTTCGCCGCGTCCATACCTGCAAATAGAGCTCGTTAAAAATAGATCCAACAGAGAGCAAAACCACAACTTATGAAATGAGCAAATAAAAGACAAGGAAAGTTACAAGAGGGTCGTCTACTCGGGTCGCCCCAACATGCAGGACACTCGGACGGGAAACATTTGCCCAAATGAAAATCCCCTATCCAATCGAGATCGCTCTCCTCGGGGACCATGGCTACTAACGACTCCGCTTTACCCGGACCCACGACGCCAGCCATGCGCGCTAATGGGAGGGACAAGTCAAGAAGATCGACCCAAGCCACGTTTCTCAAGGAGGCCTCGACCCCGTCAGATTGAATAAGCGCCATGAGTCATTTGACAAGGCGCCGCTCTAAGACTAGAGGCTCGTCAATCGAAAGTGTGGACTTTCCCATGCGCTTCTCGGCCTTAGGAAACGGCCAGCCAACCTTGGACTCAACTTTAAGGATCCGCTCCTGCCATCTGTGAATCTTATTTGGTAGCAAAAACCGCAAGCGAGGCGTCTTAGTCCTCAAGGATATTTGCCCCGGCAGACCCGTGCCGCAGAACAAATGAAACTGTCCCAGCAAAGTGAGCGTGGGTTCTATCTTCATTGTCCGACACATCACGATAAATGCCATTATCTGAATGACGGCCCCAACAGCAAAATCAGAGGGCAGAGCTCCCATCATCTCGCAGATCCTAACGAAGAACGGATCGAATGGAGGCCTGAGCCCCGCATAGAAATGGTCGAAGTGCAGAATGAGGGTATCATCCGGGCGACGAGCACAAACGTAATCCTCGCGGTCTTCAGGCTTTAACTTATCCTCCTCCTTCGAGTAGTCGGGCAGAGAAAACCTATATACACTTGTATCAATTTTAAATCGGCGACGGATAAATCGGTTGAGATCGTCGCTGTCGCGAAGTTTCATCCACTTTTTCTCCAGCGCCTTCTCATATGCGGTGAGGATAGCGAATTCTCTAAGTGCCTTTGGATTGTTGGGTGTAGGTTTTTTCGTCTTAGCAGCGGCCTCCCCAACAGTTGTTTTGGGATCCCTTTTTCTCTTTGGTTTCTTTGGGAGCTCCCAAACAATCTTGCGAGGTAAGGGGGCATTCTCATCCTCGTTCGACCCCATCACCCTAAACCCTAAACCCTAAACCCTAAACATCGTCATGCTCGGAGGCACCACTAGGACTGGGATCGGTAGCCTGTTCTTCAACCTCGGAGATCCCTCTTTCATCAGCCTCGCTAGTGCCTACCCCTTGGGCTCGAGCCATTTCTTTGCGACTCTTCTTACGTCACGGGACAGGGTCGGGAACATAGAATCTAAACCAAAGGGATTGTCGCCTACTCGAGCTACGGCCCCCTCCCCGGTTATCTCTTCAAGCAGGTCGTCCCCGGCGGACACTTCGGGACTAGAGAGGTCGTCATCCCCCACATCCTGAGCATAATCATAGGCCTCCTGATCTTTGTCGGAGTTGCCCCCCAAAGAACGCTCTCCATCAGACATCCTGCAAAAACAAGAGGAAAAGGTGAAGCTTTCAGACCTGGGATAATAAGAATTAAGCCAGGAAGGTAATCGCACCCATCTCGACGCCTTCCCCTCCGTTTTTACAGGAGAAATGGAAAGCAAGTTGCAAGTAAAGGAAAGTGCAAACTCAACAAACAAACATGGCAAAAGATAGAGGTTTGTTGGGCTGAATCGCCAAACTCCCCCCTCTTTTTCCAGAAAAACCATCCCCACAATAAGAACACCAACCCGAAACCTTAACTTTTTCCTCAAAAAACACCTTACATACGAACACATTCCCATGCAATGAATCAAAGCCACTAAAAAGCTCGAAATTCAGGAAGAAAAACAAGGAAAAAGGGGTAAGGGAGGAAGAATTTACCTATTTCTGGGAGGAATACCAAACAAACAGCCGCAGGAACACGTCGGAATCTCTAAACCCTTGCCGGAAACCTCAAATTCCCTTCAGCCACCACCAAATCCCCTGCAAACCTTCGCCGGAAAACCTTCGACAGCCTCAGAAAAAGAGAGAACTTGAGAGAAAACTAGAGGAGAAAGTTTGTGAAAATTGGAAGAGTGAAGAGTGAAGAGGGATGAAGGGTGTAGGCTTTATATAGGCAACAGGAGTTCAATCGTACGGGCGGGAATCAATCCATCCAACGGTTGAGGTTCGTGCGGTCGATTCGAATTCCGAAATTTGAAAACCGTAATCATGATGGAGGTTAATCAATGCCCACGTGCCTGCTCCGGCGGTTACCAAAGGCGTTAGTACCCACGTAATTGCAGTTACCAAGGGAGCCCACGTCAGCCACGATCTGACTTTTTGAACTGCCCCCAATCATCCATGAACGAGAACAAGTCGCCCCAGACGACGAGGTCGCAAAAATAGGCCCAAAGTTGCTTCGAGGCCGCTTGTTTTTAAAACACGGTCCTTAGTGAACAAGTCGCATCAGACGACGAGGTCGCAAAAATAGGTCCAAAGTTGCTTCGAGGCCGCTTGCTTTGAAAGCACGGTCCTTAGTGAACAAGTCGCACCAGACGACGAGGTCGCAAAAATATTGTCCCTGAGCTCATTACTCCACGCTCGACATTTTCATGAAAAATGGCCAAGACATAGAGTAGGGGGCCATTGATGAAACAAATAATATCGCTACCCATTAGTCCCGGAAACAGCCTTTGACTCACCCTACCTACGGGAGGACTGCGACCACATATTTGGCGACGCCAGTAAAGTCAAGTCAAGGTCACTGTCGTCGAGCCCTGCTAGGGGCGCCTTCATAACTAGGGGGGCGGATCGAGACCTCGGACAAATGGCCCTCAAAGGGCCGCACAAGACTTGAGAAAAGGGAGCAAAGCTAAGGCAGGCGAAGCTAATGGACTAGGCGACCCTTAAAGGTCGTCGCCAAGATATTTTGCCCACTTGCTGTTAGATGTTTTATCCACTTGCGGTTAGATATTTAACGTTTACTTAGCTATTAAGCGAGACTAGTGACTAAGCTGCTTCGATATAGCTGTCTCTTACTTAGCTCCTAAGTTTTCTCTTCCTATAAAAGGAAGTCTTGTGTAACCTAAATGATATATACATTCTAATACGAAAAACAGGCCAAAGCTCTGTGAAAACACAACCTCACTCTTCCTCCTCCCATCGCCGCTGCACATCTCCGGCTACCATACACTTAATCAATCCCAAATAAGCGAGATATCCACCGCACAAACACCACTAAAACAACCGTGATGATTTATGCATCATCAACAACCAAACACAAACGTATTAAATGAATAAACATGAGCTACCTTACAAATGTTCGTTTAAGGATGTGAAAGACACACATAAAATTTATATTATATAGTCAAAATACTAACTGTAGCTAATGCAAATCTGCAAGTGAGTGTCGGAGAACACCATCACAACTTGTAGAGATTGAGATTTACTCGTTTGAACTCGGATCACGCTCAAACAATAGACCGAGAGACATTGCTTGAACTTAAATTTAGTTTGTTTTGTAAACAACAAACAAACCAGAATTCGTTCGTTTACTGAATAAATACAAATTCGAAGATGTAATACTCGATTCGATTCGGTTTGTATGCAAATCTATCGAATGATGCAAAACTTGAGTACGCCTACCTCTGACGACGCAATCCTCCGCAATACAAAAAGAAAAGACGCACCAAATTGACGGAACTCTATTAGTAATAAAGTCGAAACACTTTCTGTGCTTTTCTTCCTTTTTTTTTCCTTTCTATCTTGTTCAGAGCTACAAAATCAACTTTCCGATCATCTACAACCAGCCGTTTTGCTGATTTGATCCACTTTGTTTGCTACCAATGGCTTCCAGCGGATACAGCAACCTCAACGCCAAACTTGTAAGCCTCATACTGACGATTTTATCATATCATCACTGTCATCGGTCGTTGTACAATTTTGTAGGTATTTTTGTCATCTGAACTACTTTAATCTTTCAGGTTTTATTGGGGGACATGGGAGCTGGCAAATCCAGCCTTGTTTTGCGTTTTGTTAAGGGCCAATTCCTTGAATTCCAAGTACACATTCCTCCTTCCTTTTCCATATCCATATTTATTTATGGATTTGTATGTATTGCTTTCTTTTCATTTCACCTCTAGTTAGTTGGTGGTGCTGCTGCTGATTTTACTTGTTATTGTATATTTTGGGGATTGTATGTAGGAATCGACAATCGGAGCTGCCTTCTTTTCCCAGACCGTGTCGGTGAACAATTCAACTGTCAAGTTCGAGATCTGGGATACTGCCGGTCAAGAGCGATACCATAGTTTAGCTCCTATGTATTACAGAGGGGCTGCTGCTGCCATTATTGTTTATGATATTACTAGCACGGTACTATCTATCTTTCTCTGTTGAGTAATTATTTATGTTTATTTTTGAATGTACATAATGGAAATGGCATGTGAATTATTTACCCACTTAAAACTGTTAAATAACCAAGGTAGTTGTTCCTTTGGGTGATGAGTTACAAGTTGAAGTAAATAGACCTTTTTCTGCTTCTTCATTAAGTGAGCTTCGTGTAAGGCCTTTGAATAGAAGCCATGGTTTGAATACATTTAACAAGTCTCTCCTCAATACGTTAATGCTTAGTTCTGCGGTGGACACTTTGCTTGCTGCAAAGAAGAAAACACATAATTTTGTAGTCAAAATGATGGTTTGGGTCTATAACCAAAAGGAAAAAAAAGGATCAAAGCCTTTCTATAACTGAGGATAGCTATTTTCTAGTGAAACTGAGAGCAAACTGGACTGTCACAACTCAGAACTAGCTACAAAAATGCGTAGTCTATCTTTCCTGATTGTTCCTTTTGGTTCTAGAGTCATTTTTTTGTTTAATTGCTGGTTGATTTCCATGTTTAATTTTTTGAGACCGTGTTGGTTAAACAGGATTCATTTACAAGGGCTAAGAAATGGGTGCAAGAACTCCAGAAGCAAGGTGTTTACCCTCAAACTCCTCTGATATTTAATGCTTTATGTTGGCACGTTAGTTGCAAATCTATGTTGTTTCACGTGAGTTGATGTATAACAAGAATGTTTACGCCTTACGGATACAACAATCAAGTTCAACGTTCTGTCATGATACTGTGTGATTTGACTACTACTTATTTGGCTAAGTTGGTAACTTCCAAATTCTTGATCTCTTGTTGGTATTGCAGGTAATCCTAACATGGTCATGGCACTTGCCGGAAATAAAGCTGATTTGGAAGATAAGAGGAAGGTGACTTCTGAAGTAAGTATCTTTATTTCTCTGGCCGATTGACAAATTTTAGGGGAGTAACAAGTTACAATTGATGCTTAGCATTCATTTAAATATTCTCTTTAGTCTACAACGCCCATTGTATTATATTTGACATGTTGGAATTTCCTTGCCACGAAGACATGTTTTGTGCAATTGCTTTCTCAGATATTACTGTTACGGTACCCTCATTAACCAATGGTTGTGCAGGAGGCACGCACTTACGCCGAGGAAAATGGCCTTTTCTTCATGGAAACGTCTGCTAAAACTGCTGCAAATGTTAACGACGTATTCTCTGAAATAGGTTTGGGACATTGCTCTCTGTCTCTCTCATTATCTCTCTATTATATTCTGATGGTCATGCCTGGTGTTTAATTTCAGAGTTGAGTTTAATGTGTGTTAAGCATCTGCCTTTTCCTGATGACAAGACATGTGTTTAGAGAACTTTTTTATGGCTGTAGTACATTATTGGCATTTGGAACTGCATCTAGAGTACACTTCGTATGGCTATAGTACATTATTGGCGTAATCGGCTAGTTTGATTTTTTGAAATAAAAAGAGTTGGTGGACAGTTTTTATCCAGTAAAAATTAGGATCTGGGGTGTTATGTAGCTGTTTTGATATTGCACAGCTGTTCATTTATTCACTCTGATGTATTTTAATGAAAACTGTGGTTGTTGCAGCTAAGAGGTTACCTAGTGCTCAACCTGCTCAAACTCCGTCAGGGATGGTTCTCACCGACAGACCAGCCGGAGGATCTCGGACTTCTACTTGCTGTTCTTCCTGATTTTTGTCATATGTTCCTTGATTGAATCTTGAACAAATCTCCTTTTTCACCTTGTTTCCATTGAATATTTGTGCTAAACTTGTGTCGATTAACGTACAATCTTTTAGGTTTTGTAACGAGTTTTATCATTGTCTGTCATAGGTTGTATTATGTATGTAAATATGTAAAGCACATTTTGAAAAAGATTCGCACCGGAATTGAAGGCTTCTGCTTTTGCAAATGTTTAATATCTGTGAAGTGATTTGTTTGTTTAATGTCAAAAAAGCAAACAGGCCTTTTTGCGAAGCTTGAAAAAATATGCCTTAAAAGTTGATAATCTATCAAATACATGCTTCATTTTGTTACCTCTTTGATATCATCAAAATTGCACGCTTTTTCATACCAGTTCACTTTATGGATTATACCAAGATATACATAGAGACAACACAACAGTAACAAGGGGGGGGGGTTATAAAATCATTTCTAGTTTACAACAAATACATATCATCACCAAGGTAACTAGAAGAAAAAAATGAATATATATATATATATATTTATATAAGTTAAGGTATTGTTTTGAACAACGTTGATGATGAAGACGAGGGAGGTATAAGGGACTTGGCATAAGCTACAGGCAAAGCTAATATCTTCTTTGGCTTACTAACATAAGCCCTTCTTGTGAAATTGTTGTACTCATTTGCTTCTATCTCATCCAATATTTGTCGATACAATAGCAATGACGCCCACACCTATTCCAAACAAAAGGACACTCTTCTTAATCACAGTCAATTAATGAAGTGAAACATGCATGTAGCGTGTAGCGTGTATTCGATCATGAAAGTATATTGACTATGATGCATAACTGTATCGATTGATTCAATTCAGAAAAAAGGTGAGAAATCATACGGGCCATCTACTGGATGAGCTGAGTTCTGTGACTCCATTCTCTGCTTCATCAAAGAATTTACGCGCCCTTTTGATTTGCTTCTTCATAAAGTTCTTCCATTTATCTGTAACTTTCCCGGCGAATACATCTTCATCTGAAAGTCCGGCTTGTGCCAATTCATCTTGGGGTAGGTACACTCTTCCTCTTCTTGCACTGAAAAAAGACAGCTAGAGATCATATAACGCCCTAAAACTCAGGTCTAGCAGTGCTACTTTAGGCATAACGGATCCAGTAACGTGTTAGGACTCATCAGGTCCTACCAATGCTTCTTTAGACAAAATGGATCCAGTAACTACTTATGATGGATAGCAAGTAACAAAGACTTCAAATATTTCTTTTTTTGCATGAACAATTAGCAAGTTTTCATTAGAATTCATTTACGTGGAAATTGGAATAAGAAAAAATGTATGGTAAAGTTAAACTTGTGAACCTATACTACTTACTCTTCTCCAACATCCCTTAATATGTTTGTCAGTTGATTAGCAATCCCTAAAGCCAAAGCAGCGTTATATACGCTCCCCGTAGTTGCCTTAGATTCAGGTGCAATGCCCATTATTGGGACACTCATCAACCCAACAGTACCAGCTACATAATAGCAGTACAGATACAGCTCATCGAAATTTTTGTATCTCGACTTCTTTAGGTCCAACCTCATTCCTTCGATCATGTCACGAAATGGCTAGAAAACAAAGTCATGCAGAATAAGATTAGGAAAAAGAATGAGGTGGTATTGGAAATATAAGATATTTATGCGCATATTTCAGTTTGAAAACCTGGATGTCCACCGGAAACTTGGAGACAGTGTCTGATAAAGCTGCATCAAGCATGTCAAAAGGCTGTCCATTGAAAACATCTTCAAGTCTGGCTTCCCACCTATCTAATGCAGCCGGGGTTATGTGTGAAGCGTTAGGCCCGTCAACAAGCTCATCTGTTCTCCGGCACCATACTAAAAATATAGAAAAAAGGGGAAAGATTTATGAGGATTGCAGTCTGCAGACTATGAAAAGCTCATGTAATACTGAGGATTGGATGTGGCCTAGTGGTAAACAAGAAATAGGGCATTAGTATCTTGCAAGAATTACAAACAAAAACCAAAATCATACCGAGTTGCAATATTTGTGTTTCTAGAAAAATTTTCAATCAGGCAACACGAATCATACCAAGTTGCAAAAAGTTTTGTGCGTAAAATCTCACCATATACTGCCCAGATAGCTTTACGCCTCTCAGGTGTCATTAGCATGGTCCCTGAAAATCAAACAAAAAAAAAAAAAAAAAAAAAAAAAAAGGCTTAAATTGCTTCCATCTTGACAAAAAACTTGCATTAGAACAAAGATTCATGGATAGGGAGTCTCTATTGCACCGGATCGTGGGGTGACATTTGTACACAAAGGCAAAAATTTCAGTAGGGTGGTACAATGGAAACTCTTCCTACAAGAAATTCCCACAAATATGAATGAAATTTGAGGACTAACCCAAGTAGAATGTTTTGGCATATTCAGCACACACTTCACCGCACCGATCATAAGCTTCATTCAACATGCTCTCATTTTCAGGCAAAACAATATCAGGCTTCACATACAAATTCTCTGTAGACCTCAACTGCCTATTCACCAAAGCTGCCTGCTTTAAAACAACATCATACACCTTCTGCTCTGCTGACATAGTCATTTCACCAGCAGCCGGGGCGGCTAAAATACTCGAAGATACAGTTAGTCTGCCATGCTTCTCTAATGCAGACCCTCCTAAGCATGAATATCTCTCGTCTTTACCCACATTACAAGAATTCCACCTTTGGTGTCTAACCTTTTTAACCCTCCCATTGCACATCAAGTTCCTATCTCGGGAAAAGAACCGGGATGACTCTAAAAGCCGGTGACCACCCTCTCGAACTGGCTCCATAAACACATTGCTACTTAAAACTTCACAACTCGGCGAAACAACCCATAGCATACCAATAGACATGATTGAATTCGCAATTTTTCAGCACAATTCGAATTGTTTTATATTCTTTTTGTAGATTTCTTTTCTGGGATAACACAATTTTCTTAATACAATCCCACTAGAACCCAATGTGCACAATCCAAATATACAGATTTGGAAACCCCACAATAAATAGTAGAGTACACTGACCGACAGCAAGCAGCAAAGACACTTGTTTGGGATTTCTGTGTAAAAATAAAAAACAAACAAAAAACATAAGATCCAAACACGTAAAAGACAACTAAAAAATGCTAATAAAATAGATTATATACACTGGACAACAAGCATCAAGAAACTACCAAATATATATAAATGAAAACATAAATATATAGATTAAAGAAAATTAATGTCTTCCCCTACTTGATCAAGTAAATGGAGCTTTCTATTTATAGTCAAACCTGAATAAAATAATCTCACTTTGCACCGTCCATACACATAAAACGTATCTTAAGAGGGTAAAGATTCAATCTTTTATTAGCTACACATCACAATCACAGATCAAAGAGTCAATTGCACACTCAAACAAGAAAGAAAATCAACCTGATTTCTTAGTGGCCTCTTAATTCTTTACAGAAACCCCCCCAATTAGCTGCAAAGTGTTCTTTCAGAGCAACAACATGAACGAGTAAAGAATTAATAATGGGAACAAAACAGGCCCTCTTCCTTTCACTCACAAAAACGACAATTTAAATTTAAGTTGCTACAAGCTTCTAGTGTGCAGAAATAATTGTATTTAAATATAAAAAATCACTCCTGTTTAATTGGGCTGGTGGATTTCCAGTCATTTTGAGCCACTCACATTTTCATTCTTTTCAGCACAAGATAGGAAATTGAGTGAATTATATTCATACTCATGCTGATGTAAGAAATTGCTACAGCGCTGAAAATTTGGCTGGCAAAGTACCTTTTTAATTCTGAGTGAATAGATACGGGCCCACCTCGTCTTGTCTGAACTTGCAACTGTCAGTCAAAATATGGACTTTTTTCGATAATTTTAAAGGGCACAGAATTTAATACGTATAACAAGAAACTTGAGGCAAGATAGACAGACACATGCATACTCGGTGATAGATAGGGGTGAATATGGTCCGGTTCGGCCGGTTTTTATCATTTTTAAAACCGAACCATTTTATACGGTTTCAAATTTTTGAACCAAACTAAAACGGTTTGAAGACGTAAACCACGTTATTCGGTCCTTTGGTTCGGTTTGATTCCGTTTATTACGGTTTTCGCACTGGTTTTATCTTACTCGTTTCAATTTGATCATCAATGAATCATCAACTTAAAAAACCTACTATTAATGAACAAACAACTATATTATTAAATGACATACATAAATCTCAAAATGCATAACACAAAATAGTATTTTGATTAAGATTAGGGAAGAAAGAGGAATAGACTTGTTTCATAAGTAAGGAGAGAAAATGGAAGATAGATAACACACACACACACACACACACACATATATATATATATATATATATATATATATATATATATATCATTACTATTATAAAAGAAATGCGGGTGTGTTTCCCCCGTCGTGTTTCCTCCCTGAAAATTGTTATAAATTTAACAAGTATTCCATATACACATCCAATCAATCATAAGCCTTAATTAAATTCCATATATATCTATCCAATCAATTATAAATATAACCATAAATGGAATGCTTTAAAAAAACACGTTACATTGCAAAAAATAAACATTAAAACATTATTCCATTAATCATCCAATCAAAACATTATTCCATTAATCATCCAATCAAATTGTTATATTACAAAAATCAATCTTTTGAAGGAAAAATTAATATAAAAAAACACGTTTAAAATCTTATAAAAAAATCAAATTAAGAACAAAAAAAGTCAATCACATAAAAACACATGTTATATCTAAACACGTTGGTTTGCAACAAAAAAAATACCGTTATAACTTTAAAAAATCAATCAGGATAAATGAAATACCATTAATCATAAAATCAAAATAGAATTATTTAAAAAGAACACATGACAGTGCGTTTTCCCTCTAAGTGTTTCTTTCTTGTCCCTTTTTAATTTATTTTGTCAAATATAATAATCATGGTTAAATATTCATTGTCAACGGTTTTCCCTTTAATTGTTTACCGTTATATCTTTAAAAAATCAATCAGGATAAATGAAATACCATTAATCATAAAATCAAAATAGAATTATTTAAAAAGAACACATGACAGTGCGTTTTCGCTCTAAGTGTTTCTTTCTTGTCCCTTTTTAATTTATTTTATCAAATATAATAATCATGGTTAAATATTCATTGTCAACGGTTTTCCCTTTAATTGTTTCCTTCTGATGAATATATTTCATTAAATACAATAATGACTCTTTTATTATAGTATTAATAGATTTGTTGATATAAATGAGAATATGTTGAGAGATCATTATCAAACTTAATTTATTGATCATTGTCCAACTTATAGATATCGAAAGATACTAAAAGTGCCTACGTGATTTCCGTAAGTGTCCCTAATTTATTTATAAATACAATAATGGCTCTTTTATTTAAGTATTGGTAGATTTGTTGATATAGATGAAAATGTATTGATAGATCATTATCAAACTTAATTTACTGATCATTGTCCAACTTATAGATATCGAAAGATACTAAAAGTGCCTACGTGTTTTCCGAAAGTGTCCATAATTTATTTATTTAAAATGAACACGTGAAAGAGTGTTTTCCCTGTATGTGTTTCCTTTTGATCCCTAATTAATTTATTCCATCAAAGATATAATCATAGTTAAATATGTGTCCCTAATTTATATTAAATAAAAAATGAACACGCGAAAGTGTGTTTTCCCTCTAAGTGTTTCCTTATGATCCCTAATTAATTTGTTCCATCAAAGATAATAATCACTTGTTAGATATTCATAGTCAATGTGTTTTTCCTATAAGTGTTTTCTTCTGATAAATATATTTCAATAAATACAATAATGACTCTTTTATAATATTAATGATAAAAAATTGTTGATATAGATGAAAATGTATTGATAGATCATTATGAAACTTAACTTACTGATCATTAACTAAATTATTGATATAGAAATATACTAAAAGACCCTATGTGTTTTCCGTAAGTGTTCCCCTTAGAAAGTGTTTTTCTCCACAAAAAAATATTATTATTTATAATAATCATTTTTAGATATTAAATAACAAAGATAAAAATGATGTCTATATATCATTATCATTACTAAAATTAAAGAGTCGATGTGTTTCCCTGAAAGTGTTTCCCCCTAAAAGCGTGTCCCCTCTAATTGAGCCGGTGTGTTTCCCCCCCAAAATTATTTCTCTCTAACTAATTTATTTAATCAAAGATATAACCACCTTTAGCTATTAATTGTTGATGTGTTTTCCCTCTAAGTGTTTTCTCTAATGAATACATTTCATTAAATACAATAATGACTCTTTTATTATAGTAATGATAGATAAACATTTGTTGATATAGATGAAAATGTATCGATCGGTGATTATCAAACTTAATTTATTGATCATTATCCAACTTATAGATATATAGAAAGATACTAAAAGTGACTATATGTTTTCCGTTAGTGTTTCCCTTAAAAAGTGTTTTTGTCAAGTTAATTCACTTTTTATTAAATATAATGAACATTTTTAGATATTAAATAACATTGATAAAAATGGTGTCTATATAGATGACAATTGTGGTGATCATTATTCAACTTAATGCATTAGCCCCAAAGATTTACATAATGTCTATACTCAACATCATCTTGTGGTTGTGGGCAATTGTGTTTTTAAAATAAAAAAAAAAAAATTTACAAATGGAAAGCGTGTGGTGAGATGATGTTGAGTGTGGAAATTATATAAAGCTTTGAGTGTAAGCAAGCTTGTTTTCCTTAAAAAGTCTTTCTCCAATTACTTTAAATCATTAAATATTATGATCATTGGCAGGTGTCAAATAACATAGAAAATTAGTGTGGATGAAAAATGTATTGATCATTACCCAACTTGTAGAAATAGAAATACAAAAGAACTGTATGTGTAATTCTTTCCTAAATATTTTCCTCAAAATCCTTAATTAATTTTCTCAATAATATAACAATCATTGTTAAATATTAAATAACATAGATAAAATGTGTGGTAATAAAATTAAGATGAGGATGACGTATCTTAGAAAAAACATTGTGCTCATGAGTGTGGTTTGATAAGTTATAGATAACTTTTTAAGGCTATGTATTCACCTTCTGTATCAATATAATTTTAATAGTAGTATCAAAGAATTTTTGAACAAGAGCTTTAAAATGCATAAAAACATCAGCCACGTCATAGTCACAATAATGGACATAACCATGATTATTTGGTATTAACAACAAAATTTTGTTAAACAAACAAAACGATGGGAAGAAGCAGTCGTGGTGACAACATCTAGATCACTTTGACAAAGAATAACTCTAAAATGGGGGTAGTTGAGTGACAAAGACGATGACGCCAATCACTTTCGATGTTTTACTCACTAGGAAAAGCTAGAAGGGGGAATTTAGTCATTCATACAATCCATTTTTAAGCGGTCATTACATCACATGAATATTGGTCTGAAGAACCTTAAAATAAATTTGAAGGGTAAGAATTCAAAAGAAACATTATGAGCTAGACAAAGATAAGAGATGGATGATAAATTATGAGACATGCTGGGAACACAACGAAGATTGGCATGGGTGAGATCGGTCATCATACACGTGGAACTCATTAGGTCTCATATAGAGTGATAAAGGCCATATCAGCATGTCGGTCGACATGGGCTTAACTCGATTTCAGGCCTCAACCAGCAAGGTCCGTCTTTAGTACAACGCATGCCACTCTTATATCATACCGACATGATGCAAGTCATCGTCCGTCCGACATGCCGTAGGTTGCCTTCTATCCCCTATAACCGGCAAGATGCGAGACATCCATGGTCTCTTATTGCTAACGTCGTGTAGGTCACCAAGTCAATTATGCTCAATACAACACATGTCATCCTCGACCTCAAGCAACAATTACATTCTCTTCAACGATCGGTCCAGAATTCACACAGATATTACTCCATGATAGTAATTGCTATATTGATGAATCTAAAATATATGTTTCGTTATAGTCTGAGCCATAACTTCTCCATAACAGGCTCCGTTACATCAATACGTAGTAAACTCCGTTGACCACGACTTCAATGTATCATAATTCACTCCCCAACGAGAGAGAGCCATATAAAAAGGATCATCATCCTCAATTACATGGTACGCACATAATATGCTTGCTATACATTCTCCCTTACTATCTTAATAGAAATCCCTCTATTCAAATACTAACTTGAGTGTCGGAGTCTCCCTTAGGAGCTAGCTCTAGGACGCTTCATGCTCTTTTTGAGTTTTGTGGGCCTACTTTCAAATCCACTTGAAAAAATTATTTGGATCATCACTCAGATGTCCATTTACCGGCATATCAACTCAACTGTAACCCGGAAAAATTCAAACATCGTCAAACATCATTCATATAAAACATTTTGAAAGATTGAACATAAAAATAGAACATATGTGTGTGATGGAAAAATAATTTCCATCACCAATCATGATGTCTTCATTCCAGAATAAGGCATGTGTCATTCCAAATTACTAAGATTAGTGGTAACATGATGAATAGCACCACAATAAGAAGCCACCGAGATATTAACGGAGCATCCAAAGGTGCTTGAAGTGGACGCAATGTTAGAGGGCTAGACCGAAAGAGAAAAAGTTGTAAGAGGTTGAACCTTGTAATAATTGCACCATATCTCTGAATGTCCTTGCACTTTGCACACGGAAAATACCGAAGTAAGTATTTTAGGGCAAAAACTCGGGCCTACTACGTAAGAGTTTATTTTTTGTATGTTTCCAATATTTGGAATATTAATATGTGAAACAAACCGGCATTAGGAGAGGGATGTCATACGGTCGAATGAGCTGTAGCAAGACCAGAAAAAACGACCGGCTGCAACTAAGACGGAAGAGTCTTATAATTGAGTAGCTTTTCATGGAGCTCTTCAAAATCAATGGGGGTGTCATGTGCTTGAACAACCCATGCCAACTCTTAATGGTCTCTCAAGTTGTCCGAAATAAGATTCACATGATCATCCGGATTCGTAGACTAATTCATTGGCTTTAGTTTTCACATCGTGAAGATAATTAAAGATTGTTTGAGTAGCTTTTTGTATAAATTTGAGGTACTGTTTAATTTGTTTGATTTGTCCACGAGAGGTCTTTGCATATTTATCATATAAATTAGTTCATGAATCATGAGATCGAGAAGTCTTTGCCTGAGTGATAAACGAAATGATATTTTGTGAAAAAGTGAAGAATTGAGGGCATTAAATATAAGTTGATCATGTGATGTCTACTTCAAAGATAGTATGTCGGATAAGATCGAGGACAAAGAATAATACCAGGTTGCATAATCCATCCGTTAAATAAGAACACATTGATTATACATGGAGATATGTTGGATTGGTATGAATGATTTTGGAAACTTCATCAATTAAATAGGAAAAGATAGGTGTCGAGCCCTCACATGGGGGTTGGGTTCCGAGTGGAATGAAGGCGTTAAGAACCGATGAATGTATATGATAGTTATAATGTTTTTAAAGTATATGTTTAACCTTTTACACCTACAATAAAATTCTATGGTTTCACAATTTTTCATGTCTTACTAATTAAATTGAATATTAGATTCATTCATCAATTTTTTAAAATGTACTAACCTTTATCTCAAATGTTATTTTGTTTAATAAGTGTTAGTTTACAATTATTAAATTATAAATTCATAACTAACATATAATAAACATATAAAATTATATGTACATGAAACTCACATGCTATACTTTTTGTATTCACTCTATCAAAATGAGTTGTTTATGTTTAGAGTAAGAACTTTGCAAAAGTTGCTTTAAGAAAATATTGTAAATCTCCATAGGTTTACTAGATAATTATGAGAAACATGTTGTAGATGTATATTAAATACACAGATTTGTAAATTCATAATACTTATTATTTTTAAAAGGGTGATAAATGTATCGAATACATGCATATATAAATTTGTAATACTAAAAAAAACATAGGATTGTTTTGTATTTAGTTTTGTATAAATATCATTAATAGCATATTTATATTATATTTTATAATAGCATAAGTACTTAATAAATTATATATTGATTAATATTGTTATTTTTCAAATTTTAAATGTTCATTTCACAATACCACGTGCGGATGCACGTGCATTTTACTAGTATATATATATATATATATATATATATATATATATATATATATATATATATATATATATATATATATATATATATATATATATATATATATCAAATGAATAAACATGTGATACGATTTGAACTTTATTTAGTAAGAAAATATTCATGATTTTAAGATCTTCAAAACACCGATATTGATTATTTGTACAATGTTATTGTCCAACATAACCTAATTATAAGCAAATCAAAGACAATCGTATATAAAACTAAGGTTTATAAATGCATTTATCCAGATAATAAAAAAATATACATTATGCAGTTCATCAATATCATTAAGAGAAGTAAGTCATACAAATCGAAGATCGACAAATATCCATAATGAAGTTCATCAATATCATTGAGAGAAGTAAGTCATTCAAATGAGCATCCACATATTTCAAATATTGGTGTTGAGCAAGTATAAAGAGAATAACGAGTTAGCAGTGGTGAGTTGTGAACCAGAATGTACTCAAGATTCTTTCAAAGGATTGAAGACAATTACTCGTGAAATGATCAACAAAATTTGAATATGTAGGATATGAAATTAACTATGTAGCTTAGCATTTATATTACACGTAAAAAGTTCAAATAAATTGAGATAGATAGTAAAAAGCATATAGATGTTTTAAAGTATTAGATGTAGGTGTGTGTGTGTGAGTGTGAGTGTGTGTGTGTATATATATATATATATATCCGGTTTGGTCCGGTTTTAAACGGTTTTTATTTTCTTAAATTGGAACCAAATTGTATTCAACGGTTTGGTTTTAACTTATATGAAAACCGACCGAAAAACCATGGTTTATACATTTCCGGTTTGGTTCAATTTGGTTCAACCGGTTGGTTTGGTTTTTAGAATTTTTATTCACCCCTAGTGATAGATCATAGATGTCTTCTGCCGTTAAACGAGCTTAATGTAATGACTTTTAACTTCGAAAAAAACCTCAAAGATAATAAAAAGAGTGTAACAGCGGTAGTTTAATTTTTGAACCGAAGTGAGGTATGGAAGTTAAATACTTTGTATCGATTTCTTTAAGCATAAAAAAAATGTATGTGTAACCTTTACGAACAATTAAGCCATAAACATCGATTTACTTCATCTATAATTAAACATCTAGGGTCGGGGTAGTTTGGACCCTTTGAATTGGAGCTTGAACTTAAAAAAAAAAAAGTTGAATCTCAATCCAAAAGGACATTTGACTTGAGTCTAGATATTCATGAATGATTTAAATCGAATGCTATGTCTTAGGGTGTCATGTTAGTGGTTCAATCGTATTTCAAAAAAGAAGAAAAAAAATGGGTGGTTCTATTTGCACATTATTTTTTACTATTGACATCCATTTTTTATTATTTTTTTTCTGATGAACAAAACGTCATTGAAAACCAACATCAGTGACACTGACATTGCTATTCAAAAATAAAAGTCAATGGAACTGTTGTTTCTAAGTTGTGACACTTTTATAATATAGTTTTTTGTCCAGAAGGACAAAATTATCAAAAAAAGAGGATAGAAGGACATTGTAATTTAATAAGGACAAAAGTAACATTTATGAAGTAACATATATGAAGTAACGTATGTGAAATAAAGTAAATATGAAGTAACAATTGTGAAATACAAAGTAACATAAACACACGTGAGTAACATTTTTAAAGTAACATTTATGATTTTTGTCCTTTATAATCGTGAAAATATTCTTTTTGTCGCTATGACATTTATCAATTTTTTTGTCCTTATGGCCCCTTCCCCCTTTATAATAACGTAAATATCGGTGCCACTGACGTTCGTTTTTTAACACCAACATAAGTGTCACTAACGTTGATTTACAATAGCAACAACAGTGTCACTGACGTTTCGTTCATTAAAAACAAATATGGTGCCGGGAGAAATTTTTTATGACGCCAGAAATAATAAGGTAGCAGTAGTAAAAAATGATGTGTCAATAGAAAAAAAAAAATTCAGTTTTGTGGTTATGTATATATATATTATTTTATATTCATGTAAAGACAAATGTGGAGATAATAGTCTAAAAAGTGACATGTGCGGTAGAAGCTTTTAAGAGCTAAAGAATTGACACGTAGCCCTATATATAATATATTGCACTTTGTTTGAACTTTTTTGGTGCCTTTAATGGCCCACATCCGATCGACAAGTGGTGTACGTACAAATTGTTCAAAATGCATTTGGCTACTACTACAACAGGCCAAGGCCAGGGGTTGGTGAATATGTGATGATGTTAATTTTAAATAATTATGCATCATCGATCATCATGCAGAAATTAAGAGCATATATATATATCTCTCTCTCTCTGTATATATGATGAGATGAGATGAGATGAGATGCAGCCTCCATCCTATGGCGCGCGGTGTAAACAGTAAAGTAAAGGCTTTTGTTAACAGAATTAAGGAACAAGTATTAATTGTTAGTGACACAATAAATTAGTTAAAACAAGTACTACTAACACAATAAGCTAGCTTTTATACTCGTTATCATCATCATATATGTATGTATAACTTTTTTCTTCATGTGTTCCGTAAAAATCAGTGATGTTATATAATGTGTGCTACAAAAAGGTACTACTTTCATTTTACTAATTTTTTCTTTCTTTCTCTTTAAGCTTTGTTTAGATTCTTTTGGTTATCCAAAAGCCTTTGCCAGTAACGTCCCGTTTCCGGATACGAGCGCTCCGGAAGAGAAACGTTCGCGCGTATAAACATTAAATAAATATAATATTATACGCAGTGCTCTACGTCGTCGTATCGAATAAAAACGAACTAAGCCTAAAAGGACTTTCGGGTAAAAATATAAAAGCTACTACGAATAGATACAACCATACTCAAGATGGATAGTTAAAAACACAACGACGAAAAACCCAAAGACTTATACAATACGAGGTCTTAAAAAAAAAAATAGAAGTACAACGAGTCTAAGAAAAGAAATACAACTAATGCAAGACAACCTTACGAAGAAACAAACTAAAAGCTTCTCCAAGACTTCAAGTCTTCAAAAGTCGTCATCTACACTCGATCAACCTGTTCGTCTTCTCACCCCACAGATGCATACAAAAGAAAATGCGAAAGGAGGTAAGTACAAAGTCTTAGTAAAAGTGAGAAGCTAATGAATAACTAAGTTATACAACGAAAGGTTATTATTATGATTATTAAATTATCTGTATGAGACCGACTCAATCTAGGGTTCAATCTATATATGCCCATCGACACGTCATGACTAAACGTTTCTAGCTTAGCTCAAGTTTGTTACATCATGAATAACAAGGGCACTACGCCTAGTAATAGGATGTACTAGGACAATCGGGTGCAACCTACTTAGAGACACGCTCTAAGTAGCCCCGGAAATATCGAGTCCCGATAGTGTGATGACCGGCGAGTGCACCGGACGCTTTATCTGACAATCGATTGACCGGCGTGGGTACGATCTACTTTGTCTAGTCGGAGAACACATCGCGATATTGTACTATGCCTTACCAAGTATTGCATGATGTTTAAGATTATTAATCTAACACATATGTTTGATTAGATGTTTAACTAGCCACCTAGGTTGATTCACATAAAAAGCTCACCTATCGCCTACTCCCTCTTCTTAAGACCTCTAGACTCTAACAAAACCTAGCACATACGCGGACATCGATAAACACTAGCTTATCGAAGCACAAGGCAAATCCAAAGCTTTCGACGGTCCCACACTTCTTCGTTTTAGGGAATCCATATGGTGCGGAACTAAACGCATCAAAAGCTAATTCAAGGCTTTGTCACATAAGGTTAAGCAAGAAATACTTGATTATAAAGCCCGAAACCAAGCCGACATGAAACAAAACGAAGTGAAAAACGGAATAAACGGGTCAAACGCCCGTTTAACACCACTATGAACGCGCGTTTGCCTTGAACGCCCGTCCACAAACCCCAAACGCCCGTCCGGGAAAAGGGCCACATCCCGTATCAAAAATTCTAACCTCAAACGCCCGTCCGCCTTGTGCAAACGTCCGTTTGAGTCGCCATGATCGCAAACGCCCGTTTGCCTGGTGCAAACGTCCGTTTGCCCAGGTTTTTCCCGAACGCTAAAATCTTTGAAACACGATTTCTAATCCGAACCAACCATGTTTACCATCAAAAACTCAGAAAAACAACAGGGAAACGCGAATCAAAGTATTCCATATCTTAACATAGACAACAACTAACATAAACGTGATTTCTAATCACCAATCTATTCCAAAACTCAACCTAACATAATACAACTAAAATTATTCGTTAGGAAGAGCCTCTTACCTTAATGGCCTGCAAAACCAACAGCAAAACGCCAAGCAGGTGCAACAACTGTTGATCCTCAACCCCAAAACCTATGCGATCAACAAGAACCATAAAAATCCTATTTTTCCTTTCAAAAACGAAACTGAAAAAGTGCCATAAACTGCAGATTACCTGGGTTAACTGCCACAAAACTATTTTTAGAACAATCTACGTTCCAAGACGATCGTTTCGACTACTCATGGGTGCGAAACGAGCTACGGATTAAAAGATACGAATTTTTAAAGAATCGAACTCTACGAATACCAAAAACTCAGCTAAACCGAAAACTTACGGATTAAGGATATTTTATTTTCCAAAGTTGCGTCTCCTCGCGCCGATCACTTTTCTCTCTGCGGCATCTTGATCGGATGAACGGATTGACCACACGGTTGAAGTTTACGTTCGTCTTTTCCCGCATCTTACTCGTCTGTTTGCTCTGTCTGCCGCCGTTCCTTTTTTTTTTTTTCTATCAGAATATGCGTGTGACCTAATGAATTAGTTTGGGGATTAATTCTTTTTTATAGCCAAAAATTAAATCCTTTATAATTAATAGCTAACTCCTTTAATTAAATCCCTTTTAATCAAATAAATAGGATAAATAATAATTAGGTCATAGTAAATATACCCAATGACTATTTTACCCTTTTACGAAAAGTCGGGATGTTACAGTTGGTTAGTTGTTCTTTGTAGTAATTGATTTGCTACTAAACCGAATCCCAGGGTTTGGGAGTAATTTATTAAACTAAATGCTAAATAATTAATGATCTCTGTGTTGATGGTTCCACATCCCAAACTTAACCTGAAATATTAATGACGCTTATTATTGCTTGTGTTGGTCTATGTCACTGTTTGCTTGTGTAGGCAAAGTAACATTTGATGACAATAATATTATGACAACATTTTTTTTTTGCCTGTAGCATTCTTTGAAAATGAAAAGGAAGAAATGTTATGATTTTGTAGGTCATGCTTCTATTCGCAAATAGTATTTGCATTAAATGCTACCCACTCCTCTTCTTGTATAAATTGTGGGTGAACGAGGCAATGAAAATGCAAGACACAGACTTAAAGTTTACTGCAAAAGAGAGAAAGGCAGCAACAATCGAGTTTTGTGAAATTAGTCAGTGTGAAATATAGAGCGAAAACTGTGTGTCAAATTGTTGTCCAACAGTGAGTGATATTTTTCAGTACTTGTTTGACGCTCCTTCTACTTCAATCTGGTCGGTTGGTTCGTACATCGGAGTGGTAGTTTGTACACGGTTCTTCGCAGATTGAGCTTCTGTTATTTTGTTGACATCTTTCCACAACTCTTATACTCTTGTATTTTTATTGGTACTTTGAAGTAGTTTGAATTGTTGTACTTGAAACACTTGTTTCTCTTATGTACTGACTAGTGGAGATTTTTGTGGGCACCGGTCTCGTGGTTTTTACACTCTCACATTGAGAGGGGTTTTTCACGTTAAAATTCCGGTGTTACTTTATTCCGCTTTATTTCACTACATGACTTTCTACTAGTATTTCTATTCCGTTGCGCTTACTAGTGGGAAAATATTTGTGGTTGTTTGCGATAATTTTCTTGTTACCGCGGCATTTTTCCCAACAGCTTGTTCTTTCCAAAGTTTAATTCTATATATGTTGCCTAGGCTACGCTTATATAATAGCCCTCCAACGTTCAAACGTGCTCTTCACTCGATCGGGTGAATCGAGCACGTACTATATATGCTTTCCTCATTGTAATGCATTATATAACATCATTACCATCGTGTCACGTGTGTGTGTGTGTGTGTGTGTGTGTGTGTGTGTGTGTGTGTGTGTGTGTGTGTGTTTCCTGAGGAGTATGACATACAAAGTACTCTTTCTTCTCTAGTTAAATGGCTACTCGATCTCCACCGTCTGCAAGCAATAATAATAGGGGGTTTCTAAAGGCACCCCCATTCATCAATGCCGACATTTGATACAAATCCCAAGTAGAAAGGGACATACATACATATCTTTTCCTTTCCAGACGTACTGCTGTTAATGTTGTCGTTCAGGAATTCTTCCATTTTACCCTGCAATTACAACTCCTTAAGAATCATCAGAGACGACAAGTCATCGGGTAATTCAGCCGCAGCAGCGATCGAAGCAGACATTTCTTCTATTTTTTTTCTTTGCCTCTTTAGTGTCTTCTTTCATCATTCTCGTCTCTTCCCTTATGGTATGTTTGTTAGGTGAGGATGGAATGATTTTTCATTCTATTCCAATGTTTGTGTATGATCATGAGGTAATTGAATGGGATAAAATTTTATTCCAATAGAATGAAAAATGTCAATTTTCATTCCTTCCGAAAATGGATGGAATGCGATGGAATAAAATGAAAATCGAAAAAACACGTGGGTGATGGGGTAAGAGTGTGTGGGTGGTAGGGTAGGGTAATGTAGGTGATGAAGTAGGATATGTAGGGTGGGTACGTAGAGTGGGGTAGGGTAGGGTAGGGTCGGTGATAGTGGAGTAGAGTTGGTGGTGGGATAAGGTAGGTAGGATGCGTAGGGTAGGGTAGGATAGGGTGGGGTGGTGGGTAAGGTAGGGTAGGTGTGGGGGCGGGTGGTGGTAGAGTATGATATGGTGGGGTTGTGGGTATGGGTAGGTGTTGGGTGGTGGGTAGGTAGGGTAGGGGCGTGTGGGGTGGTGAGTAGGTAGAGTAGGGTGTGGTATGTGGTGATGGGTAGGATAGAGGTAGGGTAGGGGGTAGGGTGGGGTAGGGTGGCGAGTATTGTAGGATAGGGTAGAGTAGGGGTATGGTGGTTGCCTAGTTGGTAGGGTAGGGTAGAGTGGCATGGTGGGTAGGGCAGGGTAGGGTGAGGTGGTGGGTAATGTAGGGTGGGTGGGGCGGTGGGTTGGGTAGGATAGGAGTGGGTGATGGTGGAATAGAGTAGGTTGGTGGGGTTGGGGTTGGGGTGTGGGGTAGGGCTACCCCACCCGCCCTACCGAACCCCACCTTACGCCACACAACCCATCTCTTCCAACATATCATACCTTATAAACCATATCATACCGTATCTACCCTATCTTAATCCACTATCATGCCCTACTCATTACTAACATGTCAAACGCAGTAATGTAATAGATTTATTCCATTTCATTCTTGCGTAACAAACATGTCATTAATGGTTTGCAACGACCTTCTGCCATTTTTGTATGCTTTTTAGATTCAAAATTACTGGTTTGCAACGACCTTCTGCCATTAATGTAATAGATTTATTTCATTTCATTCTTGCGTAACAAACATGTCATTAATGGTTTGCAACGGCCTTCTGCCATTTTTGTATGCTTTTTAGATTCAAAATTACTATATATATATATATAGGATTAGGTTTAAGTTGCCTTCCCGAAAAAGAAAAAGAAAAAGAAAAGGATTAGCTAGCTAGGTTGAAGTTAGGATGAATGGATTTTTACAGTTTGTGCTTTTAATCCCACGACTCTCTTTATAACGTAAATCCCCTTATTTTGTTTTATTTTTTTTTATTGTTACTGGGTTCACATTGGATGGATTCAAATTAAAAGAGGTTCTTAGTCTCACGAGAGATTTTATGGTGCAACAATTGTAGAAAGGTTATACCAAATGACATACATTGGAGCCTCTCATTTTTACTCTCTTTCACATAATACACTTTTATCGTGTGTGAGATGTTAGAAATGAGTGGTTGTAATGTATGCCACTTGATAAAACATTCCTACAACGGTTGTATTTTAAAATTTCACTAGTCTCACAACCTTCCATAACACGCTCTCTCAGCACGTCTCCGACACATACCGGATAATTAAAATAATATTGTTTTGAATTTTTAATAATACATCATTGATGATGCTAAATATCGCACCACCGGTTTAACAGGGCCACGTGTAATCTATGGGTGAGTGGAGAAGAATATGCAAGGCTAGTACTGTAGTAAAGATGGTGTTTTTGGTGTTTTATGGGCCGAGTCCAATTAACGTATCTCTTGGATTGCCTACGTATCCCGTCTAACGTCCGGGAATCGCATTACGTAGTTCTGGATTAATGTATTTATAGGACACGTTTTCTTTTCGCCTCTAAACTTAAGGCGGTTTAGTCTATCGACATAAATAACTCTTGCTCGGGCCTTGTCCCTTGCCCAAGTAATCATTTGGATGTTGGGCTTAGGAATGCGGGTGGGACCCCGGCCTCGACTCGTATAACACCGACATAAAGTGTTTCGAGATGGGACACTTGCGAGAATCCGCCTTTTCTTTGCGGACTTCACCGACTCGTCTCTTATTCGACTCGAGGTGAGTACTAGAGGCTTGGACTTTTCATACGCCAGCTGAACCAATCAGATAATTCCACGTGGAGGGGTGAAATCCCGTATCGTCAATCATACATCATGTATACAATTTTCGACGCAGTGTCAACACTTTCTGACACGACGTTGATGCTTTACGACAATCTTGGACATGTAAGTTTTTCTTTCCAAAAGAAATTTAAAATACGAAATATGTTGCATTGATTTGACAAATAAATATGATGGATCGATTTTTTTTTCATCTTAATTATAATCAGACAAGTAATGGACGTAACGTATTTAGTTTAACTTTCTAACGTTGATAGTTGATACACAACCATATTTAGTAGTAACTTGTGATTTTCTGAAAGAGGCAAGCAAGTTTTGGTATTCTCATTTATAACTTAATTACAAGTGATAAATCTTGATATATAAATTAATTATTGATGTGTTCAATATAAAACCGATTATGAAAAAAATGTGTATGGTTTTGTTATGTACGACAATTATATTTTACACGGTTGGCCCAATGCGTGTTTTTTTTGGTTTTATTGGTCCCGCGATCACCAAGCTCATACTTTGGCCCGGGGCCAAAGATAAAATTTCCGACATGACAGAGATCGCTTTTGCCTCCGAAATACAAACCCCAAAACCGTTGGAAAGTTCCTTTCTTTACTCTATTCTCAATCAAAAGCAAAGAATGTTCTTTTTCTCATCATTTCCTTTCTTCACACAAATGCTAATGCCAGCTTCATACATCTCCTCTCCCCAATATTATTATAATGATGCTGCTGCTTGAATTCTTCATCTTCATGTCATGCATATATGCCCCAGCTGGCCGGTTGAGTTAATTTATAAATTCCCTCCAACTTCCTACACATATCTTACGTACACAAACTAAATCCCCCATATCTCTGTTTTCTTGCAACAAGCTAGCTAGCTACAAAAGAAATGGCTTCATCGGCATCGCCCATTAAGAAGTCTGATTCATCAACGTCGTCATCAGAGGCCTTGAAACAAAGCAGCAGGAATCATATGAAGAGGTGTTTCGCAAAGTACATTGAGCAAGGAAGGCGTTTGATCAAAGTCCATCAACTGATGGATGAAGTTGAGAAAGTTATAGATGATCAAACACAAAGGAACCAAGTACTGGAAGGTCTACTTGGTTATATCTTGTGTACTACAAAGGTACGTGAGTGCGTTTTGCGTGCTTCATTTTACAACCTTTCCCCCCCCCCCCCCCCCCCCCCCCCCTTTCTTGAAGCTTTGTACGTTTAGATGGTTCTTGTTATACGTACCGAGCTCTGCAGCTTAAATCTGTAATTGGTTGTGTTGTGTGTGCTCTTGTTGGTTTCTATAGGAGGCTGTTGTTGTTCCTCCATACGTCGCCTTTGCTATTAGACCGAATCCTGGGTTTTGGGAGTATGTTAAAGTAAATGCAAATGATCTCTCTGTTGATGGTATTACTGCTACTGACTACTTGAAATACAAGGAATCGATCATCGATGATAAATGGTAATTCGCCATTGCATATTTGCATTGCCTTAATTAGTTTGTGTTTCATAACTGAAAATAATTTCACGCACCCCCTTTTTCAATCTTTTTATTGCGGTACGTAGTTAGAAAAGTAAAGAAAATGACAGTACGTATGTGTCTCTGTTTGTTTCAACATGTCAATCAGGGCGAATGACGAAAATGCCTTAGAAGTTGATTTTGGATCAATGGACTACTCTATACCTCACCTTACTCTTTCTTCATCAATTGGAAATGGCGTCAGCTATGTTTCCAAGTTTCTCTCTTCCAAATTTGATAAAGGCCTGGGGAATACTCAACTTCTTGTGGATTATTTGAGCTCACTCAATCACCATGGAGAAGTATGACAAAATTAATCCTTTCTTCTTATTACTAAAAAAAATGAGAGAGAAATCTTCACAAGTTTCTGACATGCACTTCCCTCCATCCATCTTTTTGTTGTTTCAGAAACTTGTGATAAATGAGACAATTAATACAGCATCAAAGCTGCAGTCAGCCCTGATAGTAGCTGATACGGCTCTTTCTGCACTTCCCAAGGATACCCCATACGAGAGTTTTCAACTACGGTGAGAACCAGCTAGCCGATATCATCACTTCATTACATGCTAGTATACATATAGTATATAGCTTTCTGTACAAATGCGATATATATATATATATATATAAAAAAGTTTATTAACTTTCTCCAGGTTTAAGGAATGGGGGTTTGAGAAAGGCTGGGGAGATACTGCTGAAAGAACAAAGGATACAATGAGATCACTTTCCGAAATGCTTCAGGCTCCAGACCCTTTAAATGTTGACAAATTCTTTAGCAGGCTTCCAATTATATTCAATGTTGTGCTCTTTTCTGTCCATGGATACTTTGGACAAGCCAATGTCCTCGGATTGCCCGACACCGGAGGACAGGTAGAGGTTCTTTTAACTTAATTAATTATTTGGGGAAATTCATAAAAAAACATGCAATTGAATTTACATTCTTTGTTGTTCCAAAAGGTAGTATATGTGTTAGATCAAGCAGCTGCTTTTGAAGAGGAATTGCTCATGAGAATTAAGCAGCAAGGTCTCAATGCCAAGCCTCAAATCCTTGTGGTAGGTTTCGAGCGATACACATATATCTGTAATGTAGTTTAATATATTCACCGTCACATTCTGAAACATATAGTATATATGATATGGGATTATGCAGGTTACCAGACTGATCCCTGATGCGAAAGGCACTACATGCAATCAAGAACTAGAACCGATAAACAATACTAAGCATTCCCACATTCTTAGAGTCCCGTTTAAGAAAGAAACTGGTGAAATTGTTCCCCATTGGATTTCTAGATTTGACATCTATCCTTATCTAGAGAGGTTTACTCAGGTAGTATTATACCCTTTTACGCCACCCCCACCATCATACAAAATCTAGGGTTTTTTTTTTTTTTTCTTTCTTTCTTCAATATAGGAGTATTAATTTTATGCTCGCTACTTTTATTTCCATGCAACAGGATGCAACCAACAAGATTATTGAGGTTTTGGAAGGAAAACCAGATTTAATTATTGGGAACTATACTGATGGGAATCTGGTGGCGTCATTAATGGCCAGCAAGCTTGGGATAACTTTGGTACATTATATTTTTATCTGCTCAGTTGAATAGGCAAAAGATATCGACATTCCACATTATATGATTGTCCAGGGAACAATAGCACATGCTTTGGAGAAGACAAAGTACGAAGATTCAGACTTCAAATGGAAGGAATTGGACCCAAAGTATCATTTCTCATGTCAATTTACAGCTGATTTGATCGCGATGAATACAGCTGATTTTGTCATTACAAGTACCTACCAAGAGATAGCTGGAAGGTAGGAACAAGTTTCTGTCAAAATGCATTACTTTCATAGGAATAATAATTATAAAAAAAAGCTTAGTTATGGTTTTCTGTAACTTTTTTGCAGCAAAGACAGGCCAGGCCAATACGAGAGCCATACTGCATTTTCTCTTCCAGGGCTTTACAGGGTTGTTTCAGGAACGAATGTTTTCGATCCAAAATTCAACATTGCTTCCCCAGGAGCAGACCAATCAGTCTATTTTCCCCATACGGAAAAGGATAGAAGACTGACACAGTTTCAGTCTTCTATAGAAGAACTTCTCTATAGTAAAGTTGAAAATGATGAACATATGTAAGTTTGAATTATCAAATTGAAGGTGTCAGATAGCATTCATTTAGATTCTAAAGCTATAACGTGCGGTTTTGTTTTGTTGCATAAATAAACAGAGGGTTCCTAGAAGATAGAACAAAGCCTCTTATATTCTCCATGGCAAGGCTTGATATTGTCAAGAACATTACTGGATTGACGGAATGGTACGGGAAGGACAAGAGGCTCAGAAACATGGCTAATCTTGTAATCGTTGGCGCGTTCTTCGATCCCTTGAAATCAAAAGATAGAGAAGAAGCAGCCGAAATTAGAAAGATGCATGTCCTAATAGAGAAATACCAACTAAAGGGCCAGATTAGATGGATAGCAGCTCAAACTGATAAGCACAGAAACAGTGAGCTGTACCGGACAATTGCTGATACAAGAGGGGCTTTTGTGCAGCCTGCTCTGTACGAAGCATTCGGTCTTACAGTGATCGAGGCAATGAACTGCGGATTGCCGACTTTTGCAACTAATCAAGGAGGGCCAGCTGAGATAATTGTTGATGGGATTTCCGGTTTTCTGATCGATCCCAACAATGGAGAAGAGTCCAGCAATAAGATTGCTGACTTCTTTCACAAGTGCAAGAATGATCCTAAGTACTGGGATATGATCTCGTCCCAGGGTCTACAACGCATATACGAATGGTACTGAGGGTTACCTGTTTAATTATACTTTGTAACACATACATACTCTGTCTAAATATGGAATGATAAGTCTTACTAAATGGTTGCATGCAGCTATACATGGAAGATCTACGCAAACAAGGTTTTGAATATGGGATGTATATATAGCTTCTGGAGAGGACTGAACAATACACAGAAGCAAGCAAAGCAACGATACATCCAGACGTTCTACAATCTTCAATATCGAAGCTTGGTAATCAACATAACATGGGATATCTTCAAATACTAAGAAGATTGAGTCCTTAAATTTTAACTAAACTATTTCTTTTCGCAGGTGAAGGGTGTACCGGTTAAAACGGATGAAACTCCTAAGCAAGAGGCAAAGGAAAAAACTAAGCCGCTGCTGGAGAAAGCTAGGCCTCCGCCCCTAAAGAGGCACGCTCCTTACTTACGCTGTCCACTCTTTTTTCGTAGGAGAGCCTTGTAACACATCCCACGTTAAGCTGCAAGCCTAATCGGTAATTGTAGTGCAATCTTTGTATTTTGACTTGCTCCTATTTGGTTTTATGATCAGTCTCAAATGAAATGAATATTCTGGTCCGGACAATACTTACAACATAGCTGCAAACGAGCTTTTTTCGCCTATGCTATACTGTAGAGAAAAAATAAACTTAATAATATAGACTAAACACAGAACAATGCAGCTTTTGAAGTTAATAATAACATGCACTAGAACTAATTGACATGAGGAAAACACACATGATCTATGTTGTACTTAGATTTATGCGATAAAACTATATCTCGATTTTATGACACATGGTAATTAAATCTTTATTGTAATATCTCATTGCTCCCTGAACTGATGATATATACATATATTTTTATTTTTTTCATTCAGGCGATCACAAACCACACTACAAAGGTAAAAGCTGTTTCAATCTTCTTGTCAGATTGAACTAATCCAACAGATAATGTGTATAATAATGCAATTGAAAAACTTGCTTATTCTCAGGTTGTTCAAAGTTTGAATATTTCAAGAATCAGAAAAAACAAGTATGTACCAGTGGAGCTTCTGGGGTTACCTTTTAGCTGCAGGTTTTTATCAAAGCTTACTGTTTCATCTTTAACGAAGTTATATGGACTCTAAGGCCCCAAACTGGATTGCACTTCTTTGGCCCATTTAATAAGAGAGGATCCGGAGTAGCTCATTAGGTGTCACGTGTATGATGTCGGGGTGTCATTGTATATAAATTCACACGCTTCCATTCATATTTCATACTTGCATAAATATTCTTATAATAATGGTACCAAACACAAATGAAGAGACGATTTACTTAAAGAGGATGAAGACTACTTGATTGTCTCAATGTACCATTATTATTCGATTAGTACAAAAGTTGATATTCTTTTCCAGCTATATGAACAAGAATAAAGTTTCTAGCCCATCTGATGATATTTAAAAAAACAAAACAGTAAAAGAAGAAGAATGCAACTGGATGAATGTTTGATGCTCAACTCAAGGCATGTAACAAGGGAAACATTTCATGATTTTATTAATTACTGAAAACAAAAGCCGAAAATTAAAATAACATTCACAACCATTGCGTTATTGCTATCGGACGGTAAAGAAGAACTAAAGGAGAAGCAATTCAACATGTGGCGGTATAGCTTCCCTGAGAGAATTAAGCTGCTGGAATGCAACACATCTAGCGTCAAGTTCAATCATAGTGGGAGATTCACTAGGGCCACTGAGATATTCATCAGTTGGATCAAGGATGATTTTTTCAAGAGCAACACCATTCTCCACTACGTGCATGATCAGTTCAACATCGCTACTCCGACCATAATAACCCCGGAAATCAAAAACCTTCAGACTTTTGTTTTTTAGGGAAGAGCATTGCCTTTTAACTTCACGAATAGGCCCATTAGTCCGCCTAGGCTCGTACCATGTCATCTGCAAATTGCAAACGCCCTGTTTTTATCAGCACCGAAACATTTTTCCCCTTTAGATTACTCAAAATCTTTTATGACTATAACTATACTATTACTCCATTAAAAGAAACTACATTTATTAACAAAAACTGAAGCATACGACACAACAACTGTACTAATGCACACAAAGCGACACGCATAACCAAAAATGCATATCATGACATACAAAGGAGTGCATACCATCATTTTAAATTCCTCAAGACGAGGGCAATAATTTATGTAGGAAATCAACATAGTTAGACTTTCATCGCCCCAAGCTCCGACATTGATGGCCAATCGCTTGAGTTTTTTCAGTTGATAAGAAATTGACAGCTGAGGTACGTCCTGTATGAAGTAGAAAAAACACAATAAGGACGTGTTAGTCTATGTTAAGGACCATTGCAATGGGACTCTCTGCCATTGTGCAAACAATTTGTCTATTTGTACACATAGCAGAATATCAATGCACCGGCCTATTACACCCTCTTTATAATAGCCACACCCAACAAGGACCACTATCAAGACAATTGAACGTACGCTTCCATGGCATTGGTACGTACCTTCAGTTGGAATGCATCTAACTTGAGAGCCTCAAGCTGAGAGTGGCAAAGAGTAGCTTCAGATAAATGAGGTCCTGAACTGTTTGTCGCAATGGACAACTCAACAAGCATTGGAAGGTTTGTAAGAGTTAAATCTTTAGGAGATAATATGTCTAGTGAGACCAAGTTAAAGTTTGAGATACTGACAACTTCCAAATTGAAGCAGTACTCGATCTTCAGATATTTCAACACCAAACTAGGATCTGAAATCACTAGATTGACCAAAATTTTGGAGCCAACCACCTCAAGTCTTTCGAGAAATGGACAATTTAAAAGAAAAAAGTTGATAGCTTCACTAGTTACATTTACACTTTTCAATGACAACGATTTCAGGCACTTAAGGTCAAATTTTAGTAACCGGCTCACGGAATCAGCTTTCCCCCAACTAAACTTAAGAAAGGGATCAGGAAAGACGTAACTTTCACTCTCATTGTACAGGTCACGACCTGAAAGCAAGAAACTCAGTTCCAGATTCTCAACTTTCCTTGCTAAAGCAAATACCAACCACCTGTTAATGTCCTTCCGGTAGCGTTTATCAAGGCAACATACAATTTTAAATTGCTTCAAATAGAGACTCTCGTGCTGCCGTAAGACATGATCAACCCACTTGACATAATTCCGACGTTCCCGGTCATTTATTGATGTAGCATCTGAAACTGGGGCATGGAAATCAAGTACCGGACTGTTCACCCACAAGTTCAACCATCGACGTGAAAGCAAACTTGTCTTTACCATTTCCTTAATTGTTAAGAATGAAAGAATGACCACAAGAATATCATCCAGCAAACAACTTATACGATCCTCGGGAAGGCGCCTCCCATCTGAATACTGTTTGCCAAAAATAAAATAAAATAGAGTGTTATGTTGAGGACATATGGAAAACTAGGAGAAATAGTTATATAGTCTACAGGGCAGCAAGCACAATAAAGGTCCAATCAATCATGCCTGCCTCAGCTTCAACTAACAGCAAAAAGCTTGCTATTTAACAGGTGGAAAAAGATTAACAATAAGTATTACTAGCATATATGCATTAAGCTGATACAAATTAGAGTTGCTATTCAACAGGTGGAAAAAGAGCAATCTTGCAACAAAAAAAAACGCTGGACGCTAGTAGGTCGGTGAGGGGGCGCCTAGACCTGCATAGGCGGCGTCTAGGTTTATATTTTTCATTTTCTGAATTTTAAATAATACTACTTCACAGAATTCTAGACCTAAAGCATTATATTTAAACTTAAGCCCTAATCTGCCTAGACTGCCTAGAACCCGTCTAGGACCCAACCCGCCTCGGGTATAAACGGGATGCTTGCTACCCGCACCGCCTAGGCCGACTTTTAGAACACTGAAAAAGAGTAACAAGAAGTATTATGAATATAGGCATCAAGAGACACAAATTAGAAAGCTGATGAAGGGACAAAGATATACCTTCCGTCCCGTAATATCTGTAATATAAGGCTGTTTAGCTTTTTGGTGGTGTCCGAAAATAGTACAAGTCTTTCTCACCAAAAAAGAAAACAATGCAAACAATTTGGTCATGAAACGTTAAAAACTGATTCATTTGGAATTTCTTTAAAGGGCTTGAGGAACATTTTGCACAAACAAACAATGCAACAATGTGTCTTGAAACGTTAAAAACTAATTCATTTATGACGATTCTTGGTGCAAAAGCTAAAAGACAATGAGGAGGATATATGTACTAAAAGCTTATTTGAGTAATTAAGTATGCAGGGGGGGCAGAAAATGAATAACCATTTTAAGCGGAGAAGGAGAGCAAAGACTCAAACTTTTCTCCATGCAATCCGATTATTGAAACTCCAGCACTACCAAGTCGAGTGATCAAATCTGTTGAAGCAGAAAATCAAGAAAGTTCCATTAAGTTTACATCATTTGAATACAGTTTCAATCTCCTCCTTACCAGGATTAATTTCAGCAATGAGGGAGTTGTGTTCCTTTTTTTTTTTTTTTTTATTATTAAGGTTTTGAAAACAAAATAAAATTACATAAATGACAGTTATAATGTCACAAAGCCGCGCCGCCAATGAGGTTCGTTTCCCATCGTGTACGTGTGTGTTTACTGTCATCTAAATAAGGTAGTTTCGTCTTGTGGAAAAAAAATGACAGAAAGCCATTTAAGCAACCATTGATATTATTACTAATCCCCTGAAATACTCCAATCAAATATTCTAACATTACCTCAATCCCGACGAATCTTCTCCCATCAAATATTCTACAATTAATCACCGATTCCCAATCTTCTTGCAATTATACTTCAATCAAATATTCCAACTTTAGTCACCGATTCTGTAGGTCCAATCAAATCTCTGGACATTAATTCCTATAAACAGAAAATGATATATGCACTATACAATATATGCATAACACATTAAGTATATATACTTTCTAGTCATATTATATACTCCGGCCAATCAAATATTCTAACATTGGTCAACGATCCTGTAGCTTCAATCAAATCTCTCGACATTAATTCTCATAAATCTTTTATGGAAAATGATACATGCACTACACAATATATGTATAACACATTCACTACATACTTTTTGGCTATATATATTGATCAAAACAAAGGACCATTGATTAAAATGTGTCTTATCATAGTGTGTTGTGAACGTGTTTTCTAGTGGATGTATCACCACTCATCTTTTGCACCCAACCTTCAACTCATTGTTAGATGGTGTAGAACAAGAGACGTGAAGGAGGGAGGGTATGCAAGCTTGTAGTTCAAAAGATACAGGGCTTTCTTGATTTCTATGTTTCTGAAGATTTGAGCACTGCGAAATTCGGATTTCATGGGGAACAGTTTGCATCTTTGCTTACCTCTACAGCAAAAAGGACAAAGTCTGGATCATTGCTCAGTTTCTCAGCTGAAAACGGTAATTTCTGCGACACTGTGTCTTTGTTATTGTTCTCAACTAGATAAAAAGGTAGTTCCTGCAATCATCTAGTTTGTGTCCATTTATGCACCTGTTAAATAGAAATGTTTTATGCTGCCGATATGAAGCCGAAGCCGAAGCCTGATTTACTAGATGTCAGTGGTGAAGGCAACCATTAATCATGTTTATGACCCAACGAATCTCATTAAACGAAGGAACGCCATAAAAATACTGGATTTATTACACTTTCAATGATTCCTGCTTTCTCTCTATGACGATTCCTTCGTATAATAAAATACATTGAGCCACTGTAAATCTTTCTCCTTTTCAACATAACAAAAACAATAATGCTTTAGAAATTCCGACTCACAATCCAGCTTGAAGCTGCCGGCAGCAAGCAGTAACAGAGATAAATTAAATAAAACTCTATACTTTTTATAGGATGATAAATTATTAATGTGACGCTTTTACCCTTGCAGACGGTGATCGATTGAAATACTAATGATGCCATAATTTATTTATTTTTTGAAATTTAATCTACATTAGAATTAAGAGGCATCTGCTAAAACAGCAGAGAATATTTTTATCCAAGCAAGAATCTTATTATGCCACTAGTTCAATAAAGCAATAGAGAAGACTTATCAATAAAAAGGAATCTTAGAATGGTTGTTAGACATTGTTTTTATAGCACCTAAAGCGGCTGCCGCTCCCGTTAAATCCAAATCCATGGCTGCCATGGCCATTGACCGAACTGCCGAAGAAGAGGATCTGCTACACCGGAGCACCGAAAAACCTATGAGTCCGAGGTCAACATCACCACCGTCCGCCTGGACCACGCGTTCTGGAGTAGAAGTCGTATCTGGACGATATGCGGACCCAAGTATATATATTGGGGAAGACGATGATCAGGACTTCACTGAATGGAAAGAAGCCATTGATAATTTCATGGGGCCGGAAAAATCAGAGAAGTCGGTGACAATACCCCTAGATCGTTGCTTGGATTTATGGCGGCCATGGAGAAGGGCTCTCATTATCAAACTTCTAGGTAAGACGGTTTCATATTCCTTTCTCCGCAAAAGGCTATCGGATTTGTGGAAGCACCAAGGTCGTATAGAAGTCACTGATCTAGAAGATGGCTTCTATATAGTCCGTTTCACCAGAGAAACAGATTATGATATTGCTCTGATGGACGGTCCCTGGGTCATTCAAGGTCACTAATTGCATGTATCTAAATGGACACCCTATTTTGAGCCGTCGAATGATGCCATCAAGACTACATTGGCTTGGATTCGGTTCCCTAAACTCCCTATTTGGTGCTTCAAAAATGATATCCTGACCGAGCTGGGTAATTTTATAGGGAAGACTGTGAAAATCGACACCTTCACTCAAGAAAATATCAGAGCAAGATTTGCAAGGGTCTGTGTTGAGGTTGATTTGAGACAACCACTTGATGCTACTGTGGTGCTGAATGGAAGAAACATCAAAGTAGAATACGAAGGGTAACGCAAATGATATGCTTTGGCCGTGGGAAATTTGGTCACGGGGATGAGTCATGCCCCTAAAAGTTCGGGTTGGTGAAGAAGGAAATAGCACCAGGCAATCCCCTCCTAATTCAGCTCAAGGTCCAACCAAAGACAAGCCTTATGGCCCCTGGATGATAGCTCAAACAAGAAGAAAGTTGAATCAGAATAAAGCTAATGGCTATTATCAAAAACCTAAATCCGCACAGAATGATGGAACACATGAACAGGTACGCACCAATGGCTCTAGGTTTGATGTCCTTAGTGAGGAACATGAGCAAAGGGATGAAACTATGGAAGAAGATCATACTGAGATAACTCCTGAGGCTGTGAAGGAGCTAAGAGGCAAAACACAATATGTAGAGTCCCATGGTGGACGAGCATCAACAAGAGAAGTGAACAGGGAACAACTCTTAAAGCAAGGTAACAAAAAGAGAATGGTCGATGATAGCACTACGGGCGGACATCAATCCCCAAGATGGGTAAGGCTTCGATGGTAATCCTTCGCTCCCCAATCGCAAACCCGAATACGAGGATTCGGATATGCCACCCCCTCTGTTACACATACTAGACGGGCTCCGGCCAGAAAACCGAGAACTACCACTTTGGCGGCCCTTGCCGATGTCTCTAATGGTCCCAAGAAGCCGTGCAATTCAACAATTGCAAATCCCGCTCTAAGACCCTTTTGATTCTCGTTTCAAGCAATAAACAATCGAAATGAATATCAAGATCCATCCACCCGACATATCTCGGACTACTATGCACCGCCTATGGATTTAGACCGATCTAAAGTTAATCCTCTCGTTTGATGAAGTTGGGTGGTGCTCCCACCGCTTAACCTCTTCCCCCTGTTTAATGAAGATCGTAGCCTGGAATTGTAGAGGGGCTTCTTCTGAAGAGTTCCTTCGGCATTTACAACTTTTATTGTCTCAACAAAAACCGGATATCCTTTTTTTGATGGAAACCAGAAGTTCAAGCAACAGGGCCTGCCAAATCCTGAAAAAAACTTACTTTACCAATCTCTATGCTGTCGAAGCAAGGGGGTATGCAGGAGGGCTGTGGTGTTTTTGGGTAAATGATAAAGTGTCTCTATCTTATATAACGTGTACCAACCAATCCCTTACCATGGCTGTCATGAAGGATCAAGAGATTGATTGGATGCTCACTCTAATTTATGCTTCTCCCATAGCCAGTGCAAGAAATGAACTTTGGGACTACCTAATTCGTCTAAAGGACACTTTCGACATGCCTTGGTGTTTACTTGGAGATTTCAATCAAGTTGTCTATCAACGCGATAAATTGGGGGGTAGAGCAGTAGGAGGCCTGAACAGAACAAAACTTTGGCTCTTCCTCCAACACTGTGAGCTAATGGAAGTACCTTTCCAAGGTCCAAGGTTCACATGGTGTGGTACGTCAAGAAATAACAAGAAAATCTTACAACGATTGGACCAAGTTTGGTGTAATACAATGTGGATGGAAAAATTTAGTACTGCCATGATCAAGCACATGCCTCGAACCCACTCTGATCATAATCCCATCGTACTTGACACTGAGTTCCTTTTACCTAAAACAAAATCCCAAAATTGCTTCTTCTTTCAGAGAGCCTGGATGGATCACTCAGATTTTGAAGAGTTTGTATCACAACATTGGAAGGAACAAGACAACCTCTTTGACACTATAGCTTCTTTTACTAAGGCTGCAACCAGATGGAACAAACATGTCTTTGGCAACATTTTTAGCAGAAAGCAGAAGTGTCAGGCAAGGATTGAAGGCATAGAAAAAAGTATGGAAAGAACTCCCTCCAACTTCCTTGCAAATCTCCATGACAACCTGAAGTCTGAATTAAATGACATCTTGGGACAAGAAGAAACCTAGTGGCATCAAAGATCACAGCTCCAATAGTTAGCAGAAGGTGAGAAAAACACACATTTCTATCATCTTTCCACAATCAGAAAGCAGCAGAAGAAAAACATTACCTGTTTGAAAGATAAGCATAATCAGTGGATTTATGATCCTCACAAGACTGGTGGTATGATCAAGGACTTCTATAACAACCTCTACCAGGCGAATCCTTCCTATTCTACATTTGCACTTAATATCGCCTGGCCCTCCCTGTCCACTTCTGGCAAACTCTGGATGAACAGACCACTGGTAGAAAAAGAAGTTGAAGAGGCCGTTTTTCAGATGGGCAACTACAAATCCCCAGGTCCTGATGGAATTCCAGCTTGCTTCCTCAAGAGGTATTGGCCTATTGTTTCTCCTATGATTCTCAAATTTACTTATAATGCCTTCTCCAGTGGTACCTTTGATGCAAGATTGAATGAAACCTTGGTTACTTTGATACCCAAAGTTAGTCCTCCGTAAAAGGTTGAACAATTCGGGCCAATTGCCCTTACTAATGTACGTGCCAAAATAATCACTAAAGTGTTAGCCAACGATTCCAAATCGGTAATTGGAAATTTGGTCGGTCCCACTCGGTCGGCCTTTATACCGGGAAGAGGAAGTACGGTAATATCATCATTACTCGGGAAGTTCTAAACCAATTCAAGCATAAAAAAGGGAGAAAAGGGTGGATGATGCTTAAAATTGATCTTGAGAAGGCTTATGATATGGTTAACTGGCAGTTCCTTGAGAAGATTCTTGGTCACTTGGGTCTCTCTGATAAAATTACTCAACTGATAATGCATAGTCTCACGTCAAACACTCTGTCCCTCCTCTGGAATGGCAATAAACTGTCTCCAATCAGACCACAGAGAGGCCTCAGACAGGGAGACCCTCTGGCACCTTACCTCTTTGATCTTTGTATGGAGATTCTGAGCCTTCTTATAGACAAACACATTCAATCTGGCAGGTGGAAAGGTATCAGAATTGGCAGACAAGGCCCTTTGCTGTCTCACCTTTTTTTTGCAGACGATCTGATTTTATTTGGAGAAGCCACTGAATCTCAGGCAGATGTTATCAAAGAAGTTCTTAATGCTTTTTGCAGCATTTCAGGACAGAGAATTAGCACCCAGAAATCTATATTCCACACCTCCAAGAACACTTCAGGGCATTTAAAGATCATCCTTAGCGAGAAACTTGGTATGCAACATTCTGAAGACCTTGGCAAATATCTTGGAGTCCCCTTGCTTCACACCAGACTGACCAAAGTGCGGCTCAATCCTGTTCTTGATAAGATGAAGAAGAAATTGTCCAGCTGGAAAATGAAAACTCTTTCTAAAGGAGGTAGAATGATTCTGATTAATAGCTCGCTTGCTACACAACCTTTCTATGTGATGCAAACTCTGAAGATCCCTACAGGAGTTATACAGGCGATGGAAAGACTTTGTAGAGATTTTTTCTGGGGAGATGAGGAAGGGAATAGAAAAATGCATTATGTGGCGTGGGACACTCTCTGTCAGCCCAAAGGGGTGGGAGGATTGGGATTCAAGAATTTACACACTATGAATGTGGCCATTCTAGGCAAGTTGACTTGGCAATTACTTGTTGATGATCACTCTCTGTGGGTCAAGGTTTTAATTAAAAAGTATGGCAGCCCTTTTCAGCCTCCTAAAGCTAATGCCTCGCTGGTGTGGAAAACCATTTGCTATGTAAGTAATTTGCTCAAAGACAACTTTGATTCAGTTAATGACAAGATTATTTGGACAGAGGATTCGACTCAGAGATACTCAGTTGCCTCCGCCTATGCTGTGCTTAATCATAACATTTCCTCCAACTCGGATGAAGTCTGGCATCATATATGGAAACTCCCAGGCCCAAACCATCTCAACTTCCTTCTTTGGCAGGTCACCCACAATGCTTTACCCACTATGGACTTTCTCTTCAAGAGACGGGTGAGTCCTAATTCGATTTGCCCTCATTGCCAGATGAATGTTGAAACAAGCTTACATGTCTTAAGAGATTGCAGTCCAGCAAAATGTCTCTGGCAAATTTTATTACCACAAGGTGCTATGAACACTTTCTTCTCCCCAGACAATATTCAAGACTGGATGACAGAGAACATGAAGAAGAAGCATGATAATAAGGCTTGTCCTTATATTTTTCGAGAAACGATCTACACTAATTGGTATTGGAGGAACCAACTGCTACATGATACTCAAGCGATTAGACCTCCATTGCATATTATAGTTTCCAAATTATTTAGTAGAGTTCGCAATCTGAGACTTGCGTGGGATGATGATGTATAGATAGAGCTGTCTTTTCTGAACTCCTTTTTGTTTTGTATTGGGTGTTCCCAATTTTCCCCATGGAATAAAAGTAGATCGTTTCTCAATATATATATATATATATATATATATATATATATATATATATATATATATATATATATATATATATATATATATATATTTTTGAGGGGGTTAGGTACCCCAATTACAATAACCAGAGAGAAAATTAGGTATAGAGAACCCTAATTTAACTAGCATCTGTTGGGATATTACAATTTTGCCCAATAAATCTAAAAGAGCAAGATCTAAACAGCTTTCTTAATGCCTTTAATCTTCTCTACCATCAAACCCATTGCTGAGAAATCTTCCTCCTCGGTGTTGATTCTTGCCACACAAAGAGCTGAGTCATCTGTCCAATTTCGATGTCTAATTTCGGTTTCTACGTAAAAACTATATAGTTTCATGTTTGTTTTATTTTTAGGTTTTCCTTGAATTTTCTCTTAAAAATAAAACATACATGAAACTTCGTAGTTTTTACTTAGACACCGAAATTAGACATGCGATCTCAACCCGCATTAAAAGTACATTATACGTAAGAAATTAAAAATAAAATATTGTATATCATTTGGTACGATGTTAATAAAGCCATTACGTCATATTGTCATAAAATCTCTTCATGTGATAGGTTTTAAAATGTTACAAATACTATTAAAAATAATTGTGAGATAACAAAAATGACTAGGTTTGTTAACGGTAAAATTGTAAATTTGGTTCTGTAAATAGACATGTTTTTACATTCAGTCATGTTTGTTTTTACATTTAGTCATGATTCTTCTCCGGTTATAATTTCTTTATTTTTATAAAATTGGTCCTACACACCGGAAAATGATGATTGGGTTGCAAGTTCGACTCTGTCTTGGCTTAATTTTTTATTCTTTGCAAAATATGCTGACGATTTTTATAAAATTGATCCTGCACACCGGAAAATGCTGATTGGGTTGCAAGTTCGACTCTGTCTTGGCTTAATTTTTTATTCTTTGCAAAAAATGCTGACGGGAAATGGTTTGACAATTTCGGATGTCATGACATTAAGATTGGCCGGAAAATTAAGAAAGTTAGTTAAAGTAATTATGTGTCATAAATACGTGAAAAACGTGTGAGTATTTAATAAATGAGGGGTAAAAGGAGAAAAATGTAATAAATACATTGGTTTTGTAAATGGATTTTTTTTTTCAAACCTGTAATTTTATTCATTGTAAAAAGATTACAAGGGTAGTGCCACCATGGCCTGAACACCTTTTACGTCATCAATGTATAGTTCTACCTTCTTAAAACCCTAGTCTGCAAAACCTGGGAGGGAAAAACGGATGCTAGGGAAAGAGTATAGACCCTATACAATGGCAAAAAAACCCATCCATAAAACTAAAAGAAAGGTGATCTACAAATCACCCAAACCAAACATATTACATCAAACAATACAGCTGAAAAACAGAAAAGAAAATAAAAACCGGGATAATCCGGGGCAGCATCTCCCTAAGCATAAGCTGCATAACAACAGCAATACTGCCAAGAAACTGCTACTCAACTTAAATGGACTTACATTATGGGACAAAATCAAAAAGATAAACGAACTTAAGTTTTGGGACGGAGGTAGTAACATTTATTACTAGGCTGACTATACCACTGGCTACAAGTATAGTCAAGAATTTGCAATCATTAAACCAGATTCAAGGGGAAAATATACAAATCATCTACTGTACTGAGCATTGAGACTTCCATGACTCTTCTTCTTCCTATGACGCACCTACAAATCACATAAATCAAATCAATACCTAAAAATTGAATTCAAATCAGATAATTCAAATCAACACTTTAAAAATCAGGATTATACCTCTGGCCTATCCACGGACAATATACCTTCTCCCTGCTATCTCCGCGCATCCACCTGTTGTTGAGTACCGGTGAGAACAGCACAGTCATTCCAACCGAAACGATGTCTGAGGAAGACCAGCAAGTTCAGTTCGCCAGCGTCTCGAATTTTTTTCTCCTAAGCGTATTGAATGCACGGTCTAACAACGTCTTAGCTTCTTTGATATGTCTTTCGCTTTCCATGATATTATTGACACTCAGCACGATGTTCTCCGTGGCCTTCGTAACGGAATTGTTTCGCTCTTCGCTTCCACCAGCACGTCTCCACGGAATAGATTGCAATAACTTACCGCAGCAGCCATTGATGTGAGCTGAAATTGAGTTTCCCATTTGACAAGAGAGAAGAAGAATGAAGAAAGATACAAAGTGCAGAAAGGTACAAATAGCGGAAAATACTTGTGTTGTGTCTCCACACACAGTTTCATTATGTATATTAAATGTGGTTCTGATCGTTTCAACCCGTCACTTCATCTTAAAATCCATCCCCACACAAGTATTTCCAGGAAATATCAACAAAATTCCTGATCAAATGTTTCGAAACATGAAGATATTGTAGTGTCCGAAAAGAAAACCTTCTCTTTGCAGCCCATAACTAATCTGGGCTTTTCTTATCCCTCAGCCCAATGAACATGTCTCTCACTATAGACTATAGGGTTAAAAGCAATTGTTTGGTAGGAAAAAAAAAATGATTAAGACACGACCCCTCGTCCCCAACTAATCCACATAAAAGTGGATTTTTATGGTCCAGAATTTTTGTGTTATTTTGTTTTCCTTTTAAGTGTTAAAATGTGTGGTTATAAAATGTTGTATGAATGATTTATGTGCCTAAATCACTCTCCGGTAGAAAAATAGAACTAGTATGAAAGAAAAGACATATGACATACACTTATGCTAGGTTATATAAATAAAATGAAAACGTACCATCATTTTGATTATACGAAGTAATCGTCAAGCTAATCACTGGCGAAGTCATGATCATGTACCATGCCATCCATGTTCATCAACTGTACAGATCAAAATGAGAAGTATCATATCAAAAATGAGATAGATCAAGCAACTACGATAGCATTAATCTATGAGTAAATGTGATGCTAAAGAACCATGCATGTCAAGAAGAAAAAGCGTAGGAGAAAACATGATTCAAGCTTTTGAGACTTAAATCTCTGCTGAGCAAAATGTTAGATAAGCAGCACCATGATCTTTTTTATAAAAATAAAAGAATAAAAAATAAAAGAAGCAAGGAGTTCAACCTAACTAACTAGAGTTTGAACATAAAATCTCACACAAAGCTAACAAACATGAACTGTGGGCAAAATTATTACCTGTAACCCAATAGCAATTTCAAAGACAAAAATGCAGAGTGAGCTGGGAGCAATAATACATTGAGAGATCTGAACCAGTGTCTCATATGCTACGTACATCACTAAACCAGACTAACCAGTGGTTGATAGATTTAACCTAACAACACAAAATCAAGAGTGATGCAAAACAAGTCAAAGAAGCAAGAAGCAAAGGGGACCAAACCAGAGGATCAATGATTGAATTTCACCCAAAATAAGGGGAAAATCTATACACTTACGCAGCAAAAAAAAAAAAGGAGCAAAATATATTAGACACATGACACTAACAAATAGCTGAAAAAAAATGAAAATTACTTAGTAGAAGCTGAAGGAACACATACCTTACAGATCTTGAGGGAAAGAAGAGAACGGCAGTTTCTTGATTTCTCCCAGAGACAACAATAGTCTAGAACTAGAAGGCTTTGGACAAAGAAGAAAGAAGTGAAGGGAATGATAAACAAGTTTTGAAGATAGCAGAATTTTACAGGAGGGGTATGTTGATGGAGTGGTGAAATAGTAGTACACTACTATTTAAATATAATAATGAACTAGTTAGGCGTACCGTGCTTCGCACGGTAGGCCCTGTTTTATTTGAATTGTAAACGGATATCGGGTAGATTGTTTATTGTTTGGCGCATCTATGTTAGGTGGTTGTTTTATTTTTGTTATTTAGTGGGGAATTGAGATGTATGTTGGTTGGTACCCCTTATGTGATAGCTTTAATGTACATGGACAAAATATTTATATATGTTATTACAAACTTCTGAAGGAAGACCAAGAAGAACAAACGTCAGAATGCAAAATCCACAAACATCAAAGGTGTATGAAAGGAGTTTCAATGTGTCTTGCCTCATCAAATGGAGGTGCTTCATACAAGCTCTCCTGAGGCATTGCAGGAGGATCGCATTCCTCAAGAAGCAACCTTTCTGTAAGATCTGATATAGCCGATGAAATCCCTTGTCGAAAGCAAAATACTTTGTGGATACTGCAAATGTGAATTACAGGTTGTATTAATGTAAAAAGGGGAACTAAACAACAACATAAGGGAGATAGCATATGAACTCGCATGCACATAGGGGGTTGCAGTATCGGGAAAAACCAGCTTTTGGTGAATATTCTCCTCTTGCCAATTTTTCATGCTAGCAACCACATTCAATATAAGCAACAAAATCAAAAAAACAATAGCAGTAGTAAGATCACCTGCTTTCGAGATTTTCCATCGGTAAATGTGACAGCAATGTGGCATGCTGGCTTAAATGCACCCATTATGTAATTCTATAAAATCCCCAAACAAAAAAAAAAGGAAAATTAACAAAGATCAAGGTCCACGAGAGTACCGACTACCGACTGACAGTAAAGGATAAAAATTCAGAAACAATACCTAAACAACATAGCATTTAGACAACATCATACTCTAAACAGCTGAAATAGGGATTTATCGCAGGGTTTAGAGCTTGCCCTCAATTATTCGTTCAAGACAAAATTAATCCCCTCGACTTTGATTTATTCTTATTCAGAATATGAAGCTTGATAAATGACCGCGTGCATACAGCAGCAAAAAGTAAATATGAAATGTGCTCGAGAATGAGACAATGTTGCAGGCCTTCACATTGCTTCCGTTTTCATTTCCATAGATTTGAGCAAAAGCTAGACATGGAATTCACAAACTGAAGGTCACAAGATAATTAAAAATAAAAACTCCAAGTGCAACTAAAAATGAAGTGTCCTATTTTCAAGAAACAACAGTCACATACATACTTGGAGAGATGGCATGAAAACAATGATGCTATTATTATAGGCTCATTCCTTCCTCTATTATTTGATAAATAGTTTTAATGTATCCAAGTATTATTACATACCTTAGTAATAGCCTTGTGGTAAAATGAGCCCAGTTCAAGCTTCAAGGAAGAAGTAACATCAACTGAACATGAACATGAAGAATGTTAGAAAAGAGAATAACATAGCATAGCAAATAAAATAAAATAAAAACAGAGGGTTGCAATACCAATCCCAAGGAAGAGTAAGTGTCCTAACTTAATAAGAAGAAGCATGGAAAGAAAAACCAAATCATCCTAAGCTCTGTGCTACCATACTACCATGAGAATGTAAATAAAACAAAAACCAAACACAATTCCAACAGATTGGTAAGCCTAGGTTCTAAAGAATAACAAACAACATCCAGGAAATGAAATATGCAAAAATTTCACAGAATTAAGAAGACGATAATCTTTATTTATACATCAACGACAACAAAGAATAGCAAGACATATAAGATACATTTCAATTGAGTTTAAAGACTAAGTTCTGGGAATGGGGAAAACACACAAAAGCTTATTGCAAAATCAACAGAAAATGCTTTTTACTTTTGTCCACTGCTCTATACTATAATTCATGAATGAAAAGATGCTCAAAATCAATAAAAGGGCTGCAATCCAAAACACCTATTCCAGTCTAACAACTGCAATGCAGTACAACAAATCCTTTAAAAATCAACTACAACAACTTTTAATACAATGCAAATAGCATTATGCGGTAGTATGACTTTACAGAGTGCACACTCAAAATCTCAGATTTAAAAACAAAAACAAAAACAAAAAAAAATAGTTTCTACACTCAATAAATACCAATTATGCATGGACTCACATTCTCAACTTTAGAATTCAATTCAAGCGGTTCTTTTCCTGCATCAATCGCATTTGCCTGGGAATTCTTATCTTCACATCTATCTCTTGCTTTTTTTTTTTTTTTTTTTTTTTTTTAACTGCTTCCCTATTTCAACAGCTTCAGCATGAACCTTCCCGACGATGTCGTGAGCGGAAGGCATTTTTTTCCTGCAAAACACACCACAAGCTTAATGCCAAAATGCAGAATGTGCTGTAACCATTTGGCAATCTTGACAAAATAGAAAGAAATAACATCAAAATATAACTATTTACGGCATGACAAAACTATGGTTTACATGAAAAGAAATCATTTTACTCTGTAGCGAACTATATTCTTTTTCTTAGCAATCTCATTATCCTGCTTGTCTAATCTAGCAAACATAAATAACTACCCAAGCACCCAAAGTTAAAAAAAGAAACATGGGAGCAGGTGCACAAACTAAGAAAAAAGGAAACAACAACAACAACAAATAGCCTAATATGCAACCAATACTATCACAAGAAAAGCAATTATCTTGCAGCCAACAAACCACTGTCAATCAACAAAGACCAAGAGCAACTGAATGAATTTAGACTTTTTACGATTAATCCAAATAAAAGGAAAACAGAAAGAAGAAAAATTGATTCACACACACGCATTCATAGTGAACACAGAATGACTGAAGAGGAAAACATCTACCCACTTTTCATTTTGGTGAAACAAAGAAATTGCACATTTTCCATACTGCACAAATAGAATCTCACACTCAAAGCAACCGCAAATACAGTCAGTCTAGAGCCGGGAGTAGTAACTTGCCAAGCTTCTAACCAACACGATACTACATGCCTCGAGCAGCTAGGATTTGCAGAAAACAAGATAAAATTTATATGACTATTTGAAAAAGATATACAAAACATAGTAGGTCTACTCATTCAGACTAATCAATCACAAATTTCACAGGAAATCTAACTCTTTTCTCCAAAGTCCACAGCAATCTACCTAATGACTTTCATGCTAAGGTCAGTCCTATTATTTGTACAAATTCCGCAACGAGACCCTGGAAAAATGTAAATATTAAGAAATCTAAACAAACCAAAACCGCTGCCGCCGCTACCACACTAACCTTCCAGCAATGACATTGCAGCAAATAAAGAGAAACTCAACAGCAAGAGGGGTTGGCAGGAAAGAAAACTCAAGGCTCATCTCAACGGGCCAGCGCCAACAAACTAACACTGTGCTTGTCAAATATTTAAGTTTACTTTCTTAAATCAAAGTGGATGTATACTCACCATCAATTGTCCTAATGATTTCTTTGATCTTTTGGGCACAATCATCCCAGTGAAGAGGAATCTTTAGCACCGCTGTGTTGACTTGAAGATGAAGAGAGCCAAATCACCAACAACCCCATATCAACAAGGGCGTTTGAAAGCCAACAAAAGAAAAAAGGTGGAAAGTAAACCCTGGATCCCTTACAGGAGCATTTGAATCCGATTGTCCGAAACTATTGCTGCATATTTGAACAAAACAAAGCCACAATTGCGGATTATTTGAACAAAACACAACAGGTACAATATAAGTCTCTAATCAATACATGCAATCGAAATAAATACGAAATATTAACAACATTTATTACCAAAAAGATGAAGAAGAAGCAAGAAATTAACAGAATATTGAAGTATAACGAAACCTGATTCAAAGCCCTTTCAGTCGAGTTCTTCAGTAGAGAGGTAGAGCAATTAGAGGCCAAGGACGTCGGTGGTGGAGAACGAAATCGGGAGTCGGCCGGTGGAAGTTTGGATAGGGGCGAAGCAAATGGCGAAGAAAGACGGTGGTGGAGTTAGAAGCCCATAGTGGAATCCGGCATTACAGCTAAGTGAAGGAAGGAGGCGACACACGTATTCTGACTCATCACTCACAAAACGACGTCGTTTGGCATTCCCAGCTAGAAGACAAAATAGTAGTACCATGTTTTGTGTATTTAATAGGTACTCCTAATATAGATGATGTGTGTAGTGTGGTGGTTGGTTGGTAGTCGGTAGATGTGGAGTGAATATGGGAGTGATAAACGGCAACTTTTTACCTAAATATACTGTTGAAATAAATACAATGAAACTTTGTGGTCCGAGCCACATGGTCACTCCACATATGGGGTCTCGAGGCGCCCTGCAGCGAAGAGGCGCGCGGCGCGAGCCCCGACACAAAATCTACAAATTTAAGAGGCCGTGAAATTTTAACTCATATAATATATATATATATATATATATATATATATATATATATATATATATATATATATATAGTGTAATTTTTAAAACAAATAAGGTATTTCTTTAATAGTAAATAATATGGTATTATTTGATAAGCGATTAGGGTTCGATTCTTGTTAGAGACAAAAATAGTATATTTTTTTCGGTTACCTTTTTTTTTTTAGAAGTGCCTAAAATAATATTTAATCACGAGCCTAAATTTGGACAAGTGTTACCTTTTTTTTTAGAAGTGCCTAAAACAATATTTGACCCCGAGCCTAAATTTGGACAGGGGTGCCTAAAACAATATTTGACCACGGGCCTAAATTTGGACAGGGGTAACCTTTTTTTTTTTAGAAGTGCCTAAAACAATATTTGGCCCCGAACCTAAATTTGGACATGGACGCCCCTAGGGGTCTCTAGGTAAGAACTTCTCAATGATAAATATTTTTCTGACATTTTTGCATCTGTTGAAATAAATATGGACATCTCTAAGGAATTTGACGATATGGAGGTGTGTATTAAGCCGAGAAAAAAGAAAATCAGGTGGGCCTAAAACAATATTTGGCGCCGATCCTAAATTTGGACAGGGACGCCTCTGGGGAGGGGTCTCTAGGTAAGAACTTCCCAGTGATAAATATTTTTCTGACATTTCTGCATCTGTTGAAATAAATATGGACATCTCTTAGGAATTTGGCGATATGGAGGTGTGTATTAAGCCGAGAAAATAGAAAATCAGGTCTATGTAGATGAAGAAAGCCATGTTCAAGGTGGAATATTTGAAATTTGGACTTTGAACAACAAATACAAAAATCATATATATATATATCAGTCTCACACAAAACCTCAATGAAACAAATTTACACTATAAACATACAATTTGTGTATCAACACAACAACAAAAGATCCAAATAATCACTAAACACTGCAATAACAAAATCTATCTTCATGAACCAAGTCCTATCATATATACATATATCAACCTAGCTATATATAAGGATAAATTGTACAGCTTTTTATGGTTTCATAGGTGCGCCAAAGACAAGTTGGGCTTTAATTACTGCTTCTATTATAGGAGTATATTACATTATAGTTGTAGTACGTGCATTGAAATTCTAATATGTGCTTCTATTCACTTCTCAATTGTCATATAACAAAAGTAGACATTCTAATATGATTTTGATCTTTTTTCCTTGAGTCTTGTTTAATGACCGCAACTTCATGAGTTATCAAATCAACAAATACACAACGTTTAGTCAGATTCGCAATTTCTTGGAGCAAATTCTCTATCATGGTGTTATCAAACCGCAACTTCATGAGTTATCACAGAGTGTAGTTGAACCCTCGCAGTTTTTGAAGGTCCACTTGATGATAATATGTCTATGCATTTTGGCGATTTGAAATCAGCATCCCATATTTTACTTGTGTTTTCTCGTATACTTTCAAGTCTGGGGAACTCGAGAAGTCGTCCAATATGTCTCCTCCACCGTGTGTGGAATCATCATTTGCATCAAACATATGATGAGTACAATCTTTGTCTTCTGTTTCAGTGGACCTAACTAAGATTCTCTGATCCCCAATTAACATGTCCTTTTTATAGTTGAATGAAGAACCAACTGTACGTATCATGATTTTGATTTACAACAGGAGAAAGGAAAGGCAAGTCGTCAGCAGCAGAAACATTGAGTTTCCAACATCCCAATTGCATGCTTCGATTCATCATCAAATCTCACGAAGAAGCTTGATCGAGAGCCATAGACAATAATATCTCCTCCTGTACATTTGGATATTTCATCAAATCCAATGTAATAAGGAAGATGTAGTGAACTTATTCCAATCACGTACTTGAATCATATGATACGAGAAACTTCAGCATTATTACGTTTCATTAATAAGTACACATGTACGCTAATGGCCATTGCGTGTATTTAAATGCATGTATTGAGCTAGGATAGGACAACTAAGTATATGATTACCTTAGATGGGGTATATGGCAATGCCCCAGAAATACTTGAAGAAGAGGGATGGATTGTCATGGAAGCCAAAAGCTTCCTCTGATACAAATACTGCAACCATTTTGTATCGGTTTGTTGAGCAGCAATATCTGTATCTAAAGAATGAAGCATATTGGAGGAGCGACTGGCAGATATTATTGGGATTGTATCATAGTGAAAGTTGTCGTCTAAATCATCAGGCATGATCACATCAAAAGAAGAATATGGATCAATGGTGGCGATCCGATCGCTTGCTGTTGTTGCTGCTGATGCCTGATGGTCCTGTTTGTAACATTTGATGTGGTGGTTACACCAATGCTTGTGACGGCGGTGGTGGGTGGCACCGTCGTTGATGTCGGCCATTTTGTGGCTCTGATACCAACAAAGACTACTAGAAATGATTTAGAATATTCATCCTATCATTAATATCATGTACCAGTGGTACTTAATACAATTAGATAAACAATAGTACAAGTAGTGACTGATCTACTACACATGTAGATATCACAACCGTACAAGTGTACCAACACAAATACATATTATATTCTAACAAACCTTAAGCTGACACTAATGACCGCATGATGATAGTACACCAAAATCGAGCTGGTGGTGGATGTGCTATGTATTGATCTCCCAATTGAAATCATTATTTATTAGTAATTAGATTTATTTCATCATTTGGAACTCTTTTCACATGTACGTATATTAATTTCCTGTTTATGAATGTAAAATCATCCACTAATTCATAATTTATAGCTCCAAATGTGACTGTTCATTTATATAACTGTAAGCAAATTTTTTTATAAAAAAAAAGTCAGCTAAAAATAAATGGTGTTCTCACATGAAATATGATATATATGGATTATTTGTTATATAAAGTAAAGTAAGTTTGTGAATACAGACAATACATCATCCTAATACTGAGAACAACAAAATAGAAATTACACATGCCGAAAGCTGCAGGTCCCCCCAGTAGAATCTGATGCTTCTTTTTCTTTAGTTAAACGGTTAAACGCTAACCAGAAGTGTCCCCTCGCCTCCGATCCCACAGGAGTGCGATGAGAGGTTAATCGAGGGGCCAATGTAATTTCGGGGAAGAGGCTGCTTGTTATTTCCGTTTACACCGAAAGGGACCGGCCTTTACGGACTCGAACCCCCACACTCCGGCTTTCGGTTCCACGCATTACACCACCCCAACCGCTTTGCCATTGCAGTAATATATCAGGGGATGCTTCTTTTTCTTTAATTTTGTCTACTCTTACTTGGTCTTGTGTAACGAAAGGAACAAATGATAAGAATTTGGTATATTTTTATTTTATTTTTGGATGATAGTGCAACTTGTAAACAGGGAATTTTTGGATAGTATATCTTCAAGGTGCAAATAGCCTTATTTAACACCGGAAAACACGAGCGTATTTATCACCTTGCATTAGAAAACAAGAGCGTTTAAATTAAAGAAGTCAAATGACCAATTTTTTTCAGTGGAATAGTGATATTTTAATTAAAGAAGTCAAATGATTCTAACAGAAAGAAAAGAATAGCTACGTACCACTTTCATCATTTGTTTCATTGTAAGTAAGTTGCTGGCTGCTGTACAATCATCAAAAGAATATATTTCAAAAGGTAAATCGTCATCAAATCAAATCATATCATAAGATAAAAAGACGACTAGTTGTCTCTATGATGATGATGTCAGATGAACTGCTGCTAAGCAAGTGGGGGCTCCACAATTTTGACATAAGCACAAATATGAAGAAAGTGATCAGGGTTCATCAAGTTGTTAACGATCCAAGCAAAAGGAACCTCCAGTTTTGGTTCGATTCCTTGAATACGAATCACCTTTATCTCTGCACCTCCTCCTCCTCCTTCTGATACACTTCTTCTGGTGGAATCACGGTTTCCTTCTCCACATCTTGCTGCTGTTTCTTCTATGCTTCTAGTAGCTTCTTCTGACGACCATCTCTCTTCCTCCTCCACCACATCAGCCGTATCATTTGTCGTCCAAAATTCTGGAAGCAGACCTTTCATGGCATCTAATAAGGTGAATTTATCTGCACTTACAAACACTTCTGTTCAATCACTCACTCACCAGGTTCAGAATACAAAATACTAAAACTAATAAGGATAAGAATCATAATATAAATGCTGTTTTCTTTTGTTATTTTAAAAGTTTAACCGAAATTTTCTTACCATCTCCATGGATTTCAGGTGGTCGATTTATGTAAGACACTTTGTCCCAAGTTTGAACCGTCGGCGCGTCTTCTATATCATCAAAATCTTCTTTTGAAATCCTAACGTATAACCTCACCGGAATTCTACCTGCCACTTCATTATGTTAACAAAAAACTTAAAACAAAGACATTATCACAATAATAAGAAATAATGTAAACCACCAGCAATATGACTCATCCATGCCAAATCTGATCTATGAAACATGTTCTGCCAGAACAGCTGACCAAGATTCTTGGTAATTCAATAATTGAGATATGAGCATAAGATATAACGTAGAAACATGCAAAGCATTGAACCATTTCTCCTTACAAGCATCTCATTGATAGGATCTAAATGCGATAGATTAGAGATATCAAATAAAACATGAACAAGTCTTGTGGCTCTCTTTTCAAAGGAGCACTGCACGCATCACTTTGGTCCATCACTAAGGTAAAAAAGTTCATTCACCTGGTTTTTCTGTCCCTTTATGATCAGCATCATCACCACTCTGTCGAGATTTTGAAGAGTGCGAGGTTAATTTAAGAGAAAAATCATCACCGCTGAAGTCGAGCTTTAGCTTAGATGAAATCCGAAGGTATGTCTCCAAGTTACCTGATTATAATTAGAGTTGCAGGTTACTTTAATGAAGAAGCAGTGCAAGCTATTGGAGAATTAAGCACACCAACGTCCAACAAGATATAACCAATTCTTATGCTTAAAAAAACGACCCCTTCACCACAAAAAATATATATATATATATTTGAAGAAGCAAATTTAGAGGGCGGGGTTGGGGGGATAAATAGGGGAGGAGAAAAGGTCCGCATGTAACCAAATCTCAGCAGAAGAAAAATGCCTAGAAATACAATATTCACCAGTAAGACAATTAGTTAATACATTAGTTTCCCCGGGTTTAGACATCAATATACACAAGAAACTCAAGGTGCTAGAAGATGCCACACAGAAAAACGAAAGATAATCAGATGTAACTGGGCATTAATAATATGAACATGGGAACCTTAACATCAGAAGATGCTAGCTCTTTTTAGCCAGAATATACACCAAGCATCGGTAGACTTGGATTCAGAGAATGGATGCGCCCAACATGGAAAGAACTACCCCAATCATTCTTTCAAAAAAAAAAAAAAAAAAAAAAATACCCCAGTCATGAGAAATGCATACCATTCAAGACAGAGCGCCAAAGTTCCGATTGATCAGATTGTGACATGTTCATGACATTTTTAGAGTTGCCAGTGATAATACATGCAGCCTGCAAAAAAGCAAAGCATATGAGACAACCAACCCATCCCAAATGATAATAAAACCAAACAAGTAATTCTAGCTCTACATATGAAATAAGTGATTAAAACCCTGCTGGCAAAAAGGAAAACGATAGACCACATTAGTAGGGAAATTTGAAAAAGAAAGAAGATGAAAAGAATTAGCAGCACTGTTATCCAGAGCATGTTAACAAATCCACACACAACGAAAATGATAACTATGACGGCCACGCTCGATGATTGAGTGACTCGCACATGTACACACATCTGCGTACATTGCTAAGGTTTTGCAAGATATCATAATCAAAAGCTCCTACCATGCAGAAACATGTCGCTATTCAAGCCGGTGGATCTTCCCTAGCTCAAATCAGCACTCAGACAGACAGACATATGATCAGAAATAGTCATATGAATTTTCGTATAACTAAGTAGAGGTGTAGAATTTAGTAGAAATAGATAAGAAGATTGAAGAGAAAGATATAAACTCTTTATTAATATTGAACAACTTATCTAAGATGATAAGTTGTGAATACAATCCTTATATAGCCACCAACGGCTATAAAGCAAAAAGCAAACAGTGCACCAACGGCTAGAAAACAGAACACACTGTTTTCTAGTTACAGTACTAAGACAGATCCTAAGCCTATTAGGGATTAATAAAAAGATCCTAAATTAACACTAAAAAGTAGTATTAAATTAGGAAACAATAAAATAATCATCTTCTTCAACACTCCCCCTCAAGGTTGGTTGTGAAGAATGCAGCCAAGCTTGTTATGAAGATGATTGAAAACTTGACAGGAGACTGGTTTAGTAAGGATGTCAGCAATTTGATCTTCAGAGTTGACATGAACAAAGGCAATGTCTTCATTGTCCACCTTTTCTCTTAGGAAATGTCTGTCAACCTCAACATGCTTTGTCTTGTCATGGTGAGTAGGGTTTTCTGCAATACTCAGGGCTGAAGTATTATCACACAGAACTTGAATAGGTAGAGCTTTCTTGAACCCCAATTCAGATAGAACTCTTTGTATCCATATCCCTTCACAGACACCATGAGCAAGTGCCCTAAGTTCAGATTCTGCACTACTTCTGGACACTACATGCTGTTTCTTGCTCCTCCATGTAGTCAGGTTCCCCCATACATAAGTGCAATATCCGGATGTAGATCGTAATCATTGATTGCCCCAAAGCATAGTCGGCATCGGTGTAAACTTTAACATCCCTTGATTCACCCTTTTTGAACATAAGGCCTTGTCCGGGATGTTTCTTTAGGAATCTCGGTACTCTTTCGGCTACTTGCATGTGTCTTTGAGTAGGTTGATGCATGTCTTGGTGATTAGACCTACGACAAAACAAATGTCGGGTCTAGTGTGGGATAAGTAGATAAGCTTACCTACCAATCTTTGGTATTGCCCTTTGTCAACAAGAGGGCAGTTTGCCTCCTTTCCAATTTTCAGCCCTGGTTCAACAGGAGTGTTTGCAGGTTTGCACCACTAACATTCCTGTTTCTTTGAGAAGATCAAGAGTGTACTTTCTCTGTGATATGGAAATTCCTTCTGAGGTTCTGTGAATTTCCATACCCAAGAAGTACTTTAGTTCACCAAGATCTTTAATTTCAAATTCTGAAGCAAGAGTATATTTTACTCTTTGAATTTCATCACTATCATCTCCTGTGAGGATGATATCATCCACATATACAATCAATACAGTGGTCTTTCCAGATCTGATCTTTGTGAATAAGGTATGATCACTATGACATTGGTGAAAGCCATTCTTTTTCACAAAGTTTGTAAACTGCCAAACCAGGCCACTGGGGATTTGTTTTAAGCCATACGAGACTTGTTTAGCTTGCAAACCTCCCTTGTTTGCCTAGATTCTCAAATCCGGTGGTAGGTGCATATAAACTTCCTCTTTTAGATCCCCATAAAGGAAGGCATTCTTTACATCCGGTTGATGTAAAGGCCAATCCAAGTTAACTACAATGCTCATGAGAATCCTAATGGTATTTAATTTGGCAACGGTGCAAAAGTTTCATTGTAATCAATCCCTTGGGATTGAGTGAAACCTTTTGCTACAAGCCTTGCCTTATACTATTTAGTGATCCATCAGCATTGTATTTAACTGTGAATATCCATTTACAACCAACAGGATGTTTTCCTTTTGGTAAGGAAGTCACATTCCATGTCTCACTCTTTAAGAGGGCATTCATTTCCTCTTGTAGTGCAGTGTTCCACTCAGGGGTTTTAATAGCATCATGGACATTAGTAGGTATTTCAATACTGTCCAAGCGCAAGCTAACCCCTGGAGTGGAAGGGGCAACGATCATGGGATAGAAATGTGTACTTTTGGGTAGTAGTACACTTTCTAACCCCTTCCTTTGAGCAACGGGTAGATCATCATCTTCCTTATGATCCACGATTCATCACTATATGTGGTATCATGGGAAGTACTCTTATTGTCAGATTCATCATCAGTTGATGATTCATTTTCTGTTTCAATGTCATGTTCAAAGATCTCAGGATTTTGATGCATTGCCTTTCTTTTCCTTGTATAAACAATGACATCGAACCATCCCTTTGAGAGGGATTATTCGATGATCACTACCTTCGAGGATTGAAAGTATTATGCTCATCATTTTTCTTTTGAGATTACGGAGTGGGGTTCAAATCACCCTCAAATTCGGGAATAATTATATTCCATGATTGATGATAATCATTGAATCCCTCCCCCCGAATTGTAGGAGTATAGAATGGAACATTTTCGAAAAATGTTACATCCATAGTGATGTACATTTTTCTAGTATTGGGGCAATAGCACTTATAGCCTTTTGTGTGGGTGCATACCCAACAAATATGCATTTCAACGCCCTTGGATCAAGTTTTCCTCTCTGTTGTGCATGGACATGTACATAACATGTGCATCCAAACACTCTTGAGGGATATTTCCAAATAAATGAGAGTCGAAATAGTGCTCTTTTAGAACCCCCGTTGGAGTTCGAAATTCGAACTCTTGAAGGCATTCTATTAATGAGATAAGTTCTTGTCAAGACAGGACTTCACCCCATAGATATTTTGGGACTTTCATGGTGAACATAATGCTTCTAGCCACTTCCATTAAGTGTCTGTTTTTTTCTTTACGCCACCCCATTACGTTGGGGTGTATCAACACATGTACTCAAATGTACAATCCACTTTCTCGAGAGAAAAAAAGATGAAAGAGTTTTTTCAAAATACTCTTTCCCGTTGTCGGTTTTCGAATTTGGACTTTGGTTCCAAATTGATTGCTTATCATGTTGTAGAGGTGTTTGAACACTCCTCCTACTTGATTTTTCTTTTAAGAGAAACGACCAAGTGACCTGCTATGGTCATCAATGAAACTCACAAACCATCTTTTTCGGTGGTTGTGGCCTTAGAAGGTCCCCAAATATCACGTGTAACAAGGCAAAGGGTTTTGAGGGAGTATAGCCTCAGGTAGGATAAACGGATCTAGTATGTTTAGCTAATTCACACACTTCACGGTGTAATTCGATCGATTTTTTCATTAAACATACTAGGATACAACTTCTTCATATAGGCAAAATTAGGATGTCCCGATCTATAGTGTAACATCATAATTTGATTGCAAGAATTTTCAAAACTTGTTGCAACTAGCAAGGCCTTTAGGAATCTCGTCAAGGGACTTGTCGGTGAAGGCCGTTTTGAGAATATAGAGATCGAGTGAGTTTTACCACTAGCAATCTCCTTCGAGAGAATTCAACTCCGAAATTTACGGCCATTAGAATGAAACGAACGGTGCAATTTGAGTCCTTTGTGATCCTTTTTACGGACATGAGGTTGCATTTCGGATTAGGAACATATAGAACATTATTCGAGTTATATTCTCTCGTTACCTTCACATCCCCCGTTCCATACACTCGGAAAGAGTGCCATCTGCAATTCTTATATTATGGAGATTTTTGCACTTTTGTATATCCACAAATAATTCGGATTTCCGGTCATGTGGTGGAAGCACCGAATCAACAATCCGAGAGATTCTTAATGATTGAATTTCCGGTATATGCATTAAAACACAAACTGAATTGTGCATGGAAGAATAATCTTGTGAACTATGAGCGGTAGAAGCCTTTTTAAGCCCACAATTTGCTCCTTGGTAATTTGACAATCGGGTTTGTTGTTTTGCACACCGAGTAGATGTTGTGACCATGGTACTTGCTTTCATGGACGGTAGGAGTGATGCTCTTTAACGGTAGCTTTCTCCTGCTCTCTTTATATTTGATATCGGCAACCATAGCCTTTTGTGATGAGAGGGGTTTTTGACTCGGAATACTCCCCCTTACTTCATCGGGATTGACGTTGTCACCATTAAATGTGTGAGCGGAGAATGACAACATTGATGGCTCGGTGTTCCGGGAAGAATTCATACTTGATTCTTCCGCTTGAGTTAACAAGCGAGGATGAATCATGTGCCATTTTTGGAGAGATAAAAAATTTCGAAATTTGAATTTTTCCGAAAAATTTGAAGATTTGAGTAACTTTGATGGATCAACGCTCTCGCTACCATGTAGAATTTAGTAGAAATAGATAAGAAGATTGAAGAGAAAGATATAAACTCTTTATTAATATTGAACAACTTATCTAAGATGATAAGTTGTGAATACAATCCTTATATAGCCACCAACGGCTATAAAGCAAAAAGCAAACAAAGTGCACCAACGGCTAGAAAACGAAACACCTTGTTTTCTAGTTACGATACTAAGACAGATCCTAAGCCTATTAGGGATTAATAAAAAGATCCTAAATTAACACTAAAAAGTAGTATTAAATTAGGAAACAATAAAATAATCATCTTCTTCAACAAGAGGATATACATCTTTCTAATGTTTAAATTTAGTCACTTGCTCATTAAACAAAATAATAATCCCTTTTCAACTCTAGAATGATTCACATTTATTACTGTATAAAGGAAATGGTAACACATGCCCAAGCTTCCTTGGAAAAAAGAAACCAGAAAACTAGATAATGTAGATATTATACCTAACCTCTTTTAATGAATTAATAAAGCTCCACTTTACACTATCTTCACCATCACAGGGAGTCAAAACATGTTCTGGAAATCCCCTAAAATGTACCTGCAGTGAAAGCAATCAACTGCGTCAGATACAGAATAGAAATCATCCTAGCAATGACTGCGGCAACATTTTTCGTACACTCAGGAAAAATAGATGTTTGCTACCGCTCTTATCAAAAAAAGGAGAGATGACAATACCGTACAATTCTGTACTACTAGTATTCTTTGCCCAGTCATTTTTCAAACTTACGGGGTACTTAAACCCAATGAAACGGTTGCATCATGTTACACTCGTCAAGAGCATGCTTGTTAAAGCTTTCATACTAATTTAAAATTATCAAATACACAGTAATGCATATCTAAAATTTGTAATCTCGATTGAGATCATGCCTACACACACTGTAAGCACCAAACTGTCACAAACTCAGCATGAATTGACTTGTGCCTAGACGTGCCGAAAATGCTTCCTTTGTCAGTTTCAAAAGATGTTTTAACAAAAATAATAAGGACCAATCATAGTAGGGGAAATCAAAGCCTCCCCAGAAAACCTTCAACCAAGAGTTATGTTCAACTCATAGAGCTGCCTTTTTCATGTTTGCCATTAATATGGTACACTTCTAAAATTATGATGACGAGAGTGTTTAAAACTTTCATGAGATGCAGAGATGAGAAGGAAAAAAGTATTCACCGTTAGATCCCAAGGTCGCTCTGGTTCTGCACAAAGCAGATCAAAAAGTACCCCAGTGGGTATATACCTGGAACAAGCAAGCTAATGTACATCAAAAGAACTGTTTAAAGAAGTTATTGCAATAAAGATAAAAGTAGCAGGTGAAATACAGTCCCTATAAACGCTATGCTGGTAAACACCATGGCATGTTCAATTACAGCTACAGTACTCATTTAAGGCATGTCTATTTGGAAAAAGCATGGGTTGTGCATGTTAGAAAAGAACGATGTTCCAAAAAAAAATTTAATAATCAATAGGCACAACCTTAAAAGACGTATTTATAAGCTTATGACTTATAACTGATTTAAGCAGCCAAAGAAGGGGCCATTGAAATCAATTTGCTCACATCAAGAACATTCTTATTAATTTCCTGAGCTCTAAAATGCCAAAGAAACCTTTTTTAAGCTCCTTCTCTACCTTGAGAAAATATGATTTCTATCAAGCAAATGAGAACACCAGTAGGAATTTTCACTTATTCTAGGTGCCTGACAAAGTGCCCTGGTAGACGTCAAATTGTTTCACTAAGCTCAAAATGTTAACATCATTTTGTCTTCCCCTTTGATTGTCATCCCCCACATGTTAGAAAGATTGCAAGCAAAGTTGAAACCGAAAAGAAAAAAAGGGAATATGATGCTTCATTCATGTAATCCAACAGAATGGCAATTATACCTTTGTATGAAAGATTACGAGTATAGCTGCTGTGATCAAAAGGTAATATTCAAGAAGTATTTCAGCCAACAAATTATTCAACAAGAGCACAGATCGCAAAACAAAGACAAGTTAGAAAAGACTATCAAACCATCATACCATCTGAGAGGCAACCCTTTGTACTCAAACCATACTTTGTCAACACCAGGCGGAACTATGCTACTGAATAAAGGCTTTAATTGTGGCACTAAAAGTGGTAGGTAACCTAGCCGAGGAGCCAAGATCTGAAACAAAGAAAAAGGTCAGAGCATAATTTTATGGGGAAATAAGGGATGCTGAATCAGATTTTCAAACCTTTAGCACAAGTGACAATAATGCAAGTAAAGATAAATGCACCGACAGAAGTGTTGCAGCACTAAACATGTTACATTATTAACTAACTGGAAAGGTTCTGGTTCACCACTTCATCAAGATCTTGCAAATAAACAAAACGAATCACAAGATTTTGAGCCAGCATGCAGTACACAAAAGCATACATGCTAATGGAAAGAAGGTAACTAAAATGGGAACCAGGTGGTATATTTCCTTGAACAACTTGTATTAGCCATAACATCGAACCCTTATTGAGATCCTTCTCTCTACTGCCTTGTGTTTCTTTTCAGCTCTCGTTTTCCAGTTCTGCCTATTCCTCAACTACCTAAAACTTTCACTGGAATTTTTCCTTGATTTTTTTCTTTTAAACGTGCAAAAGAAAATAAATATGCAACCACACTATATGGTTCGAGTGGAGCACATTGAATTTTGGTGTACCAACAGACAAAAGAAACCATATGACCAAGACATTGGACTTGGGATTTGAGCTTCCATAACGTACATACCATCACAGCCACTAATTTTTGCCCTAGAAAACTCCATTTTTTCACATCCATCACACCAGAAATTGGTAAGTCTCCGTTTCTTACTCTGGCGAAAATATGCACAATTCAACCCCAATTCAGTTTGGAAATGGCAAGAAAGACCACAAGAACACATGATCAACACACAATCAACAACAATGGCTAGCAAAGAGAAGTAAAACAGAATCATGTTCAACAACTAGAGGCGAGAAAAAGTACAAAAGACAACAAAAAAAAAAATTAAAAAAAACAAGAAAGAGGAAAAACCAGAGCAGGAGGGGGAGGAGGGAGAGTAGTGACTTCAGATTCATGGAGATGAATTTGCAGAGGTATAGCTCCTTCCCAGACATACTTTTGAGCTTCAGTACCTTTGATTTCCATTTGACCCCCTACCTTGTAACAGCTTTATGGGGGCGAATCGGAGAGAAAATGGGTTGGATAGAGAGGAGGGGAGGGGAGGGTTTAAATGGGGGCCGGGAGATTCAAACTAGAATTTGATCACCGAAGCACGCAAGAAGAAAATAAGAGAAGAGTCCTTGTTGCTGCTCAACTCCGCCTCACCGACTACGTTTAACGACAAAATTATGATTCCAATTTAGAATTTAGAATAGTGTTGACACCAGTGGTTTTATGGTGACCACCATGTCATGCTTGTCCATCAATAAAATGTTTTATAAGAAGAGTAAAAACGTCAATACATAGGATTTATATTTTACATGGTGGGTCCTTGTGTTATTTGTCATTTTTCTATTAGTCCTGGATCACCAAGTCATCATTGGTCCAGGACCATAATAAAATTTCTCGTGTTGACACACACACGGTTTTTTTTTAAGATACTCGATTCCTATCATCTTTTTTTTTTTTTTTTTTTTTTTTTTTTGTTATTTTGTAGAATACTACGCCCTTCATCGTCTTTGGGTATCAACCGTCAGCCTTTTCTCGTTTGAACATCGCCCTTCATTTTTATTTTCAATTTAAGGGTTGTGTCATCCTAAGATGCTGCTAAATAAATGGTTCTTATCAACGTCTATGAATGATAAAAGCCTAGATCGAACCATCGAATGAGAAAAATTGAATGCTATCATATAGCTTTGTATTGGCTAAGCTCATGAGTTGGAGATAAGCGGACTCGAACCGCTAACATCCGCAGCAGGCCGCCTCTCCGGCGTCATATCACATGCATTATTGTTGTTATTTCTTTTGCTACTGATATCACATTGCATTCATCTTTGGAAAAGTATTTAAAATTGTTAATGAAATTGATATTTAACATTAAAACTACATTGTTTTAATACTTAAAAAAAAATAGTTTTTTCAAAAAAAAAAAATACTTTTTTTTAAATCTAAATGGGGCACTTTTAGATCCAATCCCTTTGGATCCATCCAGGTATGAATAAATTCAATTTTAGAATCAATTTGTTTGGAAATGTTGTTTAATAGGATCAGTTTTTATGTCTAATAATAATAATAAAGTGGAATGCAACGTAGTATGGGGACCCCCTCAAAAAAAAAAAAAAAAAAAAAAAATTAAGACTATTCAAGACAAATAAAGTTGGTTTAAGAGTTAGATGCACTCCTAGGGTAGCTAGCTGATACTTTTCAAAATACATAACTCTCACTTGTTGCTGTTGGGAGATTCTTCTTGGTTACACCAACAGACGTAAGTGATGCTTTTGTCTTTTATTTACACATATATGTGCCACTCATATCTAATAACATTATGGTGCTGCAATAGAGATACTCTTCATACATACAAATACAATACAAGAAGAACAGTAATGATGATATATTTTGTTAACACCAAAATTCCATACAACAATGTCCATTTACATACAACATCGGTGATCTCACCATACACTCGGCTTACCACCACATAACATTCAGTGTTTGTTTTATAATCTCAACTCTTGTCACAATCGACCTTGGAAAAAGGCCAAATGCATGCATATAGTCTCACAGAATGTTTGCGGTTTGCAATTGGTGCATTTAAAGGGTCCCGTCCCTACACATATCTTTACTTCTTAGGCCGTTTTGAATAAACAATTAATGTTTCCTTGTAGTAGTAGTAATAAAATAAAATGGTGGTGTTCCTATGCATCAAACTGCTTGCCTTCAAATGTCTGACCAAAACTCCAGTCACTGGGAGCAACATTGTAAGATGCAATAGTGATTCCATCACTGTCACTAGTCTCAAAAGATAGATGTTGATTCTTTAGATCAGCATTAATATGCCATATCTGGCCCCAATTCCTACCCATTTGGAGCCATCCTGTTCTTGACCCTTTTATTTTCACCGCCTCTATGTTTCCTGCACCCGCAACATTACTGATCATCACCGATAAGAATATCCCAGCACCATTTAGCGTGAAACGAATTCCTCCTTCCTTTCTGCATTTCACCCTGTTGGAAGCATGATCATAACTAGCATGAATCAACAAGACCAGTGAAAAGATAGGGACTAAACTTGTGGAATTCCTCTCTCTAGTCTCTAGCATCTCAAAACAAGAACAAACACGATTAATGGAGATTTTTTCAAGCAAAAGCAATAATAACAGACATAAGCATATATGTGGAAATTGTCAAATTATTCACAACAGGAGCCAGGAGGAGGTTTTCTGTTACGCTCAAGGGCAGCAGCATTACATGAAACGGAACGGCAGGGTGATGATCTAGTGGCAAACCAAAACAAACAAGTTAGAGCTGAAGTTCACCGAGGCATGTCACAGACAGTTGATGTAAAAGTTAGTTAGACCGTTTTTGGAGTTGGTTAGTGTTCAGTTTTCTATTGTACTTCAGTTTGGTTGTGTCTTCCTAGTATATAAAGGATGTGTACAGCGGTAGAGTCCAGTTTTCATAATGTATGGGTTTACAAACGCATCTATCTGAACCACCATGCACTGTGTATGAATTTCTGCTTAGCCATTTTGAAGGAAACACATATAGTCACCTATCTCCCGGAAAATGCATTAGTCCATGCTTAATACCAATATCAACCAATGCTTTAACATACCATCAACAATGAACAACTCTTTCAGTTCAGAGTTGGTTAAAGAATAAGGTTTCACCGTTTCAGTATCCTATCCTTGAACTACAAGCATTTACTCCCCAAGCTATACATGGTTAAACTATAATCGAAATCTAAATCAAATGTCAGAAAGTTAAACAATAACATATGTTTCAAATAAGGGCACCGTTATTAGTGTGGCAACACACTGAAAACAACCAACGAGGGAAAAGTTAATTCTAGAGTTGAGAATTGTGTGTTGGGCAGTCGACCACTGAAAAGTTGAGTAAGTTCATTCTCAGCTCTAATAGACTGTCGAAAAGTTGATTGTACTGCGGTGCCCAAAATGGTAGTCACCAAAGACGCCCTTCAAGGAATGGACCAATTAATTTATAGTCTCCATTTGAGAAAAAAGATTAAACTTTATGTTGCTTTGTTTCTGAAAGATTCAAAATGGATATGAACAGCTTACATTACCATTAAAATATGCCTAAAGTCGATAACTTTGTTTGTTAGCAGAGTAGTACATAATCTCTGTATGACAAATGAAAAAAACCATTAAAAAGGAAAACCTTAGCATAAAAGCACTTGTTAATTAAAGCAGTACCTGCGATACTGAAGGGGCATATTAGAAGCTTTCCAGCTAGCAATTTTCTGAAAGGCTTCAATGGGAAGCACAAAATGGGCATTAGGAAAATTACAATGGCCACCACCATCAGCTTCAAGACCATAATTTGGAGCACAGAAATTGGTAGCGGTAACAATCAAAGAGGTCCCAGGTATACACCATCTCAAATCCTCAGCACACCTAACTTGAAAGCAGGCGCCACAGATCTGACCTTTGTCGAACAACACTTGGCTGAGACCAGCTGTAGCTTTGCCGTAGCCATTCTTGTCTAAATCACCGAATCCACAAGCTCCGCCGTCAGAGTCACGTGGGTTTGCGGCGGCGTAGTAAGTAGCTCTAGCGGATTTCCACTCCGTGTAAGGAGAAGGTGCGGAGTTGGAGTAGCGGTAATGAGAGTGGGTGGGGGGAATGAGTGTGAAAACGATGAGTAAAGCTTGAGCTTGAAGGAGAAGGATGAATGAGGGTGGCATTGTGGAAGAGAGATAGTACAACAAAGGTAAAGCAGATTTTATTATTCTTCTTCAGACAAAAACTTGAACATATATGTTTTTTCTTTTTCTTTAAAGACTGCAAACTTCCTTTTCCGAAAAAAAAAAAAGACTGCAAACTTGTCTTTTACAACTTTTATAACTTTATGACTAATGCTATACTTCCTCCGTTTCATAATAACTGACGTAGTTGACAAAAATTTTTATTTTATTTTATATGAGACAGTACAATTTCCCAATACAATAGTTATTGTGTTTTTACTTGATTTACCTTTAATTATTACATTAGGAGATATAAAAAAAGAAGGTCTCATTAATTATATTTAAGGACATTTTAGTCATTTTATTGTAAAAGTTAATGCATTAATTCACCTTCTTAATATGTGTGATTTTGACAACTGCCTCAGATAAATTGGAACGGAAGAAGCATATGGGATTGGGATCACATAACAAATAATGATTAATCTGATCCTTACAGCAGGCCTGTTGTTAAGCATCACAACAAATTTATTGTCGGATATCATGCATAGTGATATTCGACTTTTTAAAAATCAAATTTAAGTACAACATTCAATTCTATAGAGATATCGAATATCCATTTTCAACGTTTTTAAGATCAAACCTAAATTGAATTGTGATGTCACAGTAAATTTACCGTGATATACTTTTAAGAAGCACCGAACGAATAGTTATGTTTTTTTATTGCATGGGGAAGGGGTATATCTTCTTATGTAAAAACACTCTCTCTTTTTTTCTTTTCTTTTTCTTTTTCTTTTTCTTTTTCTTTTTCTTTTTCTTTTTTAGTGGTATTGTATCGGTAATGTATGGTCTAAAGTTAGGTTCTAATAATAAAGTATATATTTATTATGCATGGTATGTTGGCACATTCTGTTTTTTTCATATTCATTGTTGTCATCCCCGTTAAGGATGCTAAACTATTTTATGGACTACATATTGTTTTTAAGCTTGATTCAACACAGAGTGTGTAGTTTGATGATTCAATCTAGGCTCATTAACGTTAAGTCTGAGTTTGACGTTTCATGAAATACATTTAACTCATTAGTATTTTACGTCTCTTAATATATGATGAAGTTATTTTTCTCGCCCTCACGAAATTCATTGTCGCTCTTTAGTCTTTATATTCCCTCCGTTTTAAATTATCTGAGGCAGTTGCCAAAAACACGTTTATTAGGGACGTGATTTAATGCTATGACTCTTTAGATGCAATGACTAAAAAACCTCTATGATACAATTAATGCAGTATTTCTTTTAACTTCCTCCCTAGTATTAAATAAGGGTAAAGTAGAAAAATTTACAATAAATGATGTTTTGAAAAATGTTCTGTCTCGGTTATTTTAAAACATAATTTTTTGGCATCTGTCACAGTTATTATAGAACGGAGGGAGTATAATTTTTTTTAAGCAAACTAAAATGAATTTATACAAAGTGAAAAAAGTTACACAGGAGGTTCATTACAACTCACACCAAACTCCAACTAAAAAGGGCGGTTGTAATGGCTCTCTTTTTTTGGGCCATTTATTTTGACAAAAATTGAAATATGACAATGTCACTTAACATGTAAAAGGAGTGAAATTATCCTAGTTGGCATTACAACCTCACTACATATCATATTGATAACTACAATAGCTTAAAAAGAGTTTTTCACTTTATTATTAAAATACAATTTTCTCATTCATATAAATAACTACCCATTACAATTTTATCACCAAAATTCTTAATTTACAAAAGACTGTTGGATAAAAAAAAAAAAAAGGTTCATTCATACGAAAGGCTGTGAACATATATAAACACCCACTGCTATTGATAATTTCATCAAAAGGAAAATAAATAATAAACATTGATTTGTGCATTTTGCTGCTCAATATTCATAATAGATCATGGCACAAAACAATGGCCCGAATTGAATATGGTTTCTAGGATTTTATGCTCGGAACAAGATTGATCAATTGTAGTTCATAGATGAATTCAGCTAAAAGATACTTCATACACCCAACCTTGAATGACAAAGACATCCAATGAACACCAGCCTCCATAATCCGGATGATCTTTACAAATAGGATTCCACAACTCAGAATCATTATCGTAATATAACTTCTCACACCCTCATTCCATACAGTACACAGAATAAAGAGTTGATTGGCTTCAGTAATGACCCTCCACCACAATAGCAATGACATCTTTTCCAACGTATATTACATAGAACAAGATTCTTGCTCAAATAAGATCATAAATTTCCACCAAGCACCCCCTTCAATCAATTCAGCACATGCAATAATTACACACATTTCATTCATCTAAATAAATATAAGTGTAGAAATAAAAATTTTATGTGACATAATATAAATGTCACGTAATGTATTTGTCTCGAAATTAAATTCATTTTATATTATTTCCAATACAAAATGATAGGAAATGATATAAATAAATAAATGACTAATTAAAATCTCTTAGAAATTTAGAGATTTAATTATTTATAATTAAATGGCTATGTAGATATATAAAATATATATGTGACATATTATATTTGTCACATACTACACATGCAATAAAATCTAGGTATTTTATATTATTTCCAACAATAAATATTGGTAGATAATATAAAAATCAATAAATCATAAAAATCTCTTAAAATCAATTAATTAGGAGATTTTATTGATTTATTATAAATGCGGAGATTGTGTACAAATTGCTACTACCAATCAGGAGAGTCTGGACACATTAAATGCGCATATTATGGGAATCAATCAGAGTGTGAACACATTAAATGAGTGTGAAAGCATTAAATGCGAATTACTTCCAAAGCACTCATCTAGCACTATAAATAAGAGAGACCTTGGTCATTGGCAAACACACGAAACACGAGAGCATTAACATAGAAGACGGAAGTACACAAGGATTCAAGATTGGAGAGGAAGCATCAAGCACTCCATTCAAGCATTCAAGCACCAAGAAGGAGGGGATCTAGGGAGCACAAGGAGCATTCAAGTGTTCTTCAATCTTTGAGGATTCTCCATCAAATCCGGCGTTCTTCAACATCACTTGAAGATCATCCACCAAGAAATCCGGAGTTCTTCAACCAGCTTCGAGGATCTTTGATCGGCTAAAACTGGGTGTCCAATCTTACCGGCAGTGTACCGGGTCTAATTGTAGTGTAGTCTGGTGAATCAAGTGTCGAATCCTCAGGGAAAAGAAAATGTAATTTAAAATGTGGTTAAACACCAACTAGCTATTATTATCTTGATCTAAGTCGCAATTCTTTTTAATTTAAAGCTATTCAAATGATAATTAGATATTTATATAGATATAGATATAATAGATATAGATATAGATATAATAGATATAGATATAGATATAATAGATAGTTAATAAGAACTAACCAAGACAATGTTATTGAATTATGATCTCTTTTAGTTTTAATGGATGTGACCAATCTTCTTGTTGAAGTGTAATCGATTATGTGAAACGGTATACTCCTCAGCTAACAAATTCCCCTCATACGAGTGCACGAATTCATTCTATGCCTCCTCCTTGGTAAAACCGTAATTAAACCTAATGATTTGACATGATAATCTCTTGAGTATAAATATTCTATCCCCGGATAAGAAAGAGGGTTCCGTTTGTCAGACGGCCAATTTTACCTTCCGGTCTTTCTACCCTTTTCTCATACCCTAACGTCTGCAGTCGATTCGCGATTAGGTTATGGTTCTCGTCCATACCGGTTAATTACGTCAATACGGACTATCAATTAGTTCAAGTAGAAAGAGATTCATCAAATTCAATATTTTAATCATATTTTAACTTAGTCATCATCCATTTCCCTAAAAGAGAAACATTTTTCAATTACATGTCTTGGCTAGTTGTATAATTAGCCTACATACATTATTACTAGTAGATAAAATTGAAAAAAAACAAACAACATAATAACGACGAGAATATTACCAGCTTACAATTGTTGAAGGGAGGCTTCGTCCTCTGAATGTCACGACAGTGATAAATTCAACAATCTTTAATAATTATTCTAACTATTACAACATTATTACTACTACTTTTTAGGCATAATGCCTACTGAAATAATATTTACAGAGAGTAGATAATATAGGGAGATATATATATGGGTATATATTTTTCATACCTCATAAATGAGGTATTTATAGGCGTAAATCTCCGGTCCGGCGTGCGCGGCCGATCCGGCGTGCGCCGGATTAACCGATTTCGAATATCATGTGTCAGACGCACATGGGGTAACATGGGGTAATTATCACATAATCCGGCGTGGACCGGTTTATTCCGGTCTGCGCCGGGTTTGTCTGCCACTTGATGATTTTTGTATGATTTGATTCCGATTCTTCTACTTTGTATCACATAATACCTGTATAACAACAACAAAAACGACAAAAACACAGGTAAATCTGACAACAAAAGTTATAATTTGTATTATGTTATTTATTTGTATTTATTAGATTTTTATATGTTATTTTACTATCATTTAATATTTTTAGATAAAATTAATCAATAATATGTATAAAATGTAATACCATTTTGTTATAAATTTAACATATATCAACTATTCCCCACTTAGCTTTTGATCGTCCTCGAGCAAAATAAGCGATAAATAATAAATACATATTCATAATGAAAACAATATAATTTATCTAGACTAAAATTTTAATTTAGTAAGGTATATCGTCGATATTTTAGTTATATTAATTTTATCTATTTAAGATTATTTAAGAAGATAAAAAGTGTGTATAATCAATAAATTAGTTATAAAATATTATCTAAAATGAAATTCTACATGAATTACTTAATAAAAATATTTAAAATAACTTTAAAATCGCCACTGTACGAATTATTGGAATCAAAGACTAAGTCAAGTAGTTGGCAAAATGGCTTATAACGTTCAGGTTCAGGGTGTTTGGCTAATCGAAAGGATAAGAAAGGAAAATCGAAAGAGATAGAAGCAAGTCGTACGTACTTACACCTTCAACTTTTGATAAAAATATCTTGATTAGTAACATCCTGACACTGATTTAATGATTTTTTTTTTTTTTTTTTTTTTTTTAGAATACTAACATATCCGAACTCATTGCCAGAATCGACTATCTTTCAAGCGTCATGAGGTGAGAACTAATATATTAGTACCCAACTATTCCAAGAATAGCAACAATTGATACAAGATTGCCTTCCAAATAATATTTATTCCAATCTCAGCTTATACGACTTTTGTATTTCGATGTCATCACCGCTATCCATAAGCACATACTATACTTGCGGGATTTCAAAGAAATGTAGACCAATTTAAGTTAAGGGTCGGTTTTATCTAGTTAATCATAATGGCTAAATTCGAGTGAGGTCTTGATCACTCTACAAGGCTGAGGTGGGGACCAAAATTGGAAAATATGTTCGGGTAGGCTATTTAGCTCTAGTTAATCAAAGTAATGCCAAAAATCTCATCATTCCTAGTCCGATTCCAATTTCATACTTGTTTTGAAATGAAAATTATTCTAAAATTTTATTATAAGTGATTCTTTGTCCAATTCCATAAAAAAAATATTTCATACTATTTATCTAGATATACATACTCAATTTCTTGTTAAGATCTAAAATAGATATAAATAATATAGAAATAATATATCAAGCTTACTTTACTTAATTAAAAATTTGTTCTATCAAAATATATCATTTTTATTATAATAATTATATATTATTTCATTTATTTCCTTGAGGATAATTAAACTAAGTGTATAAGTATTTGATATATTAACTTCATTTTATTTACTAACCTAACTCCATTCCCCACTAGCGAACTGTCATCGTCCCGATGATAAGTGAGTGCAATAATTGGGTAGAAAATAAAAGGAATGATTTTAATTAAGGTGATACGATTTTTTCTTATAAATTATTCTTTTTAGAAAAGAAAAGACTACAACATAACATTTTTATTAAAGGAAATATTAATATTACACAAAATATAAGGACATAATTAAACAAACTTATGGACTTAAAGGAAATTCTTAAACTAAAACAACTTAAAAGGAACTTAAAACATCTTATTCCAACTTATAAACCTATCACTTAGATTCTTCCCATCGCACACAGATGAAATGACCTCTCTAATCTTCTGCTGTAGATGAACCACTTGGTACATCTACTGGAAGCAGACCTAGAAGAGGTTGACGAGAAGGAAAGATCTCATCCGAAGCATTCTCCGGAACTCCCGCAAAACGGATACAGAGTTTAGAGATCAAAGACGCAAACGGCATCGGTTGACGAAAATTTCGTCTATCAAGAGCAAAGTTGATAGCCGTCTTGTGGATCGGGACTCCCCGAGGTCAATAATAGCTCCAATCGTAATAGCATACAAGATAAGACGATCTCATCATCGAAACCTCGGAAAAGTCCAAAGTTGGAAAAACTCGCGAATTTATAAAATGTTTCCGTGTTCGAAGATGAGGAAGCGAGGCCGAAGTGGAGACAACATGATCACGGTTGTAATTTGGAAAGAGAATTTGGAAAGCTTCGGCACATTTATCAATAACACCATGAACTCGTGTCCAAATTCCACTTTGCGATTCATAATGACTATTTGGGGTAGTTTGGACGGGAGGTATTTGAAAAGCTTGATTGATGATAAAAGGAGTGAATGGTACAATACAACCACGGACACGCACAAAACGTGTCGATGCGACAGAAACAGAGTCTGACAGAGCTGCATAAAATTCTCGAACTAGAGTGACATTGACCTTGCCTCTTGGTGTACGGACAAAACGATCCCATCCACCTCCTTCAATACGGAGAAATCCCCACTGGTTCATTTTTCGAAAGTTGAGACCTTTCTCAAGTAAAATAGGGGACTGATTGAAATTGGCTAGATAACGGTCTTGAGCTGTTTGGTGCGGATAATCATTAGGATTGAAAAATAAAGGTTGAATATCCGGTGTTTCATCATTTGGGTGCAACAGGGGAGAGTAACTGTTAACTGAAGGAGAAGAATGATTGGACATTTTCTACCGTTAATCAGTAGGTGAAAGAAAGGAAGGGGTATCCTTCTAAGCTTGCAAGGTATGTATTTATAGGTAAAAATTCGAGCAGAAGAAGAAAAATTCGTTCAGTGTCATAAATAGATTTTCCGGCGTAAACCGGTGTGTTCCGGCCTACGCCGGAATCTATTTAATTCTGTCGAAATGAATACCCTATATATATAGCTGTCAGGTCGGTGATAACCCGGCGTGAACCGGAATATACCCGGCGTACGCCGGATTTCACTATTCACGGACAGAGTCTAATTTGTGTGTTGATGGCCAAAATTTTCAAAATCAAACAAAATAAAATACAACATTCATCAAAATGTTATACATAAATTATTACCAAATAAATTCTTACGAACTGGGGAACTTATTAAAAAGTGCACTAACCACTGAGTGCATCAACCAAACGTCAACGTTAAAATTTCTAGTGCCAAATCAACATAATGAAAGGAAATAGTCATCAAAGTACAAATGTTTTTTCAATAATTTTAACCAGTTTATTCGAAGTCTTCAAAATTCAAATCATGCGGCGGCTGTGACATGGATTGAGTCGAAACTGCTCCAAAGTCGGAAGTTGAAGTCGTGGTATAGAATGGATCTTGTGAACGCATGGTGGACATAGTAACCGAACTATCGAATCCAAGCGATCCAAAACCGGTAGTGACGAAATTTGAAATCGAAGCGTAATCTCCAAATCCTGAAGTAGCAGCTGTGACACTGGAAACAAACCACCTGACATACTAAACTGACCCGAAGTAACCTGAGTGTAAGATTGAGAGGTAGGAGGCGAAGGAATCGGTCGAACCCAAGCTGGTAAGGTATAGGGATCTGCCTGGCACTGAGGCAGATCATCAGACATCTGTTCATAAGCAGGGTCTAGACCTCTCATAAAAGCTCGCTGACCTCTAACTCCCACTCTAATATCATTGGCCCACCGCTCGACTCGTCGAATCCTAACGGCATATTAGTCGACTTCTATCAATTGCACTAAGAATGGCGTCGGACCGGTGATAACTCGACTCGCACGAGCTGCCTGAAGAGGATCCAAATAGGGGTGGGATTCTAGTACGAGGGATTTGCTTGACGCTTCGTCGTCGGTTAGGATTATTATAATCAAGTTTACCGGCGGGTTGCGGGGCAAGTCTAGGACCTATGATTGGGGTATCGGCGAAACAATTTTGTCGGCGGTAAGGCCGGGACTCTCGCCATCGTGCACAATGCGAGAGATTAGATTTGGAAATGGCATGTTTCCTTGCGGAATACGAGCATGAGCAAAATCCCAAACCTTATTGAAAATCAATTTTCCTAGATTGACCGGAACATCCTTAACTATCGCCCAAGCGTAATGACATCATCTCTACCAAAAGCACCGACATGAGTAGATGGACTGACATTATAGCCCAGAAACATCTTAATGGCTCTGACATCCTTAATACAACCCCCGTATGCAAACCTATTATCAATCCATGTCGCAGATGGGTCGAAGGCTTGTTGAGCTTCATAAGCCTTAGCTTGCAAAACACTAGGTTTGGATTAAACCCCAAACGAGAATAATAATCTTCCTCATCGGGAACCTCGGGAATGGCAAAAAATGCATTAATGACCGACGAGTAAAAGGGACGGTAGCATTTCTAAGAGAAACGAGAGGTCAAAGGGCCTTCATCTACGGGCTCGTAAGCGAAAATAACGAATAAAATTCAGCCACCATCGTGGCATTAACGTGGTCAACACGCTCATGGGCTATCTCCATCCAAACCTCTACTCTCAAAAATTTCCTTCGGTTCGAGTCCTAAGGCGGTAAAATCTATACCCCGTTCTAGCGATCTTGGACATTTTGAAAAATATCTATCAAAAGCGGTTACGGCTGCAGGACTGGCAGTTTTCTTAAAGGATATGGCCTCTTCTTCTGCTGTCAGAGGCCTAGGCTCATGCACAGGTACTACAGGTGGTATGTCAGATTTTCTTTTCTTACTACCCTTTTTACGAGAGGAAGACTCAGCCATCTACGATTGTGGTATCGACAACAACACCAAATAAAAATAACAAAAATTAATATTAAAACAAAATGAAAACATCAACAAAAATTGATAAAATTGATACTTAAAATTATAATTATATTAGATGATTACCTGAAAATGTGAGGGATGTAGAAAAACGTGGGTGGCCGGAAAATATGTCACTTCGCCGGAATTGTGTGCTTAAGCCGAAAATCACCAACTTTTAGTATAATGTATTAAATTTGTGGTGTGTGTGGTAGAAGAGGTATTTGAAATAATAAAAATGGAGAAGAAAAGAGGTGGGTTTTATGGTGTAAAGAGGTGGGGGAGAAAAGGGAAGGGGCGGCGCTGTAAAAAAAAAATTGGGGAGAAGAAGAAGAAAAGAGAGAACCCGTAGGTTAAGTTCATTTAATTCCGGCGTGGACCGGTCTAGTCCGGTCTACGCCGGGTTATTAAAATCCGTTTTTTTTTTTTTTTTTTTTTTTTTTGTAAAAATATTTTTATAAAATCCCAAAATCATTTAATGGTAAAATAAATTACTACGATATTTTTTGTATGATAAATTCTAATTATATCATATAAACCATATATGATAAAAATTAAGTTTATCATAAAATTTTTTATAAAATCTTTGAAAATAAAATTCAATCTACTTCTACTCTTTCATTCTTAAATCTTCGAGATTTCTATAGTAGCGGTCCATCAACCTAATTCCTAGGAATGATGCGTTTGAATTCTCTCTTTGTTGTCCATCGGGATTTTCGGATAACCACCTAGTCGTTCCCATCTTAATTACATTCAAACATTCATCCTGGGATTTGGTTGTGTTTTCCCCACATTTTCCACTTTGTGCTCACTCTTTCCACAGATTCTACACCTTAGTAGGAATCTTGCCCTTCTCTTTATAGCACTTCTCGATTTCCCATTACAAAGATCTCTTTCTCTAATTTTACTTATCGAGTTCTTTATTCAATTTAAAAACTAAGGTTTCTATTTTAAAGGCAACATCTTTATCTAAACCTAATTTTAAAAGTAGAATAAAAACTTCTATTCTATCTATAAAAGGCATTCCGAGTTCTTTAATGTCTATCCGGTAAAAGACTAAATTACCTAAAATGTATTTTAAACGAAAAATAAGAAAGAGTGTACCGGAATCGGCTCGGTTTGTGGGCGATAGCAAAACGTTTCTTTTTAATCATTTGGAGGGTCGCTCGGGTACATAACCTCTCTTGTTAGAGGTATCCCTTCTTCTTTTACAAATAACTTCACTCTGTGACCATTGGCTATAAAAGTTGTGAATCCATCGCTTAATTCTATAGCTCGACTTATAGATTTTTGTTACCTCATATGGACTCGTCCATCTTGATTTAAGCTTACCCGGAAACCACTTCAAACGTGAATTATATAAGAGTACTCGATCACCTACATGAAACTCACGAAGATAGATTCTCTTATCATGGAAAGATTTCGTGCGTTCGTTGTAGATTCGAGCATTTTCGTAAGCGTCGAGACGAAACTCATCCAGTTACGTTAACGAAGTAATCTATAATCACCAACGACCTTTGGATCAAAATTTAGAAATTTAATAGCCCAAAAGGCTCGATGTTCTAATTCAACGGGGAGATGACAAGATTTACCAAAAACTAATTTATAGGGAGAACAACCAATTGGTGTTTTAAAGGTCATTCTATATGCCCATAATGCATCATCTAGTCTTTACGCCTTGCTTTTACGATTTGACTCTATAGTTTTTTCCACGATTCTTTTTATTTCTCTATTAGATACTTCTACCTGTCCACTAGTTTGTGGATGATATGGTGTACCAAGTTTATGTTTTACACCATACTTCTCAATTAATTTTGTAAATAGACGGTTACAAAAATGTGATCCTTGGTCACTAATGATAGCCCTAGGAGTGCCAAATCTCGTGAATATATTCTTTTTAAGGAATTTTAACACTACTCTAGAATCATTAGTGGGAAGAGCTTCAGCTTCTACCCATTTGGATACATAATCGACCATCACTAAAATGAATTTCTTACCAAAAGATGGAGAAAAGGGGCCCATAAAATCAATACCCCAGACATCAAATAACTCACACTCCAAAATAGGTTGGAGAGGCATCTCGTGCTTCTTGGAAATATTTCCCCATTTCTGGCATGACTCACAAACCCTTGCATAGTGGTGTGCATCTTTATATAGAGTAGGCCAGTAAAATCCACTTTGCAAGACTTTGTAAGCGGTTTTCCACCCTCCATGGTGCCCTCCAGCCTCACGATCATGGCAAAATGATAGTACACTTAAAATCTCATCATTGGGTACACATTTTCTAATTATACCATCTGAACATTTCCGAAAAAGATCTGGCTTTTCCCAATAGTAAAATTTTAAATCATGAAAGAACTTCTTTTTCTGTTGCCATGTCCAATGAGATGGAATATACTTACAGGTAAAGTAGTTAACAATATTACCGAACCATGGCGAGCTTTCTTTGGATAAATTACCGGCTTTAACCAGTTGCATTCTTGGAGGAGCATCAACCATGAGGAGTTGTTCATCTGGAAATGAATCTTTGATCTCTAGTCTTCCTCCTTTTCTTTCTTCAAATTCCATACGACTCAAATGGTCTGCTACTACGTTTTCACTGCCCTTTTTATCTTTAATTTCAATATCAAATTCTTGAAGTAGCAGAATCCATCTAAGAAGACGAGGCTTCGCATCTTTCTTCTTTAACAAATATTTTAATGCTTTGAATGATCGGTATAAACAATTACTTTGGAACCTATGAGATACGATCGAAATTTGTCTAATGCAAAGATTACGGCCAATAGCGGTTCTTTTCGGTGGTAGCGTAATTAAGTTGGGCCGTGTTCAAGGTATGGGATGCATAGTAGATTGCCTTAAGTACTTTGTCATGGCGTTGACCTAGAACAGCTCCGACGCCAGATCACTAGCATCACACATAAGTTCAAACGGTAAGTTCCAGTCTGGTGCAGTTAGAAACTGGTGCAGTTACCAATCGTGCTTTCAAAGTTTCAAATGCTTCCATACATTTATCATCAAACTTAAAAGGTACTTCTTTTTCAAGCAAATGACTGAGAGGTTTAGCTATGCGTGAAAAATCTGCAATAAATCTTCTATAGAAACCCGCATGTCCAAGAAATCCTCTCAGAGTTTTTAGGTTTACTGGCGGAGGTAACTTTTTAATTACTTCAACTTTGGCTTTATCTACCTCAATACCTTTTTCAGAAATTCGATGACCTAAAACAATACCATCTGATACCATGAGATGACATTTTTCCCAATTTAAAACTAGGTTGGTGTCTTCACAGCGTTTAAGCACGCGTTCTAAGTGTAGAAGACATTCTTCAAAAGAATCTCCAAAAACGCTGAAGTCATCCATAAAGATTTCCAAAAATTTTTCTACCATATCTGAAAATATTGCCATCATGCATCTTTGAAATGTAGCTGGTGCATTACATAATCCAAACGGCATTCTTTTATAGGCAAAAGTTCCATATGGACATGTGAAAGTCGTTTTTTCTCTATCTCCCCGCCGCAATAAATATTTGTAAATAACCCGAATAGCCATCCAAGAAACAATAAAATTTATGTCCACTTAATCGTTCTAACATCCGTACGATGAATGGAAGTGGATGATGGTCTTTCTTGGTATGCTCATTCGGTTACGAAAATCGATGCACATTCGATATCCCGTGACTTCCCTTGTTGGAATCCATTCATGTTTATCATTTTCCTTTATCGTGAATCCGCCCTTTTTAGGCACTACTTGAGTAGGACTTACCCACTCACTGTCGGATATGGGAAAGATTATTCCCATTTCTAGTAACTTAATAACCTCTTTCTTGATTACTTGTTGCATATTTGGGTTGAGACGGCGTTGTGGTTGGATACATGGTTTAGCCTCTTCATTCAAGATGATCTTGTGTACACAAATCTCAGGACTTATTCCCTGAATATCTGCAACTGTCCATCCAAACGCTTTCTTATGTTGTCTTAACATTCTTAACAACCGATCTTCCTGTGACTTGGTTAATGATGATGAGACAATAACGGAAGCAAATTATCATTTTCAAGAAAGGCATATTTGAGATTTGAAGGGAGAGGTTTTAATTCCGCATTCTTTGGTGGCTCCTCTACCGAAGGTTTCAATATTGGGCCATCCAGCTTCTAAATCTAAATAACGATGCCATGGACGTTTTTCAAAAGAACTTCCGGTGTCGAGATAAAAAATGATTTCTTTCTTTTCTTGGTTGTCTCCTTCATAGATAGATAAGGCTAAACATTCTTCGAGCTTATCTTCAAAATTTTGCGATTCAAATCATTCATATACATAGAAGATATGCTTTCTATGAATGAACATGATTCTAGTGATTTGTATGGATGTTTCATAGCCTTAAAGATATTAAAGGTGACTTCATCTTCATTGACTCTTAAAATTAATTCGCCTTTTTGAACATCAATAAGAGTTCTTCCTGTAGCTAGAAATGGTCGACCTAGAATAAGAGGTGCTGAAAATCCTTCTTCCATTTCCATGACTACAAAGTCAACTGGAAAGTAAAACTTATCTATTTTAACCAATACATCTTCAATGACTCCTTTAGGACGTTTAATAGACCTATCTGCCATCTGGAGAGTCATCTCGGTGTTTTTAAGTTTTCCTATTCCAAGTTTCCTATAATCCTCAAAAGACATAAGATTAATGCTAGCTCCGAGATCACAGAGTACCTTTTTAAACGAAACCCCCAATCTCACATGGGATGGTAAAACTACCTGGATCTTTTAGTTTAGGAGGAAGTTTGTGCTTTGTAATACTTGCGGAACATTCTTCGTTGAGGCAGATGTTCTCATATTCTTCTAAACGTTTTTTGTTCGAGAGAATATCTTTAAGAAACTTGCCATAAGTAGGCATATTGATTAGTGCTTCTATGACAGGAATATTGACATTCAGGTGACGAAATGTATCAAGGAAACGTGCATACTTTTTATCCGTTTTCAACTTCTTAATTTGATCTCTAGGTGGGTAAGGTAAAGACTTAAGGTCAATAAATTCAGGTTTTGTAGTTATGCTCTCCTTACCTTTTTCCTTAAATGTTTGAGCATCTGGTGGTCTCCATGTGTCATGATCCTGTACTATCTTCTTTGAAATTTGTTCAAAATCCTTCTTTACTTGTTCTGTTGGGGTATTGCTACTCCCTACTTGGTCTGTGCTATCAGTAACTTCGTCTTTTCTAACATGTTCATTGAATAAGGTCCGTAGATCGCTAGCCCTTGGATTTTTTAGTATTCTTGGGACTTTGATCCATTCTTCCTCTTTCATTTCAGTTTCAATATGATCATTACGACTTAAGAATTTGTCAATTATTTCTTCTTCTTCTTTACTGAATTCTGGTTCGTCCTTGCTTTTCAAGTCCTTTTCGAATTTATCATCCAAATCATCTTCTACTTCATTATTTCCTGAGTTTTCTACTCCGTTACTTCCAAATATCCTTCTGCTTCGGGTAATAACAGCATTCACCTCTCTAGGGTTTCTTTCAGTATTACTAGGTAATCCTCCCGGAGGTCTACTGTTTTTTCGTTCTCCTTCTCTACTCAAGTGATCTTCCATATTACGCACTGATGCCTCTATAGTTCTCATTCTCGTGTCATGCCCACTCATGGATGTTTTCGAGTACTCATATCCTTAGTGACGCTTCTATAGAAGTTATCATGGTTTCCATATTCGAGCTTGGGTAGACATCACACCCATCATGTTTTCCATTAATTTTTCCCACTTGTCAACTCCTTCTACGGGCTGAGTTGAACTTTGAGTAACTGGTATACTTTGTGTGGTGTGTTGTGGGTATAATCCGGGTGGTAATTGCTGGTTTTGACTTGATGAATTTCCCTGGTAACCTTGGTTTTGAGTATTGTATGAGCTTTTATATTGAGTAGGATAGGGTGGTTGTCCTTGCTTACTTGGGTTTTCAGCCCAACGAAAGGTAGGATGATCTCTTTTAATGGCATTGAATGAGTTTGAATAAGCATTATTCAAATTCCTATGCTGTTGCAGAAAACTCACTTCTTCCCTAGAATATTCTTCGGATTCTTCTATTCCGTTATCATTATTCGAATATTCAATTGATAATTTTCCTTCTGAGCCAGAATTCTTGTTTCCTTGTAAGCCATCAAACTTCCTACTAAGATTTTCCAGATGTGCTAAAACTTCTGAGTTTGCTGTAGATTCACTTACAAATGCTACTTTTCTCGTACTGGAACCTGTTTCCCACATTCGGTTATTCTTAGAAATTTTTTCAATTGCATCATAAACAACTTGTGCTTCACTCATCATCAAAGAGCCTCCACATGCATGATCAACATCAGCACGTGAGTCCTTTCTCAATTTACGACAAAAAAGTTGGATTTGCATGTCAAGAGAGTAACCATGATCTGGACAAGCTCTTAACAACTTTTTAAATCTTTCCCACGCATTTCCAAGTGTTTCCTCGGATCCTTGTCTAAAATTAGCAATTTCGACCTTCAATTCCAAATTCCTACCTGGCGTGAAATATTGTTTTAGAAACTCAGTTTGAATGTCCTGCCAACTTGTCAACGAATGATGTGGGAGTGACATAAACCAGTCTCGAGCTCTTCCTTTTAATGAAAAAGGAAACATTGACATCCTTGTCAATTCACGATGAGCACCTTGACTCTTGGCAGTGTTGCACAATTCTTCAAAAAGATATAGGTGATGATGCGGATCTTCGTCATCTTCACCGAGAAATTGGGCTCTTGTGTCAATCAAACCAAAAAGATGGGATTTAATTTCAAAGTTATTTGCTCCTTCATTAGGTAGACGAATTGGATTGTTAGTTTCATTTCTTCTCAAAGTCTGATCACAAATCGGTCTTGGGTTTGGTGGGTTATTATTATGATGGTTATTCTGATTTCGGTTTTGGTTATTCCGATTATTGGGATTCTGGTTATTGAGATGTGGTGGTGGTGGTGGTGGTGGATTAAGATTATTGAGGTTTTGTCCATGTCCTTGGGCATGAACAAGCCCTTGTTCAGGTGGTGTTTCTTCACTGGCCTCGGCCATTTCCTTACCTTGAATTGATGATTCTTGGGGAGATATGTCTCCAAGATGTCCTTGGCTGGTTTGGCCACGTCTATTTTCTTCTCTTAATTGTCTTTCGTAAGTATTTATATCTGGCTTATAAGAAGTAAGTGGTGCCTTACCGCTTCGGGTCATCAACTACAAAAATAGAAAACAACACTAAAACAGTAAAAGTGGTTACTTACCAATGAGGTAAGTACCAAAACAAAAGTAGAAATAAGATTAAGAAAAGTGTTGACTTATTCTCAAGAGTTTTGAGCTAATATAAGTAGTAACCATAGACATAATAAATTAACATCGCTTATTTCCCCGGCAACGGCGCCAAAAACTTGATCGGCTAAAACTGGGTGTCCAATCTTACCGGCAGTGTACCGGGTCTAATTGTAGTGTAGTCTGGTGAATCAAGTGTCGAATCCTCAGGGAAAAGAAAATGTAATTTAAAATGTGGTTAAACACCAACTAGCTATTATTATCTTGATCTAAGTCGCAATTCTTTTTAATTTAAAGCTATTCAAATGATAATTAGATATTTATATAGATATAGATATAATAGATATAGATATAGATATAATAGATATAGATATAGATATAATAGATAGTTAATAAGAACTAACCAAGACAATGTTATTGAATTATGATCTCTTTTAGTTTTAATGGATGTGACCAATCTTCTTGTTGAAGTGTAATCGATTATGTGAAACGGTATACTCCTCGGTAACAAATTCCCCTCATACGAGTGCACGAATTCATTCTATGCCTCCTCCTTGGTAAAACCGTAATTAAACCTAATGATTTGACATGATAATCTCTTGAGTATAAATATTCTATCCCCGGATAAGAAAGAGGGTTCCGTTTGTCAGACGGCCAATTTTACCTTCCGGTCTTTCTACCCTTTTCTCATACCCTAACGTCTCTGGTCAGTTCATGATTAGGTTATGGTTCTGTCCATACTGGTTAATTACGTCAATACAGACTATCAATTAGTTCAAGTAGAAAGAGATTCATCAAATTCAATATTTTAATCATATTTTAACTTAGTCATCATCCATTTCCCTAAAAGAGAAACATTTTTCAATTACATGTCTTGGCTAGTTGTATAATTAGCCTACATACATTATTACTAGTAGATAAAATTGAAAAAAAACAAACAACATAATAACAGCAGAATATTACCAGTTACAATTGTTGAAGGGAGGCTTCGTCCTCTGAATGTCACGACAGTGATAAATTCAACAATCTTTAATAATTATTCTAACTATTACAACATTATTACTACTACTTTTTAGGCATAATGCCTACTGAAATAATATTTACAGAGAGTAGATAATATAGGGAGATATATATATGGGTATATATTTTTCATACCTCATAAATGAGGTATTTATAGGCAGAAATCTCTGGTCCGGCGTGCGCCGAACCTGATCCGGCGTGCGCCGGATTAACCGATTTCGAATATCATGTGTCAGACGCACACGGGTAACATGGGGTAATTATCACATAATCCGGCGTGGACCGGTTTATTCCGGTCCGCGCCGGGTTTGTCTGCCACTTGATGATTTTTGTATGATTTGATTCCGATTCTTCTACTTTGTATCACATAATACCCGTATAACAACAACAAAAACGACAAAAACACGGGTAAATCGACAACAAAAGTTATAATTTGTATTATGTTATTTATTTGTATTTATTAGATTTTTATATGTTATTTTACTATCATTTAATATTTTTAGATAAAATTAATCAATAATATGTATAAAATGTAATACCATTTTGTTATAAATTTAACATATATCAATCTTCCAACCTAATCAGGAGGGCGAAGGTGAGTCAAAGCATTGCCTCAAATCTCTACCCAAATCAAACATTCTTCCGCCATATTCGGGAGGAATCAACAACAAAGTCAAGATCTTCCGCCATATCCGGGAGAGTACAACCATAAATTCAAATCTTCCGCCATACTCGGGAGGAATCAACCAAGGTCCATTTCTTCCGCCATATCCGGAGGAAATCAGCCAAATTCAAGATCTTCCGCTAAATCCGGGAGTCCAATAATTGTCAACAATTAAAGAGGAGAATCGAAGGATTCAAGAGATTGTAACCGCTTTTTATTTTATAAATTAATAAAATTCGATTTGTTACAATTTTGTGTTTTCTTTGTTTATTTTCAGGGATTAACACGAAATTTGTGTTACAAATTTCTGGCACACCTGGTGGGACCGATCTCTCCTTTCATCTCTCCTTTCCAAAGAAGTCAAGAACAAATGGCACCAAAGGTTGCTTCTACCGCTCCGAAGGCTGCTGCTGCTAAGACTGTGGCTTTGAAGGGCGCTACTACGAAGGTTGCTTTGCTTTGCTAAGGTCGTTTCTTCATCTCAAGGACAACTTTCTGGACCTATCACTCGAAGTATGTCAAAGGAGTTTGGCATCAACCTCCTTTTCCAGCATGAAGCTTCTGATAGACCCACTTCACCAATGGCTGCTGACGTAATGATGACGAATTCCACAACTCTTGAGGAGCATATTGCTAGCCTCACGAAGGCCATTGAGGCCCTCACGTCGCATGTTCGGACTCAAGACATGCGATTTCAAAGCTCGCCAGCAAGATCGATTCCGTTGGGGAAGCGAGTAAGTCAAAAGAAGTGGTGCATGATGAAGAGGACGAGCATGATGTCACTTCCAAACACCAAGAAGCCTTCAAGTCTTTGCATATGGCGAACAACTCGAAAGTTGCCCCAGAAAACTCTTTCAAGGATCATGAAGCCTCCAAGTCCTTTACCTTGGCAAGCAATCTGAAGATCTCCCCCGACGGGACCATTCCTATCAGCCAACTGCAGGAGTTCATCATGGGGACGATCAATGACAAAGTCGGAGGATCCATGAAATCGTCTCAGACTTACATCAAGCCATACACCAAAAGAATTGATGACTTGAAAATGCCGGCCGGTTATCAACCACCAAATTTCCAGCAATTTGATGGAAAGGGCAACCCGAAGCAACACATTGCCCATTTCGTGGAGACTTGCAACAATGCTGGAACCTATGGAGATCACTTGGTGAAGCAATTTGTGCGTTCACTCAAAGGCAACGCCTTCGATTGGTACACCGATCTCGCCCCTGCCTCTCTAAACTGTTGGGAGCAACTGGAGCAGATATTTTTGAATCGCTTCTACAGCACTCGTAGAACCGTGAGCATGGTAGAGTTGACCAACTCCCGCCAATGGAAAGAGGAGAAAGTAGTTGATTATATTAATAGATGGAGAAGCCTTAGCCTCAACTGCAAGGATCAACTCTCTGAAGCCTCCGCTATTGAGATGTGCATCCAAGGCATGCACTGGGGACTGCAATACATCCTTAAAGGGATTCTCCCGAAATCATTTGAGGAGTTAGCCACTCGTGCGCATGATATGGAGTTAAGCATTGATGCCAATGGAGGTCAGGCCCTGTTCAAGATCCAAGAAAGGGGAAAGAAAAACAAGAAATTAAGAAATCCGTGAAAGCTTCTCCCAAAATGGAGAAGAAGGAGTCCAACGCTACCACCGTAGCTCCGGTAAAAGTTAACAACCCGGCGTCAAGCCAACTTTGAATGGAGGAAGGTTGAGCCACGACAAGTTGAAAGACGGAGGCCAACTCGAACGAAAGGCAACGAGAGGAAGTATCCATTCTTCGATTCTGACGTACCCGCAATTTTTGATGAGTTGTTGAAATTGAAACTCATTGAACTTCCAGAAACAAAGCGTCCGGAGGATGCAGCAAGAGCCCACGAAGGTAACTATTGCAAATATCATCGCTTATTTGGTCATCCCATCGAAAAATGCTTTGTCTTCAAGGACAAGGTTATGCGTTTGGCCGAGGAAGGAAAGATCGTGCTTGAGGAAGAGAAGGCAAGCACAAATCAAATCACCATAGCAGAGCCGACGAATGGTCATTACATGACCATCCAATTCGGATCACTCGACCCTGTTGAGATTAAATTCAACGACTCTCCACCCATAGCTAAGACGAGAATGCGGAACGTCTCCCAAACAAGCAAAAGTCATTACGGAAGAAAAGAAAAACCCGAAGCTGTCGAACAAGACGATGATGGATGGATTATGGTGACTCGCAAGAAAAAGCAAAGGAAGTCACATTGTTTCAAATTGGAAGAACCAAAGACGATTTGTTCCGAGTCTTCCAAGCCAAGAAGAGGCCGAAGGGCAAGAAAGCTGAGAAGAAATCAAAGGAAGGTAAACAAGAAAGTGAAGAGCATCTTCCCTGAAGGGGTCGAGTACATAAGCCCTCGTACTCCAATCACCTTATTAGAGTACATGCCCAAAAGAGTCCTCGAAGCTGAGACGACCGAAGAAGACTCAGAGAATGAGGTTGTCCCATGTTATGCTATCCACACAGAAGAAACTGATGGTGCAAAGGAAAATGAAGATTCGCCGACTGAGGAAGAGGCTTCAAACAATGCAAAGCTTGCTTGCACGGTTGAGATCACTTTCACAGATGACGACATGCTTCTCGGATCAGCGCCTCATAACCGTCCATTATTTGTCACAGCATATACACGCGAGCAAAAAGTTAACCGTGTGTTACTAGATGGAGGATCGGTTTGTCAACATATTGCCGCTCCGGGTGATGAAAGAATTGGGTGTCTCTATGGATGAACTCTCCGACGGTCGACTTATGATCCACGGATTCAACCAAGGGCGAGAGAGCCATTGGTGTGATCCGACTTGACATCTTGATTGATGAGCTATCTTCAAGCGCATTGTTCCATGTGATTGACGCCAGAACGTCCTACAACATGTTGTTAGGGAGGCCGTGGTTACACGAGAATGGAGTCGTCCCTTCAACCCTTCATCAATGCTTTAAGTATCGGCGCAATGGCGTGGTAAGAAAGGTCATTGCTGATGAAAAACCTTTCACTGAAGCCGAAACTCACTTTGCAGATGCAAAATTCTACCTGAAGCCGGCTCCTTTGAAGATAGTAGGCGCTTCCGGATCATGGGAAAAAGATGATGAGGAGAAGGCCATCCCATCTGAAGATAAGAGAGAGGTTAGCAAGCATGAAGAGATAAAGTCATCAGCACCTCCCCATGCCTCAAAGGAATGTGAAGACATTTATCCACCTCAAAAATCCAAAGCGTTGAGTGGACCGACCACCTTGCCCAAGATCAATGCCGTGAAGATGGATGCTCCTCTGCGGGGGTTTACCCGTCCTAAAGAAGGCCCGGTTATAGAACATGGAACGGTGCCGGCCACAAGAAGGGAAGGTTTTGATCCTATTGCTTACAAACTCCTCGCAAAGGCGGCAAACGGATCCCGAAGCCCCGCTCTAAAAATGGGGGCAAAAAGCAAAGAATCGAAGAAGCACATAAGGCCACGAAAGCAAAAGTTCCCATTATTGGGTCCCGGACAGGCCTGGGATATAATCCTTCACCACCCGTCCGCATTGCAATAAGGAAGGCAAGCAATAACTACATCGGGGTTGAAGATGAATCATCTCCAACGAACATTCCGAAACCTCTACCTCCAAGGCCATCGGTGTTTGAGAGGTTACAACCAAAGAAAGAACGCGTCTCAGTCTTCGAAAGGCTTTCTGTCACGACCAAGAATCTGTCAGGACCAAAAGTCGGCAAAAAGCGAAGACGATCAGCACATAAGGATGCTTTGGGGAAGGATATTACAAACATCGACTCTAAAGAAATCAAGAGTCTGGTCCCGTCCAGAATGAAGCGTCACACAGGTCTTGACATACACTGTGGAAACGTAATGAAAGCTAAGGTGCGCACGGTAGTGTACACTAAAACTGATGCCACGTACAATGTGGAGCATGTGCATCCGACATGTCAAGAAAATGAGCACGAAGAAAGCGTTGGGTCCTCGTATGTTATCTCCGCCGGTGAAGAACCTTACCCCACCAAGACTAAAATAGGATCGAAGAAGTCGTGGAACTTGATGAAGTGAGAGAACATGCTTTCGTCTATCATATCACATTGGAAAATGATGAGGTTGAAGAAGATGCAGAAGAAGCACCCCCGGAATTAGAAGAAGGGGTCAAATCCACCGTAGATGAGTTGAAGGAAATCAACCTCGGCACTAAAGAAGAGCCACGACCAACTTTCGTAAGTGCTCTTTTGTCTCCAGAAGAAGAAGAGAGATACCATGAAATCCTCCAAGAATACAAGGATATATTCGCTTGGACTTACAAAGAGATGCCCGGGCTTGATCCAAAGGTTGCTGTCCATCAGTTGGCCGTAAAGAAAGGATCACGCCCTGTCAAGCAGGCTCAAAGAAGATTTAGGCCGGATCTTATCCCACTCATAGAGGCAGAAGTCAACAAGCTCATTGAAGCAGGCTTCATCCGTGAGGTTAAGTATCCAACATGGATCTCGAGCATCGTCCCCGTGAGAAAGAAGAATGGTCGGATTCGTGTATGTGTAGATTTCCGGGACATAAACAATGCGTGCCCAAAGGATGATTTTCCCTTGCCAATCACGGAGCGATGGTAGACGCAACCACGGGTCATGAAGTTCTTTCCTTCATGGACGGATCGTCCGGGTATAACCAAATTCGAATGGCTCCCGAAGATGAAGAATTCACCGCATTTCGAACTCCTAAGGGAATATACTTGTTACAAAGTGATGCCTTTTGGTCGAAGAATGCGGGGCAACTTACCAACGTGCGATGCGAGAGGATCTTTGATGACATGCTACACCAACATGTTGAGTGCTATGTTGACGACTTGGTTGTAAAGTCAAAGAAGAAGGTGACCACTTGAATGATTTGAGATTAGTCTTTAATAGACTTAGAAGATTCCAATTGAAGATGAATCCTCTAAAGTGCGCATTTGGAGTCAGCTCGGGAAAATTCCTCGGCTTCATCGTTCGACATCGAGGAATAGAAATTGACCAGTCCAAAGTAGAAGCCATCGTGAAGATGCCTGAGCCTCGTAGCCTGCGTGAACTCAGAAGCTTGCAAGGTAAACTGGCCTATATACGAAGGTTTATATCAAACCTCGCCGGAAGATGCCAACCTTTCAGCCATCTGATGAGGAAGGGAGTCCCGTTTGAATGGGATAACTCGTGCAAAAAGGCGTTTGAAAACATTAAAACGTACTTGACGAATGCTCCGGTCTTGGCGCCCTGTTAAAGGTAAACCTCTAATCCTTTACATCACGGCGCAAGAACGATCGGTAGGTGCACCGCTTGCTCGGGGAAAATGACAAGGGCAAAGAAAATGCATTATATTATTTGAGCGAACAATGACTCCACATGAGCTGAAATACTCTCCAATTGAGAAGCTCTGTTTGTCACTCATATTCGTCATCCAGAAGCTTAAGCATTATTTTCAAGCTCACACTATACATTTGGTGTCAAAAGCAAATCCTCTGAAGTTCGTCATGTCCAAGCCTGTGTTGTCCGACAGATTGGCAAGGTGGTATCTCCAACTTCAGCAATTCGAAATTGTTTACGTGTCTCAAAAGGCTGTCAAAGGGCAAGTGCTCGCAGACTTCTTGGCTGATCACCCTATCCCGGCAGAGTGGGAACTATCAGACGATCTGCCTGATGAGGATGTCATGGTGATTGAAGTCCTTCCACCATGGAGAATGTACTTTGACGGGGCAGCGCGACGAGATGGGGCTGGTGCCGGAGTCATCTTTGTTTCCCCGGAAAGCGAAGTGTTGCCATACTCCTTCAAATTGACAGAATGTTGCTCCAACAATGTTGCTGAGTATCAAGCTTTGATCTTAGGGCTTGAGATGGCGATGGATATGAAGCAATGCAGACTGAACGTGTACGGCGACTCTCAGTTGATCATCAACCAGCTTGAAGGCGCCTACGATGTAAAAAAGCCGGAATTAGTCCCATACTGCAATTATGCAAGGAAAATCATTGCTTACCTTGGCGACGTTACAATTGAGCATGTTCCGAGAAAAGAAAATAAGCAAGCAGACGCTCTGGCAAATTTGGCAGCGACGATGGCAATCGGTGATGGAAAGATGCAAGTCCCCGTCTGCGAGCAATGGGTGGTTCCTCCATACTTTGGAGAAGATGAGGAGGATGATAATGAAAGTCATGCCGTGTGTGTCTATGAAATAGACCAAGAGGATTGGCGCCATTCATTAGTGGAGTACTTGAAACACGGGAGACTCCCTGACGATCAAAAGAAGAAAGTTGACATAAGACGTCGGGCTCCACGCTTCTTGCTTCACAATGACACTTTGTATCGCCGCTCATTTGAAGGAGTATTTCTCCGTTGCCTCGGAGAAGATGAAGCTCTTCACGCTATAGAGGAGGCTCACTCTGGGATTTGTGGCGCCCATCAATCTGGTCCGAAGCTCCACTTCCGCATCAAAAGGATGGGATATTATTGGCCAACCATGGTGAAAGATTGCATGGATTACGCTCGAAAATGTGAAGCATGTCAATTCCATGCCAACCTCATACATCAGCCTCCTGAGCCGTTGCATCCAACTGTAGCGGCATGGCCTTTTGACGCTTGGGGAATGGACGTGGTTGGTCCGCTGCCGAAATCATCAGGCCAACATCTCTACATCTTGGCGGCCACTGATTACTTCTCAAAATGGGCTGAGGCTGTTGCACTACGCCAGGTAAAGAAAGAGGATGTAGTCCGTTTCATTCGAGTGAACATCATCTATCGCTATGGAGTTCCACGCTACATCATCACGGATAATGGGAAACCGTTCGTGAATAGCTTGGTGGATAAGTTGTGTGAGCAGTTCAACTTCAAGCGGCAAAGACAAGTCGTCCATGTACAATGCGCCGGCCAACGGACTTGCCGAAGCTTTCAATAAGACGTTATGCAACTTGTTGAAGAAGGTCGTGGCAAGACACAAGAAAGATCGGCACGAACGAATGGGTGAAGCTTTGTGGGCCTATCGCACAACCTTTCGGACTCCGACTCAAGCCACTCCATATTCGCTTGTGTACGGTGTAGAAGCCGTGCTACCTCTTGAACGGCAAATACCCTCACTGAGGATCGCTATCCAAGAAGGCTTAACTGACGAAGAAAATGCCCGCCTTCGCCTTGAAGAGTTGGAAGCATTGGACGAAAAACGGCTTCGAGCTCAAAAAATCTTGAATGCTACCAAGCCCGGTTGTCAAAGGCATTCAACAAAAAAGTCCGCCCAAGATCCTTCCAAGTCGGTGATACGGTGCTTGCGGTGAGAAGACCTATCATCATGACACACAAGTCCAAAAATAAGTTTACATCAAAGTGGGACGGTCCTTATGTTGTTCGCGAGGTCTACACCAATGGTGCCTACAAGTTGGTGGATGAAGATGGTGTCAAGCTTGGCCCAATCAACGGTAAATTTCTCAAGAAGTTCTATGCATAACTCTAGAAATGCTCTTCAGCACGAGCCTAAACTGTGATAATCCTGTCCTAAAAAAAAAGGGTAAAAAAATAATATGAACTACGTTTGACTTGATTCCTAGAGCATTCTCTGGGATACGTAGGCAGCTTGGGAAGTTACTCCAGGTTCAGTCATACCCAAAAAAAAAAAAAAAAATTAAATCCATTCATAAACATAAAGAGAAAAAAAAAAAAAAAAAAAAAGTGAACTCCGAGTTCAGTCATATCATACAAAAAAGTATGGAGATTCATCATACAAAAGGGGTCCTCATACAAGGAAAAGAAAGAAACAAGTCGCAAGACGTTAAGGGAATAATAGAGTTTTATTTGATTCATATCAATTAAAATTTTATTACATCTCAAGACAAAAAGCAAGCGGAAAGAACGGAAGAAAAGAAATGTTTTCGAGGGAAGGAACAACTAATTAACTAAACAAGATTATAGTCCAACAACTCTTGGCGGGCAAGCTCAAGCGGCTACGTCATCTTCTCTAAAGCTTCATGTTCCCCAGGTTGCAACCGAGGTGCACTCTCGAGCTCATTTAGGCCATTGTGCAATTCAGATGCACGAATTGTCATACTTTTCCACTCATCTTCACGGCTCGCAAGTAACGAGGACACTTCAGCTTCTTCTTTCTTCAATGCCTCAACTTTCTTCTCCAAATTCTTCCTTCTGGACACGAGCTCTGCGAGACTTGACTTCGATGATTCGATCCCTTTCAGATGATTTGCCTCGGATGCCTTAAATTCATCAAGTTGTTTTGAAAGGATAGAATGCTTTGATTCATACAAAGATACGGTGAGCCTCCCCGCAATGTCCTTCGGTAATTTGCCGCACCGTGATGCGATGCGTTTTCAAAGAAAGCACCTAAGAGAGTTTCCAAACCGAAATGTCCGTCCTACTATGGCGTTTCATCTCGTCAAATATCTTGTAAACATCGTCCTTTTTTGAGGCCAATTCCTCTAAAAGACAATTGGAGATCTTGGTTTGAGTCTAGTCCAGAGCATGTTGGTCAGATGTTGATAGCAATCATCGATGATACGTCCGGAGTTAAATTCTGAAACTTCCACGGGCAATAGATGCGGATGAGCAAGAGGTGTCGCCGGCCGTGCACCTTTAAGAGGCTCTTTGCTCGATGTAACCTTAGCGATAGTGTGGTTCGATGATGGAGTCATAGCACGCACGTTCTCCACACTATTGTCAAGTTCCCGGACGAAGTCCCTTGAAGGGGTAGAGGAGCCGGCGACGAGACTTCATTTTCTCCATCCGTCACGGAAAGTAAGGATTCTTCCTAGTCTCCCGAAGTGCCAAGGCGAAAGCAAACAGGACCATTGGTAGAATTCTCGCCGCGCTCTCGCTCCATCATCCGGGTGAGCATCCGGGTTGACCAACCGCAAAACGAGGATACAAAGTAAAATAGAGGTAATAATAATGAAACGAATGAGCTTCAAGAAGGGATTACTGTCGTTCGGACTTTTCGGTTGGTCCCCCTTCTTCTTCGGCGCTTCCGGTTCCTATCACTATGTGAAGAACTCCCGCTAGTGCCCAAGGCGATGTCATGACGCCTTTTATCTCTCGATGTAGTACACGTCTCTCTGACTTTTGTAACCACCTTGGAGGCAAGACGGGGAGCCGCGTGGGAGATGCTTTCAAAGGACGAGAAGGCTTGGTTGGATTTTCTTTAGCTTGAGGAACGGCTCTCTTCTTTCTTGCCGTCGTCTCCAAGAACGAAGCCCTTCCATCAATCAAATATGTACCATGCACTTTCGGCCACCAAGCTCGAAAATCGGAAGAAACATGGCTGTTCGTTTCGCTTGGGCAGGATGGAAATGCTAGCTTGGAACAACTCTGAAGATCGATGAATTTTCTCCACAGAATGCTAGCTGACTGTATGTGGGTGGATCGAAGGTCGGCCGCAAGTTCCTTTGGAATGGTCTGGTAAAACCCAAATTGACGTGCAAACCTACAAGGACTGTATGGCTCGACCCAACACGCACCATTCCGATGCAACACCATAAAGCTCGAGCGGGCAGCAAGAAAAAATGTCTTCTCTCGGAGATATAGTTTCCCATCATTCTCTTTGATCTCCGTGCGGCTCCTGCTAGCGGCCGTCGCGCTCCAATCAATGTCATGACCTCTATGGATGAGCTCCCTAGCGGCATAGTCATCAAAAGCCTTCGATCCTCCTTCTCCTGAGTAACGGGTCATAAAAGGACCATCCAAACGAGACGACACTCTATGGTGAGTGTCAAAATATCGGGCCATCCATCCGAACACATAATGCCATGGAAGGAAAGCATCTGCTCGCTCCGGGGTCGGTGAATGAACAATCTCGCCTAAACCTCTCGTATACATTAACCGGCACGGGGGCGACAAGGGATAACCTCATTCCGAAGCAATCGGGCTCGCCATTTTGAATGTGGAAGGTCGATGAAGGAGCCACCGGTCGGAAGGACAAACAAACATAGCCAACATGCAACAAGAGCCGCCAAGTAGGTCTCGTCTTTTATCTCCTCGTCTACTCCAAGCTCGAGAAAGGGAGTTTCATCTTGGGGTGACCTTGGTCGTGGCTTGTCTGGAATGACTCCATCTGGATTATATGTCTTACTTGGCCGGTTCACTCCTTTTGCCGACGTCGTAGTAGGCTTGGGATGCTTCAAAGGCGAGCGACACCGAGAAATTAATCCATGCAACAACGGGAAGTTGGGGGTTGTAGATGTCATACTCGCCACCCAAGCAACGGAGAAAAGCCGCAAACAAGTATTGACAACTCTTGGGAGAGTCCTCAAAGGACGAGCATTGGGTCCCGTTAGCTCCCGTAAGCTTGGGATGATCTCCTCATAACAACCTCCAGGCGATAGGGAGGCCACCAATCTTCCACAAGTCCATCAATGAGATGGACACTTCCCCAAAGACATCGCATGCAAAGTGTTGGTCTCCGGGCACCAAGCTTCGCGAGAAGGCACGAACAACGTTCTTATTCCGAGTGTAGGTGAACAAGGATGCATATAAAGCGTCAAACATGAGACTCTTCTTAAGCGCCTCACCACCGCGGGAAAGAACATCCTCAAGCCACTCCCGCAACGTTCAACATATCCAAATGCTCCTTGTGTCGTATGTTGAGGACCCCACCGTACCTCCCCATTAATGATGCGTCGCCCAAGAGTCACAAAGGTGTGTTGGCGAGGGCTCTGAGTGTGTATAGAAGAAATCAACTTGTGGACTGATTCACCCCGTGAAAGTCTATGCTCGGTAGAAAGCGGTGATGCTGTGATATCGTGGGAAGGCGGAACATCAAATGCGATAGAAGGACATATCCGGAGCTTGATCCCGGTCTCATATACGGCACGAGCATGATGAAGCACAACGAGATATCTCTCTCCGTCTCGCGTAATCTCCTCGAATATTGCCATCTGAATGTCTGGATCTTCAACGCAGGGTGGTGTCACAAAGTACCTCACTCGCGTCCTTGACTAGCTGGATGACTGGATCTGTTACGCAGGGTGGTGTCACTAACTACCCCACTCGCGTCTTGAACCTCGTGTCTCCGGATGTGCTACGCGGGGGTGGTGTCACTAAGTACCCCACTCGCGTCTCTGTCTCGCTCAGGGTGTGCTACGCGGGTGGGAGCAACCAACTACCCCACTCGCGTCCTCGACCGGCCGAATCTCTCTGGATCTTCAACGCGGGGTGGTGTCACTTCAAGTACCCCACTCGCGTCTCCTCGACGCTGGGTGTGCTACGCGGTGGAGCAACCAACTACCCCACTCGCGTCCTCGACCGGCCGAATCTCTCGGATCTTCAACGCGGGGTGGTGTCACAAAGTACCCCACTCGCGCTCTCGGCCAGCTGCTTGTATCCCACTCGCGCCCACGAAACGGCCTCCAGTTACCCTGCAATGCAAGGAAAAATAATTAAACCAAAAAAAAAAAAAAATATAATATTTGACTTTTAGTCAACTGCCGACGAGAAAGACGAAAGTCAAGAAAAAATGACAATCGACTTCCAATCAGCAGTCAACATGGCCAGTTAGCCAACTAAAGAGGAGGAATGCCTGAGACTCTCAGCTCCTTGACTCTTTTGGGGTTGGAGAAGAATTGGTGTGCTTGAAAGAGAGGTGAAGATTTATTTATATAGGAGAAGATAGAAAGAATCGAGCGCTCTTCTAAGAATGCGACAAAATTTACTCAATTGTGATTGGTTTATCAAAAAAAAAAAAAAAAAAAAAAAAAGGAAACGAAAAGAAGGCCCAGCCGACTTAAAGAAAAGGGATTTGGTTTCCTTTTCTTTGTGTTACTTTGTTACAAAAAAAAAACAAAAAAAAAACAAATAAATAAATAAAATTGGAAACGGAAAAAAAGCGCAGCCGACTTAAAGAAAAGGGAGTTGGTTTCCTTTTCTTTCTGTTACTTTGTTACAAAAAAAAAAAAAAAAAAAAAAAAAAAAAAAAAAAAAAAAAAAAAACAAAAAAAAATAATAAAAAGTGTGCTGCCTCATAAAAAAAAAAAAAAAAAAAAAAAAAAAAAAAAAAAAAAAAGGGTTATAAAGTCGAGACTCGTCGTTACGGTATAATTTTACCGGAACAACAACAAGTCTCGAGGGGGCATTTGTAGAAATAAAAATTTTATGTGACATAATATAAATGTCACGTAATGTATTTGTCTCGAAATTAAATTCATTTTATATTATTTCCAATACAAAATGATAGGAAATGATATAAATAAATAAATGACTAATTAAAATCTCTTAGAAATTTAGAGATTTAATTATTTATAATTAAATGGCTATGTAGATATATAAAATATATATGTGACATATTATATTTGTCACATACTACACATGCAATAAAATCTAGGTATTTTATATTATTTCCAACAATAAATATTGGTAGATAATATAAAAATCAATAAATCATAAAAATCTCTTAAAATCAATTAATTAGGAGATTTTATTGATTTATTATAAATGCGGAGATTGTGTACAAATTGCTACTACCAATCGGGAGAGTACGGACGCATTAAATGCGCGTATTATGGGAATCAATCGAGTGTGAACACATTAAATGAGTGTGAAAGCATTAAATGCGAATTACTTCCAAAGCACTCATCTAGCACTATAAATAAGAGAGACCTTGGTCATTGGCAAACACACGAAACACGGAGCATTAACATAGAAGACGGAAGTACACAAGGATTCAAGATTGGAGAGGAAGCATCAAGCACTCCATTCAAGCATTCAAGCACCAAGAAGGAGGGGATCTAGGGAGCACAAGGAGCATTCAAGTGTTCTTCAATCTTTGAGGATTCTCCATCAAATCCGGCGTTCTTCAACATCACTTGAAGATCATCCACCAAGAAATCCGGAGTTCTTCAACCAAATTCGAGGATCTTCCAACCTAATCGGGAGGGCGAAGGTGAGTCAAAGCATTGCCTCAAATCTCTACCCAAATCAAACATTCTTCCGCCATATTCGGGAGGAATCAACAACAAAGTCAAGATCTTCCGCCATATCCGGGAGAGTACAACCATAAATTCAAATCTTCCGCCATACTCGGGAGGAATCAACCAAGGTCCATTTCTTCCGCCATATCCGGAGGAAATCAGCCAAATTCAAGATCTTCCGCTAAATCCGGGAGTCCAATAATTGTCAACAATTAAAGAGGAGAATCGAAGGATTCAAGAGATTGTAACCGCTTTTTATTTTATAAATTAATAAAATTCGATTTGTTACAATTTTGTGTTTTCTTTGTTTATTTTCAGGGATTAACACGAAATTTGTGTTACAATAAGCACTTTTGTAATATCTTCCCACACTTCTCATCAAATATTTTAATGAATAAAACACTTGACTTTAAATTTAGCTACCAAAACTTGATTGAGGAAATGTCAATAGCCATCAAACTCAGTCACCATCATCTCAAGCAAGCACAAAAACTCAAGCAATAATAAAATAAACAACAATCCAATTCACCATCACTAATTAGCACATAACATGTATGCAGAAACACGATCTAAGCACATGTAACGCCCCGCTCCCAGATACCGAGCCCTTATCCGGAAGAGAACGTTCGGCGCGTATAACATTAAATAAATCTAATATTATACGCAAGCCTCTACGTCGTCGTATCAAATAAAAGCAAACGGAAGCTAAAAAGACTCGGGTAAAACATAAATGCTACTAAGAATATAAATTAACCATACTAAAGATGGATAGTTAAAATACAACGATGAAAAACCCAAAGACTTATACAATACGAGGTCTTAAAAGTAGAAATACAATAAGTCTAATAAAATAAATACAACTAGTCTAGTACAACCTTTACAAAGAAAAGGAACTAGAAACTTCGTCAAGACTTCAAAGCCTTCAAAAGCCGTCATCTACCTGATCAATCTGTTCGTCTTCTCACCCCACAATGCATACAAAAGAAAATGCAAAGGAGGTAAGTACAAAGTACTTAGTAAAAGTGAGAAGCTAATGAACAACTAAGTTATACAACGAAAGGTTATTATTATGATTATTAAATTATCTTTATGAGACCGACTCAATTTAAAGTTCAATCCATGCCCATCGACATGTCATGACTAAACATTTCTAGCTTAGCTTATCTTTGTTACATCATTACTCAAGGACACTACGCATGGCGTTCATCAGCCTGAAGATATACTTGCTAACTAACGGTGATTAGCACCGATTAGCTCCGCGGTCCCCCCGGTATGCGTATACGTCCGATGAATTTCCTCCACTGCCATTCAGCCGTTTATAGACCAGCAGCGTTGTTCACCTTTTATGAACGTATCACATCGCCGATATGAAAGAGTGCCTAACCGAGAATAAGTGACGTTTTATCTTTTACTACACATATGTAATTATTATCCGTTGTTAACTAGCCACCTAAGTGTTTGCAAGTAATCTCCTCACACATACTACTCTCTTTCTAGACCATTAGACACGGACAAGGCCTAGCAATTACACAGACATTGATGAATACTAATCCATCAAAGCACAAGCCCTTTCATGCTCTTCCGACGGATCCGAACTTCAACTCCCTTTAAGAGTACATTCGGTGTTTTAACTGAACGAATCAGAAACTCAATCGGGGCTTGTTCATTTTCATTTAATGTTATTAGATAAAAAAAAATAGAAATTTAAAACTCAACACAAATATACCAAAACATATCACATCTTATTAAGTACAACTTAGCATGAATTCTATCACCAAACAACACCAAAACTCACCAAAACTCAACCTATCATTATAAAACTATAATTACTCATTAGGAAGAGCCTCTTACCTTAATTTCCAGCAAAACTGAAAGCAAAACATCAAGCAACTGCAACAACTGTTGATCCTCAACCCCAAAACCTATTTGATCAACGAGAAATCCTAAAATCCTATTTCTTTGCAGAAAACCGAAACTGAAAAAGTCCATAAAACTGCAGATTACCTGAATTAACTGCTGCATAACTATTTTTAGAATGTTCTACGCTCCAAGACGATCATTTCGACCACTCATGACTGAAAAACAGAGTTACGGATTGAAAGATACGAATTTTTCAAGAATCGAACTCTACGAATACCGAAAACTAGGGCTAAACTGAAAACTTACGAAATTGAGAGATGTTATTTTCCAAAGTTACATCTCCTCGCGCTGATCACTTTTCTCTCCTGCGGCATCTTGAACAGATGAACGGATTGGTCACACGGTTGAAGATTACATTCGTCTTTTCTCGGCATCTTCTCGCGTCTTTTTCTTCTTGATTGCCGCCGTTGCTTTCTTCTTTTTTTTCAAAAGCAGCGTGACTTGATGTTATGAAGGAATTAAGGAAATTATTTCCTTAAATACTAATTATTAAAATCCTTTTAATAATCAATATATTATTCCATAATAACAACCTTTTCCAAAATTCTTAATTAAATCATTTTTAATTAAATAAATGGGATAAATAATAATTAGGTCGTAGTAAATACACCCAATGACTATTTTACCCTTTTTCGAAAAGTCGGGATGTTACATTCCTTCCCCCTTAAGAGGAGTTTCGTCCTCGAAACTCGAATGTAACCGAGAGGTACTTGAACTCTAGACTTTGCGAAGCGTTTCGTCTCCTAACTCGTACAGTCTTGTTCTTCTTCCATTTTCCCAACTCTTCTACTTGTCTTGAGCCAACTTTGAGGTTGCGACGATCCGCTTCAATCTTCATGTCGCCTTGATGTATCAACTTTGGTCTCGTATTCTGTTGCCGCTCCACTTCATCTTAGAAAACTCGCGTTCTTCTATCTCTATCTTCATGAAAGATCGTCAGCAGTACTGTGTCAACTCTTGTACGTCTTGGTCGCTCCGAGAGGAACTGCAATTGCCATCCCATGGTTTTTATTCTTCATTGTCCTTCCCAATCTTCCGCATCCAGACACCAAAGCTGATTCCGATGCCAATTGTTGTCATCTTCATCTAACTCATGACCAATGGTTGGTTGGGCTCCAGCCACTCACTTGTAACCGGAAACAACTAGATCTTCATCTTGTTCCTTCACGAACTCATCAACTGCCTCGAATCTTACAATCATCGGTTCAACACTCTTTGCTTGCTCCCCGCCGCCCTATACCCGGAAGGTGAATCTTCCCGGCCGAAACCACACTTCGGCACACTTGACTTCTTTTGATCTCAACTTCCCTCGCTGGCACCACCAAACTTGTCAAGAACCGCAAGGATCCCGGCTGAAAGACTTCTGAGACTTCTTGGGGGTAGGGAACATGCATTTACCATGCTTTCTCTCTGACGGCCTGATTCAGTCCTTATGCCAATTAGGGTTATCTTGGAAAATAAAAGAAGTTGAAAAGTGACAAGTTGAGTACCAGGGTGGTATGTCAACTAGGTAAGCCAAGGAAGGGTACAATGCACTTGAAATAAGGAAGGTTGCTTGGGTTACAAGCAAAACAAGATGATTCCGTGTTGAGGAAAGTTGAAGTTGGTTTTAGGATGAAGAGTGAGGCATTGTATCATAATACAAAAGATAGCCACCAGAAGGAAAACAAAAGAACACCTTGCAGGCGAAATTCTTTTGAGAGAGTGGAATTCCGCAAGATACGGTGGTCTACAAAGACTTCAGAGGCAACTTGGAAGAATGGTAATAGGCTTTCATATAAACCTTTAGAAAGTGGAGACGTTAAAGGAAACATCACCTGATGGACTTGGAAACATTAACTGCGAAGGAAGGAAATACTGGATTTGAGAACATTAGGCAGATGACCTTGATTGTTAAAAACTTGGTTCACACAAAAAAATGGATGTTGGCGAACTAGGAAAAATATTCAGTTCGCATGAGTTCCGTAGAGGGAACTTCACACAACAGAAAATCAAGGTAAAGGTGCAAGGTCGAGCGCCCGAAAGACTAAAAGAATTTAGAAATCAAAAGAGAGCAAGAATCTCAACATAAAGTAGCTATGGAGGGAAAACGAGCACATCAAAAGATCTAAGAATGAAATTAAACACTTGTCAGGAAGTGTCCGAGTGTGCAATAGTCAAAGAGAGGTTATTACGAGATTTAAAAGAAATAGAAATTTTCCACAAGAAATTGTAAGGGAATATCCAAAGTTTGAATAAATAAGCATCAAACAAGATTTCGAATGAAGAGGAAACGATACTTAAAAAATTGTCGAATAAGGTTTGATTTCAAAGAATTAATTCAAACCTTCAAAAGAAGTTTAAACGATCATTGACGATTCAAATCAAAGGTTCGAGGTTGCACTACTCGAGAAGAATAGTACACTGCCAAAGAATAAATGCTCAAGGTTATTCCTCGTGTGGGAATGAAACGGTTAAAATAAATTAGACTTTCAACCGGTGTAACAAAATCCGAATAGAAATGCCAAAATAGAAGATGAAATATCAAAAGGGTATCTGGCAGTTCATGGCTCTAAATGGCCCGAAAGAGATTTAAAACTGAAGGGTACGAGGTACAATAATCTGAAATGGAGATCAAAGTTTAGGAACTCAAAAGTTGATTGGCTAAATAGGTTCAGAAGGCACCTTGGCAAAGACTACCGTCTGCTTGAAACTGGTGTAGCATAAATTGCTAGAAGGTTAAAGATAGGTACTGAAGATGGACGTCAAGGTAGGATTAAAGACCCAACTGGTAAGAAGATGAGATGCATGCCTTGAAAGAACAAGTAGCATTAGATGGAAATATTACAAAATCAACACTACCCTTAGGAGGGAAGCCGGAAATAAACACAAGTAAAAAAAAAAAGGAATGTTCTGACATCAGAAGGCTTAGTCAAATTTGAATTTGAAATGAATGATGGGAGTGCAACACTGCAGAGAGGATTTGTTGAGTTTAAAGATCTCAAATGAGAGATTACATGAGAAACAAAATACCAGATAAGGTATAATTACGAAAGGGCAAGAAAAGTGTCTTAACATCAAACATGGCATGCTGGAGGATAGCATCTTGGCTCTCGTGTAACACTGCACAAGAAACTATAACGTTAGCTTTATAAGTATCCTACTAAAAGGTTTAACTCAGGAAGAGATCAGACTCAAGGAACTCCTAAACATAACAATCGTAACTTACTACCCTCTTAGCCCTAACCCCAAGTCAAAGAGGTGAAAATTCCTTTTAGGTTGCTGTGTAGGATTTTTACTCTAGATCTGACATCATCAATTTGTACAGAACAAACGAAGAGGAATTTGAGCACGATCCAAAGAGAAAAGATTTAGATACTGGAGTTTTCCAGATGATATAAAAATATTAGAATTTTTGAATGAAGATAAGTTGGTCAAAAACAGTTATTTCTGACGATTGCACAAGCTGCCAGAATTTCCAGATTAATAAACACTGTGTTGATTTGCAAATCGAGATCAAACGAAAAAGAATCTGAACTTAATTCCAAAATAAAAGCTGTAGATAAAAGTTTTGTCTGCAACATATCAAAAATTCAGATCAATTGAAGGTGTTTAACCTGTTCAAAACGGAAGAAGAAGTGAAGGTGCTGCTGCAGATTTTCTGGACAGAGTGTCCGGCATAAACATGATTTTTCTGAACAATCCATAACGATTATCGAGTTGATGTAAAAAGAGAAGTTGTAGATAAGACAATAATCTACTTTGCTGAAAATTTGTAGAATTTTTGGAACACGGTAAGTTGTTTAACCTGAAGGGAAAACACGGAAACAAAAGCATTCACTCATGTTGGGTAAATCCAAACACGAGGACAATGAAAAGTATGTGCCAAAGTAAGAGACCTTTAACACTATGAGTTGAAACGACTGAGGAGTACTTTTAAAGGATAAAATTTACATATGGAGTTCGTGTGAAACCATCTCAAGCAAAGCAAAGGTCAAAGAATTTTGGTAAACATAAACCAAGCTATAGCAAAAAGAGAAAACAGAGGATTTGTAGAGTCGAGTCTTTAAACAAAAATTTGTATGTACTAAAACATCTTATAGGGGATGCATTAAGGGTAATCACTAGGATGCAAAAGTGTGTTGCCCCAAAATAGCTAAACATGATATGGTTGGAAGGATATGCAATTGTCAGTTCAAATAGTTCGAAGGATGAGAAACTTATTTTTCTTAAATCAAGCATTTGACACGATGAAAACATCTTTAAAAAAAATAAGGCACATCAAATGAATGTACACACTTGGAAAACAAAACTGCGTAATAAGAGACTTTTACCGAGTTTCAGAAGTTTCAAATGGAGGATTTAACCAGAGCATGAGTTACAATTAGTATGGATGAGAAACATTTGAAATCGGAATAACCAAGTAGGAAACTAGATGATTATAAAAGAAAGCCTTATCGATGAAGACATAAGATTGGAAAATCACCACGCAATCGTTTCTTGCAATCGAGGAGCACTATAACGACAACACCTAGCCTCTACCTACCAAACTTCTTATCCTGGGTAACAACTAGCTTAAGAATCAGATAAATCAAAATATTCTCATCTCCTATAACCTACTACGCTATAACCTGCAGGGTGAAAGAAAGACATCTATCCTTCCTTGACCAGAGGACATAAATGGTTTTGAGAAATTCGGGTGCATACATAAGCCACGAAATAATTGATTTGCACAAAACAAACCGAACTGATATTGAACATGAGGCAAAGATAAAATCTGTGAGTATATAAGTTTTACATATGATGCTCAAAAATCAAAATTTTTGGGAAGCCATAGTTCGGTCAAAATAATTCTTTTCATCTACTGCTATAAGCTGTCAAAAATTTTCAGGACTTCATCAACTGTCGTGTGTTGCAGATTGTGCTCAAACAAAAACGAATTTGCACTTTGTTCAAAAACAAAACTCATAGTACATGATGTTTTCTACAACATATCAAAAATCCAAGTCATTTGGAGGTGTTTAGCTTATTCAAAACAGAATGATAAGTAAGAGTACCGCTGCATAATTTTCTTCGAACAGTACCCCTCCTTGTTAAACAATTTGTGAACAATCCATATTGAAAACTAAATTGATGTAAAGAGAGAAATTGTGGATAAGACAACTTTCTAAGTGGCTGAAAATTTACAGAATACTTGGAACCAAAAAAATGATATAACATGACATGTAGAAACGTGAACAAAATCATTTACTCATTTTGCATAACACCAAGTTACAAGGAAGTGATTTGAACCAAGTTTAGCATTACGAAAGCAATTAAAACCTGCAAAAGAAAGAAAAATAGAGAAAGATTCGAATATTCCAAAAGGAAAGAGGGATCCTAGTAAGGGTTCTCGAAAGGAACAAAACTTAAGAGGATCACATAAGATATATGAGCTTAAAACTCAACCTTCACCTAAGGAGACTTTTCACTTGGTCCTAGTGCAACTTAACCACGTTCTAAGGATTCCTAATCCTACGAGAATTTACCACCAAGATCAAGAGAGATCAGAAAGGTTCAAAAAGGTCTAAAGAAATCCAATCTTCAAGGGAATAAGCATAGGAAAGAAAGGACGCTTCGTCTCTGATACCAACTGTAACGCCCCGCTCCCAGATACCGAGCCCTTATCCGGAAGAGAACGTTCGGCGCGTATAGCATTAAATAAATCTAATATTATACGCAAGCCTCTACGTCGTCGTATCAAATAAAAGCAAACGGAAGCTAAAAAGACTCGGGTAAAACATAAATGCTACTAAGAATATAAATTAACCATACTAAAGATGGATAGTTAAAATACAACGATGAAAAACCCAAAGACTTATACAATACGAGGTCTTAAAAGTAGAAATACAATAAGTCTAATAAAATAAATACAACTAGTCTAGTACAACCTTTACAAAGAAAAGGAACTAGAAACTTCGTCAAGACTTCAAAGCCTTCAAAAGCCGTCATCTACCTGATCAATCTGTTCGTCTTCTCACCCCACAATGCATACAAAAGAAAATGCAAAGGATGTAAGTACAAAGTACTTAGTAAAAGTGAGAAGCTAATGAACAACTAAGTTATACAACGAAAGGTTATTATTATGATTATTAAATTATCTTTATGAGACCGACTCAATTTAAAGTTCAATCCATGCCCATCGACATGTCATGACTAAACATTTCTAGCTTAGCTTATCTTTGTTACATCATTACTCAAGGACACTACGCATGGCGTTCATCGGCCCCGAAGATATACTTGCTAACTAACGGTGATTAGCACCGATTAGCTCCGCGGTCCCCCCGGTATGCGTATACGTCCGATGAATTTCCTCCACGCCATTCACCGTTTATAGGCCGGCGGCGTTGTTCACCTTTTATGAACGTATCACATCGCCGATATGAAAGAGTGCCTAACCGAGAATAAGTGACGTTTTATCTTTTACTACACATATGTAATTATTATCTCGTTGTTAACTAGCCACCTAAGTGTTTGCAAGTAATCTCCCTCACACATACTACTCTCTTTCCTAGACCATTAGACACGGACAAGGCCTAGCAATTACACATACATTGATGAATACTAATCCATCAAAGCACAAGCCCTTTCATGCTCTTCCGACGGATCCGAACTTCAACTCCCTTTAAGAGTACATTCGGTGTTTTAACTGAACGAATCAGAAACTCAATCGGGGCTTGTTCATTTTCATTTAATGTTATTAGATAAAAAAAATAGAAATTTAAAACTCAACACAAATATACCAAAACATATCACATCTTATTAAGTACAACTTAGCATGAATTCTATCACCAAACAACGCCAAAACTCACCAAAACTCAACCTATCATTATAAAACTATAATTACTCATTAGGAAGAGCCTCTTACCTTAATTTCCAGCAAAACGAAAGCAAAACATCAAGCAAGCGCAACAACGGTGATCCTCAACCCCAAAACCTATTTGATCAACGAGAAATCCTAAAATCCTATTTCTTTGCAGAAAACCGAAACTAAAAAAGTCCATAAAACTGCAGATTACCTGAATTAACTGCTGCATAACTATTTTTAGAATGTTCTACGCTCCAAGACGATCATTTCGACCACTCATGACTGAAAAACAGAGTTACGGATTGAAAGATACGAATTTTTCAAGAATCGAACTCTACGAATACCGAAAACTGCGCTAAACGAAAACTTACGAAATTGAGAGATGTTATTTTCCAAAGTTACATCTCCTCGCGCTGATCACTTTTCTCTCTCCCGCGCATCTCGAACGGATGAACGGATTGACGCGCGGTTGAAGATTACATTCACGTCTTTTTCTCGCATCTTCTGCGTCTTTTTCTTCTTGATTGCCGCTGTTGCTTTCTTTTTCAAAAGCAGCGTGACTTGATGTTATGAAGGAATTAAGGAAATTATTTCCTTAAATACTAATTATTAAAATCCTTTTAATAATCAATATATTATTCCATAATAACAACCTTTTCCAAAATTCTTAATTAAATCATTTTTAATTAAATAAATGGGATAAATAATAATTAGGTCGTAGTAAATACACCCAATGACTATTTTACCCTTTTTCGAAAAGTCGGGATGTTACAGCACAAGCAGAAGCCATCACATTCATTCTCAAAATCAACATCACTAATTCAATATGTTTCATAAAACACGGAGTCATCGTCAACCCAAGCAAAATCAAGTGAACTCCAAACACCAACCAAACACACGAAAGTAACCGCCCAAGGAGCAAGAGATAGATTTTTTCGCGACCAAAACAAGGACTCCATTGACATGAAAAAGTAAATAATCAATTTCTAGTCCAATTCTTTTTTAACGACAAAAGAGAGAGTCATGTAAAACGGAATCTAAAGATGCAAGACAAGAGTACAATAACCATAATTTTAAGGTATCACTAACTAAACAAGAAACACAAACGACTAATATCCAGTACCTATCCCTTCTAGAACAAACCAATGAATCAACACATGTAATTTATTTATTTTTTGCTAAATACAACAATGCCTAAAGCCAAAAGTCAGCTCACTCTTTTACTATGCCACTCTTTAGGTCATCTTTGACACACAAAAGAAGCGAAGGAACAAAATCTGAACAGCCAAGATATAATCAAGAAGAAACTTTGGGCTTACACTTTAACATTCACACTATTGATGAGCACACAAAATGACTTTCAGTTCCCTGTCAATTAATTGTCCACTTAACAATATAGTTTAGGGGAAAGGGAAAAGCATAAAAAACTTCTTAGTCAATAAGCATACGGAATCAAGGATTGTATGCCTTAGCTTTGTAAAGTTCGATTGCCTTCAAGATCCGCCCTTTCTAGATTAACAGTTGTTAAACCCCTGGTACTTCACATTTTTTGCGATAGATTTGATTTATGACGCTTGAATCAAAACCATCGAACACTAATTGTACCACCATCGCTATCTACTCCGGCACTTTGTATTACCGGCGCTTTGTGTCACCGTGATGAATCCTACACCGTGATAATAAAAATCAGATGATTGATTATAAAAACTCACCTTGTTTCTGCAAAATGAAGTGCTTTTAATGGATCAAACAAATTGTTGAGTTCATCAATTTTACAATATAAATCTTGACATGCGCTAGCCGAAGTTGTTCTTCATTGATGAAAAATAGAGCATAGGGAGAGCAGTGGTGAAAGGGTGATAATACAAAGAATCAAAAATTTTGGGGGAAAACAAGTGACATTATTTTTTATTCACTTTTCATTTAGCCGACGGGAACATGGTAGTGGGCAGATCCGCTACCACATCCACGGCCCAAAGAATTAGACGGTCACTTTTTAAGCTATTGTAATCTTAATTTTTTATTTCATTGTCACTTTACACAAAAATGATACTTCACAATGTCATTATTTGACTTATTGCATGTGCTCTAATAGCTCAAATTTTCAGTTACTTTTTTCCACCCCATCCACCTTCCCCTCCATAAATAAATAGTGTAACTGAGTTGCTTGGTAAAACATCTTTTTTCCTAGAACCACTACGCACCAATCTGGAATTCCTCCAAAATTTAATTTGATATTTGTGTCAAAGTCATATTAGTGGTGGCCAAGTAACCTTTTGATAGCTTTATTTCAAGAAAGCCATTACCAGGCTAAAAACCCCACAAGCCCACTTTAAGATTCAACGTTCTTCTAACAATATTCGAAACTATCACATAAATATGAGGTCAATCCCCACAATTGTTGTGTAGTTTATTCTTCCAATGCCAAATGTTGCAGATGACATCCTTAAAGATGTAAGACCAGTACTTACACTCCTTTTGTTTTCTGACATTTGACTTAATCCACTCCCCGATGGTCGGCTAGGTGAAGAAGTCATTCCACCTGGCTCTCGGAACCAAGTTCTTCCACATATTTTTGGCCTATAAACAAACTCTCAGCACACGAATATTCGACTCCTCGTTGTTCACGCAAATACTACAAATAATATAATTACCTGTCTCATGTACAGAAATCCTATGGTAGGAAGAGCATTATGACTAACTTGCCATAAGAAAAAAGTTGAATCTTGATGGACCTTTGAGCTTTTAAATGTTCATCCAGATGCTATCGGTTGTATCTTATTCCTGCTGGCTAAGGTAATCATAGCCATCTGCCATGCTATATTTATTTTTCTTTTATTTTTTTCCGAATTTCATACAATGTTACCATTTCCCACCCCTATACCATGTTTCAGAATCGCAATAGCCATGTTGATCGATGCTTTTCCAGAAGTGAGTATACCACCACTAACTCAATCCTCACGTGTAATCCATACACCAAGTTAAGTGGTTACATACAGATATACTTAGGGTTTGCAGCAGTGTATTACTTTACAAACACAAAGCAAGTAATAAGGTGAGATAAGTTCTGTCATTCATTATTAAAAACAATTACACAAATTGTATTTCGGGCACTACACCTAACAGCTGAGGGCTTTGGAACCTCAAATGGCCTGCCATTAGAGCTGTTAACGAGCCGAGTTGAAACGAGTATTGATGGTATGAGCTTGATCTCGTTCAGCTCACGAGCTCGTTTGTTTGTTAAACGAACAAATATATTTGTTTGAACTCGGCTCGTTTAATATGAAATGTTCAAACTCGACTTGTTAAACATATCGTCGTCTTCCAACTCGAGTATGGCTCGAGTTCGGTTCGTTAAGGTATAAAACATAAAGTGCAAATGCGAAAATAACAAGTTATTGATTAATATCACATATATCACACTACATAATCATTATAAAAATATGTAAGTATTATATAAAACCAATCTATAATATCAATTAGATTAATGAATAATTTATCCTCGTTTGAGACAGGGAAACCATGTAAATTGATATATTTATATAAGCACGTTTGCAAACATAATCGAACGATCGCGAACCAAACTCGTGATCGTTCGTTAAGCAAACGAGCCTACAATCATGTTCAAGCTCGGCTCTTTGAGCTAAACGAACAAACGATCACGAACACTAACGAGCCAAACACGAGTTTGTTCACGAACGGTTTTTTTCGTTAACAACTCTAACTGCCATATTTCAATACTAGCACCTTCATCCAAAAAGATTGATCACCCGTTAGCATATTCCAAACTAGCTTACCCAAAAGGGTCACTGATGGGAGTCAAATTGACTATCATTTACTATGTGATTATACCCCGTTTATACCTCGTTTTATATGTTTCCGGAGACATTTGGTTGTATTTTGATGTATTTACACCTTGGTTATCATTTCGGGACCTAGGACGTAAAGTCCGGGATTCTCGGTCTTTTTCGGTGTAATTTACTACACTCTCGGTCACCCTAGTGTCCTGTAGGGATTACGTGTGGTATTTGTTGTGATTAAGTACAGGTATTAGGTGTTCGAGAAGGCTGGAATGCGAGTTACGAGGATTGGAACGTGTGCCCGAAGCTTAAACGTTCAAATGGATCAAAACGCGGTGGTACTACAACCATACCTTCCACTTATCTGCATTTTGATTCACCTTAGAAGCATATTCTGGGCTGGACATCTTCATGAAAGTTGTAGACAATTTCATTAACTTTCCAACGGATTTTGAATCACTCGATTTGAAGGTCTACACACAAAGTTATGCCCGTTTTTCTGAGGGCCTGTCACCTCAGAAAGTTGCTGATCGAGTTTGTGAAGGAAATAATCTGACGGGCGGGCGCCCGTCACCACAGGCGCCCGCCTGTGGGTCCAGATCTGAAAAAACACCTTTTATACACCCTCATTTCGATCTATCATCGAGACTGCTCCATTTTTAGATCGATTTGCTGCGTTTTTCTTCAGTTTTCCTTAGCTTAGATTAGATTTGTATATAGTTTTAGCTTAGATTAGTTTTATGTTGTTGTAATCCGAAGATCGGTGCTACTAGCTATTGAAATTTCGCTTTGGATTTCGTTTTTCTTCCGGTGTTCTTCGTCTCGATTCGGTAATTTCAATTTCTCCTTGCTTTCGATCTTTATCTTTGTTAACTTTTGTTGTGGTTTCCTTATATTTTGCTTAGTATAATGATTAGATAATTTCCCGATAGTCGAGCTATGTGATAGCCTTCGAAATCGAATCCTTAGCTCGTTGATTGAAGTGTTTTGATGTTATGATTGTTAGATTCTCGGTGTTGTTATTGTTCTAGAACTTATGCCTAATGACGTTTGTTGAACTCGCGACTCGATAATCGTATCACACGTGGCTTCTTTACATATGTATTTTGCGAGAGGGTACGGGAAAAGGGGTTCTAGGATCACCGTGTAAAACCGACTGAGTTGTTCAGATTCGGTTTCGTGTGTGAGGTTTATATCGTTGTTAACGAGCGTCTCATAGAGCATAGACCGTGTCGGGTCAGTTAAATCCGGTCAGCGGACTGTTGAATTCGACATAGGAAACTAGGTTGTTGAAATTGGCGCTTAGTTTCGGAAATAGGAGACGACATCCTTTAACAATGCCGAGAACATTAGAGTTTGTCGAAACACTTCCGGAAACGAGTTAGGGTTAGAGAGTAGTTGATTGGATCATAGCTCGGCTATCTCTTTTATATAGTTTTAAATCTTTGTTTTGTGTATATTTAGTTTGTAGAACCGGTGATCTGACAAATCACCACGTTCAATATTTGTGTTGACCTAAACTAGGAACGAGACCGACTTTGGTACTCGACCGGATTCCCCGTGGGATACGACCTCGACTCACCAATTCTGATTGGCCGACTGATACACTGCCGGTAAGATTGGACACTTAGAAAAGGCCGATCAGTCACATTCTTAGTTTTGGACTTTGGCCGCTCTTGAAACCAAGACCCCTACATCTTTAGAAATGCACAACTTCTTCGAAGACATAATGCATTTTACGAGTGCCATCATCTTCCACCAGAAAAAAAATCTTCAGCATATCGTCTCCATCCCATTTAGGTTGCCTCAAGGGATTTTTCCTTTCCAACTTGCCAATTTCATTTTTTTCATTTTTTTTTTTCCGATCACATAGCCATATGTTTTCTTAGTGCTCTGGATGGAAAGCATCAAATGGATAAATGTTTTCTAATTGTTAGACAAATGTTTATTGAATATTGTCTTTCATAAAATGGTTTCTTGGGACAAATGTTTTCTAATTATTATTAGACAAACTTTTATTAAATATGGTATTTCATAAAATGACTTCTTGACATCACTATAACTCTTGTATGTCGAATTGTCGATTATCATTTTTATAAATAAATAAATATAAAAAAAATCTACAAAGGGCTTCACAAATCCAAAATATTTTTCTTGTCTCACGGCCCAACTTAAGTGAATGAATACAACAGTGAGGAGAATATTTTCATACTGTTTTTTAATGTTAGGTGGCCTGAGTTTTGTGACCAATTGCCGGCCGATTCAATTCTTTGCAATAACTTATTCGATTTTCTATTGAAGTCAGCCAACTCCTGCTTCCTCCCTCCTTTTAGCTGCCTAATTAAACCTCTTCCAATCTGCACCCGCTTTCCATCTCTCTCTCTTACACCTCTTTTTACACTGAACCTCTTTAATCTTGCTAGCTGTACAGGATCAAAAATAAAAGCTAGCTTTTTAGGAAGAGGAATATATGGCTTTCGAAAAGATCAAGGTTGCCAATCCCATCGTTGAAATGGATGGTAAGAATCCAAGTTTTTCAGTTTAGCTGGTCGGGTCCCTTTTTATTTGGGTTTGAGAACTTGCGTGTACATCGGTTTATGTGATCTTCCATGCAGTCAGATATACTCATATACTTGACTTACCTTTTGAAACTGTTGAATTGCAAATTTTGGAATCTTGTTTGCATTTAGTCAAGTTCGGGTTACTGATCGAGATGGTGTTCTTTGGGGTATTTATGATCTTGTATAATGTATAGACAAAACATATAGATCCAGCATATTTAAGCTATTTTGCTCAGAGTGAATTTTATTTGGTACCCACATAAGAAATCCTTTGCTATTCAATTTCCTGAGAACATTTAGGATGTCAACATATCTATTTCTTTTTAACTTTTCAGTTAGTTGAGACTTGGGATCATGTGAACATGGTGAATGCTCGTCTGATTTTTAAGTGTCTGCTTAGTGGGTGAAGTTAAGTTGTTGATCTCTGGTGATTTGTGGATGTGTTCCATGACATCTGATTTGGTACTTTTAGCTTTCATATATGATAAAGATGATAAATTCCATAGATAGTCTAATAGCGTATGTCCTTTGCCAGTGACTTCTATTTGGGCTGTTTTAGTCCTAGCTCCTCTAGCGGCAAAGCTAAGAGTTGTTTTTTGGGATTTACTGCTCGGTTTCAAGAAAATGTATAACAAAGTTTCAAGAGATACAATCATGGTGTCGTGGCAAACAAAATTGCTCCTTTAGGTGTACCACAAGTCCAAGAAAGAAAAGCAAATGGGCGTTCGCTATTTTGGTGTAGTCTAAGGAGAAACTTGGTAACAAGAGTCAGACTAGTTATGTACTTATGTTTGAATGTTGAGGGTGTAAAATTAAAAGATGACAGCAAAATGCAAAAAATAGCAAGTGGAGCTAGACTAGCTAATCTTGCTTCTTTTGAGTGTCCCGTGTTCTTTCTATGTACTCATTTACATGGGAAATTAGGTGACCTTAGGTGCAATCTATTACACTTTTACATTAACCTACAAATTTTATTTTACCAATCTGCTTTTGTGCATTGGCTGCCAAAAGATTGGTTGGAAGAAAGTTGATATATTTTCAATACCAATTCTCATATTTTATTCTGTCATTCTGTCAATAAGTCAGTGAACTTGGACAAGCCTTCTTTCAAGGATTCTTTAGGTTTTCCAGAGAAGTTTTTTGGAAGGGTAACTTTGTCTTTTTCGCCCTCTTGAAATCATGCAGGAGATGAAATGACCAGAGTCATTTGGAAGTTAATCAAGGACAAGGTAATATGTCTCTTTTCCCATTTATTTTGTTCCTCTTTTTGTTCTTTTCACTAACTTCCAATAATGTTGAATGTGTATGCCCCATAACTTTTATGCTGCAGCTTATCCTACCTTTCTTGGAGTTGGATATAAAGTACTTTGACCTCGGGCTTCCACATCGTGACGCCACTGATGATAAAGTTACAGTTGAAAGTGCAGAAGCAACTCTAAAGTATGCTATGGCCTTATTTACTATATAATTGAGATTTGAGTATTTCTTACATTTTTTTTTCCCTTTCTTCTTCTATTTTTCGCTTTTGTCGTTGTGATGTGCGTTATATAAGGCTGCAAAACTGAGTTGTGCCTCTTGTTTTCAAGAATCCTAGTTTTTTCACTGTAATGAACACCTCATAATCTTCCTGTGCTCTTATTTTCTGTATTGGACTCTCGTAGGTACAATGTGGCAATTAAGTGTGCAACCATCACACCAGGTAATTTAGTTTATTCATGATATGAAATCTCTTGGTTTATATATACCAAGAAGCTGAATTGGTAATCCTTCCGGAGAAAATAGCAGAGTGTATATGCATTTTCATGTTTAATATTTGATACGTACAGATGAAGCTCGCATGACGGAGTTCGACTTGAAGCATATGTGGAAGAGTCCAAATGGAACAATTAGGAACATCCTGAATGGTAAGGCTCTTTATATATATCTATTAATTATTTATTTTTGTCGCAAATTACTTTGATTCAATTATTCCATCGTGTTTGACATGTGACAATTCACTTTTTTGTTTGCAGGAACTGTCTTTAGAGAGCCAATCATCTGCAAAAATGTTCCCCGGCTTGTCCCAGGTGTTTGAATTTACGCAAGGGCTTTAATTCACTGCTCTTCACAATTTTTCTTTTTTGTTTTTGTTTTTGTTTGTTTGTTCGGTTGCAATGAAGTGAAAAATGTGTCGCTTCCCCTATCAGGATGGACCAAGCCAATATGCATAGGAAGACATGCTTTTGGGGATCAATACAAGGCAACTGATACAGTCATTAAAGGAGCTGGGACGCTTAAAATGGTTTTTGGTAATTTACGCTTCTTGATCTACTGCTTCGTATCGTATCTAATTAAGAGCTTAAAAAATCAATGTTTAACTTGCAACATTATTTGTTTACAGTGCCAGAAGGCACAGATGATAAGACAGAGCTAGAGGTTTATAACTTTACCGGTGCTGGTGGAGTAGCTCTTTCCATGTACAACACCGATGAGGTAAGTTTTTATAAACTTTGGCCAGATAGTACTGTGTGCTTTTGGTTTGTTGTCTCGATCTAATAGCGTGATTGTCTGTTGAGTTCAGTCTATCCAAGCTTTTGCCGAAGCTTCAATGAATACTGCGTATCAGAAGAAATGGCCACTGTATCTTAGCACCAAGAATACCATACTCAAAAAATACGATGGAAGGTAAACGTGTTTGTACCTTCCATTTCTTGCTCTTCTTGATCTTTAAATTCATTTTGCTTTGAGAAATCACGTCGAATTCCCCAGATAATTCCCATTCACTGCCTGAACTTCTTGTTAGGATCCTTTTTGCCACTTCATGTTCTTTATTATTCGGCCATTCTTTTCATCCGGTAGTATATTGTATTGATCCCAGGTTCAAGGACATCTTCCAAGAGGTATATGAAGCCAACTGGAAGTCAAAATTTGAAGCTGCGGGTATATGGTGAGTAATTCATCATCCTTCTACACATACCACTTTTCGCTGTGTCCAGTAACTCTCAACCGGTAAAAACATGCTGTAAAATCACAGGTATGAGCACCGCCTTATTGATGATATGGTTGCTTATGCTCTGAAGAGTGACGGGGCTTATGTGTGGGCATGCAAGAATTACGATGGGGATGTGCAGAGTGACTTCCTAGCTCAAGGTTAGTTTCATGACTTAAAAGCATCAATCTTTTTACCTGGTCATTACTTGTGCTTCACTTAATCTTAACCATGCATGTGCTACTTCGATTCGGAATGAATGTCAAAGGAGAAAAGGGATTGCTCGGTCTGCAGATTTCTCCAGTGTTAGTGTTAACTCTTTCTGATTCATTTTTATTTTCCAGGATTTGGATCTCTTGGATTGATGACATCAGTCCTGGTATGTATCCCCATCTATTTAAAAGCACATCCATCACATTTTCAGTTTAGCAATACTTTCTTTTTAAACATTTCTTCTTTCTAATGGATTTGGCGCATTCTCTCTCTCTTGCGCGCGTTGGGCATCTGAATAATTGTGTGGTGTTTTATTATAGGTTTGTCCAGATGGGAAGACTATAGAGGCAGAAGCAGCACATGGAACTGTAACTCGTCACTACAGAGTACACCAAAAAGGAGGTGAAACCAGCACAAATAGCATTGCATCAATCTTTGCTTGGACCAGGGGGCTTGCTCACAGGTACTCGCAGTTGTCGTTTTTATTATACAAGTGCTGTAGCCTACGATTATTTGTTTATTTATTTATTCAAGTTTTAGTATGATGTATAAACTTTTGGGTTCACCTGGGGTTGACAGGGCAAATTTGGATGAGAATTCAAGACTATTGGAATTCACGGAGAAATTGGAGGGTGCATGCATCGGTGCAGTTGAGTCAGGAAAGATGACCAAGGATCTTGCACTTCTCATCCATGGATCCAAGTGAGCAACCGCTCTTAATAATTATATGTTTTTATTTTTTATTTTTAAAGTTGCCGAGTGTGATGATGATCATGGAAGAATGAAGTTTCTGTATTTATATCCTAATTGTAAGTTAATGTATATATGCGTTATCATTTGATGGCAGGGTCTCTAGAAAAGAGTATTTGAATACTGAGGAATTCATTGATGCTGTGGCTGATGAACTTAAAGCTAGACTTACACACAGAAGAGCGTAGGTGCATATCATCTATGAGCGCAATATTGTTCCCCTCTATCTCATTAATGCATCCATCTCTGTTGCCTATTGCCTATTGCCTATTGCATATGGTGTCACTGTCAGCAACATCTATAGCATTCATCATCAGATGATGCAACGTGTCTTTATCATTTTATTTCAAAATGCTTAAAATCTTCATGCACTAGGTGTTCAAACGCCATATGTAAAAGGCGACCCCCACGTCTTAAATGTAGTAGCAGTGACTTGGAAACGCTGACTGGAACTGCTCATGTCTTGCAGGTCTCTGTAAGCAGAGGACAGAAGACTGAGAAATCGATCTGGTGTTGGTGTTGGTGTTTTATTTATTCACAAGAGAAAGAGAAAGAGAAAGGAAGAGGGACATGATTGATGTTAGAAAGAGGACATTGTTTCTTTCTTCAAGGGATTTGACTACTTCTCTCCTCAACGCTTATTCCTGCAATGTGACATTAATTTATCTCACAAATAAATCTATATATCTCTATATATATGGGCTGAAGTTTTTCACATACATGTATACTTTCTTGTTTGTTTTGGTTTATGGCTGACCCTGCATTTATGCGAGTTTAGCCGTAACATTTCAGAACTTGGGCTTGTAACGTCTCCAAACTTGAGCCGATAAGGGCCCGCTAGTTAAGTCTTAATGAATTATGTAATCACTTGGATCCATCGTGGTTCCCTTGTTAAAAAAACACACGCCTGCTGTGATCAAAGGGGAGGGGGGGGGGGGGGTAAATTCAGATTAAAAAAAAACAAAAAGAAACCCTCAAACTCGATTTTTACAAACAATGTAACATGTTCACGAAAACACAACCGCATGCAAAGATAGATGTAACGTCATCAAGATCCTCTCAAAAACTAACCTTAAGTACAAGTGTTTTTTAACATTAACAACAAGACGACATAGTTTTGAAAAAAAAATGTAAGTCTAGATTATTTTCATATGTAAGTCTAGACTAAACCATGAGTTTAGTCTGTTCTTTAGCCAGGGCATTGCAGAAGACTTGCGCGAGGAAGTGTCTCTAACATTGCAAGTTCCACTGGGTAATGGATCAGGCAAGTACCTCGGGCTTCCTTACATGACTGGTCATAACAAGCGGCAGGTGTTTGGGTTTCTTTGGGAGAAAATTTGGAAGAAACTTTCGAGTTAGAAGGACAAACTTTTCTCTCCAGCAAGCAAGGAGGTGATGATTAAATCGACGCTGGGGGGTTTGGGATTCAGAGATTTGGAGTGTTTTAACCTTGCTTTTTTGGCAAAACAGGCTTGGCATGTTCTCCTTTATCCGGGGTCGCTTGTCGGGTGGGTGCTTCACGCGAAATACTTTTGCACTAGTACATTCCTAGCTGCTACCCGCATAATGAGGCCTTCTTTCTTGTGGCGGAGCATACTTGAAGGGCGAGACTTGTTGCTGAGTGGGCGGTGGCAGGTGGGGGATGGATCCTCTGTGTTTGTCTTTCACGATGCTTGGGTGGATCTCCCCTGTTCTTTTCGGATTCCGCATGCTGGGCATGGCCTTCCGACGAATTGTAAGGTCGCGGACTTGTTTATCCCTGGGACTCGGCATTGGAATGCCCCGTTGGTGCGAGCGTAGTTTAGTGCATAGGAGAGTGACGCGACTCTACGTACCTTGATTAAGCAAGGTTGGCATTTGGATAGGCGTATTTTGCATTACGAGAGCCATGGGATTTACTCGGTTAAGTCTGGTTATTGGCTGGCATTGGCTTTGTACAGACCGGGGCTGGTAGAGGGAGTGGCTTCGGGCTCTAGTGGGCCAGACTGGGTGTAGAAACAGTGTTGGGGTGTTGTGGTCCAACCACGTATTCATCATTTACTGTGGACGTGTCTGCATGACTGTTTGCCTGTGGCCTGCAACCTGGCTAAACGCAATTTGGGAGATGGTCGATGTTTAGCGTGTGGGGCTACGGATGAGACCCTGGCACACGTATTGTTTGAGTGTGAGATAGCGGCTAGGGTGTGGGAGCAATCTCCTTTTGGATTTCTGGCAACGTCGGGGAGAGCTTCCGACTTTAGGGGCTACTTTATGTGTCTTCTGGATCGGTTGTCGCGGGAGAAGCTGGTAGAGTTTGTATGGGTGACGTGGCACATTCGGAAGGCTCGCTACAGGTTTATGACAATTATGCAGTGTATGTGTCTCGGTTTGTTCTTCGGCTCTTAGTGTAGCAAGCGAATTCTTGCAGGCCAATTAGGTGCTTGTAGTGCAACAGTAGGAGCTGTGGAATCATTGGGAAAAGCCGCCAGTCAGGATGATTAAATGCAATGTCGATGCCTCACCCATGGCTCTGGTGCGAGCGGTTTTTATGGCTCTGGTGGGCGGCTGGGTTTGCCTTCTTTACTAGTGGAGAGTGACTGTTTGATTTGTGTTCAGCGGTTGACTCATCGGGAGGAGAATTTCTCTTCTTTTGGCAGGTTATTGCAGGACTGTGCTTGTAGAGTCGGCAAATTTCTCTTCAGTTAGTTTTTCCTTCTTTGAACGTACCGGTAATGTACCGGCTCACATGTTAGCTTGATTAGGTGTTGACTCTTTGGTGCCATTGATTCAGGGACACAACCCCTGAATAATGTAACAACCTCCGTTTTAGCGGATTTTCTTAATTAATAAAAAAATTTGGTTTTTGAAAAAAAGTACTCTATCAACTATATATATATATATATATATATATATATATTTGACGTCTCTAAAGTGAAACGTTTAGCTCATATTCGACTTTAAAGAGTTTAGGTCAGGTTCGATTTAAGAGATATCGAAAATGAACTAGTGAAATGTTGAGCTCATATTCGACTTTAAAAAAAAGTTCAGGTCAGTTCGATTTAAGAGATATCGAAAATAAGCATATGGCCCTTCAAATTTCTTTTTTTTTTAAATAAACATATGGCGAGATATTTAGAAGCTAAAACGCCCGATGAGGTTGAATTTCTATTATGGCAGGCTTCGCATAATGCTCTTCGTACGTCGAGCTTGCGATTCAATCGACAAGTTGCTTAATCCTTGACATGTAATATTTGCGGACAGAGGGAAGAAACTGAGTTGCATTCCTTACGTGACTATTGGTGGTCCAATCAGGTATGACAACAGTTATTGACTCAAGAAGATTGACGAAATATCTCCCAAACACAAATGGCAGCCCACTGGATTACAATCAATCTACGGACAAGCTCTCGAAAGAGTTGGCTGTACTTTTTTAGAGAAATTTTGTACAACATATGGTGCTGGAGGAACAAGGTTATGTTTGATCCGGAGACTACTCACCATCTGACACTTGTGTTCATCGTAAAGTCCATCTGACGAGCGAGAGACCTACGACTTGCTTGAGACATCAACTAGTTTGCTAGAAGTTTTCTCCTAGATTTATTTCGATGTAGTTTATCATTTTTACTGCCCTTTTCTTTGCTACTTTGATGGTGGTATTCCATTTTTTTAATAAATGCAGATCGTTGGTTTAAAAAAAAAAAAAAAAATTTAGATTTTTTTTTTTTTTTTGGAAAAATAAAATTAGATGTCGAGGAGGTTAAATATGGAATGTTACCTTTAAGAAGTTTGGGGGTCTTAAATTCGTCAAGTGCATTTGTTGTACCGTGCACCCATTTATACATACATCGAAGTAAGAAAACTCGTGAGCTTTTTTTTCGGGTAGAAAACTCCTGAACTTAGAAAAGGCAATTGGGAACGGAAAGGAAGAACCACTTCATTAACGAGAGCTGACTGCTGAGAGCCATTAGCAACCATTGCAGATTTGTCTTACAAGGTTGCTACTGCAGAGGAATACTCCTTCATTTCTCCATTATTATTATTATTAACATCACAAAAAAGGTATGACGATTTGCTTTTTTAAGGAGTATGGATGTCTTTTTCCAATTTCAAATTTTGATGGATTCATTCTTTCTCTTATCTTTTTTTTCTTTCGATTCAAGTAAGAGGAAGTAAGGGAATTAGCTGGTCCTTTTGTTGTTTATTGTTTCTGTTTGGACGGTTGATAAGATTTTCATCTCGATAATCTTTTTGCTTCAGGTGAATTTCCTTTCCCTTTTTTGGTTTTGTTTTTATAATACTAGTATAATAATTTGTAGTTATCATCTTCTCAGCAGAGAAGCTTAAAATTGCTGAAATAGCTCTAGGTAAGATTGGATTCTCGATTTGATATGGTGATGCAGTGAATAGCTCAAACACCAAGCAAAGCGGAGCTAACATGGCCCTGCATTTTCACTTGCAAGCTTTTTTCTTGTTCTTTCTTTTGTGCTAATCGACCACTATTCCTTGCTATCTTTTGCATAGTTTCCAGCATCCTTTTGTTTTCTTTACTCATTTTTTAAGGTAGTTAAATGTAGGTTTTCTGGCCACTTTTCTTACTGGGTGATATTAGTGAGGTATTAGTATGAGGAAGATTAAAGAAGATGACCGATAAAGCAGAATTGCAAGTTGTTAGCTTAGCTAACTTCTTCTTTCCCCCTTTTCTTTCTTAAAGGTTCTTTTGTCAAGCTGGCCTGATGTTTTTAAATACCTTCTGGCAAGCCTGCAAAAAAAAATAATGCTTTAAAATTCGTGCCTGCAGTTTCGGTTACGATATAATTTGTTTCCTATTGATGCTTGGTATGGAAATTGACACCACGGATGCAGTTTCCGTTATAATATAATTTGTTTCCATTGTTGCTTGGGATGGAAATCGAGATAAAGGACACGGTTTTATTAAACATTTTATCAGCCCCACTTTTTCAAACACGTGATCTTCGCTCCATATCCTATAATTTATCGCTGTTGTCGTCGTCGGCGTCGGCGTCTTTTCTTTTTCCCTCAATTTTTGACTGGTACCTTTCTCAAGAGCTATACCAATCGCAAATTTAATAGAATTGCCAGAATATGTATCTTGTGTATTTGATTCCTGTTTTTTCTTTTTTCTTTCTCTACCGTCCTAGAGATGAAATAGGCGTTTCAACCTCTACAATTTGGGCCTGAATGTAGTTTACTCCTTGTCAGCAACAGGGTAGCAAATGGAAAGTGGAGGCAATTCCTTACCCTCTGGACCTGACGGCGTGAAGAGAAAAGTGAGTTATTTCTACGATCCCGAGGTTGGAAATTACTATTATGGACAAGGGCACCCCATGAAACCTCATAGAATGCGAATGACACATGCCCTTCTTGCTCATTATGGATTACTGCAACACATGCATGTTATGAAACCCAATCCTGCCAGAGAAAAAGATCTTTGCAGGTTTCACGCGGACGATTATATTTCCTTCTTGCGTAATATAACCCCGGAAACCCAGCAAGAACAATTGAGGCAGTTGAAAAGGTTTAATGTCGGTGAAGACTGCCCAGTATTTGATGGCCTATACTCTTTCTGTCAAACATATGCTGGAGGATCGGTGGGTGGGGCAGTGAAATTAAATCACGGGCACTGTGATATTGCTATAAATTGGGCTGGTGGGTTGCACCATGCAAAGAAATGTGAGGCTTCTGGTTTCTGCTACGTGAATGATATTGTGCTGGCAATTCTTGAACTCCTTAAAATACATCAGGTTTTCTTCTGCCCCTTCGTGTTCTTTTGTTGTATTCTTGGAATGCTATCTTTTTTTTCCCCCTCCTTTCCTTTATCATTTGTGTTTAGGATTTAGTAAGAAATGCTTTCACTTTGATTTAAAAGAACTGCCAACATTTTTGCATGCTTTCATGTTTGAGTTTTGTTTTTTACTTCTAGACTCATTCCTTTGATAGACTCTATTGGTTTAATGGTACTTATGTGCTTGTTCCAGCCATTTAATTTTCTAAAGAAGACATCTGAGTTGAAACATTTTACAATTTCTTTCTATGGAGGCCACCAGTCCTACTGCCAAATGTTCTTAAAGATGGCATCTTTTCATTCAACATGGATTTTAGTAATATTAAAAAAGCGGTAAGCTGTCGAATAACATAAAGTGAATAGAAAAAGTAGTAGGTAGAGCTTAAGCTTAAAAATAATCATCCCAACACCCCCCCCCCCCCCCCCCCCCCCCCCCCCCCCCACACACACACACACAAATATTTTCTTTTCATATTACCTATTGTTGCTACATAACATGCATTGAGTTAAATAATAAAAATGGTGATATAACCTCTTTAGACAAAGCGTTTGCGCATATGCATAATATACTCTTCACTGCAACACCCCTAGAATAAGTGTTGATACTCGTACTTCCGGTTCTAGACGGTGAACCTTGTCACAACGGTAAAAACTATCGCCATGTGACCAGGGGTCAAGCTTTCGAGCAGTTGAAACAGCCTCTTATAGAAACATAACGTAACTAAGTGTGCAAAAAAGGTCTAAATGCCCGGTCCTTCATAGCATTCTGCATAGACAAAATGTTTCCATGTACTGAGCTACCCCTCTCATAGTTTTGCTCTCACCCTAAGGTTTTCATCCAGATATGTCCATGCGGTAGTGATCTAGTTGAAAGTATCTAATTGCAATGCATTGTAGAGGGATCGTTGTTGGCTCCTTTTGAGACCTAAAAGGAGATCTTTTTTTGTTTTGCTGATCTTCTAAATGAACACTATTTCTGTTTATGCATTGATCATAAAATCTTGGCTTATACTTGTCATGATGTGCTAAAAGAATCCAAACATCGTACAAGATTGGTCTTTCTGGAAGACAAATTTTAAAACCTGTGCTTTTGAGCTCTCTTGTTTTTGTCCTTTTTAAGTCACTGCAATGTGTTGTTAAGTGATATTGGCGTTTTGGTCCCTTTGACTTATGCTAGAAACCTATTTCACTGACATTATTCTAGCCAAATTGGTTGAGTTATGACCTATATTTTTCTGTTGCAGCGTGTCCTTTATGTGGATATAGATATTCACCATGGGGACGGTGTTGAGGAGGCATTTTATACTACAGACAGGGTCATGACTGTTTCCTTCCATAAGTTTGGAGATTACTTCCCAGGTACTGGGGATGTTCGTGATATTGGATATGGGAAGGGGAAGTATTACTCTCTCAATGTTCCGTTAGACGATGGAATTGACGATGAAAGTTACCAGTCCCTATTTAAACCAATAATGAGCAAGGTGATGGAGGTTTATAGGCCAGGTGCTGTAGTCTTGCAATGTGGTGCAGACTCCTTATCCGGTGACAGGTTAGGCTGCTTTAATCTGTCAATAAAAGGGCATGCAGAGTGTGTAAGATTTATGAGGTCGTTTAATGTCCCGCTACTATTAGTTGGTGGAGGCGGTTACACAATACGCAATGTTGCTCGTTGTTGGTGCTATGAGGTAATATTCATGCTCCTTCCTGTTATTGAAATTTTGTATTGTCAAAGTGGCTTTTTTTTATGAGATCTCTATACCCTGACTGACAAAAAGTTAGTGGAGGGTTCACAAAGAATAAATAATCATATGAGCTCATATCATAAGGAAACATGATTTAGAAGCCTTTTATTGGCACTGTTGGTCAGTTGCATATGTTTGAGCCTGGATATATTCTCTTTGCAGACAGGAGTAGCGCTTGGGATAGAGCTTGAAGATAAGATGCCGCAACATGAATATTATGAATACTTTGGTCCTGATTATACTCTTCATGTTGCCCCGAGTAACATGGAAAACAAGAACTCTCGCCAAATACTGGAGGATATACGAAACAATCTTCTAGAAAATCTCTCAAAATTACAACATTCACCGAGTGTGCAGTTTCAGGAGCAACCACCAGATACTGAACTTCCTGAGGTTTGCTTTATATATATTCACTGTCTTTATATTTGGATTTTGGTATCTGGTCAACCTATGGATGAGCAGTTTGATGCAGAACAGGATGTTTGTAATTAACAAGATGAACTGAGATGTAACACTCAGTACATAGTGAATAGTTGAATACTTGAAGGAGAGAGTGGCTAACATGTACAATTGTACATGTGGTGGGGTGTGCATTGGTGTGAATAATTATGTAACTGATAACTGATTCCACCATCGGGTTTAAAACTTTTGCTATCATCCTGAGTATTCAGAAAATATTTTAGTAGCTCCAATTCTTTTTCATATCCTGGATGGTGACAGAGTCTCCTATGGAATGATGTGTAGTATTTCCCTCCCTGATCCTCTTTTCTTCTGTCCTTGTACTTAGATGTATTGTTGGATGACACAAGATGGTATCTAACATTCTTTATACTTATTTCTTTTATGTAATGCATTTTGATTCCTCATGACGTTTGGGTCTCAGGCTGACGAAGACCAAGGTGATGCAGATGAGAGGTGGGATCATGATTCTGATGTTAATATGGGTTCTGCTGAACGGTAACAATTTTCGGTCCCCATCCACTTGGCTTTGACTCTGTCTGTGTTCACTGTCCTCGTTTAAGCAAAAATTAATTTCCTTATTTTCTCACAGTGTACCTTTGGCTAGTAGAGTTAAGAGGGAATTTGGCATGGCTGAAGCTATGGATATGGTAAATCTTTCTTCTATGAAATGAAACATTGATTGAGTAGATTTTTATTCGGGGCGGGGCACCAGGAAGTGCAATGGCATGTACCACTAGGCCGCGGATCCGATTATCACTTATCTATAATATTAAGCAAGGATTGGAACCATGGACATTGTATGCTCAATGGTTCTTAAGTTGGGTTTGGCAAATGGTGACTGACTATATGTGGTTCTGTCTCAGGATGATGTGGAAGAAGCACATGCACATGCGCATGCAAGAGAAGTGGATTCGATGGTAACTGAGACTGCAGGTTTGAAGGTAAGGACATAACATATAGAGAGCACAGCCTGCCTGAATCTGAAGCATAAAATCATACCGCTCCCATTTAGACCTATTGTATGCACCATAACCAACACTATGTGTGTTTCTATTGCAACTAGTTTTGGCGTGAACCCATAACCAGTGATCACAATTTATACTGCTGCTCCAAGATTCCCTTGAGGTGTAAACATGTATCCATGTATCCATGTAAAAAAAAAAAAGGGGGGGGGGGGGGGGGGGGAATGTATAAATAAAGGCGGAGTAATCTATGTTAGCTAGTTTGAAACATGGTAATTGGTTTGACAGGTATGCAACACGGTGTCAGTGGGAGCAAGTGAAGGGAATGTGAAGATGGAACAAGGAAGCTCTAGCAAACCATTTGATCAGACAGCAGTAGGGGAGAGAAATCATTAAGAGCCATAACATTTCTGCAACTGCAACTATTTTTATTTTTCTTGCTATATATGTAGTAAAATATCCACCCTATTTGCCATTGGTAAAAGGGAACTCCTGCTTTTGTACTTGAAATGTTTTCATCAAAATTATGATAACTTATAACTCTCTTCCTCAATGCATTTCTTTTGATTCTCCTTCCTCGGCCCTCACCATGCTTTATTTTGTTATTATTATTATTATTATTATTATTATTATTATTAGTTTTCTTTTGTAAAAGGGATCTTACATTCAAGTAAAATATATTCATAATTTACAGCGCCTAAAGGCAATCACCATAATCATTGTGGGTTGGTTGAGGTAGACATTCACCTAGCAAGGCTAGTTTGAGAGAAGGCACATGTGCGAAAACGGTGATTCTAAAGCAAATGAGTACTGGGAAAGCAATCTAAATTAGTCAGTCCTGATAAATTTGTTTCTTCAATGCCCTAGCATTAAAAAGAGCTTCCAATCATTATAAACTCTGTTCCTCCAGTGCCTAGCATTAGAGATGCCTTCTCTCTTAAAACGAGCTTCCAATCAAAATGTCGATTCTGAATCGATAGAAGCCAAATTAAAAACAAACATGCCAATGATAAAGCATAAGTTGACACCCCCTTATCTTTAATTTAAAGGACATTTCTCTCAAAGCATGGAGGTTTGTTTCAAAATCTATAAAAGTTGCTGATGTATTTAAAGATGGCACCATGCCTAGAAAGTGCAGATAATACGACTTGCACGTTTACAGAAAACACCTCGCTCGTATGCGTGCATCTAATAAGCATGGAGGAGCGTTTCCTGAAGGTCCAGCTCATCCAATTGATGAAATAAAACTCAAAATACGAATACACCATAACATAAAAAAAGAGTACTTGTATTCCAGACAGGATAGAATTGACTTTTAATGCCTGAAACACCCATCATGGTAGAATGAATAACTACAACATAGTAAACAAGCTGCTGCTCTATCTCCAAGTAGAACCCCCAAGCCTAATCACTTCCTCGGTGCCACTATCCCTGTTAGGAACCCCCTCTTCTTTCCCACCATCATCCTTCTGATTTGTCAAGTCACCGTACAGATCCTTAAGCTTGGCAAGATTGCTGCTTGTTGATGCAGAGCTCTTCTCTTGTCGTGGACTGTAACGATCACCTTGCCTGCTCCTGCTCCGGCTTCTACTCCTACTCCTACTCCTGCGATAACCACCACTTTCTCTGTAATACCGACTGCCCTCATGGCTCCTCTCTCTATCTCCTCTCCTATTCGTCTCTCTGTAATGACCACCATCATAATCATGTCTTCTGTCTCTGTCTCTATACCTATCCCTATCTCTCTCCCTACTTCGTTCTCTGTCCCTGTCCCTACTTCGTTCTCTGGCCCTACCTCGTTCACGGTCCCTGTCCCTGTCCCTGCTTTGGCTCCGTGCTCTGTCATATTCACGGTCTGACAAATCACGGCTGACACTCCTATGACGGCTAGGAGACCGCTTTGAGTCATCACCATTCTCTCTATCATGAGGTGGAGGCAATGCGCGCCGGACAGGGGATGAATCCCTTGTGGAGGCACGATGAGGAGCTCGCTGACCAAATGAAACAGAAAGTGCAGCTTTAACTGAAGGTGGTCGGCGAGCAGTTTCATCAGATCCACGAGTTGACTCTCCCGTAGTACCAGAATGCTTGGTGGGAAGTTTCATCTTTTCAAGATTGGACGTGATCGTGCGCATTACAGGAACAGGGATGCGGGGAAATAGGGTATCAAAGTAATACTGCAAAACAAACAACATTTTATACCGTTAGTGCTTTTTCCAACGTCACACGTATTCTTCCCTGGAAATAATAAAAAAATATATCATTAAAGCCAACTGCAATCTCACATTCACCTTTAAAATATCAAACACATAAACAATTCAATTGAACCCTTCAAAAAGGTCACATGACCAAGAGCCCTTCATGTTATTGTCAGGTATAGAACAAGAAGCAGTTTGGTTATTCTCTCATATATAGAATTGCACTTGAAATGGAAAATGTGAAAATGTGCCTGAATCACAAGCTTCAGTTCAGCTATACCTCCACTTAGGATAGTGTTATCGTATTTACATAAATATTGCTAATATTCTAGTACATCACATCACATTCACGTTGAAAGGAAATTCGTGGAAAAACTTCTACATAACAATGCTTCTTTTACAAAGTATACAGCCCACAACCATCAATGCATGTCAAGTAAAGAAGCTAAGGTCCATCAAATTATTATGGAACTACAAAAAAGACACTACAACCAACAAGCAACCTATTATATCACAACAAATATTCTTCAAGGACGAGATGGAGGCTAGTTCGATTCTTTGCAACAATCAGTAAATTAAAAATAAAAAAAGTATCAACCAAATCTTCCATCCTGTCGTTACAAGCTAAATCAAATATCATAACAAAATTTTCATGTTGAACAAAAGCAGGGGGAAATTCATAAAAGTGGAGCAGAGAGGAAAATATTTTCTGTTATTGATCATAAATAATCTCAAAGGGAAGATGTATTCAACTTTCAAATCTAATTTCAACAGCCTCAATAACAATCTTGTGCATCAATTGATTTTGACAGCCAACAAGGATTTTTATACATGTCACATATTCCAAAATACGATCAATCCCCTAGCAAACAAGCACATGAAAACGCTTTCATATACCATTCAAATATCATGTGGGATGGGGAGAATCAAGACTATTAAGGAAAAATAGTCCAAATTTTTTTTTATAAAATTTAAGTGTCAACGACACTGGCATCCTGCAAAGGAAAGATTTAATCCATAGGGCATGCATGAGCATAACATCCACAAATCTAACCAGAACACAAATGGACCAAAGGTTTTCGCAAACAATAAATTGAAAAAAAAAAAAAAAAATCCATCCACTGAGCCACTAACATCTTTAAAGAAGACGTGATTCTTCAGTAAAGCTCACACCCAGCTTCTCGAGATGTACCTATAGTGTTATAAAACTGGGACCATCTCCCACAAGATGCTTCAGCAAAGCTATCAAATATTTATAAACTGTTAAACTCACAAGAAACAAAACAACTCTTCAACCAGCTGAAGAAATAAGAATTCATTAAGGCACCTTACCTGTCCTAAAAGCAAGTCCCTGATATAAACGCCCATTGTGGTCATCCGACCATTAGATCCAGGAGAGAATTCCTGAAATAGAAGAGGGTTATTTAGAGAAACATGTATCCCGCATACTGGCAACAAAATGAGGAACAGAAAGAGGTAGCAGCCCACAGTTTGAGAATACAAACATGCAAAGAAAGTAACACCTTGCAATAAGCATGACAGAAAATTCAATTGCATGGATGACATGCATACATATATTAGTGTGTGTGTGTAAACACAGCAGCTACAACTGACAAAAAATGCCAATTCAAGTAGCACGAAAAGTATTACTACATAAAACTATATAAGCAACCACTAAATTTAGGTGGAAGGCCAGGTAATGCACCTTGATCATACCTCATCATCCTTCAAATATTGTTCATACCAGCCCCATAATATCTTTGGGTCGGCAACATAACGTAAGTACAAAAACCCAATCTGCAAAAGCACTCTCTTTGGATCAGAAGGAGCAACTAGCTTATACTGTACATCAAAACATAAACAATACAACAGTCAACTCACCGCTCTGATATATGGGGAATCCGGATGCTTCAATAAACCATGCATTTGTTTGACGGTTAGCTTCATGGTAAAGAACTTGTAAAGAAGGCAGAAAGCTGTAGAAGGACCGCGGCAGTTGCCAGTCATCCATGGTTCCACATGATCAACTTGATTGTAGATTTCATCAATAACTTCATTACATGTTTTCAACCTCAGAAGATCCCTGAAGTAATCAGAAGAAAGAATATTCATGCAGAGGACTTTCTCCAATAACTGGTCAATCGGTTTTCCACTCGATTGTATTTCTGCCATAGCTATTCCTCAACTGCAACCCTGTTAATTCAGCATACGAGAACATAGAATCTCTCACTACCATGAATAATCACAACCAAAAGATTTTGACTTTACCTAATTGACACATAAAAAGGAACAAAAATGCACAAAGCAAATCCCAAACTTTCAATCAGAATAAACAATATTCATCAGCCAGTACGAAAGCTACCAGTTTTGTGTAGCTTGGACACTGAAATAAGGTAGGGCACGATAGGTCAGGCGGCCCAAAAACAGGGTAATTCATAGGAAGGACACGTTACTGAGCAAAAAGCTAACAATTTTAATAGACGGCCAACAGCATATCGGCGACCAATTACGTCGAGCAAGTGAAGTGAAACATAATCGGGATAGCATAAGCAGGTGAAATGCAGCGGAAGAGATGGAATGAGAACTTACAAGAAGCAGAAGAAATAAATATCGCCGGTAAGGATAACCTTATTAGGGTTATTTCCCAGAGAATGGAGAGTTTCGGTGACCGGAATTCGCTTTAAGGCTGGCCACGTACGTCTAAATTGGAAAACAAACACCACCACACAAGCTAACAAAAGGAGAAAGGGATTTTCTTTTTTCTTTTTCTTTTATCAAAATAGTCCATGAACAATTATACTATTAGTTTATTTCGTGAAATTTTTTTTTCGAAAACTTATTTTAATCACCATTGATGGGGCATTGATCTCCTCCGATACTGTATTATATGTACAGTGTATGTAGATAGACTTAAAAACGATATCATTTTGCTGCTTTATACTTGTACTGTATGGTAAATAAGGTAGGAGATACTTTCACCCATTGATGGAGGAGGGCCGGCAACTACTACTTGGGCTATTAACGGATAAACTCCTAAGTGCACCATCATGAAGGTTTTTCGGGGTAGGTATTCACCGTATGTGTCATATTCATAACCGTCTAGTCTACTAAAGCATCAATATTTGTCTTTAAAGAAGAGCATCAGCGTGTTGTCAAGGACATGTACGTAGTGGATGCAGCAAGAGCATGACAAGATGGCTAATATGCTCGCTCGCTCATCCTGCAACGGGCCAAGGCGAAAGACCATGTCCAGCAGTTGCTAAATGATCTTCTTCCTCTATGAGCTGTGAGCTGTGAGCTGTGGAGCCTCAGTCAGGTGACCCTCTCTCCACTGGACAGCAAAAACAACGGCGACGAGGATATATAGCTGAATTAGGTAGAATTTAGCATGTTCTTATGTACATGTACTTGAATGAATTTGAATTATGAATTACATTACATTAATCGGTTTGAGTGCTTTTGAACTTAAACATGCATGCTTTCTTCTTAATTTGGGGGTGGTAGTAATAGTGTATATGAGATTGAGATGGACACTCACACCATATTTCTTTCATATAATCGACACAAATACTTCTCCATTAATCAGCAAAAAAATTCATATAGTTTCACTTTCTTCTATACAATATAGAGAGCAACAAGCAACATATATATAATTATTATTATTATAAGGAAGAACAAAAACGGTGATTGATTTAAATTTAATCACAGAAGAAGAATGAGAATATATATATATGTGATTCAACAAGACCTTTTAACATACATGAATCCAGTAGTAGTTCCATCAAGATGAAGACAATCCATCCTGTGATCTTTATACAGCAGATTCATCATTTTCAACAACTCAGTTGTCTTCTCTTTCGTTTTACCTCCACATCCCACCTGCAACATCACCAACAGCTTCTGAAAAGCTCCAACGTCCATTCCATGATCCAGCACCGCCGCTTTTTCATCTTCATCTCCTAATTTACATAGTTTCCACATTATCGACACTGTAAACTCCGTCCCCATATTCGACACCCTTAATATCTTCTTCACAAGTACCGCCATCGTTAAGGCATTTTTACCAACACTTTCTCTGCCTTCCTCAAAATTGCATAAACAGTCCAAAACACCTAACCCCTTCTCGGATATGTTCTTTTCACCCTCGTCGTCTACAAGCATTTCAAGAATCATTTGGACTAATCCCATGTTAAGAAATCTTGTAATTAACTTATCATCATCAATAATTGTTGATGAGAGGCAGAGCAGCATGTGGTACATTACGGTTAGAGCAGATGTTGTAGCAGCAGGACAGATGGGCACCTTAACGATCTGGAACAGAGCTTCTGGGACGCCTTCGATTTTTAATAGCTCATTTGAATAATAACTTATGTCTGAAGAATTGCAACCTAGTAGTAACTCTCTTGACAGTATTACAGCATGTTGTTTAGCTGATAAGTCTTGTCCGTTTAAAAACCATGCAATGCAACGTAGAGATTTTTGTGATCCTATCTTAGACTGACCTTCTGAACCCAGAGGAGGAAACATCCACGTCAATTCAGACATTATTGTTTTCAGCAAATCTTCATAATCATCCCATGATTCTTCATCTTCCGCGAATGAATCGAAACAAGCTGCAAACACGTAGCCAACCCCGTTATCGATGATACGGTTCTTGTTTCGTTCGCTATCTCTTGCCAAGTTCTTGATACTATCCACCAGTTCTTGACACTCTTTTTTATCCTTTCGCACGCTTGCTTCTCTAATCCTCGAAAAAATGGCTGTTACCTCATACGAGGAAACGGGGATTGTAGGCGTGGGGATTCTTTCGATCCCAAAAGACTTGTTCTCAACGCACCAATCTTGAATCATCCTTCGAATAGAATGATTGGGAATCTGATCAGAATTTTGTAAAGTCTGATTGGTAACGGGACACGTGTGATTACCTGTCAAAATCCATTTTTCAATGCTGTCTCGATCGTATGTGATTCCAGTAGACAGCGTCACGGGATCCTTCATAAGATCAAGAGAAATGGGGCAGAGAAAATGAGAAGGAATTCTTAAAGTACTTGTACTATGATGAAGAAGATCATTCCTTTGAGAAACGTCATTATTATTCTTGATCCTCCAAAACCTTTTGTTTTGTCTCCTTTGTTTCCAAGCTAGAATCATAGTGCAGAATATGAGTGATGAGTGAGATGATGATGGATCAGTAACAAGAAACCTTTGAACAAAATGAAACCTTGATGCTATTATAATATATCAACATAGCTTGTGGAAATGTTTGTTGGTGAAAGATTGAAAGGGAAGTTATGGCGTGTGGGTGTGATTATGAGAATATATATATGGAAAGATAAATTGATGGAGTCAAAGTACGTAGTAGAGGGTATGTATGTATGTATGTATGTATGTATAAGAGCTAGCAATGGATGGAGTTAGGAGAAAAGTTGATATTCATTCAAGTTCCTCGATCGATCATATAATAAATAGCCTGCCTAGGAGAGCTGGGTAAAGTCTGTTAATTATACGTCGTTTCCTTTCTACTTTCTAGTATATTTGAACGTTGATCGTTCAACATTTGAAAATGAGAGTCTACAATTAATATCTGTTATTACTATTTATTAAATATTGTTAGTTTGTTTTCAATTTTGGAGATAATATATATATATATATATATAGAAGATTTTAGGAGGAGTATAAGTCAACCGCAAGATTTTGACTGGAGGACTAAGTCATCTGGTCATTAATTTCTCAGCCATTTGGGACTCTGATTTTGATTTTCTTTCTTTTTTTTTTTTTTTGGGGGGGGGGGGGGTAGGGGGTTAGCTTTAATTATACCTGCCAAGCCAATATTGATAAGATCTCTCAAACAAAATTATTTTAATTTGTTTTTCTTTTTCAATCTTTTGTCCAAAGCCAAAAATCAAACTTGTGCTGATCAAGCAATCAAGTCTAAATTTGTGTTATTTTTCTTTATTCATTCAATAACCATTCTTGTTATTTACTGTCACAATGAGTAACACCCAATAATAAATATAATAAATTGTAATATATATATATAAGGTATCACATCACATGAAAACATATATGGTAAAAAAGTTAAGCATTTGATGATGGTGTAAGGAGAATAAATTTAATTGAAAAAAAAAACAAGGGTACGTAGGGGAGATTCACAAATTTGTCTGCTCATAACTTTCCTGATAAGATGAAGAATCCCATTCCTACCTACAAGGAGGATGCACGATGACAGGCTCTCCATAAATAATTCACATTTTTATATATATATTTTAACATTCCAAAGCGAGCAATTAAATCATGATAACTTGGATCACTTATCTTTTACAAACAAGACATCCAAATGGTATCATCAACATACAGTCAGGTCAAAATGAATAACTTAATTTACAGCTAGCCTTTCTCGATTTATGAATTTCTTTCACCATTATATAAAATATGTCTATTTCATTTCATTTGTGGGAAATTTTGAAATTCAAAAGTATGCATCCATCTAATAATCTATCAACTTTCCCTAGCTATATTTTATTGGGTTTGAGATGATGTTGTAGCTAACTTCCTTTTTTAGTGGCATTGGGCTGTTTGATTAGGGACTCGATCTGCAGTTTGATATATCTATCGTGAATAATTAATAAATACTCTGCAGTGCATGCTATGCTATGCTATTTTTGGAATGTTGTGTGTACGTACTGAAACTGAAAGGAGTCAGATGGAATGACATGCAATTAAGTAATGGAATAAACGTGAATGTACGTATTCCTACATTTAACGCACAGTAGCCGGTACGTACGTGTGATGAGAAATAGACGAGAGATCCCTTAAAGATATGACATACGACAATTGTGAGTGATGGACTGAGAGGGGATGTCAATAGGCCGGTGTGGTGGTGGGGTTCTTTATAAATAAGTCGTGGTGTTTTTAGCTAGAATGAATGTACTATTCCATTAAACTATATATTTGATCCATTTTTATATAGAAACGAAAATGAACACAAATTTCATTCAATTCGGCATGCATCTTTAAATATATATATGGTATGTAAAACGCGTTAGAAGGATAAAATATGATTTCATTTCATTTCATACTAATGGCTATAGCTCTTTAGAATGATCTGTTGCATTAATTAAAGGTCAGAAATGTTGATCCAATTAAATGACAGTGAGCGAGCTGTATTGAGAGCTTTTAGTACCATTAACAAATACTCCGTAGTAGTAGTAGTTGGAGTACGTTATAAACAAGGAGATTATATTATAACCTTTTGGTAAAACACAAAAATGTTTGCGTGTCATTCAATATTATTATTATTATTTCTTCTTCTAATATATATAATGGCTACTAGTACTTGTTTTTCTTTGGTTTCCTCTATGAATTAGAATTATGATACACATCAAAAGCTACCCTACCCCTACCCGGCCAAATTTTTCTGGCAGAAAAAGATTTGTTTTATTGTCTCTTTATCAAATACTAATACTACTACTACTACGTACTTATATATTGATTATTGTAACTATGGTTGAAACAGAAATTTGTTGTCTTGGTCTTGTTTGGAGAAAACAATTTTTTTCATGATGGGTATAGTTACTTATTATAGCCATAGGTGGTTACCAATTAGCTAGATTGGCATTTTCTATGCTATACTATAACTATTCTAATTTATTTCTTCCTCTTTTATAGCTCCATCCATCATATTTTGGACCATGACCATGAGCAACCAATTACACTTTATTTACAACTTCCTTTTCTTTATCTCTTTTACTTGGTTTTTTTACTGCGACGAGGAGTGAGATTTAGCCAAGTATTGGATCTGAGTCGGATTTTGAATGTATGGCATCAGTGCACAAGGCCTTTTTTGACTTAGTAATAAGTGAGAGAGAGGGGCCGGGGGCCGGGGGGGCCAGGGGGGAACCAACGATCGAGTAAGAAAAAAGAGGTGAAAAGCCGGCCAGAAACTTGATCTTAGCTCTTAGGGAGGGGAGGGGAGGGGAGGGGGTGCTCAAATCGATCATCAGTGTAGTACGTGTAGGGTTGGAGATGAATGATGGCCGAGTAAATTAAAGGCTATTCAAGTGCATGCTTATGAGACAAAGACGACGATATGACTAAGTACATAAATCATAGACCTACTCCTCTCTATACGATCACTCAAATAACATTCAATCGATCTGCTGCTATAAGGCCGGCAAAAAAAACAATTCTGTATGTTTGATTTCTATATAAGAAGAATTCATCTTCTAGATTTTCTATCAATACACCCACCCACCCACCCTTAAATTAATGCCTTTGGTTTCTCTTATATTGTTGTCTAAGGCCTTTATGAGTTGTTTGGAACTTGGGACTTGGAACCTGGTAAAATAGTACTAGTATAATAGCTAGCTGGCCCAATCAAGGTACCTCATCCCTTGAGTTGTCAATCAAGAAACAAAAAGCATATTAATTAATTGTCTGTTTCATGCAATTTATTTATCTATCCCTAGTCCCTAGTCCCTAGTCCCTAGTCCCTAGTCCCTATCCATGTGGTGTACTGTTTAATTCATACAGGGTGGATCATTGAAGCAATGTAAAATACTACTACTACTACTTAAGCTGCTATGAAATTTCATTTCTTTATCAGGTCTCAGATATTAATGATCGAGCACCATAAATTTGCTTTGGTTTCTCACCTAAACGAAATAATTACCACATATAGTGATCCAACATATATATACCCACACGCACGCACACGGAGTCCAGATGTTCATTACCCTGTTTTGTTGACAGTTTTGCAGATGGTAAGCTTCATTGACAGTTTTGTTCATGTCTTTATGAACCTGTTTTAGTTCACAATAAAACAAAAGTAACCGGCATTTCAAATGTTACAAAAAGGAAAAGGGTATATTCACATTGCATTTGAATAATGAATCCCATCCCATCCCATCCCATCCATGTGCCTTAGATACCGCAGAAGAACATGCAATGGAATTGGGGAAGGCCACTCTCCTCTCTCTCTCTCTCTCTCTTTCTCTCTATGCCTCCAACCAACCCCTACCCCCTCTCTTTTCTACACTTGTCAGGTACAAATTAATGGTAAAAGTTTTGTGAAAAATTCAAGAATAATGCTACCACCATCAGTATCGGTTGTTTCTGATACACAACATACATACTTGTTCTGCATCTTTATTTATTTATGATTGGTTTCATCATATATAATCAATGGTTGAGCAGTGTGTCTATCACTCGTATCGTTATGACACAACCGTTCGTTTGAGGTACCATTTACCTAAGTTCGGTATATAAAGCAAGCAGGTAAAATAGAATAACAAAACAATGAAGGTCAAATTGTGAAGTTGTGAACTACATGATCGATGTCAACAGGAACAGGATAGTTTTTCCACACGTCTTAAAAGAAGAAGAAGAAAAAAAAAAGAGGTTTCCCTAGCCCTCTAGGCTATAATAATTAAAAATATTAATTTTTGTTTTCTTTTGTTTTGTTTACATACACAAGTCAACCATTTAACTTGGATCCCGAGTAAATCAATAAATGTTAGAACGTGTTTCTATTTGTCTCTCACATAGGAGTATTAGTTTTGCCCGTTAATTCAGCATCTTTTCCATCTATGTAGTGTGATTATATACACCTGCATAAGCTTATGCTTTTTTGCCTTGCACAAACACCATTGTCCAAATCTTACATTGCTTTCAATGTACTAGTGCAACAGATGATAAATGTGATCGAGAGATCATCTTCAACTTTTTTGTTTGAAGCAAACCTATCTTTTGCTGCTGTATCAGAAAGATGGAATACTCCTCTAATAATAAATCCATGTCCATGTCACCTACCCTGTTTTTCCTGATCCTCTTACTTTCCACAAATCTTCTTACTTTCTTCATGTGTCTAACTTTTTATTCCACTTCTTGCACTCTCGATTCCCAATTACTTGCTGCTAAACGACTTCAGACCTACATTCTCAATGATAATATTAAACCAAGTGTTCTTGTCACTCCACAAGAAGCACCACCCAATATTCTTCAAAGTACCATTCACGTCTCAGAACCACAAAACACTAACTTGGATCTTCCATCTGAGTTTCTTGCATTCACATCTGCACAGAACCTCCCTTATGGCCACAACCCCAATATGGATTCCGATAAAATCTATCCTCCTGTTGGCCACCCATGTACCTTGTTTCCAACCGAGCTTCGTCGCTACATGACATACAAGGTCAATGGCTCCTGCCCAGATGATGAATTTGATGCTCAAAGGCTTCTACTTAAAGGTTGTGAACCGCTCCCACGGCGTCGTTGCAGACCGGCAGCACCTAAGGAGTATGTGGAGCCTTATCCATACCCTGAAAGTTACTGGACCACACCATCTGATTCATCTGTAGTTTGGACTGCATATACTTGCAAGAACTACTTATGTCTCGTTAACCGCATGCATACTCAAAAGAGTTTTGATGACTGTAAAGACTGCTTTGATCTTGCTGGTAGAGAGAAACAGAGATGGAGTAGTGGAGCAAGCTTCAATGGCAGTCTTGACTTCTCAATAGACGAAGTAGTTGCGGTAAAGAAGCCCGGAACCATTAGGATAGGGCTTGATATCGGAGGCGGAGTTGCAACCTTTGCAGTAAGAATGAGGGAAAGAAACATTACCATTTTAACAACTTCAATGAACTTGAATGGCCCTTTCAATACCTTCATAGCATCAAGAGGGGTTATACCTTTGTACATGAGCATCTCACAGAGACTTCCTTTCTTTGACAACACATTGGATATTGTCCACTCAATGCATGTTATGAGTAATTGGATTCCCACTACACTTCTCCATTTCATGATTTTCGACATATACAGGGTGCTGAGGCCAGGTGGACTGTTCTGGTTGGATCATTTCTTCTGTGTAGGGGACCAGCTGGTAGAGGTTTATGCACCGCTCATTGAAAGCATAGGGTTTAACAGGGTGAAATGGATCGTTGGGCCTAAGCTGGATCGAGGACCGGAGCTACGAGAAATGTACCTTTCAGCATTACTGGAAAAACCATTGTCAAATTCTTGGTGATTCTCTCAATGTTTGATTGTTTGACCTTGTGTATTGCTAGTTTGTTTTGTTTTTTTTTTTTTTTTTTCCCTTTTTCCCCACGACCCCTGTGGCGGCCCCGCCCCTTTACTATAAATGATGATGAGTAGGAATATGATTTTGCTTCTTTGTTCAACTGTCTTGTCTTGGATCATTATAAACTTAAAGAAATCTCACAGTGAAATCATAGGGAAAAAAACATGGGCTTTCTAGTGTTTGTATAAGATCATATGCACATTAGCACAGAGACAAATTTGTAGGAAGATGCAGCCATTATAAACTATTTCTCTTCTCTAGTCAATTCCCAAATGATAATTAATGATTGCAACAAAACACAAATGTATCAATTATAATGACAAGTCATGTTTCTTCAAGCTTTGATAAGTTCCTCATTCCCACATTTATTTTGTGTCTTCCAGTTCCAGGTCAATTTTAAGCACCATTTTAGAACATAAAGCAACACACACTAATCAAAACTACAAAAAAGGTGATATGGGGGCACTTAGGCAATAATAGCTATATTTAAAGAAATGTTTAGGAAAGGGCACGCGTATCTTGGTAACGACGCACAGTATACCAAAACAAGGTCAAAAGCAGCGAAAAGCATTCCTACAATAATGCAAACAAAAAATTACTTACTTGGTGAAGATTATGTGCCAAAACCTACCAACACATCTGAAATTCCGTGTTCATTCATACAGTGAATCCAGTTTGTTTGTAATCTGATTGTTGTGTGGTTCCATTTCGAATCCTGGGAAATAAGCCTTGCTAATGGAGTCTATATTGGGAGATTATTAGAGTTTCATGCATGGGACATATATATTTAGTGTCAAAAAATCAAAAAAGTTGTATTGTTTCAGGCAATGTGAGTACAAAGGTGGTTTCCTCCATCCATAACCATTGAGCTTTGGGATTGCTCATACAAATGATCTTAGCAACTACTGTATTTGGGTATTCCATTATACATAACAAGGTAAATTAGTCCGCATACGGTTTTATACTCGACAAATCGCACTTTAAGCTGACTGTTAAATATGGCATGAAACCTTTATTGCATTTCTGTTTTACTCATCAAATACAACTTCTGTTCATCACTTATCAGATCTACATCAAGAATTTTCCCTCCATCTTCAGATAATACACAACAACACGATGAAATCTCCAGTTTCTCTGATGCTTCTACGATTAACTCTTCAATGCTTTGAGGAACCCGCAACACAATTCCACATTTTCTACCATCTTTCCTCTCCCATGGATGAAAAGGAAATACTGTACATTTCCTTGGGCATGCTTTATCTGAAATCGACCACTCTTATTCATAACTCAATAATTCAATGATGCATATATGTCATGAAATTCCGATCCCATATACAAATCCAGTAACTGGTTAAAAACATTAAAAAAAAAAAAAAAAATGCAGTGATTTGGTACTACCTACCTGTGGGCTCTGTGGAGTAATCACGAAACTTAGATAACTCAGCTGCTTTTGCTTCTTCTAACAGGTTGATTATATTCATGTTTCCACACATTCGTCCTTCACCAAGCGCAGTGTTTCCCCATCTGTCAATGCAAGTAACAAATTAAAACAGCTTCAGGATTAAAACTATCAAGCCATGCTGATATGAAATTTGTATGGCCTTTTTTGGACACGACAGACTCTTGATTATGGTTTCCAAGATTAAGGTGTTTAATGACACATTACAAACCTGTCCTTCAAAAAAGGACTAGCCCCTGCTTCCAAAAGTAGCTTTGTCATCAAAACTAATCCTTGAGACGCAGCTACATGTAGCGGAGTCCGTTGATTATAATCTTTGGAGTTTGGATCCATTCCATAAGAAAGCAACCTTCTGAGAAACTCTGAATCCCCCTTTTCAATCACCATGCATAAGAAGCTCCCAGCATTCTCGATTTTCAGTGATGCTCCATCTTTAGCAAGTAATGAAGCTACAGGGTCATGGCCATTCTTGATGGCTTCAAGGAAGGGCGTGTTTCCAAAGTTATCTGAGTTCATATATCACCATTTAAACTATTACGCATGATCATAATACCAACAAACAAACAAAAAAGCACGTTACAAATACTCCCGTGAAGATTACCCATGGCATCAACTGCGGCACCTTCTTTGATCAGAAAATCTGCAATGTCTAGAAAGCCTCTCGAGGCAGCTAAGTGCTGTTGTGATAAGAAAAAAAGAAAATACTAATCATAAGTGTTTGTCATATCTATCAGACAATTAAAATCAATGTATGATTTGATCAAATATTGTCCTGATGACTATCGGTTGCATCATGAAATCACTCAACCCATGACAATTCTAATGTTAAAAAGACGCGGTTACGGTGAATAAACAACTTACCAAAGGTGATCTTCCATCATAGTCCTGAGCCTTTGGATCTGCACCGGCTTGAATCAAGTTTTTCAGTTCCTGCAGTTCACCGTAATAGGCAGCGCTGTTCACCCTGAGAGCAAGTTCAGCTTCCTGCTTACCAATTTGGAACCCGATATCTGTCTCTAGTTGCTTCATGCGAAAATCTGATCCATTTCCTTGCTTCTGATTTTTCATCAAATTAAGCGTTACCACGTGAAAAGCTTCATTTAAAAGATGGAGGCTTTTGAGTGGACAAGTAACATAGCTAGACAGCTAAATTACCTGTAAATTAGTGAAGATTTTCCTCCCATCATGAAAATATACTTCAAGGATATTTGTAAATGACTGCTTATCTATTCTCAAAAGCCGACATAGCTCACAAACACGGACTGTATATGGCTGAGGAATGTTGCACAAAATTGAAATGATTCCAAAGACACTATAAGGCTCAAAAGTTGAAATCGTCTCTTCAAGGCCATCCCTCCCTATTCCAACTTCCTCCTGTGCTAAGACAAGTTTAACCCAGTCAATCCACTGATATTAATTACACAAAATCTGGGAGTGGCGGCGGAAATCACAAACTGATTTGATAGCCAGTTTGTAATAAAAAGTCATTTGTGCATACCAAAACGCCATGGCAGACAAAATATAGTTGGTCGACAGCATTTCCTCGTTCTAGTATGACTTCTCCAGGGAGGAAAAACTCCTCATGTACTCGTATTACCTGATAATCATCATCCCCGAGATAGATGTAAGAGAGGTGTGCTAGAATATAGAGAGGTGGAAAAGGAGACAGATTTGAAATGGCATTATAGATGTCGTAATGTTAAACACTCCCGTTATTAACAGAGCCCAAAGAACCCAAAAGCAGATTTATAAATGAGGAAGATTGAATTATACTTGAAAAGAAGTTGACATTCACCAAGAAAGTAACTTACAATTTGATCAACGAATTCTGTGGAACATCCTTCAAACAAACTAACTTTTTGAATGTATGTCTTGTATAAACTCTGAGAGATCTGCAACATAGCGAAGCAGCTCACCAGTGAAACACGAATTCTGAATGGAAGACATAGAAATCCTGAAAAGATATCCGAAAACTCTGACATGCTTTTGCTATGATGATGGTGAATAAAATTCTCCACACAAAAACCGTGCCATTTAAGATTGCTACCTTTGAACGAATAGAGACAGGAATATCTTGAATTACTGCAGCATCAGTATAGCCGCTCTCATACTGCAGCCGTAAGTGACCTTTGATTTGATTCTGGATGTCCCTTTCAAGTCTATTTCTATTCATATATTTCATGACATCAGTCATCTTATCCCTATATCTTTCTGTCTTTGAACCTTTTACTATTAATGCCGTCATGTTACCAATCAAATAGGCGCCAAGAATCATGTCAAAGGATGCATAAATCATTATAAATATCATTTCCCTCACATTGACTGCATGTATATCCCCATAGCCTGCATAGTGATGCATTTACTATGTGTTAAAATAAATACTGGAGACATTATATTATGCGATGAATACAAGGACATATTACCGACTGTTGCCATTGTAACAATGGCAAAGTACAGGGAAGTTATGTAGCGTTTCCAGAATTGAATTTCTCTGAAGTTGGTATAACTATAAGCACCCAATTGCAAACTTCCGATCCAAGTGTACTGTTCTTTCTCCCGAGGCAATGTCGTAGCTAAATAGTAGAATATACATGCTGCTGTATGTGTGCAGTAGAGTTCAACAGCCAGAAGTTTTATAATCCGAGTAAAGAGATAGTTGATCCGAATATCTTTCTCCATGTTCTGGAAAAATCTACTGACTTTCCGCACTCGACTCAGCCGAATCCATAAAAGGTACCTCACTATTTCTTTGCTTCCAACAGCCTGATAAACAGGTTCAATAAAATGTTCAGCTATAAATTGCATGACATTGACTGTAAACAGCACACGCAATCATGTTTTATTTTCTTCTTCTTCTTCTTCTTACTTGTTAGTTATTATTACACATAAAAATCAAACATCCAAGGTAAAAGTGAGAAGAAACATACAGGTCTAATCCCTGTAAGCAAATTTGAAATACTTATTTGTGTGCTCTCTTCAATAATTCCCTAATCTATCTTTGAAAACAGGATTTCATTTAACTTAAACCTTCATAGCAACAACTAATTAAACAGTGAAGAGGAAGTTGAGGGAAATAAAGCATATATAAGAATGAGAGAAAATGAAAGAAGGACGTACCTTGTATATAATATCCCAAGGGAGGCAGCCCAATAAATCAACAATGAAATGAGTTTTTAGGTACCTGTAAGTAAATCAATGCGGTTGCAAATAATCAAGTACCTAGGCTAGCTATATATAAGCAAAGCAGTTTACATATAAATACGTACTAGTAGTATTTTCGGGAGTAGAAAAGTACTAGTAAAGAAACTAATTACCGAATAGCAATAGAAGAGGGGTCATAGACCATTCGATAGGTCTGAGTATCTCTATAAGCCACACAAAAGTGTAGTACAATATCAACAAGGAAAGCTAGTTGACCAACCAAGTCGAGAAAGAAGAGGTTCCTAGGTAGTCCCCTGAAGAAGCCGAACTCCATAGGTGTAAAGAATGATGAATAAAGTGCCCACACCAGTATAAATTTCTTCCATGCCCGATACCACCTGCGCGCATGCAGGAATCAATCACCTTCTTTAATTTCTTACTCTTTGCATTGCATTGCATGCCTCAACATCAATATTATAACAAGATGCATGACATACGAATATGAAAAATTAAGTTTAGAATACACAAGGTTAATTATATCAAATGGCATGCAACATATGCAACATATTACGGGTGCGAGTGTGTAAGTCGAAAGTGAGTGAAAATAAAAAAAAATTAAAAATGTATGATGCATGTCACTTAAATATAATCTTATTTCAATGGTTGCATCACAAATTGTTTCATGGTAAACCATGAAACTCAGCACGATTAAAACAATTTAATTGTTTACAATAGTTATATGGAGTTGCAATATCAAAAATGCTACCGCTGCAGCAAAAATGTCACATGAAAATGAGACAACTAACGTAGGAAATCATCTCAAAGCATCGCGGGACTTAATGTTTTGCTGTAGTTTGATAAACTAGTGTTGTTTGGTATGTTTTACTTTGTTAATTATGTTTTGCAACACTCCCTTGACCGTGATACATTGCTGCTATTCTTTACCATGTTGTTTGTGTTGAATCAATCATTATAATTAATATTGCTGTCATATATATATATATATATATATATATCTTGTGGAGTAATTAACCTTTGTTCTTTCTCTGTAGGCTCACCGGGTCACATGAAAAAAAATTATTTTATTATTAAAAGAATTTTACTTTTAAGCTCCGATAACCCACTAAAACTAAATTTTGGATTAAAAAATATAGATTTTGGTCCCGAGAAAATTTCCTAAATCCGCCTAGCGACCGGTTTTTGCTCCAGAATGTGACAGAATAATACTCCACAATTGAGGGAGTCAAAGTAACAAAGTTAAGAAAAAAAAAAACTAACAAAGTACTGTAACTAACTAAACAAATTCTCGGCAAAAAAAAAAAAAAAAAAAAAAAAAAAAAAAAAAAAAAAAAAAAGCAACAAATAAATAATTAATAGTGACGTAGAATACACTTGTAAACGTGTTACTGTGTTAGTGGCAGGCATCCAATTCCAAATTCCAAGGTACGTACCGGTTTTGAGGATGAAAGGGAACGCCGCGGGAGAGGCCAATGAGTAGACTTTGTCTGCTAAAAGGTCGGAGGTGGTGGTGGTGGTGATTGGATGAGGAGGTTCCGTTGAGTCCAAACTCGCTCTCGATCAAAGTGAATCTACTCTGTTGTGAAGAACAATTCATCTTCTGATCTCTCAAACTATCTACCTCGTAATATTCTTCATCCCTTCTTCTATTATTATTATTATTATTATTGTTGCCAATATTGGTAGAACTTTCGCCTAATTCCTCCTCCTGCTGCTTTCCTCTCCCCATCTCAACTGATTATCAAAACGCCCTAGCTAGTAATCCTCTTAATTATCGGAAACTTGAACAGCGATAAGCGCATGATTCCTGCTCGTGTAGATTAATTGGTACGTGCTGGCCGCCGGACTTTGAAATAATTTAGCCGGAATATTTTCACACAGAAATAACTCGCGGGAGTTACCATGAACAGGGATGCAGCGTGTTAGTTGAAACACCTGCAGGTTCAGGGGATTGGATTTATTTTAAGACTTATATATATATATATATATAGAGAGAGAGACCGGTGAAAGTACCATTTCATCAATTTTCAAGTTTTTTCTTTAGAGATATGAGTTCATTTTAAATATAAGTAATTATTATTATTGATGATTGTGGTGCACTGTTTGGATTCGTTGATGACCGATCTACAAATTTATAATAATAATAATGGTAAGGACACAAGTGACAAAATATTTTTACGCCGTAAAAAGATGACCGAAAAACTTATTGTAACACCTGTTTGAGTGATTGTAATTATAAGATTATCTTGTTAAACAAGTAGCCAACCGCCAACCGGCATGAAAACCTAATGTTATTTTTCTATTTTTTGTGGTGATGTTACTATCATAATTATTGTGATGTTTACAACTTGTTGTATGACACATTTTATAATAAACTTGTATTATCTTATATCATGTTTATTGATATAAAAATATATTATATCACTCGTTACGAGACAACCGTTACGATTATAACATTTCGTAACGACTGTTGCAAAAAAGAAAACATTTCGTAACGACAAAAATACAACGTTTTATAATCAAGAAAAATAAAAAATACAACGTTTTATTGGAGACCAGTACCACTAAATTGCAAGTGTTGTCACACCAATACACATCCTACTTAGTGGAACTATTGAGTTGGTATTAAATTTAGTATTTTTTATTATTATAAAGTGCAGACACAAATAAGAGTAGCAAGGAGTACTCCCTATGTCCTAAAATATAACTCATTCTAGATGTTATCACACATTTTAGAAAAAGTAATAAATGTCATATTTATAAGAAAAATGACTAATATATCTTTTTGACTGTTATTAACGAATTCATTATAACGTGTTAAAAAATAGTTTGATTCTTAATAAATTAGGGGTTTGATATAGGAAAACAAATTTAATAAATGTTTTGATAACGTATAATGATTTATATTTTAGGACAAATAGAAAACAATAGAATAATTTATATTCTGAGATGAAGGAGTATGCTTATCTTTCTTTATTGTTTTATTTATGGTTCCGAGAACTCGGGAATGTCATAATGTCGTATTCAATAAGTGGTAAAACTCATCATCAATGTTTGATTTTAAATGATTAACCTAGGTTATGGAAAATAATTATATCTTTATGAATATTATATTTTGATAGATTTTATTTTACTTCTTCTACTGCGAGATAATAGGTCTAATAAACACTAGTGTGATAAAGGTGATGATGCTGGATATCGTCTATTCAGTAATCCGGGTAAAATTAACTCCTATGATAATTAATTCAAGAATAACGAACAATGGGGATGGTTATTTGTGGTAATTTTAGACTGAGCCTGAGAGTTATATCTCTCAAGTTGCCTACGTATCCAATGTGTGTAATTGGAATCAAGTATCTCGTAGTTCCTTAGGGGTTAATTATATAGGAGGCGTCTCGCCTATTTCTTGTCCTACAAGTATTAGGGTTTATTTCATAATCCCTAAGGATAATGTCGAGTCAATCCCTTTAATTTAGTGATAATTATAATTATATTTAAATGACAGGATCAACGTCCCACTATCAAGGGATTCTTTCCACGTTTATCATATTATATAGGCACACGTTTAAATATTGGATAAGGGAAGCTCTACCCGCCCTGCGTTGAGCTCCCCAGATCGTTCCGACCTGACCTCTGTTAGAACCGAGCCGTCCTGTGGTGGTCCTGTTCGGAGGAACATGCAGACCTCCCACCTAGGGTTAGGCATGCTTTACTTATTAATATGGGACCCATGGCCCTTGTATTTATTGTTCTTCTCTCTCTTCATTTAGGATGCGGCCGTTCTCTGAATGACACGTATCCGGGACTAATCCAATCCTCATCATAAACCCCCGAGATCTGTCCAGGCTCCTTAGAGCGGGCTAGATCTGATTTGGGTGGTGCTCATCTCGGCATTTTTAGACTTGTCAAAATCATCAGGGTTTGCCTTGCCACATGGCAGAGTTACCGTTTAAGCTCTGCTATGACGGACCCGAGAAACGGGGCATTTCTACACACGCCTTGATGATGGGGTCACTTCCCTAGACCGTTTTTGGGGCTTATAACCCTTCGGTCACACCACGTCTTTTCAGATGTTAAGGTCATTTCGTTATTAAGCCCGTGATTAAAGTCTGCCGGTTGCCATTTTATTCCTCAACCGCTTCTTGCATAAGTAAGCGCTTTGCACTCCTCCCATTTTACTGCATTTTGTTAATGAGTGAACCGATTATTCTCACTGACAGCTTTATTTAAGCCTTATTTGAGTCTGTGTCATAATCGGAGAGTGAAACTTCCAATTTTAGGGTTAACCCTGAGAACCCTATTCCCTTGCCTTTGATAAATCCAAAGGGTTTCGAGCATCTGGTTCTAGCCCCCCCGGTTTGTTCTTTCACCTCCCGCTCCCCGTTCTTCTTCAGAGACTTCCCTATTCGTTCTGACCTTAAAATCTCACATGGCTTTGAGAACTCGGGCAGTTTGACATGGCATCGACACCATGTTGACCAAGATGTTAGAAAATCACTAGTTTAAAGCATCGGAATTTAAAATTCGATTTCCTTTTCTAGACCATTCTTCGTTTAATGCAATAAACACGTTAAGTAGTTTGACGGAATATACCTTTGATGATCTATAAGATCGTTGCTTTGACCGTCAACGGAGAGTAGTACAGTGCGCAAGCCGTCCACGCGTCATGCCTCTATCGATAATCCACACGAACTCCTCGCGGGAATCCTCCTTGGATTGCTACTGGAAAACTCTAGTTGCTGGACCGGCCTTTTTCCTCAATCTCAAACTCTCTATTTTACACAAGAACTATAAGCTCTTGCAATTGTGATGTATAAAAGAGCTTGATACCCACCTCTTATTTATAGTCAAAAGTGGCGCCCCTATAGAGTGGAGGAGAAGAAAACATTTTTCCAATAAAATAAGGAAAATCTCCTAGATTGATTTATCTCATTAATTACAATATCTCTTATTAAATAAAATCTAAATATTGCCAATATCTTATATTGATTATATTTATCTTATTATCATAAATCTATTTTTCCAAAATCAATTAATATCTAATATTAATATTATGTTAATCTTTTTAATTAAAATGCACAATCCAAGTGTATCATATACCCTAGGAAGTGGCGCCCCATATGTCAATTAATTGGCATCCGGAATATTCTTTAATTAATATAATTTGTATATAATTAATATCTTGTATTTTATTTATTCATAATAAATAAATACCACCATATTAATTTACCACTATAACACTTATAGTCTAGAGATAAACTTTCCTTATTTGGTTATCAACTATAACCGCATTTTAATCCGACTCGATGTTCATATGTGTGTGACCCGATAGACTTCTGAATATGTTGTCCGTAGACACAAAGTGCAAATTACAAAAAATGCCCTTCATGCCTAACGATCACGGGATAGCGTCTAACAACACACCGTTACCCCCAATCATCGGAAGAGTCAAAAGCACTGACTACTACCTTTCATGTGAAGCAGTTACCGTGTAACTTACAATCCTATCGCTGTAATAATATCCATACGATCGTATCTAGAGTGTCAATACATTAACGATCGTATCTTATAATCTGAATATCATGCTCTCTCGGAATAACACATTTACTCCCACTTTGGAAAGATTCTCGAGAGCTAGACATTCCTTATAAGAAGGCCGTTTCGGATATTCAATCCCAATCATAGGATACGCGATTCCCGGACGACCAATCATGTATACTCCGCATGCTTCAATATCACACCCAATCACTACCGCATGATCGCCTCGTGGCTAGGGGAAATCTCAATAATGTCAAAGCATGACAATCCACACCGTGATGCCATGAAGACTCCGGGCTAAAGGATAATTACACAACCGCCACATAGTGTGACACTTAATGTAAGTGGGTCAGTCTAACGTACGCATTCTCTAATACACGTCCACGTACAGTCCAAGTGTCTCTACACTTCGATAGACAAGATCTATCCCTACCTTCTCTAAGATAGAAGACATCCAATACGTGCTAGTCTGATTATACTATCAATGTCTCATTTAACAGTACTTAAGACTAGAGACATTTAAGTATCAAACTTATTAAATTGATTAGAGATCTCATCAATCATAATCACTATCATGGTTTTTCTATCACAGTTTGACACTAGGGACGTTACTATATATATACAACAAATAATATGAAGACAAACAATATATAATAACATAAATCCTTTTATTAATCATAATAAAGTTATTACATGAACTAAACAGACTGTAAATGACCCGATCCGGTCGGATCCGAAATCAAAGCAGCTTGAGGCGTGACCCTTCTCTCACATGCTTGCATCTATAGTAGAGGCCGTGGGGTTGGCTGTCGCCTTCCCTGCTCCCACTCAATAATTTGAAAAAGTGGTGGGTTTACTATTTACGGTTTCGGCCTTGACAATAAGAAACAATAAATCAAAGTACTCCGAACAGGGTTGATGTATGTCAACCGGATGCTAAAATTATACGATGTTTTACCCCAATTCTTCAGTATATAATGATAAATTCGTATCGATTATAGTGGAATTAAGTATAAATCAAATCAATTTCATTTCATAATTTTATATGATTAATATATAAATTTTATTAATAAATGTTAACCTAGTTATTTATAATTTATCATCAAAAAGTTATTAATGTTATGATTATATTATGTCTGTTTTGTAGTGATAGAAGAGCAGAAAAGAAATGGAAAGAAAATGGAAAGCATTCGTTTTATTTCGTGCAAGATTTATAATTGTTGATGTCATGGCTTGAGCCACAACATCAAAAGTGGCGTGAGCCACAACATCAAAAATGGCCTGAGCCACAAATTAAATGGTGCAGGCCACAATATCAAGCACATGCGCATTAAATGCAGAAGTCACATCTCAACCACTTTGGTCACGCATGGCTTAAGCCACACCAAAAGTGGCGCAAGCCACCTTATTAAATTGCAAAAATTTGGCAATATACTATTGCTCATCAGTGAAGAAAAACAGAGTTCGACAGATAGAGTTTTTAAAGAAGCTTGAAGGCAATATCACCAGAAAGGCTCTCCTAGCCAAAATATCCATCAATTTAACACTTAAATCTTTTGTAAAACATTGTAGAATTATCATTTTGATGTTTGGAGCACCTTGGTGGATGTAGGAGCAACTATTTTGTGTTCTATCTTCATTGAAGCTTTGAAGGTTAGATGAACATCCTAATTTCGAGTTCATGACTTGAATTAGGTAGATTCTTAATCTTTACTTTGATCTAATTGTTCTTGTTATTATGAATGCTAGCTTTAACTTGTTGGTAGTTATGATGATAAGTGGCTAGTTTCTTGTATTGATTAAGATGATGTAGTAATGATAGTTAATCCTTTTATTGTTTGGAGTTGATCGTTTTATTGATAGCTTTTATTGTGTTGAAATCCTTTTGCTTGCTTTGATTGTTAATGTGTGTATTGGAGTAATTAACCATTGCATGCACCTACACAACTAGTAGATACCGAACGGAGACGTTAGTTGTGAGACGATGGTAAGAGGGACGGAAGGTAGAATCGACCGTAACGGAATTTGATTCCTTATCCGGGGAATATTGCATTCATGTGTTTATCGTGTCGAGTCATTAGGTTTAAGGTGCTTAAACCAAGGATGAGGCATAGTGTAATTTTACACACTCGTAAGAGGGAAAATTGCATGTTTCGGAATGCACCATTCACACAATAGCACACCTTTGTTGATCGACTTCAATCAATTTAAGGGAATTAACTTGAACTATAAACCATCTTAGTCAATTTCTTTTATCGTTTGAACAATCTTTGTAGTTAATTATTAGTCTTTTAAACAAAACTGCGATTCGGATCAAGATAATGATAACTAATCGGTGTTTAACCTCACATTTCCCTTGGGAGACGACCTTGACCACCACGCTAGACTACGATTGACCCGGTACACTGCCGGTGAGATTGAAACCCTAGAAAGGTTGCATCAAGTTTTTGGCGCCGTTGCCGGGGAATTTGTAACGGTTTCTACTTATATTAGTTTAAAATTCTTGAGAAAGAATCAAAACTTTTTTCTAACCTAATTCTGTTTTATTTTCTTTTGGTACTTACCTCTTGGTAAGTTACCAAGTGTTGTTCACTGTTTTCTTGTTGTTTCTATTTTGCAGTTGATGACCCGTTCTAGAAGGGGTAAGGCCCCTCTCACTCCATACAAGCCCGACATCAACAGTTACGAAAGGCAGTTACGAGCTGAGAATAAGCGAGGTCAAACTAGCCAAGGACAAATTGGTGAAGAAACTTCCCAAGAATCATCTAACCAAGAAATAGAAATGGCCGAGATTAGTGACGAGACACCACCTGAACAAGGATTGAATCATGCCCAAGGACATGGTCAAAACCAAGCCAACTTAAATCCACCACCCATTCACCCACTTAACCCAAATCCGAACAATCAAAATCCCAATGACCAACAAAACCAGAATCAAAACAGAAATCAAAACCAAAACAGAAACCAAAACCGGAATCAAAACAACCGTAATAACCAAAACAACAATCCTCCATTTAGACCCCTTTGTGATCAAACAGTTAGAAGAAACCAACCAAATGATCCTATCCGTTTACCTAATGAAGGAGCTAACAACTTTGAAGTGAAAGGTCATCTCTTTGGATTGATTGATACTCGTTGTCAATTTTTTGGTGAAGATCACGAAGATCCACATCAACATCTTCATCTATTTGAGCAATTTTGCAACACGGCTAAGAGCCATGGTGTTCATAAGGAGTTGACAAGGATGTCAATGTTTCCTTTTTCATTGACCGGAAAGGCCAAGGATTGGTTTTCATCTCTTCCTCATCACTCATTGACTAGTTGGGAAGAAATACAAGACGAATTTTTAAAGCAATATTTCACACCCGGGAGAAATTTGAAATTGAAGGTTGAAATTGCTAACTTCAAGCAAGGAGTTGAAGAGTCTCTCGGAAGTGCATGGGAAAGATTTAAAAAATTGTTGAGAGCTTGTCCCGATCATGGTTACACTCTTGAAATGCAAATCCAACTCTTTTGTAGACAATTGAAACATGAGTCCCGTGCGGATGTTGATCATGCATGTGGCGGTTGTTTGATGATGCGTGATGCACAAGAGGTGTATGATGCTATTGAAAGAATCTCGAAAAACAATAGAATGTGGGAGACCGGATCGAGTACAAGAAAGGTCGCTTTTGTAGGAGAAGCCACATCCCAATCGGAAGTGCTAGCTCAACTAGCGTCTCTTAACAAAAAATTCGATGGTATGCAATCTAGCAAGACTTCGGATGTGTATACACAAGGTGAATGCCCGATTGAGGAAATGAGATATGATGATGATACAACTTTTACAACGGGTGAATCGAGAGAACCTACAAATGAAGAGGTTAGTTTCATGCAACAACATCAAAATTTAAACAATGCTTATTCAAATTCCTTTAATGCTATAAGGAGAGATCATCCAAATTATCGTTGGTCCGAAAATGCAAACAAGCAAGGCCAACCACCATTCCCTTTACAACAAAGAACCTCTTTCAACCCAAATTCCCAAACTCGAAACTTCCAAGGAAATTCCTCCACCTATCCACAACAACCACCAACTCGATCTTATCAACAACACACCACCCAAAGCATTCCCATTACTCAAAATACTACTCAATCAAATGACAATGTTGACAAATGGGGAGCAATGATGGATAATCTTATGGGTGTGGTATCTACTCAAGCTAAGAACATGGAATCCATGATGACTTCTATGAGTTCGGTTACTAAGGATCTTAGCTCTTTGAGGACTATGATGAGTGGTCATGATACAAGAATGAAGACCATAGAAGCATCAATGCGGAATGTAGAAGAACACTTGAGTAGGGAAGGAGAAAGAAAGAGTAGTAGACCACCCGGTGGACTTCCTAGCAATACCGAGAGGAATCCAAGGGAGGTTAATGTTATCGTTACTCGTAGTGGGAGAATTTGTGGAAGCAATGGTGTGGAAAATCCCGGAAATAACGAAGTGGAAGATGATTTAGATGACAAATTCGAAAAAGAGGAATTGACTGAAGAAGAAGAGGAGATTGTTGACAACTTTTTGAGAAGGGATAGATATGTTGAAAGGGAAAGTGATGATGAAGAATGGGTGAAAGTGCCTAGAATCTTGAAGAACCCTAGAGCAAGTGATCTAAGGACCTTATTTAATGAACATGTGAGAGAGGATCAAGTTGAAGAACACACAATTCTTAAAAACTCTCCACCGGTTCACACTCAAAAAGCTCAAAGGGATCCAAGGCAAAAATCGAAGAAGGAAAAGCAAGAAGACATTGATTGGCGGCCACCTAATGCCCAAACTTTCGAGGAAGCTTCTCCATCTCAACCGAACGACAAAGGTAAGGGAGGTATGAATTCTAATCCCACTTTAATTGACCTTGAATCACTCCCGTATCCCCCAAAAGAACAAATTAAAAAGTTGAAGATGGATAAAAAAATATGCTCGCTTCCTTGATACTTTTCGCCATTTGAATATTAACATTCCCGTAATTGAAGCTTTAATTAATATGCCTACTTATGGGAAATTCCTTAAAGATATTTTGTCAAATAAGAAGCGTTTAGAAGAATATGAGAAAATTTGTCTTAATGAGGAATGCTCCGCGGTCTTACAACACAAGCTTCCTCCTAAACTTAAGGATCCCGGTAGTTTCACCATACCATGTGAAATCGGGGGATTTTTGTTTAAGAGAGTACTTTGTGACCTCGGTGCAAGTATAAATCTCATGTCTTATGCGGATTATAAAAAACTCGGAATAGGAGAACTTAAAAATACGGAGATGACTCTTCAATTGGCGGATAGATCGATTAAATACCCTAAGGGAGTCATTGAAGATGTTTTAGTTAAGGTTGATAAGTTTTACTTCCCGGTTGATTTTGTGGTGATGGAAATGGAGGAAGGGTATTCAACACCCCTTATTCTTGGTCGTCCTTTCCTAGCCACGGGAAGAACTCTTATTGATGTTCAAAGAGGTGAGGTAATTTTGAGAGTTAATGAGGATAAAGTCACTTTTAATATCTTCAAGGCAATGAAACATCCATACGACTCACGAGAATCATGTTCTTTCATAGATGCTATATCTTCTATTTGTGTGGATCGTACTAACTTACAGGCCTTTGAAGATAAGCTGGAAGAATGCTTGGCTTTATCAATCTATAAAGAAGAAGAAAATGAAAAAGAAATGAAGGAAGTGATTTTTCACTTGGATGCCGGCGGCCCTTTTAGAAGACAACCATGGCACCGGTATTTGGAACTAGATTTGAGTGGACCAGTTTTGAAGCCTTCGGTGGAAGAGCCACCAAGAAATTTGGAATTAAAATCTCTACCTTCTAATCTTAAATATGCTTTTCTTGCAACTGATAATTTGTTACCTGTTATTATTTCTTCGTCACTAACCGAGTTGCAGGAAGACCAATTGCTAAGGATGCTTAGAAAGCACAAGAAAGCATTCGGTTGGACAGTAGCGGATATTCATGGAATTATCCCGGAAATTTGTGTGCACAAGATCATTTTGAATGATAATGCTAAACCGTGTGCACAACCACAACGCCGTCTAAATCCACATATGCAAGAAGTGGTGAAGAAAGAGGTTATCAAATTGCTAGAAATGGGCATAATCTTCCCTATCTCGGATAGTGAATGGGTTAGTCCTACTCAAGTGGTACCAAAGAAAGGCGGTTTTACAGTTAAAGAAAATGAGAAACACGAATGGATTCCTACAAGGGAAGTGACCGGATATCGCATGTGTATCGACTTTCGAAAACTGAATGAGCACACAAGGAAGGATCACTATCCACTACCATACATTGTCCAAATGTTGGAGCGGTTGTGTGGACACAAATTCTATTGTTTCCTTGATGGTTATTCGGGATATCTACAGATTTTCATTGCGGCCGGTGATCGAGAAAAGACAACATTTACTTGCCCTTATGGAACGTTCGCTTATAAAAGAATGCCTTTTGGTTTATGCAACGCTCCGGCTACATTTCAAAGGTGTATGATGGCAATCTTTTCTGATATGGTTGAGAAATTTTTGGAGATATTTATGGACGATTTTAGTATTTTTGGAGATTCCTTTGATCAATGCTTATCTCATTTGGAACGTGTCCTACAACGTTGTGAAGATACAAATGTCCCGGATTTTATCAATACAAAACAACAAGTAATAAACCGGTTAACCTCAAGTGCAAGGATCGTAGTATGGAGGCTAATGCCGGGTCGATCTTACGGGGAACTAGACGAATGTGAATCCTAGCTTTTGTTTTCAACTAAACTATTGTCACGAAACTAACCTAAACGAAGAACTAACCTAAACAAATATGCATAAAAGTAACTAGACAGAGGATTGCTCCAATGCTAGGCAAGACTGAAAGCGATAAAAACTAAACTAAAGTGCAGGAAAAGTAAAACTAAAGCTAAGCAATTCAAGTTTAAAGGATTAAAATCAATTTATAACGAACGAACAAGCAATCGATCCACCTATCCTATCAACATTCAATTCTAATTCGGATTAATTCGTGATCTCTACTCAAGTCGTGATTCACCTAATCGAAGGCATGAACTCCTACTCTCGTAGACGAGTTCGTTTTCTAATCTTTTATCTTTCGATGTTAAAGATTACGTCTTTCTAACCTAGGCGTGAAATCTTTCAATTTCTAATCTAGAGATTCAATCTAATAACTTTCGTTGTGATTAGATTAAAGGTCTAAACTTTTATCATGGTGTTCTAAGGTTAACATGACTTTCATCAAGCAAACAATAAACAAAAGCACGGATCTTTCGATATAGCATGCAATCAACATATAAAAACATGATAAAAGTAACAACTTTAATAGATACTCACAAAATAATCACGAACTAGAGATCAAACTGTTGAAACGGACGGCTTCACAATGCTTGTTCAAGGAGGATTTAGCCTCCTAGCATCCTTATGCAAACTCGAATTGATGGAATAAAGAACATAAATCTAACTATCTAATCTAGATGTTTTATTGCATAAAAACTGGAAAATAAAGGAGTAAAAACGCAGCCAAGCTGCTCCCTAGGGTTTAGGGTTCGAATTGTATGTTTAGGGTTTGGTGAAACGCGCCTATTTATAGATTTTTAGGTCGGTTTCGCCGAGTCGGTGCCGTGGACGCCCGTCCACTATCTTGGACGCTCGTCCAGCCTCTATGAACGGAGAATGAACGCTCGTTCGAACGCGTCCGAACTCTCTCGAATGTAAAATACGATTCTCGGACGCGCTTCACTTTTATGGACGCCCGTCCACTACTCAGCTCCAGTATTTTGCTCATAACTTCACTTCTAGGGCTCCAAATGAGGTGATTCAACATGCGTTGGAAAGCTATTTCAATCCTCTACAACTTTCATCAAGACAACTTTCCCTGAAAGTGCCTACAAGTGTGGACAAAATCCCCATGAAGTGCCTGGTTCCGGTTTCTTCAATGATTCTTCACTTAAACATCTTCCAACTCTTCCATCTTCATGTGATCATCGTTTAAGCTCCTTACTCATCATGAAAACGTATCTACCAACATGATAGAAACATGCAAAATGTAACATCATACGAATAAACATAAAACACCGATAAAATCACGTAAATATCTCGATTTTGCATTTAAACACATTTAAAACTCGTTTACTCAATAATTCGATAAAACCAACACTTTTCTATAAAAAGTACTAAAATACCAAGGATATTGTTATGGGAATAACGTCATATAAATCATAAATTTCACCCTTAACAACAAATTTGGTTCTAAATTGGGAAAAGTGTCACTTAATGGTATCCGATGGCATTGTTCTAGGCCATAGAATTTCTGAAGATGGTATCGAAGTTGACAAAGCAAAGATTGAGGTGATCGAAAAGCTACCGCCACCGGTAAACTTGAAGACCTTAAGAGGATTTCTTGGACATGCCGGATTTTATCGTCGTTTCATTGCGGATTTCTCGAAAATTGCTAAACCATTAAGCCATCTACTCGAGAAAGAAGTACCTTTCAACTTTGACGAGAAGTGTATGGAAGCATTTGAAACTTTGAAGAAGAAATTGGTAAGTGCACCTGTCTTAGTAGCCCCGGATTGGACTTTACCGTTTGAATTAATGTGTGATGCAAGTGATCTAGCGGTTGGGGCCGTGTTAGGCCAACGTCATGATAAGGTCCTAAAGGCAATCTACTATGCATCTCATACTTTGAATGCGGCACAAATCAACTATGCCACAACCGAGAAGGAACTATTAGCGGTTATCTTCGCCTTGGATAAGTTTCGTTCTTATCTTATCGGTTCTAAGGTTATTGTCCACACCGATCACGCGGCACTCCGGTATCTAATGAACAAGAAGGATGCAAAGCCAAGACTTTTACGATGGATCTTACTTCTTCAAGAATTCGATGTGGAAATCAAAGATAAGAAAGGTAAAGACAATGTAGTGGCGGATCATTTGAGTAGACTAGAGATCATTGAAGAGGAAGGCAAAAGGAAGGATATTCAAGATGCATTCCCGGATGAACAACTTATGGTGATTGATGCACCTCCATCCATGCAACTCATTGGAAACACCCCGATGCAAAAAGAGGATTCACCATGGTTTGGTAACATTGTTAATTATTTTACGCATGGTTATATCCCACCTCATTGGACATGGCAAAAGAAAAAGAAATTTTTCCATGATTTGAAATTTTATTATTGGGAGAAACCGGACCTTTTTCGGAGGTGTTCGGATGGCATCATTAGGAGATGCATTCCTAATAATGAAATTTCAAGTCTACTATCCTTTTGTCATGGACGTGAAGTTGGAGGCCATCATGGTGGATGGAAAACCGCTTATAAAGTTTTACAATGTGGCTTTTATTGGCCTACGTTATTAGAGATGCACATCATTATGCTAAATCTTGTGAGTCATGCCGTAAAATGGGGAAATGTATCTAAGAAACATGAAATGCCTCTCCACCCTATTTTAGAGTGTGAGTTGTTTGATGTATGGGGCATCGATTTCATGGGGCCATTTCCTCCATCATTTGGTAATAAGTTTATTTTGGTAATGGTTGACTATGTATCTAAATGGGTTGAAGCCCAAGCTCTTCCCACCAATGATGCCGGAGTAGTGATGAAGTTCCTTAAAAAGAACATCTTCACGAGATTTGGCACTCCTCGGGCCATCATTAGTGATAGAGGATCTCATTTTTGTAATCAACCATTCACAAAATTGCTTGAAAAGTATGGTGTGAAGCACAAGATAGGTACACCGTATCACCCACACACTAGTGGTCAAGTGGAAGTGTCTAACCGAGAAGTGAAACGGATCATTGAAAAAATGGTAGACACCAACCGCAAAAATTGGTCGGTGAAACTCGATGATGCACTATGGGCATATAGAACGGCTTTTAAAACACCTATTGGTTGCTCTCCGTATAAGTTAGTCTTTGGAAAATCTTGTCATCTTCCGGTTGAGTTAGAGCACCGAGCTTTTTGGGCTATCAAGTTTCTTAACTTTGATCCCCAAGCCGTAGGTGATCATAGGTTGCTCCAACTCACGGAATTGGAAGAATTTCGTTTAGATGCTTATGAAAACGCCCGTATCTATAAGGAACGCACGAAGTCGTTTCATGATAAAAAGATTTTTCGTCGTGAGTTCCATATAGGTGACGAGGTGCTTTTGTATAATTCACGTTTAAAGTTGTTTCCAGGAAAGTTGAGATCGAGATGGACAGGTCCTTTCAAGGTAACCAGGGTATATGCATCCGGAGTAGTGGAGCTTACCGATGGAAAGGCCACGTTTCTAGCTAATGGACATCGAGTGAAATTGTTTGTCAAGGAGGAAGGAATCCCTCAAACTGAGGAGGTGATGTTCCTCACCGACCCCCCTTCTGACTAAAAAAGATGCATAGTCTAGCTATAGACTATAAACTTAGCAACCCCGGGTACTATCTTTCCTTTTATCGCTTATGCATCAACTTTGGTAAGATTATGTGCTTCTGTGCTATGTGTTTAAGTGGTATTAGTTGGTAGTAATCCCTACGATTGATCTGTATAATTCCATTTAATCTACCGTATAATCTCGTCGAGCCAACGACGTTAAACGAAAGCGCTCCCGGGAGACAACCCGATAGACCGTATAATTTAATTTTAATTTTAAATCTAGTTCTTATCTTAATACGTGATAGAAGTAATATGTTGAGTATGCTTGGTATGTTTGTTCTAAGTATTAGAATTTTTTTTTAGTTAAAGATGTGTGTTTTATATGTTTTGGGGTGATAGAAAAATTTTCTAAGTAAAAATTTGTGGGTGTTTTGCTCTCTGTTAATGAATAGTGAATTCATTTCCGTTTCTTGATGTAGTGGCGCACACCATGAGTGTAGTGGCCTGCGCCACTTTAATCCTTTTAATTTCAAATCAATTGAATGGTGGCCTGCGCCACTTTAATATCATATAATTCGGTTTAATTTTGTTGTGGCTTGAGCCATAGTATTTGTGGCTTGCACCACTTTAATTCCATTCATTTAAATTACGTGTCCTCAACTTGCATGGCCTGCACCATCCCTTTTATTTTCCATATTTTATTTTCATGCTGTTTCCCGATTCGATTTCTAACATATGACTATAATTGATTTTGTATTTTTCCCTCCTACACTTCTATCCTCACTAGTCATTGAGGACAATGCTAGATCGTAAGTGGGGAGTGGAGCCGTAGTCGGGAAAAACACAGAATTATTTCACTATATAACTAAGAAACGCTTAACTTTTAGTCAAACTCGAACAAGTAAGTGGTTAAAATAAATTCTGTTATAAGTTAAGATATGTAATAAAAGAATAGATGTTTTAACAAAGTGAGTAACTTTAATCATAAATGCATTTTATCGTGATTCCGTGATTATAGTGTGAATCCTTAGAGTACGTATATTTCAAAATTTTGTTAACAAGTAACTTTTATGTAATCATGCAAGCATGCTTCCATAGCAACTAGAACTTAGGCTTGATATCCTTTCGAGGCGAAATAGAAAGGTGTTCAGAGTCGGAGTTAGGGATGACGGTCCTGGCATTTCTTTGATTTAGCTAGAGCCAAATGGCCAACCCGAACATAAATTTCCACCGTCCCCATCTCACCTTGTAGAGTGGCGAGACCCCACTCGAAACAGCCGTTCGTGATTAACCCCGTTATGATCCGACCCTTAACCGAATTTTGGTCTACATTTCCTTGTTTTTCCGCAAGTGTAGTAAGCTTCTATGGATTGTGCGGTGACGACTTTGGAAGTCGAGAGTTGGATAGTATTCGTGGCACATGGTTGAGATGTTATATTATCAAGTTCGGAGCCTTTGTATGTATTGTATATATGGTTTCTTCTTAAGTTAAAAAAAAAAAGAAAAGAAAAGAAAAGAAAAGTAGTGTTTCATTTATAGTGTTAATGATCAAATAATGGCTATAGTACAAAGAAAAATGTGGAAGGACAGATTATCAGAATCAAGTAATGTGAGTTGGGAAGTTGATCAAGCTGATATGGTGCGTTTATTCTTGTGATTGTTATGAGGGAGACGTCTTGATTAGCTTTATGAGAATAGAAGTATCGGTTCAGATTTTATTGAAGTCGAAGGTGTAGAATGCTTACTATCTTGCTCATTCTCTTTTGTTATACCCTTCTTATTCCTTCGATAAGCCAATTCCCGAGCCTAACGTTACAAGCTTACAAGTCCTGCCGGATCTATCTCCTTGACTCTGAGTGCCTCGATTAGTGGAGATTGGTATCATTCCTAAGCCTATGGATTGCATTTTACGAGTTTGCATGCATGATTTTCATATTTTGAGTGCTTGATAACAATTCTGAGAAATATTCACACACACACTCCGCTATTGTCTTGGATCACGGTAAACATATATTATAATTCTGACAAGTTGCATCAACTAGTTGACATCCGGTTCTCGACATTTCATTATCTTAACTATAACTCTAGTTATTTTATCGCTTGTTTGCTCGAGGGCGAGCAAAAGCTAAGTGGGGAGTGGTTGATGTATGTCAACCGGATGCTAAAATTATACGATGTTTTACCCCAATTCTTCAGTATATAATGATAAATTCGTATCGATTATAGTGGAATTAGTTATAAATCAAATCAATTTCATTTCATAATTTTATATGATTAATATATAAATTTTATTAATAAATGTTAACCTAGTTATTTATAATTTATCATCAAAAGTTATTAATGTTATGATTATATTATGTCCGTTTTGTAGTGATAAGAAGAGCGAGAAAAGAAATGGAAAGAAAATGGAAAGCATTCGTTTTATTTCAGGCAAGATTTATAATTGTTGATGTCATGGCTTGAGCCACAACATCAAAAGTGGCGTGAGCCACAACATCAAAAATGGCCTGAGCCACAAATTAAATGGTGCAGGCCACAATATCAAGCACATGCGCATTAAATGCATAAGTCACATCTCAACCACTTTGGTCACGCATGGCTTAAGCCACACCAAAAGTGGCGCAAGCCACCTTATTAAATTGCAAAAAATTTGGCAATATACTATTGCTCATCAGTGAAGAAAAACCAGAGTTCGACAGATAGAGTTTTTGAAGAAGCTTGAAGGCAATATCACTAGAAAGGCTCTCCTAGCCAAAATATCCATCAATTTAACACTTAAATCTTTTGTAAAACATTGTAGAATTATCATTTTGATGTTTGGAGCACCTTGGTGGATGTAGGAGCAACTATTTTGTGTTCTATCTTCATTGAAGCTTTGAAGGTTAGATGAACATCCTAATTTCGAGTTCATGACTTGAATTAGGTAGATTCTTAATCTTTACTTTGATCTAATTGTTCTTGTTATTATGAATGCTAGCTTTAACTTGTTGGTAGTTATGATGATAAGTGGCTAGTTTCTTGTATTGATTAAGATGATGTAGTAATGATAGTTAATCCTTTTATTGTTTGGAGTTGATCGTTTTATTGATAGCTTTTATTGTGTTGAAATCCTTTTGCTTGCTTTGATTGTTAATGTGTGTATTGGAGTAATTAACCATTGCATGCACCTACACAACTAGTAGATACCGAACGGAGACGTTAGTTGTGAGACGATGGTAAGAGGGACGGAAGGTAGAATCGACCGTAACGGAATTTGATTCCTTATCCGGGAATATTGCATTCATGTGTTTATCGTGTCGAGTCATTAGGTTTAAGGTGCTTAAACCAAGGATGAGGCATAGTGTAATTTTACACACTCGTAAGAGGGAAAATTGCATGTTTCGGAATGCACCATTCACACAATAGCACACCTTTGTTGATCGACTTCAATCAATTTAAGGGAATTAACTTGAACTATAAACCATCTTAGTCAATTTCTTTTATCGTTTGAACAATCTTTGTAGTTAATTATTAGTCTTTTAAACAAAACTGCGATTCGGATCAAGATAATGATAACTAATCGGTGTTTAACCTCACATTTCCCTTGGGAGACGACCTTGACCACCACGCTAGACTACGATTGACCCGGTACACTGCCGGTGAGATTGAAACCCTAGAAAGGTTGCATCAAGGGTCGGTTATGTAGGCATGCCTACGCCGTCTTATTCGTTGGAACATATGTGACAGTTCAGGCTAATCCGGCAAGAGAAGTCCCGTTTGGCCCGGAGGCTTATCGGCTATGCTAAGTCTTGTCGAATTACTGTATCGTACATCACACGTGGAGGGGAGTCGATTAAACCGAAGCTCGGTTGAACTCGCCCAACCATGGTTAAACCATTTCCGAACCCATGTACAAAGATTTTCCGATTTCTAAATTGTCAACCAAAGCGTAATCTCGTTTCTGTTTAAGGTTGGTTCACTGAGAATCCATCACCGAAAAACTCAACGATTTATCTAAGTGGGATTCACCGAGAATCCATCACTAAAATCGTAACGATTGACAAAACCCGGGTCCTCAGTTTTTATAATTAGTTACTTAATTTTAATTAACTACCACATATTAATTAAAACAAGTATGTTAACTAATTAATCGAGTTATACACGCCTAATTTAATTCGAAATTAAATATCTACGTGTATGCATTGGAGTGGAATCATGAAGATGCATGTCATGGCAATTTTCGGTTATATCATACAATTTTCGATCATACACGGAAAAAAAACACCGAGATGGACCGTTGGTACCCCCGATTAACCTATTTTCTATGGAAAAGTAAAACTTAATCTAATCTTCGAGTCTTGAACTTCGAATCTTGAACTCGAACCGCCGGATCACGAACCACGAACACCCGAGAGGAGAAAGACTTTTAATTAAAATAAATCCAATTTATTGAATAAATAAAACCCTTTATGAAAATTGTTTTTTTTTAAATTGCTGCCATAAGTCGGCAGATTAAATAACAGATTATAAAAAAAAAAAAAAAATTCACGGCCGCATGGCTAAAACCCTAGCCGCATGCAAGTTTAGAAGAAAACAGGTTATAGTGGCGGCAGTAAGCGCCGCTACAGGTGCTGTTGCGGTCCTTTTAAAAAAACAGAGGCTGTTGCAACGTTTTTAGCGCTGCTAAAGGGTCCTGCACAGCCTTAAAATTAGGGTTCTTGGCCGTTTCTCCTCGTTCATACCTTGGGTTTCGCCTTGATCTTCATCTTTTCTTCAAGATCTTCATATTTCGAGCCCGGAACAATATATAAAAAAAACTACCTTTTTACAAAAATTTCGAGTGCATAAATTAAATTACAAGTCCTATGCTCATTGATACTAATCAAAGGAGCTACAAAATAGATTTACGGGTAAACAGTACCAACCCCAATCCATCTCTTCAACCACGACAATCACAAGGCATATATAACTGAAATTTTCGAATTTAACTAAATTAAAAACGAAAACAAAAAACAATCTAAACATGCTTTTTCCACTCCTAGATCTAAAATTCACATACTTTGATTGATAGATCAAAGGCTCTGCTACCACTTGTAGGATGTAATATCACCGGATGGATCAAGATCAACCCGATTACGTAGTGGAAAGTATAAGATCTAGATCTAGTCAACCAAAATACATAAAATAATAGATCTAAACCTACGAGGGGGTTTAGATTACCAACCTTTTTATGGTGCAATTACTACAAGAACAAAGGTCAATCCAAAGATCCAAGCTAGATGAGAAGCCACAGTCTTTCAACGTGTGTCTCCAAGCAACACCAGGTGGATGGTGTTTCAAGCCGCCGGACCTCATCGATATGCTACCTTAGAAAACCCGAAGTTTTCTAAAACTCAAACCCAAAGTATTTAGCCGAAAATTCAAGGCTAGAATACTCACCAATATTTCGAAAATAATGTATGTCATAAGGCTTGGGAGAACTCTCTTTATATAGGAGAGTAATCCTTGTCCTCCAAGGATTTAATAATTAAGAGATAATTATTAGATTAATCCTTATTTCAAATAAAAGATAAATAAAATAATCATTCCAAACAAATTAGGATAAATAATATTATTATCTAATATTTCATGAATTATCAATAACAAATAAAAGATAAATCACATGTTAAATAATTATCCAAGAAAACTAATTCCTTAATAATTAAATAACAACTAATTTCGGCCAAAACCCTAGGTAGGATAGGGCCACACGAAATTTTTGACACATTGGGCCGAGTCCACGAAAAAATTTCTTTTCCATGTATTTAATTATCTAGTCCAACTAAACAATTAATCCACATATCAATTAAATAGTCCAATCCAACTATTTAATATTAATTGAGGTGAAACGACGAGAAAATATATGCTATGTTAGGAGCCACGTCGGGGACCATGGACCCACATTCAGTAGCTACAATAAATTAAATAAAATTATTCGTCAGACCGAACAATTATATTCAATCTATTAATTTCGGGATTACACCACCATAAACCCGAAACTGAACTCTGCTGAATATAGATATAAACTTACTCTCAACTATGAGTCATAAGGTGTCCACTGATATAATCATTACATACAGATAAATCCTCCATAGACTGTTCACTTCGATTCGGGATATCTCCGTAAACCCTTCTCGAAACATATTATCCTTATTTACCATTAACCCCTAGTGATCAATTAGTTCATAACTAATATAATATGAACTGGGCCCATCGATCCGTTTCTAGGATTGACAAATAAGGGAACCGTCTGTCTACTTCCCGAGGGAAGGAATGGATTCCATATCTGTGATAGCACAGACTACTCACTCATCCTAGAATAGAGCCAACGAGAAGTGTAGGACCACATACTATGAAGTGATCCTTACTAACACATCAAACCCTACCCTAGTCTAAGCAGTTGTCCGTGATCACCTCAGGATTGAGATTAATCCATATATGATCATCTTGTGATTTGATAAGACTTCTCGATTACGGAATTATATCGAGAACTCAAATCAAATCGGTCCAGCCCTATATGATTATCATCAGGTACCCTATTACCGACAGTCCGGATAAGACTGTCACACCTAAAGTGTTCTGGGTGCATTATTAGCAAATTAATCTAGAGACCCGTACTCAGATTAATAAACGCTATGGAATAAGTTAATTTTAAGTATATTTCACAAACTCAATCCACATGTGTATAGCCATACACTGAGTTATGTGATTACATAATCAATATACTTAGGGTTTTCTGTAGTGTATTAATATTGGCAATAAATGCGAATAAATAAGATGAAATAAATTCTGTCATTTATTTAAATAAAACAATTACAAATTGTCTTTCGGGCATAAAACCTAACACTAGTGTGTCTACTGTAGAGGTTGGCGTCACGTCTGTGTGTGGCATCTCTTCTACTTCCATCAACTGACTATTATTCGTAAGTCGTTCTCGAATTTCTTCAAGATCAATCTTACTCCCACTGACCCTATCCAGAATAAACTCTTTCTCCAGAAAGTGGCCAGTCCTGGAAACAAACACCTTTTATTCCTCAGGGTGGTAAAATTGGTATTCTCTAGTTTCTCTAGGATAGCCCACAAATAGACATTTGTCAGATCTAGCCTCTAATTTGTCAGGCATCATCCGCTTCACGTAAGTCAGACAACCCCAAGGTTTAAGATATGCTAGACTCGGTTTCCTCTTATGCCATACCTCGTATGGTGTGGATTCAACCGTCTTTGATGGAACTTGGTTCAGTGTATAGGATGCGGTTTCTAGAGCATACCCCCAAAATGATTTTGGGAGAACTGCGTAACTCATCATGGATCGCACCATGTCTAACAAGGTGCGGTTCTTCCTCTCAGACACGTCATTCATCTGAGGCATCCCGGGAGGGGTCCATTTAGGAAGAATCCATTCTCCTTCAAATAGTCTTGAAACTCTCCATCTAGGTATTCTCCGCCACGATCAGATCGAAGTGTTCTGATTTCTTTACCTAGTTGTTTATCCACTTCACTTATGAATTCTTTAAACTTTTCAAAGGCCTCAGACTTATACTTCATTAAGTATATATAACCATAGCGAGAATGGTCATCAGTGAAAGTGATAAAATTAGAGTATCCACCTTTGGCTTGAATTGACATTAGGCCACATACATCAGTATGTATGAGCTCAAGCAATTCATTGGATCTTATCCCTTTGCCATTAAAGGGCGACTTTGTCATCTTACCAAGTAAACAAGATTCGCATGTATCAAACGATTCGTAATCGAATTGATCCAGCATTCCATCTTTATGGAGTTTGGAAATGCGATTCTTATTTATATGGCCAAGTCTACAATGCCATAAGTAGGATTCATTCAAGTCATTTGTCTTGGCTTTCTTGTTATTTGTATTAAGTACGTCAACATTCATATCTAATATGTAGAGACCATTGCTAAGTATGCTAGTACCATAAAAAATTCCATCACGTGAAAAAGAACAACATTTATTCTCAAACGTAAATGAAAATCCATCAACATCTAATGTGGAAACAGAAATAATGCTCTTCGTAAGAGTAGGACAAAATAACAGTTATTAAGTTGTATTAGCCCACTGGGCAACGAAAGAAAATAAAGTCCTACGGCCAGCGCAACAACACTTGCTCCATTTCCAACGCGTAGGTCCACCTCTCATTTCCTCAGTTCTCTAGTTCTTCTTAGTGCCTGCATATTCGTACAAATATGAGAATCACAACCAGTATCTAATACCCAGTGGTTGGACTTAGAAGAAGTAATGTTGATCTCAATCATAAATATACCTGAAGTCGAAGCATCAGAATGATTCTTCTTAGTACTCAAGAAGCCTTTGTAGTTTCTCCTCCAATGTCCGGTCTCACCGTAATGGAAGCAAGCATCCTTGGATTTGTCTTTTGCTATTTTAGGCGTTGGCTTAGGTGCAGCCTTCGCCTTCTTGGACTTCTTTGGGGATTTTGCCTTGCCCTTGCTAGAAGTGACCAACAACACTTGCTTTCCCTTCCCTACAGTGCCCTCGGTAGTTTCAATAACTCCGCAAGGGAGCAGTCTATCTTGTTCATGTGATAATTCATCACAAACCGCGAGAATGAATCAGGTTGAGATTGTAGAATCAAGTCAATACTCAATTCTCGTTCCAACTTATGGCCCCAGCTCCCCAAGCCTCTCTATGTACCCGATCATTTTAAGCACGTGTGACCCCACGGCGAGTCCCAAATGCCATCTTACAACCAAAGGGCCTTCGAGACCTCATACCTCTCAGTGCGAGGCTGAGAAGCATAGAGTTCCTTTAGGTGGACCATGATTGAGTAGGCGTACATAGACTCATGTTGTTTCTGCAGTTCAGGTGTCATAGAAGCAAGCATGATACATGTAGCATCAGTCCTGTCAGAACAGTGCTTGTTATACTTCTCGACAGCATCCGCAGCCGAACCCTCAACGAGCTTTTCCGGTAAGGACTCGTCCAAGACATAGCCAATCTTCTCGTGCCTCAAAACGATTTTGAGGTTTCTTTCCCAATCCAAAAAATTAGTTTCGTCAAGCTTATTGTCGATGATAAAATGAAGGTTCAATTTGTTTGACATTTTCTACAACAATAAATAAATATAGAATAAGTAAAAGCTCATGTATTAAAACCCTAAACTTGCACTTAAATTTTACCCCCTCCGTCTCAAAATGTTTGGGACGTTTGACTTGTCAACCGCTTACGAAAAGTCTAATTAATCTTTCGAATTTCATCAAATGATCTAATACTTTTTACATTTATGTACTTTAAGTTTCACTTTATCATAACCCTAATAATATTACATCAATTAACGAAATTCCAAGGATTAATTAGACTTTTCGTAAGCGGCTAAAAAAGGAAATGTCCCAAACATTTTGAGACAGAGGGAGTATAAGGTTTTACTCCCACTAGCCAACTATTCCCAATTGGCTTTCAAGAATTTAGTTAAATCTTTAGTGGCTGGGATCCCATCTAGTTATCTCGATTCCCGATGAGGGCCGATCAACCGAGATAATTTCGAAAGGTAGGTACTCCTACCAGTCGCATTATATGCGGCTCCCAGTGGCTGACTAGTCAACTCTTTGACGTTTCACATCTCTATGTGATAATCAACCCCTTGTCTCTAAAATCAGACGGTCCTGACGAGGGCCAATCACCGCAAGATTTTAGTCGACTCGTAACCCAAGTATTCATGAGATCTCGTAACGATCATATCTTGATAATAACGATATACCCGTGGTAGGTCAACTCCCGACGAGGGCCGATCAGTTGGATCCGAACAAGGGCTCTTCACCGTCATTATAATATTGGGAGACAATTTTGGCTCGATTTTTGGCGTGGGAATAATTTTAAATTAATTCACTTAATTAATTTTGTTTGATTATGATCTCATCTACTATGTGCATATTACTATGATATCATATAAAGTAAAACATACACAACATTCCGCGCATAAAATAACCGGTATCATCATGGACTTTTCCTAGGTGCGGTTTCGAATACAAACTGACGAAACCGCGGGTCACAAACTAAGGGTATCTGCAACCATCAATAGGATCTTTATTGTTGTACGCCAATGCGTTCTTTATCTCTCCTTGGTCTTCACTTTCTTGCTCCATTCTTGTTACATAATAATCTATCTAATAAATAATTACACCCGCCGCACACGGGGGGAGCTAACGGGAATGAGATAAATGTAAAAAGTAAACTAGGTCATGTTCTTCATAACGGCCTAGGACAATTTTTCAAAAACCAACATAAAGAAAACATTCCCATCTATCATATTGGTCGAGTCCAGGATCAATCGGGGTCCATATAATCACATTATATCTACATATCTAATCCATACAATTTTATCTTATGATAAAGATCAAATTATTATTTTAACTAATTATGTGTCTTATTTTATCACATCCAATAATTAATTAACTTTTAATTAATTATATGACTTTATCGAAAATATAATTAACATTTAATTTTAAATCGATTCTAATTTCAATTTTATTAAATTTGAACTATTCAATTAAAATTTAAAATTATAAGGTCTCCTATTTGTTTCCTTTTCTTTTGGTTCTTAACCAAAAGGGATGCATTTGGTTTCCTAAACCAAAAGGCATCTCCCTAAACCAAATTTTGTTTAGGCTTGGCCACTTTCCAAAATCAAAATTTTGGATGTGGCCTAGGCCTAGGCCTTTTACAAATCAAATATTTGAAAAGGGCCTAGGCCTATTCCAAATCAAAATTTAGAAAGACCAATATTTTGGTTAATATGTCACTATGGTTTCCCAATGGCTCAAACTATTTGAACCATTGGTTGGTCACATGACACAACTAAACAAAAGAGATATCTATGCACAATAAATATCACAAAATGAAAAGGTCGATCTCCCCTATTGGAAGAGGACGGCCGACGACAGCAGCCCTAGAGCTGCCGCTGCCGCCGTAGAGGAGGGGGCCGCCGCCAGTCGGCCGAGCCCTCCAATCGTTCCCTTTTTTTTTAACTGTCTCGTGATTTAAATCTTGCATCTATCGATTAATTACTACGCAATTAAATTGTGCTTATTGCTTAAGCTCAAAGTCTGGCTCTGATACCACTGTTAGGAAATCAGTAGTTTAACACAGCGGAATTTAAAATTTGATTTCCTTTTCTAGATCGTTCTTCGTTTAATGCAATAAACACGTTAAGTAGTTTGACGGAATATACCTTTGATGATCTATAAGTCGTCGCTTTGACCGTCAACGTAGAGTATACAGTGCGCAAGCCGCCCACGCGCCCGGCCTCTATCGATAATCCACACGAACTTCTCGCCGGAATCCTCCTTGGATTGCTACTGGAAAACTCCGGTTGCTAGACCGGCCTATTTCCTCTCTCTCAAACTCTCTATAGGATGCTCTCTATTTTTCACATAAACTATAAGTTCTTGCAATTGTGATGTACAAAAGAGCTTGACACCCACCTCTTATTTATAGTCAAAAGTGGCGCCCCTATAGAGTGGAGGGAAGAAAATATTTTCCCAATAAAATAAGGAAAATCTCCTAGATTGATTTATCTCATTTATTACAATATCTCATATTAAATAAAATCTAAATATTGCCAATATCTTATATTGATTATATTTATCTTATTACCATACGTCTATTTTTTCAAAATCAATTAATATCTAATATTAATATTATTGTAATCTTTTTAATTAAAGTGCACAATCCAAGTGTATTTTATACCCTAGGAAGTGGCGCCCCATATGTCAATTAATTGGCATCCGGAATATTCTTTAATTAATATAATTTGTATATAATTAATATCTTGTATTTTATTTATTCATAATAAATAAATACCACCATATTAATTTACCACTATAACATTTATAGTCTAGAGATAAATTTTCCTTATTTGGTTATCAACTATAACCGCATTTTAATCTGACTCGATGTTCATATGTGTGTGACCCGATAGGCTTCTGAATATGTTGGCCGTAGACATAAAGTGCAAATTACGAAAATGCCCTTCATGCTTAACGATAACGGGATAGCGTCTAGCAACACACCGTGACCTCCAATCATCGGAAGAGTCAAAAGCAATTTACTACCTTTCATGTGAAGCAGTTACCGTGTAACTTACAATCTTATCGCTGTAATAATATCATACGATCGTATCTCGAGTATTAATACATTAATGATCGTATCTTATAATCTGAATATCATGCTCTCTCGGAATAACACATTTACTCCCATTTTGCAAAGATTTTCGAGAGCTAGACATTCCTTATAAGAAGGCCGTTTCGGATATCCAATCTCAATCATAGGATACGCGATTCCCGGATGACCAATCATGTATACTCCACATGCTTCAATATCACACCCAATCACTATCGCATGATCGCCCCGTGGCTAGGGGAAATCTCAATAGTGTCAAAGCATGATAATCCACACCGTGATGCCATGAAGACTCCGGTCTAAAGGATAATTACACAACCGCTACATAGTGTGACACTTAATGTAAGTGGGTCAGTCTAACGTACGCATTCTCTAATACACGTCCACGTACAGTCCAAGTGTCTCTACACTTTGATAGACGAGATCTATCCCTACCTTCTATAAGATAGAAGACATCCAATATGCTAATCTGATTATACCATCAATGTCCCATTTGACATTACTTAAGACTAGGGACATTTAAGTATCAAACTTATTAAAGTGATTAGAGATCTCATCAACCATAATCACTATCATGGTTTTTCTATCACAGTTTGACATTAGGGACGTTACTATATATATACAACAAATAATATGAAGACAAACAATATATAATAACATAAGTGCTTTTATTAATCATAATAAAGTTATTACATGAACTAAACAGACTGTAAATGACCTGACCCGGTCGGATCCGGTACAACCCGGTTGGGTTTAGGACACCTGCTCAACACCAGAAGGGTATGATCTCTCTCTATAAGAAGTATGGGATTAATATTAGGCTGTACGACCGCCAACTTCCTGACCCTGGCACGTATGCCTACCAATCCCTACCTGGGTATTGCCCTATTTACAAGGAGCAACTCGACTGTGGCCTGAGGGTCCCATTCTGTCCTGCCCTCTTGGCCGTTCGGGAGCACTATGGGCTAGGGATTGACCAAGTTGTCCCCTATGGTGTGCGAGCTATCATTGGCTTCGCAATCTGGTGCCGATGTGTCTGTATCCCGTTACGGTGAGGTATTTTAGGACATTCTACCAGTGTAAACTGGTGAAGGACTCCCCCGGGCTGTACTGCTTCCTTCGTCGGGGGGATTTTATGAATGATGTCTCCATTCTTAGTAAAGGAGAGTCTTCCTACAGGGATTAGAAGTGTCGTTTCTTTTTTATCCGTCCTAAGGTGGTGATTAACCTGGGCAGGTGGAACACTGCCGACCTTGGTGCTTGATATACAGAAACCCAAATCCGGATCCGATCCATAATTGGATCGTCATATCTGATTCACAGCACCGATCGAGACACTCGATCATGCACAGCGGAAGTTACGAATTAAATCCGCATGCGATTTTACCACGATTTAATTCACATGATTAATTAATCTAACTACAAGAAAGTTGAAGATTTACCCAACAGAAGAGAAGCCGTGATCTTCTGGATTGTATCTCCAAGCGACGACTGGTGGACGTCGATCCTCGTAGTAGAGCCTCCTCGAACATGCCCAAGAAAAACCGTAGTTTTTCTTCTCCCAATGACTAGAACAAGAAACTAATTTTTCTTTTCTTTTAGATGAAAGTGGCGCCAATATTGATTATTCATTGTGTTGGGAGGAACTCTCTTTATATAGGAAATTAACTAGTCAAGAGAGAGTTATCATTTTCACAATACAATTATATTTTTCCATAAGAAAAATATATTTACCATAAAATAAAAGATAATCTCCATAAATGAGATAATGATTATAAAATCAGTCTCTTATTTTTTTCATTAATTATCTATAAAATAAATAATTAATTAATTACACATCTGACATAATCTAGGAAAATTTCTTTTCCTAATTTCATCACAAACGTGGTGCCACATGCCATTAAAAATTAATAGAAAATGTGTTTTCTATGTTAAATATTATTTACCAAACAAATAATATTCGCATAATCATTAAATAGACCAACTATTTAATTTATTCTCGAGGTTCCACAAAACGAGAAAACACTCACGTGTTAGGAGCCAACTCGGGGACCATGGACCTATAACCAGTAGCTACAATAAATTGAATAAAACATTCATCAAACAGAATATGTCTACTCAACTTATTAATTCCGGAATTACGCCACCATAAATCCGAAACTGAACTCTATCGATTATAGATATAACTTATTCTCAGAAAGTCGAGTCAATAAGTGTTCATTGATATAATCATTACGTACAGACTAACCCTCCATAAACTATCCGTAACGAAGCAGGAATATTTCCGTAAACCTTCTTCATTACATCTTATCCTTATTTACCATCAACCAACTAGTGATCAATTAGTTCGTAACCAATATGAACTCGGCCGATCGATCAGTTTCTAGGATTAACAAATAAGGGGATTGTCTTTCTACTTCCTGCGGGAAGGAATTGATTCCATATCTGTGAGACACACACTCCTCACTCATTCCAGAATAGTGTCAACGTGAAAGTGGTTTGGACCGCGCCTCTTAGCAATCTTTAACGAACACATCAAACCCTATCTTGAAACAAGCTGGCATCTGCAATCATTTCAGGATTAAGGTTAATCCATATATGATCATCTTGTTATTTAATAAGATTTCTCAATCACGGTATTATATGAGTAATACAGATTAAATCGGTCCAGTCCTATATGACTACATCATATATAAATGCCCACTTAGATAACCAATATCGACGGTCCGGATAAGACGGTCACACCTTAAAGTGTTATGGGCGCATTAATGATGGTTTAATCAATAGACCTCATACTTTGATTAAGTTCACCATGGACTAACAGTTCAAGTGTATCACCATAAACTTAATCCTCACGTATGACACACACTAAGTTATATAGCTACATATGATACGACTTGGGGTTTTCAGCGGCGTATTACATATAAGCACGAAGCAAATAATAAGATGAGAATAATCTGTCATTTATTAATTATAAAAACAATTACAGAAATTGTCTTTCGGGCGCTACTTCCAACAATCTCCCACTTGCCTGTATAGACAAACAACAATATTCTTTCAGGCACTTTGCTAGTCTTCCTGATGTATCATGTCATGCCAAGATTTGTCGAAGTGGTTGATTCGTAACTATAGTTATCGGATGTGCTTGAAAGTATGGCCTTAGTTTCCTTTAAGCATGCACTAAGGACAATGCTAACTTCTCTGCATTAGTATATCTGACTTCTGGTTTATGAAGGAGATTGGTTTCTACACATTGTCCTCATCCTTGATCAGGACTACACTGGCTGCCTCTTCACAAACCGCCAAGTATATCAACAAGGTTTCTCCTTCCTGAGAAGAGGTCAGGTTTGGCAACTCAGCCAAGTAGGACTTGAGATCGTCAAAGGCCTTCTGGCTTTCCTCATTCCACTGGAATGGACTTGTCTATAGTATGTTATCAACCAGGAGTTTAATTAATAAAATCAAAATAGAAGGCAGCTAGGTGACTTTTGTCTTGCCAAGGTAAACCAAAGGATCGATGTAGCCTAGTTATAATTATATGGACTTGTAATCATATTCTATAATATATGACGATGCTGGATCTCGTTTATGAAGTTTCCGGGTCCCACTCTCCTTAGGTGACAATCGACTCAAGTATAAACCCTACAAAGAATATCAACGAGGGGGTGGTTTTGTGTATTTTTAGACTGAGCTCGTGAGTTATTTCTCTCGAGTTGCCTACGTATCCAATGACTGTATTGGAATCAAGTCTTTCGTAGTTTCTTAGGGTTGTTTATATAGGGGAAGATTTATCCCCTTCCTTGTCCTGCAAGGAATTCTATTATTATCGTTAATATTTCCCTAAGAATAAATACACGTGAATCCCTATAATTAAAAGATAATTATGGATATGTTTAAATGTCAGAATTATAGTCTTTATGACTCAAGATTCTTTCCTTATTTATTTTTAGTTATCCAGTACGTGGAATAACAGCCGGGGGTGCTCTAAACGACCTGCGTTGAGCCCCCAAGGCCACTATGACCGAACTGGGGCAACTCTTCCTTACCAAGTCTGAGCTGAACTGCGGTGGTTGGTGGAGGAGTTCCTGCCGATCTTCCACATGGGGTTCGAGACCTACCCTTGGGCATGTCTTTAGGGCTCCTGGCCCTAAATGCCTACTTTTAGAGGCTACTAATTTATTATATGATCACTTATAGGATTACACGTGGCGTAGTTCGGGTCGGTCATCATGAATATATATTGAGATTTTGACATCGTACCTAAATAGCTAATCTCTTGGAATATATTTTTATTATCATTTCATGGGGAGTGGAGGGGGGGGAGGGGATTGAATAAGATGGATGGTGACATCAATGATGCACTAATTAATCTTTCAAATTAATTTATTATATATTATTATTGGAGAAGTGATCCATGGATCTTATCTCTAAAAGCCTCCACAAGCTTCTGCAGAAAGCATATAATTAATTTTAGTTATAATAAGCGGGAGGGATACTAACTAAAGTTTTTTTCTTTTTAGGAAGATACTAACTAAAGTTAGGCAAAGTGTTTCCATAATTAATTTTGAAGCATACTAAATTTTCTGCGTTTCAGGGGCGTATACTTCACTACTCACTAGTATAACGGCGTACGTTTGCATGTTGATGCGATTTACCGTTTCGGGTTCATATATGTTCGATTTTCTAAATGACGTCGAATGTGAATAGTTGACGTCAGCAATGCTTCAAAATTATATACTACCTCCGTCCCAAAATGTAAGTCCTTTTAGGTCTTTTCGCATATATTAAGAAAGATGGTTAAATTTGTTATTTGTCATTAATTTTGATTAAAAAGACTAAAATGACCTTTCATTGGTATTAATGCAAAATAATAAAAAGTGGCTGAGTATATAATAAATGAGGGGTAGATGAGAAATATGTAATAAATGTTTTATTGGTTTGTAAATGGGACAAAACCAATAGCTAAAAACACTTACATTTTGGGACGGAGGTAGTATATGGGACAATGTCATTTAACAAACTGTCTTTTGCAAGGGAAATACTTGTGTGCTGTCTCCACACCTAGACGTGACCGGTTCCGGGCCGGTTCCGGGTCCATGGCACGACCCTCCGGCTCCGGGTCCAAAATGGAACTGGAACCGCCGGTTCCAATTTCTAGCCGGTTCCGCCGGTTCCCGGGAACCGGCGGGTTTGGCGGTTCCCCGGTCAGACGGTTCAGATCACGGTTCCGATCACGGTTCCAATCCCGGTTCCAAAAAAATCATTTTTTTTACAAAATTTGTATAACTTACGTTAAAATTAATAATCAATTTTAATTGGTTATTAAACTATATATAATATTTAATTTCATAAGTATGTTTTAAAAAAAAAAAAACACACGGCTTGTATAATATTTAATTTAAACCAATCTATATATAATAGTTAATTTCATAACTTATATTCTAGATAATTTGTAAGTAAATTAAAGATTATTGTTTTCTAATTGCTTATTTTTTATGATTGATTTGTAAGTAAATTAAACTTATATTTCATATTGTGATTACGATGATTTATACTTATAATATTATGTATATAAGTTGATATTATATCTTAATGAATCAAGGCAAAATGTATATAAAAGTTGTTTTATTAAGCAACATCATTACATAATTGAACAATACATCAATGACGGCAGTCAATACGGCACACTTGAATCACTTGATAGATGATACACATTACTTAACACCATACTAATAGTCTAATACACTTCATATTAAAATACAAACACACTACTAATACACTGAATATTCAAAAATTGTGGGTAAAAATATGAGAGATAGATATGTATTTATAGTGTGATTAGTGTGTGATATTTTAAAATAAAATAAAATTAATTCAAAAATTTTGTATATATATCCGTTGGTCAAATTGGAATCTTGGGCAAATTTTGAAGGGAATTAAAAAAAAAAAATATATATATATATATATATATATATATATATATATATATATATATATATATATATATATATATATATATAACCGCCGGTTCGGGTCCTCCGGGCCGGTTCCGGCCGGTTCAACCGCCGGTTTTCCGGCCGGTTCCGGCCGGGCCGGATCCAATGGAACCTAGAACCGGGTAGGAATCGTGTAACCGCCGGTTCGTGGACCCGTGGACCCGTGGACTAATGGACTTGTAGAACCGCCGGGTTGGACCCGGGAACCGGCGGGTCCGAACCGGATTTGGCCACGGAACCGCCCATGTCTATCCACACCGTGTGGAGACACCGTGTAGCACCGTATAGACAACACAGTTTTATTCTGTATTTAAACTGTGTGGTTCTGATCGTTTCATCCGTCACTTCACCTCAAATCCCCTCACCACACAAGTATTTCCCTTTTGGGAGAAGTTAAGTAAGAGTATTATTATAATTGGATGACTTATTGTTGAGTGCCGTGATTTAAGGATCGAGAGAGTTGTAATATTCCACCTCAAGCTGATTAAGCTTTACTTAAAATAATAATCACAATGGTGTGATTGCTGAACTAATCTTGTAGTAATAGTATTTATTTGATTTAATTTAAGAATGATGCGCACTTAATTGCCCCTTTAAATAATCTAATCTAATCTAAGTAACAAAAAAATAATCTAATCTAATCCGGGCGGCCGGATACTTCGTCCCCAACTACATGTGTAATGTTGATTATGATGATAGTCACCTAATGTAATACTCCATCAGTTTCAATCGATTTATATCATATATTTGTCAATATTATTTCTTCTATTTTATATTATGTAGCTAGTATCATTTCCAATCTAATATTTATTACATTTTTTTGGTTTACCTTTATTTAATATAATAATAATAATAATGATAAAATAACAATGTTATATTAATCATACCCAAGCGCTTTTTAGCCATTTTAATGTTAAAGTCAATGCATTGTCATCTAAATTTCTTAGAAGGTCATAATATTAAATAAATTTAACATTATACATAAACATCTACATCGTCGTATCGAGTTAAGCAAAACGGAAACTAAAAAGACTCGGGTTGTAACGCCCCGTTCCCGGACACCGAGTCCTTATCCGAAAATCGAAACGTTCGGCACGCATAATATTAAATAAATAATATTACACGTAAGCCTCTACTACGTCGTATCAAATAAAAGCAAACGGAAGCTAAAAAGACTCGGGTAATTTTTTTCAAACATCTCAGAATAGAAGTTGAACTAGATAAGGAAATGTAAAGTTATTACATCCGGAACGAAACCAACGAATTCCAAAGTACTAAAAGTAAACTACTAGTTCCAATAACCCAAATCTATGAAATAAACGTAAATAAACAAATAATAAACAAGGTCTTCGAGTCCGGCGTCCTCAAACGTCGTCATCAAAGTCCTCCTCGAACTCATAAATAAACATGCATTTGAGGTAAGTACAATGTACAAAGTAAGAAGTAGAAGCTACAATATAATTAAGGTTTATTATTAAAATATTTGTCTTACTGAGACCGACTCGATCTATGGTTCACTACATGCCCATCGACACGTCGTGACTATACGTTTCTAACTTAGCTTATCTTTGTTACATCATTACTCAAGGACACAATGCATGGTGAAAATTCCACCACGAGATATACTTGCCAACTACGGTGATTAGCACCGGTAGTCCCGGGATCTCCCCGGTATGCATATACATTCGATGGATTTCCTCCACTACCCTTCAGCCTTTTGAGCCAGTAGCGTTGTCCACCTTTTATGAACGTATCACATCGCCGATTTGAATCAATGTCTAACCAAGAATAGATGACGTTTTAGCTTTTACTACACTTGTGTAATTATTAATGTGAATTAACTATCCACCTAAGTGTTTTCAGAATAATACTCACCTTATCAGCTCTACTCCCTCACTTAGACAACTAGACATCACATTCTATCAATTACACAGACAATGATGAACCCTAGTTCATCAAAGCACAAGCCCTTCCATGCCCTTCCGACGGATCCGAACTTCAACTCCCTTTAAGAGTACATTCGGTGTTTTAAGCGAACGAATCGAAACTCAATCGGGGCTTGTTCATATTTAATTAGTGTTATTTAATCATGAATTAAGGTTTAAAATTCAAAACATAGCTTAAAACAACATTATATAGAAAACTGGGGCAATGCGTGCGCATTACTCTGGAACGCGTACGCATTGAACCTGCTGCACTTATTCTAAGCAATCCTGTATTAGGAATGCGTGCACATTGCTAGCCAATGAGTATGCATCCTACGCAGAAAAATGCCTAAAACCTGTTCTTCAACCCTTAACGATCTTTACTCGAATCTAAACATCTTGCGCATGAATTATAGCAGAAAAATAGTAGAAAAAAAAACATGTCTTTTAAGGTCCAAAACAAAACTTAATCCTTAAACATCATCTAAGCTTAAAACTTGATACAATATACATCCAAAACATGATCTATTCTACTCTAAACCACAATTAGATTGTAGGAAGAGCTTCTTACCTTTAGCAAGCTTATTCCAACAACAAAAACTCAGAAAAACAGCAGCTAAAACCGATATTTCTCTTATCAAAGCTTCAACTTTCTGCAATCAAAACGTTGACTTCTTCACAACGATTCCGGCGCTCTACTCTGATCTGAAAACCGTTGAGAATCGACTTAGCAATTGATGAAAAATCCCTCAGCCCTAATTCCTTGCCCACACACGCAGAACACCATTTAGGAGGTGGAGAAATCTGATTTCTGTTAGGTTATGGGAATTGTGGGGATTTCTTTTCCTTAAATAACAAATCCCAAAAAAAAAAAGATAAAGATCTTATTATCTTCCTTTATCATAAAAAATCAGATTTATCAAATCAAAAAATATAAAGATCTTATTATCTTCCTTTATCATAAAAAATCAGATTTATCAAAAAAAAAAAAAGATAAAGATCTTATTATCTTCCTTTATCATAAATAATCAGATTTTCCTCCTTAAATATATACATATATATCTCGAAATATATATATATATATATAATTTAACAAATACTTAAACTCCAAATAAAAGGAACCGAACCCAATATTTCGTTTTCGTAAAATGACACGTCTGCTCTTTCCCGAAAATCGGAATATTACACGGGTAAAACCATAAATGATGCTAGAATATAAAAACAATCATACTAAAGATAGAAAGAGATAACTTGCAACAACGAAATTTAAACTTACAAGGTACGACGTCTTAAAGTAAAAGAACAACAACATATCTTACAAAAAAATTCTCGAAATGAAATACAACATTACTTGAATTCAAAATACAACAAAGTTTGGAAATAGAACAACATAACATAATTCAACGTAGTTTAAAAAAAGGCATATGAACTCTAGCACAACATAGCATCAAGGACTCAATCGTCATCATCCTCAAAATCCTCATCAAACTCCAATGCAACATGTTCGTCTTCTCACACGCACACAAAGCAACAAAAAATATGAAATAGAGTTAAGTACAAAAATATTTAGTAAAAGGTAGAAGTTATTAAACAATTAAGTTTCCTAACGAAAGATTCACATTATTATTAGGTTATCTCTATGAGACAGACCCAAACTCTAGAGTTCACTTCATTATCATCAACATGTCGTGAGATCCTACTTGTTTTTAGCTTAGCTTATCTTTGTTACATCAGTATTTAAGGGCACTACGCATGGCGCTATTCGCCACGAATTAACCGGGTGAAACCTATTAGTGGATCACACTAATAGCCACGGGCTAGCCCTAATAGTGTGTGTATTATACGAAGTCTCTCTACTCCTGGAGCCCCTCAAAGGCCATCAGAGTTATTCACTTTTACTGACCACACAACACATTGCGATATAAACCCTTACCATGAATAACATGATGTTTAGGCTTTTTAACTACACAAGTATGTATGTTAATAATTGTTAACTAGCTACCTAAGTGTTTTCAAGGAACGAATGATCACTTACATCTTCTACTCCTTCACTTAGACAACTAGACATAACAAGGCCTAGCACATTACACAGACATTGATGGATACTAATCCATCAAAGCACACAGGCAATCATTCTCTTCCGACGGTCCCAAATTCAACTCTTAATTAGTAACAATCCATTCTGTGCCGGAACGAAACATATCAAAAGCTTAATATGTTCATATGGTGTTATTAGATCAAGAATTAACATTCAAAACAGGGTTCAGGCTGTGCTCAAAACAGCCTAAAACACAAAACCGGGGGTTTTGGTGAGCGCTAAACGCTTTTGGCGCACTAAACCGAAGCTGCAACTTGAACATCTTTCAGTTTTACTTTTTGCGCTAAAAGCTCTTTTTTGTACTTTCAGCACCCTTTCTGGTCTCCTTTTGACGCACGCCAAAAGCCTAAAACAACCCTAAACAATACTTCTCTGCACTTTCACGATTTCTAACTCAATTCCAACCATTTTGATAGCAATAACCACTTAGAAACAAAAGCAAAAACCAATCCTTAACATATCAACAACATTTAGGCATGATTTCTTTCATCCAAACATCACAAAACTCAACCAAAGATTATGAAATCCTAATTGTTCAACATGAAAACCCTTTTACTTGTTAGCAAGCAAACTCCAAAGCAATTCCTTTAAGAAAATTGCAGCACTTAAGAAAGCTTCCACCGAAAACCTTTTCCAAACTTGATGATCTTTATGTCAAAAGAAAACCATCTTAATTCACAGTGATTCACTCTCTCTAATTGAATCTGAAATTCACCAAGGATCTTGTGAGAATTCTGAAGAACTATATTTGCCTTTTTTTTTTCTGATCGGGAGAAGACAGGTTCGAACTTTGAGGAGGAGTACAACTTCTGACAAACCTCCTTCTTAATGGGGGTTAGTTTTGTAGAATAACTCCATTAATTTCACATTATTTCCCAAATAAAACTTTTCTCTTTAATTCTCCTTTATTTTTAACTTAATCCATAATTAATAAATATAACTTTTGGTTTTCGTAAATTGAGCCATTTTTTCGAAAATCGAAATATTATCATATATATATATACTCATCATGTATAATAGTGACATCTCTCAGCCTTCATATTATTAAAGATATAAATCTCATAGCACAGCAACATGGATGATCTCATCGACAAATATTAATTTTATGGCATTTCATGTATATATCAAATTGATTTCAACAACATTATATATTTGACTGTTAATAAAAGAAACCGTTTAAGCTTAATTGAATTATTATTTTTATATAACAGAGATGAGATAATCACGACATTACAAGACTTACAAATGTACACAAAATTTATTGTATATTTTCATCACATGCCATAGCGTAATGTACGGCCAACGAGCTGCCATTCTAACCCAGTACAAGAACAAGTCAACAACCACCGCCCACCGGTACGTACCCCGTGCCCATCAAACCCTTCGCGGTCGGCAGCTGGAAGCTTTGACCAGCATTACTGCCTGATTTTCCGGTGGCCGGCGTGAACGACTTTCCATTTTAGAGCTTGTGGGAGCTTCAACAACAACAAGATCATGGTTTGAACAACACGGCCAAAAGGCCCAAAACCCATCCAAATTAAGCTTCTTAAACTTGTTGTGAGCAGGAGCCACCTTTCTACAATCCCGTGGTGGTTTAGAATGAGAATGAGCAGAGGTACCAGTGCTGCTTTTGTAATAATGATGACGACTAGAATTATTGATATAAACATCAAGCTGCCTAGAAATCCTTTGTATTTCGTAAGAATCAAGAAGTGAAATTTCAGGAGGCCCAGTTTCTTCTTGACGACAAGATTCTGAGGATGATGTCATGGGTTGATGATGAAGCTTGTTGTATCCAAATCTACCCGATGATGATGGTTCATGTGGTGGAGGTTTTCTTGACGGAAGATCATCATCATCATCATCATCATCATCATATTCTAATATTTCTTCTGGTAGTGGTAGTGGTAGTGGTTGTGGTAGAGGTACTACTCCTCCTCCTCCTGAATCTGATTCTTTTTCATCAGCAGTGGCAGTGGCAGTGGCAGTGCTTAGCCGGTACCGGTACCCGTACCATGCCCATGCTGCTGAAGCTGCTGCTTTGACTAGAGGCAGCTCATCTTTGCTTCCTCCTCTCGCTTTTTTTCCTACTTCCATGGATCGGATTAATTGAAACAACAACCGGCCGGACTTTAGATTCAAAAACGGTTTAGTTAATTTGCTTATAATAATTAAAGATTCCTAGTAGTGATGGTGAATATTTAAGAACGCACGGGGAAGCTGGACAGTTCCAGGCCTATTACTATGAGTATATAATACCGGCGAGTGGGTTAAACTAATGGAATTGATTTCATATGGGGTAACGTGTGCTATCCGCTTTTATTAGAGTACTAGTAATGGACTAGTACATTATTTTTTTATTTTTTATTTATAAACGAGAGTGATATATAATATGAGCTAAACTTTTAATTATTTTTTTTGTTATTAAAAATAGGTGGAGTGGTTTAAAAAGATTATAAAAAAAAAAAAAAGGGGGAAATGAGAATCAGTATAATAAAAATATAAATTGGGTTATAAGACAAATGCACTGTTCATAATCCTAAATTCACTGTTTGCTGTAGTGAAACTGACCAAAATCTAATGTTTCACTATCACTTTGGAATAATGATATGTCTTTTTTACCTAAAAAAATATTTCACGGTCCTCTTTGAGTATTTTATGTTCAAATTGTCTTTTTTAATAATAAACCTTTAAATTTTTTGATTATGTACAACTACACTGATTTAATTAACTCATGTGTGGTCAATCAAAAAAAAAAAAAAAAATTTAACTCATGTGTGTATAGTTTAACTCTATCAAACAGAAAAACCATACATATATATAAGAAAAATAAACTCCAATAAAGAATATATATATATAAATTTCCTCAAAAAAAAAAAAAGTTTAAAGAAATTTCGGGAAAATAAATTTCAGATCAAATAAACGAAATTTAGTCACAAACAAGAGATCGAGAAGCAATACAATCAGTGTGACAACAACATAACTACATTTCTATCACCAAACTGTCAAAGCAATTTTTTAGTCCGGTATGACTTGGATTCATGTTGATAAACATCTATAAGCCCAACCACATAGAACTAGATGATCAGTCTTTTCCTCAAAGCATAGATTGTGGGGTGAGAAACCGCGACTAGGTGAAACAATCACAAGTGAATGCCCAAACATTTTATCAAACCCCTTCAAGTGTGAATCTATAAAATGTCTGGGGTCACATATATAATACACAAAGCATATAAATGGTACTATAAGAGCAATAAAAATGTCACCACTTGCATAATAAGGGGTGATTATGATATCATGTTGAAAATATAAGCCCCCAAATCATATTAGAAGAGTGACGCCATCCTCAAAAAAAAAAAAAATAAAAAAATAAAAAAAAAAAAATATATATATATATATATATATATATATATATATATATATATATATATATATATATATATATATATATAGGTTGTGAGGTGAGGAAAATACGATTTTTAATATACAAATGAAACAATTACAAAATTATTTGTGCTATTTGAAACTTGGATTAATCATGCATGGATGCTATGCTTATCTGTAGCGAGCCTGCTTTGTTTTATTCGTTTTTACTAAACGAATCAATGGAAATTAACAAGTTTTGGATTTGGATTTGCGCGTCACGTCCATGCATCATTTATTAATTATATAAAAGGTTCAACCCCACCGTAAGGCTCCATTAGACCACTGTCCTCGTCTTTAGGTAAATCGATAGAGGGTTATGACTTAATTATAATGGTCTAATATAAAATGAACTATATGTACATATTTTATTGTTGATAAAAGTCGATACATAATATCAAAACTTAAGACTTCAACTAAAAATAAAATAAAAACTGTTGCTTTTTTTTCTTTCTCAGTGTGTTTTGGGGCCGGGAGGGCCCATGCTACATATATTTTTAGATCCACCTGAAGGCAGTTTTGGGCCATGAGGGCATTCAATAATAATTATCATTTGAGGAATAAAGGTTGGTTGAGTCGTCTATTGTCCCATCTTTTGTCCATATCATTCATTGGTATGTGTTGGAATCATTGAGGAATCAACCAAGTGAATTGAAAGGAGATCATGTACAGTGGAAAAGTATTCCCCCCCCCCTCATTCCCTTTTTTTTTCCCCTTAAAAATGGGCAGGACAAGAGTTGCAACATACAGTAGAAACTCTATAAATTAATAATGTCGGGACCGGAGAAATTTATTAATTTAGAGAGTTATTAATTTATCGATAAATTAATAATTATTAATTTAAAGAGTTTTTAACCGATTCAACGTATAATTCATATTTCCGTATAAACTAAGTAATTATACATACCAAACAAAAAGCCAAATTAATTACGCTCTTAGAATTACGTTGTAGCGAACCTTGGGACTCCAAGCTTAGCACTATTAATGACTTTTGAAGTACTAAATGACTTTTGAAGTACTAAATGTAAACAAAAGGAACAAATGTGTTCAATGTATTCTTAAGCAAGTTTGGAACAATTATTAATTTATGATTTTCTTGGGACCGAAAATTATAAAGGGATCTCCCGAAAAATTATTATCTTATTATTTTATCGATTTTTTCAATTTTTTACATTGGCCCAAGTCGGGACCGGACAAATTTATTATTTTAGAGAGTTTATTAATTTACCGAGTATTAATTTAAAGAGTTTCTACTGTATATCATCAAACATTCTTATATAATTGATTATATCAATATTCACATTAATATCCTCCTTAGGCCTGTAAGTGAGCATTAAAGTTCGATTCCATTCGGCGTGTTCGGCTCGAAAAAGTTCGGTTCGGGGCACGGGGCTCGGTTCGTATCATCAATCGTAGAATAGAGCCTTGGAAATTGTTATTCGGACAAACGAGCCGAACATATTCGGCTGGTAGAGTTGCAGGGCTTCAATAATTCAATTTAGTCTGGCCCAGTTTAAACCCCAACTAGTTATTGGCATTTGGCACTTTGGAATTGGGATTGAGATTTGGGAATTAATAATATTTTGGTCTACTTTAGTCTTTAGTACTTTACTAGTTAGTAACTACTAACTAGTTAGTAAATTCAGTCTATGTTACTACTTATTATGAAGTTATGATTTATGAACTTGTTCAAACTTGAATTCATTTTGACGTTTTGGGCATGTAATATTTTGGGACTGTAAGTCTTTAATATTTTGGACATGTTATGTTATATTTTGGGACATGTAATGTATTATTTTGGTTTTGGACATATATTTTTGAACTAGAATTATTTATTGGGTATTTTTGAATTTTCGGACCGAACATGTTCGAACTTTTCGAGCCGAATAATACCGAATTTTTTCCCTTTTTTTAAGTTCGAATACAAACCGAATCCATATATTTTAGGCTCGAAAATTTCGAGCCGAATCAAGCCATGTGTTCGAAAATGTTCGAGCCAAACCGAACTACTCAAGGGTTCGGTAGGGTTCGGCTCGTTTACAGGCCTAATCCTTCTACTTAAAAACACATTAATATCTACAACATAGTTAAATATTTTTATACTTGTGGAAAACATGGGCCCAAGCCATATAAGAGGAGAGACATCCTCAAAACCTAGGTTGTGAGGTGAGGGAAGTCTGTTTCTTAATATGGAACCTAAGTTGTGAGGTGAGGGAAGTCCGTTTCTTAATATGATGGGTGAAACAACCACAAGTTCCCAATGTGGGACACTTTAACACGCCCCCTCAAATATGGGTCGGGCACACAAGGCCAACAAATAAGCCCAACACTTGCACAATAAAGGGTGGCTCCGATACCATGTGGCAAACATAGGCCCAAGCCCATATAAGAGGAAGGGGCTCAACCCAAAAACCTAGGTTGTGAGGTGAGGGAAGCTCATCTCTTAATATGGTGGGTGAAACAACCACAAGTTTCCAATGTGGGACACTTTAACAATACTATTGATCATAATGAGATTAATATCAATTAGCTAGCATAGTGTGTTATGATTCTATCAGTGCTCTTTGTTGGAGATATCCCATGAAATGGGGTTAAAATGGTCAACTTTAGCGCGAATTTCGGATATGCTCCGGTGAGATTCACCGGGAGCTTATTACGTCTAAATATTCTACTCACGGAGTAGATAATGTTTGGCTTTTGAATCACTCGATTCGGATATCGGGTGAGTGAAAAATTAATGCATAAAGTTGGTTGAAAATGTGTTGGAGATAAGAGTTGAAGGGAGTACCTCAACTCAATATCCCACATTGGAAAGATGGGAGACTTGAGCTCCATATATAAGGGCTAGTGCATGCTCTTATAAATGTGCCCCAAGGGGCAAGGCACTTTTGTGCAGGAGAGAGGACTTAGATATTTCCACGCGCGCGCGCCGCCGCCGTCCGGCCGGCTCATGCTCGAGCTCGAGCTCGTTCGATTCGGGTGTTACTATTAATTTTTGGACAAAATTTCCTTTGAAATTAACCAGAAATTAATTAGTTAATCGTGAGACGGTTGGAAGGTTCCAGAATAATGTGGAAATTCGGCCCCAAATTAAATTAATTTAATTATTTTCTGCCTAATTGCTTTTCTTGAGGGAAAAGTCGAGTGGTTAAATCATCGGACCAATCAGAATTCAGAAGACATGTCATCCGACCAATCAGAATTGTGGAAATAGTTGGCCAATTTTAATTAATTATTTCCGGCCCCTATATCTTTTCCAAGGGGAAAAGACTGATGATGTGTTCTGGCCAATCACATTCAATCATTGGCTCCTCCTCTCCACTATATAAAGAACCCCAATGATGAAGGTTGAAGCATTCAGTTTTCTCTTGTGTCTTCCACTACTAAAAGGGTCGAGCATATAATTAGTTTTTTGAGTCGAAGAGAAGTCGGAGCATGTTGTAAGTTCGCCGGAGCTTGGATTGTTGAAGTGTTTCTCAATCCAGGACGTAAGCCGTTGTATCTGGGAGGCAGTTGCTACTACCGTGGGCACCATACCGGAGCAATTTGTCTTAAGGAAAGAGTTACATAACTCGCCTCGGTTTGTCTTTATTTATGCATTGTATTTCGGTTTTTCAATCGTTTAAGTCGAATCGTACGTTAATTGCGTATTTTGTTAGATCTATATCACATGTTGTTTTTCGTTAGATCTATCATATACTTCTGTTAATTTGTTAGATCGGCACCATAATCACTTTTATTTGCTAGATCTGAATAATAAAATTAGATTTTATTTCCGAGTTGTTATTTTCTACAATTAATTTCTGTAATTATATCCGTGAATTACGAATATGTTCCGTAAATCACTCCACACACGACACTACCACCAACACTCTTTTAATTAGTGTCCTAGGTGTTGTGTATGATACGACTTTTGGTGTAACACATGATACGTTTAATATGTGAAACACTTTTACAACATTTCATATTTGCGAGAGAAGTGGTCTTTTTATGGTGAAATGTAAAAGAATAAAGAGAAATTATACAAACGCAACTAAGGATAGAGTTTAACCACACACCCCTCCCCCGAAAAAAAAAAAAAAACGAGAAATTAGGATTTTGCATAAAAGGAAAAACGCAGAGATAATTTTGGGGAAGAACATTTCCGTATTTTTGTTTTCTGATAATATTGTAATAATTGTCTTTACAACAAAAAGCAAAATAACTTCAATATTAAAGTGCTAGCCTATTACAGAATGCCATGTGGCAATATAAGGAAAATAATAAAAAACAATACTATATTTAGGGGTGAACAAAAAAACCAGAAACCAAACCAACCGGCCGAACCAAATCGAACCAAACCGGAAAGGTATAAACCGTGGTTTTTTGGTCGGTTTTTTTATTGTAAAAAACCAAACCGTAAAAAACAAGTTGGTTCCAATTTAAAAAAAATGAAAACCGTTTAAAACCGGACCAAACCGGTTTTTATATACATACATACATACATACATACATACATACATACATATATAGATATATATATATATATATATATATATATATATATATATACACACACACACACATACACATACCTACATCTATTAATACTTTAAAACATCAATGTCTTTTTTCGGTCCATTCAACTTGTTTAAACTTTGTAATTGTAATGCATTAATGATCAATTACTAATCTCATATCCTAAAGATTCATATTTTGTTGATCATTTCACGACTTGTCTTTAATTTCCAATCATTTAAGAGATTCTCGAGTACGTATCGATTCACAACTCACCACCGCTAACTCTTTCTTCTCTTCCTACTTCCTCAAGACCAATATTTGAATTATGTGAATGCTTATTTGTATGACTTACTTCTTCTAATGATGTTGATGAACTTAATCATGGACATTTTCCGATTTGTTCATTTGTTAGGTTTGACATCTTATATAAATAAATGCATTTATATACATTAGTTTTATATAAGTTTGTCTTTTATTTGCTTATAATTATAACATTGTTGAGATAATCAAAATACGAGTTGGTGTTTTGGAGAAAATAAAATGACGAATATGTTCTAACTAAATAAAGTCCAAAACTATATCACATGTTTTTTTTTCGTTTGAAATGTGTGAAAGTTAGCTATCATTAATTTATCTCTCGCTTACTTATGGAACAAACGCATTCCTCTTTCTTCCTTGACTATACTCAAAATATTATTTTGTCAAATGGATTTTGAGATTTATAAATGATATTCAATAATATAACGATTAGTTCATTATTAGTATTTTTTGAAATCGATAATTCATTGATGAATTGAAATAAGTAAGAGATGACTCTTTCATTATCTTGTTCGTCCCAAACTTTGGAATTCAATTGTAGGTGTCGATTTCGTTGTGTTGGATGGTGTTGAAATATGATTGGTTTTTGGATCTTTAAGATTCGCGTAGGGTAGATGTTAGTTAAATATAAAACATTTGTTAAATCATCTCATTGGATTTACTAGCATAATAGTACTAATGTATTACATATATTATCATTTGTTGTTACGAGGCGATTTGTGATTTCCTATCAATAATTTTAATTGTTAAAGAAAAACCGTAAAAAACCGGAACAAGTGAACAAACCGGACCGAACAAATGGTTTACGTCGAAAACCGTTTAGTTTGGTTTCGAAAATTGAAAACCGTATAAAATTGTTCGGTTTTAAAAAACGGAAAAAACCGGCCGAACCGGACCATGTTCACCCCTAACTATATTGGACAAAAACGGCTTTGCTAAAATAAAGTCCTTGCTTTCTACTAAGAAATTTGTGTTTGACCCGACACTTGTTAAGTGCGCGCGTACAGAAAAAATAAGAAATAAAAAAAAATCTCGCCAACTAATCACCCCAGACATAAATTTTAGAATGATTATGGTATAAATCTTACTTGGTGCATTATAACCAATAGAAATTTTTATAATTAAAATAGTTCCTCATCTTGGAAAATAAACTACCAATTAATGATGTTGAAATTGATGATTTGGTGGTCCATAACTTATACTTGGACTACTCTAAAATTTCACTTTTCCAGGATCTTATGCTAATTTGTCTTATAAATGTAATGTACTCCATTAACTAAAACACAATAATAAAAAAAATTATTTATGTATCAGTTTCTCATTCTAGTTTTCACATTATTGATTGACAATGATGAAAAATATAGTCCCCTGGCCTGTAGTGGTAATTAACATACAAAGGGAAAGCATCACAAACTTAGGAGTGAAGTCTCTAACCACAAAGAAAGTACCACTCAATATCAAAAAATAAAAAAAAATACCGCTCACTCATGCTATAATTTAAATTAATGCTTCCGTCTGTCTGTTTGGGTAGTCATTTAATTAAACACAACGAATGATACAATAAATATGTGTTTTACATCAATAATTAATTAATTATAATATAGATCATTCATCATCATGTAAACTCATTATAATAAATGTGTAACAGCATATCGTGTCACTGTTATTACTGATTATATATATATATATATATATATATATATATACTCGTAATCGTAACAGTAGAATTTCTCTTTAATTACTACTTAGAATAAACGATATATCTGTATATATACATAAGCAACACAAGCCAAACTTTTACATGCACATCAAGAACTCTTCCTCATATCCTTTCATCATATCATATATGGCATCCTTCTTTATTATCTTCTTTTTCTGTATATTCTCCCTCCCAATTCAATCATATTCTTCATCTTTAGACTCTTTCATCTATGGTGGCTGCTCACAAATAAAGTACACCCCTAACTCACCTTACGAGTCGAATCTCAACTCACTCCTCACATCCTTAGTAAACTCAGCAACCTATGCTTCTTACAACAAGTACAGCATCATGGGTTCGAGCCCACAAGACGTTGTCTACGGTCTTTATCAATGCCGCGGCGATTTAGCCATGCCGGATTGCGCTACATGTGTTATCAGAGCCGTAAGCCAGTTTGCAAGTTTGTGTCCACAAACATGTGGGGGTGCAATACAGTTAGAAGGGTGTTTTGTCAAGTATGATAACACAAGCTTTCTCGGTGTGGAGGAAAAGACGGTGGTGATGAAGAAATGTGGACCGTCCAACGGGTTTGATATTGATGTTATGAACCGTCGAGATGCGGTTTTGGGGAGCATGAGTGGGGCAGGGGGGATGTATAGATCAGGGGGTGGACAGGGTGTTGAAGGGGTGGCACAGTGTGTTGGTGATTTGAGTCAAGGGCAGTGTCAAGATTGTGTGTCTGAAGCGATCCGACGGCTGAAAACAGAGTGTGGTGGGGGAGTGTATGGTGATATGTTCTTGGGTAAATGCTATGGTAGATACAGTACTACTACTAATGGCGGTGCTCATGCTTATAATGCAAAACCTGCAAATCATGGTATGATGAAGACATTAATTATTTTTGGCATCCTTCATTATTTTCAGCTTCATCTTTGACATGTACTGATGTTGTAGTACGTACGCCCAGGCTCCCAGCTAGAGTACTCCCAGAGTCCCAATCCCAGTCCTATCATATACGGGATACTATATATAAGTGAAGATTTCAGTAGTACAGTACATAATTAAGGCCACAACGTACGCAATGAATGTTAGTTATGATGTACGTGACAGCGAGCGAACGAGCGAATCATCTCCTCCTAATTAATTAATTAATTAATTAATGTGGTATTTATTTGTAGAAGAATCGGACTTCCACATTAATTAATTTATGTCAGACTCGTTGTTGCAGTAGCCTTTTTATTTCAGCACATGAGTTTTACGTACTAAATATATATGCATCATATATATATATATATATATAGGTTAATTAATTACAAAGTTTGTATTAACTTAATTAGTTGCATATATGCATATTCACTAGCTAGTTAATTAATGAGATCATATTTAGTTATATACTACGTACTCCTTTTTAATTTTTGATGTTTGAAATTATTAATCAATAAAGCAGAAAGTCACTCAGAGTCAGAGAAGACATTTGCAATAATATTGGGGTTGTTGGCTGGGATTGCTCTAGTTATCATTCTTGCTACTTTCATGAGAAGGATTTGTGGGGGAAATAATAATGGTAACTTACTAATTTATTCCCTACCTACCTACCTACTTGTTGTATTTTTCATCCATCTTAATTATGAATTTCATATATATATATATATATATATATAGGATTAATTGCATGCACGTACTAATTAAAAACAACACAAGTTTGAAAATTTGTAGTATCTGTTTGTTAATAAGCCTCATATACGTACGACGGTTTAATTAATTAAGAGCTTAATTATTTGGTTATATATTGCAGGTAAATAAAACGATCCACGTGGAAAAAAAAACTGATGGTGTATTTTTAATTTTCATGGAGCAATATTATTGATTCTAATCCTGCATGCAGCCACTTCATTTGTTATTTCTTTTTTGCAATTTTATAGATTTTAAGATGCATATGTAACCAACTCTACTTCTTAATTACTTGTCCATCTTTTCTGGGCTTCAATCCATATCCTTCGATCTGTCGATCTGTATTATTATTAATTCCATGAATGAATTATTGTTAAATATATTTGCAATACAACTATGTAATTAATTAAGTAAATTATATACATACAGCTGATTGCATGAAATCGATCGATGTGGATATCACGCGTCATGAATTGTATGCCAATGCCATGCATGCACATTGAAAAATGATTCTGAGGCAACGTACGTACAGTTGATGAACCATGCGTCGTATATTAGAATACGTCATTACGTATGTATGTATGTATCGAGAATGTATTTTATCGATAATAATCCAATTATTACCAAATGGTATGTAAAACTCAATATATAGTGACATATATATATATGTTGTCATGCCGCCCCTATATATATATGATCGATCATCGATCACTAGTACTGTATTGAGGAATTACTTACTTTTGGCACAACAAATTAATATAAAACAACATATATATATATATATATATATATATATATATATATATATATATATATATATATATATATATATCACACCGGCCGGCCACTTGTCATTGTCATGCACAATTTGAAAGCTTTAACTAAAGTAGAGAGTAGAGACCTTTCCACTTTTTTGCTTTTATCGGGAGCAGGGAGCAGGAGGAGCACCACCACCACCACATAGATTAAAGAAGAGAAGAATGAATCATTCTGCATATTCATCTTTTCTCCTTCTGTAAAGCTATCAATAATTAATGGATATTATTATATTACTTAACAACAAATTAAAGACACTAGCTCTACTAACATACATAATAAGTGATTTCCTTTTATTCATGTATATTAATTATATATCATATACATATATGATTTGGTTAAAGAAATGTCCTTTCCATTAATCGTAGTTGGAATGATGGGGCCTTTTTTTCTTTTCATGCATGGCTGATGGCTTTAGTTAAAGCTAAGATTCCCTAACCCCTGACATATATATATATATATATATATATATATATATATATGTGTGTGTGTAACGCCCCGTTCCCGGACACCGAGTCTTTATCTGGAAATCGAAACGTTCGGCACGCATAATATTAAATAAATAATATTACACGTAAACCTCTACTACGTCGTATCAAATTAAAGCAAACGGAAGCTAAAAGACTCGGGTATTTTTTTTCAAACAACCAAGAATAAAAATACTAAAGGTAGAATAAAATGTAATACTTATTACATCGGAAAACCAAACGAATCCATATGAAATACTAAAGCCAAACCACGCAATCTCCAACAATAATCCAAGTCTATGAAATAAATGGAATAAATGAAAAATAAACAAGGTCTTCAAGTCCGGCGTCCTCAAACGTCGTCATCAAAGTCCTCCTCAAGGTCTTGACTAACCTGTTCGTCTTCTCTCCCCCAAACACATAAATAAACATGCATTTGAGGTAAGTACAAAGTACAAAGTAAGAAGTAGAAGCTACAATTTAATTAAGGTTATTATTAAAAGATATTATCTTAGCGAGACCGACTCAATTTAGGGTTCACTCCGTGCCCATCGACACGTCATGACTATACGTTTCTATCTTAGCTTATCTTTGTTACATCACTACTCAAGGACATAAAGCATGGTGAAAATTCCACCACGAGATATACTTGCCAACTACGGTGATAAGCACCGATAGTCCCGGGATCTCCCCGGTATGCATATACGTTCGATGGATTTCCTACACTACCCTTCAGCCTTTTGAGCCAGTAGCGTTTTCCACCTTTGTATGAACGTATCACATCGCCGATTTGAATCAGTGCCTAACCAAGAATAGATGACGTTTTAGCTTTTACTACACTTATGTAATTATTAGTGTGAATTAACTAACCACCTAAGTGTTTTTAGATTAAAACTCACCTTAACAACACTACTCCCTCACTTAGACAGCTAGACATCACATCTTAACAATTACACATACATTGATGAACTCTAGTTCATCAAAGCACAAGCCCTTTCATGTCCTTCCGACGGATCCGAACTTCAACTCCCTTTAAGAGTACATTCGATGTTTTAACTGAACGAACGGAAGTTCAATCGAAGCTTGTTCATATTTTAATTAATGTTAACATATCAGGATTAAAGGTTTAAAATAGTGAATACACGATCATGAAGCCAAAAACCAAACTAAAACGCTAAAACAGTGAAAACAAGGTAAAACAGGCCAGATGCCCGTTTGGACCTCTATGGACGCCCGTCCGAAATCAGACGCCCATCCACTAAACCCCAGACACCCGTCCGTCTAAAACAGCTACATCCTGAATCAAAAATCTAACCTCAGACGCCCGTCTGCCTATTGGAAACGCCCGTCTGGGCTACTAGGGTCTCGGACGCCCGTCTGCCTAATTCAGACGCCCGTCCGCCTGGGTTTTTCCCAAAACGCTAAAATCTTCGCAACTCGATTTCTGAATCGTTTCTAACCTAATTAACCTCCTTTTCAACACAGTAAAACGTAGAAAACATATCTAAACATCTATGATCCTTTGATCAACGAAAAAGCACAACCTTCTTGCATCTAAGAGCCATAAATCTTAATCTCAACCTCAATAACAATAATGTAGGAAGAGCCTCTTACCTTTTAAGCAGCAAATTCCTACTCCAAACCACAAAAAAACAGCAGCAAAACTGATCCTTTTCTGCAGGAAAACATGTGTGATAAATCCAAACTTAGATTAGATTCAATCACACGCTTCTAAACGACAAAAACTACGAATTGATGAGTTTGAATCCATCAAACTCGAAGAAGAACTGAATTAGGGCTTAATCATATATACCTTAACAAAGCTTCAACTTTCTGCAATCAAAACGTTGCCTTCTTCACAACGATTCCGGTGCTCGACTCTGATCTGAAAACCGTCAAGAATTGACTTAGCAACTGATGGAAAAAGTCCCTCAGCCCTAACTTGCTCTCTCTCACACGCAGAAGATGAATTTGGAGGTGGAAAAATCTGATTAAAAGATTATGGGGCTGATTAGGTTGATTTTCCTTAAATAGGAAGAATCCCATAATTACCTAATTTCCATAATCACTCTTATTAATCAGATTTTCTTCCTTAAATATTTATATGTATATGTCGAAACTATGTATATAAATATCCAAATTAGTAAACTCCGAATAAAAGAAACCGAACCCAATATTTCGTTCGCAAAATGACACGTCTGCCCTTTCCCGAAAAGCGGGATATTACAATATGACTGTCCTTGGATCCTTTTCTTGCTTTACTCCACAGTCTCTAGTGTACATGGTAAGGATGAAAATAACTTTTCATTTATTAATTATATATGCAATGCATGTATCAATTTAGAATACTAAGATCGATAACAATATTTATTAGTTTCTTAACCTTACTCGGCCTCACCACGTACTCTCTTCAGTTCAACCCCTAGCCCTAGCTAGATATCGAGCCACCGCTCTTACCAGGGCCCGCCCTGACATTTTTTGGGCCTAAGACTATTCGCATAATCAGGCCCTTTAGTTCGAAGTTGTTTTTTTTCCAGAAAAAACATACTTATGAAATATTACTTCAACATCGCGTTTTAAACATCTGTAGATAAAAAAATTCAATTCATTGATAGCATCAAAACATACCTACAAAAGTAGTCTTTTCTTATTTTCTAGCACATTTATTGGCCCCTCTTCTTCTTGTTCTTGTTCATCACAATCAACAATATCAACTAGTTCATTAGAATCATCACGATTCACATTTACCTCTTCATCAATCACCATATTTGCATCATTAGTAGATTCGCCATGCATCACTCGGCTTGGACCGCTTAGTTGAGGTGATTGTGATATACTTGTTAAGTGAACCACTAAAAGTCTTCTTTAATTCTTCTATTTTTTTCTTCTTCTTTCTTTTTTCATTTCCGGAAGGGTACTTATACTTTGGTGGTGACATTTTGCTACCTATAAACAATTCATGTATATGAAAACGGAAAACCATAGACAACAAGCCCACCTCGGTACCTCAAAATAAAAATCCCTAAAATTTAAAAAAGTTTACAAACACAAAATAATATAACATCAATATAAAAGCCTCCCCACTAATAAAATACAAAAAGGCTAAACGAAAAAATAAGTAAGCCGGCAAGGCCAATCACTTCATCAAGTAATGAAGTAAACAAAACATACTTGACTAATGTTAACATTCAAAGAGCTTAACTGAGCACAACAAGGCTCTAACACAGACTGACTAGACCTAGACATCTGTTTATTACATTGAAACTGAGGGAGAGAGCTGGAGTTCTTGGAGTGAAGGGAGGTCTTGCTTGAGGAGGGAGTCACAATCTGATACAAGCATCACTGAGAGCTCCTGTGAGAAGCAGTGTCCCTGTGCTCTTGTCCTTAACATAACAGGAATCAGAAGTAAAATCAACAGAGACAGGATTGTCAGCAAGAAGTTTAGACAGGCTAATCAAATTTTTGGTAATTGAAGGAACATGTAATAAGTCTTTAAGTAAAAGTGTTGTGTGTGGACAGTGTGTAAGAAAATAGGAGTGACCAATATGAAGTATAGGGCAATGCTCACCATTTCCAACTTCTAATGACTCTGAACCATTGTAACCTGCACTAAGATGGAGGTTATTCAGATCTGATGTCAAGTGATTTGAAGCCCCACTGTCCATATACCAACCTGGATCACTGACTGACTGTGGAGTGGCAACATAAGCAGATACTTGTTTAGGACTTCCACTGTTGTTGTTATTGTTTGGAGGCACAAAATCTTCCTCAAACCTGTGCCAACAGGAAGTGACAATGTGACCATTTTTTCCACAGAGCTGGCAAACCATTTTGTTCCCAGAATTATTCCTTGCACCACCACTATTACTTCTTCCTCTACCACCTCTTCCTCCTCTAGAATTGGACCTGCCTCTACCAGAGTTGTAATTGGAGGGTGGCCTACCATTTGGTCTTGGACCTTGGGCAAAATTGGCTGATGGATTAACAAGTCCTGATCCTGCAGTAGGATTCAATCTAGCAATCAAGCTTTCATGTATCATCAACTGGGACTAAACATCTTGCCAACTAAGAGCTCTCACTCTAGAGGTGATATTGACAATGGCAGATTCATAATCATTATCCAATCCACCTAGAGTAGCCAAAATCAATTCAGACTTAGAAATGGGATAGCCTGAAGCAGTGAGATTGTCAGAGTAAGATTTCATCTAAGCCAAATAATCTGACATAGACTTAGATCCTTTGGATGCTTTGGCCAAAGCATTTTTGTATTCCAACATACGAGCTTCAGATCTACTGTTGAATAAGGTTTCTAAGGTTGTCCACACCTCATGAGCATTAACACAGCCAACAACTTCAGATAAAGCTTGTTCAGTCATAGAACTAAGCAACCATCCCATTAGCAAGTTATCTTTAGTGATCCAATCATCAGAAAGAGAAGGAGTGGGAAACAAAGACCTGGACGAAGACTCATTCACAGCAAGCACTGGACTAAGAAGATGATCTTCAAGTTTATGGCCCCGAATAATGGGTAAAATAGTATAACGCCAGAGTAAATAATTGGTTCGATCGAGTTTAACAGTGCAGCTCTGGTTAAGATTTCCAGGAAATGGTGCAGCAAGAAGGGAGTTGGAAGGATGTGGACTTACAGATCCCAGATACGGTGATGTTGAGCTCAGAAATGGTGGATTTGAGCGTAAACCAGCTATAGGATTAAAGGGGTCTGACCGTCCAAACTGCATGCCGAAAATCGGAGGAAGAGATGTTATACTGGAGGCTGACAAACCAGTAACCGGAATGCATGCAATTGTGCCGTCTGGCCAAATAGTAGAAACACCAGCTGTGAGAGCTCCAGTTGTGGATGAGGAGCCTACACCAGTTGAAACGGCAGCAGTAGACGGTGGTATAGTTGCAGCACTCGTCGGAGGAGAACCGGAGATGGCCATAGCCGAACCTCAGCTCCGATACCAAGATAAAAGCTAACAGAATCTAGTATAGATAGGATAATATTTTGTCTTGATAGATATGTTGTGTAGTACACTCATATATAGTGTCATTCTACACATAGTTGTTACACACACAACACCAAGTGGCTAATTGATGTATTATTTTTATATGATTGAATTTACGTGATTTTATTATGTTTTGTTGACAAATTCTATGTAAAATATCTAAAATTATGATATAATTAGTATAAAATATTAATCTTTGTAGTTTAGTATAGTTAGTAGTAAAAGTTAGTATTTATAATAAAAAGTTGTAGTTTTTGTACCGGTTTTAGTAACCGGGATATTGTGTCTATTTTACACGGGTATTTTGTGTTTATTTCATTGCGAAATCCTAAGATGAACGAAATCCCGAGTATCGACACTTTTTGAAGTCAATACAAGTCGGTGAAAGGAAGTTATAAAGCGTCACCGATATAAATGATCAAGGGAATAATTGTTTCTAAATCTCGAAAAAGGACGTATAATACAAATGGCTCATCGAGAGTATGTTTTCTCGAAGAAGTGGTCTTGATGAAAGTTGTAGAGAATTTAACGAGCTTTTCAACGGAAGTTCGATTATGTCATTCGATATCGAGAATTCAAGTTACGATTTTTAGAAGATTAAGCGTGTAATTATATATAATTATATATATAATTACACGGCACAAGTAATGATTATGTGTAACATGGGGGAACATGCGAGGACAAGCCGAAATGATTAGCATCATTACACCGGACCGATCCGGCAAATTTTCAGGACCGGTCCGGGAAGGAAGAAAGTCTATAAAAGGGGAGCATCAGAGAGTTCATTTGGAGGGTACCAATATATATACACAATATTCTATATATATTCTCTCCCTCTTCTTTCTCTTTTTCTTCTCCTTCTTAGTTTGTAAATAGGCTTTATGCCAAAATAATGTAGTAGTAGTACGGTAGTAATGCTCGGGAAATTCTCGAAGGTTCGGTGTTCTTTGAAATCGTTGTAAAATACGGAAAAGACGATTTCGAATCGGCGGTTGTAATCGGGTAATTTCTATAATAATTATGTTTATGTTTGTTATTTTCTTCTTTTTAGTTTTTATAATGTTATTAGGCTAGATCTAATAACTAGCCAAAGTTATGTAATCGTATTATTTCGATCTTTTCGTTAAAAGAATGATGTTAAAATAAAATGACTAAAATTGAGTAAAATGAATCTTTTTCTATTTCGCTACGTAATGATAATATATTCGGAATGAAGTAATCAATCATAATGAATACTACATATAACCTGGCGATGAACCCACCGGAGAAGTCGGGATATGAGTAAAAATAGAAAAACCGGAGGGTAAAAATGGCCGTCGATTAACGGAATCCTATTTCCTACCCGGGGGCGATTTGTCCTAATAAAACAAATCTTATTAAAATTTGTATTCGAGATCTTAATAATGTTAAAATCACGAGTTTAATTGAAACTACACCGTTTGTATTAAATCGATCCGCTTGACAACCGGAGCCTCTTGAATAACATCGGCCATCGACAAATGGAATCACCTCTTTTATCCGGGGTAGATTTGTACTCGGTACTGTTTTGACTAACTAAGTTTAGCATGGGGCGGTTGTGGACCTTGGACGATGACTTTTGACATATGACAATTTCATACGCTCGTGTGAGGAGGAATTGTTGACATTAGGAGTACACCGTTTCATTCACTCAATTGGACCTAAAAAGGGAGATCGAACACATTCTATTAATTGAAAAGATCGAATAAATTAATTACATATACTTTGGCTAGTCTAGTCTATAAATTATATATTGGTATCTATATATTTATATATATATATATATTTTACTATTTATGTACATCTATATATATTTATATATCTATATATATTATATTAAAATAACTTTTAAATTACGCATTTATTTTATGTTAGTTAGAGTAGTAGTAATCGTGTTTATAAAATTGCGGTTTAGATCGAGTTAATAGCGACTCTTTGGTGTTTAACCACACTTAAAAGAATTACCACTTTTTTCCCTGAGGATTCGACACCTGACTCACCACTTTATCACTACAATTTGACCCGGTACACTGCCGGTTAGGATCTGTATAGCCTAGGTAATGTCCGTCAGCTTTTTGGCGCCGTTTCCAAGGTTAGGTTTAGGTCTGTCAGCTTTCTGGCGCCGTTGCCGGGGAAACAAAGTCGCTATTTTTTTTTTGTGTCTATGGTTACTACTTGTATTAGTTAAAAATTCTCGAGGATAAACCAACACTCTTCTTATCACATTTCTTTTTTTTATTTTTCGTTGGTATCTACCTTCTTTTAGTACCAATTTTCTTCTTCTTTAAAACTCGAGCATTTTTCTATTTTAATTAGTTGATGACCAGAAGCGGTAAAGCCTCACTTACTCCTTATAAGCCTGATATAAACGCTTACGAAAGGCAGTTGCGGATAGAGAGTAAACGTGGTCAACCCGATTTAGGACTCCTTGGAAAATCTCCAACGGAATCATCTTCTAATAAAAATAAAGAAATGGTGAAGGTAGTGATGAAACAAACGAACGAGGCTAGATCATGCTTTAGGGCATGGACAAAACCCCGTTAATATTAATAATAATCGAATAATAATAATAGGAACAATCAAGATCGGAACCGAATAATCGTAACAATCCGCCAAACCCGAGACCTATCGTGATCAAACCGTAAGGAGAAACCGGACTAATAATCCCATACTTTTACCGAATGAAGGAGCGAATAATTTCGAAATTAAGTCTCATCTTTTTGGTTTAATTGACGCAAGAGCCCAATTTCTAGGAGAAGATGATGAAGATCCACATCATCATCTCTATCTCGTTTGAAGAAGCGTGCAATACGGCCAAAAGTCAAGGTGCTCATAAGGAATTAACAAGGATGACTATGTTTCCTTTTTCTTTAAAAGGAAGAGCCCGAGATTGGTTTATGTCTCTTCCACACCATTCGTTAACTAGTTGGGAGGATATTCAAACCGAATTTACGAAACAATATTTCACTCCGGGACGGAATTTGGAATTAAAAGTCGAGGTTGCTAATTTTAGACAAGGATCCGAAGAAACACTTGGGAATGCGTGGGAAAGGTTTAAAAAATTGTTAAGAGCTTGTCCCGATCATGGTTATTCCTTAGATATGCAAATCCAACTTTTACGTCGTAAATTAAGAAAAGATTCACGTGCGATGTAGATCATGCATGTGGTGGTTCGTTAATGATGAGTGAAGCTCAAACGGTTTACGATGCTATAGAAAAGATTTCCAAAAACAATAGAATGTGGGAAACCGGTTCTAGCACTAGAAAAGTAGCTTTTGCGAAAGGATGTACGTCAAATACGGAAGTTCTAGCACATTTGGAGAATTTAAGTAGAAAGTTTGATGGATTACAACAAGGTAAGAATCAAAATTCGGAAAATAGTACTCCAACCGAATACTCAAATTATGATAATGTATCATTAGGGATAGAAGAACCAACGGGATATTCAAAAGAGGAAGTGAGTTTTCTTCGAGCGGATAGGAATTTGAACAATGCATATTCAAACTCATTTAATGCTATTAGAAGAGACCACCCAACTTTTAGATGGTCGAAAACCCTAGTAAGCCGGGACAACCGCCGTATCCGGTTCGGTATAAGAATATGAATAATAATCAAGTTTATCAAGGAAATACATCTAATCGAATTTACAATCATTACCAAGATCTTATCCTCAACATACCACTCAAAGTATACCGGTAACTCAAAGTTCAACTCAACCCGCGAAGGGGTTGAAAAATGGGAAAAACTGATGGAAAATATGATGGGTGTAGTATCTACTCAAGCTAAGAATATGGAAACAATGATGACTTCTATAGGTTCGGTCGGTAAGGACATGAGTACAATGAAAACATCTATGAGTGGACATGATACCGAATGAGAACGATAGAAGCTTCATTAAGGAATATGGAAGATCATTTGAGTAGGGAAGGTGAACGTAACAACAAGTAGACCTCCTGGAGGATTACCAAGTAATGCGAAAGAAACCCAAGAGAGGTGAATGTTGTAGTTACGAGAAGTAGGAAACTCTATGGTAGTAATGGAGTAGAAAACTTCGGGAATAATGAAGTAGAAAATGATTTAGATAACAATGAAGAGACTAAAGATGAACTTGAATTTACTGATGAGGAAGAAGAAATTATAGAGAAATTCTTGAAAAGGAATAGAAGTTTGGAACACGAGAAGGAAGGTGAAAAATGGGTAAAAATCCCTAGAATTTTGAAAGACCCCATGGATAAAGATTTAAGGAATCTATTTAAGGAACATGTTAGAGTAGAAGATAAAGAAAACAAGGATGAGAAACAGGGAAGAAGCGAAGGAATATGAAGTAGAGATTGATTCGGGGAACAAATTAAAAGAAAAAAGTCAAGAACCTGAAACATGGAGATCAAGTAATACTCCAAAGGATAAAGGAAAAGAGAAAATGACTTCGAAACCAAAGGTTATAGATTTAGAGTCTTTACCTTTTCCACCTAAAGATCAAATTAAAAGGATTAAGACTGATCAGAAGTATGCTCGTTTCCTTGATACTTTTCGTCATATTAATGTTAATATCCCTGTTATCGAAGCTCTGATAAATATGCCTACCTATGGAAAGTTTTTGAAAGATATACTATCAAATAAGAAAAAATTAGAGGAATATGAGAATATATGCCTAAATGAAGAATGTTCGCAATTACTGCAAAAGATAAGTTACCACCTAAACTAAAAGATCCTGGAAGTTTTACGATTCCGTGTGAAATTGGAGGATTTTTGTTTAAGAAGGTCTTATGTGATCGGGAGCTAGTATAAATCTCATGTCTTATGAGGATTATAGAAAGCTAGGCATAGGAAAGCTTACTAAGGCGAAATGACTCGCAAATGGCGGACGGATCGATTAAGTACCACTGTAGGAATTATTGAGGACGTATTGGTTAAAGTAGACAAGTTCTATTTTCCGGTAGACTTTGTAGTTATGGAAATGGAAGAAGGATTTTCGCGCCGCTTATCTTAGGACGTCCATTTCTAGCTACGGGGAGAACTTTAATCGATGTTCAGAAAGGAGAATTAATTTTGAGAGTCAATGAAGATGAAGTTGCTTTCAATATTTTCAAAGCTATGAACCATCAATACACATCACCAGAATCATGTTCTTTTATAGAAGATATTCATTCTGTCTATGATAATCAGTTACCAACTTTTGAAGATAGATTAGAGGAATGTTTAACTTTATCTATCTATAAAGAAGATGAGGAAGACATTGAAATGAAAGAGATAATCCTTTCTCTAGATAAAGGAAGTTTTACTTTTAAACCACCATGGCATAAGTATTTGGAGTTAGAACTAGAAGGACCAGTTCTTAAATCATCAATAGAAGATCCGCCTAAGAATCTGGAATTGAAACCGTTACCTTTAAATCCGAAATATGCTTTTCTTGAAAATGATAACCTTTTACCGATTATTATTTCATCAACTTTAACGAAGCAACGGGAAGATCAATTACTAGGAATGTTGAAAAAGCATAAGAAAGCTTTTGGATGGACGATTCTTGATATTCGAGGTATTAGTCCCGAGATATGTGTTCATAAGATAATTACGAAAGAAGATGCTAAACCTTGTATTCAACCGCAACGCCGCCTCAACCCTAATTTACGGTTAATCGTTAAGAAAGAGGTTATTAAGCTATTAGAAATGGGAATAATTTTTCCTATATCGGATAGTGAATGGGTAAGTCCAACTCAAGTTGTACCAAAGAAAGGAGGTTTCACGGTGAAAGAGAATGATAAGAATGAATGGATTCCAACAAGGGAAATTACGGGATATCGAATGTGCATTGATTTTAGAAAACTAAATGATCATACTAAGAAAGATCATCATCCACTTCCATTCATAGTACAAATGTTGGAACGTTTAAGTGGTCATAAGTATTACTTGTTTCTTAGATGGTTATTCGGGATATTTACGTGATTTTCATTGCGGCGGGAGATAGGGAAAAGACTACTTTCACTTGTCCTTATGGAACTTTTGCTTATAAAAGAATGCCGTTTGGTTTATGTAATGCTCCACTACTTTCCAAAGATGTATGATGTCTATATTTTCGATATGGTTGAGAAATTCTTAGAAATTTTTATGGACGACTTTAGTGTTTACGGAGACTCTTTTAATGGCATTTGTTTGTTACACTTAGAACGAGTGTTACAACGCTGTGAGGATACCAATTTAGTGCTTAACTGGGAAAAATGTCATTTAATGGTATCAGAAGGAATTGTACTAGGTCATAGAATCTCTGAAGTAGGAATTGAAGTTGATAAAGCTAAAGTCGAGGTAATCGAAAAATTGCCTCCACCAGTTAATCTAAGAACGTTAAGAGGATTTCTTGGACATGCAGGATTTTATAGGAGATTTATTGCAGATTTTTCAAAGATAGCAAAGCCTCTAAGTCATTTGCTTGAAAAAGAAGTATCTTTTAATTTTGATAGTAAATGTATGGAAGCATTTAAGACCCTGAAAGCGAAGTTGATTACTGCACCAGTATTGGTGGCACCAAACTGGGATTTACCTTTTGAGATTATGTGTGATGCAAGCGATTTAGTCGTAGGAGTCATTTTAGGTCAAAGGTATAATAGAATTCTCAAAGCTATTTACTATGCATCTCATACGTTAAATGCAGCTCAACTAAACTATGCAACTACAGAAAAAGAACTGTTGGCTGTAATTTTTGCCTTAGATAAGTTTAGATCATATATTGTTGGCTCTAAGGTAATAGTTTATACAGACCATTCAGCATTGAAATATTTACTGAGTAAGAAAGATGCGAAACCACGTCTTCTTAGATGGATTCTTCTACTTCAAGAATTTGATATTGAGATTAAAGATAAAAAAGGAAGTGAGAATGTAGTAGCAGATCATCTAAGTAGAATGGAAACTGAGGAAGAAATAGGAAATGAAATTAAGGATTCATTTCCTGATGAACAACTGTTTAGAATAGATATGCCTTCAACCATGCAGTTATTAAAGAAAAGAATTCCTTCTAAGGAAAATTCACCTTGGTTTGGAGATATCATTAACTACTTAACTTTGTGATTACATTCCGTCTCATTGGACTTGGCAACGAAAAAAGAAGTTCTTTTATGACTTAAAATTTTATTACCGGGAGGAACCGGATCTTTTCCGTAAATGTTCGGATGGAATAATCGGAAAATGTGTGCACGATAATGAAATTTTAAGTGTTTTATCGTTTTGTCATGATCGTGAGGCGGGAGGTCATCATGGAGGATGGAAAACTCGCTTTTAAAGTCTTGCAATGTGGTTTTTATTGGCCTACACTTTATAAAGATGCGTATACGTATGTTAAATCTTGTGAGTCTTGTCAAAAATGGGGAAATGTATCTAAAAAACATGAAATGCCTATGCAACCTATTTTAGAATGTGAGTTATTTGATGTTTGGGGTATAGATTTCATGGGACCTTTCCCTATATCTTTTGGAAAAAGATTTATTCTTGTAATGGTAGATTATGTTTCGAAATGGGTAGAAGCTGAAGCTCTTCCCACTAATGATACCAAAGTTGTTATACGATTCCTTAAAAAGAATATATTTACACGTTATGGCATTCCTAGGGCGATCATTAGTGATAGAGGTTCGCACTTTTGCAATCGACCATTTACTAAGTTAATTGAAAAATATGGTGTAACGCATAAGTTAGGAACGCCTTATCATCCGCAAACCAGTGGTCAGGTAGAGGTGTCAAATAGAGAGATTAAAAGAATCATAGAAAAAACAGTGGATTCAAACCGTAAAAGCGGGCGCTTAGATTAGATGATGCGTTATGGGCATACGAACGACTTTTAAAACTCCAATTGGTCGTTCTCCCTACAAATTAGTCTTTGGTAAATCTTGTCATCTCCCAAGTAGAGTTAGAACACCGAGCATTCGGGCTATTAGATTTTTAAATTTCGATCCTAAGGTTTGTCGGTGATCATAGATTACTTCGCTTAACGAAATTAGAAGAATTTCGCCTTGATTCATATGAAAATGCTCGAATCTACAAGGAACGCACGAAATCGTTCCATGATAAGAGAATATATAGTCGTGAGTTCCATGTAGGTGATCGAGTGTTATTGTACAATTCACGTTTGAAGTTGTTTCCGGGTAAGCTTAAATCACGATGGACGGGACCATTTAAAGTAACACGAGTTTATAAATGCGGAGTTTGTTGAACTAGCGATGGGAATACAATTTTTTTAGCCAATGGTCACGGGGTGAAGCTATTTCGGAAGGTGAAGAAATCTCTCGATAAATGAAGTGATATTGCCGATCGACCCTCCGAAAGACTAAAAAGCGATTGCTCTTAAAAGCGAAAGTATCAAATCACCAGGTTTTATCTTTACTTTTTTATGTCTAAACTAGTTTCGTCTTTTACCGGATAGACGTAAAAGAACTGGATGTCTTTTTTAGATAGATTAGGAGTTTTTGTTTTGCTTTTAAAGTTTGGTTTTAATAGAGATATCGCCTTTACTATAGAAGCCTTAGTTTTTGAACAAAACAAGCAATTGTTGAGAGAGAAAAAATTGAAAGAAGTTTGTAATGGTACTTCAAGAAGCTCGATAAAGAGAAGGGCTAAGTTTTTAAGGAAGTGCGAGAATAACTGTGGAAAAATTGAACACGGTGGGCGATGTGGGAAAAATTTAACTCAATCTCGAGTGAGTGTTTGAATGTAATTAAGAAGGGAACGATTAGGTGGTTAACCGAAAATCCCGATGGACTTCCAAGACTTAATTCAAACGCTACATTTCTAGGATATAGTTTGCTTGAAAGGTATGTTAGAAATCTGGAGTTTGTAGAAATTGAAGAATTAGAAACCCCGTAGGTTCAAGTATTTTATTGTTTTTAGTTTTATAAAATTTTTGCATAACTTTGAAAATCTTATAAAATTGGATCTTTATAAAATTAAGGAGTTTTATAAAAGTTTTATAAAAAAGTTTTTTTTAAGTTTTTAGATATTTTATAAGAATCAATGTAATTTTATTGAATTTTTATAAACTTTTAAATAAGTTTTATAAAGATTTTATAAATTTTAAGAAATTGTTATAAAATTTATAAATTTTATTTTAAAGTTTTTATTGAGTTTTATAAGTTTTATATCAAAAATCCAAAAAAATAAAAAAATTCGAAAAAAAAAAAGCATAAAAATTGCATACGGACCGATCCGGCCCTTACACCGGACCGATCCGGGATCGATTTAACCTAAAGGGACGGGGACACTTTCTTCTTTCTCATTTCCAACTCTTTTCAGCAGCAGCCGCACCACCTCCACCCCAAAAATTTTCTTTTTCTCTTCAAAATACAATTTACACTAAACCATTACATATATTCTTCCTCTTTTGTTCTCCTCTCTTCAATACAAGTGAAGAATTTGAAAAAGATCAAACACAAGTTCCATTTCATCCCGGAGACTTATACGACTTTTCCGGCCACTTTTCACGGTTTTTGTTCATTATAAGGTATAATTTGTTTACTCTAGTTGTCAATTTCATAATTTTTATAATTTTTAGATTTATTTTCAACTGTTTTGAATTTTTCGTGTGTTGTGACATCTTATTTTGTGTTGTTTTTCTGTTGTTTTTATTGTTGTTTTGTCAATTCAATATCGTAGAATGGCCTCATCCAGTCGAAAATTCTCTAAGAAAAGAAAGCCTAATATTCCAATAGAAATACCAGTCGTAGAATTAAGAGATTTAACACCGGAAGAAGAATCTGTTAGTTTTGCTGCTACAGCTTCACCTCAAGCTAAGAATGCTTATAGGAATATCTATAGTAAATGTGGAGTTGTGTTGGAAAGAGGCTTAGATTTTGATGACTTAGGAGAGGAGGTTAGGCGTATTTTTGCTAGACGCCAATGGTTGGATTTTGCAGCTCAAAGGACAGGAGAGATCAATACTACCTTAGTGGCAGAATTTTATGCAGTTTTGTCTACTTTGACACCCACTTGAGGGTAGTATAATAGAGTCTATTCCCCTTAGGTCTAGACATGTTTCTTTTAGTCCGGAACGATTAATCTTTGTTTTAGGAGTAGAAGTTTTTCCAGATGAAGAAGATTATAGAGCTGTTTATGGATTAGATGATCCTGCTATGTATGAGCAGATTGCCTCTAGAGCTCAGAGGGAGTTTGATGCTACAGCAGAGTGGGTGGACAACAGATTTAATTATGGAAAGTGTTTTAGAGATCTGAGGGCAATCAAAAGATTTTTAAGCCATACTCTCTATCCCACTACCAAACACACCGCCTTTGGTAAAGAAGATTTATGCATTACTTGGGCGATGATTCATGATATTAAGGTGGATGTGGGGAAAATCATGTATAGAAGGGTTTTCGAGTTTATTGTTACTGCCAAGGCAGGGGAGTCACATGTACTTTCCGGCTTTATTTCGGTTTATGTCGTAGATCGGGAGTTCCTTTCCTGTCTAACGACAAGTTGATGATGGCAGATGAGTCCCTGATAGGCCCTAGTCTGAGGAGGTCTCCAGAGGGTTCGATAGACTCGATAGTTAGACGTAGTACCCCTCCACCAGCTCCACCAGTTCCACCAGTTTCAGCATTTTCATCTTTTTCTGAGCAACAGCAGACTTCTCTCCCAAACACTATTACATACGATATGTTTCAATCCTTAGTATCGATGTAGCCCGAGGACGGGCTAATATGGCTTTGTTTGCCGAGCGAGTAGGCGGTGGAGTGATGATTTACGTAGAGGGATGCGAGACACGAGCGAGATGCATCTTGATCCTTCTTTCGATAGAACCGCCTATCCGCCCGTCAATCTAACCCGTATACGTTACCGAATGGATAGCACCTATTCCACCATCTCGAGCTTTCATCATATGCCAAATCCTTTTGGAAGCCGCCTAGTGGTCGGGGTGTCTTTTATACGGGTTCTCGGGGTGCGGTTACATCTAGGCGGGAGGATTTTCGGATTTTGCGGGGATGACGTCAAGTATGAGTTCGTTGGGTCTCGACGGTTCGGTTCGGACCACGACTACGTTTCCACAGCCAGTTACGTCATCAGTTTCCAAGTATGAATGATCCAGTTTACACTGCTGACGATGATGATGTTGACATTGTTTGATTTTAAACAACTTATATTATTTCTAAACATTTCATGACTGTTTATTTTATTTTCTGCATTTTAACTTTAGTTGATGAGTTTGATAGTTTAATAAGTTTTCGATTTCATTAATCATATTCTGTCGTAGTCGTAAATTTATTTTTAATAGTATTTAAATATTTCATAAAAAATCAAAAATCTAAAAAATATATTTATCATTCGCATGTAGTATTCGTGTGTCGTTTTATCCGTATCGGTGAGATAATATTGAACAAAGTTAATTTTTATAACTTTATAGCTTTATAGCTTCTCAAATAGCATGAAGGCTATTAAGTTGAACAAAGCAAACTTGAACTTTACAACCTTCATACGGTAAAAAAATCTTAAAGCCGGACCGGTCCGGCCAGTTTCAGGACCGATCCGGGAATAAAAACTGCTTAGTCATACTGAAAGTGTTAGTATGCATGCACGTGTACTCTAATTTTTATCCATTTAAGGACAGAGAGGTTGAAAGTAAAAATTTGCCAATTCACTCACTACTTTCAATCCTTTTCTTTTTACTTGCATCCGTTTAAACTAAAATGTCAAACCGATCATCACCATCGGTCAATTCATACGATCCGGAGGCGAGTTGATGTTTTTGTCCCGGAGTCTAGCGCTTCAAATGTTAATTTGTTGGTGAATGCGAGGTTTGCAAATTCTCCTATATTGATGGAAAGGGGTATCAATTTTGAAAAAATTGATCAGTTCGGAAGGGATTTAATTCAGAATCAAGGATGGAAAAAATTTGTTAAGCAACCTCGAGGAAGAATTAATGTTTCTATTGTTAGGGAGTTTTATTCACTCTTTTCTACCGTTGATACGGTAGATCATCACGACTTATATCCGTTCGTGGTACACTTATTCACTGTCACCTCATATTATCAATCATATCTACGAGATACCGATTTTCAATCAAATCCATAATCTTCATTATGAATATCAATGGGGATTAGGAAACTCTTGTCATGTTGTTAACTATGTCACGGAAGCTTTTCCGTATCTCGTTTCCGAGTTCGATCAAAATTACGACTCTACCACTTCAGCTCTGCCTGCTCATCTGAGAGCATGGAAACACTTCATTAACTCACGAGTCTATCCGACTAGTGATTTTGCATGGGTTAGTGATAGTGAGATACTTCTGTTGTTTGCATTAATAACTGGAGCTTATGTGGACTGGGGGATTTTGATTTTTAGGACGGCAGTAAACTTTGCAGTGGAACGGTATAATAATGGAAGGCCGATGCCTTTTGCTTGGTTAATTTCAAGGTTATGTATTCATTTGAATGAAGTCCCTGAAATTGCTTCTGATGAGATATATCCGTCTCGTGATTGTCGTAGAGGATTGCTACCGGTAGAGAATCCGGGTTGTTCGTCAACTATTTAAGATAGTTGTTAGTGGTTTTATTTAATTTAGTTTAAGTTTGGTTTGCTTTAATAAGTTAGAGTTGATTGAGGTTAGTAAGTTAATAGTCAGTTTGTTTTATTTTTAGTCTGTAATAGTTTCTTTTTGTTTAATATATATGTTGTTTGATTTTAATATACGTGTGTTATCAATGTTTATAGCGATCATCTATAATTTTAATTTAATTTTCGAACCTACTTTTTCCTACTTATTGAACATCGGGACGATGTCAATTCGTAAGTGGGGAGTAGAGTTAGGTTTGAAAATTTCATTAAAATTTTCGAAAAAATTAATAAATATTTATAAAATATAACTTTTTTCATATAAATTAGTACTTTAATTACTTATTTCTTAGTTTTAATTTTTCTTGAATAATTTAAGTTGGTTAATATATGAATAAAAATGATATAATTCGAGAGGATTAATTTTTGATTTAGTAAAATATATTAGATATATAATGAATATGTTTTATATCTTTTATAAGATTTTTAAGATTTTGAGTATGTATAACTAAATAATTTTTATCAAATATTTCTTTTATGGAATTATTCAAGTAATTTTTATATTTATAAATAAATTTTTAGATAATTTTCTTTTTAAGATTAATTATGAATTTGGAATCAAAAATTAGGAATGATGATTTTTGGGCACCACAAAAATATAACTATAAATGCCAAATAACCTACCCGAATAAAATTTCCAATTTTTGACCCCACCTCACCTTTTAAAGAGTGATCAAGACCTCACTCGGAATTTTAGCCATTTTGATTAACTAGAAATTTCCGATCCTTAGCTTATTTTGGTCTACATTTCTTTGACATTCTTCGAGTTTGTACGTACTTATGAGAGGAGATGATGACAGAAAAAGTTAAGAGTTGAGAAAAATGGTATATGCTGAGATTGGAATGAGTTCAGATATGTTAGATTTTTAAGAATTAAAGCACCATTTTTACACAGAATAAATCGAATATCAAGTATCTTCCCTATCTTTGATCGACCAAATATATGTCTGATGATAGTAGTCCAGCTAGGGGATTATCTCGAAATGTCCTATTGCTGAGAATGAAGGCATAAGTCGAATCAAAAGATCTCAAGAATGATTACGTGTTTAAGGAAACCGGACTCGTAATTTTAGATCGAAAGAGTAGTACTCCGATCAATCTTGATGAAGCAATGCTTGTGAATTTGATTATTTACACACTCACGCTTTAGTTCTTAATGTAAAAAAAAAAAAAAAAAAAAAAAAAAAAAGAGAAGAGAGAAAATCTGAAAAATAGTTGGAATAAAAGGATGTTACTAATCGAATCGTTTTTGATCAAGAATGTGAAGACGTAGGTACGTACGACTTACATCTTTCTCTTTCTGATTTCCTTTTCTATCTTTTCGATTAACCAATGTCCTATCCTAATATATTAAGCCACTATGTCTTCTATCTCGACTTAGTTAATGATTCCGTAAATTCGTAATAATCGAGATAGAAAGTATTTCTAAAATTTTATTTATATTTCGAATTATTGCATGCATGTTTCCATCTAATTCATATTTGATACTTAATTCATTTAAGTTATATAATCTCCCTTTCTTAAATTTCTATAAAATTTATAAATTATATGTTTGTAATATTGACGATATATATTACTTTTGAAATTTTAATTTAATCAATTATATTATCTGTTATATATATATTACCGCTTATTTTTGCTCGAGGACGATCAAAAGCTAAGTGGGAGTAATTTGATGTATTATTTTTATATGATTGAATTTACGTGATTTTATTATGTTTTGTTGACAAATTCTATGTAAAATATCTAAAATTATGATATAATTAGTATAAAATATTAATCTTTGTAGTTTAGTATAGTTAGTAGTAAAAGTTAGTATTTATAATAAAAAGTTGTAGTTTTTGTACCGGTTTTAGTAACCGGGATATTGTGTCTATTTTACACGGGTATTTTGTGTTTATTTCATTGCGTAATCCTAAGATGAATCGAAATCCCGAGTATCGACACTTTTTGAAGTCAATACAAGTCGGTGAAAGGAAGTTATAAAGCGTCATTACCGATATAAATGATCAAGGGAATAATTGTTTCTAAATCTCGAAAAGGACGTATAATACAAATGGCTCATCGAGAGTATGTTTTCGAAGAAGTGGTCTTGATGAAAGTTGTAGAGAATTTAACGAGCTTTTCAACGGAAGTTCGATTATGTCATTCGATATCGAGAATTCAAGTTACGATTTTTAGAAGATTAACGTGTAATTATATATAATTATATATATAATTACACAAAGACAAGTAATGATTATGTGTAACATGGGGGAACATGCGAGGACAAGCCGAAATGATTAGCATCATTACACCGGACCGATCCGGCAAATTTTCGGGACCGGTCCGGGAAGGAAGAAAGTCTATAAAAGGGAGCGTCGAGAGTTCATTTGGAGGGTACCAATATATATACACAATATTCTATATATATTCTCTCCCTCTTCTTTCTCTTTTTCTTCTCCTTCTTAGTTTGTAAATAGGCTTTATGCCAAAATAATGTAGTAGTAGTACGGTAGTAATGCTCGGGAAATTCTCGAAGGTTCGGTGTTCTTTGAAATCGTTGTAAAATCGGAAAAGACGATTTCGAATCGGCGGTTGTAATCGGGTAATTTCTATAATAATTATGTTTATGTTTGTTATTTTCTTCTTTTTAGTTTTTATAATGTTATTAGGCTAGATCTAATAACTAGCCAAAGTTATGTAATCGTATTATTTCGATCTTTTCGTTAAAAGAATGATGTTAAAATAAAATGACTAAAATTGAGTAAAATGAATCTTTTTCTATTTCGCTACGTAATGATAATATATTCGGAATGAAGTAATCAATCATAATGAATACTACATATAACCTCCGGCGATGAACCGACCGGAGAAGTCGGGATATGAGTAAAAATAGAAAAACCGGAGGGTAAAAATGGCCGTCGATTAACGGAATCCTATTTCCTACCCGGGGGCGATTTGTCCTAATAAAACAAATCTTATTAAAATTTGTATTCGAGATCTTAATAATGTTAAAATCACGAGTTTAATTGAAACTACACCGTTTGTATTAAATCGATCCGCTTGACAACCGGAGCCTCTTGAATAACATCGGCCATCCGACAAATGGAATCACCTCTTTTATCCGGGGTAGATTTGTACTTTCGTGACTGTTTTGACTAACTAAGTTTAGCATGGGGCGATTGTGGACCTTGGACCGATGACTTTTGACATATGACAATTTCATACGCTCGTGTGAGGAGGAATTGTTGACATTAGGAAAGACACGCGTTTCATTCACTCAATTGGACCTAAAAAGGAGATCGAACACATTCTATTAATTGAAAAGATCGAATAAATTAATTACATATACTTTGGCTAGTCTAGTCTATAAATTATATATTGGTATCTATATATTTATATATATATATATATTTTACTATTTATGTACATCTATATATATTTATATATCTATATATATTATATTAAAATAACTTTTAAATTACGCATTTATTTTATGTTAGTTAGAGTAGTAGTAATCGTGTTATAAAATTGCGGTTTAGATCGAGTTAATAAGCAATTTCTTTGGTGTTTAACCACACTTAAAAGAATTACCACTTTTTTCCCCGAGGATTCGACACCCGACTCACCACTTTATCACTACAATTTGGCCCGATGCACCGCCGGTTAGGATCCGTCTAACCTGAAAAGGTCCGTCCTCTTCTTGACGCCGTTTCTAAGGTCTGGTTTGGTGACGTCACTAATACAAGATTTTGACCCTTTTTACTACTTTGGATAAGGTAAATCTATCTAGAATTAATATCTAGAGTTAAATTATTTCTCAACACAAACCAATTGCATGCAAACGTACGGACACACTAGTGTTCATCAGCCGCACGTACATCTCTCTCTAGCAATAAAGTTATTTACCAAACTGATGCAACATATATATGTGGCGCCGGATAACGATTTGGACCGTACGTCCTCCCAACTGGAAAATAAAAATAAAAATCATACGTGCAATCAACTTGTGTGGAGGCCGGATGAATACCATGCAATCACCCATATGTCTACGTACGTACTTGCTTCTTTTTACAACCTTAATCCGGATTCTCGGCTTTGAGAATCCCAGATCTACCCGGCTTTGGGGACGTGGCCGGATCACGTCCGTCCATTCCGATCGGAGAGAGAGAACACACAAACATTGGGTGGCCGTGATCCGGCCACATCCCCAAAAGCTGGGGAGAAGCCGGACTCCAAAAGCAGAGGATCCAGTTCGCTTAATTAATTGCAAAACCATATATGCACCAAATGCAAGCACGGAAGTAGAATCAGACATCAACAACCAGAACGCACGCACACCTTTGGCTTTCCTCAGAATGGTTTCTTAATTAGATAGGCAGAACATATATATATATGCATGCATTGTCAGTAAAGAAGTTCAACAGAGGATCGATAATCCATTTGTGTTTCATAGATATATCTCACACTCTTTTATACCTCTACATGATACAACTACTCCATTAACCAACCAATTAAATCAACTCACTTTGAAATTTACAAGCAATTTCCAAGGTACCTACGTAATTTATTCTTTTCAATCCCCCTATATACCCAATATATATATATATATATATATATATATATATATATATATATATATATATATATATATATATATATATATATATAGAGGAAACCCGTGCGATGCACGAAGAACATTATATTAAAAAAGTCGATCTGTGTATGTAGAAATTTGTAGATATTATAGTAATTGAAGAGCTATTTAAATGAAACCAAAATAAAAAAAATGGCATGAAAGTAAGTAAGAACAGCAACGGACCAGGTATTAGCTAAAATGTGAAGCGGTAAAGCATTAGCAAATAAACAGTCCAAACCTCAGAACAATGTAACTGCAAAACACCATTCATAATTCAAAGTTCTATCTTTACAACAAAGAAAAAGGTTCTGAATCTTACAGAAACTTCCTTGCAGTAAAATCTGCATGTGAGAATCAATATTGCAAGTGAAGATATTGATCCAGTGTAAAGTGGCCGACAAATTTGATTTATTATTATCTATGGCCTTCCACACCCTTTTTATGATATTCCTCTATAAACGTTTTTTTTGTGTGTATGTTATTGATCTGTTTAATCGATGATCACCATTGTTGTTGAAAATCTCGACAAATTAAAACCTCAAAAACTGATGAGACCACGTAGATTAAAACCTCAAAAACACATAGTTATGATTTTCATTCAACAACCCTACGAGGATCAATTCCCAAGGGCTTGAGCAATTCTTTCTTCACAAGATAGGAGTGTTTATTCTCAAGTTCTTGTATATACTTCTAACACTCTATATCCTTCTTTTTACTCTTGCTCTAATTCGTTGTCTTTCAATGAGACACATGTGTCTTCGTGTGTTCTTCCCTTTTTCACAAGGAAGACACTGGTGTCTAGTGATGATTTTCATTCAACAACCCTACGAGGATCAATTCCCAAGGGCTTGAGCAATTCTTTCTTCACACGATAGGAGTGTTTATTCTCAAGTTCTTGTATATACTTCTAACACTCTATATCCTTCTTTTTACTCTTGCTCTAATTCGTTGTCTTTCCATGAGACACTAGTGTCCAAATGTAATCATAAATCAACGAAACCACATAGAAATCAGTTTACGCACTTGGTATCAGCCTTTCCCTTCATAGCTACAAACTGCAAAAACAAAAAACAAAAAACCGATGAGAAATCGATCGGAGACAGTGTAAACCGGCCGGTGAGTAAACGGTATAGAGAAGATAATCAGAAAAAGAGAAGATAACCTGCCCATCCCAACCGCCTTCAAATGCTTATGCAAACGAAGGAGCTTGGATAAGTTTAGACACTTGCATACTTGCGATTTTGAAACCATCCAAAGCATACTTAACATGAAAACAGAGCCCATGTCTCTCACCAATGTATATAAAAAATCATTGCAGGTCAAGCTGCATGATATTACCATTAATATTAACGATTCAATGAGAAGGCATAATGCTGCAATATCCAAGAAATAATCACGCAGTTGACCCAAACATGAAGCATCCAAAGACATCAATAGTAGTAGAATGACAATTATCTTAAGTCTAAGGACAATAATACAAAGATGCCCCAAAACTTGCAGGCATAGTATTCATTGTACAGAGGAGAAACCAATGTCGCATGGATTTTGAGATAGCCTTGGTATAACACACTTGCAATAAGTCTAAGGACAATAATAGACTCTACACATGATGCACCTGTTTTCACATTGATTGATAACAAAGAAAGAAAGAAAAATCATCGAAGTTACAATGAGTGCAACTCCATATGACCAAAGTGCTAACCACAGAAGCAAAACCATCATAAACACGTAAGAAACACCCATGACTTCAGGAAGGTTGCGGACCATTTTGATCGCTCCTTTTAAGACAATCATGGTAAATGGAAGTCTACAAAAAGAAAAGAAAAAATCCATAAATTTACGGTAAAAATGGTTTCCTGAATCAAGAATCCTTTTAATATGATAACCGGAAATCTTACCTGTCTATGACGGAAACAACATATAAGAATTGCAAAGCTGCTCCAGTGGCAAAGGCCACTCCCCAAAAAAACTGCTTGCTCCAGAAACATAATACACTCATTACGGCAAGATAAGTGGTGAAAACGTGCACGGATAGCTTTATCAATCCATTCGCACATGAACCAAGTAACAACAACCAACTCCATCCAAGGATTGTCCCGATTCCGGCAGCCAGAGCATACAATGGCCAGAAATCCTCTGTTAAACCCGGCTGATTCTCAAGAAATCCCATTGTGTATTGATCGATGTTGAGTCTATCCTTCTTCTTAAACCGATTGAAACCTAACACTCCAAGAACAAAACCAACCAAAATCAGATGCAATACAAACACCACAATTCTTATTTCATTCCCACAAAAGCTTGATTCTTATTTCACACTTGCATAAGAAAATTGATAACATTTACCCCAAATGTTTAGGGACGGTGGGTTGTGGGGGGAGAGTTTAGGGACGGTGGGTTGTGGGGCAGTTATCGAACAGGAGAATAGTGGCGATGAGGAGTTATTTTTCTGTAAATAAAACTGAAGGAAACATGGGGCATTTGTCTGGAAATAAAACTGAAGGAAAGGTGGGGATATTGCAGAGGAGTTGTGTGCAGAGGTGCGACAGTTTTTTTTTTTTTTTTTTTTTTTTTTTTTTGATGAAAAAGGTGCGGCAGTTTTATATATTTCTTTCCTTTTGTTTTATGCTTTTTCATATTTATTTTCCGGATTTGGGTCAGATCAATTGAAAAAAATGGGTTCAATTAGCAGTTTTTTCCTTAAAAATATAATATTAAAAATATAATATAAGATATAGCTTTATTCAACAAGCATGTATGTGCCATAACCCCTTATAGTAAGTACGTAGTACAATTAATTATATATTCTGAATCAAAAGAGTAAAAAGTTTACTACAAAAGACATGATTTTGAGGTAATTAAAGCATGGGACATGACACCACTAAATAGTCTATGGAGAGGATCGGAAGACATGATTAATTGCTACGAATTAATATTTTTGCAGATAATCAAGAATGGAAGAGGACAATTTTCGTCGGTTATCACGGAATCAACCTAGCTAGTTACACTTAATTTGATCACCCCAAACTCCGACCGACCTGGATGACCAATCGCTTGAGTGATTTTGTCGACTGATCGATAATATTAATGATTAGACGGCTGAGGTACGTCCTGTATGGAACAAGGGAAAAACAAAAAAAAAAAAAAAAAAAAAAAAAAAAAAAAAAAAAAAAAAAAAAAAAAAATTAATGCAGGTTAGTCTATGATGAGGCCGGACAGATGAAATTGGACTCTGCCATTGTGAAAACATCTCGAGAAAGAATGGGGCTATTTCTTTGCCTATGTATACACACACATAACAAATTAAGTATTTCCATCATTTAATTTCCCGCCCGGTCTACTAAACCCTCCTTATAATACATACTAATGATCACCCACCCAAGAAGGACCACTGTCAAGACAATTGAAAGAGAAATGAAGCAACGCTTCTATATATGGCACGAGTATATACCTTCAATTCCAATGCCTCTAACATGAGAGCCTGGCCTCAAGATGAGAGTACCGGCAAGGAGTTTTGCATGTATATGCATTGCTGTTAGCATTCTCTCTACCATCTACGACATTTTACTAGGTCCTGAAGTGGAATACCGATCATCATTTGGTGGGGTGTCTAATGAGGATGACGGTGGAGCCGCGCATGAGGGTCTCTCTCCTTCATATATCGCAGAATCATAAACATGGTATCAACCACCTCTTGATGCTTCCACTCCAGCCGATCATACTTTTCACTTTGCTCCCACTGCGATCGATCATACTCTTCCCTTGTCACAAAAAATAAAGACTGTTTGGAAGAGCCGGTAATCCGCCGGTTAGGCGGAGCTGGTCCTATCCCAGAAATATGGGATCACCGGCGTCCCAAAACAGTCTCCATGATGTCTTGCTCCTGCTCAGGAGTTGTATGTCCATCTGGGGCGATGCCATGTATCATCTCCAACATTATATCCTACACAACCATTGGTAAATCATCATTACACAATCTAGTTGCAGTATATACAAGACAGTCAAAACAAGAACTCAGCTGCCCAAACAGATCAACATGGCTAGGACATCAGAGCAGACTTAGACAACATCAAACCAGCACTTGGAACGAATCCAAGACTAACAATCTGATTATGCAGACCAGACAACAGAAGCTACTGATTATACAAAACCATTAACTCAGATTACCACATCAGGCCTAGAGTAAAGCAGACAGACTTATCAGCAGGATTGTGACAAGGAAACATGACCTTATAATAGATTCAAGACCCAAATTGAAACAGAGCCAAACAAAACACATATTAGTCACATTGTCAGCATGTGTTAAGGCTTATATCAAAAGTTCATAAAGCATATTTCAAGCCTCGTCATGCTAATACAACAAGTCTTTACCCCACAATATGTCTTTTTCAAGAGCTAATGCACTCTTATAGTACACTCTTTAGTGCCCTCTTTCATATTCCATCCATATTAGCTATCCTTTAATTTATTTACATTTTCCTATTAAAGATAAAGAAAATAGCTATTCTTGCTTGAATTATTTGCAAGATATTGTAGGTGTAAATCTGGAACATACAGATAGTGAAGAAAACATAAAGTAAATCTGTTTAAGCCTTTTAAACTACAAGAACTCGATCGACTATAGACTAAATTTCATGTGGTTCTGGGCCAATAATTTAATCCTGAACTTCAAAGTCACATAAAGGCCGCATGAAGAAACATGTTTGAAGAGATCAATTCATGGATATAAGCAAATAAATTCTTGCTATACATTAAAACACAAGGAACTAAAACAAAGCAAACTTAACAAAACAAGGCAAGATGAAAGTTCTTCCAACTTATGAAAATGCTTGGGTGTTATCCAGCTACCTTTTTTATGCTTAGTGAATATATAAACAGCAAGCAAGCACACACACATGGTCATTTAATGTATATAAATAGTGAGTAAATAACATTATATGTACTCAAATAGTCTTGCTCAGCCTCATCATCAACCCACTTCCCCTCTTTCATATGGGCATCCCTCCAAACTTCAAAGACACTTCTTCCAACGGGGTCGGTCTCCGGATCCACCTGCAAAATTTTAAATATTAAATTTGAAATACAAGAGAAGTAGGGCGATAATCAATTCAAATGTCATATTTACATCTTCGTATCTGCGTCGTGGGTAAGGGTCCGGCCCTGCAAGCTCGGATACTTGAGGTTTCTCCGGTTATCCGTGTTTATTTTAGAGATTTCCTGCAAATAGGTTAGTTTACGATTAATTAACTTGTTATAAGTGAAGAATGAACACAGTTATAAGTACTTACTTAGATAAATTAAAAATATGTTAACCTGAAACTCTTTGCTGGCAGCTCGCTTGAGACACTCACGCCAATGTTCGTTGGTTGTAACATTTGCAGGCCTAGGCGCTGTCGGGGCCTTATCACCAAGCATCTTGATATGTCTGTTTATTGTGGCCTTCCATTCACTATAAGCATCTGCAGCGTCTCTATCCACAATATCTGGATAGACGGGTGAAGTGTTCCTGAAACCGTAAGAATTCATTGATAACCAAAAAAATTCATTCACCAACTGGAAGGAATAATTAAACTTAAATTACGAAGAAAACAGGTGAAAGTCAATCAAATAAATGACTTAAAATTGGACAATCTGTCATAGTTCACAAATCCATATTCAACGGTTAGCTCAAAGGCAATCAACAAAGATAAAAAAATAATAGGCATGAATGATACTCAGATGGTAAATCAATAGCCGTTTAGACATTGGCCAAAATTGTTCTCAGTTTCTTATAGTCTCAATGCAGATTTAGAGGGGGTGTAAGTGTTCCTGAAACCGTAAGAAATCATTTAGTTGCCAATCAAAGGGATATGTATTTGATAAAATGAAAATATGCATCAATTCAGACACATACCCTAACATACTCGAATACTTGTGCTTTATGTTGCGGTGGAACGTCACACCAATAATGATGCAATGGCTCACTACGGCTACGAACATATATGCCCACCCCAGTGCTGTACAACCTATATTATTTGTTGACCACCTTCGCTGTCCGATGCCTCAGATCCCAAATAAGCGGTATTTTTGCCCCACCAAGCTTTGCACGTACATGTCCTTTTGTGGTCCCTTGGCCCTTGCGCTTGGGAGCAAGGTACTCCACACCATCGATGCCATCATCTAGGTCAGGTACTACATAGATTAAAAAGACAAGTTAATATTGAACTAAATGATATAGTAGTATGAATGAAATGAGCATACCAGCCTCGCGGTATCCATGAAGCCTATGAGGATGATCGTGTGGTGGTCGTGAGCCACCTGCCGATTCTGCACACGCCATATAGTAATACCTGTATAAAATACATTTGTGATGGACAAGAGTGTAAAACACATTTGTATGGGCATGATAGGTAAAAGAATACATCAAATTTGAAGAGCAGACTTACCAGAATAAAAGCAGCGGCTAAGAAAATGGTAAATATTCTGCTTGATTCTGTTTCCTACGATTTTGAGAGGAAAGGTACTGTGTTTGCCAACATGATGCTAATATTCTGCTTCATTCTATGTCTTTGGCCGACTTGATTAATGTTAAATTAGAGGGTAGAAAGTTTACCTGGCTAAATAAAAATGGTATGAAGATGAGCAGAAACGATAGATTCTTAGTGTCTCCTTATCTTTTGGATGTCTGGCCTAATATCTCCTTGGTGGCTCTAATTAGAGGTTTATCGGATCTCTGCCCTTTAGTGTTAAACAGTAGTAAAATGGATGGTGGCCCTATCCCTTTTAAATTTTTTGACTCTTGGATGGATCACAAAGAATTAGATTCAGTTGTTTTGCAAGCTTGGAATGAGTGTACTGTTAAAGGTATGGGAGGCTTTACACTTGAAGAAAAGCTAAAATCCGTTAAATTTGCCCTTAAGAAATGGAGTAAGACTACTTTCAGCAACTTGGAAGAAGATCTGACACCTAAACTCTATTGCCTGACAGGACTGCATATATAGCATCAACCTCGAAGCTGTTAAAACACTACTTTGAATGATATAAAAACAGTCGTCAACCAAATGTTAATATGCCTACCACATTGTTTACGAACATTGTTCTTTAGGGATAGACAAATAACAAATATCAAACAGTTTAACAAGTGCACCTTTGACATTCAGATAAACAAGACTGATACATGAGCAGCAGGTCAGATAAATTACTGACAGAAGTCACAGAACAAATTGAATAGTTCGGTAAGAAAAGAAAAGAAAAAGATGAAAGCCGAATGAAGCTGACACAACAAATTCTCATACAGACTTTGATTAAATAGGCTTCTAAACTGAAATACAGACTTTGATTAAACATGCTTCTAAACAGGCTACTAATAATCTGAAACAAGTTATATTCACAAACCCTAGATAGAATTCGGCACTAAATCCATAAGGGCTATAACACGTTTGCAAGGATGAACAAAAGTTGCAACTATATCAGCACTTAACCGAACAAATTCGCCATAGGCAACCCAAATGTAAGACTTAATCTGCCATTTAATAACCGGACAAAGTTATATAATATCACATTGGACAGGCTATGCCAACATTAAGTTGATTATAATGCAAATCCATATAGTCCCAGCATCTAAGATGGTAGTAGAAGGTAAAACCTCATCTACTAACAGGTCCAAAGAAAAGATGTCACAATTTAAGAACCAGAATCGAAGGCTATAGTCATGCTACTACTAAAGTACTAAAATACATTGGATTAATACCAACTTTAAATAATAGTCACAAATATGGCTTTGCCAAACAATTGCAGCAAACTATATCAATTGCGAACAAAACTTGGTTTCAAGTATCAAAACAAGCCGATTAGTTGATGTAAGAGCCCTGACAATGAAACACAGAGGAGATTAGATGCTATAAAATTAAAATACATTTTGCAAAGCGAGTACAGATGGCAAGTGACGACAATGCCTGAAAAGATGGCATTTAATATTTTCAGACCCATGGTTATTGTAGCTAGCCTAGAACACACTTCCAAGTTCTGTTGCGTTACATACGATTGTCAAGCACCCAAGGCAGGTGGATACATAGCAGCAATAATTGGTTCAAATGCAAGCTATATTTTCCTTAAAAGCAAACTACAACAAATGAATTAGCCTATAAAAACATCTCAACATTGTAAACAACATTTTTGCCCAATTCAGCCCTAATTAAGAGAACACAAAAACAGCAAAATGGTCACACCAAGCAAACAGACCTAAACTAAACAGATTAGCATGACAAAACATGGCAGGCATGTCAGATAAACATGCTCAGCCCGTAACCTCCCCCTAACCACACACATTCGCTAGTTTAACAATTCTAATAGACATTAAAATCGTGATCGCTGCAAAAGGAAACAAGTCAAACAACAATTGAAAACGATATGAACAAGATATAAAAATTGATACTTACAAATCGCCGGAGAGATCTTCCAAAATCGCCGGAGCCTCTTTCCAGATATAAAAATTGATTTTGTTGAAATGGCCGAAGCCTCTTCCAAAATCGCCGGAGAGCTCGATCGAGAGAAAGTGAATGTGGTGGCTCCTATTTCTGATTTCATTTTTACGTATTTCGCTGCTTTGCTTGGAGAAAGGGAAAAAATCATTTGATAAGTGTGAATATTTGTCCAACGTGGCATCACAAGTGGACTCATAGATGTAAACATATAAGAGTATCTCCAGTCATGAACCTTTTAAAAGGTTTATGACTGTGCCACATCATCTAGTTTATAAACTTTTACTTCATAAACCTTTCATCTACAATCATAAAACTTTTTACACTGCCACATCATCATTTTAAAAACATTTTATTAACTATACATAAACATTTTTGAAAAGAAAAAAAAAATACAAAATGAACTAGAAGACAAAAAGTTGTACCTATTGTCAGGGAAAAAAAAAAATAAAAGCTACCATGAACCGCTTCATCTGTATGAAGCTTTTCAAATAAACTTATGCTGACTCAAGGTGCTCCAATGGCAATAAGCTTTTGGTAAAGCTTTACAAATTTTTTTGAACCTCCCATTGGAGGTGCTCTAAGTATGCTTCACACGTGGCATCCTATTTGGCATAATGTCGACACAAAAAATACTATGTCTATGTCAATAAGTTTAACATAAATTTGATAAGTCTGAACATTTATGATTTCTCGAAAACAAAAGAGTATTTGTGTGGGCGTGTCAACTAAAATACTTAAAGTCGACGCAAATGGTCTACCACCAAAACTCCCCCCCGTAAAAACTTATGACGGATTATGTATTAGCGTCCACGTGGAAATGTATTTGCGTCTATGTCGACGCTAATGAAGTTGCAAAGCATTTGCGTGTATATGTCGACGCAAATACTAGACTTTTACGTCACTATGGTCGCTAAAGCCATTTTTTTCTAGTAGTGATTGGGGCATGGAAATCAAGTATCGGAGTGTTCAACCACAAGTTCATGCCATTGACGTGCAATGATACTTAATGAGTGGTCTAAAGGCCAACAAACACAATAAAATCCAATCTCAACTATGCCTCACCTTGAGAGTTGTGAGACTAGCAGCATAATTAAACCATACGCCAACAAATTAAAAAAAGTAACGGGAAATGGTATTTGCACTACACATTTGTGTAGTGTACTGACGATGCTGGCTTCGTCTGATTGATAAAACGGGTCGTATTCTTCTGAAGACAACGAATCAAGATCCAAAGAACCTAAAATCAAGTATGATACATGGGGTGTTTTTTTGAGTGGGATTTAGACTGAGCCTGAGAATTCTTATTCTCAAGTTGCCTACGTATCCTGGGATTATTTACGAAACGTAACAAGTCTGCCGTAGTTCTTAAAGTTGTTTATATAGGGAACACTTCTGCCCTAGTATGTAATTATGCCGTGTCCTTCAAGGACTCCTGCTTATAACCGTCGAAGGCTTGCTTTACGCCTCTATCCGTGATTTCAGGTATATCTTTTACTATATCCAATAGCTTGAATCAGAGTCATAATGACGCGCGGGAGATTCTTCCTATATTTATCCAGTATTATAAAACACATGGGATAAACCCACGACTGACTCTATCCGACCTGCGGAGAGCTCCCTGGGACACTGTGGTCCGAGCTACGCTGTCCTAGCTTCACAGCACCCTGACCGTCCTGCGGCGGGCTGTGAGATTGGCTCAACATACTTAATGAGCTTCGCACCTGAGGCCAGAGGCCCTTATCATTGAGCCTGCCTTGGGATCCTGGCCCTTAGTTATTCAGTTTCTCTTTCCTTATTTATTGTTTAACCCTTTGTGGGACGACACGTGGCCGAGATTAACTCGACCTCCGTCATAAGCCCCCCAGAACTGGCTTGAACTTTCCAAGTTGGTTAGTTCTGATCATGTTGGAGCTAGGCCTCTGTTGTTATGACTAGTGAGCCCTCAAAGGTTTCAGCCTGCCACGTGGCCATGTTAACGTCATAATGCTGTTATGGTTGTCCTGGGAATCAAGGCATTTACACCCACGTCTTCTGTGGGACGGTTTCCGAGGTGCTACTTGGGGTTTATAACCCCTGCCATATCAACTATTCTCATCATTACTGCCTTTGAATCAAGAACTCGGCATGGCTATTCGGACTCTTCTCCCTTTTCTTCTCCAAATCTCGACTTATCGCAAGTAAGCTCTCTTATTCTTCAATCTGTTCTTGCATTCCTTACTCAATGCCTGATTAAATAGTCATTTGATTCTGCTCATCCGTGGTTCAATCTTTCGAAAGCCCTTAAAACCACCAAAAGTCTAATGGTTGCCCCCAGAATCAAATCTGTTTTGAAGCAAGAAAAGTAGTCGAAATATGCAATAAGTACAGGATTAATTTGGATGCTTATAGCCCCCAGTTCCTACGATCGCCAACCCTTACTCTTTTGAGCCACTGTAGGGGTATTGCGCTATCATTGAAGACCGTTTTGATGGGGGTCTCCGGCTTCCACTTTGCCCACCTACCTATCCGTCCCGGAGCAATATGGTGTAGGTTCTCCGCAGGTAGCCCCTAATGAGGTAAATAGCATAATTGGATTTGCCAAATCTACCGAATTGTGAAGGTGAGGTTTACCGTGAACCTGTTCAGGTCCTTTTATCAGATTAAAACGGTAGTAGACAATCCTGGATTTTACTATTTCCCCCGCCGGTCGGGAAAGGGGAAAGAGATCCAGTTGTTGACGGATGGACCCACCTCGTACAAAGGATGGAAGGCCCGATTATTCTTTTTTCAGCATGAGGAGGCCGCTAGGCTGAGTCAATGGAATATGGGGGAGCATCCTAAAGATGTCCTTCCAGATAGCACCGACGTCGAAGCGTTGCAGATACTCTGGAGCTCCGGGTTTTTCTTGAACTACACCCATCTTCCGTCGCAGCTTATTGAGGCTGCCATGCTAGGGAAAATGCTGGACCTGAGCCCTACATTTCTCTTGACCCTTTAGCTCTTAGAGATTGTAGGACTTTTACTTTTCTTATCTTATATTTTCATGCAAGTTTATTGTCTTGTACTTTTCTGCATTTTCTAGTTTCGTCCTTAACACTTGTTTTCTTCGTGTTGTTGCAGTGAATGCCTTTGCCGATATTTTTAATGCTGCTGGTGAAGAAGGGACCGTGAAACGTGCCGATTAGGTTGCTTCGACCCAACCTCGTGAGTCTGTCGGAGTACGTGTGACCCGAGCTACGAGTTCCTCTCTGAGTTCCGCTTCGGTTCAGATAATGTCCGAGCATGAGGACGAAGCATATTTGCAAGACTTGATTCCTGGGGGAAGCTCGGTCCCCCAAACTGCTGATGACGGGGCTCTTGCCTTAAAAAAAAGCACGACCAAATTGACTGAGGCTACTTCTGAAGTGCGGCCTAGCAAGAGAGGTCGGCTTGATGCTTCTCTCTCCCCTCATACGGATTTGGATATTCAAGGCCAAATGAGTGAAGATGCTGCCACTGAGCATGAGGCACTTCTACATATGTCCGAGCAGGAGTTGGCTACCACTGGTCTTAAGGCCATGACATATGTAAGTTTGGAACCTTATAGCCGTATTTATGATTCATATCCTTTGTCCTAAAGTTCGCCTTTTGCAGGGAGCTCGGGTTGGTCAAAAACTACTCAACCGTCTGGCCAGCTCTGATTCCACCGTGGCCAAACTGGAGGAGTGGATTGGCAAGCTATAGAGGAAGGCCTCTGATCGGGGCAAAAATCTGAAAGCTAAGGAAAATGAGGTCAAAGACCTCAAAAAGCAGCTGGAGACTCTGAAGTCCGACCATGCTACTCAGCTCCAGGCTTCTTTTGAGAAGGAAACTGAACTAACGGCGGTCGTTGATGAGAGATAAATTTATGATCGTTTTTATGATATTTCGCCCCATTTCTGATACCATTTTGAGCATTATTGTATCAAATCAAGTCAAAATTACTAAGTTTTATTCAAATGTATAAGTAGTAGTTATTATATAAATTATCGTATTTTTATAAGTTTTTATTAGTTTTTGTACCGGTTTAGTAACCGGAGTGTCGTGTCGGATTTACGTTTGGTATTTTGGTGGTTCATTGCAGGATTATACATTGACCAAGATTCCACGTAACGACATGTTTTGAGTCTAAAATATGTGTTTAGAGGGTTAGAAGAAGGTGCCACAAGTTTATAAGTTCAACGGATCAAATTTTCTAAGTACTTAAATCGTTACATATTTTCGACAGAGATTTGACCCAGCTTAGAGGCATTTTCAGGGGATGACTTCTGCATGAAAGTGGTAGATTATTCAACGAGCTTTCCAATTCCGCTAAAATCATGTCGTTTGGAGTTCGGGAACTCAAGTTATGGCCAAGTGACCAATCGATTCGGATTAGTAAAAATCCCGAAATATCTTCGACATACGAATGGCTCATCAAAACGACATTTTCTCGAAGAAGTTTCCTTAATAAAAGTTGTATATCTTCAAGAAAGATTTCCAATGGATTTTGAATCAAGTCAATCGGACTTCTACAACTCAAATGGTGGTCAAGTGGCTAATTGATTCAATTTCGTAAAAATCCCGCAAAACGTTCGGAGTATGAATTTGCTTATCAAGATGGTGTTTTCTGAAGAAGAGTCCTTCATGAAAGTTGAAGAATTTTCCGAGAGCTTAATTTTGACGTTTGAATCATAATTTTTGGAGGTCTACAACTCAAGATACGGATTTTACAAATTTTAATCACATAAATATCAAATAATCGTGCATCTGAAGATGATGAGTTGTTAAACTCATGATGAGACCGGACCGGTCCGTGTAACCACCGACCCGGTCCGGCCTTGACCCAGTTTCTATATATATGAGGCATCAGAGAGCAAATCCCCTGCCCCGGTCATGGTGCTCATCGGGAATTAACGAGGATGTCTATGTTTCCTTTTTCTTTAAAAGGAAGAGCACGAGATTGGTTTTTGTCACTTCCACATCATTCATTGACTAGTTGGGAGGAGATTCAATCCGAGTTCTTAAAGCAATATTTTACTCCTGGTAGAAAATTGGAATTAATAGTCGAAATTGCCAACTTTAAACAAGGATCTGAAGAAATGCTTGGGAATGCTTGGGAAAGATTTAAAAAGTTATTAAGAGCTTGTCCCGATCATGGTTATTCCTTGGATATGCAAATCCAACTTTTCTGTCGTAAATTAAGGAAAGACTCACGTGCAGATGTAGATTATGCATGTGGTGGTTCGTTAATAATGAGTGAAGCCCAAATAGTTTACGATGCTATAGAAAAGATTTCCAAAAATAATCGAATGTGGGAAACCGGTTCTAGCACAAGAAAAGTAGCCTTTGCAGGAGAATGTACATCGAATGCGAAGTTCTAGCACACTTGGAGAATTTGAGTAGGAAATTTGATGGTTTACAACAGAATAAGAACCTGAGTTCGGCAAATAGTAAAACAAATGACTACTCAAATCATGATAATGTGTCATTAGGGATGGAAGAACCAAAAGGATATTCAAGGGAAAAGGTGAGTTTTTTGCAACAGCATAGGAATTTGAACAATGCGTATTCAAACTCGTTTAATGCTTTTAGAAGAGATCACCCTACTTTTCATTGGTCTGAAACCCCTAGTAAGCAAGGACAACCACCGTATCCAATCCAATATAAGAATCCAAATCTAGTTTATCAAGGAGATACCTCGAATCAGAACCTACAATCATTACCTAGACCGTATCCACAACATACCACTCAAAGCATACCAGTCACCCAAAGTTCAACCCAACCTGAAGGAGTTGATAAATGGGAGAAATTAATCGAAAATCGATGGGTATAATGTCAACTCAAGCTCAAAATATGGAAACCATGATGACTTCTATAGTACAAATCACTAAGGATATGAGTACGTTGAAAACATCTATAAGTGGACATGATACCAGAATAAGAATTATAGAAGCTTCATTGAGGAATCTGGAATATCACTTGAGTAGAGAAGTAGAACGTAAAAACAGTAAACCCTCAGAAGGATTGCCAAGTAATACCGAAAGAAACCCGGGAGAGGTAAATGCTGTTATTACCAGAAGTGGAAGGATCTGTGGAAGTAATGGATTAGAAAACATGAGAATTAATGTAGTAGAGGATGATTTAGATGGTAAATATAAGAAGAATATGGAATCTAAAGGGCCAATTCAAAACGAACCTTATCCGGCTCACCCCAAATTCATCTCGATTCAATCTAATAAGGCATCACCATATCCACTGCATATTTTGAAGAAAAAGGTACTGAATGATGACACACTATGTCTTCAAAAGGCACAATCATTCAAGGAAGCTTTACCATCTTCATCTAACGACAAGGGTAAGGGAGGTATTCATTCTAACCCTACTGATCTTGAATTACTCCCCCATTCCCCGAGAAATGAAATGAAAAAGATGAAGTTGAATAATAAGTATGCATGTTTTATTGACACTTTTCGGCACTTAACTATTAATATCCCTTTCATCGATGTTTGTAAGGGAGAGCTTAGTTTGGGAGTGAATGATGAGCGCGTTATCTTCAACATTTACAATTCATTGAAATATCCATACATTACACTAGAATCTAGTTCTTGTGTAGACACTTTGTGTTCTCTTGTTGTGGATCGTACTAACACGCAGGTAACTGAAGAAGATGACTCCAGTGATAATGTGAAAGCTTGTAAACCCAAAGCTCGAAAATCAAAGGAAAAGGTCAAGAACCGTTGGATTCGACGGCATTCGTCTAACATATGTTGGAAAGCAATATTGATAAAAAAGACGGATGCAGTGCGTGAGGATGACCCACCCCCAGTGCCTTAAAAACTAAAGCACGATAAAGTCTGGCTATAGACTATAAATGTAGTCAATGACGGGTACTATCCTTCCTTTTTACTCCTTAAGCATTTATTTTTAATGGATTATGTGCTTAATTATTACGTGCTTTTGTGAGTAATTGTTAGAAGTAACCTGTTTTGTTTAGTATATTATATTAGTTAATCATTATCATTTTGGTTGTTTAAGTTTGTCGAGCAAACGACGTTAACCAAAAGCGCTACCGGGAGGCAACCCGCAAAAATGTTAAATATAATAATTACTCATACTTTGGATGATACTTTGCTAATACTTAGGATTGATTTTCATTTTGTTTCATCAAGTCTTAGGATGAATGTTTGAATGACATTAAACGGGAACGATTAGGTGGTTATCCGAAAATCCTGATGAAAAAAAAGAGAAAAATTCAAATGCATCATTTCTTGGACTTAGGTTGTTCGAACAATTTGAAATAACCCTTGAGGATCTGGGTATAAAAGACTCAGAGTTAATACTTTCTCACATATTTCATATCATGATCTAGTCTGTTTTAAATTTCAAATAATGTGTGACATGTATTAGTTCAACTACGTGGAATATTGTGTGTTTTAAATCAATAAAAGTTTATGTGGTGTGTTTATCTACCCTTTTGCATTACACTCGTCACACTCCACACACTTTTATTTCATTTGCACACACAACGGTCATAACTTTGACCCACCCACCCACCCTTTTTTATCATCCGAGTATTTGTTTTGACTTGTTTTAGTGCACCATTGCTTTCCCAACAACTTATTTACACTCACTTTACATTGAGGACAATGTAAGTTCGTTAGTAGGGGGTAGAATCGTTGTTGGTATAGCAATGGAATTAATGTTTATTTTGTATCAATAAATCTCTTAGTTTTCGATTTTTTTTCGAACATTATTTAGTTGATTAAAATAAACTGTATAAGGTATATATTTCATGGATTTGAAAATGTAATGATCAATTTGGATGTGTATAACCAACGTGAACCGTAAGTGCATTGTAATTCCAAATATATTTGTGTAACATGAATTCCTTCACGTAAGCCTTTGATATTGAAACGAAAATTTTAAACTGTATCCATTTAGTATCCTAGTGGTTATTCTAGATAATAACGGTAACTTAGTACCTAACTTTTGAATGTGTACTGTGAATATCTGAAGGTTTGAATGTGATAGAAAGGATATAAGTTAAGTTTATGAAAAAAAAATAAATAAATAAAGAAATAAATAAAGATGAACTATATATATGTCGGTTGTAGCTACCAATGATTTGAGTGCAGTAGGGCGTTATCACGAAACGTCCTATATCACTATGAGGTTTAAAAGCTCCCGATCGCTCGATGATAGTAGTCCAAATTTGGGGTTATCACGAAATGTCCTATTGCCGGGAATGAAGGCATATGCTACAAATGTGAAATTAAACTCATCAAAAAAAAAATGTGAAAAAAAATAAAAATAAAAATTTGAGCATGGTTGAAAACTTAGTTATCTTCTGACTATCCCCAGTATAAACTGAATGATATGCTTTAGGGATTATCCTAATAAGTACACGGGAGAACTTTGTGAGGAACTGTTACTACTATACCTAGGAAAGTCATTAGGACTGTCTGAATGGATATTTGTGCGTTTGCTTGATTTATTCAAGAGAGGATAGTGGAAATTGAAAAGGCTTGTCACACACACACTCGTTATACATTTATATTGAGGTTAACGCCTGGTTGTAATTCTATACGGTTGCAACATCCGGTTGTCTCTTATATCTTCTATCTTCATGAATTTATCACTTATTCATTTTGTTTTATCGCTTGTTTTGATCGAGGACGACCAAAAGCTAAGTAGGGGGTTGTGATGAGAGATAAATTTATGATCGTTTTTATGATATTTCGCCCCATTTCTGATACCATTTTGAGCATTATTGTATCAAATCAAGTCAAAATTACTAAGTTTTATTCAAATGTATAAGTAGTAGTTATTATATAAATTATCGTATTTTTATAAGTTTTTATTAGTTTTTGTACCGGTTTAGTAACTTAGGAGTGTCGTGTCGGATTTACGTTTGGTATTTTGGTGGTTCATTGCGGATTATACATTGACCAAGATTCCACGTAACGACATGTTTTGAGTCTAAAAGATGTGTTTAGAGGGTTAGAAGAAGGTGCCACAAGTTTATAAGTTCAACGGATCAAATTTTCTAAGTACTTAAATCGTTACATATTTTCGACGAGAGATTTGACCCAGCTTAGAGGCATTTTCAGGGGATGACTTCTGCATGAAAGTGGTAGATTATTCAACGAGCTTTCCAATTCCGCTAAAATCATGTCGTTTGGAGTTCGGGAACTCAAGTTATGGCCAAGTGACCAATCGATTCGGATTAGTAAAAATCCCGAAATATCTTCGACATACGAATGGCTCATCAAAACGACATTTTCTGAAGAAGTTTCCTTAATAAAAGTTGTATATCTTCAAGAAAGATTTCCAATGGATTTTGAATCAAGTCAATCGGACTTCTACAACTCAAATGGTGGTCAAGTGGCTAATTGATTCAATTTCGTAAAAATCCCGCAAAACGTTCGGAGTATGAATTTGCTTATCAAGATGGTGTTTTCTGAAGAAGAGTCCTTCATGAAAGTTGAAGAATTTTCCGAGAGCTTAATTTTGACGTTTGAATCATAATTTTTGGAGGTCTACAACTCAAGATACGGATTTTACAAATTTTAATCACATAAATATCAAATAATCGTGCATCTAGAAGATGATGAGTTGTTAAACTCATGATGAGACCGGACCGGTCCGTGTAACCACCGACCCGGTCCGGCCTTGACCCAGTTTCTATATATATGAGGCATCGAGAGCAAATCCCCTGCCCCTTCTTTCCCTCTTTCTCGTTCCTTTCTTCGTTGTTTTTTTTTCTTTACACTTTGTATATATATATATATATATATATATATATATATATATATATATATATACACACACACACACGTCCCAAAATATATATATACATCCGTATATATATAGTTCATCTATCTTCTTTTATTTTATTTTCGGGCCCGTATATACATATATATGTCGATGTATGTATGTATATATGTTTTTCACATATATAAATAAAATGGTTATAGTATCGTTGTAATGGCGGAATAATTATCGAAGATTGTTGATATCGAAGCTTTGGCATGTTAGATCCGGTGGAAACGACCCCGATTCGATAGTCATAACCGGTAATATATTCTAAAATTGTTATGTTTATTATTTCTATTTCTATTTATATATGATATTAAACTAAAAATATGTCTAGCCAAGATATGAATCTGAATTAGTTAATCTTTTGGTAAAATGAATGATCGACTCTGGTAATCATGATTAAAACCAATTATAATGAATCTTTTTCTATTTTAATCGTATTCGTATTGACGTATTTAATTGATCTGAGGAATTCATAATCTAATTATGAATTGACGCCTCGTAGTTAGGATACGAGATAAAAGATAGAAAAACCGGAGGGTAAAATTGGCCGTGTGAATAACGTGATAACGGAATCCTATTTCCTACCCGGGGGTAGATTTGTTTTGGGAGAAATGAATCTTATTATAATTTGTACTCGAGATCGTAATAATGTTAAATCATCAGTTAATTGAAACTTAAACCGGAAAGTTGAATCGTCCGGCTTTGACAACCGGAGCCTTTTAAATAAAATTGACCGTTTGACGAACGGAATGACTCTTTTTTTATCTAAAGGTAGATTTGTACTCGGGACCTGTTCAGAAAAACCGTAACAGTTGTGGACCTTGGACTGATGACAATGGACATATGACAATTTCATACGCTCGTGTGAGGAGGAGTTGTCTAGCTTAGGAGTACACCGATTCATATATAATTTACACCTTGAATAAAGGAAGATCTGTCTCATTTATTTCTACTAAAAGATATTGATTCAGTAAAGTATTCTTGGCTAGATCTAAAAATATATATATATTTTATTTACTGTTTACTAACAATCTAACTACTAACATAATCTAACCCAGGAAAAAGTAAAAACTGCGACTTAGATCGAGTTAATAATAGCTTCTTGGTGTTTAACCCCACTTAAAAGAATTACCATGTTTTCCCTGAGGAATACGACCTGACTCACCAGACTAGCACTACAATTTGACCCGGTACACTGCCGGTTAGGATCTGTATAGCCTAGGTAATGTCCGTCAGCTTTCTGGCGCCGTTTCCAAGGTTAGGTTTAGGTCTGTCAGTCGTAGAGAAAATAAAGACGGAAACTACCGAGCTGGAGTCAGCAGTCCAGGCCTATCCTGACCGTCTTAAAGAGGCTGCCATTGAAGCAGTTAAGGACTTCAAGGCCTCTATGGAGTTCATTGATCGCGTGCAAAGCACTTACTAGCAATAGGACTAGGTGTATCGTAGTAGAGTACTGGCGGGTCAAGGTCAATCCCACAGAGACTCGTAAGAACATCAAATTATCAAGATTGAGCTTGTCACAATTAACGGTCTACGACCAACTATAATATAGACAGTAGTAAAATTGGTGCCACAAACTAACAATGTTAAGCTAGTTCACACGGAGTAACAAGAGTTTCTAATGTATTAGTTCAATTATGAGTAATTAGTTATTCCCCCCACACATGCAATAGTCCTCCCCATTGGTGAATTTTAATTCATTGTTCAGCTTCGGGTACAACTCCTAACCCTATCTACTCTGACCGTGGTAGTAGACAATATATACACAAGCTACCCTCCTTAATTGGTCCGTAATAGCCCATACGCATAAAGAACTATAGCTGTCGGTATTGAGCGTTAACCCATACCGCAAACCCGTCTACGACGGTATCGACATTGATTAGCACGTTCTTAGGGTCCATCAAAACAATGTCCAAACTAACACTTCACTATCAGTACTTCATGCTAATTTACGAAGACATGCAAATAGTTGATCAGACTACTGACATGTAAATTAAATTTGTCGATCAACATAGCTGGCGCCTATTATCATGAACTAGTAATTTACTATGTATTCAGATCTAGCGATATAGATCGTCGCAGATCTAAAGAACGCAATCACTATTTCATGATTTCTTCACCAACGAATTAGATCTATAACACATGTGGTAAATAAACTAACTGCTACATAATTAAACTAAATAAACAATTAGCACATACTAGTCGAATAGAACACCGACAGATCTATATCTTGGAAAAGACAGAAAATCATACCCTCGAAGACGAGTGTAGATCTTCCTCGGATCTCTCCCTAGGCGGTGACTCCGTCGTCTCTCCGACCTGAACTCATAAAATAATAAAATAAGGAACAAAGAACTTTTATTGCATAATTTTGCCTTGAAAAGTTGTGTACATTGAATTCTTATTTATAGTTACATAAACCAACTTAGAAACACCTAGATCTACCCTTCGTCCAAGAAAACGCATTTCGGATGATTTTGGAACCTCGGTAAGTCGGCGGCAGCTCTCGGTAAACCGAGGGTATTTTTGTCCTTTTCTCTCTGACGACTTAGCTTGGAAGGTTCTGGAATACCCTAGGTCCAATCCTTTCATTTAGTCCACTCCAGATTCGTCTATAATGCTCAGCCCAATATTTCGTATCCTGAAAATAATCAAATAATGCACGAAATAATATCGAAATAGGGAAAATAAACGCTAAGTGCAAAATTCTCGACTCACGAACCCGACATATGTTATTCAACTTAAATGATTCATATTTATAGGTCGAAACAACTATTATTAGCTTGGATAGAAAGTTGATGCCGTAGGATAGACTCAGGGCTGGCCCTATGCTAAGGCCGGCGAGACCCGGGTCTTAAGCCCAATTGTGTCGGAGGGCCCAACAGTACATGTTTCGCTAAAAGAAAAAAAAAATTCGTGTAGATTTAATCCGATCCAACCTAATATAATATGTTAATTTTCATTTTTGATAAAGGCCCAAATTTTATTTTACTCTAATTGATAAAGGCCCTAATAAAAAATTTTACTTGACCCAAAAAAATAGATATATACAAACAAGTTTTTTTTTTGTTTTTTGACTTTATCTATATTATTAATTTGTTATATATATCTATATTATATATAAAAAAAAAAGCACACACAAAAATAAATAAAACAAACAAAAATAGATAGAACTCATTTTTCACTCCTAAGTTCCGGCCCTCCCCTTCAGTCCTGCCTTCGTTTCCCCAGCTCCCCTGCTGCTTGAGCTGTTGATTTTTTTATTTTTATTTTTTTGTTTTTTGTTTTCCTTTCCTTCTTTCAATTTCCCATTCATAAATGATAAATTCTATTCTCAAATTCTCAATTGAGAAGAATATGGTTAATGAAATTGACAATTCTATTTTGATTAGTGATTTCGTCTCTAAATATGTTGCAAGAGCGATCTTGAAATAGTAATATGTAAGTATGTTTCATGTATACTTATGAATTTGGTTTTTGTTTCTAAATATGCTAGAAAAGACTACTTTGTAGGCATGTTTTGAGACTATCAATAATGTTAGAAAAATATGATAAAACAAAGAGAATTGAATGATCTCCAAGCATGTATAAAACGTTTTTAAAGAGATGTTTTAAGATCTCTCTCGGGATTCAATAGAGTACTACTTTAGAGACACAATATGTTTGTACGATGATGCTTCTAAAAAAACTTCATTATATTTCACACCGAATGCGATGTCTCTACATATATAGACAACGAAAAGATACTGTACCTCTTCACGAAAGAACAAACCAGTTCGTCTTCAAAGAATGTGTCCCAATGAACATGCACAACCGAAATGAATGTATCAATTTATGCCGTGACGTCTTATGGTGTCGATTTATGCAGTGACGTCTTACAATGACGTCTTATTATATCGATTTATGCAGTGACGTTTTATGGTATCGATTTATGCAGTGACGTCTTATTGTATCGATTTATGCAGTGGCGTCTTATTATATCGATTCATGCAGTGACGTCATGCAGTGACATCATGCAGTGACGTCGTATTATATCGATTTATGCAGTGACGTCATGCAGTGACATCATGCAGTGACGTCATGCAACGACGTATTATTATATCGATTTATGCAATGAAGAAAATCCAACGGAAATTTCATCAAATATTTACATAAAATTCTAGGGTAAAGCAAAACATGCATCATTATAAGAAAATCTGAAGAGAGTTTGAGAATGTGATAAACACAAGAGTAAACTTCAACTTAGTTTTTCATTGATATGAGAGGTGTATAAATAGATACAATTGAGAGAGACTAGCAAGCTAGCTTGGGCGGCCACTTGAGTATGTAGATGTGGGCGGCAAGCATGCAAAAGTAAAAGTAAAAGCTATGTCTATGACATAAAGTAAACTTCACAATTAATATGTCTATGACATAAAGTAAACTAGAGTTTGACATATTAATTGTTTATATGTATCACAATTAATATGTCTTTTATAATTAAATAAAGTGTACAAAATATTCTGTACGAACTCCTGAGGCTGCTGGACACCTGTCGAACTTCGACGATCTATTTGAAGTAATGTCGTAATATTTCCACACCCCCTCAAATCGGGCCGTATATGTTGATGCGACCAAGTTTGCTACTAAGTCTATTTGAACATAAGAGGTGGAATAGCCTTGGTAAGAATATTAGCATTCGATCTGCGCGAGGGAACATACTTTGGAGTTGAATAATCTTGGCATCAATCTTTTCCTTCGTAAAGTGTCATCAATGTCCACATGCTTGGTTTTATCATGATGGACGGGATCTTCGACCATGCATAAGGTTTGAATTATTATCACGACAGAGTGTGATAGGTTCTTTGAGGAGGTTGTTTGAAGTTCGGTCGGTACCGCACTTTTTAGCCATAGGGCTTCACAAATGCCAAGTACAAGTGCCCGAGTTCGGCTTCAAAGATCGCTTCTTGACACGATGGTTGTTTCTTGCTTCTCCAAGTAACCGGGTTCCCCCATACATATGAGCAATAGCACTGTGGTAGATCGTCTGTCAATGTGACATCCACCCCAATCGGCATCGGTGTAGACCTTGATTGATCTATCGGTAGATTTGGTGAAGTGCGGGCCTTGGCCGAGTGGACTTTAAATATCTCGGTATCCTATTCACGAGATCCCAATGTTGCTCGGTAGGGCGGTGCATGAACCGACCGACCGGACTAACCCCATATGCAATATCGGGCCTTGTGTGAGAAAGGTAGATGAGTTTACCTACAAGCCTTTGATATTGTTCTTTTCTCGACGAATGTCACCATGCGATAGGGTGTTACTTGGGTCTACTTGGGGATACGAGCGAGTTTGCATCCCGGATGCCGCTTTCCTTCGGTAGGTCCGGGACATACTTCCTTTGGGAGACCGAAATGCCATTGGTGTTTCTAGCTACTTCCATACCAAGAAAGTACTTGAGGTAGCCCGCATCTTTAACTTGGAACACCTTTGCCGGTAGAGTCTTCAAGTTCGGATCTCGGTAGAGTCATCCCCGCAAGGATGATATCATCCACATATACAATTAGAATGGACCTCCGCCGGTTGGTTGCCTTGACAAACATGGTGTGATCGAGTTGCATTGATGATATCCAAATAGCTTTAACCACGGTAGTGAGTTTTCCAAACCATGCCCTTGGTGATTGCTTCGAGCCATATAGAGATTTCCTCAGTTTGCACACCTTGCCTTGAGTATGAGGATTGGTAAAACCAGGGGGTACAGTCATATAAACCTCCTCAGCGAGGTCCTCATTTAGAAAGGCATTTTTTATGTCCAATTGGTGAAGAGGCCGGTCCAAGTTGGACGGTAGGGAAATCGGTACACTCGACGGTGTTGAGCTTTGCTACGGCGCAAAAGTTTCCTTATAGTCAATGGCATAAGTTTGAGTGAATCCCTTGCTACCAATCCGGCTTTATACTTGTCAATTTTACCATCGGCATTGTATTTGATAGTGAATAACCATCTGCATGACTAACCGTTTTCTTGCCTTTGGGAAGAGTTGTGAGGTCCCAAGTATGATTATCCAGGAGAGCGATCATCTCTCGTTTTAACGACGACCTTCCACTTATCATTTTGAAGGGCCTCCCGAATATTTCTAGGGATAGAGTGAGAGTCTGGTCCTGTGTAAACATGGCAAAGACGAGGAGACAACCGATCATAAGATAAATAAGTATGAATAGAATGATCGGTGCATGATCTTTTCCCTTTCCTTAGAGCAATAGTCCGTCATCCACTTCGCAGAGGCTCGCCGAGAGTCAATAAGCCGAGGTCCGGCGGACTCGGTTCGAGGTTTGATGAGGTTCGGTTCGGCGAGCTCGGGTCGGCGAGGCTCGGGTCGGCCAGACTGCGGGTCGCGAGACTGCCGAGGGTCGGTAATATGAGTATCCGCGGGATGTTTGAAGGTTATGAGTCCGTCGATGGTTAATGGTTTGCCGAGGGAACGGACTTAGTTCAATCTCAATCGGGTTTCCATCGTTGATCGGCTCGAGGGTTCTCGTAATATGGAGTCCTTTCAAAGAATTTCACATCCATAGAATTGTAAAATTTCTTTTCGGTAGGAGAGTAACACTTGTAACCTTTTTCTCGTCCCGTGCATATCCAAGGAAAATGCACTTATGAGCTTTAGGATCAAGTTTACTTCGTGTTGAGCATGAATATAAACAAACACGGTACAACCAAAGATCTTTGGAGGCAATTGGGTAATAAGATGAGAGCGAGGAGTGTGTGGTCGGCGGGGTTTGGAGAGGAGTTTTGAAACCTAACACTCTGCGGGAAGTCTGTTGATTAAATATGTTGCGGTCAATATAGCTTCACCCCACATGTATTTAGGAACATGTGTAGTGAACATGATTGATCCGGCCATTTCCAACGGATGCTGTTCTTTCTTTCAACCCCATTCTTACGTTGAGGTGTTTCCACACAACTACGATATGAACAATTCCTCTTTGTTTGTCAAGAAGTTACCGAGGTTAGACTCATAGTATTCCGAGCATTATCGGTCTTTAAGATCTTGATCTTAGTATCAAATTGGGTGGAGACCATGTGATAAAATTCTTGGAAGATAGGTCCAACTTCGATTTGTCTTTCATTAAGAACGACCAAGTGTTTCGGTATGATCATCAATGAAGGTTACAAACCACCTTTTTCCCCGTTATACTTTTCACTCTTGAGGGTCCCCATACATCACTTTGTGAATTAGGGTGAAAGGGGAAGAGGGCAAGTGAGGTAACTTAGCATACACAGATTTGGTGAGTTTAGCAAATTGACAAATATCACATTGAAGATCATTAAGATTACATCCTTTAAACAATTCGGGGATTAAAGACTTTAAATAACCAAAACTTGGATGTCCTAGTCTATAATGCCATAACATGATATTGTCTAGGTTTTGAGTGCGAGTGCCGAGGCGGTGCATTCTTCGATCGCCTTGTCTTCGACAAGGTTGATCACAAACGATCTGAGCGAGGGGTTTAGCTTGCCCAATCACTTCCCGAGAAGAAATATCCCGGAATGTGCACCGATTCTTATTAAAAACAACAAATCAATTCGGATCTTTAGTGAGTTTACCGACGATATAAGGTTACGATCTAACTTTGGAACAAACAGGACATTCTGTAGATATATCTGATTAGTAAGTTTAACCTTCCCAACACCTTTTGCATAAGAAACAGAACCATCAGCAGTCTTAATTATGTGAATTTGGTTGCATGGCATATATTGGGTAATAAGGTTTTTATTACCGGTCACATGGGAAGAAGCCCCAGAATCAACAATCCAAGTCTCATTACTAAGAGGTGAGTAAAATATACATGTTTTAGCATGAGTGGCCATTTCAGTAGGGGAGCTACCTTCCTGATGCTGAGCAATAAAGGCTTTAAAGGCGACAAGAACCGAGCATTCGGCTTCTTCGTCATTCTCCTCTTCAACGACAAGTTTGCCTTGACTTTCCCTGGTTGGTTTTGAGGTTTTAGAGGGGTTAGGTTTGCCATGAAGCTTCCAACAATTGTCCTTGGTGTGATTTGTGCGTTTGCAGTGATCACAGAACAACTTTCCAGCTTTCTCAGTAGGCTTCCTGTAAGTCTCATTAACCTTCGACGGGCGGTACCTTCGATGGGTTGTCGGCGGGGAGGGTTCAAGAAAGATCACTTTCCTCTTGCTTTCCTCATGTTTAACCTCAGCAAACATGGATTTGAGATTTAGAAGAGGTTTAGTAGCAAGAATTCTACCTCTAACATCATCAAGAGTAGGATTCAGTCCGGTAAGGAATTTGAATACTCTCTTTTTCTCGTTAAAGTCTTTAAAGAGTGCAGCATCTTTAACATCATTCCAAGGGTGAGTTTCCAACATATCTAGGTGTTGCCATGCCTTAGATAGTTGATTAAAGTATTGAGTTACAGACATATCCCCTTGTCTGCAATTTTGAATCTGAGCTTCGAGTTCATAGACTTCGGATGTATTGTCCTTTTTTGAGTAAAGGTCTCGGCATTGTCCCGCATTTCCTTAGCGGTGTCATACATCATGAAGTTCTCACTCGATCTCTTTTGTCATAGACCTCGTGAGGATGGTCATGACTTGGTTATTTTCTCGTGTCCCATGCTTCAAACTTGGGGTCGGTTTCAACGAGGGCGGGTTTGGAACCGGACGGATATCCCATCTTGCCCTGGCCGGAGATATACATTTTCATAGACCTTGACCATAGCAAGTAATTGTTACCATCAAGTTTATGATTTGTAAAAGAAGAGTGTTCGGTTATCCCGGTCCGTGAGGCACTGTGAGTCTACGAAGAAGATGAAACTTCGAGATAATGTTGACATTTTTCGAAAAAGAACGAGTTTTGCGGCGGATTTTAGAACTCGGTAAGGCTCCGATACCATGAAGAGAGTTTGAGAATGTGATAAACACAAGAAAAACTTCAACTTAGTTTTTCATTGATATGAGAGGTGTATAAATAGATACAATTGAGAGAGACTAGCAAGCTAGCAGGGCGGCCACTGAGTATGTAGATGTGGGCGGCAAGCATGCAAAAGTAAAAGTAAAAGCTATGTCTATGACATAAAGTAAACTTCACAATGAATATGTCTATGACATAAAGTAAACTAGAGTTTGACATATTAATTGTTTATATGTATCACCATTAATATGTCTTTTATAATTAAATAAAGTGTACAAAATATTCTGTACGAACTTCGAGGTCGCTGGACACCTGTCGAACTTCGACGATCTATTTGAAGTAATGCTGTAATATTTCCACAAAATCATTAAAGTAGCAACTCATAACATATTAGGTTGCAATGAAACTAACAACCCGATTCTAAAGAAGAAGCAATATAATCTCACAATACGCCGCTTACGAGTCAAATCCTGGATTCCCATCAATTTCATGTACTCCATTTCGACTCGGTTTGACACATTCACACCATGTACAACCTTCTTGCCACAGCTTTTGCATCACAAAACTTATCCTACATGATGATACTAACATGCAAGTAGTTCAAACAGGGGAAAGTTGCAACTGTAACAATGTGAAAATCAAAAGGATGATGATGAATTTGTATTCAGGAAACTTGGAGAACAGGCCTCTTACCAAGCCTCTTGATTTCTCTATCCATTTGTCCAGTGAGCATTAAACCAAGCATCTTGAGATCACACAAGAATGACCAAATCGGATGTCCAAAAGTTGCAGGAACATTTCCCTCCACGAAGAAATGGCTGTACCAAGCCAAAGCATATCCAATCAGAGGCACAAACATCACTAACCACCAATTGACAATCATCGAATATATCAACCACAATATGCTCCCAAGCGTCCCTGCAAAATTCCAACGCCTTGTAGCTGGTTTCGTATGATGATTCATATAAAACACCCAAAAATCCTCCATGTTCCTGAAATTCATCGCCTTCCAAACACGATTAACAACATAATCAGAAAAGAAAACAAATAACAAATCTAAAAAAGCGAAATTCAGTCTTTTCAGCAAGATATTGAACAACGAACAACAATTCATACTTAAAACTCAAGGACCCTTCAAAAAAAACTCAAGGAAAGTTCTCTTCAGTAATATAAAAATTAAAATAGTCAATAAAAAGAAATTACATCCCTTGCAGCAAGATAATGGGGAATGCAGCAAGAGGAGGCATGGGCAAAGTGCTGTTGTCACTGCTACATCCCTTTAAAACTACTGAAGAGCCGCACCTGTCACTGCAATCTTCCTCCTGAAAGACCACACAACAAGCCAATAGATCCCAGATGTAAAGTAAAAAGGCAGTCAGTGGAATGTCAAGGGCTTGATTCAATCACAAGGGCAGTCATATTTTTAGTTTCAGGGATTAAAAAAAGCTGGTCACCCCAATCTGATTCATTGTTTTTTGTTAATCTTCTGAACTCCCATGTCACTCTCCCTGCCACAAGAAAATGGTCTTTTCCTCCCATTATCCTTCATTCAGGAGTGTTTTTTAGCCAATTAGCTAACTCATAAGACAATTCATCTCTAATTTTATTGCTATAACCAAAAAAAAATGTGTAGAAATATCACAACCTGCATATGGTTTTAAAGAAAGATCGAGTATATAAAAACATTCAAGGTGGAAATAAACAAAGTAATCAGAAGGAATAAGAAACCCATAGGACAACTCAAAACCTTGGCTGTAGGAAGAAGAACAACAACAGCAGGTGTAGCAGCCAAATCAGCAGTCAAGGTGCTTATCTTTGAGGTCTGAATTACAGGAAGAAGCTTTCCAGACTTCAACTTCATTGATGAAGCAGCGGGTTGAGCATCAATTTTATACAAAACAGCAGTGTTTTCACTAGCAAATCTCAACAAAGCTCTGGGGTTGCAGGTCAAGGCAATAGGAGCAGCAATAGCTTTCACTGCCAAAGAATCGGTAGCAGACAAATTCGTACCAAAATCCTTCCTCATAGTAGTACAATCGGAGGGAGCCTCTGATTTTCCGACAATGAGAGACATCAACATCGAACTCAGAAGAATGAGCAACATTTTTGGAATTCCTCCGTTTTCTCTTACCGATGAAAACAAAGAACGAAAAAGGAGCCGGCACAAGAAAAGAGAAGCTCAGATTAGGACGATTTCCGGCCGGAAGTGTCGGCTACTATAAACTCCAAGCCACTGCAAATCTTTCACAATAAAAACTGAGAAATTGTTAATAGATCCCCCTCGACCCACCATGACCCCAAGGCGGCAGTCGAAGAACCCCGTTCTTTCCGTGGCGACACCGTCGCACTCGGTGTCGCGAACAACACATTCAAAACAAAACAAAAACAGACTTTGTGAATAAAATATCTAACAAATAACTTGAATTTTGTATTTACAGATGTTAAAAACTTGATAAGGATATTTTTCAAAAAAAAAAAAAAAAAACGAACAATTAAAAGCGCCCAATTTACGACTCTGTCCTTGCCCAACAAATGCGAGGGCCGGCCCTGGATAGACTATTTTAACTGTCATCATTCATCCAAGCCTTGACTCTGCTAATGGCTCATATAGTACAAAGCAGTTATGTCATGGGGTGACTGATTCAAAGGCTCAATTTCCCAATCTTTCTGTTGACGGTTTGGCCAACAGGAAGTATTACCAGTTGGGTGCAGAGGCGGTCTACTCTCATCGCTTGAGGGAGTTTCAGTAAGGGGAAGATATCGTCGCGAAATATCGCCCTGCTGCAGCTCAACCTGCTCAGCCTTCATCGTCTACTCCTTCAACCGAGCTGCCTCCAACCGGTGTTGCCCCATCTGGGCAAGGGTAGTAGTATGTTCTGCTTTTAATTTTTATTCAAACTTTGTCCTGTTCTAAGCTCTCCTGAATATTATGAACAAAAAAAGTTTAGCGATACCTTGAACGCTTTGATTTTGTAGCATTTGTAGCACTTTTTTTATTTTGTGAATGTCTAGGTGGATGGGTATCTTTCCCCCCAGTATGCCATTTAACAAGTTTGGAGTACTTGCCTTTCATGTTTTGAATTGTTAGTTTTATATATTGAACTTCTTAGTTTTGACGTGCGGATTATGACTAGTTCGTCATGAGAATTTATTAAGTTTGTCCTTTGCAAACTTAATTTTTCCGAGCTCGACTTGCGTTGCTCGATTTATTTGTCCTGTGAATTTACTAAGTCTGTCCTTTGCAAACTTTTTTCCGAGCTCGACCTGCGTCGCTCGATTTATTCGTCTTGCGAATTTACTAAGTTTGTCCTTTGCAAGTATGATACATGAGGTGTTTTTTTTTTGTGGGATTAAGACTGAGCCTGAGAATTCTTATTCTCAAGTTGCCTATGTATCCTGAGATTATTCAGGAATCAAGTCTGCCGTAGTTCTTAAAGTTGTATATATAGGTACACTTTTGCCATGATTTGTGATTATGCCGTGTCCTTCAAGGACTCATGCTCATAACCGCCGAAGGCTTGCTTTACGCCTCTAACCGTGATTTCATGGATATCTTTTACTATATCTGATAGCTTGAATCAGAGTCATAATGACGGGGATTCTTCCCATATTTATCCACTATTATAAAACACATGGATAAACCCACGACTGACTCTATCCGACCTACGAAGAGCTCCCAGGGACACTGTGGTCTGAGCTACGCTGTCCTGGCTTCACAGCACCCTGACCGTCCTGCGGCGAGCTGTGTGATTGGCTCGGTAGACTTAATTAGCTTCCCACTTAGGGGCAGAGGCCCTTATCATTGAGCTTACCTAGGGCTCGTGGCCCTTAGTTATTCAATTTTCTTTTCTTATTTATTGTTTAACCCTTTGTGGGACGACACGTGTTGAGATTAACCCGACCTCCGTGATGCACTTTCCACTACATGATTCATTTTCATTGATTAAAATGATAAATTATTTATTGTGATGGATCTCAACAAAATAAATCGTGTTGATTGTGTTGTGTAGAATGTTGTGGTAAAATTTGTAGTGGATGTATCATTACTCAAAATTAACAATTAGTAGCACTAAGAATATCGACCCAATGCATAAAGCAGATAAATGGAGTCTAGCTAGAGGCCAGCAAGCCCAATAAACACTTCTGAAAGAGACAAACGATCTGTGATTCAACGCTAGGTGGTATCGTTGCCTCGTCAGAATAGGATAAGCTAAACACTTTTGAGGAAAACTAAAGGTATGGGCACAACTACTTGTGGCATAACGATTATGCCCGTACTATTAATCTTTGAAAAAAGTTCATTTTACATCAATATACAAATGTAATGTAACACAGAAGCCCCAAAAGTCAAATGTTTGTTGAATTATAAAATAAGCAAACAATGAAGGGGTATAAGTTAATCATTTCAAATTTCAGAGGCAAGTTTTTCAATTCATAACGAGTACAGGGTGCACAAGATAAATATAACATTTTACTTAACCCTAATTGTCCATCGCTATATAATCCTGCGCATCTCGCCTCTTTCACCTCACCTTGTACTTTTTCTTCTAAACCAAAGGTTATTATACATTTTATTTATTTATTATATATGTTCCTTGTGTCAATCTTCTTCTAATTCCATGTTTTCCTGAATGCATCAACTATGATTTTCTCTGTTTCGGCAAATGAAAATAGCAGAGAAAATACGAAGTGATGCGAAATTAGATTAGTTTATAAAGGTACTTATGGACACGCAGATTTCGGTTTTTAAACAGTGGATTCCTGGTTTTCTCGTAAGTTCCACAGTTTTGTTTATATCATTGATTAGTTTTATAGTGTGATCAGTGATGGCTCAATGATGATTTGTTTTGCTTTAACCACACCGAAGGAAATTTGAGATTTTGGGATGTAGCCCTTCTGGATAAAAGCTTAAAGGAAGGATCTTTTCTCAATTTTTCTGAATTGCTTCTGGGATTATGACTTGATGAATCTTTTGCTCTATGGATTTTGAGAAGTCATTGCATTTCTTGATTTATAGAGCTAATAGACGAAAGTTTTAATTTCAATGCATTTAGAAAGATTGAGAAAGTTTGTTTCTTGGGTTAAATTATCTTCTATGGGCTATTTACCGTCTCTCCATAGTTTCTGATGTGGAAAACTTTGGCCTTGTCTGAGAGCTATCACTCTTGATATTTCAGCTCTTGTTTGCTTCGTGTATTCATAGTAGATCCTTGAAGTTAGACACTTTCTATGCAATCGTGTTTGTATGTACACATTTAGTTTTGACAAATGCAAATCCAAGATAATGCTTTGAGAGTATGATGAGGAATCGGGTCACATTTTAGTTCTCAACTACTGTAATTTAAAGGGCAAGGAATCAAACAGAGAAATTCGATTTAGTTTAAATTCTGGCATCTGTAAATTGATCTCGACCATGTATCCCCAGAGTGAGTATTCATTTTTTTTCCACAAAACTTGTTACACATACATTAGATACTATTAACAAGATTAACAATTGGTATTATGTACACCTGTTAAGTTCAATGTGGTTTGTATGATCAAAGTGTAAGCTTGTGCATGATGAAGCATCAGGCAAGCAGCGTTGTTGGTGTACTGATGGAGTGATGTGCAAGACGTGCAAGAGATTTGTGAGTTGCTCGTGCACAGCTGATGGTAAGGAGCAATGAATGCAGCTGAGTACAAGGCATGTGAATGTGGCAGAAGCTGAATGTTTTCTCAGGGACATGCTCAACAGCATTCTTTTTTTGGTTTTTTCATTTTCTTACCAGTAACTGGTTGTGTATACTCATGTATAAGAGTAAATAGGACTTCATTTCAGAGATTGATTGAATATAGGATTGTAAACTCTTGAATTTTCTCAATGATTTAATAAAATGATTTTTTCTCCTCATTTTGCTTTTTGTTCATAATTTTGGTCCAGCTCTAATATCATGGGAATCCAAAAAGCAGACCTTTTGTTGTGTATGAGCCTTTTTAGTTGCTTCCACAATTATAAATATGTATGTAGGAGTAATTTGAATGCAACATTGATAAGATGGGTGTACTATAAAATTTCTCTATTTGCAATGCACTTTGATTTGTTGCTTACTAACAGCAAGATGAGAAAATAAACACGATGTTGGAAGGAGGTTACTGGATCACAAAAGACTGATATGATGATTATTGATATTGCCATGGTTGTTTGGGCTTCACTGCTACACATCATTCAACGTTTTGGAGATGGTGCAGGAGAAGAAGCTTTGTCCGGAAACATGGAGGTAAAGAAGTGTTGTGCAAGAACCTCGTTTGCAGCCTCTGATGGATGAAAAGCATCCCAAAACACGTACTCTGCTCGATTTTTGCACACCTTTGAGTTCGGCAGACAAAGCCCTCCAACATTTGTATCGACATTGCAGCAAGAAGTATTTGAAACCTTAAACCCTGCAAAAAGATTAAGTAGCTTGCGTAGTTTATCCGGGTCATCATCATCATCATATGCATATTGTTTGAGAAGCAAGTAATTACCGTAAGAAGTGGGATTCTCTATTAGATCTAAAACTGCATTATAGGTGTCTGCGAATGTAATTTGAGCATAAGGGAGGTGGTTGTTTAGGTTATGAATCAAATCGACAACTTTGGAGTTGAATTCTTGCACCCATAAGTTTACTTGTTTTAAGCATACACGATGAGCGGACTTTGCCCTTTGTGACGGAATGCAGCCAAGGGGGCTCAAGCCATGGAACATCATCTTCCTTGCTCCAATCCCATAAAGAATCTGTTATGGTTTTATTCAAGTTGATTAATGATCATCTGCATTTGCATATTTTGCATGATTTTTTATTTTTTTTTTTGTTCTCTTTTAACTCACCGTCAATTGTTCCTCTAAAGTTGATGTCAAAAGGCCAATAAATTCATCATGTGTATATTGCTCACCATCGGCTAAAAAGGGCTGCAGGAAATTGTTGACATAATCGTTGCTACCTACAATTTCAGATGACATTTGCTTAAGACAACCACAGACACACACGCGCATTCAAAAAGCCTAATCTTTGAGTAAAATTGATACCAATGCCAATGAAGTAAAGAGCTTCATTGCAAAGTCTGTTTGCTGCCTCTTCTCCAATTTTGATCTTAATGGCTTCCTTTGTCTTGTTGAAGGACTTTATTTGATCGTCAAACGATAACCTCTGAATCTAGAATTGCTAAGCAGATTATATTGGTAAAGCAGATAGGTTAAAGAAGATGAAATTCAACTAAAAAGGGAATGAAATTTACAAAGTAAAGACCGGTGTCGTTTAATATCCCTGCACCTCCAGAAGCATAGTTTACACCTTTCAGCAATGCATCATCGTTGGGTGATAAAGAAAGATATGGAGGTGTTGGTGGTATTCCAAGCTTTTCAGCTGCACATTTAAGGTTGTGGGATTCAAAACAAATACTATACAGTAGTTGGAGTAGGAGCAATGTTGCAGTAGCACGTACCGAAAAAGAAGAAAAAAAAAAGGAGAAATCTTTACCTACAATATCACCAATGGTCTTTCCATTAGTGAATCTCCCGGTAGCTTTTCCTGCGGTATAATCAATACCATAGTAAGGATAATTTGCTTTGGCAAGTGATTGCAAATAGTTATTGTTCCCTACTTCTGTTAATGAATCACCAAATATGAAAGTTACAAGGGATGATGATGTTGCTGCTGTTTTTGAGGTAGCAGCAATGGATACAAACATCAGAATACCAAAAATGGTTTTCCCCTCAAGTTCCATGATACTAGTCTCTAGATCTTTGTGGATTGTGATATATTTTGTGGATTGTGGATGGGGACATTGGGGAGTTTTTTTTATACATGTGTTCATAGCCTTAAGGTCATGCCCAGTTGTATAAGTTTGGACATAGTAGTTGATTTGTTTCAATGAAGAAAAGAGATTATGTATTTGCTAATAATATAGTTTGTTACTCAGTATATTTCCCCCCTCATGAGTTTGGCCAACTGATTAGGCAATAGTCAGCACTGCCATAGACTTTTGCCTCATAAACACTATTGCATCTCCTTCGGTTTGGTGCCGAGTTTTTTTTTTTTTTTTTTTTTTTTTTTTTTTTTGGACGAGCCAAATGCAAGCCTACTAATAGCAAGACTATTATCAGTCATCCTATCTCTATTCTCAAAAATACTATTAAAAATACATATTCTTATGATACAACAATTAAATTCAGAGTACTCTACATCATCTCTGTCCTTACACCATTAAAATATTCATTCTTTATCTATAAACAATTTTTTCAAAATTAAATTTTGTTAGAAAGAGAGAGAAAAAATGAATAAAAAATATGTAGAGTGAGCTACAGTACCACCCTACATTTGGGGTGACACCGTTCATGGTCTCTATTGTAGGGAAATGATGGGAAGACTGATGTAGTGTGTTTTTGGCTGTACTCCTACATTTTATCCTTATTGGGTAGATAAAAGAAGATGTAGGGAGTTTGTTACTAATGCTCTAAGTATAGAAATCTTGAGATGAGACGGGGCTCAATGGGTGAGCCGATGACAAGAATGTTGAGAGAAAATGAATTATTGAGAGAACGAGACCCTCTCAAATTTTGACATTCCCTTACTTAGAGGAGACCGGTAGCATCTTTTAGGCTTCTCCTTCCTTAGGGATAAGATCTTCTACGGACACGACAGAGAGTGTCACAGAACACTCTACCAGCGAGTGAAGAAGTATCTTGCTTCTGCGATACGACTTCCTGATTGTTTTCATCATTCTTCTTCGATACCCAAATCTTCTGCCCTAACTGTTTGAGTCCCCGGACGACCTGATAGGGAAGGCTAGAGTACAGACATAATCAATAAATATTACTCCCTCTGTTTTTTATTAACTGTCACATTTAGAGAACAAATAATTGACCATGTTATCCAAAAAATTACTAACCTTAAATTAAAAAGTGACCAAATTCATCTAAAAAATAACAATTATTTTTTTTCAGCTGTGACAGTTAAAAAAAAAATGAAGAAAGTAATAAGCTATAATCGAGTGCTAAAATGCTTATTAAGTCGTTCGTTCTAACTTGTAACACAAATGTTAGTGCATTTTGCATTTTGCATTTCTCATCTGTTTTCTTTCTTTATACTAGTACTGTATTCCTTTTGAAACGCAACTTCCTCTTTCTTTTTACCCACCCACCCACCCACCCGCCCGCCTTTACTGTTAAGCAAGAGCCTCAACGACAAGAGGCATATTCAGCAGCAATCCAATTACACACCTTGTAGTTGTAGCCTAGGTTGCACGGACACGGATACGGGGACACGGATTCGAGGACACGGGACACGGGGATACGGGAGATTTGAAAAAAATAGGACACGGGTGCGGGGGTCAAAATGTAAATATTAAAAATATAATGACTAAAATGTAATTATTAAAAAATATAGGGACTAAAATGTAATTATTAAAAAATATATGGACTAAAATGTAATTATAAAAATACTAAAATGATAAATTTGACTCCAAGCAAGTGACTAATAATATTATCATACATTCAACACTATTAGTGTTTTCATGAGCTCACACTCCAAATTACAAAACATCATACTTTTAATTTTCAAAGTGATTATACAAAATACATACTCATCTTTTTTTTTTTTTGAGAACAAATACATACTCATCTTCAACCAGCAAAATACATAGCTCTCTGCGAAGTTTTCAAAGTCATTTTATACATAAATAATACAAAAGATCGATGAGTAGCATCATATATAATGTTATATTTCAACATCATCTTCAACATCTTCACAAAAGGTAGCATCATATATAATGCTATATTTCAACATCATCTTCAACATCTTCACAATAAAAAGCTTCCAACTCCGGTTCATCCAATGTGAGATTAGCTAACTCAAGGAATCCAACCTCCTCCATGCTTCCAAATTCATCTCCACCAACATCCCACATCTTCGCCTTCTCCGTTTGGTATTCTGAGCTACTACGTGATAAAAGACGAAGATTGTTATGCACAAACACCAAATGCTCGGCACGTTGGGGAGTTAACTTGTTCCTTTTAAGTGAGTGAATGAAGGAATAAGTGCTCCAATTTCTTTCACAACAAGAGGAGGAAGATGGTTGACCAAGCACTTTCAAAGCCAATGTTTGAAGTAACGGTGAAGCAGCACCATAAACCGCCCACCAATTCCGTGGTTCCATGAAACTCATCCCTTGAATGGCGTCAGAATTATTAAAACTCCCTTCACAAGTAACAAACAAGCCAAAATCATTAGTGGCAACTTGAAAGTCTTCCTCTTCAAAAATCCTCCTGAAACACTTGTTTCTTTCATGGCAAACTTCAAGATCCTTATTAGGAGATACTCTTCCTTCACCCCCATCAAGCCATTTCTTGGTATAGAACCTACATTAAAAAAGTCATACTAAGCATAATGTATAAAGTAAAAAAGTATGAACAAATTAGAGAAAAAAAATGGTAATTACCTTGGATTCAATGAATGTGCTAAGCAATGGAGTGGAGTGTTATTTTTAGCCCATCTTGTCACAAGAACGCCATGGATCACATCATAAAATGAGGACTCATCGTCTCCTAACAACCCATCATGTTCATAGATAACCTTCTTTACATTTTCAATCATGGAATCCCACATCTCATAAACCAAGTGAAGGGAAGGTTTGTCCGTATCACATGCACGAATCATGCTATAAATGGGCCCCGTAAAATCAACAATATAAATACACCATCTCTCACTAACCATCCAATCGCGAATAGTTTGTGCTGCTGCTAAGTTATGAAGGATGCAGGTTCTTAGATCTAAACGAGTTAGATCTATGCGCAGCGGATGGATCACGATTTATATGACACAATTAATAATTAAAGGACTTAAGTACTACAAGGGTGTTTAATATTATGTTACCAATAACGGGAAGAGTCGCCTTGATCTTCCGATGTGTTCTCCAAACGGCGGTTGGTGGACACCCTTCTTGATAAACGAACCTCCTTGATATGCAACACCAAGAAAAACTTGTAGCTTCTTCTAAAACCCAAGACAAGAAAACTAATTTTTTCTCTCTTTTCAAGTGAGTAAGTCGAAATTTTCCAATGTTCTAAGGCTTGAGATAACTCTCTTTATATAGGAGAGTAAACCTTGTCCTCCAAGGATTAAATAATTAAGAGATAATTATTACATTAATCCTTTATTCCAAATAAAAGATAAATAAAATGATTATCCCAAACAAATTAGGATAAATCATATTATTATCTAATATTCCATGAATTATCATTTAACAAATAAATGATAAATCACATGTCAAATAATTATCCAAGAAAACTAATTTCTCTCTAATTAATTGACTCACATTGGCGCCACATTAAGGGTTTACTAAGCCCACATAAAATGTCTTTTATGTGTATTATATTATTTAGCCCAACTAAATAATATCCATGCATATCAATTAATTAGCCCAGCCAATTAATTATCACTGAGGCCCAAATAACAAGATTATTTGTCCGAATTACAGAAGCCACATCGGGGACCATGGACCTAAAACCAGTAGCTCCAATAATTAATTATTCATCTAACAGAATAAGTACATTAATTATTAATTCCGGGGTTACGCCACCATAAACCCGAAACCGAACTCTACCGATTATAGATGTATACTGATGTTGCGTGGAACACCAGATTTGCGGTAACAGTGTTTATCTTGAGGATATAAGGCTGATATGAATGATTTCTCCGGTGTGGTTAGGGTGGCGAGTAAGAACAAGGCTGCCTGATCAATTTATAAGATGAACAAGTTAATCTATCGACAAATTGGCAGAGTTTCTGCTTGTATTAGATTTATAGTTACAGCTTGAGAGAGAGAGACCCCTTTACAATGTGATCCCATATATATAGGCTAAAAAAGTAAGTCGGTTCACTGTTCATTGATAAGACGACTTAGAATACATAGCTAAGTTAAGCATGCATGCGGTACAAGTGTCCTATCTAGTTTGTAAAGTGTTGCCACCGGATTGGCCACCGGGTAAGCATGGCGAACGCGAGTCCGGAGAAGTATGGTTGAGTAGCGGACTCGTTTGTGCCTTTATGCATAGGGTGGAATCACGTGGAGAGAATGAGTCCGTCTTACTGTTAGCGGACATGATCCGGCTTACTGTTGGCGGATAGGCCTTGGCTCATAGCTAGCGACCAGAAGATGCTTGTTGACAGCGGCCAGCGGAGGTAAAAGCCCATCATCTGTGTTGACGGGCCAAGATTGTAGGCCCAATATGGATGAACAGGGCCCCCATTCCAATCCGGGTATATCAATGGCCCCCTACTCTGTGCCTGGCGTGTCCGCCAAGGCGGAGAGTAGAATTTGAAGAACCTTTGGTGGAGTTCCTTCGTAGTCGCTTGTGATAGAGGTTTTTGACACTGTTTCATCGAGCTTGAACCAGTGTTATGCTGTGCATTTGTAGCGAACAGGCTTGATCGCCGATAATGTTCTATCGGGCTTGAACCAGTGTTGGTGAAAACCACTAGTGATATGCTGTGCATTTGTAGCGAACAGGCTTGATCGCCGATAATGTTCTATCGGGCTTGAACCAGTGTTGGTGAAAACCACTAGTGATATGCTGTGCATTTGTAGCGAACAGGCTTGATCGCCGATAATGTTCTATCGGGCTTGATTTAAATGATGATGCTCTGTAAAAGGTGTTTTGTTGTGTAAGCCAAAGCGGGCATAGACTGATGCTGGCTGTTTGAAATAATGTTGGAAGGTAGTAATACGCTGAAGTCGCTTATGCCGCGTGATGTGATGCTCCTCAGAAGAAATTTGAACGGTTAGAAAATGTAAACGGATGTATCGGTACACGAAACGTCACGTCAGCCACGTGTTCTGACACGGCGGTTGGAGCTGAACCGTCCTTTGCTCTGATTGGTGGAGAGAAATTGGTAACCGTTCCTGCCATCATCACGTTTGAATTTTGAAAATCCCAAACGTCGTTTCCCCTCTCTTTTCCTCCTATAAATAGAGAAGTTCCCCCCAACACTTACGCTTTTCTCCTCTTTCACTTCTGATAAATCCCTCCGGCGATAAGCAAGGAAATTCCGGCGATTGCAAGCAGATTCCGACGAGTGCTTATTCCAATCCAAGATCAGCGTTTTACTTCTTTTTTCATCCATCAGGTGTGAATTTAAACATTCCTTTATCGTTTTTTGAATTGATTTATGTATTTATCATCGTCTGTTCTTGCTTGAGACATGAATGTCGTGATTTAGCTCCTGCGATTTTGCCTCTGTAATTTCAATTTTCTCCGATGAACACCATGAGCCCCATCTGTGCTTCTGCGATTTCATACTCTTTTTTACCCAGAAATACCCCTATATGTATGTATGCTTTGATTGCTTGTTTAGTCGTTTGTTTGGTAGAGGTTTGAATGCGTGTTGTTTGAAGCCTTTTCTGGTTTGGGTTTAGGGTTTTTCTGAGAATTTGGGGGGTTTTTCTGGGGAGAATACTTGGGGTTTTCTGGGAATTTTGTATCTGTTTAAGGAAGATGGAAGGGCGAGGTGTCGGGGTGTGATTGCTCTCACCTCGACCCGATTTCCATGTCCGGGTGATAAACTGATCCACCTTGCCCTTTTTCTTTTCCAGAATGTCATCAGAGCACACACAATCAGACGAAGAGGCTAGGGCCGCAGCGGGTTATGGGTCAGAGGAGGTGAGCATGGAGGATGCTAGCTCTAGCGGTGATGAGGAGGAGATGGAAGAAAATCCAAACCCTGGATCCATTAACATAGAATCTGACCCAGAGGTCGCAGTTATTGGTGAGGGCGCTGCGGAGGGCGAGGTCGAAGATGACGACCAAACGGCACTAAGCAATCTCCTCACCAGGATGGATAGAATTTTAAAACCTGAAGCCGCTAAACGTAGCGGCAAGATCAAGGAAGCCGTGGAAACCGCTGTGGTATCGGAGAAGCCCAAAAAGTCTCCAAAGATTGTTGTAAAAAAGAAAACCGCCGCTGAGGAGCCCGCAAAAAAGAAGAGGGCGCCCAAGAAAAGGTCCGCTGCGGTTGAGAATGAGCTTGCAGAGCAAAAACGGGCAGATAGTGATCTTATAGCCCGATGGAGGGAGTTTAAAGATCGAGAAGATTATACTTCGGCTTTGGGGGCGTATGATGTCTCGGCGGACTATCGCTTTGTCAGCATGGGTGCGACCAACGTGTCATGGACTCCGTGGCCGAGACCAGCAAGATTATCTGTGGTTGCATTATGATCATTTTGCGGCCGGACTCAGACCTCCCTTTGACCCATTCTTTGTTACTTTTATGGAAGAGCTGAAAGTGATGCCTTGCGACCTGAGTTTGGGAGTTGTTCGCGTGGTCATGTCCTTTATCATAATCGCAGGTTGAGCGGGCGCGAACCGTCGATGCCGGTGCTCTTATATTTTTATAGTTTCTCCCGGAAGGGCGGCGCCGGCCAAATCCAACTGCGTAGTCGATCGAGTCATGGTAGACCCCGCTTGTTATTTGATCTCCCCGACAAGGTGGCGGATTGGGACAAAAGATGTATGAAGGTAGAGTCCCGGGTAGGCTGGCCGTTTGAGAAGCTAGCGGAGAATTCAGTCAAGGCCGATCACTTGAATAAGATAAAAACCCAATTTGACGATGATGAGTTTATCTCCGAGCTGAAAGACGATCTGGGCTATACCCGTAAAAATGAACCTCGGGCTAGGGCATTTAACCTCGGAGGTTGTTGCTTGACGTCGCTCGCCCTATCTCATACAGCCGGACTTCCCGGAGCCGGTGTCGGCGAACCTTTAGTTGTAGTCGACTTGTTGCCGACCCATCCCGATTGGTACGGCGAGTGTCACCAAGGGAGGTTCATGCCTTCTCGGTGCGAAATCCGCGGCGGTTATCCTAATATGCGAGCACCGAGTAGGATTTTCACTTGCATTCTTCTTGCTTCTTTTCATAATATGTCTCTTTTCATATGTTCTGGTCGCTAATATATATTTGTTCCCCGCAGGTACCATGGATAGATTAGTTCGTCGCAGCCAATTGTCCAAGCAAAAGACCGTCGGCGAGGTGAAAAGGGCCGCTGAACTAAAGGGGATTAAGACAGCCCTTCCCATGGTCGATTTGCAGACGTCGGCGGCCGGAGCCTCTGGGGCTAAGGTCGCAAAATCATCCGAGCCGCCAGTAAAAGAGAAAACCGCGGCGGGCAAGACTATGAAGCAGACCACTCTTACGAAGCCGCCTGCTGGTGATAAGAAGAAGAGGGCTGCTGTAGAAGAGATTGAGCCCGCGGGAGATGAAAGTGGCTTGCAGGAGGTCCCTCCCCTTAAAAAATTCAGAACTGATAAGGGTAAAGAAAAATCGTAGATCAAGGCAAACCCGTGGCCGATGAGGTTGCGTCTCGCGGCCACGAAGACAAGTGGTGCCCTTCGTTGGAGTTCCTATTGGGCCTGAGGTTGCCCCGCCGCCCGGTTGGATAAAGAGTTTATGCGGCAACAACCTCTCGACCCGCCCAAGGCACGCACAATCGCAAGGGGCATCGCCGATGTGCCCCCGTTGAGGCATTTTAGATGGGGTATCCCTAGCGACATCCACCGGAGATAGGCCGCGGGATAGCGGATAGGGTTGTGATGGCGGATCAGACTGATCCTCGCCGTGCCTTTCTCGGGAGTATTGATGATTTGTGGGGCTTATATGGCGCCACGGTGAGCATGGTAAACCTTCTTCTTGCTTTTGTTTTTATTCTTTTTGCTGTTATTTTTGCCCAAGTCAATATTGATTCCGCTGTTTAATTTTCCTCCATTAGGTTGGTATCGGCTTGGCCCGCTTCGTCAATGATTATAGAAATACCATAGCCGAGAGCGCCGATGTCAGAAAAGAGCTAGCCGAAACCCAGAAAGCTCTTGGTGCCGCAAATGCAGTGTCCGCTGGTCTTCGTGGGCGGTTAAGTGCGGCTGAGGCGGAGAACGAGAAACTGAGAGCACAGCTTGCTGAGGCAAATAAGGTTAACTCTGATCTCGTGGAGCAGAGTAAATTCGTTGATCGCACTATGGAAGAGATGAAGCTGAAAGTAAATGAGGCTCAAGCTCATTGGGAGGCCGAGCAAAAAGCGTGTGCGGATCTGCAGAAACAACTGAAGGATCTAGGCTCAAGTGTTGAAGGCCAGCTCAAGACCGCCGCGATGACGGCTTTATGATGGGATATGACCAAGGGTTTTATCACATCGCGAGGTGCGACCTGGCTCATGAAGATGGTACCCCTGACCTTGATGTTTTAGAGGAATGGATTCTCACCCATCCCTTCTCTGATTATCTAAGAGAATTCCATGACCGCATACCCTTCTCTCGATGTTGAGCTTCGCGCTATGTCCCGCAGTGTGATCCCGACCGGGTGGCTCCCGCCGTGATGAGACGAATCTAAGGGAGCGTGTTCGCTTGGCCACGAAGCGAGAGAGAGAGCCGCCGAAGAAGGCGAGATCGAGCAGCCTCGGTGAGAAGTCGACGAGCTTACCGAGTCGGAGACCAATGCGATCGGGATGCCGCACCATTCTCTCCGTGAAGAGAATGTCCATAATGAAGAGATGCGGCCCGAGGGTTCTTAGATTTCGGCTCGTTTTGTAAAACATTATTCCGTGTTCGTATATGTATAACTCTTATTCTTTTCTCGCACTTTTGTCCGCACATTTGTCTCTCGTAATAGCTAGTATGTACTTTGTCCAAATTTTATAATTTTATTCACAAGTTTGTTTCCTGCCCGTTTTTTATGTATGCTTGCTTTTTGCTCGAATTTATTGTCTAAATTGAGTCCGATGATAACAACATCCGTCCCCCTTGTTTTAGATAAGATTCTAGGTCGATCTTGTGCGGACTCCTGTATGAGATATGCCCCTCTTGAATCTTATCTGAAATAACTTGTTCGCTAGGAAGTTGTGCCCGCGTTAAATTTTCCCAAATATTGCCCCTATTTTTAACAACTCTGAAGTCCAAATTTTTTGTTGAAAATTCTTCGAGCACAATTCTTTCTTACCCATGCATACTTGTAATAATTTGCATATAAAAAAGAGAATGTAAAGTCGGGCTTTATTAATTTTGACTCATCCCGCTAGATGAGTAAAGATTACAAGCAAAATAAGAAAGCCTAACCACTCACGTCGTAAAACGAGAGGATAGCCATATCCCTAGCCGATTTATTACATGTAGTACCTTTTAAGGTTGTCCGCATGCCAAGGTCTATTGAGCTCGTAGCCTTGATGATTTCGAGGACATAAGTCCCTTTCTTGATCTCTCTCGCGACTTGATAAGGGCCTTCCCAATTTGTCGTTAGCTTCCCTTTATCGTGCTCCATACCCGTGGCCTTTCTCGTTCCGAAGAACGAAATCCCCGACTTTAAATGAGTGGTCGCGGATTCGCTTGTCATGTTGTTGTTTAGCGATTTGCTTGTAGTTCGCTAATCGATGATAAGTCGCTATTCTTTTTTCCTCCACTAGATCCAAGTCGATCCGTCCGTTTAAAAGATTATCCGCCGGGTCATACAATGCGACCCTGATGTTGGGTAGAGCCATTTCAACCGGAGTCATAGCCACCGATCCATAAGTAAGAGCAAAAGGAGTTTCTCCCGTGGGTGTTTTGATAGTGGTGCGGAGTGCCCAAAGTATATCGGGTAACTCATCAACCCACCCTCCTCGCTTTCACTTTGTCGTCCACGCTTTTCTTCAACATTTTGATTATTTGTTTGTTGCCGGCCTCAGCTTGGCCGTTTCCTTGAGGATAAGCTACTGATGACTGCCAGTGTTTGACTTTGAATTCGTCGCAAAGATCTGAGAAGTCCTTTCTAAATTGCGGGCCGTGATCCGATACTACTGCCCGCGGGACGCCAAAACGTGAAAAAATCTGATCGTGTAAGAAGTATCCTGCTGCTTTTGCGGTTATCTTAACCATAGGTTTTGCCTCAATCCACTTTGTAAAATAATCCACGGCTACTATGATAACTTTGCATCCGCCTCTTCCTGGTGGAAAAGGTCCAATGAGATCGAGTCCCCACATGTCGAAAGGCCAAGGTGCGACCACAACGCTTTGTTCGACAGATGGTATTCGGGGGATATCTGCGTGTTTTTGACACTCCGGGCATTCCCTTACCAGCTTTTCTGAGTCTTTAAGGATGGTTGGCCAATAATACCCTGCGGTTATGACCTTCTGTGCTAAGGAACGACTAGCGGGGTGGCCCCCACACACCCCTTGGTGAAGTTCGATAAGGATTGTCTTGCTCTCTTCCTTTCGAACACATCGTAAAAGAGGCCTAGTTGCGGACCTTCTATAGAGTATTCCATTGTTTATAATATACCTGGCTGCTCTTTTCTTAAGAGCGCGAGCTTTGTCCGTTCCCTCGGGTAGTAGGCCTGTTTCTATGTAAGCTTGAACTTCATCAATCCAACATGTAGTTGGTGCTGGTATGTCAATTTCCATGATTTGTGCTTCCTCAATAGCGGGTACGGCTAGATACTCAATCATTATCGAGGGATCTGCAATTTCTTCTTTAAGTGATAGCTTGGAGAGATAGTCTGCTCGCTCGTTGTCCTCTCTTCCAATTCTGATGAACTCGCAATAGTTAAAGTTGCTTTTTAGTTGTCGAACAATCTCACCATACTTCTCTAGAATACCACAGCGCGTGTCATAATCCCTTGAGATTTGGTTGACAATGAGTTGGGAATCACAAAATACTTCAACATTTTCCACTTTTAACTCTTTGGCCAATTTGAGCCCGGCAATTACTGCTTCATACTCGGCTTGATTATTCGTGGCCGGAAATTCGAACCTCAAAGCTTTTTCGATTTCCTCCGTTGTTCCGGGCTCCATCAAGATTACTCCGGCCCCACAACCATTTCGACTAGATGCCCCATCCACATACAAATGCCAACATTGATTGGGCTTATTCCTGGCCGCAACGGGCTCGTGTGATAAGGGCGAACTTGGTGGTGGCGAGCTGAAACTCGTCTCTACAATAAAATCCGGTAATGCTTGACCTTTGATAGCTTTTCTTGGTTGATATTGTATGTCGAATTCAGTAATTTCTATAGCCCATCTGAGGAGACGGCCTGAAAGGTCCGGTTTATGAAGTATTTGGCGCATTGGGCTATCCGTTAAGACAATAATTGTATGTGAAGTAAAGTAAGCCCCGAGTTTGCGGGCAAAGCAATGACAAGCGAGTAGGCTAATTTTTCAATATTAAAATAGCGGCTCTCCACCGGACCGAGAGCCTTGCTTACATAATAGACGGGATTTTGGAGGGTTCCGGCCTCCTTGACAAGAACGGCGGCAACAGCCCGGTCTGAAGCCGCTAAGTACAAAAACAAAACATCTCCCTCCACGGGGCTAACCAAAAGAGGTGGTTTTCCTAGATATTCCTTCAGAGCTTGGAATGCCTGCGAACAATCTGCGTTCCATGAGAAAATTTTATCGCCTCTGAGAATCTTGAAGAAAGGAAGACACTTCTCCGCTGATTTTGATATGAACTGACCCAACGCGATGATGCGGCCATTAAGCCTCTGAACTTCTTTGATAGTTGTAGGCTCTTGCATATCGATTAAAGCTTGAATCTTTTCTGGGTTAGCCTCGATGCCACGATGACTAACCATGAATCCCAAAAACTTGCCCGCCTGGACACCAAAAGTACATTTGGCCGGATTGAGCTTCATCGAGTGTTTTCTGACATTGTTGAATGTTTCTTGAAGGTCATCGGCGTGACCGTCCCCAGTGGACTTAACAACCATGTCGTCTATATAAGCTTCCATATTTCTGCCTATCTGCGAACTGAAGACCTTGTTGACCATTCGCTGATAGGTCGAACCCGCATTCTTCACCCCAAATGGCATCATTTCATAATAATACAATCCTCCAAATGGCTCGAAAGCCGTTTTTTCTTTGTCGGACTCACCATCCGTACTTGATGATACCTGAATATGCGTCTAAGAAACTTAAAACCTCAAAGCCAGAAATAGAGTCAACTAACCGGTCAATTCGTGGCAGTTGATAAGGATCCTTCGGACATGCTTTGTTGATGTCCGTGAAGTCGACGCACATTCTCCACTTGCCGTTGTGCTTCTTTACCATAACCACATTTGCCAACCAAGTAGGGTAGGCAAGCTCCTTTATGATTCCCGCTTGTGAAGCTTTCCGACCTCTCGTTTTTACCGCCGCCTCTTTTTCTCGTCGAGAACCGACGCGCTCGCCGTTGTATCGGTTTGAAAGTAGAATCGACGTTAAGATGGTGCAGGGCGACGTCTCGTTTCGACACCTCGCATGTCGGTAACCACCCAAGCAAAGACACTCAAATTTTCTTTGAGTATTTGTATCAATTTTTCCTTTCAATAGGACTCGCCGAGCCCCTATCTTTATCTTTTGCTCGGGATATTCGTCATTGATGACCACCTCAATCAACTCATCTTCTCGCCGTAAAATATGGCTCATCTCTCGACTTGCAATGTTTCACACTCTACTTTGATCGGTTCGGATCAACAACGACCCCGATCATGTCGGTGTTTTCCATGTTATATGGCCGTTCGATTCGAATCCTCTTATTCCCCGCTCTCATCTCATGTATGTATGTCGTACGGCGGCAGTTCGCCGATCGACGTTCCGATCCCGTCCCCAACATAAAATTTTGCCCGCTGATGCGGAATGGAAGCTACCATCTGAAACTGCTTTAAAGCGGGTGTCCCAATTATCATGTTATAATTGGACTGAAGGTCGACAACTAAAAACATCACCTTTTCCATGCGAAAGGGTGCATAATCTCCCATCTGTACATCGAGGTCGATGGCCCCCTTGACCTGTATCTTATGATTGGTAAAGCCCTCAAGGGTGCCATTATGCGGTCTCAAATTAGAGTCGCTGAAACCCAACTCTTTGAAGCAGTTGTAATATAGGATATCGCGGCAAGCTCCTGTATCAACCATCACTCTATTGACACAGGCCCGATTGACGACCACTGAGATGCAAAGGCACATATCCTCTGTATTGGTTGAAGTCACTAGCTCACTTCGAGTAAAGGCAAGGGGTCGTTCACTCCCTCGCAAAACTACGTGCTTCTCCACATGTTTGTTGATGGAGCCGATGCGATTCTTAATCCGATTGTTAGTGGGAGGAGGCTCGGTTATCATTCTAATGTTCCTATCGAACCGACGAGCTTGCGATTCCTCCTATCCGGACCCCCGGTATCAAGTTTGAGGTGATCATGGTGTCCGCGAGCGAGCAACTTCTCTATTGCTCGTTTGAATTGGATACATTCATCGGTAGTGTGACCCTTATCCCCGTGATAGCCACAAAATTTGGATGCATCGCGGCGCGTGTCGTGAACCATTGGGTATGGTTCGGGTATTTCGTCTCGATTTCATTCAACACTTGGGAATAGGAAATTCGAGCGGCGTGAAATGCTCTTCCTTAAATCTTTCGTGGTTTCTTGATTTCCCTATCCGCCCTCTCGCGGGTGTCTCTTGGCGGGCTACGCTCGGCCCTCTCTGTTTGCCTTTGTTGGACGAAGACGCTCCTTCGTTTCCCGCAGCTTGCAATGTACTTCCTAGTCGAGCTCAACATCTCTTGTAGGTTCGCCGGTGGTGACAAAGCGAAATAAGACTTCAAGTATCCCGGCTTCAACCCCGTTTCAAAACTACTCATGACAACGTTATCCGCTATACCCCCGGTTAGCTCGTACACTTTGTAAAACCGCTCGTAATAACCGCGAGTGCCCTCACCGTCGCCTTGTCGGACCTCACGTAGGTCGATATGCGTCTTTTTAGTCCCCCCACCGACTTGAATTCTCGCTATAAACTTGTTGATCGTGTCATCCCATGATAAAATCGATCCAGGAGGAAGACCGCGGATCCATGATGCCGCCCGATCTTGCATTGATCCCACAAATGCTATACACCAAGCCTCATCGCTAGAGGTACACAAACCGATTCTCGCTTTGAAAAGCGGATAGCCAATCCGAGGATCCGTTGCTCCGTGGTAGTTTATGAAATTGGGATAGTGAGTTCCTCCCCTTGGAGCCGCTTTCGCATATCCGGGATGAAGCACACTTGTTCCCCATGTCGGAACCGTTTTAACACCCTTTGTTCCTTTCTCGTAATTCCTCTATCTCGTTTTTTCATGATGCCTATCTCTTCCCGATTTGGGGGTTGAGGTGGGAGCGCAACATAACTTTCTTCAATTTCCGAGTCCCCCCGTCCTTCCAAGCGGGTGCGAACTCGCCGAGTGTTCTTTGGTCGCATTGGGGCCGCACCGCGATCGTCGATCGCGGGCCCCGCCTACCAAGTGCGGATTTCCTACCCTCTCTAGGATGTGAGGTTGCATGACTACTCTCCTCTATTTCCGATCGCCGTGGTCGAACCGTTTTTGGAGGAATGAATGTGGGCCGAATCTCGGTTTGTGCGGGTTGAGGAGGGTTGAATTTACGGATTGACCGAGGAGGTAATCCTTCGCAATGAGTAGTGCATTTCCTTCCCGCATTTCTTCAACATATTCCATGTGCGCTTGCAAAGCTATTTTATATGTATCTTGTTGTGGGGGAGCTCCCCCGGCCGAAATAGCTTCTTGCTCGTTAGTTGGGTTGGATGTCCCCGCGATTCCTTTTCCCTTGCTTTTCCTAACCGCTTCCTCGTGTATTTCACGGGCTTTAGTCCTTTCCCGTATGTATGCTCGCATGTCGGTTGTGAGGGCGGTGGTTGACATCCGCCCCATCCGACATAACCCTTCGGCTAGCCTCTCCACGTGGCGTGCTCGCTCCACGTGGCAGTCCCTGATTGGCTGCCTTAGCCGGTGTTGCAGGGTTCATGTTTTTCCCGCCAGCCATGACTTATAATTTTTGGGCGGGTATTTTTCTGTCTCAGGAATATAAGGTAACGACTGTTTGTATTTCCCAGGCGGTTTGCAACGAAAAGATGACCAAACTTTCCTTACTTGAAGATCTGAAACCGATGAAAAGATGTATAAACCAACCTGGGTATTTTAAATGGACTCAAGTGTGAGTTTGCAATGAAGTTGATGATCTCCTCTGCGTAAGTTGGTGAGAGGAAGTGAGCAGCGGTTTTTGGGCTGTATTATCCCAAAAAGTTCAAAGCTTTGGTGACCGACAGACTGATGATGATAACTTCGCCTGAGACACCGTGAAATCGTCTTTGTGATGGAGCAAGTGGCCTCCAAATGCTGAATGAAAATGAAAGTTTTCCCGGTAACGGAGCCAACTGATGTTGCGTGGAACACCAGATTTGCGGTAACAGTGTTTATCTTGAGGATATAAGGCTGATATGAATGATTTCTCCGGTGTGGTTAGGGTGGCGAGTAAGAACAAGGCTGCCTGATCAATTTATAAGATGAACAAGTTAATCTATCGACAAATTGGCAGAGTTTCTGCTTGTATTAGATTTATAGTTACAGCTTGAGAGAGAGAGACCCCTTTACAATGTGATCCCATATATATAGGCTAAAAAAGTAAGTCGGTTCACTGTTCATTGATAAGACAGCTTAGAATACATAGCTAAGTTAAGCATGCATGCAATACAAGTGTCCTATCTAGCTGTAAAGTGTTGACAGCTGGATTGGCCAGCTGGGTAAGCATGGCGAACAGCGAGTCCGGAGAAGTATGGTTGAGTAGCGGACTCGTTTGTGCCTTTATGCATAGGGTGGAATCACGTGGAGAGAATGAGTCCGTCTTACTGTTAGCGGACATGATCCGGCTTACTGTTGGCGGATAGGCCTTGGCTCATAGCTAGCGACCAGAAGATGCTTGTTGACAGCGGCCAGCGGAGGTAAAAGCCCATCATCTGTGTTGACGGGCCAAGATTGTAGGCCCAATATGGATGAACAGGGCCCCATTCCAATCCGGGTATATCATATACTTATACTCAACCCATAGAGTGAATAAGCGTCCATTGATATAATCACTACATACGGATTAACCATCCATAGACTGTCCATTCTGAGTGAGAAGTCTCCGTGAACCCGACTCAGAATATCTTATCCTTATTTACCATTAACCCCCTGATGATCAATTAGCACACATATCCGACTAGTAGCTAATTAGTCAAATGTGAACTCCCGGGATCGATCACTTTCTTAGGGCTAACAAATAAGGGGACTCGTCTCTCTACTTCCCGCGGAAGGAATGGATTCCATGTCGAAAATCGAACTACTCACTCATCCGGAGATAGTGCCAATGAGAAGTGGCTTGGAACACATATTTAAGTGAACCGTAACTAACACATCAAACACTACCCCGGGACAAGCATCACCCTGTGATCACCTCAGGATTAAGGTTGATCCATATATGATCATCTAATTATTTAATAAGATTCCTCGATTACGGAATTATATCTAGAAATTCAGATTAAATCGGTCCAGTCCTATATGAATGTCATCATATATAAATGCCCCACGGAGGTACCCTCTACCGACAGTCCGGATAAGACTATCACACCCTAAGGTGTTCTGGGCGCATTATTGGTGTTTTAATCAAGAGACCCTAAACTCTGATTAAGTTCACCACGGACTAACAGCTTTAAGCATATCTCCACTAACTCTATCCTCACGTGTAATCCATACACCGAGTTAAGTGGTTACATACAGATATACTTAGGGTTTGCAGCAGTGTATTACTTACAAGCACAAAGCAAGTAATAAGGTGAGAGAAATTCTGTCATCCATTATTAAAAAACAATTACACAAATTGTATTTCGGACACTGCACCTAACAAGTTATCCTCCTTATATTGTCCCCACTCTAGACTAAGAACCATGGCTTCCAATGAGCGTCTAATAAGCAAAAACCTTTTAAGCATCACAACAACAGAGGCAAACATAGTATCTGCCACCGCAAGTAATTTCAATGGGCAAAAGCGATTAAAAATAGCCAATCGCATTTGATGATTCATCATAAAAATTTTCACAAACAATACATCCTCATGCACATCAGTAATCCAGTTACATTCCATATACACCTCTTGGTTGCTAGCAACATTCTGAGCAGCGCATATATTTTTCAATGCAAGATTAAGAGTATGAACAACACAAGGAGTCCAATAAATCCCAGGAAATTTTCCTTCAATTATCTCTCCAGCTGCTTTACAATTAGCAGCGTTATCCGTAATTATTTGAACAACCTTGTTGTCCCCAACCATATTAATCACTTCTTCTAATCTTGCAGCTATAAAATGTTTATCTTTAACAACTCCAGAACAATCAATTGACTTGATAAACATTGGCCCACCATCCGAGACAACCATGAAATTAATAAGTGGCCTGCGTTGGGGATCACTCCAACCATCTGACACAATTGTTACTCCCTTTTCATCTTGCTTTTTATCGGCTCTAACAATCTCTCCACATTTGCTTTTTCTTGCAACAAAAGTGTTGTCCTAAGCTTATTGTACCCTGGAGGAACATAACCACTCAAATTATGGTTAGCTGCAAACGAATAAGATTCTGCATATTTTGGATTAAATGACAAAGCAGAAGTATAAAACAACCGAGCAATCATAGCATCCAACATATTTCTATTCTTCATATCAAATGATTTCTCAATAGTAGTGTCACCCTTCCTTCTTTTAGTTGGGGGCCTTGTGGCTAGATCAAATGTTGGGACATTAGGGACATTAGATTTAGCATTTGAATTAGGTAATGAAACCTCCTTAGAACCTGTATTTGCTTTTCTCTTTTGCGCTTCTGCTTCAACTGACTTCATTTCAGTTAGATCATCAAATGTAACACTTGAACAAAGAGCAATTCCTCTTTTTTCAATTTTTAGCAAATGAGCCCTGACTCTTGTGTAGCTGCTCACAAATTGGCATCCACAATAGTTGCATCTCCATTTCTTATTACCACCCGAAGCATATCCTTTTCCAGCATCTGTTACATACCTCCATAAAGGATTATTATCTATTTTATCTTCATCAGCTTCCACCGGAGAAGAAGTAGCACCACCGAAAGATGTCATATTCAAAACTGAACAAAGTAAATGCTTCCATTAGGATAATAATCTAGTTTACTCAAAAGTAGATAGAAAAAAAATCTTCTGACCAAGAAAATATACTGGGAGCCGGGAGGATGTAATGTCCAAATCTTTTCACTACATATACATATCATTGTAAAGGAGGTCATGAGAGTTTCATATATGAGCATTTTCCGACCATCTCTCAAACATTCATGTACAGTACAGTACCACCAGGTCCACCACTCTCTTACTATTTTCCCCCAAAATTCGTTCTTTCTTTCCCTATTTTATCTATTCATCAAATTTGCAACAATCCTTTCCCCTCTGTGTTTTTCGATCTACTAGATCTAGTATGTAGAAAATTATCAACAGATTTTAAAAAAACAAAACAAAAAAAACGACGACTTACAGATCTAGTGATGCTGGGTTGAGATGAATGCATAGGGCGTAGCTTGGGCGGCGAACGGTGGAGCTTGGGCGGCGAACGGTGGGGTAATGGTGATTGACGGCACAAGTGTTGATAGCTAGGGTTTGAGGCGCCGCACTAGAGCATTTTCTAGCAGCGGGATCTCATTAGGCCAAATTTGAGAACCAAATTTGAGTTCTATAGTCAAAAAATAGATTTTCTTAATGAATTTTTTTTTGTTTTAGGTAGAAAAGTGTTTAAAATTTGGTAAAAGTGGTTATTTTCTCGGACACGCGTGTCCATTTTTTTTTTAAATTCCGATTCGTCCGAATGGCGTGTCCGACACGCGTGTCCAAATTTTCTGAAAATTACAATTCAGCCCGATTGTGTGTCTGACACGGTGTCCGGCGTGTCCGAGGCGTGTCCGTGTCCGGTGCGTGTCGGACACGCGACACGCCGGCTAAATGAAGTGTCCGTGCAACATAGGTTGTAGCTGCCTCTTCTCGCACTCTAGGCACATTATGAATGTGAGTTTTCACCCACTTTCCCCATTTTTAGCTGATTTTAAGCTTTATCAACTTTCAACGTTAGTCTTTCAAAGCTACACCTCTCCCCGCCACTTTATTTACTCCTCCACCCTATTTTTCACTTTATCACCGAGCTCTCATTACACTAAAATCATGAATTCCGATACCAATTAGCACAACAATAACGGGGATTTCATTCGGACGTGCTCTTATTTATCACTCGAATAGGCTTGCGGGAAAAAAGATCGAGTCTTTGTTTTAGAATCTTTAGCACTTTCGAGATGTCTGTTTCTTGTGGGATGGAGTGTGTGGTGGTGTGTTGGGGAGTTTGTGATGATGTGAACAAAAGTATCAAACAATAGAACTAGATACAAAAAACGTAGAGTCGAGGTGAGACTCTTTCCTGTGAAAATTATTCGTTCCCTATAATTTGCCTCCGGGAATTTTCTCGAATATGATCGCGGGATAAAACTACGTTCCCTTTTATCTTTGGCAACAAGATGAAAGGATGCTATAAAAGTTTTTAGTAGAATATGTATGTTGAAGCTTGAGATTTACAGAAAATATTCAAAAAAGTTGAATGATTCTTCTTGATCTTTGCTTATCTTGATCATGTTTTTTCCCCCAGTGTTATATATATGTCTCTTGTGTTTATACAATGATAAAACACAAGTTACACCCTTCGAATCGCTTGCAAATCGACAAAACCCGAAAGGATACCAACAAAACCGACCAAATCGCCATCGGACGCCCGTTTGAAATCGGGACGCCCGTCTAAAGTAAACCGGACGGGCGTCCGGCTTTCTTCAAACGCTCGTCCGTCCAAACAAGTTTAGAACCAGTATCTAAATCTACACACTGGACGCCCGTCCAGAAAATCCGAACGTCCGTCCAATAAAAGAGATTTAGAACCAGTATCCAAATCTGAACATCAGACGCCCGTCCAGTGAAGATGGACGCCCGTCTGAAAAAGAAGCCAAGGTGAACGCCCGTCCACATATGATGGACGCCCGTCCAAACAGTAGCAAAATCCGGTTTTGTTCAACACTTGATCTAACACTTCCGTAAGCTCGCAGATATCAATTATAAGCATGCACCCCGCATCTCCTAACTTACATCGATTGTTTCAAGCTTACCAAACCTCAAAACTAAGTCCAATTACACTAAATGACATTGGTGATATTATCACCAACAATCCACCCCCATTTAGTGTAACCCTTGATTTAGTTAAAACATATCAACATACAACAATTCATCTTTCAACGATAATATCACGCCGATTGAATTACCATCTAGTATATTACACATTCCAAAATATTATAGTATTGGGGTGTGACTAAGCATTGAACTCCTTTACATATTTGAATATTTCAAAGATAATACACAAATGAATTAAAGGACAACTATTATAGCTTGCATGACACTCTTTATCCAGGCCTTGTGTCCATATCAATTCATGAGCATGTAGAAAGCCAACCCTAACTTTCTTGAAGCGGCCAAACTTCATACTCATATAGGTGAGTCTTATTAATCGTGTACATGCAACAACACTTTTTCATAAGACTTATTAAGATTAATATCAACCTCACATGCAGGTTTAGCACATACCTCCGGGACAAAACACATGTGCCAAATCTAAGTCACTAGGCCTTCCATATTGAATTCAGCCCCTAATGTCGTATTAGGAGGGAATTGGGTATCCTAATGCAAAGATTCAATGGGTTGTAGACCCATCCCGACAACTGACTTGATGAACAAGTCCTTAGCCAATGCCTTGGTCAAATGATCGGCTAAATTCTTTTGAGATCTCACAAAAGCAACAGATATCACCCCGTGAGTGATCAACTCACGAATCGAGCTATGCCTAACTCCAATATGTCGCGACTTTCCATTGTACACTTGACTATAACATTTATCCAAGGTATTTTCACCATCACAATTGATAGAAATTGGTGATATCGGTTTTGGCCACAATGGAATCTCATAGATCAAATGTTTAAGCCATTCCGCCTCTAAACCAGCCGAAGCCAAGGCAATGAATTCTGATTCCATTGTTGAATTAGCATTACATGTTTGCTTCTTGGAAGCCCATGAGATGGCACCACCTCCAAGTAGAAACACCCAACCACTTGTTGAAGAATGATTCTCATTTGATATCCAACTAGCATCCGAGTAGCCTTCTATAACTGAAGGACGTCCAACATAAGTTAAACCAAAATCCTTGGTAAACTTTAGATACCTTAACACACGTGTTACCGCATGCCAATGAACACTACTTGGATTACTAGTATATCTACTAAGTTTTCCAACCGCATATGCAATGTCCGGACGAGTGCTAGTCATTGCATACATTAAACATCCTATAACTCGAGCATATTCAAGTTGAGATTCCGGTTTACCTGCATTCAACTCAAATTTCTCATGAGGATCCATGGGAGTTCTTGCCGGAACAGAATTTTCACAATTGAATTTCTTCAACATTTTCTCGATATAGTGAGATTGTGTCAAAGTAATTCCTTATGATTTTTATTCCAAGGATAACATCCGCCTCCCCCATTTCTTTCATTGAAAAACTTGATGACAAAAATGATTTACATTGGTCAACTTGATCTTGGTTTGTACCAAAGATCAACATGTCATCAACATATAGACAAATGATTACACCTTTTCCGGTTTCATCAAATTTGCTATACAAACACTTGTCCATTTGGTTAAGCTTAAAACCATTAGACAATACAACTTCATCAAACATATTATGCCATTGTTTGGGAGCTTGTTTCAGCCCATACAATGATTTTACAAGCTTACATACTTTATGCTCATTTTCGGGTATCACAAAACCCTCCGGTTGTTTCATATAAATTTCCTCATCCAAATCCCCATTCAAGAAGGCTGTTTTTACATCCATTTGATGGATAACAAGATTGTTAATGGCTGCCAAGGCAATCAACAATCTAATAGTGGAGATTCTAGCAACCGGGGCATAAGTATCAAAATAATCAATGCCTTCTTTTTGTCTAAAGCCTTGTATCACCAACCGGGCTTTATACCTTTCAACGGATCCATCAATTTTCATTTTTCTTTTAAAGATCCATTTGCAACCCAATGGTTTACAACCACGTGGAAGATCCGTTAATATCCACGTATCATTGCCTAAAATGGAATCCATCTCATCATTAATGGCTTCCTTCCAAAAGGCAACATCCCGAGACTCCATAGCCTCTTTATAAGTTCTAGGATCATCATCAATATGATAACAATATGCATATTGAAATCCTACTTCATCTCTTGTACCCTCCACCAAATATGTTTGGAAATCGGGACCAAAAGATTTTTCTTTCCTTGCCCTTTTGCTTCTTCGAAGCAGTAAAGGCTCATCTTGTGACTCTACACCACCACAACTTTCTTTAACTCCAATGTTCATAGGAACAACATCTCTAGGCCTTGATATAGAAGAAAACCGACTTTCATCAAAGAGAGCATCCCTTGATTCAATTACGGAATGAACCACAACTGAATCATTTGGTTCTATAACATAGAACCTATATGCCTTGGAATGCAAACCATATCCAATAAATATGCAATCAATGCCTCTTTCCCCCAAGGTTTTAATCTTGGGATTGGGTAGTCTTACGACTGCCCTACATCCCCAAACACGTAAATAATGCAAGTTTGGCTTCTTTTTATACCAAAGCTCATATGGGGTAATAGGACTCTTTTTATTAGGAATCATATTCAATAAGTAACAAGCTGTCAACATAGCTTCTCCCCAAAAACCCTCACTCAATCCCGAGTAAGAAAGCATAGCATTCACCATCTCTTTTAGAGTTCGATTCTTTCTTTCAGCTATGCCATTTTGTTGTGGTGTATAAGGTGTAGTTTGTTCATGTATAATCCCACAAGATTCGAAAAATGGTGGATCAAAGTATTCTCCACCTCTATCCGTATGGAGTTTCTTTATTTTAGTTTCAAGTTGTAATTCTACTTCGTTTTTAAACACTTTAAACTTTTCCATTGCCTCGTCTTTGGTAAAAAGCAAGTAAACATAACAAATACGAGTGCAATCATCAATGAATGTAACAACATACTTTTTGTTCCCAAAAGATGGCGTAGAACTAAATTCACAAAGATCACTATGAATAAGTTCCAAAATAGTAGACGACCTTTCAACACCTTTGAAAGGTTGTCTTACAATTTTAGTTAAGTTACAAGTATCACACTTATTCATAGTCATACTACAAACAGGAATTAAGTCGTTTTTAGACATTTGCAACATTCTTCTAAAATGCACATGACCTAATCTTGCATGCCACAAGTATGAATCATCAACATTTACATGCATAACATTCATAGCAACATTTTCATACAAACCATTACTAACAATATTAAGCATAAACATACCATTGTTAAGATAACCAAATCCTACAAATACACCATGTTTAGTTAATACATAACGAGAGGACTCATATACTTGTTTATAGCCCTCTTTACATAAAATACTACCGGAAACCAAGTTTTACCGGATTAAAGGAACATGTAAAACATTGTTTAAGGTTACAAATTTTCCAGAACTAAATTGCAAATTAACAATTCCTCTTCCAACAACAAAGGACTTAGACTCGTTTCCCATATGCACAATGGATCCGTCTTCAACTTTTTCATATGTTGAGAACCACGATCTATCCTTGCATACATGTCTTGTCGCTCCCGAGTCTATCCACCAACTAACATCATCATCCGGCAAATAACATGCTTCAGAAATCAGTGGTACATAATTCATATCGAATTAAAGCCACAATCATTAACAAGTGTACCTTGATGTTTTGATGGATCCGGGTCTTTCGACCCTGTCCCGAACCTTTACCGGTTCCTTTACCATTGTTATGCTTTCTAGCATGACAATCCGCCCTAAAATGGCCTTCCTTACGCAATACCAACAAGCCCTTTAGGCTTTTTGTTGAACTTTGCTTTGTTCTTGTTGTTGTTGGAATCAAACTTTCTCTTGTTATTATTTTTCTTAGAAGTTTCCCCAACTTCAACCATGTTGATTGAAGTTGAGCCACCTGCAATGTTCTTACCGCAACCTACAACATTTTTACCACTTTCTTGCAAACGCAAACTTTCCTCTATCCTAAGATGAGAACCAAGTTCAATCAAAGAAAGTTCTTCCGTCTTATGTTTCAAGGAATTTTTAAAATCCCTCCAAGAGGGAGGCAACTTTTCAATGATGCTTGAAACACAAATGGACTCATCCATAGCCATTTTATGCATAGAGAACTGACCAAACAAACGCAATAATTCATGATATTGATCCATAACCGGACGATTATCGACCATAACATACTTCATAAAATTACCAACAAGAAATTTCTTACTTGATGCATCTTCACTCACATACTTAGCCTCCAAAGTATCCCACAACTCTTTAGATGTCTCAATTTCAAGGTAAGTATCAAAAAGACTATTAGACATACCGTTAAGGATGTGACCACAGTGTTAGGTGTTGTGCCCGAAAGACAATTTGTGTAATTGTTTTTAATAATGAATGACAGAATTTATCTCACCTTATTACTTGCTTTGTGCTTGTAAAGTAATACACTGCTGCAAACCCTAAGTATATCCGTATGTAACCACTTAACTCGGTGTATGGATTACACGTGAGGATTGAGTTAGTGGTGATATACTTAAATCGTTAGTCCGTGGTGAACTTAATCGAGTTTAGGGTCTCTTGATTAAAACACCAATAATGCGCCCGAACACCTTAGGGTGTGATAGTCTTATCCGGACCGTTTGTCGGTAGAGGGTACCTACGTGGGGCATTTATATATGATGGCATTCATATAGGACTTGGACCGATTTAATCTCGAATTTCTCGGTGTAATTCCGTAATCGAGGAATCTTATTAAATCATTAGATGATCATATATGGATCAACCTTAATCCCGAGGTGATCACGGGATGCTTTTGCTTGTCCCGGGGTAGTGTTTGATGTGTTAGTTACGGTTCACTTAAATAATGTGTTCCAAGCCACTTCTCATTGGCACTATCTCCGGATGAGTGAGTAGTTCGATTTTCACGGACATGGAATCCATTCCTTCCTGCGGGAAGTAGAGACAAGATCCCTTGTTTGTTAGCCCTAAGAAAGTGATCGATCCCGGGAGTTCACATTTGACTAATTAGCTACTAGTCAGATATGTGTACTAATTGATCATTAGGGGGTTAATGGTAAATAAGGATAAGATATTCTGAGTCGGGTTCACGGAGACTTCCCACTCGAATGGACAGTCTATGGAGGGTTAATCCGTATGTAGTGATTATATCAATGGACGCTTATTCGCTCTATGGGTTGAGTATAAGTATACATCTATAATCGGTAGAGTTCAGTTTCGGGTTTATGGTGGCGTAATCCCGGAATTAATAATTAATGTACTTTCTGTTCGATGAATAATTAATTATTGGAGCTACTGGCTATAGGTCCATGGTCCCCGATGTGGCTTCTGTAATTCGGACTGATAATCTTGTTATTTGGGCCTCAGTGATAATTAATTGGCTGGGCTAATTAATTGATATGCATGGATATTATTTAGTTGGGCTAAATAATATAATACACATAAAAGACATTTTATGTGGGCTTTTTAACCCTAAAAGTGGCGCCATTATGTGTTGAAAATAATTAGAGAGAAATTAGTTTTCTTGGATAATTATTTGACATGTGATTTATCTTTTATTTGTTAATTGATAATTCATGGAATATTAGATAATAATAATATGATTTATCCTAATTTGTTTGGGATAATCATTTTATTTATCTTTTATTTGGAAAAGGATTAATGTGATAATTATCACTTAATGATTTAATCCTTGGAGGACGTTGATTACTCTCCTATATAAAGAGAGTTATCCCCCAAGTCTAATGGAAGGTACTATTCACGTCACTATTCACCGAGAGAAATTGGCCGAATAATTTCGGCCTCTATTCTTAGGGTTCGAGTTGGAAAAATCTTCGGGATTTTTCTGGTTGCATATCTAGGAGGTTCGTTTATCAAGAAGGGTGTCCACCAACCGCCGTTTGGAGAACACATCGGAAGATCAAGGCTTCTCTTCCCTATATTGGTAACATGATCTTAACCCCCTTGTAGTAGTTTAAGTCCTTTAATTATGTGTTTTGATATATAAATCGTGATCCATCCGCTGCGCGTAGATCTAATTCGGTTAGATCTAAGAACCTGCATCCTTCATGTGGTATCAGAGAAAGGTTCCACGATTTATATAGTCATAATCGTAATTAAACGATTTAAAGGAGTGGAATTGCATGTAGGTGATATTTTACTCATTATTATGCATTAATAATTTTTTAAATTGCTATGGTTGAAGAGATGGATTGGGGTTGGCATCGTTTACCCGTTAGATCTATTGTAAACTCATATGAACGATGAAAATTCGTTCATATGAGTATAGGAAATTATGTAATTTATGTATTATTGCAATTTTAATTTCCAGAAAATAGATCTGTACATTAGCTGTTTAGTCTTTTCGTTTTTTCCGTTGTTTGAGCCGTTAAAACGAAGATCCCTCCGGTCAGAATCAAGATTGGAAGTTGATGAACAATACCACAAATTTTGGTGTCGATCAGAGTCCGTTTGGGTTTCCGTTCGTTGCTGCGAAGTGGCTGCTGTAACAGAAAAACGCAGGATTCACAGAAACCCTAACTGTGACTTCTTCGATTTTCTGGGAACAATTGAACCGTTCAAATTAAAATCCGACCGGTCAGATCGATAATCATGGAGTTTTGGACGTTAGATAAAATTTTCAGGACGATCGGGATTCATCTTCATCCCCGATCGGTCTCGGGAAGTATATGATGCGGTGCTGTAAGAGTCTGTTTCAGCAGCAAGTTGGGCGGCTCACTGAGGAATATTGACAAGTCAAAGCTCCAATCCGATCGTCCATCTTCAAGTCCGAAGAATGAAGATCAGATCTGGAAAGTTTCGTCCCGATCCGAGTTTGTTTGATATTCCGATCGTCGAAGATTCTTAACAGCTGCAGATTAGGGTTTTAATTTATTTTCGAGTAGATTAGTTACGGGGGTGCCAACGGTCCATCTCGGTGTTTATTTTCCGCACTAGTATACATGTGTAGATTGTATGAGTAGAACCGGAAAATTGCCATGACATGCATCATATCATGAATTCCACTCCATATGCATACATGTAGAAATTAATTCGAGGAATTAGTTAGGCATGTATAAAACACACGATTAGTTTTAATTAATTGTTTGATATTAATTAGAAACTAATTAGGGTAAAAACCGAGGAACACGGGTTTTTTCAATCGTCGAGGTTGGGTGATGGATTCTCGGTGAATCCCACTTTGCGAAAGCATAAGGAGTAAAATCCCGAAACCTCGTGGTTAAGGTGTTGGATTCTCGGTGAATTCCACCTTACCTAAGACGAGATTACGTTTTTGTTCCGTAGTGTCTACGTGAAAGTTTGATGTTTAAGGATTGGATAATCACGGGCAAACGAGGTTCGAAAGTGGTTTAACCACGGTTGGGTGGTCAACGGTAGCTACGGCTCAATCGACTTCACCCTCCACGTGTGGCGTTTGCACGGGGGTCCGGCAATGCGAGCCATCCGAAGAGCCGCTACGGCTCAACGGAGCTCTCCTAGCCTTGACCCGTCCGACGGCCACATATGTTCTAACGAATAGGTCGGGTGGGCTAGCCCACATAACCGACAACATTCGGGCCTATGATTTATTGTTCCTTAATGTAACATCAAGTCCAAAAACGTGATCAGTAAACCCACCACTTTTTCAAAATATTGAGTGGGAGCGGGAGAGGCGACAGCCGACCCCACGGCCTCTACTGTTGACACAAGCAACGTGAGAGAATGGTGACGCCTCGTGTCGGCTTTGATTTCGGCCCCCAAGGAAGGCCTTCACCGCTATCAAAATTCAAGGCTTGGTCTCCGAAAGGATAGGATTTTGGGTACTCGTCGGGTCACCGACCGACCCTAAGGCGGCACACTCGGGGTCTACCTAAAAATCGAGACAGAGGTCACACTCATAAAGGGTATTTTTGGTAGTACCTTGGCTGAAAAAGGAAAGGTGATTGACGATCACAAATGAGATGTTCGATTCTCAATCGATCTTCAATATTAATCGAAACCTCTTTGACCTACCCTAAGGCGGCACTGAGGCATTAGATTAAATCCTTGGAACGGTAGGATAGACTATAAGTACTTAGTTTATGTTCCTAAAATTTTAGTAGTGTATGATTTGGATTTATCTTCTGTCAATTTTATTTACAACTATTTATATATCTCTCTAGGGTGCTAGACTGCTAGTGTAAAATTGACTAGTAATGACTTCGTTAAAAAGTGGAAAGTAACTAGAACGTTGTATTTATTAATCTAACATGCCATTAATTTTTGGAAGGGATATTTCTCTTGAGCCTTCAAAACTTAAGTGACGTAAATAGGCATGTCACTGCTGTCACTCGTGCAGAACGAGAGACAACCGTAGTTAGTTTGAAAGATGATTGGGACGACAAAATTCTTCTAGTGAATTTTAATTGTGTAGTGTCTACACGAGAAATTTTCTAATAGAAAAATTGGAGAATCATAAATTTAAGTGTCGCTAGTTAGACGGTATTTGGAACCGATAAACTAGTGGGAGCTTTTATCTTATGTTTTTCTAATTTATTAGAAAATTAGTCCCACTGGGTAACGCTTTTATTAGACATCCCACAGTTCACGAGTAGTGTCTACTCAATTGAACCGCTAGTTCAAGACTATTTCCTTTTAAGGAAAGTTGAGAATGGGAAAGAATGTCTATAAGTGTTAATCATCTTAACTAAAGTTTTGAGGCTAAACCGAAACATTAATTAAAGAAAGTATAGGATAAGGAAAGTGATTTCGGATCACTAACCAATGAATCCTTAGCGACTTTCTTAACCGAGTAACTTGACTCGGTAGCTTAGTTCTTTGGGAGAACAAGGAAGTTGTGCATTAACGATTAATAGAGTAACAACGGGCGATAATTTCAAATATAATAGTGGGAGTGATATAAGGAAATGAATTTCGATTCTATCCTTGAATATCACGAAAAATTTATTTTTCGTTTACGATTCGTTGAAACAAATGGATTCACTTTCAACTCGATATATTGTTGCCTCATAGAAAGTGAAGATGACATTTGTAGTACGAATCCGAGACTCGGACTTTTGTTTGATAAAGTCAGAACCACTAAGAAATGCTGAAAAGGTACATGTAACACGTCTAAAACTATTAAAGGTAAAAGGTTTCCGTATTAAGATAAATGACCCTTCAATATCTATTAATTAGTGCATATATCCTGGAGATAAGACCTGACGACTGGCTAAGGGTGATTCCTATCTCCCGCCTAGGAACACTATCTCAAAGGAACAATGACTAAGTTTCCTTTCAATCGGGAGAGGGTAATAGATTTGAAGGGGTAACATAGCTTGTTCATCATGACCTTCGGGGTCTAGTGAGAGACACAAGCTAGTGGGAGTTTTTGAGTGGTGACATTTTGTCGATAACCGCTCGAAACGCGATTTAGTTTATCAAAAGAATACAAGGAGGAGTCTCTGATTTTAGCAGAGAATAGAGTATTCCATGCTCGTAAATAGGCTATCGCATAGTCTTGGGACCGATGCTCGGCCTCGCCTCCTAATGGAATGTTTCTCACCGAGGAAGAAACCATAGACTTGCCCTATATAGTTATTGATATGCTACAATACACTGCTAAACTCAATTAAGATAATTCGTTGCAAAATAACGGTTAACATTATTATGTAAACCGAGAAGTCTACCTAGAAGATGCTAGTGAGTTTATGGATAAGGAGTGAATTCGGTTCACACCACTTCCATAAATGTAGGCATTTAGCATTTAATGCTTAAAGGTAGGACTGGAAATTTTGCACATACGTTCAGATTGTGACTGTTTGTGAAACATCTTAATGAGACGAGTGAAGGTTGATTATAAGATTCTTGAGATCAGAAAGTGACGGTTGAACTGTCACAAGCCTTCTGATAGAATCTATAAGTAACAACCTTAAACCTTGGGGTACGGTTACCCAAAGGTAGTTACTATCTGATTTAATCAGACCACATCGGTTGTTGGTGATTACACTGATAAATACTACTAGATCAGAATGTCAATCCACCCAAGACGCAGTGGGAGTATGGTTTAACCGTTGACCCATTGTGATTTTGTGGACTTTATAATCTGCTGGGGTGATTGATAACCTATGACTCTTGGTGGGCCTGTATAGGATTCGATTATAGAGGTTGGTTTGAAAACCTTAACCCTGTGAATGGAGTTTTGGTACTCCGGGTTCGTTCGACCTCTTGTAGAACCACCCGAGTGTCTCAAGCCCGGTGGGAGCAATTGGATCTACACGGAAAAGAGTCGAATGAATAGGAAAGTTTAAACTTTCGGCGCAAAGTTGAGTGGTATAGGGGTGATTCCCCGACAAGTAGAGAGTTAACCGGACCTTGAACTCTCTCACCACTCGATCTTGCTAGATTTCGTTAGAAAGCGAGAAAATAGGGGTGATTCCCTGAGACTTTCTTGCTGAACAACGGAATCTGAATTCATTTAGAACAGAAGGGTTTTAGCTAAGAATGAATAACGGATTCGTTACAAAGCAGAAGATAGGGGTGATTCCCTAAGACCTTTTTTGCGAGACTAACGATATCTTAATTCATTCGAAAGAACCTTTGGTAGGAGGCCTGCCATGGCTTATATCCTTTGTGGATTTAAGAGAACCTCTCGGTCATTTAAAAGTCACATGTTTTAAAATATGTGAACTTGACCAAAGTATTGATAAGTCTTTCGTAGACTGGATATCAATATTGGTGAAGTAGTAGTATTAGTGTTCATAAATGATAACACTAAAACGGTTGGAAAAAACATGGGTGTGCTATCTGAAGTCGGAAAATGACACGCCTAGATTCTCTGGATGAGAGAATTGGACTATATTCTAAGAATTTGATTCGGTCAAATCCACGAGAATGAGTCATTGGCTATCCCACCTGTCTTATTGAATAAGATTGATTATGCATATACGGTTGCAGCATTCATCGAGAGTTGTCCTACCCTACCTCTCAGGAATGATTCTCTAAATCTCCGGATAAAGAGAAAATGGGATAGAGTCTCTCTTGGATAACGGCAAGTCGAGTTATCATAAGTCAATAGTAATCGAATCTTGGATTTGAGCAATAAGTAGCGATTTAGTACGTCCTCAAGTATCTTTAGAGAACGAGGAATCATATGCTTGTATATTCGGTGCAAACTTGAATATGGTTGACTACACCGATTCGACTTGTAGTCGGATTAAGGATGATCATTACGTTGATCTCGGGCTCGGTGTTTACTCATAGTGCTTAGAATTTCCTTTTTGGTCTGGGAGTAATTCCAGGTCTGATAAGCCGATATCACTTCATTGTGAAAACAGTGAAGAAATAGCTTAGAAGGATCTTCTCAGTCACTAGAGGTCAAAAGCATATTGAGAGAGAGTACCGCCTGATTAGATGGACCGGCAACGTTTCGTCTCGGGCCGACAACCAAACTGATCAGTGTACCAAGTCTGGTGCTTGGAGGGTACGGCATTGAGGAATATATCTCATATGCTTTTAGAGCAAGTGGGAGAGTGTTGTGAATAAGATGAGAAAGGGTGTGCTCTAAAAACAATCGTTGCTTGTCATTTCGTGCAAGTGGGAGATTGTTAGGTGTTGTGCCCGAAAGACAATTTGTGTAATTGTTTTTAATAATGAATGACAGAATTTATCTCACCTTATTACTTGCTTTGTGCTTGTAAAGTAATACACTCGCCGCAAACCCTAAGTATATCGTATGTAACCACTTAACTCGGTGTATGGATTACACGTGAGGATTGAGTTAGTGGTGATATACTTAAATCGTTAGTCCGTGGTGAACTTAATCGAGTTTAGGGTCTCTTGATTAAAACACCAATAATGCGCCCGAACACCTTAGGGTGTGATAGTCTTATCCGGACCGTCGGTAGAGGGTACCTACGTGGGGCATTTATATATGATGGCATTCATATAGAATCGGACCGATTTAATCGAATTTCTCGGTGTAATTCCGTAATCGAGGAATCTTATTAAATCATTAGATGATCATATATGGATCAACCTTAATCCCGAGGTGATCACGGGATGCGCTTGTCCCGGGGTAGTGTTTGATGTGTTAGTTACGGTTCACTTAAATAATGTGTTCCAAGCCACTTCTCATTGGCACTATCTCCAGGATGAGTGAGTAGTTCGATTTTCACGGACATGGAATCCATTCCTTCCCGCGGGAAGTAGAGAGACAGTCCCCTTGTTTGTTAGCCCTAAGAAAGTGATCGATCCCGGGAGTTCACATTTGACTAATTAGCTACTAGTCAGATATGTGTACTAATTGATCATTAGGGGGTTAATGGTAAATAAGGATAAGATATTCTGAGTCGGGTTCACGGAGACTTCCCACTCGAATGGACGATCTATGGAGGGTTAATCCGTATGTAGTGATTATATCAATGGACGCTTATTCGCTCTACATGGGTTGAGTATAAGTATACATCTATAATCGGTAGAGTTCGGTTTCGGGTTTATGGTGGCGTAATCCCGGAATTAATAATTAATGTACTTTCGTTCGATGAATAATTAATTATTGGAGCTACTGGCTATAGGTCCATGGTCCCCGATGTGGCTTCTGTAATTCGGACTGATAATCTTGTTATTTGGGCCTCAGTGATAATTAATTGGCTGGGCTAATTAATTGATATGCATGGATATTATTTAGTTGGGCTAAATAATATAATACACATAAAAGACATTTTATGTGGGCTTTTTAACCCTAAAAGTGGCGCCATTATGTGTTGAAAATAATTAGAGAGAAATTAGTTTTCTTGGATAATTATTTGACATGTGATTTATCTTTTATTTGTTAATTGATAATTCATGGAATATTAGATAATAATAATATGATTTATCCTAATTTGTTTGGGATAATCATTTTATTTATCTTTTATTTGGAAAAAGATTAATGTGATAATTATCACTTAATGATTTAATCCTTGGAGGACGTTGATTACTCTCCTATATAAAGAGAGTTCTCCCAAGTCTAATGGAAGGTACTATTCACGTCACTATTCACCGAGAGAAATTGGCCGAATAATTTCGGCCTCTATTCTTAGGGTTCGAGTTGGAAAAATCTTCGGGATTTTTCTGGTTGCATATCTAGGAGGTTCGTTTATCAAGAAGGGTGTCCACCAACCGCCGTTTGGAGAACACATCGGAAGATCAAGGCTTCTCTTCCCTATATTGGTAACATGATCTTAACCCCCTTGTAGTAGTTTAAGTCCTTTAATTATGTGTTTTGATATATAAATCGTGATCCATCCGCTGCGCGTAGATCTAATTCGGTTAGATCTAAGAACCTGCATCCTTCACACAGCATATATAGTCGTCATTTTCCCACTTACTTTTTCTCCTCGACTCTTCCATGGTGCTGTTATCATCAATCTGAGGGCATGGCGTACTCAACACGTACACAACCTTCAATGCAGTCAAAAGGAAATGCATTTTCTTTTGCCACCTTCGGAAATCCTCACCATTGAATTGTTCCAATTTGCTGAAATTTAACGTCATCTCCTTGATACTCGACATTGTTCAAAACAACAATAATTTTCGCAGATTGTTGGGGAGTTTGTGATGATGTGAACAAAAGTATCAAACAATAGAACTAGCTACAAAAAACGTAGAGTCGAGGTGAGACTCTTTCCTGCGAAATTATTCGTTCCCTATAATTTGCCTCCGGGAATTTTCTCGAATATGATCGCGGGATAAAACTACGTTCCCTTTTATCTTTGGCAACAAGATGAAAGGATGTTATAAAAGTTTTTAGTAGAATATGTATGTTGAAGCTTGAGATTTACAGAAAATATTCAAAAAAGTTGAATGATTCTTCTTGATCTTTGCTTATCTTGATCATGTTTTTTCCCCCAGTGTTATATATATGTCTCTTGTGTTTATACAATGATAAAACACAAGTTACACCCCTTCAGAATCAGTTGCAACTGACAAAACCCGAAAGGATACCAACAAAACCGACCAAACTGCTTTAAAAACTGCTTACTGGACGCCCGTTTGAAATCAGGACGCCCGTCTAAAGTAAACTGGACGGGCGTCCAGTTTCTTCAAACGCTCGTCCGTCCAAACAAGTTTAGAACCAGTATCTAAATCTACACACTGGACGCCCGTCTAGAAAATCCGAACGTCCGTCCAATAAAAGAGATTTAGAACCAGTATCCAAATCTGAACATCAGACGCCCGTCCAGTGAAGATGGACGCCCGTCTGAAAAAGAAGCCAAGGTGAACGCCCGTCCACATATGATGGACGCCCATCCAAACAGTAGCAAAATCCGGTTTTGTTCAACACTTGATCTAACACTTCCGTAAGCTCGCAGATATCAATTATAAGCATGCACCCCGCATCTCCTAACTTACATCGATTGTTTCAAGCTTACCAAACCTCAAAACTAAGTCCAATTACACTAAATGACATTGGTGATATTATCACCAACATGGTGCTGGGATGTGTACGGTGGGCTTGGAAGCGGTGTACTTACATAGGATCCTACGACAGCTCCTCATGGCCCACCGCCACCGCCGAGGAATTCCAAGGGGTCCCTCGAATTTGCCGCGTTATTTTGGCGGTATATGAGCCCGACCTCCGTAAATCCAAGTATATTCCCCCGGTGGCTACCGTTTGAACCCCGATTATGTAATCAAGCGCGTCACCTATGAGGAAACTCAAGGCCACGCGCCGCCGTACTTAATCTACCTCGACCATGACCACAAGGAAATTGTGCTTTGGCAATTCGTGGGCTCAATTTAGTTAGAGAGAGTGATTATAAGTTACTTGTTGGATAACAAATTGGGTATGCAAATGTTTGATGGGGGTTATGTCCATCATGGGTCGTTGAAATCGGCCAAGAGTCGGAGGGTTTGAAGAAGCTTTGGGTGGATAGCGGGAGCCGTTATAGGATGGTTTTCGCGGGGCATTCTTTAGGGTCGGGTGTGGCGGCGTTGTTGATCGTGATTGTTGTGAATCATAGGGAAAGATTCGGTGGAATTTCCAGGGAACTTATTAGGTGTTATACGGTGGCGCCAGCACGTTGCATGTCCCTTAATTTGGCTGAAAATATGATGATGTGATATACTCTATCGTGTTGCAGGTTATACTCTTTTTTTCTTTTATTACATTCATTCATGATGTGAAAAATTGTTGGCTCTGTTACATGAAATAGCTTGTGCATTTCTTACCTTACTTACATGATGATTTCTTGCCAAGAACACCTACACCACTGGAAGATATATTCAAATCTGTTTTATGGTTAGTTGTTATTGTGTTTACAATGCTCGTTGGCTTTCGATCTTTACTTGTTATTATTATCCTTTTAGAGGAATGAAGTAGTATTAAATTATCCCTTAATATCGGGCATTATTGATCCTTTGCACGGTTTGCCATGCTTAATGTTTTTAGTCCGCCCGAGAGATACATTCATACCGAAGGAAGGAAGCTCGTAGACCCGAGATGATTATACGCACCTGGTCGAATGTATCACATTGTAGAGAGAAAATTTTGCGGGTAACTAACACTCCACGGAAATTGCTTTTGATTTAGTTACTAATTGTCTGTCGACACTCTCAAGTTGCATTTCGGTGGAATTATTTATTACTCAAGCTGCATTTCATTTTCGGTTTGTTTGTGATTCGGATGCATATCCTTTAGGATTGGTTTTCCTCCATAAACTACAAGTAATGGATATTTTGGTGCACTCAAGCCGCCAAATTATTATGGAGTACAAGATATAATTTGAATGCGAAACTTTTAACTTTTTAGTGCACACCAATATGATTTTTCCCGCTCCCACTCTTTACCTTAAGAGGTTTATTGAATAACTTAAACCACCTTTAATTATCGGTGCACTCGCTTTTGTTGATGATTTTGTTTGAAGTCTATCTCTTGAATGCGGGTGTGGTAGGTACCCTCCGGAGGTAAGAACAAAGAATACCGGTTGATGGAAGATTTGAGCATATTGTGTTGTCTTGCAATGCTACGGCGAGATCATGCAATTATCTGGATAGAAAGGGAAGCGGAATTAGCCTTACAAGTATGTAAAACCAGCTGCAAAGTTTATCCCCTCTGGTTTTTTCGGTTGAAGCAAATAACCTTATGAAATGATGATACGGAACCTGACACGGTCCCATTATCCCCGGTCAACTCGTCTGAGGACATAAGTCAAACTCTTTCCCTGAGCATAAGCGCGCGACGTCGCCAACTTCTTGGCCATCCCGCCATCATCATAAGCATAAAGGGGCCGCCCCGCAGCACTGCGGGCCCATTCCTATGAGAATACCAGTAAATGGAAAGTTCATAAGCTTAGATAGAACGCGAGGCCAACTGCCATCTGTCGGGCATCGGCGCCGTTAGCACGAGTAGTCTTTTACAGCTTTATCCTTTCCCTATAAATACCCCCACTATGACATTAATGAAGATATAGAACAACTTTTGCGCATTTATTTCTATCAGCACTGTTGTCTCTCTCTCTCATATTTATTGTTTTCATATTACCACCGTGAGTTCATCACCAACATCGATAAACGCCACCGCCCGACGGCGGTAACCTCATTGATCGGAACACCACGAAGAGACCAGATATCCCACGTCCAAGTCTTCCTTCCAAACTACCTGACGGAAACAGACCCGTCAATTGGCTCCGTTACCGGGAAACGTTTTCTTCAAAGGATTCAACACCTTCGTGGACTCCATAGTTGCTCAGCTTGTACCGATCTCCGTCTCCCTTGTATAACAGGTTTGTTATTCCAGTTTATCATCATCAAATCGGTTATCTTTGTCTTCACAGTCCGTTGAAAAATAGCTCATGTGTTTATGTAGACTATCCCAATCTTGCGTTTGAAGATTCACCACTATTGGGATAATCTTATATGAACCGCTAAGAAACGGCTGTGGTTAGCGTTTCTCCGATTTGCATGTTGATCGGGACGGTGTGAACGCCATAAAATTCAACTTGTAGCATATCTGTGTTGGGATCGATTGCTTGTAGGAGGGTAAAAGGTTCATCGGATGTTGCGTACATAAAATCTGACACCAGATCACGTTACGTCACGTCACATCAACTACCTTTTGAAAAGGATACTAGAGTTGGCTTGTGTCAGAGGCAATAATCCCACTTGCTACCTTGGAAAGCTTGTTGTCAGACTTGCATCAGACCTCCCATCATGGCTAACCCTTCGCCTAACCCCGTCACACCCAACCCGGCGTGCGCGCATCGCCCCAACGAGGTCTCACGAGAGTGACCCCGCCCGTACAACCGTCAATTACCGCGAGTTCTTAGAGTTAAGAAAGAAAAACACTCAGTTAGAGGCAGAGCTCGCCCGAAGACAGATTAACACCGAGGGCCCAGACAAAGAGGCCCCCGCCCCGATGGTTCCTAGCGAGGCTGATCTAGCAAGAATAAAGAGTTATGGTGAATACGCGGCGAGAATGAAGGCAGCCAACGAGATCTTAATCTCCGCCGGCCAGCCCGCGCTAGCAATTGATCCTCCCCCAACCATAGAGGGCATGAACGCCGGACCTAACGTCATCGCCCCTCCGTGGAAAGGGCCAAACATGGGGGAAACAATGCGAGCTCAGCGTCACGAGCATCGAGGGGAAAGCGTATCCTCCTCTCGGCACGGTGAATACAGCCAAACTAGAATATCGGCGCACGACCGCCTGGGAAAACGTAGAGCTTTACCATCACCACCGAGGGATGAAGATAAAGGAACGCGAGGCAACGTCAGACGGAGACTGGGCCCCCTCAGTGAAAATCCCCGGGACATTATCCTGAGAAGAAGAGCACGGGCCGAAACAGAAAGGCTCAGCAGTGACGAGGACGACGCCCACTCTCAGGGCGCACCTCGAACCCAGACCAACCAGCGATTTGAAGATCTGAGGTTGATGGTTCTGGAGATGAAAAAGAATAAACGAGAAGAGGATAAGGAACCTAGCGCTGCTATGGATGCACTTTCAGACTCGCTCATAGCGAGCCTCCCGCGACGCCGAGTCTCCAACATCAACATAACGGATTATCAGGGTAAGTCAGACCCATACGAATGGATAGCCTCGTTCGAGAGCAAAATGATGCTCGCTACTCACCATAGCGCGGCCCGGTGCGTGGCTATGGTGGGTTGCATGAAAGATAGAGCCTCTACATGGCTTCGTAAATTGCCGCCCGTATCGGTTAACGGTGGGAGGATATGCGCACAAAGTTCCCGACGTAATTCAAGACAGGCGCATAGACCTCGCAAGACCACAACCGATTTGTTTTTGATAAAGCAGGACACTGGGAGTCCGCCCGGTCGTATTACGAGAAATTCGTCCAAGTTTACGATCAAACACGGGACGAGCCCGAACCCACGGTCATGATGGCATTCTTAACTGGACTGGTGGGCGGCGAACTTAAGACACACTTAACGATGCACGCTCCGACCAACTTGAGGGACATGTTGGAGCAGGCCCGGAAGTTTACTACCGTCGAGGTCATCCCCGCCAGAAACCGGGGCCTTCAATCTGATCCCACGGCCCCGTCCAATAGTACTCGAGGCCGATCCCCAAAGAAAGGAGGAGGCCGTCAATCCGGCGAAAGAACGGACGACCGTGATTTCAAAAGGCCGCAAAAGTTCGACGTAAAAGATTACATTCCACTGAATGCCCGACCGTCGGCGATCCTGAACGAAATTTCGGAACACATCCGGAAGCCCCGCGACAATCGTAGCGAAGACAGGGTTCGTAAAGCGGACACAAGCAAATTCTGTGAGTTTCATAATTATCACGGCCATAACACGGATGATTATTTTTCCCTGATAAGGATCCTAGACAAAATGGCCCGGGAGGGAAAGTTAGATCGATTCAAATTGGCAGGCGGTGCCAACCAGAGACTCGTCGCGGCCCAGTATGAGCGCGAGCTTAATGTCATCCACGAAAGCCCGCCTAGCAACAGGCAGATAAAAGAACATATCAACTCGATCAACGAATTTGGACGTGAGCGGCCTAGAACTCTGCGACCAGATGAAGAGGCCCTGACTTTCACAAAGAGCGAGCTTAGCTTTGTTACGGGAGCAATGGAGATGCCCCTCATAATCAAAATCGGGATCGGCAAGTGCGGGGTTAACAGAGTCCTGGTGGATACAGGTGCCGCCAGAGACATCATCTATCTTGACTGCCTCAAAGGTTTGAATTTCACCGAGGCCAATCTGAAACCGTACCTGGGCTCGCTAGAGGGTTTTACCAACCATGAGGTAAAGTTTAAAGGAATGATTGACCTGGAGGTCCGCATCGGAGACTTCGAGCCCTTCCGGATCGAAAAAGTAGAATTCCTGGTGGTCGATCTGCCAGCTCGCTACCACATGATCCTGGGCATACCTGCGATGCGTAAGTTTCAAATGGTGTCTTCCATTCCGCATCAGAGGGTCAAATTTTACACAGAAAATGGCAAGATAGGCCGGCGATTAGCCGACCACGTACTTATCTTGACCACTTGGCAAAATCAAAGGCGGGGTTGAAAAGGGCACGGGAGCCCGAAGTCCAAGGTGTGCTAGGACAAGCTCATGCTACACCTCCCGTCGCACCAACAGGGACTAACCCCATCACGAATTCAATAAATCAGTTGGAAGAAGCTCTAGTGATAATCGATACAGCTGAGATCCCAAGTACCGCCGGACGACTCAACCCCCGGATAAGTGAGTCCATGGCCGAGTTAGAGGCGAGCGCTAAGAAAAGAGCGCTGGAAGCCCATATCGAGCGGGGACAAGGCACGAACAGCCCTCCGCCGCTTAAGAAACAACAAAAGGAAATTGTATGCGACACATTGCATATACGAGATGATCCAAGCATTGAAGCAGAGGGGGAGCTCGTCGAGGTAATCATCAATGAGAGATACCCCGACCAAAAGATCAAAGTCGGGCGCACCTCAGCGAGGCCGATATGTCCGCGCTGATCAACGTGCTGAAAGAGAACCTGGAGGCCTTTGCTTGGGAGGTCACTGACATGCGAGGCGTCGACCCTGAGGTCGCACTCCACCGTCTTAACGTGAATCCCCACTTCAAGCCAATTCAGCAGCGGGCTCGCCAATTTTCAACCGCAAAGGAAGAGGTCAAAAATTGAGATCGCAAAACTACTTGCGGCGGATATCATTGAAGAACTACAATATCCTACTTGGCTAGCCAACGTCGTTATGGTTTTGAAGCACAACGGCAAGTAGCGAATGTGCGTAGATTTCACCGACTTGAACAAAGCCTGCCCCAAAGATCCCTATGAGCTACCCCGCATAGATAGAATGGTAGATCGGATAGCGGGCTTTGAAATCCTCAGTTTCGTCGACGCCTATTCTGGATACCATCAGGTCCGTATGGCCGGGGACGAAAGACAACTTACTGCTTTCAGAGCTGGAGGCGGCATGTATTATTACAAAATGATGCCCTTCGGCCTGAAGAATGCAGGTTCAACATTCCAGAGGATGATCAACCGGGTCTTCCACACTCAAATCGGCCGCAATATGGAAGCTTACATAGATGACATGGTCATCAAATCCAGCATATGCGACTTCATAGCATATTTGAGGGAAACTTTCGCGAACGTGCGAGAAAACAACATGAAGTTAAACCCAGTCAAATGCACGTTTGGGGTCAAAGCTGGAAAATTCTTAGGCTTCATGGTCACACAGCGCGGCATCGAAGCAAATCCTGAGAAAATCAGAGCCATTCTGGACATGACGCCTCCAACGACTGTGAAAGAGGTTCAGAGGTTGAATGGAAGGATAACCGCTCTGGGGCGGTTCATTTCGAAATCGGCAGACAGGTGCCTTCCTTTTTATAAAATTTTGAAAGGCGGCAAGGGGTTTGAATGGACCGGAGAATGCACCGAAGCCTTTGAAGAGCTCAAGCAATACCTCGGTCGCCCGCCTCTCTTAGTAAGTCCTATCATAGGCGACCGGCTTTATTTATATTTGGCGGCCTCGTATAGGGGTCGTCGCCGCGCTTCTTGTAAAGGAAGAGGGACTCCCGAGAAGCCCGTTCAAAAGCCCATTTACTATGTTTCGAAGGCTCTCGGTCCCCGTAGAAGGTCGATATTTTAATGCGAGAGAAATTGGCTTACTCTCTTGTTATAGCAAATAGAAAGCTCCGTGCATATTTTTCATCACATACGATCATTGTACTATCGGATAGTCCGCCGCGTCGGGTTTTACATAAGCCGGACCTCGCCGGTCGTCTCCGTAAATGGGCAATTGAGCTCACCGAATTCGACATCAAGTACGAGCCTCGAAGGGCAATCAAGGCACAGCCCCGGCCGAGTTCATTCTTGAAGCAAGCTTCCGAGAGCCCTCGACAACACAACCGACTTCCCCTTCGACCAACTCGCCCGACAAACCGGCTCCTAGCGGCCCCACGAGGCCCACCCACCGTTGGCGCTTGTTCGTTGACGGCGCTAGTGGAATTGGAGCTTGCGGGGCCGGCATCGTCTTGCTCGAGCCGGGAACGTCCGAAGAAATTGAGAAAGCGCTTCGCTTCGATTTCACGGCATCAAACAACCAAGCCGAATACGAGGCGCTCATCGCAGCCTTGAGCTCGCCCTCACAATGAGAGTTGAGAACATACACGTCTTTTGCGACTCACAACCGGTTGTCAATCAAGTGAATGGAGGTTATAAGATTTATTGTTCGAAACTGCGCAGCGACATCGACCTGTCCGAAGTTACGTCGTCGGTTCGGATATTGCGAGCTATCTTATATACCACGCACTCGAATTTGAGGGCGTACTATTTATCCAAGTTATCCGACGCCGACGCGGCGCTCGCTCCCCGACATCCCTTTGGAATACCTCGAGGAACCTTCTATCAACGGATGCGAGGTCATGGATATTCAACCCTCCTCGCGCCGCCGGATCGATGAGGTCAAGGATTATATTGAGCATGGAGTTTTGCCTTCAGACAAGATAGAGGCGAGAACCTTGGCTCGCCGAGCAGCAAGATATGTCTTGCAAAATGAGATACTTTACAGGCGCTCTTTCTCCAAACCTCTGCTCCGCTGTGTCAGGCCGGAGCAAGTAGAGGGTATCCTCCATGAGCTTCATCAAGGAGTGTGCGGCGGGCATCCACTGTCGAACCTCGCACAAAGTGGCGATCACCGCGGATACTACCGGCCTACCTTGTTGAGGGATGCGGATATATTCGTTAGGGAATGCGACCCCCGTCAAAGGTATGCGGCAGATATACCCAGTGTTACCCTCCGTAGAGCGAGCATCGTCACCGCTTCATGGCCTTTCGAAATGTGGGGCATCGACCTCGTCGGTCCAATGCCTAAAGGGCGCGGAGGATGCGAGTACATAGTAGTAGCGGCGATTATTACACCAAATGGACAGAGGCGAAGCCCTCGGAGAGATCGCCACCACCCAGGTCATCTATTTTTTAATGGATCAAGTGTGGACTCGTTTCGGGGTACCTCGCATCATCATATCCGACCATGGACCGCAGCTTCGAACGGAATTCGACGAGTTTTGTAAAGAGCATGGCGTCATTCATGCGACGTCTTCGGTCGCCTATCCTCAAAGTAATGGTCGGGCAGAAACGCAAACAAACAAGTGCTCGGAGGCCCGAAACGCACTCTATGCGGAAAGAAAGGCGGGTGGGTAGATGAGCCGCCCGCGATCTTATGGTCGCTCCGGACCGCCAAAAAGTCCACCACAGAGAAACCCCATTCTCCCCGACTTATGGTTCGGAGGCAATGACACCAAATGGAGATGTCTCTACCTAGCATCGAGTGTCGCATTTCAACGAGGACACCAACGAACGATCGCGTGAGTTTGAGCTCGACATGCTCGAAGAAAAAAGACTGCAAGCGGCGACCCGTTTGGCTAACTTCAAGATGGCCGCTAAGCGACATCACGATAAGAAGGTACGCCACCATTTTTTCAAGGCAGAGATTTCGTATTAATTAAATGTGAAGCCGCCGGCCGCAAACCCAAAAAGTTAGACAAAGAATTGGGAGGGACCCCTTCGGATCTCTCGCGAGCTAAAGAAGGGGACATATTATCTCAAAGACAGGAATGGCCGTGAATATGAGAATACTTGGCACGCCGACAACCTCAAGAGATATTACATGTAGTCCTCTCGTTTTTTGGAAGTTTTGGTTCCTTGTGTATATATTTTTCTTCTACTCAAAATACCAAAGCAGAGAACAAAGGCATAAAACGAAATGGCCATGCAGCGGCCCCAATGTGCACAGAAGGAAAAGGATCAAAGTTAACAGGGTGGCGAGCCCCACATCAGCCGGAAACAAAAGTTAATATTACAAATCAACAACAAAGTTTTTATCAATAACAAAAGGAGAATCAAACGCTTCCGAAATCAAGGCCAGCTTGCGAATCTCCCGGCTGCGCCCCCTCCTCACCACCTGGAGCTGCTTGATCCCCCTCTGTATTGGCCCCATCCAAGATCGCCTGCACAAGTGATCGCATGTTCTCTTTTGCTGCCACTGGAAATACCGCCGCCTGTAAACCATCAACCCTACATCGCTCGCGGTATTCCGCGATCTCCTCCTCGGAGTATGGAACCACATGATGATATTGAATGAGCTCGACACTGAAGGAATTCTCCTGAGTCCACGCCGCCATATCATGTAAGCTGGGGACCCTCTGCTGGTGCATCGACCTACAGACACACCTCGCCATACGATAGCAGCCTTGGTCATAATTATCACCCAGATCCTTCCAATATTCGGCGCTGTCCTTATATTCAGCGAGGGCGGCCTCAATTTTGGCCTGGATATCCGAGGCAAGGTCCTCGGCCCTTTTGATAGCCTCCTCAGCCTTCGTGCGGCGTCCTCGCCTTTCCGACGGGCATCCTCGCTTCCTTAGCGCAGATCGGCGACAACATCCTCGGCGGCTTTTCAACTTTTGCTCACAGGGCACCCGTGGCGGCTTCGACCTTCTTGCGATGATTCTTCTCATGGGTAACTTGGCGCTCCAACTCCGCTATCTTGTCCGCCCGGTCTTTTCTTTAGCGGTATATAGAGCCTTGGCATCACTAACTTTGGCCTCCGGTCCTTCATCGTCCGCGCCAACTCCCGGTTCTTCTCGCGCTCCTTCGCCACCATCGCTCGTTCGTCGTTCGCTCTCCACCAACTTCTCAACAAAGATCTAAAGCGGCGAGCATGCAACGCGAGACCTAAGAAAGACACAGTAAGCACTTGGAAAATAAGAGGAAATTCGTGCGAGGAAACATATTTACCTTATGCGCCGACATCCCGTACTCGGCGACGGCAGCCCTCATAGCCTCGCGGGGATCAATAGAGCTGTTGCCGATGTTGGCAGGAGCAATCCTTTTTATCAGTCCGGTCCCCACGGATAGGCGAGCCTCAGCGCTCCATTTTCTGGTAAGTAGAGGAAGAGGAGGAACCGCTGACAGAGCTGACTCCATCATCACACCCTAGTCAGACGATGATTGATCGGCGCAGAAAGCCTCGTCAAAGTATAAAGGAATGTCAGCGCTCGCCGAAGCTTCTTACCGTGCGCGCTCCTGCGGCACGAATTCATAAACAGGTGCAAGGTTGAGAGGGGGAGAGTCAGGACCCTCTAGGTCGACAACCTCAGATGGCGCATCCACTCTTGGTCTTTTCCGGGAAAGGGGGACGTCTTCAAGAACATCTTCAAACTCTACCGGCGCTTACCAAGGCGGTGCTCGAGCCTTCACCGGCGGGGGGCGGACTTCTTCGTAATCGCTCCGGCGATCGCAACACCGTAGGAAGTCCCCGCCTCGTACGCCGTGCCCGCCGCAAAGAACGGTCACTCCCTGACTGATCCCCACATGAACAGTCGGTATGATCACGGGATCTGCCCTCGCTAACTCTTCCTCCCGCGTCTTCCTCGCGGCATTAGCAGCGGCAACATTAGCGCTCCTGCGAAGACCGGATGCCGGCATCACTGAAAAAAGAAAAAACAAGAGGAAGCAATCATAAATGTACGAGTCAAAAAAAAAAAAAAAAAAAAAAAATAGGGGGCCTGTGCCCAGCGCCGCCCCGACCCCGCGCACAGGCTTGTGTATTTTTGGGTTAGCAAAAACAAAAATAGAGAAGAAATGGTTTTACCCTGGCGGCTCGACCAATCACCGCCACACTCTTCGCATTGCGTCGGAAAGTTCCTACCCAAGTGGCACTCTCCGACCCAGTCAGGATCACTAAGCTCCACAGATGGCGGGGGAATGTTCACGACAGGCAAAACCCCCGACACCAAACAGCCCGGGATCCCTGCCATCCTCGCGCTACCCGGCCTTTACGTTCGTCAACATCCGAACGCCGATCATGCGGACTCCGTGCGATCCGTCCGCGAGCTTATCAAGGCCACAATCGCCTCTACTTCTTCAGGGCTTGCGAGAGGAACCACTCTGTCTTTAAGCCACTTGGAGTCTAGTCCGCGTGTAGCCCGACTCCCAAAATGCGGGAATGGCCATCCGACCCTGGATTGCACCCGCATCACTCTTTGGCTCCAATTGTAGATTTTGTTGTCGGCGGGGTAAAAAGGGCGAGGCCTCCCCTCACGCGCCCTCACGCTCACCTGACCCGGAGTTTGGGTGCCGACGAAATCATGAAACTCCCTAAACAGGCCCAAGGAGGGCTCAATTCCATTAAGGCGGCACGTCGCAATAAACGCCGCCAGGGTCCTAACAAAGACATTAGGGTGAAAGTCCGCCGGCAAGGCTTCCAAAGAAATACATCACCTCCACCAAAAAGGATCGAAAGGGGGCCCGAACCCCGCCAGGAAATTGTCGAAAGGAACATACAACCGGTCCCCGGTGAGCGCCCACAAGTATACTCATATCGTCGGTCGTCCATGCATGGACAAAAATGATAGTCGTCGGAAAGCCGGTATCGGGCGCGGATAGCGGTGTTAAAGTCGTGCGCCGCGGTCAACAAAGATCTCCATTCTACATCGGCGGCGCGATGCATGGCCTTCGCCTTGCCACCCTCTTCCAAAGACTCCGCGCCTTCAAGCCGATCCGGATTTTCCCCTCTCGCGGGGCGGAGCTAACGGTGTCCGGTGCCCCCACGGTGTCCCCCTTCGCCTTTGCGGCTTCGGGGCGGACGCCGTCCGAATCCTTTCACCGGCGGTCTTAGAAATTCGCTCTCCGGGAGCTAAGTGCCGCAAGGATTCGAAAGCACCGAGTGCCCCTCGTTATAAGTAGCCTTTGGGCCTCGCCGCCGCAGGACGCGAGTCCTCTTCGTCGAACGGGAAGGTGAAACCTCGCCGCCGCCCCTTTCCTCGGCCCCGCCATCCCCATAACTAAATTCCTCTTGATCGCTCGTCGTCCCCGCCGTGCGACATGCCGCAAAATGAAGAGAGGTGGATCAACGCTTCGTTCGGTCGACACCGCCCCCCCCCCCCGTTTCCGCGCAAGCCAACAAGACAGGGGGCAACGGGGTCATAAAGAAATACTACACGGAAAAATTGAAAATTGCACCCTAATCCCTGAAGGCTTCAAATTCACAAAAGAAGGGCTTAGGCATACGGATTCTATCACCGGTTAGAAAACCTCAAAAATCCAAATATCTACGGGACAAAAAGCATACTTATGATCTATACAGGCCAAGAATCAACCACAAAAAGACGATCAACAAAGAAAAACCCAGTGTTAGATTGGATAAAGATGGTACCTTTATGATCTGGATAGCAGAAAATTGGGAAGACAAGGATGATCGCTCCGATCGCTGAAAAAGGCTCACTCCGATGAAGTTCAAACACGGCCTCAGCCTCAGAATTCTGGAAACTTGGTTCTAAATCACCACGGATGCTCTTGATTTCTGACTTGATCAGCCTGGGAATTTTGGAGGAGGTTTTCGAAAAAGTGGTAAAAGGAGGGGCAACACCCCCTTAAATAGACAGGCAGTCAACCAACCAACGGCTGTGATTATCTTCATCCAACGGTTCGGGTTTACGCGGGAAAGCGAAAAGTTTCGGAATCCGACACGACGCTTTAAAATTTGAAATTTGCGTAAAAAACGAAACGCCATCATTACCAGCCGTCACGTCCTACGGCGAAACGTCACCTTGTCAGAACTGAAAGGACGCCACATTTAATGATACGCAGCGTTCTGCAGCCCATTTGTATTGCTCCACGTGGCACGCCACCTGTAATAGCTCGCTTGTACCGTTTTCGCTCTCGCCAACCCAAATGACTTCGCCATCTCGCATGGGATCGCAGAAAATGATTAAATCCCAGAAACTCAACATGTCGACCTCGGTCAGACCAACGAGCACGGACGATTTACATCGCAAGCTCTCAAGCCGCGCCGCAGCCGACCGAACGCCTCCTCGCGGCATATCCGGATCGCTCATGCCGTGCACCTCAACATGTCGACCTTGGTCGACCAACGAGCACGGACGATTTACATCGCAAGCTCTCAAGCCGCGCCGCGCCGACCGAAACAGCTCCTCGCGGCATATCCGGATCGCTCTATGCCGTGCACCTCAACATGTCGACCTCGGTCGACCAACGAGCACGGACGATTTACATCGCAAGCTCTCAAGCCGCGCCGCGCCGACTGCAACTCCTCCTCGCGGCATATCCGGATCGCTCTACGCCGTGCACCTCAACATGTCGACCTCGGTCGACCAACGAGCACGGACGATTTACATCGCAAGCTCTCAAGCCGCGATCCGCGGCGACCGAACGAATGCTCCTCGCGGCATATCCGGATCGCTCTATGCCGTGCACCTCAACATGTCGACCTCGGTCGACCAACGAGCACGGACGATTTACATCGCAAGCTCTCAAACCGCGATCGCGGCGACCGTAACGCCTCCTCGCGGCATATCCGGATCGCTCTATGCCGTGCACCTCAACATGTCGACCTCGGTCGACCAACGAGCACGGACGATTTACATCGCAAGCTCTCAAACCGCGCCGCAGCGACCTGCAACGCCTCCTCGCGGCATATCCGGATCGCTCTATGCCGTGCACCTCAAATCGCAAGTCCGCAGTGTCATCACATCTCCCCGCCGCGTCCACAACCTCGTCGGGTATCCCAACGGATGGAACGGTTCAAAAGCCATCATTGGTGGTCTTCCCGAGTTTTAGCCGTGTTTAATAGGGCTACTTTGACTAGGGACTATTCGGACGAAAAATAGCCCATGATTACCCACCATAAATAACCGTCCCTTCGAATGCTCATAATGACGGTAAACCTCTCGATAACCATCATTACGCCGGTCATTATGACTGTTTCTTCGTATAGCCGTCGTTCGTCTCGCCCACCATTATGGTAATCCATGCCAAACACGCCACCTCCTCTATAAAAGCCGCCATTTCACCGCCTCCTCCACGGATGCTTCTTCTCCCATTCGAATCACTCGTTTCTTCCTTACAAAATCCCGAAAAACAAGAATGTCTCGCCGGATAATGTTGAATACGAATTTATGGAGGATTACAAAGGCAACGAGTATCTGGAATCCAGCTTGCACTTCCTCCATAACCCTTCAGGGGAAGAACAACCCCCAATTTTAATACCACGAGTGGAAATGGAACAGAATCTTGATACCGCTGCCGCCTTCTTGCTGCCTGAGATTGCGGAGTTAGAGCGTGAGGAGGAAGCTGAGATAAGTGAATCCAGAGTCCTGCGAGCTCACAGGAGGATCAGAGGTATTCATCGGCGATCGGATCCACAGACCGCACAAAGCAAACTGTTCAAAAAGTTTGTGCGTCTAGTCCGGAATGGAAACTGCCAGGGGGCCATGGTCGACGCTATCTGGGAAGAATGGCAAAGCGTCTTTCACCAGAATTGGGCCCCTTACAATCACCGAGTCCGCAAGCTGAGATCCAAGATGAGAGAGGATCGCTTCCTATATGAGGGGAGGACGACCTGGTAGGCCGCCGGACGAGAGAAGATCGCTTCCTATATCCGAAAAGGGGCGGCCCGGTAGGTCGGTACCCTTGTTGCTTGCGACCGATCGCGAACTACCGAGCGCGACGACGACTCCGCATCACCACTAACGTGTACTAGGAGGAGGAAACCCGCTTGTAGTGATTGGCGTGCCTTTCGTATAGCTTCAACTTCACGAAGCGCTCGCGGGATATGTTGCATCAACTTCATGTCGCAACCCCGCCTCGCCTCGAAGGAGCGGTATTGAGATTTCTGATACAAACAGAGAGTACTCTTTTCCCTTGCTTAAGATTTTTTCCCACTGGGTTTTTCTTAAGAAAGGTTTTGATGAGGCTCTACGAGTTTGTATCCCTAATCCCGAGTCCGCTCAACTTTTGTCTTCCAAGAGTGTTCAACAACGGAGACTCGACCGATACTACTCTACGCCGCAACAAATTTCCGCCGCGAGTAGGGGGCCATTGATGATACGGAACCTGACACGGTCCCATTATCCCCGGTCAACTCGTCTGAGGACATAAGTCAAACTCTTTCCCTGAGCATAAGCGCGCGACGTCGCCAACTTCTTGGCCATCCCGCTATCATCATAAGCATAAGGGGGCCGCCCCGCAGCACTGCGGGCCCATTCCTATGAGAATACCAGTAAATGGAAAGTTCATAAGCTTAGATAGAACGCGAGGCCAACTGCCATCTGTCGGGCATCGGCGCCGTTAGCACGAGTAGTCTTTTACAGCTTTATCCTTTCCCTATAAATACCCCCACTATGACATTAATGAAGATATAGAACAACTTTTGCGCATTTATTTCTATCAGCACTGTTGTCTCTCTCTCTCTCATATTTATTGTTTTCATATTACCACCGTGAGTTCATCACCAACATCGATAAACGCCACCGCCCGACGGCGGTAACCTCATTGATCGGAACACCACGAAGAGACCAGATATCCCACGTCCAAGTCTTCCTTCCAAACTACCTGACGGAAACAGACCCGTCATGAAAGCACCCTTGAATTCTTATTCTATTTTCTGTATCTTGCTAGAAATTAAAAAGAATTAGCGAAGAAACAGAAACAAGAACAACCCCCCCCCCCCCCCCCCCCGGGAATCCAGAGATTTGAGAGGTTGCAGACCATTGAAAAAGAGCACAAAGATGCATTGGAGAGAGCTGTTAGCTTGAACATACCTCACGCCGTAACGGATCCTGAAGAGCAAGGAGAATCAGCAGGATACAAATGGGAAGAACCAAGTTTAGATGAGGGAAATGCAGATGATAAAGATACATCATCAAGAAGTATTCCACCGAAAAGCTCAAATGGGCGAACAAACTGGAACGAAGCTGTCCAAAAGCTCTTCAAGAAGACCGACTTAGGAAAATTACTATTCAACAGAGATGTTTTTATCTCTGCAGAATAGCCCCCTCCACACCCCCCAAGTTCCCTGTCATGGGTGAGGATGTACGATTGTAGATGTTTTTTTTTTGTTTTTTTTTTGTTGTTGTTGCTGCTGCTGCATGTTTCGTTGCAACATGCTCATCTTTTACCTGCAAGTAATCTACTGATGATCTCTTTTAACCATGAATTCATCTTCTATGACGATTATACTGCCTCGAATTTATGGTTATGATTTTTTTGATTCAGCTTCTATCAACGAAACATCTTTATTTATTTGTATATAATATAAGACATTTTATCTATTTAATTTGGCATGAAATCAGATATAAATTAAACAAATTTTTTTTTGAGCCCAATTAAACAAAATTTTAGCATTATGTAATTTTTCAATACGACCCTTAGAATGAAATCATGAAATTTACAAGTTACTATTATAAACAAGATAAAAAAAAAAGTTGTTTAATTTCAATCATCAATGAAAAAGATAAAAACAAATATCCGAGAAGAGAAAATGTAACGATTTTGGGTAAAAAGAAAACAAAAGAAATGCAGAAATGTGTAAAAAAGGGTGCCCAATTTACGAGCAGTTGAAAAGCGCGCCACAAAGTGTCCGTCCAATAACTCCTCTCTTTCTTCGACGGACGACCAACCGACGACAGGAAGAACGTCGACTGCAATGCGAGCCGGAAACCAGTCGAAGCGACCCCATGGTACTCCTTTTCATTTATCTCTTGTTTTGGTGTCTGATTTTTACTTATTTATTATGTTATTGAGCATTTATCATTTTCTTTTCAGTTGTTGAAATTTTCATTGAGCTATTGTTGTAACTTATTTGATGAAATCCCAAATTGAAATTATTTCTATACGGGTAGAAAAAATATTTGCAACTTGGAAGGGTATGAGTATAGTCTGTTTGTTAAATGTAAAAAACATTTTCATCGTGTAATCATGTAAAGATGAACAAGCTTTGTTGCGAGATTGTCTCTGCTTTGCTGATTGCTGATTGCTGAAAGTAAAGGAATTTTTGTTCCCCTATTAGTTTGTGCTTTGGTGACTCTTTTTTTTATTTTGAGCGTGGTGTTTTTAGTAATCTTGCAAGGAATGATGAAAAGATGTTTACACGTTTCTTTTTTGGATTTCAGATAATCTCAGGGATGTCTCCAAAGATGCAGTAGGAAGGCTTATTAAACGAGTAAAATCTCGTAGTGCACCGGACCACCAGAAAGCAGATGACACGTACCTACTTAAACCTGGTTCCCCTGGCATTGTAAGTTTAATTCTATTCCTTACGTCAGTTGTGTGGTGCATTGCTTTTTCTTTTCTTTTTTCACTGAGACCGTTGTCTTGCTAGTATTGAATCGTTAGAATGGGAGATTCCATAATTTGCATAGCATTTCTTCAGTCAAACCATGACTTTTGAAAGTTATTTGGTACTTGTACTTCATTTGTTGCAGGAGAGCGGGTTAGAAACGAAGAATGAATGCAGCCTGCAGAATACTCCTAGGACTAATGATAAGCCATCCAGCGGCTGTGAAGTCAAAAGTATTCCAGCTGACTCAGATCAAAGGTTTGAACTTGAACAACCAGAATGGGAAGATGGATCAATTCGTACTTTCGATTCAATGAAAAGTGAGGAAGCACGTGAAATTAATGGAATCACCGTTGAATTTGATATTTCACCTGATAATGGCAAACGTAAGACCATACGTCGAGCAACGGCAGAAGAAAAGGTGTACTTACTTTCTTCTCGATTTAGTGTACAAGGACATGTTACATTTTGCTAACAGTGTTTTGATGTCTCCTAAGAGTCCTAACGTACCCACACTAATTTTCATGAATATATGTCAGGAAATGGCTGAGCTTGTCCACAAAGTTAATTTGCTGTGTCTACTAGGAAGAGGTAGATTAGTTGACCAGGCTTGCAATGATCCTCTCATTCAGGTAATTACTTGTGCCTTTGCTTATTCTTCTTGGTCTTCGACCCCTGATCGGTGCAATTGTGAAAAATCTGTATTTTTTTTTATTTAAGAAAAATATTTTTTTGCAGGCTTGTTTATGGTCACTGTTGCCATCACACCTACTGAGGATTGCTGAGGTCCCTGCGCTCACTGCTAAAACATTGACCCCTCTTGTTAATTGGGTATTGATGAACTTCATGCTTTTGCCTATTTATACTGTGAACACTCAATGTTGTAAAATTTTCATGCATTGCAATGATTGTCAGCTTCTGGATAATGGTGCAGTTCCATCACAGATTACGTGTTAAAGATACTGGTAGTGCCGAAAGAACCCCATCTTTGGCTTTGGCACATGCTCTTGAAGCTCAGGAAGGGACTGCAGAGGAGGTATTAATTTTGTCTTACAACCTTTGACGTATATGCTCTTGCAAGAAAGATTGTGATATGTTTGACGGAAGCTTCTTTATTGCCTAATTAGCTTTAAAGGATGTTCAAAGATATATTATTGTTCTTAGAATTGTTTGATATTTGTTTTTTAGCTGCTGCCTTCCTGTGAACCACTGACTCATGCTAGACTATGGCTTCTATTAAGAGAAAATAGTTGGGAGTATCTTGTGCTAGTGGTACAGTATTTCCATATTGGAGAATGAGCCTATGCTTTGCGAGGATATTTTCGTGAAGGATGCAAAATTTTCACTAGCATGTGGATAAGAATTGCAGCATGAAATTCAGTGAATGTATTATTATGAAACTTTTCGGAGTTGATGATCAATCTTGTACAGAAGTGAAATGTAATATTGTAATATCCTGATTGTCCGCATGACAGTATTTTGCAGTCTTAATGGAACATTCTTGACTGATAATATTTGTTCCCAAATATACATTCATGTCCATGCTTTGTTATTTAAGTTCTTTGGCTCACAAGATTATTCCACAATTTGCAGCACATCCGAAAATTCCATATGATCTTATACTGGCTGTGCATTTTGCAGGTTGCAGCATTATCTGTGGCGTTATTCAGGGCTCTGAATCTTACTACTCGGTAGGCAGAAAATATAGGATTTGTTTTCTTTTTACATCAAGTTTTCTCCCATATGTTTTTTTTCCTTTTAGTCCATGCATCCGTTGGGGTATAAGAGGGAGACGAATCTAATTCACAGACGAAAAAAAGGATGAAGAAAATGGCCAATGAGCCCTTTCTGGAGTTTTATTAACATTTTCTTGTGACTTTTATTTGTTTCATAATTAGCTCATTTCAAGTTGTTTTTTTTTTTATTTCAACATTTGACTGGTCAGGAGTTTTCTACTGTCTTGCTTAGTCAATTGTCATTTCCTCTTCATGTTTTAATTTGATTTTTATTTTTTCATCAGATTTGTGGCTGTTCTAGATGTGACATCATTAAAGCCTGAAGTGGACAAGCCTGAGGCCAGTAGTGTAGGTAAAAGCAAGAGCAGTAGTGGCATATTTAACTCCTCGACATTGATGGTAACCAGATCCCGTTTGTCTCTTTCTCCTTCAATTTCTCCATCTACTGACATGGACGGTCCTGGCAAAACATCTGTACCGTGTGAAAAGAAAGTTAAGTCCAGAAAGTCACTGAAAGCTGTGATCGATGCTTCATCTATGGATCATAGCAAAATGTCTCATCCATCTACATCTGAGGCGTGTGGTGCCTCTGATGCAGGACAACCGAAGGGGAAAGGGGATCTTGAGTTTGAAATGCAATTGAATATGTCACTTTCTGCCACAGCAATTGAGAATTCAAGAAGTAATGCATCTTCAAACTCTTCTCCATCTTCTAAAGATTTTAAAGTAGCCAGAAGAGAAGAGTCTTCAGTTTCTGCCTCAGGAGTGTCTACTGCTATTGGATCGAAAAAAGTGGGGGCTCCTTTGTATTGGGCAGAAGTCTACTGTAGTGGAGAGAACTTGACAGGAAAATGGGTTCATATTGATGTCGTCAATGCAATAATCGATGGTGAACAAAGAGTGGAAGCAGCTGCTGCTGCATGCAAAAAGCCTTTGAAATATGTGGTTGCATTTGCTGGACACGGAGCAAAGGATGTAACCCGCAGGTTTGTCAGTGGATTTTAGATTGATTCATTACAGGCCCAAGTTTGCTGTTCATTTAAATTATTTATTATTCTCTTTAAGGCGAATTTCGTTGATGAAGTGTAATGCTTGGCATAGATTATCTCCTCATCTCCTCCTCCCCCAATGTCGAAAACCCGTAATTTTGCGTTTTTAATGCATCAACTCTAAAAAAGTAACACAATGTGAGTTGGCCTATGAGAGTTGGGGGAGAAAATACTAACTTTTAAAACTTAACAGTTCAAGAAACGTTTTCAATTTTAGGTACTGTACACAATGGTACAAGGTAGCCTCACAACGAGTCAATTCAATGTGGTGGGATGCTGTATTGGCACCGTTGAAGGAGTTGGAGTCACAAGCAACTGACAAACTTATTCACATGGAACCAGAAACTTTAAGTATGAAAGAGAAGGTAGAAGCACAAGACATTGCTCAGAGAAATGAGAAGTCAAATAGCTCTATTGTGAAAAAGCACACAGAAGGTTTCATTAATCCTTTTGCTGGCAGCAGCAGCTCGCTTGAAGATATGGAGTTGGAGACTAGGTCGCTGACTGAACCTCTTCCAACCAATCAACAGGTGCCTAAGATTTATGTGCTTTTATTTACGTGACGATTCAAAGTTTCATGTCATTTTATGTCTTGTATTAATATCCTTATTACATGCAGGCTTACAAAAACCATCAATTGTATGCTATCGAGCGATGGCTTGGCAAGTATCAGGTGTTACACCCAAAGGGTCCTGTACTTGGTTTCTGCTCTGGTCATCCGGTTTATCCCCGAACATGTGTTCAGACACTGCATACAAGACTAAGATGGCTGCGTGAAGGGTGCCAAGTGAAAGCGAATGAGTTCCCTGTGAAGGTATGTTAACCTAAGAAATGCTACTCACACAGATGTGTAATGTGAAGCCGAGATAGATGTTTGTTTTTTCATATTGGAGATACGTTGTAATTTGCAAAATGGGTATGATGGTTTTCGGCTAAGTCTAAGCTGTTTTCTAGAGAAAAAAAAAAGCCTATTTTCTAGGATTTTGTGTATCTGTATGGGAACGTTTTTTCTGGCATCTGGCATCTCAATATTACAGTTTTTGTGATTTTTCAGTTCATGAATGGGTTGATATCCGCTTTTTGAAACGGTTTCTTTTTCAGATTTTGAAACGATCTTCAAAACAAAACAAGGTTGAAGCTGGTGAAGACGACAATCCTGCTGAAGGGGATGATCAAGTTTCTCTCTTTGGAAAGTGGCAAACAGAACCATTGTGTCTTCCTTGTGCTGTTGATGGAATTGTACCCAAGGTCATCTTCTATCTGTTTGCTTTAATTCTAGCTTTTGTAGAATCAAGCTAATACATCGGGCTTCGTTGGATCTTTTATTCTTACATTGCAAATTTTTGTTAGTATTGTTCTGTTCTTTTACATCATCATGCCATAACGAAGAAGACCTATAGCGAAAAGAGACGAACAAGAGCTAATCCAAGCCCTTAGATGAATTCATTCATCATAATCTGATTAACAACTTGGAAGCTTAGGCTACTTATAGGCTAAAAAACCCACTTAGGTAAAATCTTGCTAAAAAGCCCACATGGCTATATATCCACTTGACTGAAAATACAAATAAAAGATGAATCTGACTAAAATGTCCCTAGCTACATCAGTTGTTGTGTTCTTTTACATCATCATGCCATACTATAATTTTTTATTATCTATATATGATGACCATCAGTTGGTGTGGTCTTCCAACAGAATGAGCGTGGCCAAGTGGATGTGTGGTCTGAAAAGTGTCTCCCCCCGGAACTATACACCCGAGGTTGCCAAGGGTGTGGATGGTTGCAAAAAGATTGGAAATTGATTATGCACCGGCTATGGTTGGATTTGAGTTTCGAAATGGTCGTTCTTTTCCTGTATTTGATGGTATCGTTGTATGTACCGAGTTTGAGGATGCGATTCTAGAGGTAATGAAACTTTGCTTCCCCAACCCCCCTCCCCATTTGGTTTTCAAGCGGGTCTTCAATTTCCACGTTTTATTTGTTGTTTCTTAGGCATATCATGAAGAAGAGGAGAGGAGAGAGGCCGAGGAGAGAAAAAAGAATGAAGCACAAGCTCTTTCGAGGTGGTATCAACTTCTTTCATCCGTAGTAACCCGACAAAGGTTGAAAAATGTGTATGGTGAAAATGCGCGGCCACAGGGTCCTAAAGGAGGAGGAGGAGGAGGAGGAGGAGATCTCGAAAAATGTTCAGAAGGCAAAAAAGAAGATAACAAGTTGCCAGCAACAACGGGATTGGTAGCAACAGAAGAGGAGGAGCATGAACATGTATTTCTGGTTGATGATGAGACTTTTGATGAGGGGACTTGGATAAGGACAAAGCGGTGTCGTCGATGTGGTTTTTCAATAGAATTTGAGCAAATGTAGCTATGGCTAGCACACCCTTCTTGGAATATATTGTGATTTGTCATGTTCCGAGCTTTGATTTGATTAGTGACTTTAATTTTGGTATGTCCCTTTGCTGTGTTTTTTGGTTTTTTCACTTTAATTTTTGAAGGGGTAGTGTTCGTTTAGGGGCCCTCTTCTCTTTTCTTTTTCTTTTTGGAGTTTCCATTCCATGGCCTCAAATTATATAAATTGTTTTCGTATCTAATTTTCGTTTTGGTTCTTCCATGCCAACACTTGTTAGAAATGCTGCTAGGAATATAATGAATTGAAATCCAATATTTTGAAAGAGGAATAGTACGTACTTTGTCAATATTCGAAATTCGTTCTATCAAATTAATACACGATATATAATATACGCTGTGCTGTCTGGATCCACCATATCATATGTATGTGATCTCATTAGACAAAGCCAAAAGCCATAGCAGTGGTAATGTAAACAATGCTACGCTACATGTGAGGATTCTTGGTAAATTTTATTCAGCCGTCTAAATATTAAGTTAGGCTAATTTCATTCACTCAAAATAATAATAAAATAAAACAATGCATTGATTGACCCATTCATAGACTAGACTAGAGATATAAAATAAAGTAGTACTTATAATTCATACACAGATAAAGAAGAGAATAAGCCCAATGAATAAGACATAATTAATAATATTGTTTGATTAATTTACTACAAATTAATGATATGAATGGAGGAGAACAAATCAAATGGTTGAAACATTCTCGATCAATTGTGATAAAGTAGTAGAAATTAATATAATTTTTTTTTGTTTTTGTTTTGAAAACAATAGTAGAAATTAATTAATTAATTAATTAATAGTTGGTGTTGCCATTTGTGATCGATAATGCAAATGCTGGATTTATAATAACATGAAATTATATAATTTGACAGTACAAGAAGGGCCGGGCCGTCTTAATTAATAAAGAATTAGTAATAACAAGAAAGAAGAAGAAGAAGTAAATAAAATTAAGGACATTTAGGACCGCCTTCTTTAGTCTTCCAGTTGTTGTAACAAGGGCACAGTTCCTTGTTGCCACTAGTACCTGGGGGCACACACAAGCATTCTGCACAACACTTGCTGCAGAAGAACATACATGGCTTCATGTGCGATGTTGCTGAGCACCTAAACCTGCATTTTGGCAAGCAATCTACAAAACACAAAGCATGTAATCATGTTTTGATATATTGTACTATAATTATATAAAGAGTCTCCATTATCCCTCGCCTCTCAGGAGTATATGTGTATATATACGTACCTTGGGGTTGCAGGTGGTCGTAATCCTGTGCGTGGAAAACAGTATATATGCAGTAAGACAAATTAAGTTAATTAGTGACAGTGACATATATGCAGTATATATATATTGATATATATATGGATGGATGCATAAAATGATGGATGAAGAAGAAACAGCTAGCTAGCTAGCCACATGAGAAATGAATGAATGAATAAAAGATGGAACATATATATATATATATATATATACGTACGTTGCCATGAACAACGTCAACGACGGAGAAAGCAAACAAAACAAGCAAACTGAAGAAGAAGAAGAAGAAACTAGCACTAGCACTAGCAGCAACAGCAACGTTGTTGGAGGCCATGATTGAGATTAACACGCGCGTGTGCGTACGTACTACTCTTTCTATTATATATCTCTCATATATATCTAGGAAGGATCGTTTCCTTCTTATTTTTTCCTCTTCCTCAATCCAAAATAGCCAACTGCATGCGAAGCTTTGTATCTCTCTTATTATATATTTACTTTTTACAGGAAATTAATACGACAAGTTTTGGAGATTCAACCGATCAATATTGGCGTTGTTTAGGCCGCGTCTTCTTTTTCTTTTTTGGGAAGAGGGAGGGAGGGGGTGGTTTTTGTGTGTGTTGGTTTGGAGGAATTTCTCTTAGTATTAATTGTCGATTACTAATTCTAATCATTTATCATCTTAATAGTATAGTAGTAGTAAATAAACACACGTCTTTTTTCAAATTTTTCCCAGATACGGAGGCATCACAATAATATATATACGCACACATATTCTTTTTTGTCATCATTGAAACTCGAATTCGAAACCTCCAAGTCTAGGGCCTCAGTAATTATCATTCGATCAATTCCTCATCGGCCACGTCTTTAATATTGGCAAGGTGATAATGTCATAGATATTTTATTTTTATTTTAATATTGTCTTTTTTAGGAGTAGTGGTTATAAAGGACAATATAAGAGAAGAATTTGTCAAAAAAAAGACAAGTGGATTGAAAAAAAGTGAAAAAGGACCAAAGACACCTGAAAAGACGAAATTACCCTTATCACATTTACCGACTTCAATTCCACTATCAAACAAATCTAATAAAACTAATCCATTAAACTTTTTAATATCAAACAAATCCATTAAGAGAAAAACAAAAACAAAAAACGGTAGAAGAACATAATCGTCTAGTGGAATGACAATTTATCATTTTTGATATCATATTTATTCCACTGGATTAAATACCAATTGAAACATGAATTTTGTCTTTTTAACATTTGTTATCTTTTTCTTCAATTTACTATGCAATATATTAAATGCGGATACTTTGGTTGACTATTTTGGCGTTTTGTGTATATATATATATATATATATATATATATATATATATATATATATATATATATTTTTTTTTTTTTTTTTTTTTTTACTTCCATTGCAAAACGACGTCGTTTGCAGAGTACAATGAGTCATCTTCCACCACCGCCTCTGTCCTCCAGTAAAATTCCGCTAAATCTCCACTGACCTCAGATATGGATGAAATTCTCCTCGACATGAAGCTCAGTCTTCTCCTAGCAAGGAAACTGACAATGGGAAGAAGATAGATGATGAAGCTCAATCTTCACCTTGCAAAGAAACCGACGAAGTGAAGAAGATAGATGGATCTGTTTCGGATTTGAAGAACGAAGATTCACTCTCAGATCTTAAGACACCTCTTCCGGCAGGTGAGCCTTCTCTTCTACCCGTGTACGAGCGTTCTGCTTTTTGATTCTTTATAGCAGATTAGTTGATTCTTCAATTCTTCATCTTTCTCTTCAATTGTTTGCTTTTTGATTCTTCTTATGGTTGTCCAGGATTGGCTGTTCTATAAGCATTGATGCATATGCAATGTGTATAAAGGTAGACAATTTCCTTAATCTCTGCAAATCTCCTCTGATTCTTTCCTAATCATCCTCTTTCATGACTTGATTCTCTGAATCATCTCTCTTATGGAAAATCAGCCTTTGATAGCAACACGAGTTCCCAAATTCGTGATGGTTTCATTTCGATTTGGTTCCGATCCAAACCACTTTGGATTCTTTCAGGCGAATCGTCGATTACGTAAGGCATGTTGATTCTCCGCGATTTCTGAGCAACCTTAGTTGGAAGGTTCAATTGAAGCAACCCTAGATGGATGGCCCATTTCTCACGAGGTCAAAATCAAACTTTATGCTTTGACTCTCTGCTATTTCACGGAAGTTTCATTTTGTTCTTTATTCTCTGATTAATTTCTGATTTGAATTGGTACGAACCTTAAACGTTTATGATACTATGATGATTTGTCTTAAAAAAAAAAAAGGTAGACAATTTCTTGTATATATATATATATCTTCAATATCGTTTGCTGATTTGGTTCTAGATGTTTTTATACATTTGTTTGTTAATGAATTAGTCCACTGCAATAAAGCATGTTCAACTTCTATTACCTTTTTATTTATGCTCTGAATTTTTATCTCTTTTTACACATGTTTTGAATCAGTTCGAGAAAAATCTCGAACACGGCAGGATAACCATGGCATTTTTCCAAGGAGTTTTCAGAAGAAGCACCAGATGATTGGGATGACTTAGATGCTTCTGCTGCACATGTAGCAAATCTCTTGTCGACCGAGCCTTCTGATAGTATGTTTTCTTTATTTTTCAAACTTTAAAGCTACCATGAAAGCATGAAAATAAATCCCAGAAAACTTCTTTGTATTTGAAGCATTTGCATTATTGTCTAAAGGAAATGCTTTTATATATTTGACGATTCGTCTTTACTGTTATATCATGTATACTTATTCCTTGTAGATAGTCAAACTAGGTGTTGGAGGATTCGGTATGGGTCTTTATGGCCCTTTCTCTTTATTGTGCTATGTGTCATGCCCTACAACGTTACGGAAACGGGGTTTCGTACCGGGTCAACCTCCAGGTTTTGTTGTAGCTCTTAGTGGGCGGCTTCCATGCTCGAGGTATAGTATTCCTAAATATGTAGGCTGCGGTCCGAATTGACCGTTTTTTCCCGTCTTCTCGACAATTTTTCCCCTCCGATGTAGGATGTTAGTTAATCACATGGGAACATCTGCTTTAGTATTACGCGTCTTCTTCATTGCCTATTATGATCTGTCATGGTTACGGTAAATACATGTACGTGTGTCTTGCTTGGTGTTGCATCATGTACGTACAAGGTTTTTAAATGCTGATTTTTATCATAATTAATTAGTTGGCGAGGCGATTGTGGTTTTTAATCTTTGAGTAATTAAATTGAAATGACCTTCCTTTACTTCGATGTCATTAGCACGTGTTAACATTTTCAATAGAATCTTAATTTTTTAATGATGACTTTGTAGCTCTAATGTTTTTAGTTCATTTGTTGCTTTTTGGAAGTGCAGTTCATTTTATATTCAGTTAGAGTTTTTACAACTTTAGGGTAATATCAATCAGCTATGCGATGCTCCGTGTATATTCATGGTGGTAGGAACTAGCTGGTAACAATTGGGTGAATTTACGAATGTGCATGAACCTATTGCACGGGTTCAATATGGCATGATAAACAATTCCGCCCGTTAGTCAATTCATTGAGGTTGCCTTCTTCTTTTTGTATTTTTAGTTTGGAACTTGGAGGGTTGTTATTACCTATGCTGCTTTCTTGACATGGAATGGGAAATTAGAATGTAGAAGGATCGTCTTGTCGTCCCATTATCTCTTAAGCCAACGATGTAGAAATTTGTACATTATAATATTAATGGGGAGGTTTTTCCAGGTCTATTTTTCATTGTTGCACGGATAAGGGTCCTTTTTAGAATGTTGAAGGATCCTTTTTTTAGGAGCTAATTGTCTACTGCAAGCTCTATCTTGAAAAGGGTAAGGACAATATTTATCTAAGTCTGCTGCCTTGATCATAGGCTCTTCATGTGCTTAAACCCCTGTCCTCGTTTTTAATGTCAGGATTATTTGGCGGCTAATTCAACAGTTGACTTGGCATACAGCGCGCATCTCCGCCAAATGGGCATTTCGAGCATCCATATTTGGGTAGGCAGTCATTAGCTCAAGTTCAGAGAATGGGGGCTTCGGGCTTGAGCATAGTCCTATGATGCCTTCTTACATTGAGGATATGGAATCAGTTTCAGCTGCTGGAGTACAGTGAAAAATGCCGGAGATTCAGTTGGGTGCTCACACTATTCGAAGCCATGGAGTTCAGGTAGCAAGATTTCATATGCATGATTGGTTGATTCTTATGCTGCTTGTGGTGATTGATATAGTTTTGAATTTGATTGAACCATTTCATCGTTTTATTGGAAGAGATATGATGACGGATTTGATGTATCCATTTAAAGGGAACACGGTTCCTTTACGAAATTTGTTCCGGTATGTTTCCTCTTGATAATACAATGTGTTATTGCTTTAGTATTTGCTTCTTTACTTATTTTTCATGAACAACGATTCATTTTATAGTTATGTAAACAATGTATGCTTTGATTTAGTGAAACTGATAGAAAAAGGGCATTAGGGGATGGATTTCTTGGCCAAAGGTAACCTAATTTTTGTAGGCGTGGCACGACACCAGGGCTTTAGGTTCGACTTTTTAGAGGTCGAATGTCTACGTTAGTTCTTTGGAAAGTCGAATATTGACCTTGGAATTGACTTTCCGGAGGTTGAATGTCACTTTTGTGCCTTGAAAGTAGGTTTGGTGTGGTGTCACTGATGAAGCCCAATATCATTTTACAGGCTACTCTTGCAAAAGTCTTGTGGATATCCTGTAAGAAAAATGATACAAAGCAGAGAGGTTGAGCAAGAATTTTACGGATGAGTCAATAGAAAACGGATAGGCTTCCTTGTCTAGAGAAATAGGGTGTTGAGTGTTGTACTTTATTTGTTGAAGTCCTAAAACCATCAAAAGCTTGAGCGTTTCTTTGTGCAAACACCACATGGCACATTATGCAATATTGGGTTCAGATTTTGGTAGTTTTTCGTCGAGAGATTGGACTTTGCAAACATGTCCATTATGCTACATACAAGAGCCTAAGCAAAACCAAAGGGACTGAGAATCTTGATCTTATTTGCCACTTTACATTTCAATGCAATAAAAATTGTTTTAAGCTTCCATTAGCACTATGTAAATTAAGCATTCCGTGCCAAGTTACCTTCTTTTTCGATAATCATTAAACCATTTTTTAGAAATTGTTTATGTTTCTATGAGTTTCTACCGGTCTGAATTTCATACTTTTTGCAAGCAGATTATTGCAATATTGTTGCCAGTAGCTGTCATTATCATATTTTACTTTATCAAAAAGGATGTGTATGATCTGCATCAAGCTATACTAGGTATTCTGGATTTAACTCGTCTTTGGTTGATTATTTGTTCTTCATTTATTGTGAACATCGTAATTCTTATGAACTGGTATCTCTCAAAGGTTTGCTTTTCGCTGTGCTTATAACCGCGGTGCTCACTGATGCAATCAAAGATGGTGTTGGCCGACCTAGGCCAGATTTCTTTTGGCGGTGTTTTCCCGATGGAAAAGGGGTGAGTCCTAGCCACGAGCTACAAGATTTGCTTGATTTTGTATTTGATTATATTATCGAATTTATTCTAGAGCGACGTTTTTAGGTTTTTGATCATATCACGGGTGGTGTCCAATGTCTTGGAATTTGAAGGCTCATATTAAAGGACATAAAAGCTTCCCAAGTGGCCATACCTCTTGTAAGATTTTAGCTATTTGTTTGTGTTCTACTAGCTTGTCTTAAAAATAGATATGTGAAGACCTTTTTAGTATTTTCCTTATGGCATGGATTATACATCCAATTTTTTTAGTGTATGACATGTTATAATACTTACGTGTGGTAGCGTGTCCCGTGTCGATATGTATCAACACATATGCGCATCGGATACTTATGATACAAACCCGGGGCGAATTTGTAATTTCTAAAAGTTGGACATGGGATTCGGATATGATTGTTTGAGAAACTCGGTTGCCTAACATGAACGTCATCTTGTTTTACGGTGTTGGATTTTAGGGTCGTTTGCGGTATTGGCTACATTGTGTTGTACTTGGCGGGGAAAATACGAGCATTTGATCGTCAAGGCCATGTAGCAAAGTATTGTTTTTGCTACCATTTTTTTGCGGCTTTAGTTGCGGTTTCTAGAGTTGATCACTATGCAACGATTCACTTCACACCGCGAGAAGAGCGAACGCCTCGTCGGTTTGGTGAAGGCGCACCGAAGCAATCAAGGAAGCAAAAATAGGTACATTACAAATCCCTCACAATACACACTAGCATCCATGATACGAGTAAGTAACAAGTACTAATAATGCACATTGAATGTTTATTGACGACAAAAGAGTCGGGTCGACGACCACGAACAAAAAGGAAACAACCACTAAGCACACAACATTGAAAGATGCTGGCAAGGCCCAAGAGCATAGCATCACGGCAACACCAGCTACCCCATTAAGCCCGCTGAAGAAAATGAAGGTAGATGACAGCTGATCAATACCAATAGTAGGCCATGAAGGAACAAAAAAAGTAAACCACCCCTACATTTTGCAACAGTCTGGGTTCATATTTTGGAACAACCAAAATTCCAATTTTTTGTATTTTGCCCAACCTGCAACTACTTCGGAAATGTAATGTGAAACTATTATGTTCAAAACTCTTATGTTTTTAAGGACAGGCAACCAAATTTGTATAATTCGGTGCTTTTGTAACATTCTGCACCGGCCAAATGCAGATGATGTGTATGTCCACTTTTGCCTATTAGATTCAATTGTTGTCATAGTTCAATATATAATTTCCCTCAAAATAAAACCACGACTTGAATGAACCAAATGCATTTTTTTTGCAGTCAGCTATAAGATATCAACGTGTTTCAAGTATCAAAAAAATAACGCAGCCTACGGGCCTCACCGTGCAGAGCACGGACAATCCCCTAGTACTAGTATTAAAACTTAGTGTTTGTCGATCACTTTTGTATATCGTTGTAAACTATGTATCAAAATTGCTATAAGAAAAGAAAAGGAAAAGAAAAAAAGAAGGATAAGTTTTTTTTTTAGGAAACAAATATTTTATTAAATATTATCCGCCAAACAAGCGGCTAGGACATCACCTGGAGGTGAGGAGCCCTACAAGGTGCGGGAAGTAACAAACAAATCATGTCTAGCTAAAAGATTCGCATGAACATTCCCTACACGTCGGATAAAAGAAAACGAAACAGACGCAAAACTAGCCACAAGGGCCAAACAATCCTAAAGAAGACAACCCTGAGCTGTGAGATCTTCTCCTGGCCGTCGAAGTCGCGAGACGCATGCCAAACAATCACTTTCCACCTCAAGCCGCTGAATTCCTAGGTGCACGTACCGCCTCCTCCAAGGCCAAATAAATAGCCCTAAGCTCCAAAAACTCTACAGGATCACCTGGATCAAAGTGATACGCAAATGAGTGGAGTATGGATCCATTCGAGTCCCGAAAGATGACTCCAATACCCACACCCATGTCAGTAGCTGATGCATCCACATTACCTTTCACCACACCTGTCAGAGGATTCATCCATCTATCCGGTAAGTGGCAAGCAGTCGCCTGAACCCGAAAAGCTGCCATAGCCTCCATATACTCTGCCGAGGCTGACAGAGATCGCGTACATAGTGCAGAGACATAAACCGCTTGACCATTGAACACCGCAGAGCACCTCGCCTTCCAGATCCCCCACATAAGCCACACAAACCTAGCCGCATCCTGAACACCTTGTTCTTTAAGCAACCTCATAAAAAACTCCCCGAAGGAAGCAGAGCGAAGGTGGCGCAAGGTCCCCTGAAACGGTGATGCCCGCCACACTCTACATGACATCTCACATTCAAAAATTGTTGACGGTGATTTTTACGGTTTATACGACTTTATTTCGTAGCAATTTCCTTTTTGTTTTATTCCTTTTTATAGAAAATTAAGTGTTTAAGTGAATTATTGAAAGAATGCGTATTGAAATGGTTTAAGTACAAAATCGAGCTATTTACGTGGTTCTATTGATGATTTTCTATCTAGATATATGGTTCTACATTTTGCTCGTTTCTATTATCTTGTAGGTATATTTACATGGCATGGAATGAGTTCTAAAGATGTCCTACTATGAAGATTTAATGGAAAGGGGAAGATGCAAGTTGAAGATGGGATGAAGAAATTATACAAGTCTGAACGAGTGTTTGCAATTTCGTCCACCAGACGGACGTCTGAAGGCCTGGACGGGCGTCCATGAGAGAAATTTCGATTCAGGATTTCAAGAATTTTGTTGAACGAGCGTCTAAAAATACACAGGACGGGCGTCTAATCAAGCTCGGCCCGACTCGAAGATTTCATGCATACCAGACGGGCGTCCATAATAGTGAACGAGCGTCCCACACCGACTTTAGTTAAACCGACCTTGAATTCTATAAATATAACGTTGCATCTCAACCCTAGAGGATACCTCATATCACACCATATTATACATTGAGAAAACCACTAGAATCGAGCAAAGTTAGGCTCGGTCGACCGAGCCACAGTGCTCGGTCGACCGAGGGTTGTTTTTTTTAATTTTTTTATATTGTTTCGTTTCTGGATTGTGCTGATGCCTGGGGGCTGAGCGGTTTGTTCAAGTTATGTGAATCCGTTTCGGCGGGTTCTTGGTTTTCAACCTTAGGTTTATTTTGTGATTTTAATTAAGTCGTATCTTTTCTATATGCTTATTATTGTTATGCAATTTAAATCGAGAGATGTATTCTTGTTGATGTTTACTATGTGATGAGAATCGGTGTAAACCTAGATCACCATAGGAAAGATTGGATCTTTAACCTAAAAATAACGAGAGTTGTTAGGTTAGAAATCTATGTTGCTAGATTGAATAAATCTTACACCTTTGTTATGAAAGCGTTAATCTTTAAGGATCGAGAGATGACGAGATTAATAGACGAATTATCTAAGAGATTAAGAATTCGAACCTACGATAGGTGAATCACGATTTGAGTTAAATCATCACAGGATAACCTTAGGGAGGAAATTGATGGTTGCGGGGACGGTAGATCATTGCTTGGTCGTTGTTTAATCACCATGATCATCGTCACAACTTTATAGTTGTTTATTGTTTTTTTTTTCTAGTTTATAGTTTAGATTTAGGTTTCGCAACTATCTTTCCTGGCTTTGGATTCTAGATCCTCTGTCCAGTTTATTGTTTTCGTTTTTCTTTAGTTTTGTTTTGTTTTATTTTTTCGTGACAACTTTCGAGAAATTAAGAACTAGACCAACCTCAATTCCCTATGATTCGACTCCGGTTGTAACTACTATACTACGATCCCTGCACTTGGGGTAAACCGGATTTATTTTATTACTTGTTTGTTCTTCATTAGATAAAATCCGAGACAAGTTTTTGGCGCCGTTGCCGGGGAATCGGTACGGTTGTCTAGCTTTATTAATTTTTCTGTTTTTTTGTTACTAACTTTTTCGTAGGTAGATTTCTGTTTCTTTTTTTTTTCCGTACCTTTTTCTGTTTCTTTATCTTTTCTATAAAAAAAAACAAAAAAAGAGAAAGTTGTTTTGTTTGCTAGGGGTTCTGAGGTTTTGAATTTACTAACGTGGTAACTAGGGTGAGAGTCAAACGAGGGGTCGAGTTTCTCTTTATTGTGCATCACGCTAGGGCCAGACGAGCGTTTGTCCTTTCCAAACGCCCTTCTGCTCTATGTGGTTCCAAACGTGCGTCCATAAGGAGTGGACGCCCGTCCGACCAAACGCACCAGCCCTGTATATGTTTTGAGAGCACCAGACGAGCGTCTGTCTTGTCCGAACGGCCATCCAGTGCATCAGTTTTTAGTGAATAGAATTTGATTTTGATACATGCTTCCGTTATTTGACATGGATGTTTTAATGTGAGCATCTGTGGCCTTTATATATGCGTAGATGTTCTGTTCTTTCACCTTTATGGTTATTTCTCCATCTATTGCGGTCCATGTTGAGTGATTGTTTGTGTTTCGAGTCTGCTGATGTGGCATGGCTTCTTTATTTTACATCCCCCATGTATCTATTGCATACTTTTGGTATGTGGACCACGTCCCATGCAGGTTTTTCGTTGTTTTCTATTTCTATGACTTTGGGTACATGGGATGCGCTTATGAGAGGATGTCACGAAATTTATTCGCGAAATTCAGTAAGGCCCTACTACTGGTGACACTGGAGCACCCAGCTAGACGTGATTCTACTTTGATTTATGCTGTTCCTTTTGTAGTCTATCTAGGGTGTTAGGGTTTTTTAGGGGTTGGCTTTTCTGATATGATTCATCTGTACTTTAGTTGAAGCTACTGTCGGTTTTCCGTTGCCATTACTCATTAATGAATCTTGTAAGCCTTAACGCGCATTTGCACTGTCAGTTGGAGTTTGATATTTCTGAATGCACATGTTGGACCATATTTGTATTGTAAGCCTCTGTGGCTTTATATTTGACGCTTAGATGCCCTGTGTTTTCCCTGTGTGGTGATTTTTCCATCTGAGCAATTATATCATGTGCTTATATCTTGTCTCTCATTATTTTTGCATGTGATATTCCCTTGTGTCCCCCGAGATATTGCCATGTTTGTTCAAGTGTGCAGGATATTTGCAATAGCAATTGTGAGCTTTTAAACGATGTCAGTTTTCCGGTGGATGGTCCACAGTCTACTGATTTCTTCAAGCGTTTCTGGATCTGACTCGCGACCACTTGCAGAATTGCCACCTTCGAATTACAATCAGCTAAGTTTCTCTTATTCTGCACAACATGAGGACATGTTGTTATTTAAGTGTGGGGGAGGGATTGGTTGTTTGTACCTACAAAATGTGCTTAATTTATTATGCTTATTATGCTTACCACCATTCTTCAAAAATTCAAAAAAAATTCAATTTTTTTTATAAAAAAAAAACACAACATCCGTCCCGAGCATGAGTTTATTTTGGCTTACTTACTTGTTATATTCCCATACTTGTGCTAAGTTGACTTGTATTTTAGCATAGACCTTTGATGAATAAGCCTTTACTCGAATTCTTTTCACGTAAGCCTCTTCGATGACGAGCTGAACTTAGGAAACTATACTCATTTAAACCGATGATGTTTGATTCTGGTTATCAGACCGTTCGCTTAGTGCTAATGTCATGGAAATTGTAATATGTGCGTAGTTGGAATTAAAGTAGGAAGTATCGTGAATATACCGAAGCCTGAATGTGATAAGCGAAACGTGACTATTGTGCTTTAAAAAGTTGTTTTTTAAAAAAAAAAGAAGAAGGAAAAAATTGAAATTGGGTGTGTCGGAAGCTGGTCGATGATTGGAGTGAGGTAGGGCGTATCTCGAATGTCCTATACCACTATGATGACCAAAAGCTCACGACAGTCAGAAGAATTGAAGCTGCTTGATGATTTGAGTAAGGTAGGGTATATCTCGAATGTCCTATTCTGCTATGACGGGCAAGAGCTCATTCTGATGTGTGTTTAAATGTGAAAGATAAATTAAATCAACTTACATAAGGAATTTGGTATGAATAAGTGAAAGACTTTTAATCGCCTACCTTATCCCCAGTATAGGCCAAGGTATATGTTGTAGGGAATATCCTCTGGGTACAACTGAAAAGATTTCGAAAACACATGTATTACTCTAGTCATGACGTGAGTAGTTTTGTAGGGCGTATGTATAGTCAGGATGATTCATTATCTGTCTTAAATGGGTATTTGTTGGTTAGCTTGAATTTAATTGTCAAGTGTGGAATCAGTGGAAGTTGAAGAAGGCTTTGCACACACTACACATTCGAGTAGTTGTTTATTACATTGGATGTATGTTTTTGATGCTAGTCGACCAGTTGTGATTTGAAATATGGGATTTTATGTGGTTCAATGCTTGAGTAAGTCTATGTTTTCTTTTGTTTCACTCGGGACGAGCAAAAGCTAAGTGTGGGGGAGTTGTTAACGGAGATTTTTACGGTTTATACGACTTTATTTTGTAGCAATTTCCTTTGTGTTTTATTACTTTTAATAGAAAACTAAGTGTTTAAGTGAATTATTGAAAGAATGCGTATTGAAATGGTTTAAGTACAAAATCGAGCTATTTACGTGGTTCTATTGATGATTTTCTATCTAGATATATGGTTCTACATTTTGCACGTTTCTATTATCTTGTAGGTATATTTGCATGGCATGGAATGAGTTCTAAAGATGTCCTACTATGAATATTTAATGGAAAGGGGCAGATGCAAGTTGAAGATGGGATGAAGAAATTATACAAGTCTGAACGAGTGTTTGCAATTTCGTCCACCAGACGGACGTCTGAAGGCCTGGACGGGCGTCCATGAGAGAAATTTCGATTCAGGATTTCAAGAATTTTGTTGAACGAGCGTCTAAAAATACACAGGACGGGCGTCTGATCAAGCTCGGCCCGACTCGAAGATTTCATGCATACCAGACGGGCGTCCATAATAGTGAACGAGCGTCCGACACCGACTTTAGTTAAACCGACCTTGAATTCTATAAATATAACGCCGCATCTCAACCACAGAGGATACCTCATATCACACCATATTATACATTGAGAAAACCACTAGAATCGAGCAAAGTTAGGCTCGGTCGACCGAGCCGGTGCTCGGTCGACCGAGCCCCGGTGCTCGGTCGACCGAGGGTTGTTTTTTTATATTTTTTTAATATTGTTTCGTTTCTGGATTGTGCTGATGACTGGGGGCTGAGCAGTTTGTTCAAGTTATGTGAATCCGCTTCAGCAGGTTCTTGGTTTTCAACCTTAGGTTTATTTTGTGATTTTAATTGAAGTCGCATCTTTTCTATATGCTTATTATTGTTATGCAATTTAAATCGAGAGATGTATTGCTGTTGATGTTTACTGTGTGATGAGAATCGGTGCAAACCTAGATCACCATAGGAAAGATTGGATCTTTAACCTAAAAATAACGAGAGTTGTTAGGTTAGAAATCTATGTTGCTAGATTGAATAAATCTTACACCTTTGTTATGAAAGCGTTAATCTTTAAGGATCGAGAGATGACGAGATTAATAGACGAATTATCTAAGAGATTAAGAATTCGAACCTACGATAGGTGAATCACGATTTGAGTTAAATCATCACAGGATAACCTTAGGGAGGAAATTGATGGTTGCGGGGACGGTAGATCATTGCTTGTTCGTTGTTTAATCACCATGATCATCGTCACAACTTTATAGTTGTTTATTGTTTTTTTTCTTCTAGTTTATAGTTTAGATTTAGGTTTCGCAACTATCTTTCCTGGCTTTGGATTCTAGATCCTCTGTCCAGTTTATTGTTTTCGTTTTTCTTTAGTTCTATTTTGTTTTATTTTTTCGTCACAACTTTCGAGAAATTAAGAACTAGACCAACCTCAATTCCCTGTGATTCGACTCCGGTTGTAACTACTATACTACGATCCATGCACTTGGGGTAAACCGGATTTATTTTATTACTTGTTTGTTCTTCATTAGATAAAATCCGAGACAAAAATCACGTGTCTTATCGTTTCAAGGGTTTCCCCATAAGCCAAACATATGCCATCCCCTATATTCCGCCTCTGTAGCCCTTGGACGACATTTTCATTAAAAATGACCAAGACATGGAGTAGGGGGCCATTGATGATACAAATAATATCGCCACCATTTAGTCCCGGAAATAGCCCCTGACCTGTACTCGCCGAGGAAGGTCCGCGACTACATCACCAGGCAACGCCATATGATACCAATTCAAGGCCGTCGAGATCGACCTCGCCTAGAGCGCCACTAGAACTAGGGAGCCGGTCCGCGACAAGGGCCGCACAAGACTTGAGAGGAAACAGGGAGCAAAAGCAAGCCAGACAGTGTTGGCGGCCCTTACTGATGTATTATTTTTATATGATTAAATATACGTAATATTATTATGTTTTATGAACGAATTCTATGTAAAATATGTGAAATTATGATATAATTAGTATAAAATATTAATCTTTATATTTTAGTATAGTTAGTAGTAAAAGTTAGTATTTATAGTAAAAAGTTGTAGTTTTTACCGGTTTTTAGTGACCGGAGTATTGTGTCTATTTTACACGGGTATTTTGTGTTTATTTCATTGCAGAATCCTAAGATAAACTGAAATCCCGAGTATCGAACTCCATTCTCTCTCATAAATGAAGTGATGTTGCTGATCGACCCTCCAAAAGACTAAAAAAGAAGTGCTCTGAAAAGCTGAAAGTATCACATTACCAGGTTTTATCTTTACTTTTATATGTCTAAACTAGTTTCGTCTTTTACCGGATAGACGTAAAAGAACTGGATGTCTTTTTTAGATAGATTAGGAATTTTTGTTTTACTTTTAAATTTAGGTTTTGATAGGGATATTGCCTTTACTATAGAAGCCTTAGTTTTTGGAAAGAACAAGCAATTGTTGAGAGAGAAAAAATTGAAAGAAGTTTGTAATGGTACGTCGAGAAGCTCGATAAAGAGAAGGGCTAAGTTTTTAAGGAAGTGCAGAATCTGTGGAAAGATTGAACACAGTGGGCAATGTGGGAAAAATATAACTCAATCTCAGAATGAGTGTTTGAATGTAATTAAGAAGGGAACGATTAGGTGGTTAACCGAAAATCCCGATGGACTTCCAAGACTTAATTCAAACGTGATGATGCCAAAAATGGTACATCAATGTTATCAAACGGAAGGATATCATTTCTCGGTGTACAGTGGTGGCTCTCCATCCAAATGGGTGGTGTTTGGGGTGGTTGTGAGCTGAGCCGTGGAGGCTGCCTACGTACCCTGTAGAGAGGGATCAAGCCACGCGTAGTTCTAGGTATTGGAAGTGTTGGCTTATTTAGTGTGGAGCCAAGTGTTGTATTAGGCATATTGAGAATGATCAGTTATGGTGGAGGGAGACCTCCTATTTATAGGTATGAGCCCATTTAGGGCTTAGTGTGTATTTACGGTTAAGGCCAAACGAGTAGGATAAGACACGTGGCTAAGATAATGGGCTCGGATACGAGGCTTAGCGGATGATCGAGGCCTCGAGCCGAGGTAGACGAATCGAGGTCAAGAGGCCGAGGTCGACGAATCGAGGTCGAGAGGCCGAGCCCGGTGATCTTCACAATAGATAAGCTCGCCGAAATAGGCGAGGTCACTGATAAACTCGTTGGGCGGGCCCCCCGGTGCAGGGGTCCGCTTCGCTGATACATGTCGCGGAGGGGCTCGATAATCACTGGTTTAATCGATGGCAAGGCGTTGACATACTTGACCGGGCGTTGACTGATCTCGCTGGGAAGATAAAATATTATAATAGGAGCGGGGCAATTTCTGGTGTATCAAAGGCCCCCGCTTCCGTGCCTTGAGCGATTCTCTTGAAGCGAATGGGATAGAGCAAATAATTCTGGATTATATGCAAGGAAATTGTTCTGCGAGTTGACTGTCGCGGCGCGTCGTCTTTCCTCTTTGCCTTGTTGTAGAAGAGTAGGCCATATAATAATATAATGCATTGTCTTTGTATGTAAAGGCCCCCGTGCAAATGCAATGTCGACTGAAGTCGGGTTTGCAAGAAGTGCCCACTGATTGGTGAGTTCCACAATAATAATGCCGAGATGGATCGGACTTATAAGAGAAGGCTCGCCGAATGGCGAGTTCCAAAATAATGATGCCGAGATAGATCGGGCTTATAAGAGAAGGCTCGCCGAATGGCGAGTTCCAAAATAATGATGCCGAGATAGATCGGGCTTATAAGAGATGTTCGCCGAAATGGCGAACTCCGAAATAATAATGCCGAGATAGATCGGGCTTATAAGAGAAGGCTCGCCGAATGGCGAGTTCTAAAATAATGATGCCGAGATAGATTTGACTTATAAGAGATGTTCGCCGAATGGCGAACTCCGAAATAATAATGCCGAGATAGATCGGGCTTATAAGAGAAGGCTCGCCGAATGGCGAGTTCCAAAATAATGATGCCGAGATAGATCGGACTTATAAGAGATGTTCGCCGAATGGCGAACTCCGAAATAATAATGCCGAGATAGATCGGGCTTATAAGAGAAGGCTCGCCGAATGGCGAGTTCCAAAATAATGATGCCGAGATAGATCGGGCTTATAAGAGATGTTCGCCGAATGGCGAACTCCGAAATAATAATGCCGAGATAGATCGGGCTAATAAGAGAAGGCTCGCCGAATGGAGAGTTCCAAAATAATGATGCCGAGATAGATCGGACTTATAAGAGATGTTCGCCGAATGGCGAACTCCGAAATAATAATGCCGAGATAGATCGGGCTTATAAGAGAAGGCTCGCCGAATGGTGAGTTCCGAAATAATAATGCCGACATAGATCGGGCTTATAAGAGATGTGCTATAAGGAGCCGCTCTCGATATACGCTAGTAGTAAGCGGTTTGAAATGCACAGTATAGAACGTCAGATATGCCGCAAAGGCGTTCTGATCGTACTGCGGCTTGAGATGCACGGTATAGAGCTAATCGGATATGCGCGAGGTCATTCGATCGCACCGCGGCTTGAGAGCTTGCGATGTGAATCGTCCGTGCTCGTTGGTCGACCGAGGTCGACATGTTGAGGTGCACGGCATAGAGCGATCCGGATATGCCGCGAGGAGCGTTCGGTCGCCGCAAGCCGCGGCTTGAGAGCTTGCGATGTGAATCGTCCGTGCTCGTTGGTCGACCAAAGTCGACAGTGCACGGCATAGAGCGATCCGGATATGCCGCGAGGAGCTGTTCTGGTCATTGCGACTGCGGCTTGAGAGCTTGCGATGTGAATCGTCCGTGCTCGTTGGTCTGACCGAAGTCGACGGGTGCACAGCATAGAGCGATCCAGATATGCCGCGAGGAGCTGTTCTGGTCATTGCGACTGCGGCTTGAGAGCTTGCGATGTGAATCGTCCGTGCTCGTTGGTCTGACCGAAGTCGACATGTGTCATTCCGGGATTTATCATTTTCTACGATCACAGGCGAGATGGCGAAGTCATTTGCTTTGGCGCGAGCTCAAACTGTACCGACGAGCCGCTATAGGTGGTATGCCACGTGGAGAGATATAAATGGGCCGCGAACGCCGCGTCTCATAAAATGTGGCGTCCTTTCGGTCGACAAGGTGACGCTTCGTCGATAGGTCGTGACGGTGGTAATGATGACACTTCGTTTGTAGCGCAAATTTCGAATTTCAAAGCGTCGTGTCGATTCCCGAAACTTTTCGTTTTCCCGCGCAAATATCAGAGCAGCTCCAAAAACTCAGGGGCTTCGCTGTTGATAAAAGAGGTATCGATGGCGAAGCTCGAATCCAAATCACTAAACGGAAGTCAAAGCCATCTGCGGATAATAAAACCTGCTTCGAAAGTCGAGACGTCGTGCGTTAGAACTGAAGCGACGCTGAGGACCTTTGAGAAATGTATCTTTATCGAGGAAGTCATTGAGATTGCAAACGCGAGTTGTTGTTGAGGTCGCAAAAGTGAATTGTCGCCGACGGTCGCGAGCGAAGTCAATGACGGTCGAGCCGCGATGATTCTCGAAGAATACTAAAGTCTATCGACCGTAAAAAGTGCTGGGTGGTGAAGCAAAATCGGTGCGGTATCATTCGATTACCCTTTTCGGCAAGGCTTGGATATGAGAGTATATCCATGGCCGAAGAAAACTACTTTGGAGCGATGCACCGAACCATTGAAGCGCACCTCAATGGTTAACAGGAGGCGGTGTTCCATGTAGTTGGCGCGGTGCACTGAACCGTTGAGGCAGTTGAGGCTGTGCGCTAGACTGTTCAACAAGTCTCTCTATTTTCGCAATAAAAATGCAAGCACCGAAGGAGTATGTAAATATACACTCCTGATTTGAATGTTGTGGTTTCTTCTGACTTTGTAAAAACAATTTCATTGTATCTCTGGAAGTCTCCGTGGCTGCTGATTGACTGCTCTCTGTATCTTCGTGATTGCTGACGGCCAAAATTTTTAATTTTCCCAATTAAAACACAAGTACTAAGATGATGGGGTATACCCCTACTCCTTTTTTTTTTTTTTTTTTTTTTTTTTTTTTTTTTTTTTTTGAGCGAGGTGCTGTACTGAGTTTGGATAACAAGGAAGAAAGAACTTCATTAAAACTTCCAAAGGGAGTACGAAGAGATCACGTGTAGTATCTCTTGAGGCCGCAAGTGTCGTGATGTCGAGATCAATCAAGGCCAAAGATATGTCGAGGCCTTCGGAGGCCGAAGCTAAGGTGAGGTCGAACTGAGGCCGTTGATGAGCGAGGCCGAACTAAGGCCAAAGCTAAGTCGAGGCCTTCGAAGGCCGAAGCTGTGGCGAAACCGATCTGAGATCGAAAGTATGGCGAGGCCGTCTGGGGCCGTAAACATGGTGGTGTAGTGTGTTGAGGCCGATGGAGGCCAGCGATGTAAAGTGTTAAGACCGGTGGAGGCCGGTGATGTAAAGCATAACGAGGTCGATAGAGGCCGCAGGTAAAACATAATGAGGCCGATCCGAGGCCGCCGAAAGAATATAACAAAGCCGACAAGGGCCGCTGAGATGTTATAATATGGCCGATATAGGCCGCTGATAAAGTATAATAAGGCCGGTAGAGGCCGCAAGTAGAACATAAGGAGGCCGAACTGAGGCCGCTGAAATAATATGTAAAGATGGGCCTATAAGGGCCGTCTCTAGAATACCGCAGGGGGCGATTTAGCCCGCGGTTCCAGAAAGGTAGCGAGGCGAGCTGCCCCGTACCACCACTTGTTGCGCCGAGCCCGATAAGAAAACCATAAAATCCAGAAAATCCAATGCGAGGCCCCCTTGTCTCGGCTCGTTTCGTACCAAAGAGGTTTGGCTTGACCCAAGTAATTCCAATATGTAATTTAACGGGTCCGGAAAGCCTCGCGAACTCTTGCACCAGCTTGACCGTCGAAGTGGCGGGGGAGTAGATGGGTCTGGGCCATAGCTTCATCGCCGGAGTCTTTGACCGGAACCTTCATCTCCAGTGAACATGCATTGGCCGTAGAAGAAGCGTAGAGAAAGGCCCGTGAATATCTGTTCTTCGATTGGGATTGCGAACAGGCGGTGGTGCTGCAAAATTCGATGGTGGAGCTGGTGCAGTAGAGGACGGAGATGAAGAGGGCAGCAATCTCCGGCGGAGGAGCTGCTGTAACGAGAAGCTTGTTAGGTGTAATGCCCGAAAGACAATTTTGTAATTGTTTTATTTAATAAATGAAATGATGTTATTATTCATATTTATTATTCTCATATTCACCGATGTGACAATAGTATTTACACTACAGAAAACCCTAAGTATATCGTTTATGTAATCACTTAACTCAGTGTATGGTATATACACGGGAGGATTGAGTTAGTGAAGATGTACTTAAAATACAATTAGCCCGTAGTGAAGTTAATCGAGAGTATCGGGTCTCTCCTTTAACGTGCTATTAATGCGCCCAGAACACAATTGGTGTGATTGTCTTATCCGGACTTTCGGTTAAGAGAACCTAGTGGGGCATTTATATATGATAGATATATCATATAGGGCTGGACCGATTTGATTAGAGTTCACGATATAATTCCGTAATCGAGAAGTCTTATCAAATCAATCGATGATCATATTTATGGATAAATCTTAATCCCGAGGTGATCACGATCGATCGCTTGAATCGGTATGAGGTTTGACTTGACGGTTAAGGATTACACCGAGTCCGTGGTCCGAATTACCCCATCTTGGCATTGTCTTGGATTGAGTGAGTAGTCCGTGTTATCACGGATACGGAATCCATTCCTTCCATTTATGGAAGTAGATAGAACGATTCCTTATTTGTTAGCCCTAAGAAAATGATCGATCCCGGGAGTTCACATTTGACTAATTAGCTACTAGTCGGTTATGTGCACTAATTAATCACTAGGGGGTTAATGGTAAATAAGGATAAGAGGTTCTAAAAAGGGTTAACGGAAATTTCCCGATTTAGAATGAACAGTCTATGGAGGATTAATCCATATGTAATGATTATATCAATGGACGCTTATTATTGTTATCGTGACGAGATAAATATAATCTGATAATCGGAGGAGTGCAGTCTCGGGATTATGGTGGCATATTCCCGTGATTGATTTATCGAATATAATTAATCTGTTCGTAAGATAATTATTTATTTGATTTATCGGAGCCGCTGATTATTAGTCCATGGTCCCCGACGTGCCTCCAATATAGCATAGCTATTCTCGGACGTCGAATCCTAATAATGATATTAATTTAATTCTTATTAGAATTTAATTAATCGATATGTGAATTAATTATTTAGTGACTATTTAATTAGTTGGAACTAAATAATTAAAATAATTGGAAAAGACATTTTCCATAATCTTGGCAATTAGTGTGAATGGAAAAAATCACAATGACTAGGTCATTTAATGTGATAATGGCGCCATTCTTGTTTTTATGGTAACAAGGAATTAGTTCCTTGTGTATTAATAAGACATGTGCATAATATATTTATTGGATAAATATTTATGGAAATAAATAAAGATAAATATTATTCTAGATTTGTTCTAGAATATTATGGGATTATCTTTTATTTAATAGGATTATTATAATTGATTTTGTATTAATTATTAAATCCTTGGAGGCTAAGTTTTACTCTCCTATATAAAGAGAGTTCTCCCAAGCCTTAACACACATGATAAATTTCGACCTCACCTCTTAGAGAGGGAAGGAATAAATTTTTGCCGAGGGGAGAAAGAGAGAAAAACTTAGAGTTTTTCCGGGTAGCATATCGTGAGGGTTCGAGTCGAGGATTTCCTTCCACCGGGAGTTGCTCGGATCACACGTTCGGAAGATCGTGGTGCTCTTCACATCATTGTTCAATCTTCTTGTTGCGGTTCTTCGAATTGGATTTAGAGATCCAATAGGTATGTACTACAACCCCTTGTAGATATAGATCTAATTGTTTTATTACGTTTACTTTATAGATCTAGATCCTTAAATCGCTTTCGCCGCGTATGATATTACTAACAGTGGTATCAGTCGCCAAGGGGATCTATATTTATTCGTATAAAATATTAGATCTAGGAGTGGAAAACATGTAGCTTTTATTTTAAATTTTGGCCGATGCATGTTTACATATTTTTTTTTATGTTGTTGCGATTGTTGTGGTTGAAGAGATGGATTGGGGTTGGCATTGTTTACCCGTTAGATCTATTGTACACTCATATGAACGATGAAAATTCGTTCATATGAGTATAGAAAATTATGTAATTTATCTTTATTGCAAGTTTAATTTCCAGCAAATAGATCTAGTTAGTAGCTGTTTAGTTTTTTTTTCTTTTCCCGTTGATCGAACCGTTGAAACGAAGATCCCTCCGGTCAGAATCAATATTAGAAGATGATGATCAACTCCAAAAATTTTGGCGTCGATCAGAGTCCGTTTCAATATCCGTTTGATGCTGCGAAGAGGCTGCTGTAACAGAAAAACGCAGGATTCACAGAAACACTACCTGTGTCTTCCTCGATTTTCTGGGAGAGTTTGGACCATTGAAACTAAAATCCGACCGTTCAGATTGATCAACTTGGAGTTTTGGACGTACCATAAAAATTTTAGGTCGATCGGGATTCATCTCGATTCCCGATCTGCCTCAGGAAGTCCTTGATGCAGTGCAGTCAAAGTCAGATTCAGCAGCAAGTTTGGCGGTTTACTGGAGAAAATTGGTAAGTCAAAGCACCGATCCAACCATCCATATTGAAGTTCAAGGAGTGCAGATATGATCTGGAAAGTTTCGTCCCGATCCGAGTTCGTTTGGTATGCCGATCGTCGAAGAGTTCGAACAGCTACAGATTTAGTTAGAAAGTAGTAAACCCTAGTTAGGGTTTTGGTTGTTTTTTATTTTCTAATAGATTAGATACGGGGGTGCCAACGATCCATCTCGGTGTTTAAATTTTCCGCATTTATTTTTTATGTGTTTGATCATAAAATAGATATAAAATCGGAATTGCCATGACATGCATCATATCATAAATCCACTCCATGCATACATGTAGCATTTTAATTTTGGTAATTAAAATAGGCATGTATACAAACTCGTGTAATTAGTTGAAATTTTATTAATATGTGGTAATTAATTTAATTTAGTAACTAATTAAAGATCCGAGGACGGGTTATGAAATCGTTAGCCTTTCGGTGTGTGTTCTCGGTGAACCGCCTTAAAGCTCAAACGAGATCACGTTTTCGATTCGTAGTGTCTACGAGATTGAATGATGGTAAAAGAACAACAAATCTTGGATAAAAACGGTTCGCTTATAGGTTGGGTGGTCAATTGAGCTTCGCTCGAACGACTTAACCCTCCTAGTGTGATGTATGCACGGGGGTCCGGCAAGACTAAGCCAAACCGAGAGCGGAGGGTGATTCCTTCTAATCTCAATAGGGCTCTCTTGACCCGACTTCGTCCGACTGTCACATATGTTCCAACGAATAGGACGGGTAGGCTTGCCTACGTTACCGACACCATTCGGAATCCTTGATTTGATGTGCTTTTATGTTAACATCAAAAAGACGTGGTTAGTTAATCCCCCACCACTTCCAAATTATTGAGTGGGAGCGGGGGAGGCGACAGCCAACCCCACGGCCTCTACTATAGATACAAGTAAGTGAGAGAAGGGTGACGCCTCGCGGCGCTTTGATTTCGTCCCCCTACGGATGGTGTTCACCCCTATCAACATTCATGGCTTGGTCTCCGAAAGGATAGGTTTTCTGGGTACTCGTCGGGTCACTGACCTATCCTACGACGGCACACTCGGGGCGTACCTAAGAGATCCGATATAGTAGGTCACACTCATAAAGGATATTTTTGGTAATATCTAGGCTAAAAAAGGAAGGTAGTCAATGAATTAAGGGATGTTCGATTCTTGTGGGATGTTTGATTCTCACAAGTTATTCATTGATGAGATTGTCTCGATTTAACCGTCATCTTTTTGACCTACCCTACGGCGGCACTGAGATGCGAGGTTAAAACCTTGGAATGGTAGAGTAGACTTATTTTTTAGTTTACAATTCCTAAAATAAATTTATATAGTAGTGTTAAACTTGAATTAATGTATGTCATTTTATTTACAGCATTATATCCCGTACTAAATTGCTTAAATTTTATAATTGACTAGTATTGACTTCTTTAAAAAGTGGAAAGTAACTAGGACGTTGAACTAGTTAATCGATAATGCAATTATTTTTCGAAAGAGATATTTTCTCTTAAGCCTTTTAAAAACCAGAGTGACATATAGGCATGTCACTAGTGTCATTCGTGTCAAACGGAAGACAAACTTAGTTTGATCAAAGGTGATTTCGGACTTTGAAATTCTTCTAGTGAATTTTCAGTGTGTAGTGACTACACACGTAACCGTTCTAATTGAAAAATTGGAAAATCATGAACTGTTGCTAGTTAGACGATATTTAGAATCGATGAACTGGTGGGAGTTTTATGATTTGTATTTTTTCTGGAAACATTAGAACTGTGTAAGTGTTACACGAGAGATTTTCAAATTGAAAATTTGGAAAATCATAAAATGAAGCATTGCTGGTTAGACGGTATTTGGAACCGATAAACTAGTGGGAGCTTTAATGTTATGATTTGTTGTTTTTCTAGTATATTAGAAAATCCGACAAGTCCGGACAAGTAACACTCGAAATAGACATCCCACGGTTCAAGAGTAGTGTCTACTCACACGAACCGCTAGTTCAAAACTCGTTTCCATTTACGGAAAGTCAAGAATGGGAGAGTATGTCTAAGAGTGTTAGTCATCTAAAACTGAGTTGATTTTAAGGCTAAACCGAAAATTAATAAACTGAAAACCATAGGATAAGGATAGTGATTTCGGATCACCAACCTATGAATCCTTGGTGATTTTCTCGTAGACTATGTTCTTTGGAAGAACAAGATAGTTATGCATTAACGATTAATAGACTAGACAACGGGCAGTTAATTTTAGCTAGAATAGTGGGAGTGATATGAGGAAATGAATCTCGGATTCAATCCTTGGATATCGCAGAAGATTTATTTTTCTGTTTAAGATTCGTTGGAACGAATGGATTTACCTTCTATTCGATAATTTGTTTGTCGTATAGGAAGTGAATATACCATTTGTAGTACGAATCCAAGACTCGGACTTTTGTTTGATAAAGTCAAAACCACTTACAACTGCTGAAATAAGTATATAAAACACATCTTAAGAACTATTAAAAGCAATTGGTTTCTATATTTAGATAAACACTTCTTCATATTCCACAGCTTAGTGCATAGTCCCTAAAAGACAAGACACGAAGACGGTTCGGGGTGATTCCTTTTCTCCCAGTCTGGTTAGATTGTCTTAAAGGTTCAATGACTAATTTTCCTTTCAATCGGGAAAGGATAATGGTTATAAAGAAGTAACATAGCTTGTTCATGACGACCTTCGGGGTTAATTTGATGAAAGATACAAGCTAGCAGGGGCTTATGAGTAGTGACTTCTAGTCTGACAACTACTCAAACACTCCGGTAAGTTTATCCAAAATATTCAAAGGTGTCTCTGATTTTGTCGGAGATGGAGTATTTTATACTCAGAAATGGGCCATCACATAGTCCTGGGACCGATGCTCGGTTCGCCTCATAGTGAAATGCTTTCACTAAGGAAGAAACCACCGAATTGCCTTTACATAGTTGTAGATGTGCCACAATACACTCGCTTAACTCAATAAAGATATTGGAAGTGAAATAACGGTTTACATTGAAGTGTAGAACCGAGAAGTCTACCTAGAATGTGCTTTGGAATTAACGGATAATGAGTGGATTCGGTTCACCCAAATTCCGTCAATATAAGCATTTAGCACATGATGCTTGATGGTTTGACTGGGAATTTCGCGTACACGTTCGGTCAGTGACCAATCGTTATATATCTTGTAGCATTGAGAAAAAGGTTCGTTATCGATTCTTGACATCGGGAAGGGACGAGTTATCTTTGTTGCATCCTTTCGATAGAGTCTATGAACAACAAACCTTGAACCTTGGAGTACGGTTACTCAAGGTAGTTACTTACGATTAGATCAAACCACATCCAACTTTGGTTGTTGGTGATGACACTAAATACTACTAAACTAGATCAGAATTTCGATCCATCTAGTAAGTATTGGGAGTATGGTTTATCCATTACCCATTACAGTTTCTGCGGACTTTGTAGTCTGAGGATCGATTGATGACCTATGGCTCTTTTGTGAGCGGATAGGATTCGATAATAGAGGTTGGTTTAATAGCCATAACCCTGTGAATGGAGTTCAGTACTCCAGTTCTGTTCATACTCTTGTAGAACCACCTGAGCGTCTCAGGCCCAGTGGGAGTAATTGGATCTACATGGAAGAGAGTAGAATGAATATGAAAGTTTATCTTTCAGAGCAAAGCTTGAGTGGTCTAGGGGTAATTCCCTAAGAAGTAGAGAGTTAATCAGACGTTGGACTCTCTTACCACTTAGTATTGCATGATTTCGTTCAAAAGCAGAAAATAGGGGTGATTTCCCTGAGATTTTCTTGCCAAACAAACGGAATCTGGATTCATTCGGAACAGAAGGGTATTGCCTTATGAACTTATGACAGGATGACTGTCAAGGCTTATGTCCTTTGTGGATAAAAGCAAACCTCTTGGTCATTGGAAGTCATATATTTCTATAATATATGGATTTGACCAGAATATTGATAAGTCTTTTGAAGTCTGGATATCAATTTTTTAGTACAGTAGTGAATATATACATATATATTAGTGTTTGTGAAGGATAACACTGCACCAGTTGGAATCAACATGGGTGTGTTATCTGAAGTCAGAATCTGACAATGCCACAATTCTCTGTAACAGAGATTTGGACAACATTCTACAGAGTTTGACTCGGTCGAATTCATTAGAATCGATCCGGGTTTCCCATCCATCTTATTGGTTAAGATGATGCATCCGTGTATGCAACATTAAACGAGGAAGTTCTACCCTATGCCTCAGGAATGACTCTCTAAATCTTTGGATAAAGAGAAATGGGATGGATTCTCTTTGTGACAAGAGATGGTCGGGTTGTTGAACGTCAATTTTGATCGAATCTTACATTCGGCGCTTAACAAAGCAAGTTTAGCATGTCCTTTAGTATCTTGAGAGAACGAGGAATAATATGCGGGCATATTCAATTGTGAACTTGGATATGTGAGAATACACCGGTTCGACTTTGTGTCGGATTAAGGATGATCGTTAAGTCGATCTCGGTCTCGGTGTTTACTCTTGTGTTGAAGCTATTGCCGGAAGAATCCGGCAACGCCAACTCGACTTTAACTAGTTGGGTGATTAGCGGCTTTTGTAGTAGCTAGAGAGGCGATATAGCTTAAGGATTTCCTTTTCATATCTCGGGAGTGATTCTAGATTTGGAAAGCCGATACCACATCATTGTGCAAACGATGAAGGGGTAGCTTATAAGGATTTCCGAAATCACTTGAGTTCAAGAGCATATTGGGAAAGTACCACATGATTAGATGGACCGGCGACGTTTCGATTCTACGGATCGCCTCGAGCCGACAACCTGACTGATCATTAAGACCCATGACATTCGGATATAGGTGCTCCCCGAGTCACCGACCTATCCTACGACGGCATACTCGGAGTGTACTTTGGAATACGAAATGGTTATGATAAGTTTTGTGGGTACTAAAATACGGGATGAGTATCCATTGCTTTAGAGCAAGTGGGAGATGTAGTTTGCTGTAGTTTTAAATAATAGGGTGTGCTCTAAAACAATTAATCACATGCTTTCGTGCAAGTGGGAGATTGTTAGGTGTAATGCCCGAAAGACAATTTTGTAATTGTTTTATTTAATAAATGAAATGATGTTATTATTCATATTTATTATTCTCATATTCACCGATGTGACAATAGTATTTACACTACGTAAAACCCTAAGTATATCGTTTATGTAATCACTTAACTCGGTGTATGGTATATACACGGGAGGATTGAGTTAGTGAAGATGTACTTAAAATACAATTAGCCCGTAGTGAAGTTAATCGAGAGTATCGGGTCTCTCCTTTAACGTGCTATTAATGCGCCCGAACACAATTGGTGTGATTGTCTTATCCGGACTTTCGGTTAAGAGAACCTAGTGGAGCATTTATATATGATAGATATATCATATAGTATGGACCGATTTGATTAGAGTTCACGATATAATTCCGTAATCGAGAAGTCTTATCAAATCAATCGATGATCATATTTATGGATAAATCTTAATCCCGAGGTGATCACGATCGATCGCTTGAATCGGTATGAGGTTTGACTTGACGGTTAAGGATTACACCGAGTCCGTGGTCCGAATTACCCCATCTTGGCATTGTCTTGGATTGAGTGAGTAGTCCGTGTTATCACGGATACGGAATCCATTCCTTCCATTTATGGAAGTAGATAGACAGCTTCCCTTATTTGTTAGCCCTAAGAAAATGATCGATCCCGGGAGTTCACATTTGACTAATTAGCTACTAGTCAGTTATGTGCACTAATTAATCACTAGGGGGTTAATGGTAAATAAGGATAAGAGGTTCTAAAAAGGGTTAACGGAAATTTCCCGATTTAGAATGAACAGTCTATGGAGGATTAATCCATATGTAATGATTATATCAATGGACGCTTATTATTGTTATCGTGACGAGATAAATATAATCGATAATCGGAGGAGTGCGATCTCGGGATTATGGTGGCATATTCCCGTGATTGATTTATCGAATATAATTAATCTGTTCGTAAGATAATTATTTATTTGATTTATCGGAGCCGCTGATTATTAGTCCATGGTCCCCGACGTGCCTCCAATATAGCATAGCTATTCTCGGACGTCGAATCCTAATAATGATATTAATTTAATTCTTATTAGAATTTAATTAATCGATATGTGAATTAATTATTTAGTGACTATTTAATTAGTTGGAACTAAATAATTAAAATAATTGGAAAAGACATTTTCCATAATCTTGGCAATTAGTGTGAATGGAAAAAATCACAATGACTAGGTCATTTAATGTGATAATGGCGCCATTCTTGTTTTTATGGTAACAAGGAATTAGTTCCTTGTGTATTAATAAGACATGTGCATAATATATTTATTGGATAAATATTTATGGAAATAAATAAAGATAAATATTATTCTAGATTTGTTCTAGAATATTATGGGATTATCTTTTATTTAATAGGATTATTATAATTGATTTTGTATTAATTATTAAATCCTTGGAGGCTAAGTTTTACTCTCCTATATAAAGAGAGTTCTCCCAAGCCTTAACACACATGATAAATTTCGACCTCACCTCTTAGAGAGGGAAGGAATAAATTTTTGCCGAGGGGAGAAAGAGAGAAAAACTTAGAGTTTTTCCGGGTAGCATATCGTGAGGGTTCGAGTCGAGGATTTCCTTCCACCGGGAGTTGCTCGGATCACACGTTCGGAAGATCGTGGTGCTCTTCACATCATTGTTCAATCTTCTTGTTGCGGTTCTTCGAATTGGATTTAGAGATCCAATAGGTATGTACTACAACCCCCTTGTAGATATAGATCTAATTGTTTTATTACGTTTACTTTATAGATCTAGATCCTTAAATCGCTTTCGCCGCGTATGATATTACTAACAAAGCTGAGGTAGTTGGAGGAGCTGATGGTTCCGGTGGTGTAGCAGAGAACAAGAAACCTTGACTCCGCTAGTGACGTCCGGTACCCAATGACGAACGCAGCTTCATCTTCGTTCAATTTTTTCCTCTTTCTTTTGTTCCTGATGTAATAAAACGATGGTAATAGCTAAAAAGTGTTGAATCTATGGTAGATCTTGTAAAAAAGATGAAGATCTTGATGAAGATCTTGTAAAAACAGTTGACCGGAAAGAGTAAATCTCGCCGGAGAAGAAACAGATCTGGCCGGAAAATGCAGATCTGGCCGGAAAAAGATGGCTTTCAAGTCATTTCCCGGTAACGGAACCATTTGATGATGCCAAAAATGGTACATCAATGTTATCAAACGGAAGGATATAATTTCTCGGTGTACAGTGGTGGCTCTCCGTCCAAATGGGTGGTGTTTGGGGTGGTTGTGAGCTGAGCCGTGGAGGCTGCCTACGTACCCTGTAGAGAGGGATCAAGCCACGCGTAGTTCTCGGTATTGGAAGTGTTGGCTTATTTAGTGTGGAGCCAAGTGTTGTATTAGGCATATTGAGAATGATCAGTTATGGTGGAGGGAGACCTCCTATTTATAGGTATGAGCCCATTTAGGGCTTAGTGTGTATTTACGGTTAAGGCCAAACGAGTAGGATAAGACACGTGGCTAAGATAATGGGCTCGGATACGAGGCTTAGCGGATGATCGAGGCCTCGAGCCGAGGTAGACGAATCGAGGTCAAGAGGCCGAGGTCGACGAATCGAGGTCGAGAGGCCGAGCCCGGTGATCTTCACAATAGATAAGCTCGCCGAAATAGGCGAGGTCACTGATAAACTCGTTGGGCGGGCCCCCTGGTCTGGGGTCCGCTTCGCTGATACATGTCGCGGAGGGGCTCGATAATCACTGGTTTAATCGATGGCAAGGCGTTGACATACTTGACCGGGCGTTGACTGATCTCGCTGGGAAGATAAAATATTATAATAGGAGCGGGGCAATTTCTGGTGTATCAAAACGCTACGTTTCTAGGATTTAATTTGCTTGAACGGTATGTTAGAAATCTGGAGTTTGTAGAAATTGAAGAATTAGAAACCCCGTAAGTTCAAGTCTTTTATTGTTTTTTAGTTTTATAAAATTTTTGCATAACTTTGAAAATTTTATAAAATTGGATCTTTATAAAATTAAGGAGTTTTATAAAAGTTTTATAAAAAGTTTTTTTTAAATTTTTTATATATTTTATAAGAATTAATAGAAATTATTGAATTTTTATAAACTTTTAAATAAGTTTTATAAAGATTTTATAAATTTTAAGAAATTGTTATAAAATTTATAAATTTTATTTTCTATTTTTATTAAGTTTTTATTGAGTTTTATATCAAAAATCCAAAAAAATAAAAAATTTCGAAAAAATCATAAAAATTTCACACGGACCGATCCGGCCCTTATCCAGGACCGATCCGGGTTCGAGTTAACCTAAAAGGACGGGATCTTTTCTTCTTCTTCATTTCTCCTCTTTTCTTTTCAGCAGCCGCACCACCACCTCCACCCACAAAAATTTACTTTTTCTCTTCAAAAATACAAATTACACTATACCATTACATATATTCTTCCTCTTTTACTCTCCTCTCTTCAACACAAGTGAAAAATTCGAAAAAGATCGAACACAAGCTCCATTTCATCCCGGTGGCTTCTACGACTTTTCCGGTCACTTTTCACCGTTTTGTTCATTATAAGGTATAATTTGTTTACTCTAGTTATTAATTTCATGATTTTTGTAATCTTTAGATTTATTTTCAACAGTTTTGATTTTTAAGTGTGTTGTGACATTTTATTTGTGTTGTTTTTGTTTGTGTTTTTTTTTATTTCAAAATTCGTAGAATGGCCTCATCTAGTTGCAAAATCTCTAAGAAACGAAAGCCTAATATTCCAATAGAAGTACCAGTCGTAGGTCTTAAAGATTTAACACCGGAAGAAGAGTCTGTTAGTTTTGCTGCTACAACTTCACCTCAAGCTAAGAATGCTTATAAGAATATCTATAGTAAATGTGGAGTTGTGTTGGAAAGAGGCTTAGATTTTGATGACTTAGGAGAGGAAGTTAGGCGTATTTTTGCAAGACGCCAATGGTTGGATTTTGCAGCTCAGAGGACAGGAGAGATCAATACTACCTTAGTGGCAGAGTTTTATGCAGTTCTGTCTACTTTGACACCCACTGAGGGTAGTATGATAGAGTCTATCCCCCTTAGGTCTAGACATGTTTCTTTTAGTCCTGAACTTATCAATGCTGTTTTAGGGGTAGAAGTTTTTCCAGATGAGGAGGATTACAGAGCTGTTTATAGATTAGATGATCCTGTTATGTATGAGCAGATTGCCTCTAGAGCTCAGAGGGAGTTTGATGCTACGGCGGTGTGGGTGGACAACGATTTAATTATGGGAAGTGTTTTAGAGATCTGAGGGCAATCAAAAGATTTTTGAGCCATACTCTCTATCCCACTACCAAACACACCGCCTTTGGTAAAGAAGATTTATGCATTACTTGGGCGATGATTCATGATATTAAGGTGAATGTGGGGAAAATTATGTATAGAAGGGTTTTCGAGTTTATTGTTACTGCCAAGGCAGGGAGTCACATGTACTTTCCTGGCTTTATTTCGGATTTATGTCGTAGATCAGGAGTTCCTTTCCTATCTAACGAAAAATTAACTATGGCGAGATGAGTCCCCGATAGGCCCTAGTCCGAGGAGGTCTCCGGAGGGTTCGATAGACTCGATAGTTAGACGTAGTGCACCTCCACCGGTTCCACCGCCGCATTTTCATCTTTTTCGATCGGCGAGCGGACTTCTCTCCCAAACACCATTACATACGATATGTTTCAATCTTTAGTGTCGGATGTAGCCCGAGGACGAGGCTAATATGGCTTTGTTTGCGAGCGAGTAGGCGGTGGAGTGATGATTTACGTAGAGGGATGTTGAGACATGAGCGAGATGCATCTTGATCCTTCTTTCGATAAAACTGCCTATCCGCCCTGTCAATCTAACCCATATACTTTACCAGATTGGATAGCACCTATTCCACCATCTCAGAGCTTTCATCATATGCCAAATCCTTTTGGAAGCCAGTCTAGTGGTTGATGTATTATTTTTATATGATTAAATATACGTTATATTATTATGTTTATCAACGAATGTTATATAAAATATATGAAATTATGATATAAATAGTATGAAATATTAATCTTTATAATTTAGAGTAGTTAGTAGTAATAATAATAAAAAGTTGTAATTTTGTACCGATTTTAGTAAATCGGAGTGTCGTGTCAGATTTACGTGGGTATTTGTGGTATTTTATTGCAGATTTATAAACCGAGACCCCGAGAATCGACATATTGAAGTATAATCATATCTATGGAATGATTTAGAGAGTGCCACGAGCTTAAATGGTCAATTGAATAGCTTAAGTGGACAAGTGGCCAATCAATTTGGTTAAATAATAATCGAGAAATGTCTTCGACAAACGAATGGCTCATCAAAACGACATTTTTAGAAAAAGTGTTCTTCACGAAAGTTGTAGATTTTTCCGAAAGATTTCCAATGCAATTTAAATTATGAAGATTGGAGGTCTACAACTTAAACAGTGATCAAGTGGCTAATCGATTTGGGTTAATAAAAATCCCGTAAAAGCTTCGGAGGAACACGAGGTTATCAAGAAGGCGTTATCTGAAGAAGAGTCCTTCATGAAAGTTGTAGAGTTTCTCGAGATCTTAATTTTGGCATTTCGTTTGCAATTTTTGGAGGTCCAGAACTCGAGATATGAATTTTAGAAGTTTAATAACATAAATATCTCATACGCACATGGGAGTGTTTTCAGCATGGGAACATCATTATGATTCCGGACCGAGCCGGCCTAATACCGGACCGGTCCGGCCAAGGACTCCATTTTCTATATAAAGGAGCTCATTTCAACAGATCGAGGGGTACCAAATATATATACATCTCATATATATATATATATATCTCCTCTCTTTCTTTTCTTTTCTTTTTTTTTTTTTTTATTTTGTAGTTTGTAAATAAGGCCTTACGCCGTAATAATGTAGTTTTAGTATCGTTATAATGCTCGGGAAAATCTCGGAAGTCGGTTTTGCTAAAGAAGTTGTAATGTCCGGAAAATACCATTTCTGAATCAACTGCCGTATTCGGGTAACTTTTCTTAAGTATTTATGTTTGTTTTTATATTTTTCGTTGTTATAATGTTTTTAGGCTAAATATAATACTTGGCCAAAACTATGTAATCGGTTTTATTTCGATCTTTTCGTTAAAGAAATGTTGTTAAGTTAAAATGATTAAAATTGAGTTAATTGAATCTTTTTCTATTTCGATCGTATTCGTATTGACATATTTAACCGATCGAGAGAATTCATAATCTAATTATGAATTGACGCCTCGTAGTCAGGATATGAGATAAAAAATAGAAAAACCGGAGGGTAAAATTGGCCGTGTGAATAACGTGATAACGGAATCCGATTTCCTACCCGGGGGTAAATTTGTTTTGGGAGAAATGAATTTTATTATAATTTGTACTCGAGATCGTAATAATGTTAAATCATCAGTTAATCGAAACTTAAACCGGAAAGTTGAATCGTCCGGCTTTGACAACCGGAGCCTTTAAAATAAAATTGACCGTTTGACGAACGGAATGACTCCTTTTTATCTAAAGGTAGATTTGTACTCGGGACTTGTTCAGAAAAACCGTAACAGTTGTGGACCTTGGACTGATGCAATGGACATATGACAATTTCATACGCTCGTGTGAGGAGGAATTGTTTACCTCAGGAGTGCACCGTTTCATTTACTCAATTGGACCTAAAATAAAAGGATAGATCGAACGCATTTCATTTAATCGGAAAAGATCGTATAAACCAATTATATAAGTTTTGGCCGGTTCTCTAAAAATTATCTCGTTTAATATATTGGTACCTATATATTTATATATATATATATATATATATATATATATATATACTTTGCAATTTATGTACATCTATATATATTTATATATCTATATATATTATATTAGAATAACTTTTAAATTACGTATTTATTTTATGTTGACTAGAATAGTAGTGATCGTGTTATAAAATTGCGGTTTAGATCGAGTTAATAACGACTCTTTGGTGTTTAACCACACGTAAAAGAAATTACCAAGTTCCCTGAGGATTCGACACTCTGACTCACCATACTAGCACTACAGTTTGACCCGGTACACTGCCGGTTAGGATCGTTTAAACCAGGAAACGTCTGTCAGATTTCTGGCACTGTTTTCAGGTTAGGTTTAGGTCTGTCAGCTCTTTGGCGCCGTTGCCGGGGAACGTCGCTAATTTCTTTTTATGTGTCTGTGGTTACTACTTGTATTAGCTCAAAATTCTCGAGAATAAGTCAACACTTTTCTTATCCCATTTCTATTTTATTTTTCGTTGGTTGTTACCTTATAGGTAAATTACCAATTTTTACTACTATCAATTTCTAGTTATTTTCTATTTTCGTTAGTTGATGACCAGAAGTGGTAAGGCCCCTCTCACTCCTTATAAGCCTGACATAAACACTTACGAAAGGCAGTTAAGAGTAGAGTAAACGCGGTCATACTAGTCAGGGAAATCCTGACCAAGAATCATCTTCAAACAGAAATACGAGAATGGCTGAAATCAGTGATGAAACACCTGAACAAGGGTTGGAACATGCTCTAGGGCATGGACAAAACCCAGTTAACCCTAATAATAATAATAATAATAATAGAAATAATCAGAATCTGAACCAGAATAATCGTAATAATCCACCAAACCTAAGACCTATCTGTGATCAAACCGTAAGAAGAAACCAGACTAATAATCCCATACTTTTACCTAATGAAGGAGCGAATAATTTCGAGATTAAATCTCATCTTTTTGGTTTAATTGACGCAAGAGCCCAATTTCTAGGAGAGGATGATGAAGATCCACATCATCATCTCTATCTTTTTTTGAAGAACCGCGTGCAATACAACCAAAAGTCAAGGTGCTCATAAGGAATTAACGAGGATGACTATGTTTCCTTTTTCTTTAAAAGGACGAGCCCGAGATTGGTTTATGTCTCTTGCACATCATTCACTTACTAGTTGGGAGGAGATTCAAACCGAATTTACGAAACAATATTTCACTCCAGGAAGAAATTTGGAATTAAAAGTCGAGGTTGCTAACTTTAGACAAGGATCTGAAGAAACTCTTGGGAATGCGTGGGAAAGGTTTAAAAAATTGTTAAGAGCGTGTCCCGATCATGGTTATTCCTTAGATATGCAAATTCAACTCTTCGTCGTAAATTGAGAAAAGATTCACGTGCGGATGTAGATCATGCATGTGGTGGTTCGTTAATGATGAGTGAAGCTCAAACGAGTTTACGATGCTATAGAAAAGATTTCCAAAAATAACGAGAATGTGGGAAACCGGTTCTAGCACCAGAAAAGTAGCTTTTGCAGGAGAATGTACGTCTAATACGGAAGTTCTAGCACACTTGGAGAATTTGAGTAGGAAATTTGATGGTCTACAACAGAATAAGAACCTAAGTTCAGAAAATAGTACACCAAATGAATACTCAAGTCATGATAATGTGTCATTAGGGAGTGAAGAACCAACAGGATATTCAAGAGAGGAGGTGAGTTTTCTTCAGCAGCATAGGAATTTAAACAATGCATACTCGAACTCGTTTAATGCTATTAGAAGAGATCATCCAACTTATCGATGGTCTGAAAACCCTAGTAAGCCAGGACAACCGCCATATCCAGTCCCATATAGGAATAATAACCAAGTTTATCAAGAAAACACATCTAATCAGAATTTACAATCATTACCTAGATCCTATCCTCAACATACCACTCAAAGTAGAGAGGTAAATGTTGTAGTTACGAGAAGTAGAAAACTCTGTGGAAGCAATGGGGTTGAAAACTTTGGGAATAATGAAGTAAAACTCTGTGGAAGCAATGGGGTTGAAAACTTTGAAGTAGAAGATGATTTAGATGGAAAGAATGATGAAACTAAAGATGAAATTGAATTCACTGATGAGGAAGAAGAAATTATAGAGAATTTCTTGAAAAGGAATAGAAGTTTGGAATCTGAGAATGAAGGTGAAAATTGGGTAAAAATCCCTAGGATTTTGAAAGACCCTATGGATAAAGATTTAAGGAATTTATTCAAGGAACATGTTAGAATAGATGAAACTAGTAATAAGGATGAGAAACAGGAAGAACCGAAAGAGTCTGAAGTAGAGATTGATTCAGGGAACAATTTAAAAGAAAAAATTCAAGAACCTGAAACATGGCGACTAAGTAATACTCAAAGGTTTAAGGAAAAAGGAAAAGAGAAATTGACTAGGGAGCCAAAGGTTATAGATTTAGAATCTTTACCTTACCCTCCTAAAGATCAAATTAAAAAGGCAAAAATTGATAAGAAGTATGCTCGTTTCCTTGATACTTTTCGTCATCTTCATGTTAATATCCCTGTTATTGAAGCTCTGATTAATATACCTGCTTATGGAAAGTTTCTGAAAGATATACTATCAAATAAGAAAAAATTAGAGGACTATGAGAATATATGCTGAATGAAGAATGTTACGCAATTACGCAAGATAAGTTACCACCTAAACGAAAGATCCCGGAAGTTTTACGATTCCATGTGAAATTGGAGGATTTACGTTTAAGAAGGTCTTATGTGATCTTGGAGCTAGTATAAATCTCATGTCTTATGAGGATTATAAAAAGCTAGGCATAGGAAAGCTTATTAAGACTGAAATGACTCTGCAAATGGCAGATAGATCGATTAAGTACCCTAAAGGAATGATTAAGGATGTACTGGTTAAAGTAGACAAATTCTATTTTCCAGTAGATTTCATAGTTATGGAAATGGAAGAAGGATATTCAGCGCCACTTATTCTAGGTCGTCCATTTCTAGCTACAGGAAGAACTTTAATCGATGTTCATAAAGGAGAGTTAATTTTGAGAGTCAATGAAGATGAAGTTGCTTTCAATATTTTCAAAGCTATGAACCATCCATATACATCACCGAATCATGTTCTTTTATAGAAGATATTCATTCTGTCTATGATAATCGATTACCAACTTTTGAAGACAGATTAGAAGAATGCTTAACTCGTCTATCTATAAAGAAGATGAGAAAGACATTGAAATGAAAGAGATAATCCTTTCTCTAGATGAAGGAAGCTTTACTTTTAAGCCACCATGGCATAAGTATTTGGAGTTAGAACTAGAAGGACCGGTTCTTAAATCGTCAATAGAAGATCCGCCGAAGAATCCGGAATTGAAACCGTTACCTTTAAATCTCGAAATATGCTTTTCTTGAAACCGATAATCTATTACCGATTATTATTTCATCAACTTTAACGAGCAACAAGAAGATCAATTACTTAGAATGTTAAGAAAGCATAAGAAAGCTTTTGGATGGACAGTTGCCGATATTCGAGGTATTAGCCCTGAGATTTGTGTTCATAAGATAATTCTGAAAGAAGACGCTAAACCTTGTATTCAACCGCAACGCCGCCTCAACCCGAATTTACAGTTAATCGTTAAGAAAGAGGTGATTAAGCTATTAGAAATGGGGATAATCTTTCCTATATCAGATAGTGAATGGGTAAGTCCAACTCAAGTTGTACCAAAGAAAGGAGGTTTCACAGTGAAAGAGAATGATAAGAATGAATGGATTCCAACAAGGGAAATTACAGGTTATCGAATGTGCATTGATTTTAGAAAACTAAATGATCATACTAAGAAAGATCATCATCCGCTTCCATTCATAGTTCAAATGTTGGAACGTTTAAGTGGTCATAAGTATTATTGTTTCTTAGATGGTTATTCAGGATATTTACAGATTTTCATTGCAGCAGGAGATAGGGAAAAGACTACTTTCACTTGTCCTTATGGAACTTTTGCTTATAAAAGAATGTCGTTTGGTTTATGTAATGCTCCTGCTACGTTTCAAACATGTATGAGGTCTATATTTTCTGATATGGTTGAGAAATTCTTAGAAATTTTTATGGACGACTTTAGTGTTTACGGAGATTCTTTTGGTAAATGTCTGTCGCACTTAGAAAGAGTGTTACAACGTTGTGAGGATACCAATTTAGTTTTAAACTGGGAAAAATGTCATTTAATGGTATCAGAAGGAATTGTTCTAGGTCATAGAATCTCTGAAATAGGAATTGATTTGATAAAGCTAAAGTCGAGGTGATTGAAAAATTACCACCACCGAAATCTAAGGACTCTAAGAGGATTTCTTGGACATGCGGGATTTTATAGGAGATTTATTGCGGATTTTTCGAAGATAGCAAAACCTCTAAGTCATTTGCTTGAAAAAGAAGTATCTTTGAATTTTGATAGTAAATGTATGGAAGCATTTAAGACCCGAAAGCGAAGTTGATTCTTGCCGCACCGGTATTGGTAGCACCAGGCCCGGGATTTGCCTTTTGAGATTATGTGTGATGCAAGCGATTTAGGTTTGTAGGAGCTGTTTTAGGTCAAAGGTATAACAAAATTCTCAAAGCTATTTACTATGCATCCCACACATTAAACGCAACTCGGCTTAATTATGCAACTACGAGAAAAAGAACTGTTGGTGTAATTTTTGCCTTAGATAAGTTCGGATCTTATATTGTTGGTTCTAAGGTAATAATCTACACGGACCATTCACTACGAAGTATTTACTAGTAAGAAGGATGCGAAACCACGTCTTCTTAGATGGATTCTCCTACTTCAAGAATTTGATATTGAAATTAACGATAAAAAAGGAAGTGAGAATGTAGTAGCAGATCATCTATGTAGAATGGAAACTAAGGAAGGGATAGGGAATGAAATAAAGATTCATTTCCTGATGAACAACTATTTAAAATAGATACTCCTTCAACCATGCAGTTATTAAAAAATAGAATTCCTTCTAAGGAAATGTCACCCTGGTTTGGAGATATCATTAATTACTTAACCTGTGATTATATTCCGTCTCATTGGACTTGGCAACGAGAAAAAGAAGTTCTTTTACGACTTAAAATTTTATTACTTGGGAGGAACCGGACCTTTTCCGTAAATGTTCGGATGGGATAATCGAAAATGTGTGCACGATAATGAAATTTTAAGTATTTTATCGTTTTGTCATGATCGTGAGGCGGGAGGTCATCATGGAGGTTGGAAAAGCGCTTTTAAAGTTTTACAATGTGGTTTTTATTGGCCTACACTATATAAAGATGCTTATAAGTATGTTAAATCTTGTGAATCTTGTCAAAAATGGGGAAATGTATCTAAAAAACATGAAATGCCTATGCAACCTATTTTAGAATGTGAGTTATTTGATGTTTGGGGTATAGATTTCATGGGGCCTTTTCCTATATCGTTTGGAAAAAGATTTATTCTTGTAATGGTAGATTATGTTTCGAAATGGGTAGAAGCTGAAGCTCTTCCTACTAATGATACCAAAGTTGTCATACGATTCCTTAAAAAGAACATATTCACTAGATATGGCATTCCAAGGGCAATCATTAGTGATAGAGGTTCACATTTTTGCAATCGACCATTTACTAAGTTAGTTGAGAAATATGGTGTAACGCATAAGTTAGGAACGCCCTATCATCCGCAAACCGGTGGACGGTAGAGGTGTCGAATAGAGAGATTAAAAGAATCGTGGAAAAAACGAGTTGATTCAAATCGTAAAAGCGGGCGCTTAAATTAGATGATGCATTATGGGCGTACGAAACGCTTTTAAAACACCAATTGGTTGTTCTCCCTATAAGCTAGTCTTTGGTAAGTCTTGTCATCTCCCAGGTTGAGTTAGAACACCGAGCCTTCGGGCTATTAGATTTCGAATTTCGATCCTAAGGTTTGTCGGTGATCATAGATTGCTTCAATTGACGAAACTAGAAGAATTTCGTCTCGATTCTTATGAAAATGCTCGAATCTACAAGGAACGCATGAAATCTTTCCATGATAAGAGAATCTTTAAGCGTGAGTTCCATGTAGGTGATCGAGTGCTTTTGTACAATTCACGTTTAAAGTTGTTTCCGGGTAAGCTTAAGTCGAGATGGACGGGTCCATTTAAAGTAACACGGGTTTACAAAGCTGGAGCCATTGGACTAATCGATGGAAATACAACTTTTATAGCCAATGGCCACGAGTAAAGTTATTTGTGGAGGGAGAAGGAATCACACCGAAGGAAGAAATAATGCTACTTTGATTGATCCCCCGACAAATTGAAAAAGCGAGAGGAAAAATGAAAAGCGAAAAGCGAGAAAAGCCGGAATCGGCCGAATACCGGGTGTTATCTATCTTTACTCTACTTTTCTCGTAATTTTAATTATGTTTAAACTCTTTTCGTCTTTTACCGGATAGACGTAAAAGAACCTGGATGTCTTTTTTAGATAGAATAGGAGTTTTTATTTTACTTTTGAAATTAGGCCTTGATAAAGATGTCGCGTTTTCTATAGAAGCTTTAGTTTTTGAACAAAACAAGAAATTGTTGAGAGATATCGGATTGAGAAAAGTATGTAATGGAACATCAAGAAGTGCGATAAAAAGAAGGGCAAAGTTTCTAATGAGATGCGAAGAATACGTGGAAAAAGTGAACATGTTGGACGCTCGTGGGAAAAACACAACCAAATCCCAGGATGAGTGTTTGAATATTGTTAGGAAGGGAACGATTAGGTGGTTATCCGAAAATCCCGATGGAATTCCGAGAGATAATTCAAATGCTTCGTTTTTAGGAGTTAGGTTGATCGAGCGTTATATCAGAACTTTGGAAGATTTAGAAATCGAAGAATCAGGAACCCCTTAAGTTTCGAGTCTTTTATTTTATTTTTTATAAAATTTTCACATAACTTCTGAGAATTTTATAAAATTGGATCTTTATGAAATTTGAGGAGTTTTATAAAAGTTTTATAAAAGTTTTTTTTTAGTTTTAATGTTTTATAAGAGTTGATATAAAATTTATTAAATTTTTATAAGCTTTTTATTAAAGTGTTATAAAGATTTTATTAAATTTTTAGAAATTGTTATAAAATTATAAAAGTTCCTTCAAATTTTATTTTTAGTAAGTTTTAAAAATTTTATAAACTTATTTTTAAGATTTTAATTAAGTTTTATTAGAATTTTTATAAGTTTTCATCAAAAATCATAAAAAAAAAAAAAAATCGAAAAAGTAAAAAAATTGGGCACGGACCGATCCGGCCTTAACCCGGACCGGTCCGGGGTCTAAAATCATAAAAAAAAGACGGGGACCCTTCTTTTCTTCTTCTTCTTCCCTAATTCATCTAACAGCCGCACCCCACACACCAAACCCCACCATTACGAATTTTTTTACTTTTCTACAACAAAACTTCATCTCACACTACACCATTATTTAATTTCTTCTCATTATCATCTCCTCTCTTCAACACAAATTGAAAAATTCAAAAAGGGTCAAAAACAAGCTCTATTTCATTCCGGCGACTTTTGAACTTTTCCGGCCTACTTTTCAACGTTTTCTACACATTAAGGTATAATTTAGTTTATTTAGTTGTCAATTTCGTATTTTTCATAATTTTTTAGATTAATTTCAACTGTTTTGATTTTTGAGTGTGTTGTGACATTTTTATTTTTTGTTGTCTTGTTGTTGTTTTTGTTGTTGATTGGCATTACCAATATCGTAGAATGGCTGAGTCGAGTACTAGAGTCTCTAAAAAGAGAAAATCAAAAATTCTTATATCAACTCCTGTCGTAGGCACAGTAATTTTATCATCTGAGGAAGAAGCCGTAAGCTTTGAAAAAACCGCATCACCTGAGGCTAAGAAAGCGTATAAGAAAATTTATAGTAAATGTGATGTTTTGGTTGAAAAGGGATTAGACTTGGATGACTTAGGTGATGAAGTTAAGAATATCTTTAGAAAGCGTCAGTGGTTAGATTTAGCAGCCAGAAGGGAAGGGGAGATTAACACGACTATAGTAGCTGAGTTTTATTCGGTTTTATCTACATTGTCAGAAGAACAGCTTACTCAGTTGGAAACTGTACCCTTACGAACCAGAAATATTCCTTTTAACCCTGCCGTCATAAATGCAATTCTAGGAGTTGAAGAATTTCCTGATGAGGAGGATTACAGGGTAGTTTATAATTTAGATGATCCTGCTAGTTTTGAGCAGACTGCCCTGAGAGCCCAGACTGTTTTTGACCCGACCGCTGTGTGGGTTGAAAATCGGTTTAATTACGGGAACTGTTTTAGAGGGTTGAGGACAATTAAAAGATTTATTAGCCATAATCTCTATCCTTCTAGTAAACATACTGCTTTTGGAAAGGAAGATGTTTGTATCGCTTGGGCGATGGTAAATGATGTTAGAGTGGATGTTGGAAAGGTCATGTTTAAAAGAATTTTTGAAAGTATTGTCATCGCCGGACAGGGAGTCGTCTATACTTCCCTTGTTTTATCTCTCGATTTATGTCGTAGGTTGGGAGTACCATTCTGCCTAATGACAAGTTATCTCCGGGCGATGGAAATCGATTGGGCCTAGTTTGACTAGTCTTCCGGATGGTAGTATTAGCTCTTTGCTTAGAAGACGTCAAACTCGGCCCGGCTCACCGCTTTTACATCTTCTTCTTTTCCATCTTTTTCTAGTCGGCCTCAACAAACTCCTTTCTCCAACACTATCACATATGACATGTTTCAATCTTTAGTGACAGATGTTGCACGTGGTCAAGCCAATGTGGCTTTATTCGCTGAGAGTACTAGGCAATGGTGTGATGATATTCGTAGAGGTTTAAGAAGGAACGAGCAGTTGCTTCGTAATCCTACTTTTGATGATCCTGCCTATCCACCTTGTCAGTCTGATTCTTATACCTTACCAGAGTGGGTAACACCTATTCCACCACCTTCGAGCTTTCATCCATCGTCATATCCTTTTGAAAGCCAATCTAGTGGGACGGTGTATTTTCGACAGTGTTCGAGAGACCGGCGATGTCGAGTTGGGGAGGATTCACCGAGTTTGCACATGTCACGACTGGCATGAGTTCGATGGGTCTTGATAGTTCAGTCAGGACCACGACTACAGTTCAGCCATCAGCTTCTCAGTCGTTTCCGAGTTCGAGTTTTCAAGTTGATCCTGAGGAAGACTACGATGAAGATTGAATTTAAAAATTTTTGATTAAAAAATTTTTCTTGCACTTTTTATTCGACATTTGTCATTTTAATATTGGTTTGTTTTCATTTTTCGTTTAGTTTGATGTTACAATCGTTTTTATCAAAATTTGGTTTGTATTTTAAATCGGTTTAGTTTTTATAAAAACTATAAAAAAAACCCAAAAATAATTTTCGTATAATTACTACGTCATTTTACAAAAATATAATGTGTCGTTTTATCCGTTCGTATCAAGTTAAATTAACCTTTACAACGTATCTTCGAGGAAAGAGTTAGTAATAGGCACGTGAAGTAATAAAAAAACCAAAGTTCAATTTGACTTTCACCTCTGTCCCTCAGTAAAAGTGGGATGAGGCCGGACCGGTCCGGCATATTCCCGGACCGGGCCGTGAAGAAAAGAAGGCTGAGTCATTTTGGAGTCTGTCTAATGCAGCCACGTACGTATACTTTTACCATCTATTTAAAGAATTAAGGGCAGAAGCAACAAATGCTCATTCTTTCACTGTCTATCTAACTTAAACTGTATTTCTTTCACTTTTTATCAAGTTTTAAAAATGTCGAACCACTCTTCACCGTCGGTTAATTCTTACGAGCCTCATACACCGGATCATCCGGAATCTCAAGCTTCTAATGAGAGTATCATTTTACACAATCACTTTGCAAATTCTCCAATCCTATTGGAGAAAGGTTTAAATTTAGATAAGCTTGATCAATGGGGAAAAACGATGATTCGAAGTTTTGGTTGGAAAAAATTTGTCAGTACACCGAGAGGTAGGATAAATGTCTCAATAGTGCGAGAATTTTATTCTGCACTTATGACGACATCTATTGTCGATATCACTCAGATTGTCCCTTCTCTTCATCTGTTATCAACCAAATTTTTGAAATTCCACCAGTCACGATGCCACATTTTGAAATGCAATGGGGACTACAAAATCCCTCTAATCATTTGAATAAAATACACGAGTCGTTCCAATGTCTGTTCCCGCTTTTTGATACAATTCACGACATGTCAACACGAGCTTTACTTCCACATCTAAAGGCGTGGAAGCATTTTATAAATTCTCGAGTTTATCCCACCTGGGATTTTGGAAGTTTGACTGAGAATGAAATGCTTCTACTTTTTGCTTTGGCATTTGGTGTATTTGTTGATTGGGGTATATTGATTCAAAGGGCAGTATTGGAATTTGCGATCACGAGAGGTAGTAGGGGGAAGCCTATGCCTAATTCATGGATGATATCACGTTTGTGTACTCTTCTGAATGGAGTAGAAGAGCTGGAGACGGATGAAATTTTTCCGTCTAGAGATAGTCGGTTTGGTTTGCTACCGGTTGATACACCGGGTTGTTCGTCTACCATTTAGAAAGTTGTTTGTTGGTGTTATTTAAATTTGAATAAGTTAAATTAAGTTAAGTTTGAAGTTTCTTTAGTTAAGTTGTGTTTTTCTTTTAAGTTTATAATGTATCTTGTTTAATATATATGTCTTAGTTTTTTTTAGTTGTTTGTTTTTATTTAATGATATAATTAGTATACGCTAAAATAAAATCAGAAAAATAACGTTAATAGATAATTTTAATTTTATTTTCGAACCTACTTCTTTACTACTTATTGAACATCGGGACGATGCCACTTCGTAAGTGGGGAGTAGAGTTAGGTTAGAAAATTCATTAAAATTTTTGAAAAATAGTTAAAAATAATTATATTATATGTCTAATTTAGATTTTAATAAGATTTTAAGTTTATATAATTGAGTAATATTAGATATTGTTTTTATGAAATTATATAAGTATGTTGATATTTATAAGTAAAATTTTTAGAATCATTTTCAATATGAATTATGAGTTTGGAATTGGACTAAGTTTGTTGATTTTTGGCACCACAAAAATATAACTATAGCCAAATAACCTACCTCAAATTTGATTAGAGTGATCAAGACCTCACTCGAAATTGTCAATTGTGATTAAATAACCAAGCTTTAGCTAATTTTGGTCTACATTTCCTTGAAATACCGCAAGTTTGTACGTACTTATGAAAAGAGATGGAGACATAAAAGCTAAGTTTTGGTATATGCTGAGATTGGAAAGATTAGATAAGTAGTAGTATATTCGATCTTACCTCATGACACTTGCAACATAGTCGATTTTGGTAATAAGTTCGGATATATTAATATTCTATAAAAGAATTAAGAACGAAGCACCATATTTACACAGAATTAATCAAATATCAGGTATCTTCCTTATCTGTGATTAACAACTTAAAAATAAAAAGAAATGATCGGTTGTAGCTACCAATGATTGGAGTGAGTAGGGTATTATCACGAAATGTCCTATATCACTATGAGGTAATTAAGCTCCCGATTGCCTGATGATAGTAGTCCAGCTAGGGTATTATCTCGAAATGTCCTATTGCTGGGAATGAAGGCACAAGATAAAATGAAAAAGAAAAAAAGTTGAATCATAAGATCTCAGGAATTATTACAAGTTTAAGGAAACCGGACTTGTAATTTTCGATCGAAAGAGTAATACTCCGATCAATCTTGATGAAGCAATGCCTGTAAGTTTGATTTTCTACACACACTCACGCTTTTAGTTCTTGATCTTAAAAAAAAAAAAAAAAAAAAAAAAAAAAAAAAAGAAGAAGATGTTAGTAATCGATGATTATTTTTGATCAAGAATATGAAGATGTAGGTACGTACGACTTGCCTCTTTCTCTTTTTGATTTCCCTTTTTTCCGATTAACCAACATCTTGAGCCTAAACTCTATAAGCCGTTTGTGTCGACTACCTGACCGAAGTTTCTGATTCCAAAATTTCATAATAGTTGCGATTAAAATTCTGATATTTTATTTATACTTATTAAGTGTTACATGTACAATTTCATCTAAATAATATTTAATTATTTCAGTTATATACTCTTTCTGTCTTCTTAAGATTTTAAATTAAGATAAATAATATATTTATAATATTGACAATATTACATTAAAAATTATAATCTGATAAATTATACTATCTTTTACTTACCGCTTATTTTTGCTCGAGGACGATCAAAAGCTAAGTGGGGAGTAATTTGATGTATTATTTTTATATGATTAAATATACGTTATATTATTATGTTTATCAACGAATGCTATATAAAATATATGAAATTATGATATAAATAGTATGAAATATTAATCTTTATAATTTAGAGTAGTTAGTAGTAATAATAATAAAAAGTTGTAATTTTGTACCGATTTTAGTAAATCGGAGTGTCGTGTCAGATTTACGTGGGTATTTGTGGTATTTTATTGCAGATTTATAAACCGAGACCCCGAGAATCGACATATTGAAGTATAATCATATCTCTGGAATGATTTAGAGAGTGCCACGAGCTTAAATGGTCAATTGAATAGCTTAAGTGGACAAGTGGCCAATCAATTTGGTTAAATAATAATCGAGAAATGTCTTCGACAAACGAATGGCTCATCAAAACGACATTTTCAGAAAAAGTGTTCTTCACGAAAGTTGTAGATTTTTCCGAAAGCTTTCCAATGCAATTTAAATTATGAAGATTGGAGGTCTACAACTTAAACAAGTGATCAAGTGGCTAATCGATTTGGGTTAATAAAAATCCCGTAAAAGCTTCGGAGGAACACGAGGTTATCAAGAAGGCGTTATCTGAAGAAGAGTCCTTCATGAAAGTTGTAGAGTTTCTCGAGATCTTAATTTTGGCATTTCGTTTGCAATTTTTGGAGGTCCGTAACTCGAGATATGAATTTTAGAAGTTTAATAACATAAATATCTCATACGCACATGGGAGTGTTTTCAGCATGGGAACATCATTATGATTCCGGACCGAGCCGGCCTAATACCGGACCGGTCCGGCCAAGGACTCCATTTTCTATATAAAGGAGCTCATTTCAACAGAGAACGAGGGATACCAAATATATATACATCTCATATATATATATATATATATATATATATATATATATATCTATATATATTTCTTTCTTTTTTCTTTTCTTTTCTTTTTTTTTGATTTTGTAGTTTGTAAATAAGGCCTTACGCCGTAATAATGTAGTTTTTGTATCGTTATAATGCTCGGGAAAATCTCGGAAGTCGGTTTTGCTAAAGAAGTTGTAATGTCCGGAAAATACCATTTCTGAATCAACTGCCGTATTCGGGTAACTTTTCTTAAGTATTTATGTTTGTTTTTATATTTTTCGTTGTTATAATGTTTTTAGGCTAAATATAATACTGGCCAAAACTATGTAATCGGTTTTATTTCGATCTTTTCGTTAAAGAAATGTTGTTAAGTTAAAATGATTAAAATTGAGTTAATTGAATCTTTTTCTATTTCGATCGTATTCGTATTGACATATTTAACCGATCTGAGGAATTCATAATCTAATTATGAATTGACGCCTCGTAGTCAGGATATGAGATAAAAAATAGAAAAACCGGAGGGTAAAATTGGCCGTGTGAATAACGTGATAACGGAATCCGATTTCCTACCCGGGGGTAAATTTGTTTTGGGAGAAATGAATTTTATTATAATTTGTACTCGAGATCGTAATAATGTTAAATCATCAGTTAATCGAAACTTAAACCGGAAAGTTGAATCGTCCGGCTTTGACAACCGGAGCCTTTAAAATAAAATTGACCGTTTGACGAACGGAATGACTCCTTTTTATCTAAAGGTAGATTTGTACTCGGGACCCGTTCGAAAAAACCGTAACGATTGTGGACCTTGGACCGATGCAATGGACATATGACAATTTCATACGCTCGTGTGAGGAGGAATTGTTTACCTCGTGAGTGCACCGTTTCATTTACTCAATTGGACCTAAAATAAAAGGAGAGATCGAACGCATTTCATTTAATCGAAAAGATCGTATAAACCAATTATATAAGTTTTGGCCGCTTCTAAAAATTATCCGTTTAGTATATTGGTACCTATATATTTATATATATATATATATATATATATATATATATATACTTTGCAATTTATGTACATCTATATATATTTATATATCTATATATATTATATTAGAATAACTTTTAAATTACGTATTTATTTTATGTTGACTAGAATAGTAGTGATCCGTGTTTATAAAATTGCGGTTTAGATCGAGTTAATAACAACTCTTTGGTGTTTAACCACACGTAAAAGAAATTACCAAGTTCCCGAGGATTCGACACTCGACTCACCATACTAGCACTACGGTTTGACCCGGTACACCGCCGGTTAGGATCGTTTAAACCAGAAACGTCCGTCGATTTCGCACTTTGTTTTCGGAGTTAGGTTTAGTTTGATTTCATACAACTTTGTTAGTTTTAAACATTTTCTGTCTGTTTATTATATTTTCCGCATTTTAACTTTATTAGATACTAAGTTTGCTAATTTAATAGTTTTTCGTTTTCATAATCGTTTTATGTCGTAGTAGTAAATTTAATCATTTTTAATAGTATTTAAATATTTCATAAAAAATCTAAGAACAAAAAAAAAATATTTTCGTTTGTCGTTTTTAAAATATAATTCGTGTATCGGTTATCCGTATCATTTAGATAAACTTTATTAACTTATATAAATTCTAATAGCCATGAGCCTATTAAAGATAAACAAGCAAACTTGAATTTTACAACCTGTACACGGTGAAAACATTTTAAAACCGGACCGGTCCGGCTAGTTTTCAGGACCGATCCGGGAGTTAACTTTGCTTAGTCATGCTGAAAGTGTTGGTATGCATGCACGTGTACTCTAATATTTTGACCATTTAAGGGAAGAGAGTGAAAGTAAATAAATTGCAAATTCACTTATTACTTTCATCTTTCACTCTCTGTTTTTTTTAAATCAGTTTAAAATGTCAAACCGGTCATCACCGTCAGTCAATTCATACGATCCGGAGGCATTAGATGTTTTTGTCCCGGAGTCTAGCGCTTCAAATGTTAATTTACTGGTGAATGCGAGGTTTTCAAATTCTCCAATTTTGGTTGAAAAGGGTATCAACTATGAAAAAATTGATCAGTCAGGGAAGGATTTAATTCAGAATAGAGGTTGGAGAAAGTTTGTAAGGAATCCAAGAGGTAGGATTAATGTTTCTATCGTTAGGGAATTTTATTCCGCTCTCTCTACTGTCAGTACGGTCGATCCGTCACAACTTGTATCCGTTCGTGGTACACTTATTCACTTGTCACCTCATATTATCAATCATATTTACGAAATACCGGTTTTCAATCAAATCCATAATCTTCATTTTAAATATCAATGGGCGTTAGGGAACTCCTTTAACGTTGTCAACTATGTCACGGAAGCTTTTCCGTATTTGTTTCCAGAGTTCGATCAAAATTACGACTCTACCACTTCCGCTCTACCTGCTCATCTGAGAGCATGGAAACACTTCATTAACTCACGAGTCTATCCGACTAGTGACTTTGCATGGGTTAGTGATAGTGAGATACTTTTGTTGTTTGCGTTGATAAGCGGAGCTCATGTGGACTGGGGGATTTTGATTTTTAGGACAGCAGTAAGCTTTGCAGTGGAACGGTATAATAATGGAAGGCGATGCCTTTTGCTTGGTTAATTTCAAGGTTATGTATTCATTTGAATGAAGTCCCTGAAATTGCCTCTGACGAGATATATCCGTCTCGTGATTATCGTAGAGGATTGCTACCAGTGGAGAATCCGGGTTGTTCATCAACTATTTGAGATAGTTGTTAGTGGTTTTATTTAAGTCTGTTTAAGGTTGGTTTGCTTTAATAAGTTAGTAAGTTGGTTAAGGTTAGTAAGTTAGTTAGTAAGTTTGTTTTATTTTGAATCTTTTAGTTGTAATAGTTTCTATTTGTTTAATATATATGTTTGTTTGTTTTTAATATACGCGTGTTATCGATATTTATAACGATCATCTATAATTTTAATTTAATTTTCGAACCTACTTTTTCATACTCATTGAACATCGGGACGATGCCACTTCGTAAGTGGGGAGTAGAGTTAGGTTTGAAAATTTCATTAAAATTTTCGAAAAAATTAAAAAAATTTATAAAATATAACCTTTTTCATATAAATTAGTACTTTAATTACTTATTTCTTAGTTTTAATTTTTCTTGAATGATTTAAGTTAGTTAATATATGAATAAAAATGATATAATTTGAGAAGATTAATTTTTGATTTAGTAAAATATATTAGATATATTATGAATATGTTTTATATCTTTTATAAGATTTTTAAGATTTTGAGTATGTATAACTAAATAATTTTTGTCAAATATTTCTTTTATGGAATTATTCAAGTAATTTTTATAATAGATTCTAATATAGATGTTCTCACCTCATGACGCTTGCAAGATAGCTGATTTTGGCAATGAGTTCAAATATGTTAGTGTCCTATGGAAAAATTATATTAAGAATTAAGGCACCATTTTTACACAGAATTAGTCAAATATCAGGTATCTTCCCTATCTTTGATCGACAATATAAAAATAATAATAATGCCTGATGATAGTAGTCCAGCTAGGGTATTATCTCGAAATGTCCTATTGCTGGGAATGAAGGCATAAGTCGAATCAAAAGATCTCAAGAATGATTACGGGTTTAAGGAAACCGGACTCGTAATTTTAGATCGAAAGAGTAGTACTCCGATCAATCTTGATGAAGCAATGCTTGTAAAATTTGATTTTTTTTTCTACACACACTCACGCTTTAGTTCTTAATATTAAAAAAAAAAAAAAAAAGAGAGAAAATCTGAAAAATAGTTGGAATAAAAGGATGTTACTAATCGGAATTGTTTTTGATCAAAAATGTGAAGACGTAGGTACGTACGACTTGCCTCTTTCTCTTTTTGATTTCCTTTTCTATCTTTTCGATTAACCAATGTCCTATCCTAATATATTATAAGCCATTGTGTCTTCTATCTGACTTAGTTAATGATTCCGGAAATTCGTAATAATCAAGATAGAAAGTAATTCTAATATTTTATTTATATTTATGAATTATTGCATGCATGTTTCCATCTGATTAACATTTGATATTTAATTTATTTAAGTTATATAAACTTTCTCTCTTATTAAATTTCTATAAAAGTTATAACTTATATGTTTGTAATATTGACGATATATATTACTTTTGAAATTTTAATTTGATCAATTATATTATTTATTTATATATTACCGCTTATTTTTGCTCGAGGACGATCAAAAGCTAAGTGGGGAGTAATTTGATGTATTATTTTTATATGATTAAATATACGTAATATTATTATGTTTTATCGACGAATTCTATGTAAAATATGTGAAATTATGATATAATTAGTATAAAATATTAATCTTTATAGTTTAGTATAGTTAGTAGTAAAAGTTAGTATTTATAGTAAAAAGTTGTAGTTTTTACCGGTTTTTAGTGACCGGAGTATTGTGTCTATTTTACACGGGTATTTTGTGTTTATTTCATTGCAGAATCCTAAGATAAACTGAAATCCCGAGTATCGACATTTTTTTGAAGTCAAATTCAAGTTGTTGGAAGGAAGTTATAAAGCGTCACTGATGTAAATGGTCAAGGGGATAATTGTTTCTTAATCTCGAGAATGACATGTATTGGGAATGGCTCGTTAAAAAGACATTTTCTAGGAAAATGTTCTTCATGAAAGTTGAAGATCTTCATATAAGATTTCTAAAGCACTTTAAATCATGAAGATTAGAGGTCTACAACTTAAATGATGGTCAAGTGGCTAATTGATTCGTACTATTGAAAAATCTCGAAAAGGACACGTAATACAAATGACTCATCGAGAATGTATTTTCTGAAGAAGTGGTCTTGATGAAAGTTGTAGAGAATTCAACGAGATTTCCAATGAATCTTGAATCATGTCATTTGGAGTTCGGGAATGCAAGTTATGAATTTTACAAGATAATGATATAATTATATAATTATATATAATTATAATCATCATTACCTCTAACCGTTCACATGCTTGCACATGCCTGTAATCATTGCAATCATTACACCGGACCGATCCGGCAAAAATTCAGGACCGGTCCGGGAAGGGAGTTTTTCTATAAATAGGGATGCAGAGACTCACTTTCAGAGTGTACCAATATATATATACAATATTCTATATATATTCTCTATCCCCTCTTTTCTTTAGTTTGTAAATAGGCCTTATGCCAAAATAAATAAAGTAGTAGTAGTATCGTAGTAATGCTCGGGAAATTATCGGAAGTTCGGTGTTGCTGAAGTCGTTGTAATGTCCGGAAAAAGACGATTTCTGAGTCAGCAGTTGTAATCGGGTAATTTCTATAATAATTATGTTTATTAGGCTAAATCTAATAACTAGCCAAAGTTATGTAATCGTATTATTTCGATCTTTTCGTTAAAAGAATGATGTTAAAATAAAAATGATTAAAATTGAGTTAAAATGAATCTTTTTCTATTTCGCTACGTAACGATAACATATTCGGAATGAAGTAATCAATCATGATGAATACCACATATAACTGACGATGAACCGACCGGAAAGTCGGGATATGAGTAAAAATAGAAAAACCGGAGGGTAAAAATGGCCGTCGATTAACGGAATCCTATTTCCTACCCGGGGGCGATTTGTCCTAGTAAAACAAATCTTATTAAAATTTGTACTCGAGATCTTAATAATGTTAAAATCACAGTTTAATTGAAACTACACCGTTTGTATTAAATCGATCCGCTTGACAACCGGAGCCTCTTGAATAACATCGGCCATCTGACAAATGGAATCACCTCTTTTATCCGGGGTAGATTTGTACTCGGTACTGTTTTGACTAACTAAGTTTAGCATGGGGCGATTGTGGACATTGGATCGATGACAATTTGACATATGACAATTTCATACGCTCGTGTGAGGAGGAATTGTTGGCATTAGGAGTACACCGTTTCATTTACTCAATTGGACCTAATAAAAAGGAAGATCGAACACATTCTATTAATTGAAAAGATCGAATAAATTGATTACATATACTTTGGCTAGTCTAGTCTATAAACTATATATTGGTATATATATATTTATATATATATATATATATATATTTTACTATTTATGTACATCTATATATATTTATGTATCTATATATATTATATTAGAATAACTTTTAAATTACGCATTTATTTTATGTTGGTTAGAGTAGTAGTAATCGTGTTATAAAATTGCGGTTTAGATCGAGTTAATAGCAGCTCTTTGGTGTTTAACCACACTTAAAAGAATTACCACTTTTTCCCTGAGGATTCGACACCTGACTCACCACTTTATCACTACAATTTGACCCGGTACACTGCCGGTTAGGATCCGTCTAACCTAGAAAATGTCTGTCCCTTTCATGACGCCGTTTCTAAGGCTTGGTTTTGGTGACGTCACTTGCAGATTAGATAGTGTTTACTTAGCTATTAAGTAAAATTAGTGACTAAGCTGCTTCACACCGCCAGTCTCTTACTTAGCTCTTAAGTCTACTCTTCCTATAAAAGGAAGTCTTGTGTAACCTAAGTATTATTACATTCTAATGCAAAAACAGGCCAAAGCTCTGTGAAAATAGAACTTCTTTTCCTCCTCCCATCGCCGCCGCACGTCTCCGGCTAGCATACACTCAATCACTAACTAATAAGCCAGATATCCACAGCTCAAACACCACTAAAACAACCGTGATGATTTATGCACGATCCATAACGTTCCAACCAGGGTTCGATCTCGTGACCTCTGACTCCGATACCATGTTAAGATCAAGCGCATACCGTTGTACTAAAACCAATTGGTGTTAGTAAATCCGCTACTATATTTCTTTATGCATTCAAGAGTATGGGCAATCTGTCCCAACACACCCCCTCAAGTGTTGAAAATCAGTCCACCACTTGCACAATTTTTTTTCAATCAAGAGTGGGAGCGTGGACAATATCTCCCAACACCCCCAAGTGTGGGCAATCTATCCCAACACCTGCACAATATTTTTTTTAAAATAATGTTCCAACCAGTGTTCGATCTCGTGGGAGCGTGGACAATCTCTCCCAACACCTCCAAGTGTGGGCAATCTATCCCAACACTTGCACTTTTTTTTTTAAAAATAATGTTCCAACCAGGGTTCGATCTTGTTGTACTAAAATCAATTGGTGTTAATAAATGTGCTACTATATTTCTTATCATTTATATTTTCATTTAAGAGCGTGGGCAATCTGTCCCAACACCCCCCCTCCCCTCAAGTACGCGTGTTGACAATATGTCCAACACTTGCACAATTTTTTTTTCAAGAGTGTGGGCAATCTGTCCCAACACCCCCTCAAGTGTGGGCAATCTGTCCCGATACTTGCATAATTTTTTTTAAAAATATTGTTTCAACCAGGGTTCGATCTCGTGACCTTTGACTCTGATACCATGTTAAAATCAAACGCTTACCGTTATACTAAAACCAATTGGTGCTAATAAAGGTGCTACTATATTTCTTATCATCTAAAAAAGTGTGGGCAATCTGTCCCAATAGCATGCAATCTATTCAAATCCTAACAATTCTAAAGATATTTATGCAATCTATTCAAATACTAACAATAAACAAACACTTATCCACTATTATGTTGATTACAATATAACAATTCTATCTATTTTGGCATTTATCCGATCTACTCAAATTTTCTCTTTTATTACTCAACAGCTACACGTACACCTCAATTGTTGGTACTGAATAGCATTGGCGGATCCAGATAAAAGGTTTCACGGTAAACAATGTTTGTTTTAAAGAGTAAAAATGATTTCAACGAGCACACAAATATATATGGGTAAAATGTACAGTATTTTTCAATTTGAGTGGGGTTCATAGTAATAGAAGATAAATGCATAGGAGATAAGAATGGATAGAGATCTTATATTGTTAAGAGTTTGAATTCAAAGTGTATTAGACTGTGATATATAATGTTTTAAATTTATCTCTTGTGAATTCTCTTTTATATAAGAGATTCATCGTAATATTTTAGATCTATTCAATAAAATTCCACAATTTCAGAGTCTTTACGTTTTCGTCTTGTGTATTTCGATTTTCTTCACATAGATTATGATGGCTCTTTCTAGCTACTGGGCAAGTAGAAATTAAACAAGGAAAGAGTAAATTCGAGTGTCGTAGTTTATGAGTTTGAGAATTTTATGCAAAGACGTCTGAAACAATAATAAAAGCCAAAACGTAACGGTTCATAATTACTTGAATAAGTAAAATAAGAAATGGATAATAAATTACTGGTGGATTACATTGATTAGATCTACAAACAGGGGCAGAGGCTCTTTATTTACACGTGCAGTCATTCGACTGTTCATTTTAATAAGGATTTCTTGTACCCTACGGGCATTTCATCCGTCTCGATTGGAGTGAATTAATGGATGGGGCAGATGCAGATCAACATTTTGTAGTAAAAGTAAAAGGACTATATATATATATATATATATATATATATATATATATATATATATATATATATATATATATGTTTATTATGCATAGATGAAATATATAGAAATTCGTGGATCAATGCCCACCCAAAAATGCCTATGTTATAATTAAATTGGTAATCGATCTGTTACATTAATTGATGTTTAGAGTGGGCATGCATGCATATGTGCATTTCCTTTTGGTTAGTTTGTTGCATTTTTTTAATTTTACCTGCACGTTTCTTTTTGTTGACGAGTCATGCGTAAAGTTTGTAGTACTACATACTTTGAGTTTCGTTTGTTTCTCCAACGCCTGCCTGCCTGCCTGCCTATAAATTAATCGTAACAATTAATTAATAGCAGTATATACTGGTCAAATTATTTAAGGCATTCATGTTATTTAAGGAGTACTCTTTAATTGTTTAATTAACTAATTAACCATCAAAGGTTTTAATTAGTTAGTGTAATTAATTAATACATTAAATTTGGATCACATCTCCCTCGATCTATGCACTATATATGTATCCTGCAGCTAGCAGAGGCAGGGATACTAGCTAGGTAGCTAGTACGTAATTAATTATATTGGCTGGCTGGCCGAACAACAACATTTTTGAAAATGCATCGACTTGCAGCTTTGTGTTCACTCGCAATGGCTACCCACCTTTTCTTGCTTAATATTATTTCACATCAACTTGGGTGAGCTTACTCTAGCTTTTATGGCATCCTATATGTTCCAGATTTCATATCTTTTATGGCGTGATATATGTATACATCAAACACTATTACTAAATTGGTGTACGTATTAAATATATGAACGTTATTTTGCCGACATTTTTTTTTGTATGTATTGCATGTTGTAGAACATATGCGATAAGTCCGAACGCAGCTCAACCTCCGGTGCAATTGTTGAAGCAAAATGGTTACTATGTGAGCTAGGCTGCATCTTTTAACTCTTTTTATTATCACACGAAATGAATTGCACATTAATATTCAAAAAAAAAAAAAAAAAAAAAAAAAAAAAATCAGTTACGAATAGTACGTGTTTGCTTTAATTGGTTATACGTACACACAGGTATTATACAATGGCATCCTCCGTGTGTATTTATCTACTCCTTCAGGCATGGTCACAAAAATATCATACAACGGCATTGATAATTTGCTGGAAGAAAGAAGTCCTGAAGACAATCGTGGGTAATTATTAATTTCTATATAGCTAGATTTTTTTTCTTGGGCTATCATATACAAACATATGATCGTGTCACCCTAATTTTAAAAAAAAAAAAAAAAAAAACATATGTTTGTATCTTCAAATTAAAAATATAAATATTCAAGTTATATTGGTATTTTTATCTAGCAATACTGACTCGATGAACACCTGTAGGTATTGGGATATTTCCGTTAATGGCGAAGATAGGTATATTGCCTTAATTTACCTGAACTAGCTAGATGGATGGATGGTACATGCATTTTTTTGAATTTAATTTTAAAAATGGGCTTTCTGTTATGTTGTATATATCTATATATTCATGGAGCAAACTATATATATATATGGATTAATACTACCTACGCTACGTACGTACCTACAGATTAGCTGGAACAAGAAGCCAAGTGGTAGTGCAGAATGAAAAAGAAGTAGAGGTTTCATTCACTAGAACTTATAATAATTCCAATGGTGGTGGTGGATCGACCCCTATAAACGTTGACAAAAGGTACGTACCCAATTTGAAATGATAAAATTTTATTATATGGATTTGTACTAATCCCTAATTAATTTGAGTCGAATTTGATATGCTAAACGCATGGTAACTAATTAATACTAGGGGAATGAGGGAGAATGACATAAATATTTCATCAATTGAGTAGAAGGACAGTCTGTTGAAATTTTTGCATAAAGGACAAAACTATTTATTTACTGTCGAAATTCACTGTTTAAATTCACTGTCGAATTTCACTAATTTTCAAAATTCATTATCGAAATTCACTAATTTTCGGGATTCACTGGTGAGATTCACTGATTTTCAGGATTCACTGTTTGTCCTTCTCGCTATAAATATTATGGAAAATTAGGGATAAGGACACAATCTGAAATATTTTTAAGAATGCGACAACTACATATTTTTTATAGGGAGAAGGACAACGCATAATTTTTATAATGGAAGACAAACAAATAATCCCGAAAATCAAATGAATCTCCCAAATGAATCCCGAAATCGTGAATTTCGACAAAGTGAATTTCGACAAATGAATCCCGAAAATTAGTGAATTTCGACGATGAATTTTGAAAATTAGTGAATTTCGACAAATGAATTTCGTCGTGAATTTAAACAGTTGAATTTCGAACACAAGTGAATTTCGACAGTGAATAAATAGTTTTGTCCTTTATGCAAAAGTTTCAAAAACTCGTCCTTCTACTCAATTGATTTAAATATTTCTGTCCTTCTCCCTCATTCCCCCTAAAAATTATGCAGTTGTCCTTCTCCCTATAAAAAATATGTAGCTGTCCTGTTAATTAAAAATATTCCAGATTGTGTCATTATCCCTAATTTTCCATTAATACTAACACAAAACACGATTTCATTTGTTGAATAGGTTTGTTATGCGGCGTGGCTCCTCTGGCTTTTATACATACACTGTGTTAGAACGATTGAATGGTTGGCCCTCTATGAAAATCGGAGAAGCAAGGATAGTGTTTAAGCTTCAAGAAAGCATGTGAGCCTGCTTGCTAGCTATATTTCTAAATTATATATATATATATATATATATATATATATATATATATATGTTTTTTAATGACTTTGAGCTAATAATTAAGTACGTTGAACGTGATCGATATGCCTAAAAATTAAGCTTTTACTATTACGTGAAGGACTTATTTCATGGCAATGTCTGAAGTGAGACAAAGAATAATGCCAACATCAGCAGACCGCGCAAAGGGTAAATCACTTGATTATGCAGAAGCTGTCCAACTAGTAAACCCTAGTAATCCAGACTTCAACGGAGAGGTATGTGCACACATTTATTTATTATCCCTCAACTTAAGTACTTTATATACGGTTTTTATATACATTATACAACTTTCATATGTGCATTCAAGTACCATTCCAATGGTTTCTTTTTCATGATTTACATCAAGAAGTGTCAATACCGTGGAAAATATACCGTTAATTTGAATACCCCTAAAGCTGATCGAGTGTGTAATTATATATATATATATATATATATATATATATATATATATATATATATATATATATATATATATATATATATATATATATATATAGTTTATCAACATCTCTCCCCACACATCACATATTTTTTTCAATTTCTTTTAATATTAAGGTCAATTAATAACTCAACATGCATCTTATAGTCGTCCTGGATTTGATATAACATGCATATCCAGTCATGTGACCTACCGTGCAACATGTCTAGGCGCCATTAGATCGATTATGGAATTATATATGTGAATACATTTTAAAGCATATATATACATGACATATTTTATATATGTTTTAGGTGGATGATAAGTACATTTATTCTTGTGACAACAAGGATAACCAAGTGTATGGATGGGTAAGCTTATCACAAAACCCTATAGGGTTTTGGATGATCAACCCGAGCAACGAATTTCGTACCGGCGGTCCATTCAAGCAAGATCTTACTTCGCATGTTGGTCCAACTATACTAAATGTGAGAGCTTTCTTTTATTTCAATATAATGCATGTACGTAGCGATTGGATTACCAATATATATATATATATATATATATATATATATATATATATATTTAGATCTCGATCAACTTTGAAAGAACATGAATCATACACCTCATAGTCGATCATATGACATAGTCCTAACAATTACGTAACAATATCTATTTGGTTTTTCTCTCTTCCATTTGCATATTTACTTCTTGATGAATTATCTACCTTACTTTTTGCAGATGTTTGTGAGTAGTCATTATACAGGGCGAGATTTAACTATTGAATTCAGCAATGGAGAAGCATGGAAAAAAGTTTTAGGCCCTGTCTTTGTGTACCTTAACTCCAACCCCCATGCGAAGAGTAATCCTTCCATACTTTGGAAAGATGCTAAAAATACTGTAAGTCATTTCTCCTTTAATTATTTCCAAACTAAAATAAGAAATGAAAAAAAAAAAACATTTTATGCCAATTAATTAGTAACCTTGATCGGTCTACTTTCATAAATATATAATTTGCAGATGTTAAATGAAGTTGCGAAATGGCCTTACCAGTTCCTTCATTCTCCGGATTTCATTAAATCCAATCAAAGGGGTGTTCTTAGAGGTCGTTTACTAGTACTTGACAGGTACGTACATGCTTATATATAACCTCCATGCACCTCACTCCAACACATATTTGTATACATACATAGTAGCTATATGTAGATAAAATTAGGAAGGTAAAAGAGAGAGAAGAGAATATTTCTTCTTATTAATCTGCTGAGAATTTTTTACAGGTATATATAATAGCTTACGAGGGATGTAATAAAGAGAGTTAATTCTAGGTGGCTGATAGGAAGTGGTTGGGGATCAGACAGAATAAAGGCATTAAACTTAAAGGAATTAAACTTAATCTAACTACAAATCTAACCCCTTATCTGCTTTATAAAATAGCATAAATAAGTGTCACAATTTATCCTCAGAATATTAAATATAATACGGATTAATATAACTAATACTCCTCTTCAAGCTGGTTTATAGATGTCTAATAAACCAAGCTTGCAACTGAACTTTTGAAATGGAACCTTAGGCAGCCCTTTGGTGAATACATCTGCTACTTGTGTTTGGTGTTGATGTGGGAGATTTGAATGCTGCCATCTATCTATCTCAACATGTTAAGTTCTATCATGTTGAACAGGGTTGTTAGAGATTCCAATTGCTGATTTGCTATCACTAAATAAGGTGACATGTTTTGTATAGGGGATATTGAGTTCCCTCATTACCCTTTGAATCCATAGGAGTTCTGTAATACCCCGAACCAATTTTGGTATTTGACCCGAGTCGGAACCGAACCAACTTCTTTCTCTCATTATTTAATTATTAATTTATAGTGATAAATATATTTATCTATTTATTTTAATTAATGAAGAAATTTAGAAGGTGCATTAGTATGGGGATACAACAATAAATACCTCAAACTCCCACCCATTTTATACCTTTTAATTAAGCACACATAATGTGCAAAAAAAATAAGTTGTTGCATTGTATATATGCAATTGAGAGAATTGGGGCAGGGGTCGTTCAATAAGAAAAAAAAAGGATTAAAGAAACCATAGACTTTGATAAGAGCAAGGAAAGAAGGTAGAAATGAAAGAAAATGAAGAAAAGAAAAATAAAAGAAAGATGAAGAAGAATGGGGAATCCAATACATAGTTTTTCAAGAGGAATATATCAAAACAATCGGCGTTAATTGTAGAGCATCTCTTCAGTTCTCTTGATAGAAATGGTAAGCATTTTAAGATTTAAGTTAATGTTATTAAGTTTGATATATAGTTGTGTTATAAGAAAAATATTGATACAAGAATGATGGTTGGTTTATAGGAATGAGAAATCAAGTCATGAATTGAAGTATTGTTTCGAAAAGCGGATTCATGGCTTGGAATTCGAGGTAAGGAGTGTAGCATCACAGGTTATTTTACAAGCATCATGATTTCATGTTTCTAAGCATTTTTCATGCATTTCAAATCAATTTGGATTAATTAGTTAAATAGCTGAGCATGTGTTACATCATTTAATGAATATTTCATGAGGTATACAAAATGTTAAACATTTTTATGTAACCTGAGGATTTGGTAAAATAAAGGTTTTGAACGTAGATATTATTTGTAAAGTATACATATACACACATATATATTTATCTATACATGTATATGTATGTATGTGTGTGTGTGTGTGTATATATATATGTGTCAGAATTATAACATCATAATGCATTGTTATTGATTCATAGAATAGCTATTACAATATATAGGCCTCGGGTGGCTTGGCCAATAAGCTAATAATAAAGATAAATACGGAATATAAAATAACACACGATAAATATAAATATATCTCTAATAGGACCCCTCAAGCTCATGGGAGCGTAGCGGACATGAAGATTGAAACTTGGAGGCATTGATAGCGGTCGGAAGCGTCCTCAAAGGAGACAGTAACCGGGAAAAAGAAGTGGATGTCGGAGGAATAAAATCATGGGACTCAATGGCGGGATATACCTTAAAGAAAAACGACGAGGAACCTATCCTAACAGAAATAAAAATTGAGGGTTGTACCCTAAAAAAAGACGATGAGCAACCTGTGCTAACAGAAATAAAATTTGAGGGATATACCCTAAAAAATACGATGAGCAACATGTGCTAACATAAATAAAAGGTGAGGGATATATCTTAAATAAACAATACGGTTGGATTGGAGGGTTTGTACCCTAAAAAATAAAAAGGTGAACAAAGCAGTGGCTGTGTTGCCTAGTGTCCTTGTTGGGGCCGGGTTAATGTCGGCTTTTGGACAAGGAGGCTGCCGGAGATTGAAATCGATGGTGGACAGCAGCAGAGAAGCGACGGCGGCTGCTAGGGTTTCGAGATAGCCGTGTTAATGTCGGCTTACAGTGGCGGCGGCCATTAAATTTGGCAAAGAATGTTGCCGGCGTTGAAGAAGTAGGAGCAACATGCTGATAGTCTGTTGCCGCGGTTGAGAGGCTTGGGACTGCCGCCGGTGGTGCAGTTCCCGGAGCTGCTCGAGAGGAAGGAGGACGGCGCGTTCCATGGCTGAGTGGTCAGCAGGGGATGCAACGACGATGCTGGGGCGAAGAGCATGAATCGTGGAGGCTTGATTGAGGAGCATCGTGGTTGTATTGAACGTGATAGGAGCTGGGGCTGTAGCCATTGATGCCAGTGAGAGAAGTGGTTGTGCTGGTGCAAAGAAGCGCTGCTAGGTTTGTGTCTCTTGGAGCCAGCGGCCAGAAGAGAGGAGAAAAAAAGACGAAAAAAAGGATTTAGGGTTTAGGACCGATGGTGCTCTGATACCATGTCAGAATTATAACATTATAATGCATTGTTATTGATTAATAGAATAGCTATTATAATATATAGGCCTCGGGTGGCTTGGCCAATAAGCTAATAATAAAGATAAATACGGAATATAAAATAAGACACGATAAATATAAATATATCTCTAATAATATGTATATATTTTATTTTGAAAATGTATGAAATGGTTTGAAGATATAATAATTTATCAACCATACAAGTCTTTTTAAAGGGTTTTGTAAATAATAGAACCAACACTACTTTTAAAAGTATGTTTTAGAAAGATGGATGCATATCCTCTTTTAAAATGTCCAAGTCGGTTTTTTAAAACCTTATCAATATTCTCGAAGATAATATGTTTAAAGATTATAATGGACTGTCAGATGAAAAGTGATAACCGAAGTATACAGTTTTACATAAAATTTAGTGTCTTTGCAGTAGTCGTATTTTCAGTATAAAAGACACTACAAGCAGATAAGTATATATAATAGAATTAACAAGATATATTTGATAATGTTACGGTTCCCCAGACAGACACTCCAATCCCGGGTTAGAGGGAGAAATCAGATTCCGGATTCAGTGCAGTGAGTTCTCGAGAATCCCCGGCATCAGGCCTTGCTCCTGGGCTATAATAAGAAGTACAGTTTATATGCCGGAGCCGGTCAGGAAATCCGGTCTGCAACCTCAGACAGTTTCAGAGTCCTTCTAGGACACATATTAGATTGGAACCGTATCATTATTATTGGCTTTACAGTAAAGTAATAATTACAATAAATAATATCAGTTTCAAGAATTAATATCAGATACAGTTACTAGTTGTATTATTATATCAGTTCAATAATTTATTTTGCTACAATGATTGTTTTCAGATAAGTTTTACTTCTTATTTCCAGTCTGATGTTTTCAGTACACATAGCATGAAGGTGTTTAACAATACATATATTTTCAGTAAGCATATCACTATTTTCTAGACTAATAGTAAGGAACTCTGAAAGCTTGCTCAGTGACTTTCTTATTTCCCTCTTGATGCCTAGACACTCCTTACGGGGCATTCGTGCTCACTCATTCAGTTATTATATTTTTTTTCAGATGAGAGTAAGGGTATCAAGAAGGTGAAGTGACAATGTCTGGCTCGCTATTCTAGATAGACTTGTTAGAGAGAAGACGTGTGGAACCGCGTGTTCATAAAAGAGAGAGGAAATGATCCCGACTTTCCACAACCGAGGGATTGGTGTTAGTAGTTTACGGATGGTTTACGGATTTGCAGAAAGGTGAATGGTCCATTATGTCATTTGAGATTCTTATAATGTTGTAATACGATATTATTTATATACTTTTGATTTTAGTTTTCTGATTTTCCAACGGTAGGCTTCGTGATTTGAAATTTCGGTTTCGGATCATGACCGAACGATTCGGATCCGGGTAATTGGAAAAATCCGGGTCGGGTCATTACAGTTGGTATCAGAGCACGAGGTTGGAAACTTGGGCGCACTAGGTTTGAATTTTAGATACTAAGAATTGAATTATAGTGATTATAATAAAACTAAGAAATTGATTCTTAAGAAAGAATAAATTTAGTTTGCATCCTAAGCTATGATCTATGCAGGTGTGCATATGTTAGAATATGACCTTAATGAAATTAATATGGTCTACGTAGGATACGTTAAGTTGTGATTTAGTTATCTACTTGCCTAAATGCAATACATAGGTACCTAGTTACCTAAGAAATATATATATAATCATACGACAATTGTCTTTTTTGTACAAAATATGTAGAGACTTCATATATTAGATTAACTGTTTTATGTTGTGATACAATGTTCTAATTTTTAAGTTATGTAGTAATGTGGTGTATTATATTAAATGCAATGCTATTGATAGGTGCCGTTGCAATATGTAATGCGGTGATCGTTTATTCTATAATTAGATATTTATTTTCATGGCAATTATGTCCGAGTTAAGTAGTATATAACGTTCCTTTGAGTTTTGTAACAAATTTTACATTGAGTTGAGCATTACTATGGAGCTTTAAGTTACATTAATTGCTACAATTGTTTTTCCAAGTTTGTGGAATTTGTTTTTCAAAACAAAAAAAAAAAAAATTAATAAAAAAAAATAAAATTGTGGAAGTTTAAGTTATTTCATTAAAGAGTTACAAGGCCATTAGAATGTTTAGTGGGTGTGTGCATACTTAATTACCACGTATGTATATGTGTTAATATAAACATGAATGTATATTAGAACAAGTACTACTTTTGTTTAGCTTGAGAATTTATTGTATTTATTCAACCGAACAACAAAGAGTTCAGTGGCGGATCAAGGAATAAATTTCAGTGGGGTCATCGGAGTCTAAAATTATATCTTTTATCCAAAAAAAATTTCAATGGGGTCACCAGGTCTAAAACATCAATTTTTATCGACAAAATGACATTTTTTTAACAACAAAACTACATAGTTTTAATACTAATTTTTTTTTATTTAAAAAATTCAGTGGGGTCACGTGCCCCTCCCCTGGGGTACGTGGGTCCGCCCCTGAAAGAGTTTGTATACACCGCAAAGTACCATATTTTGGAAATAGCATGTCGAATTACATTGATGTCTCAGTATTTTTGACCGATCCAATTGGTATTTCATAATTTCCTTAAGAAGGCTTTCAAACATGTATAATTTAAGTACTAGTAGTCAATATTTTACAAAAGTTATGAGTAGAGTATAATTATATCTTCATGTCTATTATTCTTTTAAAAGCCTTGCTTTTATTGTTTTTGCTTGAGGCTTGATAGGGCTTATAGGTGTTTTCATATGTTGTTTCTGTTTTTTCCTCTTGGTTGGGAGACTTGCCAGTGAGTTAAGGCCCGTACTCTTTTCCTAGCACCCGATTTTTTCCATTCCGGGTTTTTCGGACTAGGGGTTTAAGGAGGCGGGGTTGCTCACTGATGACATAATTGTAGTGAGGAGGCCATGGATGGCAACACTGTAATTTCCTTTCTGTTTTTCAATAAAATTACAGTTTTTTAAAATTAAAAAAAAAAAAGCCTTGCTTTTATTTTTGGATTTAGAATTTTTAATGTTGAGCATGTTTTAAGAAAAGTTTTATTGCAAGTATTATTTCAATTATTTTTTAAGTAGCGCATGCATTCCACATAGACACTAGTCACTAAAATACAATGAATTATTTTATGGTCAATTGTGTCATGAATTTGTCTTTCCCAAAAGAATATTTTAAAGGAATTTAGAAAAAAGTTGACTTTAACATTTTGTAATTTATAGCATGTTAATTTTTTAAAGATGTTTCTAGTAAGTTGTTTTATATAACAACCCAATAATTCCAGGGGCAGTATACAATTTTTCTAGATTTACTTGGTAATAATTAAATTATGATTTTGCTGATTGCTCTATTTTAAGTGATTTTTAAAAGAATGTTTCAATTAAAACTATATGTATATACATATGTTTTCAACATCACCATTACAAGGGAATTGTTATTTTTATTTTTATTTTTATACTATGTATGTTTATATGACATGTGCTGATTTTAGATATATGTATACACATATTTTTCCGGGTATGTTCTGTAGACATTTTGGAATGAAAAGCAGTAGTAAAAGAATAGAATAACATATGACTAAGTTGTGATTATCCTTGGTGTGTGCTTAAATAGTTTTTCCTTATGGTTGAGAAGTTGATGAGTTTTAGCAGAGTATAGCAGTAGTCGCGTACTTCGAGGATTTCTATAGAATATTTTGCCCTTCTTTTTCTTATAACTCAAAGAATATAACACGTTCATTCTTGTTACCGAATACTACAAGAAAATCAATTTTTAATGAGGGGAAAGCCGGTCATTAAAAGTCACTTTCCCGTCATTAAAGACTTTTAAGGAGAGGAAATTTACTCTCATCGCCCGTCCTTGCTGCTTCTCTATATAAAGGTAAATTGTGAGAGTAAAAGGTCCCGTGGTTATAGATGTTTTAGTGACATGTGTTCCCTCTCATTAAAATTTTTTCGGGTGACGACAATTTTTGTCACAATAGTTCATTTTGCCCCTCATTAAATATTTTTTTATTACGGTATATACCCTCACTAAAACGCCATTTACCCCTCAGTAAATCATGATTTAATGACCAAACATCCCCTTGGTATAGCTTAACTTTCCCCTCACTAAATAATGATACAATGACAACATAGCCTCTCATTACAGGTCATCCGCTCCTCAGTAATTTTTTTTATTTATGACAATTACCACCATTATTAATCATGAATCCCTCTCTACATTAGGCTGACACTATTTCTAAAATAAAATTAGTGACGAGATAATATAAAACACAATCATATGAATTTCTCATTAATAAGAAAGTTCCAATCTTGGTACAATTGAACAAATAATTAATATACTTTCTACCCAGGTGCATACATATAGGTTATTGGGGCTTAGTCAAAGAAAAAAAAACAAGGAAGAAATGTACCCCGCAAAATGAAGGATATTCGGTTTGAAAGTAGTAGTATTACAGCAAAAAGGTTGGTCAATGCTTTGCAAAATTAATGGAAAGGTCGACTCTCGGGAACAAAATCCACCTGCTGACTATCGCCTACGACCGAGAGGCGATGAAGCTTCGCCTTCTTAAACCGGCTTGAACTCTTTAGAATCATGTCCATCGACATATTCCTCGGATCTCGCTAACTTTGTGTCATTTCAATCATTTTTTGCATCAGATAATAATCACCAATGGTTTACTCGTGTGTGATGCCAAACGGACCTTATTTTTTTCTTTGAGACCCTCAACTATACTTGACAAGTTGGACTAAAAATACATGTGGGACCAATAGTGTGTTTTTAAGAATAAAAGACAATATATCTCAAGTCCAAACAGACCCAAAGTTTCTTGTGCGCAAATCCGAGTAACTGAACATAACATTAACAAAGCCATACATACTTCAAAGCTAAAGCTGTTTTCCCACCTTTGTGATCTTTGTTAGTATATCCTGTTGCAAAAAGATGACAAAAAAATAGCAAAAAAGAATGCATTAACAGACTATATAACTGAAAACCCCCATCATAATGGTCTATTGCATGCATAGATTACTAAATTATTGCAAAAATTGAATTTAGCAACACAGTTCTTGTCGTAATCAAGATTACAGGCCAGAAATACGATTTTACGGACTAGGAGAAAGTAGAAAAATGACGAGTCAAAAGCATGCGGGGAAATGCCAAGAACTAGGAATCTAAACAATGAAAGAGGAATCTTAGTGCATCATTCGCAAGCATCTAAGTAGAAATTTCGATTGTTTACCTACAAAACTATCAATCCAAGGGAAACCAACTTTATCACAGTTCAATGCACAAACAAAAATCGAAGCTCTCTAAACCAGATACAAGCCAAACAACACCTCAACCAAAATTTATTCATCAAATCACAATAAGGGACATAAACGTGAGCAAGTTTAACGCATTACATAAGTCATGAGTAACTGTGATCAGATTCTAAAACTCAAATCAAAAGTTTCACTCAATCATAAGCCATAAACAACACAGACATGGGAGAATAATTTGCGAGAACAATACCTTTATAATGCGAGAATGCCACTCTAGACTTGGAAGCAAGTGAACTAAAACATGAAGATATCATGTTGCATTTAAAACAGTGTAGAAATATTTTCTGGAGCAGTAGCAAATTCATTTAAGCATTTAAAAGTAAGTAGCATTCTTGATGGGCCATCTTAGCATTCTCACTCATTTTACTTTTTATATCAATTACAGGTCCTCTTGGATTAACAAGCACAAAAAGGTAGTGTTTATACAAGGGCATCCTCAAACTTGTACAAGGGCATCCTCAAACAAAAAGGTAGTACCACTTTCCACTTCCTGGCTGCTGCCACAATCACAACATCTTCAAACTTACCAACCAATCAAAATCCAATAACATCAAATAACAAAACTGTTACTTATCATCGACGATAACAACTCTGCCTTTTTCAGGGCCATCTCATGTCAAGGCTTTCACATAATCTTCTACAAGATTTAGAGCAATTAATGGATACCCGGTTCTTCAATGAGATAATCACAGAACAAAAGAACCCTGTTGATATATAAACCAATGGGATCGATCACCCCTTTAAATTAATTGGTGAAGAAAGGGATGTGAGGCAGGCCATGTTTCTAACTATACATACCCAGTTCTAACTATACATACTTTCTTCACATGTACCACAACCCATGTTTCTATATATGACTCACACACATGACAGCTATATATCTAAGATCACCCACTTAATTAATTATCTGGGAATTAATGAACATGGCTTCACATTAAGCTCATCATGCAACTACTACCACCCACTAACAAAACTAGCTTCTACGATTGAAGATGCGGGGGCTTTTCTTTAAAATTAATAAGGAACAATTGTCAAACTCGGTATTTGGTATTTTACAACACACCATAAGGGATTAGTCTATAAGGGGCACCATAGGGTAATAAGTTGATCGACAGCAGCATAAAACGTACACATCAATGGAGTAGCCTTTGAACATATCAGTACGTACTAGGTATCTGGGTAACAAATTCACGAAAACTCATATGATTACGGACACCGATCTTTAACTGCCTTCCCTTTTTAGGAAACGCCCACCCACGTCTCTTATGAGTTGGCTATAGCAACCACCCGTGGTAGGATCAGTCATCAGTGATTTCTTGCCCTTTTCACATTGGGCAAAATATTGGACAAAAATACACAGATATGGGCATCTACTAATCTATATATACTACAAGTAATATGCTTTAATATCTAGAAAGGTTCTGGGAATGAATAAAAGTAAGAAACTAAGCACAATCAACAAAAATACAAAGTATCAAATGTAAAAAGACCATCAGTGTAGTAATGTTCTCTCTTCATCCTAAAAGCACAAAAAATTCAGTCAAGTTTTTTTGTCTTCACAAATTGACAAGGAACGTTTATCCCCCAAAATCCAATCACAACCAAAAGCCAACGATGAGGGAGACAAAAACCAAAAGGAATTACTGCTTTTTGAAGCCCCCCCCCCCCCCAAAAAAAAAAAGAAGAAGAAAAACAGTATAGATGATTCAACTTTAATCCAAATAACTAGATTGAAAAATACGACTAGTAAAATAGATTTGCGGAAGAGAAACTAATAGATTTGCAGAAGAGAAAAATACACCTTTGGGGATATACATACCTCTCCGACCTTCGAAGCTATTATCCAAAATATATGTCGATAAGAGAAGTCCTCGTGAAATCGCGATTGAATCCGGATGTACCCTAATTTCACTCACCGAATCTCACAATTATCCCTACTTGTTTTGACGATGACCTTCGAAAACACTTGAACTCACCGGCGTTCTTCGTCTTGCTATGTTCTTCTTCACGCTGTTTGTGATTTTGGCAATTTAGGTCATCGGGCAAAAAGAATTGATAGGAACTGGATGGATAGATTTGTTTTAGGGACGGGAAATAGCTTTTGGGTAGGTGATTTTTATTTATATAAACAAAGATGGGTGATTTAATAATATTTTATTAAAAACAATGTCATTAAAAGCCAACATTTAGCTATATAAAAATTTCCTCCCACTAAAACACTCTTTTAATTAGGGGATTTACATTCTCTCATTAAATTACTCTAACTATTAGTCCTTTTTCTTGAAGCGTCACGAATCTTTCACCTTTTAGGTGCATATATCATATCTCTTAGCTTTTAGATAATTCTTCCGAAGAACGCATGCCACTCAGTTTTATGGATGAAATGATGGACCATGTTGAAAAATGACAAACCAATTTTAATGAATTTTATTTTTATCAACTACGTAGTATTAATGGTGTGAAAGTTTTGTATTCTTTGTTTAAGAATATCTTTTATGGGAAACATAAAGAGTTTTGAAACGATCAAGTACATACAAATGTATATTTATGAATATGTCTTGCAAAGTGTTGATTTCCAATAGGGTGCCTTTAAAGGCACCACATTGTTTTTACTTGAGCACCCAAATCAAGAAGCACCACACCTTCATTTGCTATTTTACTGAAGGCACCACACTAATTTTTGCATATACCTATTACACCACACTATGATTACTATATTATCATATTTACCTAAGGCACCACATCTGTCAACAAAATTCCACTCCTAACAAAATACTCTCTCCGTCCCGCAATATAAGTCTTTTTATTTTTTTTTGGTGTCCCAAATTATAAGTCTTTCTCACATTTCAATACAAGATTAATGCATTGTTTTCACTTTCACACTAAACAATGCAATATTATAAGCCACTTCCAAAAAACAATATAATATTTTGCATTGAAATATTAAAAAGTGACGCATTTATGATTTTTCTTAATCTATGTGAAAAATCCAAAAGGACTTATAATACGGGACGGAGGGAGTAAGTACAATTCTATCCTTTGAATCTTAGAACCTTACTGATTAACCTCTAGCCATTACACCACATTTTTTCCCTCCAAAATAACAACTAAGTCGATCTTGTCTCTAAACCTTCCCCTTCCATTTTCTTCATCAAATCTCCTCATCATCCCTCACATGATCAACAAAATTTGCAGAGAATGAAGAAAGACAAATAAATTACAAAATCACTTTTCCATCAGGAATATCCAGAAGCAACGCCCCTATTTCTTTGACATTTCCTCATTCTGCTTCCGTTGATGCTCCACCTCAACCGCCTTCAATCTCTTTGTTTATCTAATTCTCCAAAGACCCATTTTCACAACAATCCCAAATCTCATTCTAAAATCCTAGATAAACCTTTTGTTGTAGGCTTGTAGCTCCTACGTCTGTGCTCCTAATATCTCTAGGCCAAGATCTAACCCTTTCAAAGAAAACAATTTCCCTAGAGCCACCTCACGGAAGCTCGAAAATGGCAACTTCCCGGCATCCCACCTCAAAGCTCATTCCAAGATCCAAGCTTTTATCTGATTTCACCAATTCATCATCTGGGGCTAAAAAGTTCCGGGTTAATTCCAAGAATTCGAATGATGAGCATGAGGGAATTGGTTTAGGTAACCACATTGTGCTCCCTCAACCTTTTGAACAAATTCAAAATTAAATCTACCAGGAAAGTTGCATTTTCTTCTAATAAAGTTAACATTGATGTGGAATCGGATTCAATATCTGGTAGCACTAGTGTGAAAACCCCTCTTACGATGAAACGAAGGAAATATGAGTTTTATTTTTGAACGAAAATTGTGGGGAGAGACGAAGAAATGATGGGTGTAATTGTAGTTCTTAAAATGTGAAGGGTTATTTTATAAAATAGATAATTGTCAATAGTCAAACTGATCTGGATGTAGAAAACTTTAGTTTTACGAGGTGTGGTGTAGTCGGTAAAATATTCATTAAAAAATTTAATGTATGATGCCTTAAGTAACCACATATTATTAACACTATCGTGCGCTCGAAAGTAAAAAAGCGTGGTGCGCTTTAAAGGCATCCTTTCCAATATGGGAATATTTCTTATGGATGAGTTGTTAAATTTTGAACGGTTCAAATTCTCAGCCAATCAATAATATGCGGTGGTTTCAAAGAAAATAAATTTCGTATGCTCTCAATGATGGTTAATTAATAATTTTATTCAAAATTGTAAAGTATATATCATACGGTTGTTTTTTCAAGATATTAGTAAGTTTTGAATTATTTATATACCTAC